>OX235264.1:113283436-115683436 GCA_944472135.2 Trichobilharzia regenti | reverse complement strand
CAGCAAGTTAATTTATAAGATGCCCCATAAACCTGTGCAGATCCCACGTGGTCGCATCTCAACAATAGGCTGAGCGAATGGTATATATTTAAAGGTAGAAGCATTATCTGTCAAGGCGTTCACTATTATCTTTTTCAAGATAAAGATCTAAGCCCTCATAAAAATCAGAAATATCTCGAGCCTTTAATTTGTATATTGCTGTTCCTGCAGAATGGGGCGATTCACCTTAGTGACCACCACCATATCTACTGATCAGCTAGCGCCACCCTCCCTCCTTTTTTGATGTTAGGCTCTGAGACTATGATTATTATGGCTACCGCAAATATATTGCTTGGTACCAGACATGTTCGTACCCCATATCCCATCTCCCTAGCTTTCTTAATGAGTGCTTCCAATAGGTCTCCACGTACATCTTTACGAACATATTATATATGTGTGCATGCATCCTGATGGACAGATTACTTTATAAGAAGTTAAAACCTTAAAGAGTGAAACGAATAGGTTTTTTGCATGGTGGAGCAAGATTTAGCAGAATACTATAGTTAAGGTTCAATTTAGGTAGTATGGACTGAAGGTAAGGTCGGTTGGCAGGACTTAGTGTACTAAATTTTCATGACAGTCTTATATATAGTAAACATCTGACATTGCAAAGTAACGTGTCTAGACATATTATAAAAAGATATTAACACAGAACCAACGAAATTTTGGCATTTTTTAACAATACTGCAGTGTGTGTATACTGAAGAATGGTGGTTAGTCTACAGGGAGCCGTAGAGTAAATCAAACCATATATGATAAGAGTATAATCAATAATATAGTTCGTATATCAAATATTACACTAGGTTCAATAATTGAGTGTTATAAGGGAAACAAGCGTGGTAAAGCAAGAGAACATTTGATGCATAAATATTTTAAGTATTTTAATATCCATCTAATTTAAGAATTGAATATGCATGATTAATAAGTATTATTATATTAGTATATACATATGTAAAACGTTAAAAGGTGTGGATGCTATTACAATTATTTCCAGTGTTACTTTTACCAACACAACTTAGTGAAAATTATAGAGAATAGAAATCAGTAAATTAGTTAACGTTCGCTGCGTGAGTATTAGAGTCGAGATATACGTATGTGACTATACTGAAGACTGGACTGGCCTTCAATTTCCGTTCTACCAACAGTTGTGGTCTTTTAGACGAGCTAGGGTGGACATGTTAAAGTGTCTTTCTAGGCTCCGTTTGAACCCATCAGGGTTTTCACAACATCTTATTTCAGGTGGTAGTTGGTTCCAAAGAGTGCAATATTTTATGGTGAAAAAGTTTGCCCTAATGGATTTTCTGTGGGTAGCCACCTTGACAAGGTAGTCGTGGTTTCGCAGCTGATATGATTTAATATTTTCCCAAGTTATGGATGAGTTACTGTAGCAGTGTTTCCTAATGACTTTGAAGAGTAGAAATAGGTTGCACTTCACTCTCCTTAACCACAGAGGCTCTAATTTCAGACGTACACACCTGTCAACATATTCCACTTGTTGGTCGAACCCTATTATGCGTTTCGTGAGGAATCTCTGGACACTTTCGATTTTTTTTCTGTCTACAGTCCTGAGGTTACTAAATAGGAGAGCACAATATTCAAGTTTGGGACGGATACATGTCCTATATATAGCTAATCTTGCTTCTTGGGTGTAGAAGTTACGCAGTACAAAGCCAGTAAGTCGTTTACAGTCAGATACAACCTTATTTGCATGATCGGAAAAGGATAAATCTGAGTATGTTATCCCGAGGTCTGTGACTGTGTTCAGTTTTGAGAGGAGCTTACCGTACATATATAGGCACATTATCGGTTTCCAGCGTCCAAGGTGGGTTATACCGCACTTGTCTGGGTTGAAAGTCAGTTGCCACTTTTCGCTCCAATCGCCTAGATCATTTAAGTCTTGTTGGATCTTGCTTTCGACGCTCATATCACCGTACCCATAATCATATACTATCTTGAGATCATCTGCAAAAAGGTATGGCTTGCCATACTTGATTACAGAGACTATGTCATTTATAAATAAGAGGAATAGAATAGGGCCAAGAACACTACCTTGTATTACACCACTGGTTATCGGCTTTGAGGAAGACAACTGGTGGTTGATTTTGACTAATTGCTCTCTTTCTGTGAGAAAAGAACTTATCCATTTGTGAAGATTTCCGGTTATTCCGTAGGATTGGAGTTTTGTTAGGAGTCTGATATGTGGGACTTTATCGAAGGCCTTGCTAACGTCAAGAAACAATGTTGTTACCGAACGCCCATTATCAATGCTTTGTGTGATGTAGTCAAAATAATCTAAGTGGCAAGTAATGCACGACCTTCTACTTAAGAAACCGTATTGGGATGGGGATAGTAGGTCATTTGACAGCAAGTACTGAATGATTTGAGTCTTAACTATCTTTTCCATTACACGTGAAACTACAGACGTGATGTTGATGGGGCGGTAGTTGTTGATATCAGCTATAGGCCCGTATTTATGGATAGGTACAATATAAGACTTCTTCCAGCAGTTAGGGTATGTCCCATCGCTTAATGAAATTGAGTATAACTTGAGTAAGAGTAAACTCATGTCATTACCACCTTTTTTCAGCAGAACGGAAGATATACCGTCTGGGCCAGTAGTGTTACTAAGCTTAAGATTTGCGACAGCTTTATCGATCTCATGTGTGGTGAAAATTATGTCACTTAAACATTCGTCTGTTTTACGTGGGAAATCCACGACTTCATCGTTCTCTAAGGTGTATAATCTGGCGAAGTGCTTGCTAAACAGTTCACATATCGCCTCATTATTTTCGTAAGCAATGCCGTCTAAGTATATTATTTTCGGATAGGGTGTTTTGGAGTTCATCAACCTACTTTTAAAAAGTTTGGCTATTTCTCCTGAGTTATGCGGTGCATGAATGGCCTGCATTTCTTTGTTTCTGAGGCCTATATTTCTCAACTCTTCAATTCTACTGAGAAGGGACGTTATGGCAATTAATGACGATAAGTCATGATATCTGTAGTATTTTATTGAGTGCTTACGTAGACTTCTTCTAAACGATGTCGGAATATAATCACTTTGGGGGAATCTGAAGTTAAGAATCTTCTCGGGTGCAATGACGTCGTGAATTGAGTTAATATTCTGATAGAAGTTGTTAAGAATTGCATCTAAGGACTGGTTCGAAAAGTACGAGTCCCAATTAGAACATCTAATTAGGTGCTGATACAAGTCCCAGTCAGCATGTGTGTACAATCTCATAGGTATCTGGCCAGCTTCATCTCTGCGTTTTGTTTCAGGAAAGATGTCAAAAGAACAAACTACTATTCTATGGTCACTACCTGGAAATTCATGTCCAACATGTACGGTAGATGGCGTTATGTTGTTCGTGAAAATAAGGTCTAGGATATTTGCGGATCTAGTGGGTGAATTTATGTGTTGTGTCCACCCTCCTGTGACGATGGAATTTATGAGATTATCGTACCTTTGGGGTCCTCGGAGTGAAGACCATGATACTTCTGGCAAGTTGAAATCGCCTCCGATAATTTTATAACTGAAAGGAAGATTGGCTGTAACATTAAAGATATTGCTAAGCATATTATCATATTCCCTGCTGGATGAAGGGGGCCGGTACACACAACCCACAAGTATAGGTTTACTTCTGACAACTTTTATTTCGACCCAGATCGAGTCATTGAGTTGTGACAGAATTGGGTTACTAAACTGGGTTGCACACATGGATTGTTCACAGTAAATTAGTGTTCCACCCCCACGACCTGTCCGTCTGTCCCCGCGAAAAAGGTTGTATTTATCAATCCTTAGGCTGTCATTGGAGATTTCACTTGTGCACCAGGCTTCGGTGATCATAATCAATGACGGTCTGCATATAGAAGCTATTGTACTTAGTGCTAAATGTTTGCTTAGAACTGATCTCGTATTTACTAGGATAATAGATAAACACTGGCTATGTGGTTTCAGTGAGCGGACAACATCTTGGTAAAATAATCCGTGAGTATCCTCTATATATATGTTATCAGACTCATTTACCAATATCTTTGGATCGTAGGAAGACTTCAGGTAGATTTTTGAGGTGGTAGTCAGGGATGGGCTTACGTTTGGATATGGTATGCAGTGAGAGACACCTGTGTGATAATCAGATATTAATATTTTAGAGATATTAGTATCCGCGTTTGGTGTCGACACTGTGTCAGCTATCTCCCGGGAAATATGCCTTGCCCTAGCTGTAGACTGTTCGCTATGCCAGCAAGGAATTGATCCGATATCATGCGTGCTATATGCATGATTCCAGGTGTTTCTGTTAACTGACGCTGGTGAAAATCCTGCCCTAAGGTATAACCGATATGTGTATTCGGTAATTTGTTGCCAGTATAAGAATGAAGTGTTGGTATCTGTTTCTGGTATTCATCAGACCATGGCAAGTTTTGTGCAGAAATCGGCACATGCTCCCCACTAGATAAATAAGATATATGAATGGGTTCTGTTGGCTTGCTAAATGTGGTCTGTGGCCGATGTTTGGGGTATTTTCTATAACTTTCAGTAGACAGAATATTAGAAGTGGGCTGGTTGACAAGGGGTTTACGTAGTGGATGTGCAGAACAATACCTACTACTTTGCTGTGCTGTTTGTCTAGAATTAGGGATTCGATAAAATTGGCTTTCCACTTGGCACCAATTAGGCCTACCCCTAGGAGCTTAGTCTACCATATTTGACTTTCTCTTACAAAGAAGGCCTACAGGTGCTTTCGTCTCTTTCTTATCAAAGAGCTTTCTTGCTCCGGGTTTAGTATTTAATTTATTTACTTCTTTTTCCCCTATCTTATGATTATCTGGCTGATGATGGCTAACAGGGCAGTCAGCACATGCTATGTAGGGTTTCTGTGGCTTGAACACCTCATGAGCTTTAGTTTTCTTAATGGAAATGGGACGTTTGTCATAACGCCTAGAAAACTTGCCAACTTGGGTGGCTACATTCGACTGGTGCTTCACAGAATGTGGATTGTCAGACCGAGGAGTAACTGACTTATAAGGCAATGGTTGGACCACCAGTGGGAAGGGTTTTGATGGTTTCGGTGTCTTGACTTTTGCGTCAGTGTGAAAACGATGTATTTCAACATTATTTCCCGTTGACTCATCTATGTCCACCATTTCAGTGTCTGCATCAATATCGTTATATAATGCTTGGCTAACATTAGCCACTACCTGCGAAAATGTCTGTTGCATGCCGTGATCAGATATTTCAATAGACGGAATAACGCACGGAACATCATCTACGGTTATCCTATTAGAGTTATCAGGGTTCACTGTTCCTGAGTGGCATCGCCTTTGGCATGGTGTTAAATCAGGTGCAACCCTAATGTTAGTGTATGGTGTTGAAGAGCCTATTTTCTTACCCGATTTCAGAAAATTCCTGGCTTCTTCGGTAGACCTAAACTTGAAAAGCACAGGACACGGGTGGTTTGCAGATCTCTTACGAAGACGCAAAACCTGACATTCTGTCAACGACATATTACAAGCCTTTAGACACGAATTCTTAAGTTTGGCAATCGGCTCTCTGTCTGGAATGTTATAGGCCAAGACGTTATGTGAAGACATAATCCTCTTAACAGCTTCTTCAGCCAAATAGTCAATTATGCGCTCGGATTTGATTAGTGATTCAAAACAGATGTTTTGTGGTGGGTCACACAGTTGCGTGAGAGGCATAATGCTGTCAAACTTGCTCTGTAGTTCTGCTATTGACTTCTGAAGTGTCAGTAAATCATTTTGGGCGTTGATAAAGCATATCCCCTGTTTGAAGTGGCGCCTTTGGCTTAACCTTGACGGCATTTGCGCGGTTTCGTTGATTCGAGTTGTGGCTAGTCGTCCAGCAAACGTAGTAGACGCTATTTCGCTGCTTATTTTGCTCTTGTTGGATGAATTTATATGAAAATTATTGTTCGATATTGTTCTTGAGCATTTGCTGATTGCTTGTGTGACAGGACGCTTAAATACATGGTTCATGCAGTGATTTTTGGCATACCGAGTAAGCTTCGCGTACATTTCAACGACTGTCATTCGATAAATTTCTTTGCAGATTGGCGGAAACTTGTACTCGATCTCAAATTTCCCTATCAGCTATTGTGCAGTACCTATTACTGCTGCAGGAACCAAAGAATATGGTTGATATCGAATTCCTGCATCCTCCCGCACTTCTGTGTGTTGTTTTGATAGAGGAAAGTCAATAGAATGCATAGATACAAGCGAAAATTAGTGTTCACAAATGGGCAGAAATTGCAATATGTTTTACGATCACTTATAACATTCACTGTTTTCTGCCGAAGTTTTTAAGTGAGTTAAATGCACACTGCAACATTTTAGTAATTTGGTGGATTTCAATACCATCCTCGTGATCAGGTACGTAAAGACATCTGACGTGTGCGTCACTTTTTCCTACTAGTGAGTTTGGTTTCATAAACTTCCGATTTTTGTCATTGTCCTGACGCCACATTCGCGCTTGTTCGAAGTTAATTCACCAAATTATTTTAAAACCACGTAGAAGTAGTGTCCGACATCTCTTAAAGCTATGGACGTAAGGTTTAGAAGTGGTTGCTATATCCATTTAGGGAAGGCTCATCGATTTTTGCAAGTAAGGGCTACGCATCATATTCCTAAATGCCTCCAGAAGCAACAGAATCTTCAGAAGTTATTAATGGGGTCCCAGCTCCTCTATTTCGAAACATATTATAGGGACAGGTCATAAAACTGGCGTTTGCACATTTTTTAAACCTATCTGTAAAACGTGTTTGGATTGCATTCTAAAGTTTGTGGGAACCGAAGTGTGATTAGGAAGTTTAAACCACTTTTGTGAATTCCAAGACTATTCGTCATCACACGAAACCTTTGTTAAACTTTGTTTTGAAACTAGTCAGGGTAGATGTACTAGTACCTCAGATATTTGGTTTAGTAATCTTCATTGTTATTTTGACCTTCAATATGTGGTTTTAATTCCACCTAAATTTATTTTCCAAACTTTTAACTGTATTAATTTCATATGTATTCCTATAACAAGTCCATGCGTGACCAGATTGTCTAAAATGTGTTGCACAAATACAACACTACACGACTCGGACAAATTACGTCTTCTCATTACTTCGTCTAAATATCCACTTGTGTCAAAAATAGTGACTGATGTAATCGCACATTGATATAAACTTTCATTAATTTTTACTGTGCTGTCTCGTTAATATTATATTGGTAGTTATATTCATGTATGCACCCTGTGAACCCTTGTTTTCTTTTTTAGATAATCTGTAGTTCCAGTGACCTCGTGGGATTCATTGCTGAAGGAAGTGGTTTCCAGTACCGTTGATTTTGTATTTTGTGTCGAATCACTAATAAATGTATTCTCTATACCTCAAATAGACATTCTACTTGTTAATAGTCACTACTAACTTCATAGAATGTTGTGAGCTACAGAGTTATGGGGTTAGGGTCATGTGTTGTATTGAGTAGCGCGTTTAGAAAATACGTCCGCCCCTGAGGAATATTGTCGTCAATATGGAGTACATTCTCGTGATAAATCTGTTAGCAGTAATTATTATCAGTACCTATATTTCGTATGGATGGTACATAATGAAACGTACTAATTCAGTAGTCAAAGGTTAGAACTATCCGTTAAAATTGAAACAGGTGCTCATGTAAGGGAAAACTGATTAATCGGAATTTGAAACATCACGTAAGTGATAAAGTTTATAGCATCGTTTACATGCGAATAGTTAAGGTTATTTTTTTAGAAATGATGTTTACTCGTTGATGGTTTAAGGGATGTTGTGTTTGATAGGAAATAGATGGGACATTGTAACTGAAAAACAGTGTAACTGGATAAGCAACATCAGCTGGCCAGTATACACTTATTTTGAAGTAAAACACGATCGGGTAAAGTATTTCAAAGACAGGAGTAGAGCAGTCTTCTGAAACTATTAATTTATTGGGCAATTAAATTTGTCTTTGAATTAAGACTGAAAGTAAGCGGCATATTGGTAGGCTAAACGATAATCATTATTCGATTTCGTTAGAATAAGTATCCGAGTACTGTTTCACTCATCATTCTGTCTTTTGAATAACTTAGTAACATGGCGTTTACTTTCGGATCCAAATTACTAAGTAAAGGTTAATATCCCTAAGATTAAATTGTCGCCAAAGTAAGTAAATCTGTTCATATCTAGAAAATACTAAGGTTTGGAGTTATTTTTTTGCTACCACAACACCAGGTGACTCACCAATTAGTCACATCGTAAAACTAGATCTGTCAAAGACAGTCTACTTCTGAGTTCTAGTTTTATCATGAAGGATGAACCATACCCATAGGTTAATAGGATCAGACGGATGATGTCAATTCGAAACTAGGTATCTACGTTTCGCAGCTACAGAAAACACCACGTTACAATCTATTCCTTTAATCGTGTCAATGTGACTTTTATCAATTGAGACTAGAGAAGGAACACCACTGGTTTTCACAAAATTTATTTGTGTTCGTTAATATAATGTACATTCCGTAATTATAGGCAAACTAGGAAACGCACCAAGTCATCACATATACGAACAATAATTAAGCGCACAGGGTAGAGTAGATTTAAAGGAATGCCTACTCGATATGGCCCAGAGTTCATGTGGAGTAACACATGCCTACATCTGAAAGTGCGTGTGTAAGGTATCGCATTTCATCAGCCTTTCGTGTAAGTGACTCAATGGGTCGCCTCCATATTTAACAAATGCTCAGTCCATGAATTCTACTTGTACCTGTAAAACACAAACAATACCCTGCTGGGATATGGTGCTGTGTTACACCAGAGTCCCTCAGTTTACAGATAAATCACACCTAATATCAGTATTACCGCTTTTAGTTGAAAAAGTCATTCGACTGTGTCACAAATGCTTTTGGCTGGATTCCTCAGTGCCAAGTATTATTCCTTATGAGAGTGCATTGAAGAAACCCTGTAGGGTGATATTGAAGCTTCGCCGAAAATTGAATAGAAGCATTCCACTCATACAAGATGGATGCAGTAAAGAATACATTATTAACTCATTGCGCTCACTCCTACATTACCCTATAAAATTCTCTAGTTTTGAAATGAAACATGCACATATATATTGTGTCGTTTACTTCAGATACACACTAATATCTAAATTTCATACGCCTTCTGTCTCAATACTCCATGTAATAACAGTTTGATAGCTATTTACGAATGCAGTAATAAGTATTTCATGGGCCACGAGTAGCACTTGGTATTCAGCAGAGGTATGGGCACTTAGTGATTGTAATTTAGAGAACTGATACGACAAGGTTAGCTTTTTTCTAATATATACGCAACTATCAACACAATGAAAAGATAATGACGAATTGTTATCACAAGCATTCTATTTACTATGGAGGGAATGTTATTACAAACTAGCTTCACAGTAACATGTACAAGTCTTGCATGTCATTGCATCAGTAATATTAGCACACTAATTGTATTACGGCCAAATGTAAATGATTTAAAGGCATCGTAACAATAACTTTGCGGGAGGTAGATGTATTGAAAGACTGCTTGCAGACACTATGCATGACGACATCTGGTAGAATGTCTACGGAGACTGACAACCTGCAATGAGGAAGACAAAAATGAAACAATTAGGAGACACATAACGCACAAGATAAGTATTTTTGATATAAGCATAAAACTTGGGCACTGTGGTAGAGTATAACTCCATTATGGATACGATTTTATTTTGGTAAATCACACAGTGTTGGAGAGCAATATTACTTGGTGGCGTTTTGAGCACAAACTATTGCTCATCATCATATCAAGTCAGTCACACAACTTTTTGCCTCATTCATATACATGAGTATTTTACTTAAGCGTACTACAGGGATAAAAGGTCACTCGTCTCATTCACTTCTATTCACACCATTTCTTACGTCCATGTTACTGACTTTTGGTTTATGTTTTCCTCTTCGGTGCACTTTATCTGGACAGTTTAAGGAATCGGGAAATGCATAGAGTACTTAGGAAACGGCATGAATAATTGTTTAAGCTAATTAACACTAGGTAGTTGTGACACTACGCATTTGTAGTGACAAAGCTGACTGACTGAGTTTTAACATGGAACTCAGCACAGAAGTGTAGCAGTTCGATTTGTGACGTTCCACACTTGAAAAATATTATATTTGGTTGGTAATAAGCATAACATATTTCATCAGATGTGTTTCAACTTCGCAGTTGGGCTACGTGATAAAATTAACTAACTAATGAGATATAACGAGACAGAGTGTGAGAGTTATCTCGGGTAAGAGGAGAAATTATTGTAAGATCACTTTTTCAGTTAGACAAGAACTAAATGAAAAATACGATTACCATTTGTTGACATTTTGCCTATTTTTATCCCCGTTTTAACATTTCACTATACCTGGACTATAGATCATTCTGACAGACTGATTTTCAACATAGAAGCGTGCACACAAGTGCACCCGCTTAAGTTACCACGTTCCATGTAGCACACAAAGGTAGAGGAAAAAATAAATTAAATGGAACTCTAATGAACATAAATGTGATGAAAACCGAACAGTCATATGGAAAAAATATAAGGGTTGCTCAGATATGTGCGATTACACAGAGTGAATGCATCTGTGTCATTAACAACGTTTGAAATCACATTTCTACTTAACACTAAGCTTAACCCCAATATTACTCACCATATTAGACTACTTAACACAGAAGAAAGGGTACAGACACTACGATCAAAAACCAGTAGTCTTTTCATATCTTCCAGTTTCAATGGTCACTTCTCGCAGCCTAAGTGGACAATACCATCAGCATACAAAAAGTTGACAAGACTGTTCCCTGGTAAGGGCCTAAAGTGAGTAACAGACAATTCGGTTAATACATTTATGATGAAAGTGAACTAAAATAAGGACGACAGTTGTAGAAATGAGCCTTGTACTACATCCTTCTTTGAAATATCAGTTCCTTCATAGTTTAGTTTCAGTAATAAGTGAATGGAATGTAGTCTACAGATTCATGAAATTCGCATACTGACGTACTACTTTCCTAGAATCCTAGTTGATGTCTCCTCAGGAAAGTGGGAAATGAGCATTGCACTTGCGTAAACTCAATAGGCTGTGAACTGCTGGCAATGAAAACGACAACAATTTTTGGTATTACTTAATTCCAAAAACGATCACATAATCTTTTATTCCGACTTCTGGTTCCATCAGATGAAATTAAAGGGAAGAGCTGAGAATAGAAGGGGTGTTGAGGGTTAGACAGTATAGATTTAGACCATTTCTCGCATGAGTTTAGATGTCTTTTAACTAATGCATTAACGAGTTGACGAAATGGTACACCACTTGCCCTAATGACAACCTTAATACCCTACACAATACGACATAGTCGTTTTTGAGTAATTCAGGAAAGAATAAGGGGGAGCAGTAAAGACCAATGCAAGAGTTAACAAGTTGTAAAAAGAGAGGTTGAATGATTCTTGACTGTCTTGACTACATAACATGGTAACCTAGACTGAAGGTTTTCTTAGAAATCGACAAGATATAGAATGACCAAGAAAGACCAGAGGATAGATTTACTCCAAGGTATTTTATGTTAGACTTAGTTTCTGTTTCAGTGTCCTCTTTGATACAAGCATCTTGTGAACGACACAGTTTTCGCAGTTCACGCTTATGAGTGAGGGGAAAGTTAGCTGCCTGACATTTAGAGGGATTTAACGTAAGACCACGTACCTTAGACTACAGACAGGAAGCAGTTAAGTTTGCTGCAGTCACATTGTAACATGACAGGAAGTGAGACGGTCAGATCACCAGCATATTTGACGAAGTTGCTCTCATTAGAAAGAGAAAGGTCATGTAAGACGAGAGAGAAAAAAGAAAAAGAGAGATAACAATACCCTGAGGAACACCAGCTCCAGCAGGCGAGGCGGAAGATTTACCCTAATATACAGTATGCTGCATTCCATTTGAGAAATGATAATGCAACCAATCAACTGCCCAGGACCCGTGTTTGCACGATCGAAACCTTATTCAACTAAAGTCATCTAGGCGCTGAGTCAACAGCAACGGCGAATGCTGAATGACCGAAAACTAAGTACAAATGTGACAAAGCACAAATCCAGTTGCAAAGTAGGAGACGAGTCCCGGGTGGAAGAAGAGATTACCGAAAGGTATCAATTTTTCATTTGACAAAGAGCAAGATTATGAACTACACTTATCATTTGTTGAAATTTTGGAGATCATTTATCAATGTTTCGCATTTAGTTACGCACAGACTGTCATTCTGAGTAGCTTTCAGTATGAGTTTGCAGAGAAGTCCACCTGTTTAATTTACCACATTCCATGTAGCACACGAAGGTAGAGACATAAAACTAAATGGAAGTTTAACGAGAGAAAATGTGAGGGAGAATAAATAATGACAAGGAAAAACATGAGTTGAATAGATATGTGAGATTACACAGAGTGAATGCACCAGTACCAGTACCAAAGATTTGCAGTCACATCTCCGGTATTTCTTCCAGCCGACTGTCAACAATTTTATGAACCAATATCACTTTTTCATTTGACCGACCCAAACGCATTTTAAACCTTAACATGTGCTGGTCAGCATTGTCCCTGGAGGAAGGCGATGGCTTAGTATGCCAGCACGTGTTCTAGCCATCTCAACCTATTCAGCTTCCCTACCTTGAAGGCTAACTAACCCTCCCCACCTAAACATTTATGCGTAACCTCAACAGCACTCGCCATATTATACTGCTTTACTGATGAGATAGAACGCGGACACCTATAATCAAACACCGGTATTATTTTCATATTTTACAGCATCAGGGGTTACTTCTCATAGTCTAGGTGGACAATATCATCAGCAAACCGTAAGGTGATGAGAATATTCCCTGATAAGTCTTTGAAGTCAATTACAGACTATCATATTATTATATGTGTGATTGAATTGAACTGTTATAAGGATGACAGTTTAAGAATTCAGCTTTGTATTACATCCCACTCGGAAATGTGTTTTCTCGGATAATTCGCAAACAGTATTCAGTGAACAGAAAACATTCTGTAGGCTTGATGAAACTCGTAAACTGACGCACTACTTTTGCAGGCAATATACTATTTCCTCAATAAAGTGAGAATTGAATACTTCGGCTGCATAAAACGAGTAAGTAGTATTCTGGCAATACCAATGACTACAACAAGTCTAGGAGTTAAGCACTACAACTTTTACTTTACTGAATACACCAGCAGACTTTACATAAACACTTGACAGATCAAATTTATACAGGGAGTCAGTAAGATTTAGTAAACTAAAAGTGCTTTCGGTTTCCACAGGAGTTCTCCGTGCCGAATTTATTCCTTCAAGGGCCTACAAAGATTAAAACTTCAATTAAATAACACTGATGTGGAAGAAATTCCATTCTTCATTACTACACTTAATGAAAATGAACTTAATGAAAATGAATGCACTAAGAACTCAGTGCAACTCGATACACAATAGTATATATACAAATAAACTGAAAAATAATGCCCTCCTTACCTTCTAAACAACTTGTCTTTATTCCAGGATTATAGTTTTTCACGTATGAGCCTGAGTTATGTCTACGAAATCGCAATATTACATCAGTTAAATCTTCCCCGAAAACCAAGGCCACTTGAAACCAATAGCAACATAGCAACAAGCGTCATTGAGGGGATATGCAATAAAGTCGCTCGTGTAAACAGTGTAGAATTGTCAACGGAGCTGAGGCCTTCAGATGGCTGACTACTATTAGATCTCAGTCTCTTAACGGTACTTACACGTTTGATAGACTTAACCATTACAGAAATAAGAAACTTCACAATTTCCGGAAAAAAAAGTCTTGAGGATATAAAAATAAGATAGCTGTATTATCGAAGTATCAAAACAACAACGATAAACAGATTTATATTGCAAAAATAAAAAGTCAGACTTTCCTTTACAGAGTTTGCTGTGGATAAAGTCCTGAGTTCCACGTAGTTAGATAGGGTATCCGAGGATTCTTGACGTAGATTTCACGAGTGAATGCTATATGTTGTTCCAGTTGATACAATACAATCCTTGTTGACTATGGATAAATGGATAATGTGATGAAAGCGGCTAATTTCCAAAATATTAAGGAAAGATGATTCACGCAGAAAGTGAACACCCGTAGCGCAAGAGTTCAAAAGTTGAACTTGACCTAATTCCAAAAACGTTCCAGATATTGCTTGTTCAAAGAGGACTTGACCGGCACTAGGAAAGATGAATGGTGACTATCCAAACTGCCACCAACTGTCTGAATCCGTCAGAATCTGTTTCCACTGTCAGAAACTGTCAGCCACGTCTCGTAAACCGTCAATGCCCAGCTCTTGCTACGCTGGGACTCACGCTGTTCCTTGAAGTTTCTCAGAAACGCCTAGTGATAACGGACGCAAAACCAAAACACCGATTGGCTACTCGAGAATTCTTTAATGTAACACCAATATATAGCATACTTTAAAATTAAGCTTTAACTAAGGTCTATGAACAAATATTACGATAATAAATCACAATATTACTTCTGACAGTTTTGACCTGACTTCTTTCTGAACAGTGACCGATGAGACGATGACTGGTATATCGATGTCTCCGCGAAAATATAGAGAAGTTGGTTTTGAGCAAACAACCACGAATTGATCGTTCAATCTTCAACTACATTGACATAGGCATTCCGCTCATCTCATCATGATCAGCCTAAAACAAATGTGAACTACCATGATGATTGTCACAAATA
Source organism: Trichobilharzia regenti (assembly GCA_944472135.2). Classification (NCBI taxonomy): domain Eukaryota; kingdom Metazoa; phylum Platyhelminthes; class Trematoda; order Strigeidida; family Schistosomatidae; genus Trichobilharzia; species Trichobilharzia regenti. The sequence continues at coordinate 115,668,610 of OX235264.1, read as the reverse complement.
TCCATTTCACCGCCGTTTGTATGATCGACTTCATCATTTTCAAACTCTTTAATAACAGAAGTAGATGATTTGGATTCTTCCTCATAAATACCTAAAGGTTTTATGTCTTCACTCTGACTAGTAATACCTTGTAAACTTGTGGGGTCAGAAATGGACTTTTAAACTGTAACTCTCTTCTTCTGCACAAACTGTGTCGTCTGCGACACTCTATTCAGCAATAGCTTACCAGTTGCAACTACAGGCTTCTTCACCTCACCATTATCATCACACGATTCGGAGTCAGACCTTGATGATGCTGACTTCATGTTTAACTTACCACTAAGCTTGCTCACTGCTTCGCAGTTCGCCTTCGTATGCACTTCTTGCAAACGGACGAAACACGACCGTGTTTGTCTTGCAGCTTGTAGCCTATCTGTTGGGGACGCCCCTTTCATCGTAACTGATTGCGTTTCGCTCCCTGATTTCTCTATTCCAAGGGTGAGACGCTGTTCACTAGCAAACTTGATCAAAGCTTGGTTGACACTGTCTTTCACCAGGCTCACAATATCATCCGGCCCGGGCTCTAAGCCCTCCTCCTCTGGACATGAACAGACCTTTACGAACTTCCTTTTTAGACGAACCAGTAGTCTCTTGGCAACTGTCTCAAGCACAGAACTTGAGTTCAACTCATCCATATTGTTAAGATAAACGAGTGCATTCTGTATACCATTATATTATCCAAGAACTCTGCGAGTTCCTCGGAGTTGTCACCTAACTGCGCCCCATTACCCTTAACAGTCTCAAAAATACTACGGGATATTATAGAAGGCCTTCCAAACCTTTGACGTAATATCCTCATAGCCTCTGTACATCCTTCGTTTGGGGGCGTAAACTTGCAGCGCTGTATGGCTCTTGCAGCAACTCAAGTGCAAAACCTCATCAAATACGTTAACTTCATTTCATCATTCAATAAAAATTCACTTAACATGATTTCTAATTCCCTTACAAACTGTAAATAATCAACTGGGTTTCCATCGAATCACCGTGTTTCAAATTTAGGGAGTTTGATGTTCCTATTATCGAGGAACGGCGAAACAGTAACATCAACCATGTCATGCTTAACATCAGACACATCATTACAATTAACAGACAAGTCACCATGACTTACTTTCCTGTTTGCATCCAAGACGCTCTGTCCCTTCTTTGACCAAGGCATTGTTATGAATAATAATAATTTATTTTCATATAAAAATATAATAATTCGGATAATTCGGATTGGTCGGGCGCGCGCTTTTCGACTATTACGCTACATTTTGGTCATAAATAAAATATCTTATTACTCTAAAATTTTATGCAAAGTGTTTGCGGAAATTATCACAATTATTAACCTTTCGAACACTGAATCCAAAAAATACAATCTTATTGACAGATAATACACATAACTCACTGTTTGGATTTGTGGAATTTTTAAACATAAACACATCTATAATTGTATATATTGTTGGATTTATATGTTCAAGTTGCTCCAAGTCAGTGAGTTTATGGTTAAGATATCATTTTAGTTATATGTACTGAACTATATTGCATGTTGTCTTATTGTATAGTTGCCGTCGCTTTTTGCCCTTTTTTCTGTGAACTGTTTCCTTTGTTGACGTTGTTCTCACTGTTCGTCCGTTATTTTCTGATTTTGAGGGGAGCAACCCAAAAAGTTGCTTCTCTCTAAACTTTTACTCAATGTAATCATTCTTTTCTCAGGCGTGAGGCTAGCAACCCCACCCTCTAAACAAAAATTGCTACAGAACTTCAGTATGCTGAACCTCCTTGCACCAAAAGAAAAAGTCTGTGTAGGAACATGGAACGTTCGAACTATGTACGAGACTGGAAAAGCTGCCCAGATCGCCAACGAGATGAAAAGATACGGAATACAAGTGCTGGGAATATGTGAGAGCAGATGGAATGGGAGTGGACTCACCAAATTGTCACCAGGTGAGTCAGTGATCTACTCCGGTCACCCAGAAGATAACCACACGCACACCGAGGGCGTGGCTATCATGATGTCACCAACGGCAACGAAAGCCCTGATACAATGGGAGGCGATTTCGTCCAGGATAATGACCGCCAGGTTCAACTCCAAAGGAAGGAAAGTGTCAATCATACAATGTTATGCACCCACAAACAACGCAGACCTCGAGAAGAAAGAAGAATTCTACAGGCAACTACAGGCAACAATGGACAATACTCCAGCTGGCGACATGAAAATACTAATGGGAGACATGAACGCCAAACTGGGACCAGACAATACGGGAAGGGAACTCATCATGGGTAGAGAAGCTCTAGGAGAAATGAATGAAAACGGAGAACTCTTCGCCGACTTCTGCGCCTTCAACGAACTGGTGATTGGTGGCAGTGTATACAAGCACAAAGATATCCACAAGGCTACATGGGTGTCACCAGACGGGCAAACCAAAAACCAAATCGACTTCATCTCAATCTCAAGGAAGTGGAGGCGCAGCCTACTGGACACAAAAGCAAGAAGAGGAGCAGACGTTGGCTCAGACCACTATCTCGTACAAGGGACAATCCAAATCAAATTAAAAGCTTTCAGGGAATCAGGAGCTGCAGATAGACCACAAGCCAAGTTCAACACTCAAAAGCTGAAGGACCAGGCTACAAAGGACATCTTCATTGCAAGCATAAAGGACAAAGTCGAGACACAAATCAACACTAGCGAAGAGGTCGGCGTTGAAAAGCACTGGAACAACTTGAAAACGGTGTGGAGCCAAACCTGCATAGAAATTCTAGGCAGAAAAAAGAGACAGGACAAACAGTGGCTCACTATGGACACTTGGAAACTAATAGAAGAGAGAAGGACAGTGAAGCAAAAGATTATCCAGTGCACGGACGAGCAACAAAAACAGGAGATGAATGCAAGCTACAATACACTGAACAAAAGAGTGAAGAAAAGCGCCAGGGAAGACAAAAGAAGATATTATGAAACCATGGCAAACGAAGCAGAACAAGCTGCAGGCAAAGGAGACCTCGCCACACTATACCAAACAACTAGGCACCTATCGGGCAAACGTTCGACACAGATTAAGCCAATAAAGGACGACAATGGAAAGTCAATCACCAAAGAGGTGGAACAGAGAAAGCACTGGGTTGAACACTTCAAAAGACTTCTAAATCGTCCGCCACCTACAACACGTCCAGCAATACCAACAACGGAAGCAGAACTACCAGTGAACACTGACCCCCCGACGAAATCAGAAGTCCTGAATGCAATCAAGATGCTTAAAACTGGGAAAACACCGGGACCAGATGGAATCCCAGCAGAGGCTTTGAAAATAGACCCAGAGACAACAGCGGACTTGATGACACCACTACTGGAGAAGGTGTGGAAAGAGGGCAAAGTACCCGAGGATTGGAAGAACAGTTACTTATTCAAACTTCCAAAGAAAGGAGACTTAAGTCAATGTAAAAACTGGCGTGGAATTATGCTTCTGTCCATTCCAAGCAAGATACTAAGTCGCATCATCCTGGAGAGAATCAAACAAGCCCTAGATGAAAAACTTCGTCCGGAACAGGCTGGATTCAGGAGAAACAAATCATGTATTGATCAAATCGCCACTCTACGGATCATCATTGAACAAAGCTTGGAATGGCAGTCACCTCTCTATCTCAACTTCATCGACTTTGAAAAGGCCTTCGACAGCGTCGATCGAGAGGTCATTTGGAAACTACTTCGCTACTACGGGGTCCCATTGACAATTATACACCTCATCCAACAGTTATACGACAATGCTGCATGCCAAGTAATCCACAACGGGAAACTTACGGAAGCCTTCGAAGTGAGGACGGGAGTGAGGCAAGGCTGTCTACTATCACCAATGATCTTCCTGATTGCAATTGATTGGATAATGCGACAGACAACGGCAACCAACGAGGGAACAGGCATAAAATGGACTGACACAAAAGACTTGGAGGATCTGGATTTCGCCGATGATATATGTCTGATTTCCCATAAACTGGAAGATATGCAAATGAAAAGTAACAAGTTGGCAGAAGAAGCATCAAAGATAGGACTTCACGTGAACATAGATAAAACAGAGATGATGAAGATTCCTTGCCAACATCAACAGCAACAACAGACCACAATAAGCATAAATGGGAAGAACCTGAAAGAAACAACCTCCTTCACCTACCTGGGAAGCATCGTCTCAACTACAGGCGGAACTGACGAAGACATCAAAGCCAGAATCGGAAAAGCAAGACAAGCTTTCATTACTCTCAAATCTGTGTGGAGGTCAACAGCACTCAGCATCAAAAATAAGATCCGGATTTTCAACTCCAATGTGAAGTCAGTGCTACTATACGGATCAGAGACTTGGCGAGTCATAAAGAGCATCTCAAACAAACTTCAAACCTTCATTAACAACTGTCTCCGCTCAATACTCAAGATCAGATGGCCAGAAAAGATCAGCAACAGGGATCTCTGGGAGCGAACCAATCAGGAACCGATTGTGAAACAAATAGGCAGAAAGAAATGGAGATGGATTGGCCATACGCTGAGGAAACCATCAAGTGACATCACTAGACAAGCCCTCGAGTGGAACCCGAAAGGGAGGCGGCGAGTTGGTCGTCCAAGGGTGACTTGGAGGAGGTCATGTGAGGAGGAGATGAAAGCATGTGGACAGACCTGGAGCAGGGTGAAAAAGTTGTCAGAAAACCGAAGTCAATGGAGGTGCGCAGCTGAAGCCCTATGTTCCTCTAGGAACTAAAGGATACAATAATAATAATAATATAATTTTCATATAAACATTAATTTACATGAAGATGCATGCCATTTTTACAGGCACGATCAAGGATGATATAATGTCAAATCTTAAATTGTCTACAAGTTAATAATGTTTCAACAGTTTAATATTTGATATATATATAATTACACATTGTCTGAACCAGGCCGTATAGTTATTGAATTGTATAGTTGTCCTCCAGGTTGAGCGGGATGATCGACTTCGTTTCGTTTTCATCCCGTGGTTGTAGGCATACGATAACCAACCAATATTGAGGTAAGTACAACGTTTACAAGGAATCGGAACCTGTTTTAGAAAAATTAAAGTGCTGAGGTGAAACATTAAAGTGTAATAGATTAAGTGAGTGAAATATATCATTAATAAACACATTTATATAGAAAACAGAATGGCGAAGTAATTAATCCTTAGGCCGACAACGTTCATTTGCAATGTATAATGAAACCAATATATTTTATACTATCATGATGTCCACTTTTGGCTTTAATACAATTATTTTCAAGCCAGTTGTTTTTATTTCATGTCTTTTTTTCTGTTTGGTGCACAACCGTACCCTCCAGAGATTAGGAATAGATTAAGTTGAATCAAATTCATAAAGAGCTATAAAATGTTAGGTTTAATAGAATATAATGAGAATCAAGTAAAGACGTTATTAGAAAATAAGTGAGACAAGATATTGTGAAGTGGTATTTAAAGATCCGGCAATGGACAGCAAGTTAATTTATAAGATGCCCCATAAACCTGTGCAGATCCCACGTGGTCGCATCTCAACAATAGGCTGAGCGAATGGTATATATTTAAAGGTAGAAGCATTATCTGTCAAGGCGTTCACTATTATCTTTTTCAAGATAAAGATCTAAGTCCTCATAAAAATCAGAAATATCTCGAGCCTTTAATTTGTATATTGCTGTTCCTGCAGAATGGGGCGATTCACCTTAGTGACCACCACCATATCTACTGATCAGCTAGCGCCACCCTCCCTCCTTTTTTGATGTTAGGCTCTGAGACTATGATTATTATGGCTACCGCAAATATATTGCTTGGTACCAGACATGTTCGTACCCCATATCCCATCTCCCTAGCTTTCTTAATGAGTGCTTCCAATAGGTCTCCACGTACATCTTTACGAACATATTATATATGTGTGCATGCATCCTGATGGACAGATTACTTTATAAGAAGTTAAAACCTTAAAGAGTGAAACGAATAGGTTTTTTGCATGGTGGAGCAAGATTTAGCAGAATACTATAGTTAAGGTTCAATTTAGGTAGTATGGACTGAAGGTAAGGTCGGTTGGCAGGACTTAGTGTACTAAATTTTCATGACAGTCTTATATATAGTAAACATCTGACATTGCAAAGTAACGTGTCTAGACATATTATAAAAAGATATTAACACAGAACCAACGAAATTTTGGCGTTTTTTAACAATACTGCAGTGTGTGTATACTGAAGAATGGTGGTTAGTCTACAGGGAGCCGTAGAGTAAATCAAACCATATATGATAAGAGTATAATCAATAATATAGTTCGTATATCAAATATTACACTAGGTTCAATAATTGAGTGTTATAAGGGAAACAAGCGTGGTAAAGCAAGAGAACATTTGATGCATAAATATTTTAAGTATTTTAATATCCATCTAATTTAAGAATTGAACATGCATGATTAATAAGTATTATTATATTAGTATATACATATGTAAAACGTTAAAAGGTGTGGATGCTATTACAATTATTTCCAGTGTTACTTTTACCAACACAACTTAGTGAAAATTATAGAGAATAGAAATCAGTAAATTAGTTAACGTTCGCTGCGTGAGTATTAGAGTCGAGATATACGTATGTGACTATACTGAAGACTGGACTGGCCTTCAATTTCCGTTCTACCAACAGTTGTGGTCTTTTAGACGAGCTAGGGTGGACATGTTAAAGTGTCTTTCTAGGCTCCGTTTGAACCCATCAGGGTTTTCACAACATCTTATTTCAGGTGGTAGTTGGTTCCAAAGAGTGCAATATTTTATGGTGAAAAAGTTTGCCCTAATGGATTTTCTGTGGGTAGCCACCTTGACAAGGTAGTCGTGGTTTCGCAGCTGATATGATTTAATATTTTCCCAAGTTATGGATGAGTTACTGTAGCAGTGTTTCCTAATGACTTTGAAGAGTAGAAATAGGTTGCACTTCACTCTCCTTAACCACAGAGGCTCTAATTTCAGACGTACACACCTGTCAACATATTCCACTTGTTGGTCGAACCCTATTATGCGTTTCGTGAGGAATCTCTGGACACTTTCGATTTTTTTTCTGTCTACAGTCCTGAGGTTACTAAATAGGAGAGCACAATATTCAAGTTTGGGACGGATACATGTCCTATATATAGCTAATCTTGCTTCTTGGGTGTAGAAGTTACGCAGTACAAAGCCAGTAAGTCGTTTACAGTCAGATACAACCTTATTTGCATGATCGGAAAAGGATAAATCTGAGTATGTTATCCCGAGGTCTGTGACTGTGTTCAGTTTTGAGAGGAGCTTACCGTACATATATAGGCACATTATCGGTTTCCAGCGTCCAAGGTGGGTTATACCGCACTTGTCTGGGTTGAAAGTCAGTTGCCACTTTTCGCTCCAATCGCCTAGATCATTTAAGTCTTGTTGGATCTTGCTTTCGACGCTCATATCACCGTACCCATAATCATATACTATCTTGAGATCATCTGCAAAAAGGTATGGCTTGCCATACTTGATTACAGAGACTATGTCATTTATAAATAAGAGGAATAGAATAGGGCCAAGAACACTACCTTGTATTACACCACTGGTTATCGGCTTTGAGGAAGACAACTGGTGGTTGATTTTGACTAATTGCTCTCTTTCTGTGAGAAAAGAACTTATCCATTTGTGAAGATTTCCGGTTATTCCGTAGGATTGGAGTTTTGTTAGGAGTCTGATATGTGGGACTTTATCGAAGGCCTTGCTAACGTCAAGAAACAATGTTGTTACCGAACGCCCATTATCAATGCTTTGTGTGATGTAGTCAAAATAATCTAAGTGGCAAGTAATGCACGACCTTCTACTTAAGAAACCGTATTGGGATGGGGATAGTAGGTCATTTGACAGCAAGTACTGAATGATTTGAGTCTTAACTATCTTTTCCATTACACGTGAAACTACAGACGTGATGTTGATGGGGCGGTAGTTGTTGATATCAGCTATAGGCCCGTATTTATGGATAGGTACAATATAAGACTTCTTCCAGCAGTTAGGGTATGTCCCATCGCTTAATGAAATTGAGTATAACTTGAGTAAGAGTAAACTCATGTCATTACCACCTTTTTTCAGCAGAACGGAAGATATACCGTCTGGGCCAGTAGTGTTACTAAGCTTAAGATTTGCGACAGCTTTATCGATCTCATGTGTGGTGAAAATTATGTCACTTAAACATTCGTCTGTTTTACGTGGGAAATCCACGACTTCATCGTTCTCTAAGGTGTATAATCTGGCGAAGTGCTTGCTAAACAGTTCACATATCGCCTCATTATTTTCGTAAGCAATGCCGTCTAAGTATATTATTTTCGGATAGGGTGTTTTGGAGTTCATCAACCTACTTTTAAAAAGTTTGGCTATTTCTCCTGAGTTATGCGGTGCATGAATGGCCTGCATTTCTTTGTTTCTGAGGCCTATATTTCTCAACTCTTCAATTCTACTGAGAAGGGACGTTATGGCAATTAATGACGATAAGTCATGATATCTGTAGTATTTTATTGAGTGCTTACGTAGACTTCTTCTAAACGATGTCGGAATATAATCACTTTGGGGGAATCTGAAGTTAAGAATCTTCTCGGGTGCAATGACGTCGTGAATTGAGTTAATATTCTGATAGAAGTTGTTAAGAATTGCATCTAAGGACTGGTTCGAAAAGTACGAGTCCCAATTAGAACATCTAATTAGGTGCTGATACAAGTCCCAGTCAGCATGTGTGTACAATCTCATAGGTATCTGGCCAGCTTCATCTCTGCGTTTTGTTTCAGGAAAGATGTCAAAAGAACAAACTACTATTCTATGGTCACTACCTGGAAATTCATGTCCAACATGTACGGTAGATGGCGTTATGTTGTTCGTGAAAATAAGGTCTAGGATATTTGCGGATCTAGTGGGTGAATTTATGTGTTGTGTCCACCCTCCTGTGACGATGGAATTTATGAGATTATCGTACCTTTGGGGTCCTCGGAGTGAAGACCATGATACTTCTGGCAAGTTGAAATCGCCTCCGATAATTTTATAACTGAAAGGAAGATTGGCTGTAACATTAAAGATATTGCTAAGCATATTATCATATTCCCTGCTGGATGAAGGGGGCCGGTACACACAACCCACAAGTATAGGTTTACTTCTGACAACTTTTATTTCGACCCAGATCGAGTCATTGAGTTGTGACAGAATTGGGTTACTAAACTGGGTTGCACACATGGATTGTTCACAGTAAATTAGTGTTCCACCCCCACGACCTGTCCGTCTGTCCCCGCGAAAAAGGTTGTATTTATCAATCCTTAGGCTGTCATTGGAGATTTCACTTGTGCACCAGGCTTCGGTGATCATAATCAATGACGGTCTGCATATAGAAGCTATTGTACTTAGTGCTAAATGTTTGCTTAGAACTGATCTCGTATTTACTAGGATAATAGATAAACACTGGCTATGTGGTTTCAGTGAGCGGACAACATCTTGGTAAAATAATCCGTGAGTATCCTCTATATACATGTTATCAGACTCATTTACCAATATCTTTGGATCGTAGGAAGACTTCAGGTAGATTTTTGAGGTGGTAGTCAGGGATGGGCTTACGTTTGGATATGGTATGCAGTGAGAGACACCTGTGTGATAATCAGATATTAATATTTTAGAGATATTAGTATCCGCGTTTGGTGTCGACACTGTGTCAGCTATCTCCCGGGAAATATGCCTTGCCCTAGCTGTAGACTGTTCGCTATGCCAGCAAGGAATTGATCCGATATCATGCGTGCTATATGCATGATTCCAGGTGTTTCTGTTAACTGACGCTGGTGAAAATCCTGCCCTAAGGTATAACCGATATGTGTATTCGGTAATTTGTTGCCAGTATAAGAATGAAGTGTTGGTATCTGTTTCTGGTATTCATCAGACCATGGCAAGTTTTGTGCAGAAATCGGCACATGCTCCCCACTAGACACATAAGATATATGAATGGGTTCTGTTGGCTTGCTAAATGTGGTCTGTGGCCGATGTTTGGGGTATTTTCTATAACTTTCAGTAGACAGAATATTAGAAGTGGGCTGGTTGACAAGGGGTTTACGTAGTGGATGTGCAGAACAATACCTACTACTTTGCTGTGCTGTTTGTCTAGAATTAGGGATTCGATAAAATTGGCTTTCCACTTGGCACCAATTAGGCCTACCCCTAGGAGCTTCGTCTACCATATTTGACTTTCTCTTACAAAGAAGGCCTACAGGTGCTTTCGTCTCTTTCTTATCAAAGAGCTTTCTTGCTCCGGGTTTAGTATTTAATTTATTTACTTCTTTTTCCCCTATCTTATGATTATCTGGCTGATGATGGCTAACAGGGCAGTCAGCACATGCTATGTAGGGTTTCTGTGGCTTGAACACCTCATGAGCTTTAGTTTTCTTAATGGAAATGGGACGTTTGTCATAACGCCTAGAAAACTTGCCAACTTGGGTGGCTACATTCGACTGGTGCTTTACAGAGTGTGGATTGTCAGACCGAGGAGTAACTGACTTATAAGGCAATGGTTGGACCACCAGTGGGATGGGTTTTGATGGTTTCGGTGTCTTGACTTTTGCGTCAGTGTGAAAACGATGTATTTCAACATTATTTCCCGTTGACTCATCTATGTCCACCATTTCAGTGTCTGCATCAATATCGTTATATAATGCTTGGCTAACATTAGCCACTACCTGCGAAAATGTCTGTTGCATGCCGTGATCAGATATTTCAATAGACGGAATAACGCACGGAACATCATCTACAGTTATCCTATTAGAGTTATCAGGGTTCACTGTTCCTGAGCGGCATCGCCTTTGGCATGGTGTTAAATCAGGTGCAACCCTAATGTTAGTGTATGGTGTTGAAGAGCCTATTTTCTTACCCGATTTCAGAAAATTCCTGGCTTCTTCGGTAGACCTAAACTTGAAAAGCACAGGACACGGGTGGTTTGCAGATTTCTTACGAAGACGCAAAACCTGACATTCTGTCAACGACATATTACAAGCCTTTAGACACGAATTCTTAAGTTTGGCAATCGGCTCTCTGTCTGGAATGTTATAGGCCAAGACGTTATGTGAAGACATAATCCTCTTAACAGCTTCTTCAGCCAAATAGTCAATTATGCGCTCGGATTTGATTAGTGATTCAAAACAGATGTTTTGTGGTGGGTCACACAGTTGCGTGAGAGGCATAATGCTGTCAAACTTGCTCTGTAGTTCTGCTATTGACTTCTGAAGTGTCAGTAAATCATTTTTGCTACAAGCCGCATTCTCTGCTAATTCCTCCATGATATCAGATACCATAACTCTGGGTATGGCTGGTGTAAACAGTGTAGAATTGTCAACGGAGCTGAGGCCTTCAGATGGCTGACTAGTATTAGATCTCAGTCTCTTAACGGTACTTACACGTTTGATAGACTTAACCATTACAGAAATAAGAAACTTCACAATTTCCGGAAAAAAAGTCTTGAGGATATAAAAATAAGATAGCTGTATTATCGAAGTATCAAAACAACAACGATAAACAGATTTATATTGCAAAAATAAAAAGTCAGACTTTCCTTTACAGAGTTTGCTGTGGATAAAGTCCTGAGTTCCACGTAGTTAGATATGGTATCCGAGGATTCTTGACGTAGATTTCACGAGTGAATGCTATATGTTGTTCCAGTTGATACAATACAATCCTTGTTGACTATGGATAACTGGATAATGTGATGAAAGCGGCTAATTTCCAAAATATTAAGGAAAGATGATTCACGCAGAAAGTGAACACCCGTAGCGCAAGAGTTCAAAAGTTGAACTTGACCTAATTCCAAAAACGTTCCAGATATTGCTTGTTCAAAGAGGACTTGACCGGCACTAGGAAAGATGAATGGTGACTATCCAAACTGCCACCAACTGTCTGAATCCGTTCAGAATCTGTTTTTCCACTGTCAGAAACTGTCAGCCACGTCTCGTAAACCGTCAATGCCCAGCTCTTGCTACGCTGGGACTCACGCTGTTCCTTGAAGTTTCTCAGAAACGCCTAGTGATAACGGACGCAAAACCAAAACACCGATTGGCTACTCGAGAATTCTTTAATGTAACACCAATATATAGCATACTTTAAAATTAAGCTTTAACTAAGGTCTATGAACAAATATTACGATAATAAATCACAATATTACTTCTGACAGTTTTGGCCTGACTTCTTTCTGAACAGTGACCGATGAGACGATGACTGGTATATCGATGTCTCCGCGAAAATTAGAGAAGTTGGTTTTGAGCAAACAACCACGAATTGATCGTTCAATCTTCAACTACATTGACATAGGCATTCCGCTCATCTCATCATGATCAGCCTAAAACAAATGTGAACTACCATGATGATTGTCACAAATATCCATTTCACCGCCGTTTGTATGATCGACTTCATCATTTTCAAACTCTTTAATAACAGAAGTAGATGATTTGGATTCTTCCTCATAAATACCTAAAGGTTTTATGTCTTCACTCTGACTAGTAATACCTTGTAAACTTGTGGGGTCAGAAATGGACTTTTAAACTGTAACTCTCTTCTTCTGCACAAACTGTGTCGTCTGCGACACTCTATTCAGCAATAGCTTACCAGTTGCAACTACAGGCTTCTTCACCTCACCATTATCATCACACGATTCGGAGTCAGACCTTGATGATGCTGACTTCATGTTTAACTTACCACTAAGCTTGCTCACTGCTTCGCAGTTCGCCTTCGTATGCACTTCTTGCAAACGGACGAAACACGACCGTGTTTGTCTTGCAGCTTGTAGCCTATCTGTTGGGGACGCCCCTTTCATCGTAACTGATTGCGTTTCGCTCCCTGATTTCTCTATTCCAAGGGTGAGACGCTGTTCACTAGCAAACTTGATCAAAGCTTGGTTGACACTGTCTTTCACCAGGCTCACGATATCATCCGGCCCGGGCTCTAAGCCCTCCTCCTCTGGACATGAACAGACCTTTACGAACTTCCTTTTTAGACGAACCAGTAGTCTCTTGGCAACTGTCTCAAGCACAGAACTTGAGTTCAACTCATCCATATTGTTAAGATAAACGAGTGCATTCTGTATACCATTATATTATCCAAGAACTCTGCGAGTTCCTCGGAGTTGTCACCTAACTGCGCCCCATTACCCTTAACAGTCTCAAAAATACTACGGGATATTATAGAAGGCCTACCAAACCTTTGACGTAATATCCTCATAGCCTCTGTACATCCTTCGTTTGGGGGCGTAAACTTGCAGCGCTGTATGGCTCTTGCAGCAACTCAAGTGCAAAACCTCATCAAATACGTTAACTTCACTTCATCATTCAATAAAAATTCACTTAACATGATTTCTAATTCCCTTACAAACTGTAAATAATCAACTGGGTTTCTATCAAATACCGATGTTCAAACTTATGTAACTTAAATGCGCTACTATCCTTAAACTGTGGACGGTGATTATGAGACTGACGATGCGGAGGAGCCTAAATTTCGTTATAATTAACAGGCCGTCAGCGTTACTTACTTTTTTGCCTGCTTTCACGTTGCCACTTCTCTTCGTTTGCCCAGGAATTATCCAACGTTACAAAGGATCCAAATGGCGTATGTTATCCGCGTCCAAATTGATGCTGGCTGCCGACCCATTAAGCACACCCGGGAGATTCCTAGAATGCGCTCCAGAATACGAACAGATGAATTAATGCTGCCCCAGAATGCGATCCAGAAAACGAACAAGAATAAAAACTGTCAAGTGACTAGTCTCTAAGTTCCTATTGTTACAAAGACGCTCCGCACCGATAAATACTATGTACTTTCTTGGACTTTAACTCCAAAACACTAGTATTGTATGAAGGAAGTTATATTGTTTCGCAATTAAATTGGAGAACAGCAAAAGTCTATAAACAAATGTTTTATACCAAATTATATTTTACTTTTGTTCGTTTTCGTTCGTCTTCGTCGAACTTGTACACGATCGAACCAACCGCGCCTTCGAGTTGCGCACCAATACCTACGAGTTTTATTCATAATATGTTTTGTTTCTTGAAGAGAAACCAGCCATTGTTACTGGGGTGAACATATATATACTTGTTAGAAGTTATAGATTATATATTATGGTTTGTTATTTTACATATAGGTCGAATACTGGTAAATGTGAGAGAAACATTTAAAAATAAATGTACAGATAGGGAAAAAGATAATTTTTGTGGTCTACTTTCGACCAAATATTTCATAAGGTATATCTTTAAATCTAAACTGTGATTGAAAAATTGCGACATTTCAATTTCACGGGGTATATATATAAGTGGTTGCGTTTTTGGACAGGTGTTGACGTGATAAATAAGAGATGCAGAATAAACGATAGTTATCAGTAAATGATTCACAAAGTGTTTGAAAGACTATAAATTTTGAGATTCACCGGTAAGTACACCATATTTGTGACATTTCCAGTGGTATATGAGACCGACTTTGAATTTTTTAGTAGATTTTATAATAAGTGTGGTTCCGTTATTTACCACATGAGCTAGCAATATCCCGAATAAGTAGAGAATAGCAGCACTGTATCAGTGCCTTCGTTGAAGGAGAAGAAGACACATGAAAACCGGAGAGAGGTGCAGAATTATATAAAAGGTGTTAATAGTTCAAAATGTATAACATACATGGGGTTCATCATTTCTTTTAGTGTTTTTTTCAAGAAATATTATTTCCCCGATAGGTTTTAGTAATGATATTCTACAGTCTTTTTTGAGAACAATTAGTTTCAGTGAAAAACAGGTGATAATTTTATCTACTTATGTAGGTTGAAAAGGAGGCAAACACAAAAGTCAAAGTGCGTGAACTATGTAAAAGAAAAGCAAGGGCTTAATAATATCTACTGTTTTTCTGAAGTATACAGTTAGGTGTCCTTCTGAAGTAGCAGAATCATAACATGTACTTTCCTTCAGGAGTTCGTATTTAAACTTCTGCTTTAGGTAGTTTTCAACATCTATTTCTTTTTTATTTATTCTCTTATTTTGCAGAAGCCATTAGAAATCAGGAGCCCTAGTAAAACGTTCACTGTTCACATCCATTGACACTCCCGCTGTACACCTTCATAGAGTTTTCTAAACATGTGTTATGTTTCTCATGTTCAAAACCTCTGCAATATTTCTGAAATGCCACTATGGTCTCTTGTAATAACCTGATTTTTGTCTGAAAACCTTTTTACAACTATAAATACTTCAACAACAGGGGTGAACTGCCAGGCAACAGATCGTTTATTTAGAAAATCAAGGGGTATCTATAGATTTTTGTGTGCATTATTATAAGCGTTATTGTTAGCGCAGAAGCAACCTCTTCTGATTGGTTGTTTTCTTGCTGAAGGTTATTTTGTAGTGCTTGTGTCCGTTTCTCTGTAAGTTAAGCCATATATCTGCGAATCGTATATGCACACGTTAAGTCTGCTATGATTTTCTAAAGGCTGAGCTTTGTTTTTTTCTCATGACACTGATTTGGGACGTAAACATCGACGTTAACTGTCGCCCATAATTTTAGCTTGCAGACAGTTCTTACCACATTACTTCTTTGTAGTATGATTCCACGCAGATCCCATTTGGACCTCTAAATGCTTCGTGAAATTTTCAGGGGTAAAACTGCCACCTAAAGCCTGTCATAAGTGAAAGCACACATAGATGCCATAGTAATCCTCTGTCTTGATTTAGACAGCCACCAAGACTAGGTGGAGGGATTATCGAAATTAAAAGATAAAAGAATGTTGAGCGATTAGGTCGAATGCTTTTATATGGTGACACGATGAGCCGTATAAGATTCATCAGTAAAGTAAACTGACGGCGTCCATGTCCAGGTCTAACTACACTGGACTTAACGCTGTCCTTAGAAGACCTTCAGCAACAATGTGCAATAACCAACGCGAAGAACAGAGCAAAGATTGGTGACTCAAGAATCCCTTATTCTAGCACCAATATGGAATCAAAAGTAAGGTTATTATACACAAAGTCTAAGAATAAATGTCATAACAATTAATCACAATCATGCTTCTTGCAGTATTTCTCCGTCTTCTAACGGACAGCGTACGATGGAAGGATGACTGCAGTATCGGTGACTCCCGCCAAAATATGGAGTTGGTTTTGAGTAAACAACCATGAAGTGATCGTTCATTCTTCAACTACATTGACAGACCGTGTAATCCACGAGCGTTCTCCATAGCCTAACCTATTCGCTCAACTCTCGTTTCAATCGTTGACTAGTGTCGGGATGGAGTGTGTCAGCCAATTCTCATAAATTGTCAATGTCCAACTCTTACTACGCTGGACCTCACGCTGTCCCTGGAAGACTTTCAGAAATACTTTGTATTAACCAACGTGAAAACCAGAACACTGATTAGCGACTGAAGAATCCTTTATTCTCACGCCAACATGTAAACAACAATGAGGTTATTACACAAAGTCTACGAATAAATGTTATAACAATAAATCACGATACTTCTGATAGTTTTCGATCTTCCACTGAACAGCGAACGATGAAACGATGACTGATGGATTGATGACTCCCGCGAAAAATATAGAGTTGGGTTTGAGCAAACAACCATGAATTGATCGTTCAGTCTTCAACTACATTAACAGAGTGGCTTTATTGAAAACCCCCGCTAAGTGCAGCGTCAAAGCCCATTGCTACGGTGGCTCATTGAGTTACATTTTTTGTATGCCTTTTCAACGAAATTCTTCGTTAAACATTTTTGTGGCTTACATGTTATCAGTAGCATTGTATTCTTGATCTGCATCACATTTTCTGCACTAGTCAGAAAACGTTGCTTTATCCTGATGTCTGTGATGCAATAGTTTGAAGGAAGCAGTCTCTTCAAAAGTCAGACGCATATTACTGAATTCTCTCGAAATTATGCTGGTTTATTCTGGCCTACTTTCTTAAACAACAAATAACTCTCCGGATAGAGGTGGCACCACTTCAATCACACACCGGGAGGCAAATACTATAGATAACTCCTTATTCATTTTCTGAGTGAAAGCACCTGAATCAGCTGCACACACTACGGGAATGTCACTTGACAAAAGTGTCTAAACAGGACTATTGGAAAGTATGTGCTACAGTCGCTTCACAAGTTAAATACTACCCATGAGCCTGTAGAACGCTTAAATAGATATATATTTTTCGAATGTGTTTGCACTCTCACTGAGCAAATCCGTATGTGCAATTCATGAATTTTAAGGCTTCTCATCTAACTTAGAACTCGATGCTCCTATTACGTTATCATGGCGTTTGTGTCAGGTGCCGTATTATTCTTTATAAACATACGTGCCTCCAGCCAAAACATTATTGCGCTGTAAAATCGCGAAACTCGTCCTGACATCGCAACGTCATGCATAATCGAACACAGACCAGAATGGCGGTCAAATCTCCATTCCAACTTTATCGACTTTGAAAGCATCTTTGACAGAGTTGAACGTGAAGCGATTTGGAAACTGCTTCAATGTTTTAAAATGTCCTGAACACTTACTGACTTCATTTACTGATTTTACTGTAATGCTAAATGTCAAGTGATCAGCGGCCAAAGTTCCGAAGATTCTTCCTGAAGAAATGACATGAGCAAGGCAAGACTACCAGCCCAATATTGCCGATGATTTTCTTGAATGTGTTATGCTGGATGATGTGGCAGGCCATTGATAATGAGAAGACAGTATAAACGTTGGACTGACAGGAATTCTCCAGAAGATGCGGACGGCTTGCCCTTTTTATGTCACACAGGCTCGATGGTCTCCAGAAGAATACCTAAATATTGGCAGGAGAGGCAGTGGAGATGGGGTTCCATGTGAACATGAAGAAGACGTAGGTAGCGAAGATAACCAAGCAACCACAAGGAGCGCTCATCACTGCCAATGGAAGGTGTTCGAGCGAGGTCGCTTATGCCACTTATTCGGGCAGCCTTGTCCCAACCAGAAACGGCAGGATGGGAAAACGGGAAAGTCATTGCTATGGAATCGCTGCGGAGATCTGATGCGTTCATCATCAAGAAAATTCGGACTTCCAAAACTAATGTAATATCCGTGCTTTCTTGTAGCACAGAGACTTGAAACGCCACGAAGGGCATTTTCAATAGGCTGAAGACTTTATTAATATACGACTTAGCCCAAAATCGAAGACCTAATGCCTGGTCGGAAAGCATATGTAATCTGGAAACTGGATTTTCTTCCACTACGGTTACTCAAGTTACTGAAGGACAGCTCGCAATATCGTAGAAGACAAAGAATGATTTTAAACCTGTGATTTGGAAAGCTTGGCAGAGAGCAAGTTGGGAGGGAAACGTTGTCGGACACACAAAACAGCATTCACCACCCAATAGATAAAGGAAGGTCTAAAAATCATAAGGAGGAAATAGTTCTCAGCTGGCCACTCATCCCGTCCTTCTGAGTTCTTTAATCACTTACTGCATACGAGCGGCATTAGCTCACTGTATTGTAGAAGATCAACACCAGAATCCCCTAGAAATGACTTCTCTAAGAATGTCGGTCCGATTAGATTATCTTCTGGAGCCATATCTGGGGCTTTCCATCGGGTATCTTTATTTACCTTTGACGAGTTTAGTCTTGAGCTCGACTAGAACCACGACTCCGACGACCGAATACAGACTTTAAAACTCTACAACATAAAGACACCAGATATGTGCGGTACACCTATGTGGAGCAGATTAAGGTTGTTCACCTAGCATACACTGACCCAGTGTAACACTGCCGTTCCCCGACTTAGTTTGTTACTAGGCCTTCCCTTTCAGGTTAACACAAGACTACTATTAGCCCCAAGGGCCCTACAGAAATTCGTGAGACATCTTATAGGTCAGCTTTTCCCCTGAATTCTAATCCTCCAGATCTTCGAATGCACTTCTCAGTGAAATATCAATTATAAATCGTTTCTAAGCAACAGGGTACAAATAACCAAAGTTGGATCTGTATTGTCTCATCCTAGCCAGATCTCAAATGGGGTTGTGCAAGATAGTGTCCTAGGTCCACTTTTATTCACAGTCTACATTAACAGCATTTGCAAGTGCTTCACCTTAGGCAAACGATTCCTATATGCTGACGACCTCAAAGTCGTCTACGCCTGCTACACTCATGAATTAAGCGATGTGCTTGATAAAATACGTCTTGAACTAAGTAGTCTCGCAACATGGTGTGCTGAATCCTGTCTAAACTTTAACATTGACGAATTCGGCCGGACTTGTATTGGGAACAGTAACCTTGATCTAACTCTTGAAATAAATGTGTGAAAACCAGCTAAGCTCAACTCAGTCGTAGATCTCGGTATTAGATACTCTAGTAACCTAACGTTCGCTGAACAAACTGATTATGCCAGTCGTAAAGTACGAAGGCTGATAAGATGCATAACACGCAATTTCTTTTGTTGTGAAACTAGGGTTTTATTATACAAAGTATGTGTCCGACCTATCTTAGAATACTGCCCGTTTATTCTTAGCGGACTCAGACAAAATGACAAGCTTAAATTAGAGGGAGTGCAACGGCAGTTTACCTCAAGAACTCTTGGTTTAGAAAGTGGTCTGGAATACTATGAGTGATGCGACAGACTAAGATTAGAACCCCTCTGGAAAAGACGCCTTAAGCTAAACCTTATCTTTTACTATAAGCTTACTAATCTTCCCTTGCATTCCTCCGAGCCAATAACTAAACCTACCGCTGTCATCAGTTACAATCTTAGAAATCATCACAACCTAGCTGCTATGGAACACTGTCAGACTTACGTGCGGTACAACTTCTTAAATACGTTTTCAGTCATTTGGAATAGACTACCAGCTAATGTGCGCGATGCAAACACACTTCCAGTGTTCATCTCCTCAGTCACCAGACTGCTCAAAGATGACAATGCACTTCTACATCTGACTCTTACACCTTCTTTTTCACCCTACATAGATATTTTAAGTTCATTAAACGTGTAGTTACAGCAAACTACGATTATGAATTTTAATATTATTGGAACTAGATGATAAACATTTCTACACAGGACAGTAATATTAGTTCACACATAATTTAAAAGTTAGCATAACGGGACTAGTTAGTTAATGAACAAAAATAACCATAGTTACTAAACAGAATATATATGTATATATTTATTAATCACTCCTTAAGGACTCCCGTTGCTTTCTTTTGCGTTGCTGTTGTTTGTCTTCTTTTTTCTCTCACCATTTCAGCTTCTATTTGACTTTTTGAATGAGAATGAATAATGTGGATATTTGACCATTTACAATGACAAATGATCTGCAAACATTATTGGTCCCGTATCTTTCAGTTGCCTGGTTAATAACGAATTAACTTTCTCCACGACGCAACCTGGATTACATTTGTGGAATATACTCTTATACCAATGGAAAAGTATCAATTTGTAATACAACGTCACGATTGTAGCTTATAACATAACTGATCGTATCTGTAAAAATAGCTTCCTTATTACCCAATTTGGATATAAATCAAATCAAAAATGAGATTCGGATTTGTACACACCCAGGTTATATTGAGGAATTACTTCAAGCTTTATTTTTTCCCAAGTATTTTTAATCCATCCAAAATATACTTGGGTTGTTTTGTTAATGCGAAGTCAATATTCCTATATTTCATGATGTGCTCCATTGAATGACTGGTTATGATATTGTTCCAACAAACCAAAGACAAAAACGTCACAAACCATGCAATTTAACCATGAACCGAATTTATGAAATTTAAATAATGCTTATCCATGCCTGTACAATTGGTGTGTCCTACACAGTTAGGAAAATATATGTATTTTATTAAAACATTATTATTAAGTATGATTGCTAATCGTATATATAATTTATCATATTGATGATACCTGTGAACTGGCTGCCCTCATGTACAAAATGAGAATATATTATTATTATACTTCATCATGACCTTTTCATTTACGCACTACACTTTTACACTACGCTTATTAAAGCTAAAACTTACCCTCCGTGCATATTTTTTGCTTGCCTAAATTATGGTTGCCCTGGTAGGTGAAGAAACAATGACAACATCACTGGTGAGACCAGTATGGTTAGAATTAAACACTGCAAGTGTGTACCATCATTCCGAGGAAACTCCACCTCCTTTTAGTATATATCTTGTAAATTTGCTCTCAGTGGTGTATTATCCATATTGCATTTTTTTCTATTTTGCAGTTTCTCAGGGAGTCCTTCTCTTCCTGAAGCGGCTCTCAATCATGTGGCGGCACAGCACTTACCCAAATATATTCTGTTCATTGGTTGACCATAACTATCAGCAGACAACAGAATGAAGTTTTGGTTGTCGCTCAACTATGATGTTGACCATAGTTGACTTAGTTATGAAAACCTGTTCTGATTACCTATACCTCAGTCGAACAATATAAATTTTTGAAAAAGTAATAATTTGTGATACGTCATGATTGTAATTTATGGCATAACTAATTGTACCCGTAAAATGGTATGCAAATCTTGTAAACACCCGTTTATACGAAATCAAGATCGTTTGTCTGTCTGTATTGGTCAGCGTTGCCGTACTTTTTGTCTTCTTTCTCTTTCATTTACCAGGTGAGTTAAAAATTGTATACTTTCAAATATTGACAAACGAGCTTCAACACCTATGAAATATAGTCAGACTGTAGGGGATCAGAAAATTTCATCAGCTCAACCAAACCTCATCTGTTTCACCATCAGTGATCGATTTGTTTATCACTGTGGATTGAAACACACTGTGGTAAATGTGATCTTTAAAAGAAAAGAGCCCGCCAGCTTCGTTGTTGTGTGATTATCTGCTTATGCACTATTTTTAAATCATCGTCAACAAATACATCTCACAGCAGTGTTATATTCCCTCATCGCTTGTTAGGGTGCTCTTAAGCTCAGCGTTGCTACCAGTTTAGGTGGACTAGGGTAAAGTGTCAGCAGGCAGTATGGCTGGCGCTCAGACTGATAGTCATACAGCGATCATGAGCATTATTTCTAGTTGAAGTCAACCGAAAGCGATCTCAAATCCATGAAGGCAGCCTAACTAATTAGAGTCCTGGACTTTAACACTGTCTATCATGTGTTGTGTTTTCGTTTAAAGCACATTTGTTTTGTACATACTACCACTGTGAAAATATAATTACTTTTGTTTCAGACCTATATTTGAAGTATGGCCAAGTTGGCACTCTTTGTGATCTGTATTAAATTTCGAAATTGAGAAATTTGTCGACTTGTTTGATGCTACAGGTAGTGTTATCACGGATTTATCTTTTTTGGCGTTTTCACTTATCACTCATAAATGTTGACTTGGTTTCTGCAGGTAGTACTGTCTTCGACCAGACGTAGAAATACACAAATATGCTTAACAAGTTCACGTTGAATCGGTTAGCACTGCTATGGAAGTGTTTAGCTGCGTTTCTATGCACGCTGGTTATTCCTGCAGTGTTTAACCATTGCAAATGAGACTGTTAAGTTGTATGGTTTTCCCGTAGGTATCGACTATTTCCTACTTAATTATCGTAAATACGTATGTCAGCAGTTTTTCTCCTGCACGGTGACTAACACAGGAAGAAAAAGTCAACATTTACTTACATTCATCATGAACCTTATGGTAGGTTTTTGCACTAAAGTAGTCAACACTGCTGGTATTGTCATCCGCTCAAACTTTGTTCAAAGGCCTTTAGAAAATACTACCAGTGGAACCAAAGCCAGTAGATGGTAAACACAACATTGTAGAAATGAGATCGGTCAAACGTAAGAGAACAAATATTTCTGTCACCTCCACGCGGTTCAGTTCCTGCTGTCACTGGTCATTCTTAATATTAATCATTGATTGCGCGGTGTGTTCATGAAGCAGGCTTTAGACCAGGTAGAGGGTGCATAGATCATATCTTCACTCTTCGACAGATTCTAGAACATAGACACACTTTTCGGCGTCCAACAATTGCCATATTTCTTGACTTGAAGGCGGCCTTCGACTCCGTGGATCGAAAGGTACTATGGCAATGTCTGACTGTGAAGGGAGTGCCAAGAAAGTACATTGCACTAATCAAGGCACTCTATTCAAACTCACGTAGTCGTGTAAGGGCTTATGGGGAATTGTCATCTGAATTGGTAACAACCAGCGGTGTCCGACAGGGATGTCCACTCTCCCCATTTCTGTTTAACTTCATCATAGATATGCTGATGGAAGTAACCTTAACTGAACGTAACGACTTAGGAATCGACTTTTTACCAGGGAATAGTTTTATGCACTTAGAATATATAGATGACATAGTCCTGTTAGGGGAGAATACTGAAAAAATGCAGAGTCTTCTGAACACCTTGAGCAGCAATCTTCGTATGTTTGGCATGCGATTCGCCCCTACAAAATGTAAGATGCTGCTACAGGACTGGACCACGTCAACTCCTAACTTAGTGATAGGGAGTGAAGTGATAGAACATGTTGACCACTTCACCTATTTGGGAAGTTGTATCAGCACCAACGGACTGATTGACGATGAAATCTCAGCACGGATCCGAAAAGCTCGAGCTGCTTTCTCTGACTTACACCATCTCTGGCGTAGGCGTGACATCCGGTTATCAACCAAGGGACGTGTGTACTGCTCAGCAGTTCGCTCCGTCCTTCTCTATGGCTCTGAAACATGGCCAATACGCGTTGAAGACATGAAAAGGTTGACTGCTTTCGATCATAGATGTCTGCGATCTCGGTCTCACGTTAGGTGGTTTAATAAGGTAAGTAATGTTGACGTTAGGCGTAGGGTGTTGGGCAGAGAGGGAAAATCAATCGACGAAGCTATGAAGTTACATAGACTGAGATGGCTAGGTCGGTCACGTGGTGCGCATGCCTAACCATCGCCTCCCCCGACGGGCATTGCTAGCTGATATAGGTGAAGGTTGGAAAAGAGCCAGTGGTGGCCAAACAAAAACATGGCCTCATCAATCCATGAAATACTTGACAGTTAAACTGAGTCAGGTAGGGAGGGAGATGCAGACTTCCGGGTTGGGGCCCTCGGGACTCTAGGAATCAGTGGCTGGAGACAAAAGGTGACATGGCTCAAAATCGTTGTCAATGGCCAGCACGGATGTATTCAGTCTCTGTAATCTTTCATATTTCTTTCTACCATTACCCATTCTGTTTCACTCTTATACTTGTCAAACTCTATTGATTCTCTTCACTCATCTTCTTGTCTACCTCTGTGTGCTATTTGGAACGTGGCAACTCGAACTGATGCACTTCGTTGCCATATTCTATGTTGAATCCAGACAGAGACAGAGGTGTGTTCGTGGTGTAGACTTCATCATTTCCAGACTGCCGACTAAAAGTAAGCCTCACAATATTTGACCGGTCTATAACAGCCGCGGATCATTATATTTTTGGCAGCAGCTGAGACGGAATATATGCTGTTTCAACCATCTCGGTTTGGTTCGGCGGGACCTGCAACCTCTAATTTTAATGACAGTAGAACTTTGTTCTAGACAATGTTTGCATGGTGAACAGAATTTTCAGCTGAATTTTTAGCGTAATGTCTCTCCTCCTCCCAGGGACTTCAAGTGAAACAGCAGCTGGAATTAAATCGTGTAATATAGTGTGACCTGATCTGAAGTACAAACCAGCCTCTTTTGATACTTGGACATTGTCTGCCCCAAGAAATACGCGGCATTCGGTTAGATGCCGATCAAGGAAAGTGCAGCAGTGCATTTTGAAACCCAAAGATCTGATCAAATGGCTGAAGACTGTTAATAGTTACTTTTATCCCTCAGATAGCGACGGTTTTTACCAAAAATCTCAGGAGCAGTTATGCATTTGAGAGACGTCGTCGCCCATAATAATGTTTTTTCTGAGGTTGTAAACGTTTCAAGCGCTAGCGAGAGTAAAGAATGCCATTAGAGGCCATATTTTGGTGGATCAAAAGAAGTCACCCACAGAAATCGTACGCAATATAATAGCGATCGAGAACTCTGGTGGCCAAAGTTTTAAGCAGGCTTCCAGTGAGCTCCTCGTATGATGGGTGACTACTCCTGCTTGAAGTTTGGTATGGAACAGCTGATCACTTCTGACAGCTCCAGTCCTAGCGTTCAAGAGAGAGGCTTCTACGCCTCATGAAATTGAATGTTATGGCATCTTAGTTTCAGTTTTGATATCCTGCTCACCGCCTAAAGCCACTTTCATGGGTTTGGCTGTTCGTTGTTGTCTCAGGTTATCATTTTTCCACGTTTCACTAGTATGTTTTACAGTTCTGAATTCATGAAGTTGGGATGGGGTGTAAAATTCCCATTCCGTTTGCACTTTATAGTTAAGCGAAGTTAAAAGATAGGGGCTGAAAGAGACGAATGCACTAGCGGCCTGAAAATGTCTGGCAAGAGCAATGTGAGTTCTCATTGGACTGTTACTATCCAACCAAATGACAAGCTTTTAGAATTAGGAGCTAAGGTGGACTCAAATCGTGGTTTAACGTCTAGGTTTTGACTAGGAGAAGCTCAGGCCAAGAAAAAATAGGGTTACGGTTGGGTCAAGAAGAGATCATGCTTAGTTCACTACTAGAGTAGGGTTATTGTCAGTTACAGTTGAGTTGAAGTTACTTTAAAGGTTCAGTTCATGACACATTACTAGTGAGGAAGTTTCGCTAACTTTTGGGAAAAGTCAAATAATGATCCTTAGCTAGAGTTCTCTCTTTTCTGCCAAATTAGCTCTTTTGAGGCAATTGACAGTTCAGAGGCCATTGTTACCATTTAATCTTCAATTTCAGCCGTACTTCTTTTACTACTGATGAAATGACAAAAATCTACGGAAACTGGTCCCCCTTCCAATGATGGAGCACATTTTAGAACTCCATGAAAAGCCGGAAGTGAGGGTTTAAACTTATTAATAAACATTGCCTGGTATATTATACGAAGGATATCACCTTATATTCAGGCTGAATCGATAATTTACTTGCTGATTACTGAGAGTGCTTAGAAGTCGGATGGCTTTTGCAACTACCTGGTCTTCACGTTTAACGTCTACAACCCTTGAATTTCAACTAAGAGGAAGAGGCGCGAACGCCGAAAAGAGAGTGCGTTTCCATGCTGTTTTGCTTTGTAGGACATGGTAAGTTCGGCGGTTTTCTAATGTTCAGACTATGCTTGTCTACTTTCAGGTTGGCTAAGAAGTGTGCAGGGATTGGTTACCCAAGACGAGGCAACGGATGACCAATAGGAGTGCCCCTTCCCTCTTATCTAATTGTATTGTGATTGGTTGTAAATATAATACTTGACCTTGAGTCTTCGTTCTTACTAACACGCAACACTTGTGTGATCAGACTGCTAACGTGCGCTTTGCTCTCTGTTTCAGATCATTGCTTGACGAGTGGGATTACATAAATGGCGAGCCTGCCAACGAAAAACTTTCTTCTTCTAAGTCTCGACCCAATGAGGCTTCCAAGAACACTTCTTCTGTCAAACGGACAGCATCCAACGAGGTTGATCAATTAGCTGAAGTGAGGGCCTCAGCCTTTCAGTCAAATCAGCCTGCTTCGCGATATGTCCATCCCTTGCCGCATACACTGGAGGTGTGTGATGATTTCGAGCTGTGGTCGGACAAGGTGTGCCGATACATTGATCTGATGAACGTGCCTCACCCGAAAACATTCGTCATCGATTCTGTTGGACGGTCCTTGGAAATGTACACAATAGATTCAGAAAAGTGCATATGCCCTTGACCACCCTGTTGAGTACTCTAAGAGCACGTATAGTGCCACCAATACCTCCCATTGAAGCGCTGAAAAGATTCAGCGAGTGCAACCAGAGACAAGGTGAATCTATCAACCAGTTCACCTTACGTCTCCGCAAGCTTGCGCGTCAAGCTATGCAGGACAAGACATATTCAGAGGTTGAAAACGCTATATATTCCAAGTTCTTGCAGGGTGTCGACGTCCGTTACAGGAAGGACTTCAACTTGCACACTCCAGCATCCATGGCAGAAGCGGAAGCTAGGGCACGCCTAGTGGAAAGCCTGGAAGAGCCAGGAACCACATGCCCACAAGTAAACGCAATGGGATATCAGCACACAACAACAAAGCATGCACAGAATCCTACACCACCGTGGAAAGGACGCCCACAGTCGCAATCCACTTCAAGAAACGATTGCTACTACTGCAGGCGGTTTGGTAAGCTTGCTAGGAGTTGTGGTCACAATGCAGGTGAGTCACATGTCGATATGAATTGTGTGCCTACTGTAAACCTAATCGGTGTCACCTCCTCCCCGAAAGTTGTAGGTTATATAGGTGGGAAAAAGTGTGTTATGTTAGTTGACTCAGGAGCAACTTGTTCTGTCATACATTCCTCATGTGTTCCAGAGACGTTTAGGCCAACAATAGGGACTCACAATTTGCGGCTTACGACAGCCAATGGAGATTGCATGCAATCCCAGGGACTGGTCCTGCTGCCACTTAAATTGGGAACACTGTCACTTCAACACAATTTCATCATCTCTACCCGGGTGCCGTGGCAGGTAATCTTGGGAGTCGACCTCCTGGAAAAGCTGTCCGGAATAATAGATTGTAGTCAGAGGACTCTTATACTGAAGGACTGTTCCATCCCATTTATTGTAGGGAACGACAAAGAGCACGGCACTTTTGGCGTGCAGGGAGATGCTAAGATGAGAAACAGCGAATGCTGACGACTATAGAACCCCTACCATCGGAAACGGCTGCCAACTTTAATAAAATGCTAGACAAATATGAGGACTGTTTTGACTGGGATGGAAAAAGCCCGGGAAGAACAAAACTGGTCCAACATCACATAGAAACGGGTAACGCCCCACCTTGTAGACAACCTGCACGGCGAGTACCTGCACATTACCAGAAGGAGCTTAACAGGTTAGTTGATGAACTGTTAGAGAAAAATGTCATCAAACCATCCGTATCTCCATGGGCTTCCCGGTAGTTTTAGTTAAGAAATCGAATGGGACACTCCGGTTATGTGTAGATTATCGTAAGTTGAACCTGTTAACTAGACGAGACTGCTTTCCCCTTCCACGCATAGACGACACTTTTGATGCCTTAAAGGGGTCGAATTGGTTTACCACTCTAGATCTGGCATCGGGATATTGGCAGGTTGAAGTACACCCAGATGACAGGCAAAAGACAGCATTCATTGTACAAGCAGGCCTGTATGAGTTTGAAACAATGCCGTTTGGGTTAGTCAATGCCCCAGCAACATTCCAACGCCTCATGCAAACGGTCTTGAGTGATTGCATACCAGGTAAGTGTTTGGTATATCTAGATGATGTTATCATACATAGTAAGACGTTGACCGAACATTTAAGTGATATTTCCGAAGCATTAGACCGTTGGGTTAAAACTGAACCCATCGAAATGTCAATTCTTCAGGAAAGAAGTGTGTTTCTTAGGTCACATTGTTTCAGCCGAAGGCATTAAATGTGATCCAGCAAAAGTTCAGGAAGTTAAAGACTGGCCGCTCCCAAACTCAGCCCCCGAGTTACATAGTTTTTTAGGGTTAGCCTCGTATTATCGACGTTTTGTACTTAACTTCTCTTTCCTTGCAGCTCCTCTATTCGACATTCCTAAGAAGAAAGACTACAATTGGACAGCATCAGCTACGGAAGCCTTCGAAAGACTTAAAAACTGTTTATGTAGCCCTCCTATCCTAGCGTATCCCAATGTCTCTGACCAGGCAGGTCCATTCATCCTAGATACAGACGCTAGCGACTCTGGTATCGGGGCGCATCCTGGATTCCACTGCTAGCCACCATCCACCAATTGTATACAAATCGGGGCAGTTTTGTCTCAAAAAGACTCAGATGGAGTAGGAAAGGTGATAGCCTATGCAAGTCGAGCACTCAACAAGAGTGAGAAGAATTACTGCACCACGTGGAAAGAAATGCTGGCACTGGTCAATTTTGTTAAGCGCTTTAGGGCATATCTCCTCGGTAGACATTTCATTGTACGCACTGATCACAAAGCCCTTAGCTGGCTACATAACTTCAAAGAAGCTGAGGGTCAGATTGCTAGATGGCAAGAACACCTACAAGAGTATGACTTCGAATGCACACATAGACCGGGTAAGAATCGTGGAAATGCAGATGCATTGTCAAGAAAACCACTTGGGTATCACGGTGACTGCCCATCATGAACCGAAGCACAAGTTTCGCTGCTCCAACTAGAGGCTCATACTTCATAGAGTTGGCCCGAACTTCAGTCTTCAGACCCTGAACTGGCATTGATTTACGAACGTGTTCGAAATGGGGGCGAACGACCCAGGAAATAAGTAAGCTTGGATGGAATAACCGGTGTTTATGGTCTGTGTCTGTAATTGTGAATATTGTCGATAGCATCCTCTACTACCAACATGGACGCACTTATACTCGTCGCGTTGTGGGTCCTCATTGGGGGCTACTCACTGTGCTATTTTCATTACACTAGCAGTTTAGCCAAGGGGGCTCAGGGATAATGATTGAAGCGGCTAAAAGTCTTTATTGGTGGCCTCACCAGAGGAAAGACATCATAGATTTCTGAGACTCCTTCGAGGTATGCCAAACAACTAAGGCTCCGCACAAATGTAATAAGGCACCCTTAGAACCCATTATACCTGGCCATCCGAATGACTTAATACAAATAGACTTGGTTGAACCTCTCCCAGTAACCTCCAGAAATAATAACTATATTTTAGTCATGGTAGACCATTTTACCAAATGGTGTGAGGCTATTGCGGTCCCACAGATTGATGCTGTAACCATCGCAGAGTCAATGTTTGACCACTGGGTCAGCCGTTGGGGGTGCACCACTTCAACTGCACTCAGATACAGGATCCAACTTTGAAAGTGTCGTTGTCAGCGAAATTTGTCGTATAATGGGTATCCGGAAGACATGCACTACCGCGTACCACCCACAGGGAAATGGCTTGGTTGAACGCACCAATCGGACACTTAAATCTCTCTTGCAGGCATTTGTAGATCAAAACAATCCCAGGGAATGGGACCGATCACTCTCACAGTGCATAATGGCATTCAGAGCAAGCATTCACAAAGCTACGCGTCAAACGCCTCATTATATGGTCACTGGAAGAGAACTCCGGTTGCCAATCGATCTGACTTCAAACACACTAGGAGAGGATACACTGATTGCATCCGAACACATGATCAGACTTCGACGAAACCTGAACAAGGTAACCAGATGACTAGGGATATACTCCAAACAAACCAGAGGTACCAGAAAGAATACTATGATAGGAAAGCACATGGATCACCTGTGGAGCCAGGAGACAAGGTGATGCTACTTAAGGAGGCACCACCTAAAGGGAAGGCTCTTAGATTCCATAAACGCTGGGAAGGACCATTCACTGTAGTAGAGGTACTAAGTGACTGCACCTGTAGGATTCAGGAGCCAAATTCCCCTCATAGTCTAGTCACACACTTCAATAGGCTAAAACCTTTTCGACAACAGGTCTTAGTTCAGACAAGTCCCGCAGGAACAGTCACCTAGCACTGCGGACAGTGCTCCTATGGGAGAAGGGGTAGTGTAAGGCATGGTAAGTTCGGCGGTTTTCTAATGTTCAGACTATGCTTGTCTACTTTCAGGTTGGCTAAGAAGTGTGCAGGGATTGGTTACCCAAGACGAGGCAACGGATGACCAATAGGAGTGCCCCTTCCCTCTTATCTAATTGTATTGTGATTGGTTGTAAATATAATACTTGACCTTGAGTCTTCGTTCTTACTAGCACGCAACACTTGTGTGATCAGACTGCTAACGTGCGCTTTGCTCTCTGTTTCAGATCATTGCTTGACAAGTGGGATTACAGCTTGAATCCAGCTTTCGTTGTGTACTAGAGGAGTACATAGGCGATCTTCCATCGCCTTGCTCATTTGTCGTGCATTGACTGTTGAGGCAAGTCAGAAAACAGTATCACAATTCTTATCGGGTCACTGAGGCTTCTGGGCTACAGTGGATAAACCGGCTACGCTTCGACACTGTTGGTACTATTAACGTCACTGACTAGTTAAAAAGTGGTCTTGGTGAAACATTAATAATAAGCACTGGCTGCATTATGCCTGATGATCCCGAAAGGGTAGGATATAGCAAGGGTCACAGACTCACATCGATGAATGACCGCACAGGCCCATGACAGCATAAATTTTACCTTATCTACGACACAAATGGATAGTAAACAGCCAACATCAAAATTAGGATGACAGATGGACAGTTTTCGCGGGATGGACGCCAGTTTAACAGAATCATCAATCATATCTTCTATTATAATTATCTCTTTTCTTTTGCCGACGACACTGGAGGACTAGCTGGTGAAAAAATCAACTCCATTCGCAGTAGCAATACAGTTTTAACAAACTGCGTACTACAAGATACATATAATTAATCCTAATGCTACACCTCTTGGAGTCAACCAAAGCTACGACAATCAAGTGGCTGAACGAACTACACAGAGGTTTAACGAAGATCAGGAACCTTTACCTCACAATCAAGAAGCGAACACAAGGAAATCACATTTTTTCATAATGGCTCGTAAAAATGATCCTAGATATTGGAGTATGTGATGATGTCTCTCGCAAAAAGCCAGACAGAGCCACTACAGATAACGTATCGTTAATTACAGATGGAGTTCGAATTTCATCCAGCTGAAAAAGCAGTGAAAGAATCCAAGAAAATATTTCGCCACCTCAAGTGGAAGACTAAGCCGTTGAACGGAGTCTTATAGAGTACTGAATATGATTCATATTATTTTGCTATAGCATATCTACGTTTTAACGCTCTACAATGCAGTAACTCTGTACGCGGCCAAATAGGAACAGCATTATATTTAGAAGCACAAGTTAAAACTTAGAAGGATATGTTATTGACGAAATCAAGTTTTGGGAAGCATGAGGCGAACGTAAAAATGTGTAGCCTGCAAAAATATGTAAGTAGCAAACAAAAAGCAATGTCCACTAATACAATGGCAAATATTCGGCAAGCAAATACAAAATTAGTTCCTGTAAACGTATAATATGGGCACATGAATCAATTTTATAAGTGCACATTCTGAGTTAGTATAGGAGCGCTACAGCCCCGCACCTGATTATTGATAACGACACTGTCGTATAGGACCATAAAAGGCAGAAGTAACGGCAAACGATTGCTTTGTGAGAGTTGGGTTAAATTTAAGATAGAACTCAAATAACCACAATTACTGAAAATTTCACTGCGTTATAAGCTTACCAGTACTCTACAGTGGTAATTGACAATTTATGTGTACTGTTTAAATAATTACTGTTGCTTGTTAATATATTTCTTATGTGAATTGAATAATAATTCCGCCAAATACAAATTCCTGAATTCCGCCCTCTCTGTGTCTTGGTTGAATTCATGTAATTCGGTCATCTCGAAATACTAATACTACTATTACAAATAATTTCAACAATTTTGCGTCGCTACGGAACTAAATAACCTTGGAAAGTTTCCTATAAATGGCTCGCCGCGGGAAATCGCTGGTTACCTTGAATGCCTCGACGCATGGTGCGTGTGAAAGAATGTTCGGGATGACAAAATTTCAGCTCATTTCATTACTGCTATTGCGCTAGATGCGTACAGCTTACTGACGACTCTGTTGTTTCGAGATAAACCAATTTCTCTGCCATATGATAAGCTCCGTGAACTTGTGGTGGACCTTTTACTCTGTTAGCGTAGTATCCCAAATTCAAATAGAAAATAAAATACCAAATCAGTTTAGTTACGGGAGGAATATATTAAAGTTTCGTTAATTGGGTTTACAAAGATCCAAAAACCACAATAAACGTAATAGACTCCAGAGGTGCTGCGGGAAGACTGCTCCAATACTTATTCTCCAATGTTGATGTTGCCGGAGGTCGACCAAAGTACGTGGGAAGACACTACGGGCTCCTGCGAAAATTTGAGATAGAAAGCAGGTGGTTAGAATTGATCGACGGCAGTTGAGATGGTGGAGAAGACGGAGAGTCGGAGGCAGAACTATATATTTATTCAAAACTTGAGGTAAAGTTCAAAGTACAGACTTTATGGTTAAAACAAAGTAATGTACAATATGTTCATTTCTTACATAGTAGTAAAAATTGGATAGGTTTATTTTTGAAGACTCCACAAACTTCTGATACATCGCTTCCATATAACTACTTTTGAAACACGAGAGAGGGCTCAGTTCAACAAACTGGTTCGTGCTCCCAACCAGAAGATTAGAGACTTTATTCTTCATCTTCAGAAACAAGCTTCAAGATGAAACATTGGAGATCAGCTCCATACTCAACTACGTGATCATCTAATTGGTGGAGTCAATATTCCTAAGTTAGAGAAAGAGTTAATTCAGATTCCTCCCTGCACCTTTCAAACTGCTAAAGATTTATGTATTACATATGAAGATGTCAACAGTGAATACTCTGGTCCTACCTCGTCAGTGTCTGATTTCATGCTGTTCAAAGTCGAAAATACAAGTGGTCATAGAAAGAAATCCAAACTGCCGTCCACATCTAATGGAATGCAGCGAGAGATCAAAAACATTAAACCGTGTTTTTCCTGTGGAAAGTTACATCTACGAAGCACTTGCCGTTTTCGGGGTGCTAAGTGTCACAAATGTGGTAAAGTTGGATACATCAAGACTGTTCGCAGAAGTTCGAATACTTATATTACTCAGAATTCTCATGATTCTTCCATGTTATCTGGTAAAATGCAGTCGATGTCTCTTTCAACTTTTCAAAATACTCAAGCTAATCCAATGAAAACCTCCACTACAAGTTCAGCGACTTAAGCATCAGCTGTTTTCCAAAATGTGGTAGCCGAGTTGCAACGCGAACTGTGGAAAACACGAAAAAAACTGAATGAGATGAGAGAGCGACTGATTAAAATTGAGGAATTGTTGGATATGCATAGATTGCGTCTGTTGAATGCAGAGCATACAAGTACCCACGGAAGTCCTGCTGATCTATTCAAATCTCGAATTCTCAGAAAGCATCTGATGTCCACGACTTCTGATGTACATTATTACAGAGGGAATGACTATAGACCTTGTATTGGTATCATACTACAAAGAATGGGAAATCGAATGATGAAGATATTAGACATCGAAGATCATTCAGTTCATAACAGACACCTGGATCAAGTGAGAATAAATGAAGTAGGTCTTTTCGATTATAATGTTAATGACTCCGCTACTAATCCTGATTTTGTAGATAATTCAGAAACAAGTCTAGATGATACTGATGAAAATAATTTCACAGTATCAGTTAGAAGATCGCAGAGACTGGCAAGCAAACCACAATATCATTATAAATACGCGAGGGGATATTCGGCGTGTGTCGGATGTGATGACTGACTATTTCTATCTGTGTATTGTTTAAATACTTACTGTTGATTGTTAATATATTTCTTATATGAATTGAAATATAATTCCGCCAAATACAAATTCCTAAATTCATCTCTCTCTGTGTCTTGGTTGGATTCTTGTAATTCGGTCATCTCGAAATACTTATACAACGATTACAAATAATTACAACATATACCTAACGTGTAAGTACTGACGAACGAAATCAGAGTGAAAACACTTGAGACGGGAAGTGTATCTAGAACCGAGTTGTAATTTACACAAATGAAATATCAGATTTATTGAATAAAAGTCTTATATAACTTGTCTGATGCCTTGACTGGTGGAGGGCTCGAAGTTTGTGCTGGATGGAAGCACAACGAGAGAGCGAACCTAGTATGTACAGGAGAGTCACAATTCGAAAGATGAAGTCGTACAGAAAGCGGGTGAGTGCTTTGAAACGAAAGTTCAAACGTTCAAAGTACACTACAGCTTCAAAGTCGTCAGTCCCTCCATGCATCAGCTCTGGTCGCCTCCCAAGGAATCATGGCAGATTTCGTCTACATCGACCAAAATAGAGAATTTCAATATCTAAACAAGCTAGACAAAGGGAAATTGATGGGACTCGGTGACCCTGAACCTATACCTCTCAAAGAGTCTAGTGGCTCACATAACTGGCCTGTTGACCGTAAAATTAAGGCACAATAGGAAAGATTTCAGGGTAGCCCCTTACTCAAGGGAGGAAATAGGCACTATCCTTCAAATTGCAGCACTTTAATCAAGATATTTAAAATAATATACCAGAAAATTGTCATGGCCCATATGGAAACCAATGACTTATTTTATGGAACACAGCACACCTTCCAGGAAAGCCTTCCATGGCTAACAAAAGGTGGTTCAAGTTAGGGGACAACAAGAAACCCAACAGTGTTTTTTTCCATAAAATTCCACAAAGCTTCCGATAAAATGCCTCACACATGGATTTTTAAATGTTTGGTATTAAGGGTGGGTGCACATCCTGCCTACTTTACATGGTGAGATGAAGGCTTGAATTATTACTGAAATCTGAAAAAGTAATTGGTGGCTGTGGTGATTGACTATTTCTATCTCTGTTTTGTTTAAATACTTACTGTTGATTGTTAATATATTTCTTATATGAATTGAAATATAATTCCGCCAAATACAAATTCCTGAATTCCGCCCTCTCTGTGTTTTGTTTGGATTCTTGTAATTCGATCAACTCGAAATACTAATACTACGATTACAATAAACTACTACAGTGGC
Source organism: Trichobilharzia regenti (assembly GCA_944472135.2). NCBI lineage: Eukaryota > Metazoa > Platyhelminthes > Trematoda > Strigeidida > Schistosomatidae > Trichobilharzia > Trichobilharzia regenti. Next base: position 115,632,962 of record OX235264.1, on the reverse strand, counting down.
ATAATTCAATATAAGTTAAATAGTGTTGTGATTATTACACCTCCATTCATTCAATTATTCGTCTCATGTGAAAATCATCTCAGATTATACTTTGAGATGATCCGTAATCAAAAGGACTGATATCACGCTTCAAGTGGAAGAATAGTAATATACTACTTTTGAATGCAATTAATCTATGACAAAATCATCCTCTATCACAGTGCCTAGATTCTGTCCTTATATTTTGAATAGGCAAGTCTGTCTTTTCATCACTGGTCCCTACAGGTCATCTTTGACTAAGAGACGTAATCGTATATTTTTAGGCAGATGTCTCAGCTTGACTAAAGTCCTTATAAGTTATCACTTATGCGAATCAATAGTGTTCCTACGGAATTACACTTACGTATGGTGACAATTTAATATTTTTATTTTATTTTTTTAAATTTTTGTTTTTGATTTACAGCTTGATTCCACACTGTATTTTTGGTACAAGTATGGAATTCTCAGCGTGGATATCGGTAGCCCAAATTTTGCAGGCCGACCATAGATATCAGGTGTGCGTCGACGTGGGCTCGAACCCCTGACCATGTGCATGGTCGGCGAGAGTCCTAACCACTGTGCTACCGATCCTAAAGAGTATCGGTCTAGCATGCCATACTCCCCCCGCAGACATATCAAATAGAACACAAAAATATTAGGACAAATGTTTCAAAATAATGGATACTGAACAAAGAATATTCTTCTCGATAACCTCTTCTTCATCAAGCTCTACAGCTATACATACGTTACAGTGAATGAATGAATTAGTGTTATGAACAACATTAATGTCGTTGTTTAAATAACATCGAATCAATAATATTTATAGATTAGAGCTCAATAGCATCAAAATAAAATAAGCTGAATTTCAGAAAACACATTAGGAAAGATAATATTTCAAATTCATGAATTTATAGTCTCTACTGAAGGCTGGCCAAGGCAGTAGTAGTGGTTGGCTGGACTTGCTTCTTTTCCACACATAGCACTGGTTGTTTCACACGAATCGCGAAAGCCTCTGGTGTTTGGAGCATGTGGTGCTTCGATGTTTTTGGCAATTTATTTGCCACCCGGTAGATGATAGAGAGGGATTCTTCAATGCTGGCAAGCTTTGTGGTCGGTTCGGATCAGATGGTCTAATATACTAGGAGATGTTCTCAAGCGAGCACAAAAAATCAAGTTCCTTGAACAACGGCCGATATAACTCGCTCCATCACAAGCTAAGTTGAATTGATAGATACAATTTGAATTGGGTAGTCTAGGTAATTCATCTTTCAGTCGTGGAATCACCATCGGTCGTGTATAGAATAAGACGTGTAGTTTGCCAGAATTAAAATTACTTTGAACTGATTTTATTCGTAATTATTCCACTTGGTATATCGCCCATGAATTGCAGTCGTATATATAAAGGCTTCTTGTTTACGAATAGTGAGTAGCCCTTTTCCACTTTCTTCGTCATGTTTTTCTTGAAAAATTTGTCGGGATAGCTACTTTCAATCAAGATATCATATACAATGCCCAATTCATCTTAAATTATTTCTTCTGAGCATATAGCTATAACTCTGTGGCTTCAGTGCAACACAAATACGTTTGTTCACATACATGAACTGAGCACAGCCCAAAATGAAAGTCTTCGTTTGGGAAGTATCTCCCACTATCCAGATTGCATCAAGTTTAAATTATTTTTCCGTTTAAGCAAACAGAATTGGACATCCACATCCAAAGTTATCTGGTATCTTATGGTTATTAGTCAGTGGGTTAACTTACTTTCCCTTGTTGTTGTGTTATTGTTTCATGTAGAATTAACCCCTCCAACTGACTATACAAGTCGTAAGACACTCGTTAGTAAATTTTAGATGTCTCCAATTACGCAAATGAAGCATTTAAACGGTTGACAGGAACGATAACACCTGACTTAAGTATTCAGTAAATTCAGTTGTCATACTTAACACTTGTTTTGGGAAGTGAAACATTACTGGTACGTAAAATTTCATGCAAATTATGTGCGTCGGTGGCACAGTGGTTAGGACTCTCGCCGACCATGCACATGGTCAGGGGTTCGAGCCCACGTCGACGCACACCTGATATCTATGGTCGGCCTGCAAAATTTGGGCTACCGATATCCACGCTGAGAATTCCATACTTGTACCAAAAATACAGTGTGGAATCAAGCTGCAATCAAAAATAAAAATAAAAATAATAAAATAAATAATATCATTAACTGTTAGTGATTGTGACATCGAACTATACTACAAGTATATGTTTATCATTACTTTATTAGTGGTCTGAGACACAAAGCTATTGGAAAGAAACATACACACTAGATAAGTTACTCCAAACTACAATGCCATGCTTTTCCTATGAATGTGAACATAGTGTATAAAAAACGGGGGCGATGTTAGCACTTAATAAGGCTTCTACTTCTGAAAGTCATCCACTGAGTTCTCAACTTCTTCTCAGCAGTGGAAACATCTTCTTACATCTGTGCTGCTTTCAGCCGCCCCGCTGATTACCTGCGATGAATTCCTAATTAGGCTTCGTTAATGAGTACCCATTATTACCACAGATTTTATCAGTTAATTCGCAAGAAACACATATTATTAGACTATATGATTGAGAAATATTGCCGAAAAAAATGTTACACGTATAATCTCAACTCAATAAATGCATAGAGTCATATGGAAAAGAGAAGACGTTCAGTGAAGAGAGTCGTTTTGACAAATTCATTCACACAGCTGTACAATCGCATTTACATACAATTATTTGTGTGTGTGTGCACTTGAGGTTTGTCAAGTTTAGATGATTAATCAGGTAATACAAGAATGATCTAATATAGAAGCAAGGTTAACTAGACAGAAACTAGAGTAAGATCAAGTTAATAAGTCAGATGACGTAATATAATTGACTAAAATGTTTCAACCTAGGTCAGGATAGCAAGAGAGGTAATTTCAAGTAGAGACTAAGTAGAGGTGGGGTAGAGAATAAAACCATTTAAATTAGGACTAAAGTTGAGCAAATAAATTGGATGACTTAACATAAATGAGTAGAAACTGAGCGTTGGTCAAGTGGTAATGAGGTGTAGAAATTAAATCAAGTGGGGATACAGAACAGGAAAGTTGAAAATGTAGAGACGAAATAATACTGATGAAGAGACAGAAAGAAATAGAATTTACCTGTCAGGTATTGAGACAGATTACGTCCATCGCGAGTGTATTGACTGAAAGAACTTCTTCTGTATTCAGAGTTCAGAGCTTAGCAACTGAATTGTGATTGCTTCTTCAGTTTGGAGAAGTTTGACTAGTAGACTTTTAGGAAGATTGCTTCATATTCTGTGGACGACTTTGAAGTTTGTTTGAGGGGCAGCTTGGTGTTCAGAATCTATCAGATGTTCTAAGACAGAGCTGCGGGGGATAGAGATAGATCCGCGGGATAGTAGCGGTTTATAGCTACCAAAACGGTTGACCATTCTAAACAGAGCCTGACTAAACAAGCTTTGTAGCTGTATAGAAAGAGGTAAAAGACTGTTGGAATACTTAAATGTTATAGGCCAAATTAAGCTATAAGCATCACTAAGTATCTATGGTGTGCACCGTAACACTGAATTTAAAATGCTCACTAAACAGGTTGGTGAAACCAGTCAAATAGTGTTGTAATCATGAATAAAATATCTTTATTGAAGTGCCATGTTATCAAGTCGAATTTCTGGAAAGTTTCAGGTTAGGTTTGGAAAATATTAAGTTAAGATTTAGGTTAAAAGCAGGTTAGGGTCAGGTTAACTTAGGATTGAGTTCGAATAGTGTTAATTTAGGGATATTTTCACTTTCGGTTTAGATTAAAGAAAGATTAGGGATGTTGTTAAGGTTGGAAGACTTAGATAGATTTGCTGCTGAAGGTCAGTAATCAGTTCATTAAGTAATTCCGTTTTGGGCTGCTATAGCTGCCCTTAGCTTAGAGTTTGAGCGAAGGAAAAGGTAAAAATGGACTATGATAAGGCGATGTTGACACTTTTCGCGGGAAGCGCTCTGATTAATACACATGAATATTAGTCAAGGAGACATGACATAAGTTACTGCAAGACAGATTTGCCTTGCCTTCGTTACCATGTACTTGACTAGGGATAGCTGAGGTGTTCAATTACGACTTGAATCTCCTCAGATATTTGATATCATGTGATTTATTATAACGTGCTCAACGGAACGGTGTAATCATACTAGACATTACTTTTGGCCATTTTGTAGGTGTTTTACCAAACTTTTCTGTTGTACTTATTTGTAGTAGTAGTATAAGTATTTCGAGACGACCGAATTACAAGAATTCAACCAAGACACAGAGAGGGATCAATTAAGGAATTTGTATTTGGCGGAATTATTATTCACTTCATATAAGAAATATATTAACAAGCAACAGTAAGTATTTAAACAATACAGATATAGAAATAGTCAATCACCACATCCGCCACACGTCGAATGTCTCCTTGCGTATTTATAATGATATCGCGGTTTGCTTGCCAGTCTCTGCGATCTTCTAACTGATTCTGTGATATCATTTCCATCAGTATCATCTAGACTTATTTCTGAATTATCTACAAAGTCAGGATTAGTAGCGGAGTCATTAACATTATAATCGGAACGACCTACCTCATTTATTCTCACTTGATCCAAGTGTCTGTTATGAACTGAATTATCTTCGATGTCTAATATCTTCACCATTCGATTTCCCATTCTTTGTAGTATGATACCAATAGAAGGTCTATAATCATTCCCTCTGTAATAATGTACATCAGAAGTCGTGGACATCAGATGCTTTCTGAGAATTCGAGATTTGAATAGTTTTGCAGGACTTTCATGGGTACTTGTATGCTCCGCATTGCGATATTGAAGTAAGAAGTTATCCACACATCTCTCTAGCTCATCAAAATTTTGAGGACTCATTGATGCTATAGCACTCTTTAATGTTCGTACAAAATTTTCTGCCAACCCGTTTGACTGAGGATGACGTGGTGCTGTGTACAAATGACGACAACCTATATGTTTGAGCCAATCATTGAAGTTCTTCTCCGTAAAATGAGTACCATTGTCAGTAACTAAGACATCTGGAATTCCTTCTCGACTAAAAATCTTTCTCAACGCTCTGTGAGTGAATTTGGCATTAGGACTATCTGTAATGATGACTTCTGGCCATCTAGAATAAGAATCCACAATAACTAAAGCATAATATGAATTTAAGAATGGACCACAGTAATCTGCATGAATACGCTGCCAAACCTCACAAGATGCAGGCCACGGTGTCCACGATGACTTCCCATAGGACATTTTATGTAAACAGCTAGAACAGCTCTTTGATCTTTTGTTAATGTCAGCATCAATTTCCGGCCACCAGCATGTTAGGCGTGCTAATGATTTCATCTTATCAGCTCCTAGATGAGCAGAATGTAGATCATCCAAAATCGCAGATCTTAATGTTGGAGGAATAATAATTCTGCCATTCAGGATGGACTGAAATCTCATCTCTTCGCTTATAAAAGTCTGGAAATCTTCGCTTACACTGAACATTCCAACCTCTTTTTGTTGCATTTATAACGCATCCGTAATATTTCCGAGTATCATTTATAAGTCGAACTCGATCCACCGGTAACGGCTGGACTAATAAGCAATCAGTATCATTAGCAATATTTTCAAATAATGAATAACGAGATAAGAAGTCTGCATGAGGTATATCCTTTGCCGATCTATGTTCAATAGTGTAATCATATGCACTTAGTTCTAAACTCCATCTTTGAACCATAGCAGCAGATGATTTATTCAAAGATTTTTCTGGATTGTAAATGAATTTCAAAGCTTGATGATCAGTAACTATGTGAAACTTAGTACCAAAGAGATACTTGTGCAAGCGTCTTATTGCCCATACAACTGCTAGAGCTTCTTTCTGGGTTTGTGAGTACCCTTGTTCACTCTTACTTAGACGTCTTGAAATACAAATAACAGGTTGTCCATTTTGCTCAAGTACTGCAGCTATACCCATAGGAGAAGCATCTGTAGTGAGAACAGACTTATCTTTCGACAAAAAAGGTCTTAGGAAAGCTTGTTTATTAAGAAACTCCAAAGTTTTTCGCAAGATATTCTCATGTTGTTGTTCCCACTTAAACTGTTTACTGGAGACAATCTCAAAAAGTGGAGATAACCGTTGAGTGAAGTTGGGAATGAATCTGGAGTAAAACTGAAGAGTACCTATCCATGATCTCAACGATGACATATTATTAGGTGACGGTGCTTGAATTAGAGGTGCCAAACGACTAGCATCAGGTCTGAAACCTTCGGAGTCTACTGTGTATCCCAAGCATGATACAGACGACAAAGTGAAATGACATTTAGATGGATTAACAAGAACATTATTCTCACATAAACGCCTGAACAGTTTTAAAAGACGTTCATTATGCAATTCGATATTAGGACCATGAACTATAATGTCGTCTTGGTATGACTCAACACCATCTAATCCATCTATCATCTGATTTATTACATTTTGAAATATTGCGGGTGAAACCTTTAAACCAAAAGGCAAGAACTTATACTTGAACAATCCAAATGGAGTATTAATGGTTGTTAATGCACTAGACGCCTCATCAAGAGGAATTTGCAAATAGGCATCTTTTAGATCTATTTTGGAAAAGTATCTTGAGCCATGTAGCTTGTAGAGAATGTCTTCAGTTTCTAGAGTAGTGCAACTTTGCTGTAGTAGACGACTATTGAGTGTAAGGCGGTAGTCACCACAAATTCTAGGTGTTTTTCCATCAGCCTTTAGTGGCGTAACAATAGGAGTAGCCCAATTTGAAGACTCAACTGGCATAAGTATGCCTTGCTCAACCAACTTGTCTAACTCTTTCTTAACTGCATCTCGCAATCCATATGGAATTAATCGGCGTTTCAGGAAGATAGGATCACCCTCTATTTCAAGATGGATGGGCTGAATCTTCATACCACCTACACTCTTTGAACATTGGAGAAGTAATTCTCTGAACAAAGATTCATCAAACAACTCAGTACAAAGTGAGATTTCGACATTTAACAATCTAAGGGCTTTTAATCCCAATAAAGATGGACCATATTCACTAACAAGAAAGGGAATATTTACAAAATTACCACTGTCTGATTTCAAAGAAATGTTAGTAGCACCGATAAGAGGTAATTTATGACCAGTTATGCCTGTAATTGAACTAACAGTAGGGTCTATCTGGACATTCTTACAAATCGATTGTAAATCTTTCTTAGAAATTATAGATTCAGTACTCCCAGTATCAATTATAAAACAATGGGACTTGCCTGAACTTGTAGTGAAGGTTCTCATTAGATGAGATTGAGTACTGGGAAAAGTTGAAAGAGACATCGACTCCCTTTTACTAGGCAGAATGAGAGAATCATAAGAATTCTGAGTAGTATAAGTATTCGAACTTCTGCGAACGGGCTTGATGTGTCCAATTTTACCACGACAAGCGCTTCGCAGATGAATCTTTCCACAAGAAAAACACTGTTTAATATTTTTGTTCTCTCGCTGCATTCCATTATATATGTGGACGACAGTTTGGATTTCTTTCTATGACCACTTGTATTATCGACTTTGGAAAGCATGACATCGGATACTGACGTAGTGGGAGCTTGATATTCACTGTTGACATCTTCATATGTAATACATAAATCTTTAGCAGTTTGAAAGGTGCCGGAAGGAATCTGAGTCAACTCTTTCTTTTAATTAGGAATATTTTTATTTATAATTTTTTAAAAATATTTTATTTTTGATTACAGCTTGATTCCACACTGTATTTTTGGTACATGTATGGAATTTGCAGCATGGATATCGGCAGCTCAAATTTTGCAGGCCGACCATAGATATCAAATGTGCGTCGGCAGGGGGTCGAACCTCGGACTAGGTGCATGGTCGGCGAGATTCCAGCAATTAGATGACCACGTATTTGAGTATGGAGCTGATCTCCAAAGTTGCACTTTGAAGCTTGTATCTGAAGATGAAGAATAAAGTCTCTAATCTTCTGGTTGGAAGCACGAACCAGTTTGTTGAACTGAGCCCTCTCTCATGTTTCAAAAGTAGTTATATGGAAGTGATCTTTCAGAAGTTCACGGAGTTTATAATGTGGCAGAGAAATTGATTTGTCAGGAAACGACAGAGTCTTCAGTAGGCTATACGCATCTAGCCCAATAGCAGTAATGAAATGTGCTGGTATTTTGTCATCCCAAACATTCTTGGAAATTCACTACGCATCGAAGCATTCAAAATAATTAGCAATCTCCCGCGGAAAACCATTTATAGGAAATTTTCCCAGGTTATTAAGTTCCATCGCGACGCCTATTTGTAGTAATTTATTGTAATAGTAGTATTAGTATTTCGAGACGACCGAATTACAAGAATCCAACCAAGACACAGAGAGGGATGAATTAAGGAATTTGTATTTGGTGGAATTATTATTCAATTCATATAAGAAATATTTTAACAATCAGCGGTAAGTATTTAAACAATACAGAGACAGAAATTGTCAATCACCACAAACAAATTATCAATATTGCTTGAATTATTGGATTTTTCTACTTTGAGACACTTCAAGAAATGTTTGAACAAACCTGTAACATGAAACTAACTGATAGAAGCCTGTGTAGTTCAGTTTGTGATAGAGTAACAGATTACCAAGGATGTTTAAAATCTAACTGATAGTCAGACATGCCTTGAGTTAGCTTGTTTTTCATGACTGTTCAGCCTTTTCGTAGGAAACAGTAGTCTTTATGCGATGATTATGAAGATTTATGTCTGCTTGATTTAAAATTACTTAGGAGTAGGATTTCCAAACCTTGTGTTTACACTAATCTGATCGTCCTCATTTGTAGATTCATGATAAATTGATATGCTTACTCAGGAGAACCGTCGATCGCATTTCTACACAAGTAAATAATGGCCAACTGAGTTAACATAAAGAGGCTTTTGCAGCAGTAGTTTTCACCACAGGTTTCGTAATAACCATCCTAATTGATATATATATATATATATATATATATTAAGGTATTGAAGTTTATCCATTTTCATTCTAACTCTTGAAAGGCTGATTGGTTTTCTATCAGCTTTTAATGTGCTAATATACTTACCCCATGGCGAAATTCTTAATGTATTCATTTTTTGCCGAGGTGTGTACCATCTCAACTTGATAGTCTCTAATATCTCATTCTAAATGCAAATATTACTTTAATCATGAAAGACTTAAATTTGATCATATGTATAAGCTGTGGCGACAAAAACCGACATGTTGTGGTCTGAATGTAAGAAACCAATCTCTGTGCTATACTATATAACTGTCCAAAACTTCCGTAAGTCATGCTCAATTAACAATTGCCGCTAAAGAGAGTAAAAAGACGGTTATTTCCGCTAAAATCTTTGATTCAATGAAACATTGGTAACATCAAAAACCTCAAAATCAAATCAGCACTACCGTTAGACAGATCAGATAAGTATCTTGGGAAAAACAAGTATTGTAGAACAAAATTAGTTAGGCAAAATTCAGCTGTAAGAAGTATCACAGAATCAAATAGGATTTTTCGCAAGTGGTTGGGATGAAAATCTCTGTCAATAGGAATCACATATCGACAACAGTTCCCTCAGACATTTCAGGGTCAAAATGACATTGGTTCACACAAAAAAACACAACATAAAGCAACACATTATCAAAACATTAAAATTGGTGATTAAATAGGAACACCGCTACCGCGCAAACTTTGAAAAGGGAGTTAGTTTTACACGCTCTTGTTTATTATCGGCTTTTGTTGTGTTATACGCTCCAAAAGTCTACAGATTAACTTTAAATCAGTTTATTCTGATCGAAGTTAGTTTACGTTTCAGATTTGAGTCTATTAAATTATAGGAAGTTGTGTTCTTATAACTTAATAGCTATATATATCTGTCTTTGTGCACTCATTAGCTTTCATCACTGATTTATAAAGGTTATATTTATTTGAAGTCGTATTTAATTTTCCCCGGTTCGTTTTAAATAAAATGCTTATCGAAAGAAATCTCTGCGGAAGGGCTATGTGTGAGTTTCCAGTGGATCAGGGAAAGCAGTGTGATAACTGCAAGAGATGGTTTCACAGTATGTGCACGAACCTTACTCCTGCAGCATACAAACGCTGCTGCAAACCTCTAGCAAACTGGTTGTGCAACGACTGCTGTAGTACAACTAAACTCCGTATTACAGAAGCCATTGCTACCCTCAATGGGCCTTTAAAGCTCATGGACTGCAAGCGTCCTCCACCACAGAAGAATACCGACTATTGCTCAGATAACGATGACGTGACTAGCGTCACTGACAAAACAGCACATGTCTCCGATGCGTCCTTGCCAATAAGTGAGTGTCCTACAACACAGAAAAACACCCACCACATTCCAGACACCCAGGCTGCCCCCACGATACTGGATAAGCCCTCAAGTGACAGTAATGGAAAGACTGCCGCGAAGAAGAGGCGTACCAGGGGTCGAAAACCTGCAGCTCCAGTCGCCCAGGGACTGGCGGAACAAGCCTCATCCACACCGGTGAGCAGCAGACAGACAAATCTCACTACGATTAGCGAGGAGGACGCCAATGAATGGCATAATGTAGTCCCTCGCTGCAGACTTAAATGCATAGGCCAAGACATTGACCTCATTGCTGTATACCGCAGTCCTGACTGCAGTGCAGATGACTTCCTAATAGAGAAGCTAGGCTCCTGGACTTCGAAATGCCGAAGTCTCGTAGTCGGCAACTTCAACGCCCCAACAGTTGACTGGTCGAGCCTAACAACTCCATCTTCAATCAACTCCTTTGATCATAAACTGCTAGAATGCAGTATATCGCTAGCCCTAGTCCAACATATCATTAAGCCCACACGCTATGACTCGCAACACTCCTCCTCAACTCTGGACCCAGTGTTCTCTCATGGTGAGGATGTGGATCTCATACAACATCTTCCTCCGTTAGGAAGAAGTGACCATGCTGTGCTCACTTTCAAGTTCACAGCAACGGCAGCAAGGGCCAAAACCCCAGCTCGACCAAACGTTTGGAAAGCTGACATAAATGCGATTGTCTCAGCAGCCAACTCAGTAAACTGGTACATCAACCCAGAGTCTCAAGTAGAAGCCGCATGGAACCAATTTAAGCAACTTTACGCCCAAGTAACTGTACCTTTCATCCCTTGGTCTGTTCCAAAAGGTAGGAAACATTCCGTCCTTGGAAAAATCGGGAGATTCGTAAGTTACTCAGACGTAAACGCAAATACTGGAACCTGTTTGCCACACTTGGGACTTCTGAGACCAAGGAATTATATAACACTGCTAGAAATAAAGCTATTACAGAAATCCGCCAATCAAGGATGAAGTTAGAGGCACAGCTGGCTCAAAATGCAAAGGCACAAGCTAAGAAAATTTTCTCGTACTTGAATTTCAGGAATAAAACACCCAATGGTGTCCCAAACCCGATTATTGACAAAGATACAATCGAAGAAGATCAAGAAAAAGCAGAAGCAATGGCAAACTACTTCTCCCAAGTCTTCACTCAGGAGTCATTACTGCCTATAGGATCAGTTCTGGCTGCATCAGAAGAACATGGGATAGATTCCGTTGACATCGACCAAGGCATCGTGCTCAACTTCTTAATGAAACTAGATGCAGGAAAATCAATGGGTCCTGACAGTCTTCATCCAAAGCTTCTCAAGGAGCTATCAGCCCACATAGCCGGCCCCTTGACCACGATCTTCAAGCTATCTCTCCTAAATGGAGTGTTACCGCGTGATTGGAAAGACGCCATAGTAACCCCCATACACAAAGGAGGATCAAGACAAAGCCCTTCAAATTACAGGCCTATCAGTCTCACCAGCACTTTAATCAAGACACTGGAGAGAATTATCAAGAAAAGCATCATGGCTTATCTGGAAAATAGCAGCTTGTTATCCGGAGCACAGCATGGCTTCCGGAGGAACCTCTCATGCCTGTCAAAACTCCTGACTGCAAGAGAAAGCTGGGTCAAATCAAAGGACAACAGAAGACCCGTTGACGTCGTCTTCATAGACTTCAGCAAAGCCTTTGATAAAGTACCTCACAAAAGACTACTCATGAAATTAAAAAGTCTTGGTATCAAAGGCAGATTACTAAATTGGCTCAGGGAATTCCTCAAAGACAGGAGGCAAAGGGTTAGGGGCAACTCGAAACTCTCCTCTTGGAGAGCAGTACGTAGCGGAGTGCCACAAGGCATGGTACTCGGTCCTCTCCTATTTATTCTGTATATCAATGAGTTACATCTGCTCATTAACTCCCCTATGGTCCTATACGCAGATGACTTAAAAATTTGGAGAGAGCTGAAGGGCAGCAGTGATGCGTTCACGTTGCAAGAGGACCTCAACAAATTGTCAGAGTGGTCTGTGGAGTGGACGCTCCCGATCAATGTGGCGAAACGTGCAACCATGCGCATTGGACAATCAAGCACAAGCCCCTACGAATTAGAGGGAATAACACTTCCATCAGTTCAGACTCACTTGGACTTAGGTGTCATAGTTAGCCACGACTTAAAAACTACAGCACGCTGTCGAGCGGTGGCTGCATGTAGTTTCAGGTCCTTATGGGCGATTCGCAGAGCCTTCACAAGAATTACCAGAGATATGTTCACCTCCTTATATACATCTCTGGTTAGGTCAAGACTGGAAAACTGCATCCAGGTCGCCAGTCTTTGTCTAAAAGGGGATTCACACATTCTAGAAAGGGTTCAAAGGAAGGTAACAGGTATGGCTCACGTCATAACTAACTTATCATACGAGGAAAGACTAGGCAATTTAAATCTCTTCTCACTCCCATACCGCAGGCAGAGAGGAGATTTAATCACAATGTTTAAAATTTTAAATAATGACTACGGACCTGACCTTTTTTCTCTTTTCTTTCCCACCAGGTCGGAACACCTTAGAGGACATAGCAGGAAAGTTCAAAAGCCAAGGAGAAATCATATTGCTGTTGAGTACTGGTTCTCACATCGAGTCATAAACTCTTGAAACCGACTCCCAGAAGAAGTGGTGTCTACAACCTCAACTGATTCGTTCAAGAAGGGTTTGGACAACCACAGAAATCTACTAGAAAAGGATTAGCAGAGGCTCCAAGCCTTCTATCCTCAACCAATAAATCTGAAAGATAAATAATAGGGATAAAGTCACAATATACGATATGCAAACATTAAAGTAATGATATATAACCTGGGATAAAAGTGGAAAATGATAACAAAGTTATATGAAACACCCAAATAGGTAACCAAATATTGATTTTTATTTATCTTGTTATGCATTACATAGTTAAGCACTGTTTTTTTTGTTCGCATACTTTAGTAATTCAACTTTTATAGTAACGCCAATTTCACAATTATTCATTTGTACCATTTTTACACAAAGTCATCGATATTTAGTCTAGTATAGAGCATGATACATTAGAGATCCTGAGGACATATTTGACTTTTTGCATACAGATACAAATCAGACAGTATTGGGCGAAAACTGTTTCTCGTAGACTTCCTTAAAATACCGAAATACTTTAAAGAATATTAAAAGAAAGCCAACTATTATTCTTCCCTTTGGTTCCGAGTGGAATATAAAGCTTCCACAACACAACTTTGTCCTATCTTCTACCGTCCTCTTTAGCTAGGCCCACGATTGATCAAACTGTCTAATCTTATCCTCCTCCTCACACGATCTCTCCCATGTCACCCTCGCACCGAGGATCCACTTGTCGCTTCCCATTGGTATTCCTCTCCAGGCATGCCCTGGCGCGTGATGTCGTCCGACGGTCTCCTAAACGTATGTCCAATCCATCTCTATTTTCTCCTACATATTTAGAAAACAGAAAGATTGAGAGAAGAAATATATTTACTTTTTAATTAGATCCTTATCTCCATCTGGCTCTACTCTAATATACACGTTAGGCATTTTTATTACAATACACAACAGTTTGCCAATCAGGTGGCACTGATATGTTTGTTAACAATAATTAGTCAGTGTCAAAGTGTCAATGGATTGATAATTAACGAAGAAGGTAGAAATGGTTAGAATAAGTTAATTTTAAAAGGATAACACGTAATTAAAGATGAAGTGGTTAGAAAAAATAAAATAATTTGGACAATTATAATTTTTATAAATTTTAAAGGTTTAGGGGAAGGGGGGCGAAGTAGTCCAGTTTATACATTCATGTAACGATGGCCAAGGTAAGGAAAGTGGCTGTACAAATGTTTTCTGAACACACAGGTTTAGCTGGGTTCTTCAGGTGGATTCCTATTGCTTCAGCTGTATGTAGAAGACGAACTCATAGAGCAAAATTAAGATTAGTAGGAATGCGATAGATAATTCTTAAATGCTGTATTGACATCAGCCTTATGCTCACTATCTTCAAGGTGTGCTAAAATAGAGCTACGGATAGTTCTTGTTTGTCCCTTGCTTAACCATGTTAGATGATGTTCAGAAATACGGTGATGAATCTGCCTAATTGTACGCTCAATATAAATGGCTCCGCAGCCGCAGTCAAACTGGTAGATACACATCGAAGAGGCATATTTGTTGAGTGATCGGCTCTTCGTTGGTTTGCTCCCAGGGTTTGTTGTTACTTATTCTTTCTGGCCATTTGATCATCAGTATGAAGCCATTGAAGGTCGCAGCTATTGATAAAAGTCTGCAATAGGCTGTTGGAAATCCTTTTCGTGAAACCCTTCACCGCAACTAAAATCTTACAAATCAACTAACATATTGTCATAATATTAACAACAATCAAAATGATAAAGTAGGACACTAGTCAGCAGTATGGAGATGACGAAAGTGATGGAAATGTCTAAAACCTAAATTTATCGCAAGCCTTTTTAACATCATGTGGTTGATCAACATACACACACAACATGATGAAACAAGACTGGGGAGAAAATTACATTGAATTTTTCTGACATGAACAGATTATTATCCAAGGTTAACCAGTGGTCTCAATGAAATTACCTTAAAATAAATCCATCTAAATATCATACTGCAAATATTAGTTTCAGATGGGAACAAGACTTACGTTGACTGATTCATTTCCATGATTTCATAATACTGACGCCATTGTGGTAAGGAGTAAATCGAGAATATTCTCTTCTAATCTCTGTTGGCTATTTCGTATACTGTGTTGATATCTACGAAGAGTTTTCGTTCAACTCTTGGTCATAACTCAGCCTCTTCTCCTAAAATTTATTAATTCATGTCTTCTTTATTGTTGCTCCTAATTCTTTTCAGGACTTCTTAAGAAAGACCATGTCATACTACGTTGAACATTGAAGGTTGTAAATAGGGTTAGTGGTGTACCTTTGAGTCAGCTAACTGACATTGTCGTTTTAATACATGTGTAAGACTTAGGCACTGTGATAGTAAGGAATTCCATATTAGTTTGTTTATTAGATGTATCACAGAGTATTTACATTCCAGGGGAAAATATACAAACTGAAGGAGTTATCATGGGGTCATCAATATCCCCGGTTGTGGCAGATATATTCATGGATAGGTGGGAAAACATAGCGATTCAAACTTTCAGCCCCACCCCAAAAGTATTTTGGAGGTATGTAGATGACACATTCACTGTATGTAGAACACAGGATATAGATAGATTTCTCCAACACATTAACTCAGACGTGAAGGTAATTCAGTTCACTTATGAATTGAAAAGTCAGGAGGGGGAACTTTCAATGTTAGATTGGAGCGTAAAAAGGAAAGAAGATGGGAAGTTAAACACCAGTAATTTTACAAGGAACCCACACATTCAAACATATATTTGGGCTTCCGATCATCCTATCCTTTGTCAGTGAAAATAGGATTGGTGAATTGTTTAAGTGACAGGGCACAAAATTAAGTAGTACCAAGGGAAATCTAGGACAGGAAGTGAGGCATATAAGAGAAACTTTGAAACTTAATAATGAATTAGTCAGAAAGCATGTGGGGAAAAGTAAAAATAAAATAGATAATGATAGTAGTGACGGTGACACTAATAATAATAATACTAGTATTATTAGTGACGAAATGGATGTCAAACATGAGCAAGATAATGACAACACCAACAATAAGGAATCTAAATCGTCAGTAGTAATTCCATACAAGAAAGGAACCTCGGAAACCTTATGCAGAATTCTTAACAAGGCAGGAATAAAAGTGGCTGGCATTCAAACACACAAACTCAATTAGAAACAAGCTTTGTCGGTCATGGGATCAATCCTGTAGAGCCTTTAAAACAAAACAATTTAGTTTATCAAATACCCTGCTTGAGATGATTGTCAAGTAAATTACATAGGTCAGAGTAGTAGAACAGGGGAAGTCAGACTAGCCGAGCATAAAAACCTATCAAAATCTAGATTAGTTGAGTCAAATAAGATAATGAATCTGGAGAATAGTTCAGTTACAGCACTCAGTGCATGGAATTACACACCATCATACAAAAGGATGGGATAACATGACAGTTTTAAAATCTAATGTAACAGGGTGTGAGGAGGGAGGGATTGATAATAGAATCTTTGCTTATCGAATCAACTGCAAATATGTGTAATAGGAAAGATTCAACAACTTTCCAGTCGGATATCTGAAAAATTCTATTACCCCAATGACGACAAATAGGAGAGAACAAAGAAGAATATGAAAATCTACTTTCGAAGTCGTGTGATTATAATTGATATGATTATGAACAATAAATAAATTTTGTTCGAAACCTTGTCATCCAGTAAACAGTAATACTGTTTCACTGACTGTGTGATACATCTAATAAACAAACTAATATGCAATGATATTGTCATTGTCGGATATTTCAATTTCTGCAAGTAGTCGGTGAAAGTTATCTTATCTGGTACCACACATTCTCGTTATAATTCCCTACGTTTTCCTTGTATCCTTTGAGGGTGGGCTGGGGTGAAAGCAGAGGAAATTTCATAAGAATTTATGCTCGTACAGCCACCAAATATAAATAATAATAATAACAGCTTTATTCCAAACGGTATTTGTGGTACAGTTATGGAATATTCAGCGTGCATTACAGTATATTGCATCTAATTACCTCATAAATTATATAAGATTTTTAAAATCAGTAAATAAATAAATAAAAACCAACGCCAAAAAATAAAAGATAAATAAAAGTAAAAAAAACAAACAGCGTAGAGCTTACATTTCAAATAATGCACCACAGGATATGAAATATAAAGTTGATGTGTGATAGAAGATGAGAACAACAGTGTAATAGTAACGAGGAAAGGAAAACAAAAACTAATGGGACTATTTGTTAGACTGCCGCAGTAAGTTTATCGTGTCATACCTAACGGATTTCTCATCACATAACAACTGTGCCAGATATGGTATTGTGGAGTTTTTGTATTTGGTAGTCCTAGCATAGAGCCTCCTCCTATAGCTGCTTCTAGTTCTACCAGATGAAATGCAAGGAGACAACTGTGTAAAGAGGATGCTTGGGGTCCGACAATATTTTATTCGCTAGTTTCTTACATGATATAATATGTCTATCTACAATAGTGTTAACCAGTTGGTTTAACGATATCCCACTTGCCCTACTAACAGCTTTCAGTGCCCTTCTCAGCGAAGCAAAGTCTTTCTTAAGTAGTCCAGGAAAGACTAATGGGGAGCAGTAAAGGGGGATGGGTAGAATACAAGAATTTACAAACTGAGAAAGCAAAGACTGCTTTATGCTAGACTGCCTAAACTTCCTAATGTAGAGCGTTAAGCAAAACATCTTTCTAGTAAGTAGCAAGATGTGGAAAGACCAGGAAAGATCGGCGGAAAAACTCAGCCCAAGGTACTTGACATTAGATGTATTTTCAACCTCTGTGCCGTCAATGAGAGTGGGGCCATGTGAGCTAACTAGTTGCTGTAGGTCACATTTACGTCTGAAAGTGAAATTGACTACCTGACATTTAGACGGATTAAGCTGAAGTCCGTTTGAAGAGGACCACTGACTAATTTCCGACAGAAAGTTATTTAATTTGGAACAATCTGACTGAGAGTTGACAGGCATAGAAACCGAGAGGTCATCGGCATACTTAACAAAAGTGGCTACATCAGAATGAGGCAAGTCATGAAAGAAAAACGAAAACAGAAAGGGAGAAAGAACAGCACCTTGAGGAACAGCAGCTAAAGTAAGTGAGGTAGTGGAGGACTTTCCATTGTAGACGGTGTACTGTTTCCTATCAGAAAAATAGGAATGCAACCACTTATTTGTCCAGCTTTCAGCCTGTGTTGCAGCAAGCTTACTTAGCAAGAGAGACCTGGGAACAGAGTCAAATACAGATGTGTAATCAAGGAAGGCACAGCGAACGTATTTAACTCCTTTATCTAAACTAGAGACTATACTATGATGTAGGACAACAGCGGCATCTAACGTACACCTACTATGTTTATAAGTAAACTGGTTGGGGTCGTTGAAAGGCTTTAAAGAGGGTTCAAGATTAAGTAAAATAAGTCTTTCCATAACTTTGAAAAAAGGTGAAGTAATAGCAATGGGTCTAAACTTAACATTAGGTCCACTTGTTGATTTAGGCACTGGAACGATCTTGATATTTTTCCATGATTCAGGTATAATACTTTTGGAAAACGATTCGTTGAAAATGTCAGTTAACGGGGAACACAAGATGTCGGCACACTTCTTAAGGATAACAGCAGGAACACCATCAGGACCAAGGGACTGAGTAGGCTTGAGAGACTGAAGACACTTGAGGACATCATTCGTGTTAAAGTATGAGAAGCAGTCATTATTTACGCTATTTGAGTTAGAAATCATAACATTTGCTGGGATACATATAAAGGATCCATTAAGCATGTTAACATCTATGGAAATATCATTCATCATTTGCTTACCTGTGGTGATTGACTATTTCTATCTCTGTATTGTTTAAATACTTACTGTTGATTGTTAATATGTTTCTTATATGAATTGAATAATAATTCCGCCAAATACAAATTCCTAAATTCATCCCTCTCTGTGTCTTGGTTGGATTCTTGTAATTCGGTCATCTCGAAATACTAATACTACTATTACAATAAATTACTACAAATAGGCGTCGCGATGGAACTTAATAACCTGGGAAAATTTCCTATAAATGGTTTTCCGCGGGAGATTGCTAATTATTTTGAATGCTTCGATGCGTAGTGAATTTCCAAGAATGTTTGGGATGACAAAATACCAGCACATTTCATTACTGCTATTGGGCTAGATGCGTATAGCCTACTGAAGACTCTGTCGTTTCCAGATAAACCAATTTCTCTGCCATATTATAAACTACGTGAACTTCTTATAAATCACTTTCATGTAACTACATTTGAGACCAGAGAGAGGGCTCACTTCAACAAACTGGTTCGTGCTCCCAACCAGAAGATTCGAGAGTTCATTATTCAACTTCAAATTCAAGCTTCAAAGTGTAACTTTGGAGATCAGCTGCATACTCAACTACGTGATCGTCTAATTGCTGGAATCAATATTCCTAAGTTAGAGAAAGAGTTAATTCAGATTCCTTCTTGTACTTTTCAAACTGCTAAAGATTTATGTATTACATATGAAGATGTCAACATTGAATACTCTGCTCCCACTACGTCAGTGTCTGATTTCATGCTGTTCAAAGTCGAAAATACAAGTGGTCATGGAAAGCAATCCAAACTGCCGTCCACAGGTAATAGAATGCAGCCAGAGATCAAAAACATTAAACCGTGTTTATCCTGTGGAAAGTTACATCTACGAAGCACTTGCCGTTTTCGGGGTGCTAAGTGTCACAAATGTGGTAAAGACTGTTTGCAGAAGTTCGAATACTTATGTTACTCAGAATCCTGATAATTCTTCCAATTTATCTGGTAAAATGCAGTCGATGTCTCTTTCAACTTTTCCCAATACTCAATCTCATCTAATGAGAACCTTCACTACAAGTTCAGGCAAGTCCCATTGTTTTATAATTGATACTGGGAGTACTGAATCTATAATTTCTAAGAAAGATTTACAATCGATTTGTAAGAATGTCCAGATAGACCCTACTTTAGTTCAATTACAGGCATAACTGGTCATAAATTACCTCTTATCGGTGCTACTAACATTTCTTTGAAATCAGACAGTGGTAATTTTGTAAATATTCCCTTTCTTGTTAGTGAATATGGTCCATCTTTATTGGGATTAAAAGCCCTTAGATTGTTAAATGTCGAAATCTCACTTTGTACTGAGTTGTTTGATGAATCTTTGTTCAGAGAATTACTTCTCCAATGTTCAAAGAGTGTAGGTGGTATGAAGATTCAGCCCATCCATCTTGAAATAGAGGGTGATCCTATCTTCCTGAAACGCCGATTAATTCCATATGGATTGCGAGATGCAGTTAAGAAAGAGTTAGACAAGTTGGTTGAGCAAGGCATACTTATGCCAGTTGAGTCTTCAAATTGGGCTACTCCTATTGTTACGCCACTAAAGGCTGATGGAAAAACACCTAGAATTTGTGGTGACTACCGCCTTACACTCAATAGTCGTCTACTACAGCAAAGTTGCACTACTCTAGAAACTGAAGACATTCTCTACAAGCTACATGGCTCAAGATACTTTTCCAAAATAGATCTAAAAGATGCCTATTTGCAAATTCCTCTTGATGAGGCGTCTAGTGCATTAACAACCATTAATACTCCATTTGGATTGTTCAAGTATAAGTTCTTGCCTTTTGGTTTAAAGGTTTCACCCGCAATATTTCAAAATGTAATAAATCAGATGATAGATGGATTAGATGGTGTTGAGTCATACCAAGACGACATTATAGTTCATGGTCCTAATATCGAATTGCATAATGAACGTCTTTTAAAACTGTTCAGGCGTTTATGTGAGAATAATGTTCTTGTTAATCCATCTAAATGTCATTTCACTTTGTCGTCTGTATCATGCTTGGGATACACAGTAGACTCCGAAGGTTTCAGACCTGATGCTAGTCGTTTGGCACCTCTAATTCAAGCACCGTCACCTAATAATATGTCATCGTTGAGATCATGGATAGGTACTCTTCAGTTTTACTCCAGATTCATTCCCAACTTCACTCAACGGTTATCTCCACTTTTTGAGATTGTCTCCAGTAAACAGTTTAAGTGGGAACAACAACATGAGAATATCTTGCGAAAAACTTTGGAGTTTCTTAATAAACAAGCTTTCTAAGACCTTTTTTGTCGAAAGATAAGTCTGTTCTCACTACAGATGCTTCTCCTATGGGTATAGCTGCAGTACTTGAGCAAAATGGACAACCTGTTATTTGTATTTCAAGACGTCTAAGTAAGAGTGAACAAGGGTACTCACAAACCCAGAAAGAAGCTCTAGCAGTTGTATGGGCAATAAGACGCTTGCACAAGTATCTCTTTGGTACTAAGTTTCACATAGTTACTGATCATCAAGCTTTGAAATTCATTTACAATCCAGAAAAATCTTTGAATAAATCATCTGCTGCTATGGTTCAAAGATGGAGTTTAGAACTAAGTGCATATGATTACACTATTGAACATAGATCGGCAAAGGATATACCTCATGCAGACTTCTTATCTCGTTATTCATTATTTGAAAATCTGCTAATGATACTGATTGCTTATTAGTCCAGCCGTTACCGGTGGATCGAGTTCGACTTATAAATGATACTCGGAAATATTACGGATGCGTTATAAATGCAACAAAAAGAGGTTGGAATGTTCAGTGTAAGCGAAGATTTCCAGACTTTTATAAGCGAAGAGATGAGATTTCAGTCAATCCTGAATGACAGAATTATTATTCCTCCAACATTAAGATCTGCGATTTTGGATGATCTACATTCTGCTCATCTAGGAGCTGATAAGATGAAATCATTAGCACGCCTAACATGCTGGTGGCCGGAAATTGATGCTGACATTAACAAAAGATCAAAGAGCTGTTCTAGCTGTTTACATAAAATGTCCTATGGGAAGTCATCGTGGACACCGTGGCCTGCATCTTGTGAGGTTTGGCAGCGTATTCATGCAGATTACTGTGGTCCATTCTTAAATTCATATTATGCTTTAGTTATTGTGGATTCTTATTCTAGATGGCCAGAAGTCATCATTACAGATAGTCCTAATGCCAAATTCACTCACAGAGCGTTGAGAAAGATTTTTAGTCGAGAAGGAATTCCAGATGTCTTAGTTACTGACAATGGTACTCATTTTACGGAGAAGAACTTCAATGATTGGCTCAAACATATAGGTTGTCGTCATTTGTACACAGCACCACGTCATCCTCAGTCAAACGGGTTGGCAGAAAATTTTGTACGAACATTAAAGAGTGCTATAGCATCAATGAGTCCTCAAAATTTTGATGAGCTAGAGAGATGTGTGGATAACTTCTTACTTCAATATCGCAATGCGGAGCATACAAGTACCACGGAAATCCTGCAAAACTATTCAAATCTCGAATTCTCAGAAAGCATCTGATGTCCACGACTTCTGATGTACATTATTACAGAGGGAATGATTATAGACCTTCTATTGGTATCATACTACAAAGAATGGGAAATCGAATGGTGAAGATATTAGACATTGAAGATAATTCAGTTCATAACAGACATTTGGATCAAGTGAGAATAAATGAGATAATTCAGAAATAAATCTAGATGATACTGATGGAAATGATATCACAGAATCAGTTAGAAGATCGCAGAGACTGGCAAGCAAACCGTGATATCATTATAAATACGCAAGGAGACATTTGGCGTGTGTCGGATGTGATGATTGACAATTTCTATCTGTGTATTGTTTAAATACTTACTGTTGTTTGTTAATATATTTCTTATATGAATTGAATAATAATTCCGCTAAATACAGATTCCTGAATTCCGCCCTCTCTGTGTTTTGGTTGGATTCGTGTTATTCGGTCATCTCGAAATATTTATATTACGATTACAATAAATTACTACATTACCACCTGTGGTTTCCTTTAATAACTTCCACATATTTGATGGGGGTTTACATGAAAGAAACTTCTGGTTATAGAGAGCATTCAATCTTTGTAATTAAAGCTTAATCAAAGTGTTCATTCTCTTAACACCAGATTTGTTTTTCATTGTAAACAACCTTTCTTTTTCATGGCGGAGCTTTTTGAGTTGAGAAGAGGAGAAGCGATGGAATTTTAAGAAGATTGTCTCTTTTGGACAACAAACATCAAGACAGAAATTAAGATAATGTGTTATGTTGGCAATTGTGTTATCAAGAGCTTGTTCATTAAATAAATCCCAGTTAGTGCCTTTTAACATGGACCTTAGATTCAGTATGTTGTCATGGGAATAACATCTGTGTTGTGTTTTCTTTCCAGGGTGTGAGAAGACCCTTTTGTGCTGCTTTCCATATACTTTGGGCAATATTCTTATGATACAGTGATGTGAATTTAATAGTGGGGCTCTTTTTCGAGCTTCAAATATTCCTGCATCGTTTGTAAGCACAAGATCAAGAGTGTTGTCCATTCTAGTCGGGAAGTTGACAATATTATCGTGTCCAAGTGAAATTAGGAAGCTGTGATCACTAGAATTAAAATCTCCAGTAACTATAGACAAGGAATTTTCGAAGGAAGTGGCAGCAAGGGAGGTAAATTCATCCGCAAATAAAGATAATTCCGTGGAGTTGCATCCAGGAGCAATATACATCTTCGAGATGTAAATGTGGTTGTATTTTGACAAACGGAGAGACAGTCAATATTGTCACTGGCGAATTTGAAACATACATTATTAGACGTACACCATTGTGAACTGATGAAGATGGCGACACCGCCACCGCGTTTCTTCCTGAAGCTACATCGATCTTGTCGGTACAATTTGAAATCATTTAGATATACTAGATTCTCATCATACAGATCATGAAGCCATGTTTCTTAAAGTGATATGATCCCAGTATTATGATATATAATGGAAGACACCAGCGATTGAAGACAGTTAATTTTAGCCGGCAGGGAGCGACAATTGGTACTCATAATTGCGGGAACAGTCATGAATTGAATAGGGGTATTTTTTAATGCTCTCTGCCAGCCGGTATGATGCTTTTTCTTGTCTTTTTTATGGAGTTGCAGATCAGTAGGTTTTAAGAATATTAAATATTCACGAGAAAAAATAATCCGATTAGAGGGTCATATTTGAATAAGATTTATTGATTAAAAAATCAATTAGAAATGAGTAATTAGATGCAATATGATTTGTAATGTTTAAGGTAATTGATAGCCCAAGATTTAAGCAGGCCGCCAAGGTCAAATCAGACAAAAAAATTCTACCATACCATGCATTTAGCGCGGGTTTCGATTGAAGAGAAACAAATGTCAGAATGGAGGTTGTAAACCGTTTAAATCGGCAAATAAAACAGAAAATTGTAACCATAATTATTATTACATATTATTTATTGTTCCTTATATTCCGCCAACCTTCAGTTTTTATGTTTTATTATATTCACTATTCTATGTATTTATATCATGTTTATGAAAGGAATTAAATTGTCGGAATATGAACAAACCCTGAAAATTCTATTTTGTATAATTATTATTGCTTGGAATTACTTGCAAGCAGGCAAAAAGATAACGGTCTCAGTGAATTTCTAATGCTTTGAAGAGGGATTTCATCTGAAAGTGTAGAACAGACTAATTGACTTCCGGTTGTGTTCAGATTTCTCACTATCTGTCTGATGAACCATTTTCCAACATATAATTTTTGTTTACATTTAGAGGGATGATTCCGCTGGGAATGGAGATCAGTTATACTACCATTGGAAAGCCATAGGAATGTTAGCGAGAGAAAAGAATTTGCACCTAAAATGTGCCTACGGAAGCCTTACTTAGAAGCTTCTTTACTCGATAAAACATAAGATGTGTGATTAGAATTGTAAACTTTAAGATGATGAATTACGTAATATAAGAAAGGCGTTAATCAGAAAGGAAATGAAATGAAATAAAATAAATAAACTAAATAACATAGTAAAATTCACTCAAATTATCCTACAAAATTATCATGGTCATTGGAAAAGTTAGAAACCTGAAAGTCATTTTCGTCCATGTTTGTCGGTCATATTGGATTGGCGTTACCTAACCGTTCGTTTACACATATATTACAAAAGCCTATAGTATAGCGACGTATTGAAGAAGTCTAGAAGAAGTAGAAATTTAGAGTAGATTAGACATTTCACTAATTCGCAAAAGAAAATTTTGATAAGAGGGTATTGGCGTTAGTTTGACCGATTGACATTTCCACTGATTTCATATTCGAGAACCTCCGTAAACTTGAAAAAATAAAGCACATGTAAGGAATAGAACAACACAAAGTTATAAAAGATACTTCTACATATTAGTATACAATATGAATACACTGATTCTGTTATTACTAAGTAAAATTCGCGCGCAAATAAAAGTATTTGTAGACCACAGCTGATTTCTATATTGTAACCATATGCATCAATATACATCATTTATTTTCCAGTATTAAACGATTTTACTCAAATTTCGAGAAAATCTCTGGTGAAACGTCATTCTCTCATCAAGATTAACTTGCAGATCAACTTCACACTAAATACTTTTACATTAAATGAATTGTTGCAAATGTGTAACTCAGAAATTAGTCCACAATCTCAGTAATTTCTAGTGAAGATGGTTCTGCGAATTCTACAGAAATTACATTCTCAACTCTAAACAGCTATGCACAATGCTAACAACATAAAGAAACATTTAAAATATTTTAAGATACACAGACCTGTTGTGTTGATGAGGATAACAATGTCATATAAAGCAACCTAGACATTCACTCGTGATACCACATCTGTACTGTTTCATGTAAATGGAAATTTCGGGACAAATTCATCCTTACTATTGATGATCAAAAATACTGCAGCATTAAGTATACAATGTCAGTGGTTTTGATAATAATAGAGCTGACTAAATTCAGTTCTCATAGTCAACACAATCTATGTGTTTAATAATACTATACATTGAATTACTGCACTAAGTGAAACAGTGAGGAAAATTAAATGAGTAATTACCTTCTCCAGTGTACTGTACTTGCCACAATCATGTGAACCACCTACATTTGTTAGCCTAGCAGTCAGCTAAGCAGACAGTGGCACAACATTTATAGAGCAGAGAAATTTTTCATGCACTGAATCGGCGCAGTCCATATTGCACTGCACCAGTCAGTGCAAATATAGATTAAATCCACTTAGTGATAACCTTTCGACTTACGACAATTCCTGTCCAAACACACACATACAGTGAAAGACATATCTACATGATATTTTTGTTCCCACAGAAGGTTCTGTTAGCATTTACAGGTGATTTCTATGTACTGATAGTACATTTTGTCAAATAGTAGTGTTTTTCACTTGGAAATAGGCTGCATTGATATTCTGAGATGTAAAGTCTTTGTTGAATGATACTATGCCGCTCGGAAAGGCAAGATATACCTTCATCAATCTGAAACCAGTTTGGAAATCTTCTGTTGTCACACAGCATAAGGGACAAGATTCACATTTCCATACGGGTCAAAAAATTGGCTAGCGTATCACGAAAAGCATTTCCAACAGCCATTTGTAGACTTTCATCAATAGCTGCCCACTTTGCTGCCTCCATACTGAAGATCAAATGGCAAGTCAACTGGCCAGTCAGAAAGAATTAGCAACAAGAAACTCTGACTGGGAAAAAACCATCAGGCGAGAGCCGATCGCTCAACAAATATTTAAGAGAAAGTGGAGGTGGATTGATCGGACATACACTGAGGAGACCGCCGACTGACATCGCACTTAATGCAGGCCACTACCTGAGTGAAATCCAAATGGGTAGTGACGAGCGGGTGGTCATTGCGAAAGTGACGTGGAGGAGATCGTGTGAGGAACAGTTGAGAGAGTTTGATCAATCGTGAACCCAGCTGAAGAGGAGAGCAGAGGACAGAACGAAGTGGAGATGTGTTGTTGAAGCTTTGTTTTCCATTCGGAACGCAATGGAATATTAATAGTATCAGTTCTGTCCCACGCCATAGTCTCAGTTTTTATGTTTTAATTCTCTTCAAGGTTTTTTTCACTTTAGTTATAAAAACTATTATCTCAGTTTATTTCCATGCTCTTCTTATTCAAAACTGTCTTCATGAAGAGAGTATTTTCTAGTCTTATATAACTTTTTCTAAAGCTCCTTGTAATCTATATCCACTAACATCTTCGAACATTCACATCAGGTTGACAATTATGATCACTTAAAATCTCCTTATGTGGAACGGAGTCAGAATAACTGTGTATATGTAAACTTATGTATATAAATACGATTGTACAGCTGTTTTTGAGAGTGAAACCGCAGGTAAGATACGTCCGTTTGCCGAACTCCTCATTTTCTTTCTAAAGGATTGTTAGTCAAAGAAGTTTGAATACCTTCGCTTAAGGATTACTCAGGTAGATTAAATCGGATTTGAGGCTCAAATAGAGTTACCTTTTGGACACAGTAATAGTTCAAGACTGGGGCGTTACACTGAACAAAATTGGATACCTACTTACAATGAAGAGCTTTCTAGGAGGACTTGCACTTTCTGTCTCCTGATTTCCGTATACGTCAGATGCAAATGTCACAGAGCATAAACAAATTTCCCTTGCAACCCATGAACATCTGGTGAGGACATCAAATAGTTTTAGGAGCCAACTCAGAAACGTTTACTGATCCATGGCATTTTCTAAGGTGTTTTCATGGGGATTTTCGTTGCATTATTTCATACTATCATATTCTCATACTAACTACTCTTCAACGTATTCTCTGAAACAAACAGTTCAACAGAGACCATAGACAGTTGAAAGTCCCTCGTCATTGTATACTTTTGTCAGCCATACATCATAGTTGGACAAACCACTGGAACGAAATTACTTCAGCAGATGATTCATGTTGACTGGTGAATCTTCTAAAATAAATGGAATCAGTATATTTCATCAGATGAATACTCAAGTATACAAGTACTCAACAATTTCACTTTAACATGTTCAAAGATGGTGCTAATGATCGCTAATCGGAAAGAGGATCTTATATTAGTGAAATAATTGAACTGCGGTAATACTTTGTAGCAAAGTTAAACTTTAACCACCATTAGCTACCGATCAACGAACGACCTTCAATAGAACAATCACATGAAAGAGGGAGGTTGCAGTGGCTGAATGCTTTACGAGCCAACTTGCCTTGTAACCGGAAGGTCTTGGGTTCGAACCTCAGTGGTCAGGTACTTCCAACGATTCTCAAACAAGGATGAAACAACTGTCAAGTATTCCCTGGTTTTCAACGGTTCTCTAAATGATATCAATCCGTGATCGACTCTTAAAAAAGGAAAACATATATTTATGGAAAAAAGCATAAAAACTGCATAAAACCGTTACATAGGGTATCTTTCTATAATATGTGACAGAAACATCTCTCAGTTTAGCATAGGAGTGTCAGTAGAAAAGTTACACCACATTCTGTACATATATTCATCCAAGTGACTATAAATGAGATCATTTTGAGATCCATTAATGGGCACTAATCCTATTTTTCAATCTTCCTCAAAATCCCTCTATAGAATTTGTATGTGTCCTCGTAATGAGATCCAAAAACCACTGGAATGGTTTACTCTATGGTGAATATATCCAAGAGATGACAGCGAGTTATAACTTTTCCATTCATCAGTATATACTATGGATCCCTGTTTCACCAGTGGAGTGACAATGGGTACTAAGGTAGTAGACTTTCTGTCTGGTATTCTCATCACGAATCCTTTCTGTAGGGAGGTGTCATATAAACCAGTCGCCCAAATATAGCTGGCTCACTCGCGACTACGGTTGTATTTTTTCTTTAGTAGCACAGTTTCGTCCACGTGCATGAAGATATCTTCTCCACCCAACAACGAACTAATTCTCTTCACTTTCCATGAAGCAATGTCTCTTCAGTGCTGGTACCACTAAACTGTTGGCACTCGGGTATTTTCAGTTTCAGCAGCCGCGCCTCTCACACGATGTTTTAAAACCCAGTAATTACATATTGTTACATTTCAGACGAAATCAACTTCATCAAATATGCAGATGACCTGACTGTTTCGCTTCCTGTTAAGTCTCAGTCAGACTGTTTCAAATTAAATAGCTTCCTATCGGACATCAGTTAGTGGTGTAAACTACATGGCCTCATGCTGAATACCTCAAAATGCCAGACTGTTGACTTCTCCTTTAGGTATAAACGAGATCTACAAACACTAGTAAGCATTCATAAAGCCTGTAGCATTGAGGGGACCAAAATTGAAACCAAGTCTAATTCAAAATACCTCGGATTAGTTCTATCCTCCGACCTTACTTGGTCATCTCATATCCAAACGATTTCTAAGAAAGTGTTCCGTCTAGCCTACTACATTAAGAAACTCAGACTAACTGGAGTCCCTCAACCTCTGCTTTCACAATTTGTCAACTCTCGTATCCTACCTATTCTACTTTACTGCTCCCCGTTAGTCTTTCCTGGGTTACTGAAAAAGGACTATACCATCCTGAGAAGGATGTTGAAGGTAGTTAGTAGGACTAGTGGTGTAAAACTCAGTCAACTCGTCACTACATTAGTGGATAAGCATCTGAATAAATGCGAGAAATGGTCTAAAACCATACTCTCTGACCCCCAACACCCCCTCTATTCCCAACTCTCTCCTTGCATCTCATCAGGTAGAACCAGAAATCAATACAAAATAATATATGCTCGTACAACCAAGTATAGGAACTCAACGATACCATATTTGGCCCGTGTTCTAAGTGACAGAGACAATGTTAAGCGTGAAACTTATGACTTGCTTTGTTGTTAATAACATAATTTTGGCCCTTGTTATTTCCCCCTTATACTCTCTTATTTGTACTCTATAGTGAACAACCTTCTTAAACATACTTAGCTACTTAAAATTATTATCATTGGCTTACTTTTTTTGTACTTTACTCTATTCCTTCTTTTGTATATTTACTGGGTCCGACTATATTATCACTATGATTATTACAAAACTGTCCTGTCATTAACCATCATGTAATATTAATTTTTGTGGTTGTTCTTTGTTCGGCACTATTTAACTGACAATCTTGTTTGTGAACGCCACTATCACCATCTTAAAAATTTTGTATTATGCATGATTACTCACACTACCACTACAAACACTGCATTAGTGCTGACAATAAAAAAAACACACAACCTGAAATGTTTATTTTATGATTGTTCAGTGTTGTTCAATCAAATTAACTGATCATCTTGGCTATAAACATTCTTAGGAACATCTCAATAATTTCTTGTATGATTGTAGCTGTCACTGTTCACCACGCATACACATATCATAGCTTCCACTACCCAATACTGAAATATTTTTTCATCATTGGTGTTTATCTTCCTTTCTATTTGGTATTTTTATTTGCATTTTTTCTTTTGTTTTTTTGTTATTTCTGTTTCTTTTTTGGCTTTTTACTGTGTTTTTTTATATATACTTATTTTTTTTGTATTACTCCTTTTTAAATGTACGATGAAATTAGATGCAATATTGTAGATATGTGCTGAAAATTCCACACTGTACCACAAGTACTGTTTCTGGAATAAAAGCAAAATTATTATTATTACAATATCTGGGTTAGGGAGAGATGTGACCTAACAGAAAATGTTCCTAAAAAAATATTAAAATTATCAGCTTACATGCCTTAATATTAACACGTTTCAAACAAATTGCACAACAATGGACATTTCCATCAATCGAGCTGCTAAGGCTTCCTCAACTCATCACACCATCACATGAACAAATCCTCTCTAAGCCTAAGCAACTTCATATCCAGGCCGTACTGCAAAATCTTATCCTCCACGAACAGCAAGCGAGTAAGTTAGTTAGAGCACGCATTTGACACAAATCAAGTGAAATGAAACCTTCAACTCACTTAGATGGACCTGATTGGATCATTCGAGGTCAATTCGTTGAATAGCAGTTAGTGGTGCTTAAAGTTTACCTTCGCATTCTCAGTTATAATCTTGTAATATATTCATGGGAAAACACAATTTTGATCTTAGAATGATTTTCAAAAATAAGTGAACCATTACATTTTTCATTTTATACAGTTCTTAGTACACAAAATGGTCATTTATTGTGTATTGAAGCGACTTTTCCACTCGTCGCGACGATTTTCACGATTCACTTTGAAATTCAATGGAAGCGGAAATTATCAATTATAAACTAGTTAATTTGAAAAGTAATTAATTAATTATTTATTTTTTTCTTTTAAAAATTGTTCATAAAGATAACCTTTTTTGAGTATAAGGTCATATTTATATTGTCTATTTGATAAGTTTTGTACGAAGATTGTACATAAAGGATTAGTAGACGATAATTGATGATCTATGCTCCGTGTTCTAATTTTATAATGGGATTTTGCATTAACATAATTATTTAACGTGATCACATAAGTTTAAGATTGAATGAAAATATTTCATTTGTTTAAAGTGAGTAGAAGGGGAGAAAGCCTTAATAATATTACAATATTACTACAGATTTGAAAAACAGAAAAAAGGTGACCTATAAATACTTGAGAAAGGAAGAAGATTAGAGGAATGTCAAACACTTGAAACACATCAACCTGAAATTAAATAACTAGAAATTAAATAAATTTGGTTCTTACACTGTGGATATTCACATACAGTTTCACCAAGAATGTAATTAAGCAGCATCTTTAGTTCACAGGGTGAGCACGTTTGTCATACAGTCTTTGGAATGGAATCCACAGATGTGGGAATTCTAATTCATGCTTCATTGAGGTGGATACTAATGCCTTAATGATCAACGAGACAGCTTCTCTTACAACCGGAAAGTGATGGTTTCAAAACTCCGTGTGCGCCTTCTGTTGAGGAGTCAGTCCCAAGTTAGGACGTGATAGCTGTTTAGTGCTCCTTAGTTTTCAATGAATGTCTAACTGACATCAATCCACGTTTAAACTTAACAGAAATCCAATCCCTGCACGAAATTATGATAATTTATCAAATTTATGCTAGCTCACCAGATTTTCTTTGTTCTAAACTTCTAAAAACAAGGGAGGCCTTGTATTAAATTGGTGGATGGCGACTAGCAGTGGAATCCAGGATGCGCATTTCATCCTACTTGGGACTCGTTGGTTGCATTTCCCAGTGAGTGATGATGTTCCCACCGAAGCTCGAACCCAGTGCCCATAGTTTCAAACGCCAAAGCACTATCCACTAGACCACTTGTGCCACAAGCGAGCCACCTCTTGTGCAACCGGTCATATTAATTTAGTTTAATTTGAGATTTTCCCGTCGATTGATTGGACTGAAGGGCTAGGTCTCAGGTTGACATGTCAGCTTCTCGGTGGGAACATCATCACTCACTGAGAAATGCAGGTACATCCAGCTGACGAGTCCCAAGTGGGACGAAATGCGCATCCTGGATTCCACTGCTAGTCATTATCCACCAATTAAATACTTACTAAATGTTCAGAAATTGTCGAAGCATCCGCACAAGAAGCCGACGTATGAACCTGAGACAGAGCACTTTGGTCCAATCAATCGACAGGAAAATCTGAAATTCAATCAAAAAAAGAGGCCTTGGTCACTCGTGAATTGAAGACACACTTTTGTGAACAAAAGTGTATATCAACTATCACACAGTGATGCAATATTAATTACTGGAATTACACTCTACCTAATTCTGTCGTAACAGAAATTTTCGCTTAGTTTTCAATCATTGTCCATTAAAATCTGAAGGTGACTTCAAAGGCAATAGATAAAGGGTTGAATTTTTATTTCGATTATAAAGAGATTGAAGGAAGTGATTTTGAAAGCTTCAGTTGAATTTTCAGGGAAACATCTTAGGTAGAAAGAGTAAATAAAGGATTGGTTAAGAAAAAGACGCTATTAAAAAGTCATACGAAAATTCAAGAAAAACATCATTAACAAAGTAGTAGAACTTGGAATTGTACTCATGTTAGAAGAAAAGGATAGAGAAGTTTCTTCGGTATACATAAAAACAGGGTTTTCCTTCCGAATCGCTAAGATCTAGGCAATACAAAGTATAAGCAAGCTTACCGCTTGCAGTAGGTTTCTTTTGACTTTGTAGATGACTTTGAATGAATTCTGCTTATATAGTGAGAGATTGGAGTTGTACATATGTTCATAATTATAGGACTCCTTATTGATCCACTTTTGCTTTCCGTAGACAAGCGGGATAGTATTCTTTAACTCTTTTAGATGAAGCACGCATCGAGTGACCTATATTATCTCGATCCACATGAGCAAGTAAATTGATAGATACACACAGAGTTGGTAAAATGTGATAGTTTGTCTTTAGACTGTTGAAGAACAATGGACTGCTTGAGAATACCGGTCGTAATGTAGCAGCAGGGAATGTATTTTTTAAAGTGTTATATATTCTTCTGTTTAAAATGTTGACCATTGGGTAGCCTTTGATTGTCACATTCGTGTAAAGCGCCTTCATCGTCATAGAGATGGGTTGTTATTTGTTAATTTTCGGCTTACGTGTGCATTGGTGGCACAGTGGTTAGGAATCTCACCGACCCTGCACATGGTCCGGGGTTCGATTCCCTGCCGATGCACACTTGATATCAATGGTCAGCCTGCAAAATTTGGGCTACCGATATCACATGCCGAAAATTTCATACCTGTACCAAAAATATGGTGTGGAATGAAGCTGTGATCAAAATAAAACAAAATAAAAATCTATAAAGAGTGAGGGATAGCCTTCTCTTCCTCTGCTGATTCGGCGTTACAGATTCTTCTCATTCTAGTTGCAAGGGATATTGTCGTGTTCCACCTATAGTGGCACTATTCTAGAAATATTTCACGCCAAAGGTCAAATAAAATATTACAAAATGTGTAATAATCACGAAGACAGGGTAGAAAAAGACAAAATAGGATTATAGTGACTATCAAACTAGTCAGTTTACATAATTGCGGATTAAGGGTGTAGTATTAACGAAATGGGTGGGAGGTTCAGACGCATGAAAATAAAAACTGCAATCAAATCTAATAATGCAGGTGGAGATTTAAAAGATAAATATAACAAATAAAGGGGCAGTTTTGACAAGAAAGGTAATAGGATAATCATTATTAATGAGACTGACGTTTCTAGATGGCCATGGTAGGGATAACGTTGAACGAATTTCTTTTGGACACATAGATTGCCCTTGCGTTTTTGGATAGCCCGTGCCTCAGCTACTCCTAGATGTCTTGATTTCACTCCTTTTGCTAGGTTGGATCGGATCTTATATGTAGCTATGTAGGACTTTTCAAATAGTACTGAATATCCAGAATTTACTAGATGCTGTGCTATCGAACTGTCATCTCCTTTGCGTTCTCCCTTTGCTATCCATCCTGGAAAGTGTTCCCGTGCGCGCTTTAGAAGCGGATGCATGGTACTGCCGATGTACTCGGCTCCACACGAGCAAGTGATCTTCCATATGCATTTTGAAGTGGCACATTGCGACAATTTGACTTTCACGCGTTGGGTGACTAGTTTCTTGCAGGAGAATGTTATTTGTAATCTGGCAGCGAAGCATGTATCACTGAGAGACTTCGACAGCCGTCTGTGGAGACGTTCTGCGTCGGTATCACTTTTAAATATGAGGTTTAATATCATCACATTTTTGGAGGCGAACTGGACCTTTTCAGGTGTTTTCCTTGGTTTCAGATTCTTGTCTATGAATCCATTTCTTTTTATTTAGGTCGTTTAGAAATTTACCAATTTTTTTTCTTATTTACAGCTTGATTCCACACTGTATTTTTTGTACAAGTATGGAATTTTCGGCATGGATATCGGTAGCCCAAATTTTGCAGGCCGACCATAGATATCAGGTGTGCGCCTGCGTGGGCTCGAACCCCAGACCATGTGCATGGTCGGCGAGAGTCCTAACCACTGTGCCATCGACGCACACACTGACTTCTCAGTTCACTCTTCTGGATCCTCGGGGAAAGAGAGTATATTACGTTTCTCTTTCTGCTTAGAGGCACAAAACTTTAAAAGTCGGTAAGCTGTCCGTTCCAAGTGGGCTTTCTGTAGATGGATCTTCTTAGCGAGTTATCTGAATTGGTTTATAGTTTAACGTCTAGTAACTGAAACATTGCGTTAAACTCTACTTCACCCTGGAAGTCCTTCAAAGGTCCTACATAGCTACATATAAGATCCGATCCAACCTACCAAAAGGAGTGAAATCAAGACATCTAGGAGTAGCTGAGGCACGGGACATCCATAATACTAGACTGAGTAGTATGTTTTTGCACCGTACCTAATTAAGACTGACAACATTCTTTGTCATTGATGTAAGTATAAAACATGGGCACTGTGATGGTAGAGTATAACTCCATTATAGATAAAATTTTTATATTTTGGCAAATCACACAGTGTAGGCACAAACTATAAATGCTCATAATCATATCAGGTCACTCACTCACACAACGTTCTTCCTTCATTTATGTATATATATATATATATATATATATATATATATATATATACATGAGAGGAATGCATGATTAGACATTTGAATAAAATCAGTAATATGGGATAATGTACATTCAGAAATAATAATATGAGTGTTATTGATCAAATACAATCAGATTGGAAATAAGACTAGTGCTTTTCTAGTCAAAATAAATAAGTAACTTGTTAGAATGTTATGCTATAGGTGAAATGAATTGAAATAGAATTTTAAGATTATTTATTATTCTCCTCTGATTTGAGTGACTGATGGTAATAATATCTTTGATGCATATCTCTGGTATTTGCGTTGAGTTACTTCTATTGCATGTGATAGTTGTGTAGACAGGATGAACCAGGCCGGATTCAGTATTCAGTGTCTCTCTCCACCTGCATAGAATACGTTTTAGAATACGTTTAGAACCCTCTCTCACCCGATTGTGTGATTGTGTGTTAATGCATGTAGTGCAATCGCTGAGCTTTTTTCTTAACTACTTATATCAGTTTGTGCTCGAAACGTGGTCACCACTTAATATTACTGTATAAAACTGTGTGATTTTTCAAAACAAAATCTTATCTATAAGGGAGTTATTCTTTATCATTACATAATTACTTTGTTATTATATGCGGATAAAGTTCACATAATATTTTTAAATGATCAGTAATTCTTTCGATTGGACACCACTG
This sequence comes from Trichobilharzia regenti, assembly GCA_944472135.2. NCBI lineage: Eukaryota > Metazoa > Platyhelminthes > Trematoda > Strigeidida > Schistosomatidae > Trichobilharzia > Trichobilharzia regenti. Next base: position 115,596,745 of record OX235264.1, on the reverse strand, counting down.
TTAGTAATTAGTGTAATTTGTCTGGTCTTTTGTTTTGGCGCCGACTGAATTGTATCAGTGAAGTTTGCAATGAGGCTCCCAGTAGGCTAGGTGGCTCCCCATCACAGTGCACTGTTAATTGTGGGTATTCGATAATTGGAGGGAATCAGCAGGAAGCCCAGGCTGATCTAGATATCACGCTTGTTGGCGCCAATCACCAGTCAGCAAGGTGAGTCTGCAACGACAGTGAAGGAACTCATATGCCTTATGAGATTCGAACCCGTGTAACCCAGAAATTCTGATAATTGCATACCGAGGTGCGTAATCATAAACGGGAGACTATATAAAGTAACTTTCTAAACTTTCTAAAACTTAGGGACAAGTCCTTAAATTTTAGAAAGTTCAGACGTTAGAAAATGGAAGAAGTCAAGTGAAATTATCTTTTCAGTGGTGTAATTCCTAAGATATATGAGTAGTTTTAGGCATTTTTTCCACCTAAAAACTGGAGTAGTTACTACTGAGTATTATGCGACGTGAAGATAGTTTCAAATTAAATGAATACACGATAAGTTCCAGACGGGATAAAAGCTGAAGATTATTCATAAAAATATTTACAATCCCAGAAAGAAGGTCGCGTAATATGTAGAGAAATTTCTTAGAAAATATAGGCTAAATAAGGTATTCATAATTATCCTTAAGAGGGGAATTTCTAGCTCCCTGGAGAAGACCTTTCCTTTCATACTGCTAAGAAGCAGTGTGAACGACAAACTTCCTAATATGATCACTCCAATGTGCATGTATCACTTCATTTGCTTGTGTGGGGCTAGGTGCATAAGTCGTTCTGTGTGCGGGTCATTTCAAAATATGTTATAGAACATTACCCAGCATAGCCGTAAAGAGGAAGCCATAGGTTAAATCAGAAGCACCACAATTGAACACCTCGTCAGCACACTTGTCACAGCATTCAAAGTTATTTACAAAGTATACGAAAATCAACCATTCTTATTCTTCTATACTGCAGAAGCCGCTGCTGTATGCACTGAAACGTCAGAATTAAATCAGAATAACTGTGTCTATATAAACTTATGTGTATAATTGTAATTGTAGAGCCGCTTTTGAGAATGAAATCGCTGCTGAACTTCCTATCTCTACACTATCCTGATGGAAATTTTCCTGGATTATTAGTGGAATCTCAAACACCTTTTTCATTCCATTTAGATTCATCAGCTCAGACGTGCTGATTCATTTGGTGACACTTATGCCAAACACAATATTTTAAAGTTCAGAGTCAGTATATTACTAAAGGCGTATCATTTCAGTCAGTGAGTTAATAGCTAGAAAGGAAATATATTTGTGTATGCAGTTTATTCAAAGCGCCAGAGATAAACAGTTAACACTACAGGTTAACATCTAGGTCACTAGAAAACAAGTAAATGTCGCATCCCCTAGTCCGTAATCCTGGTTGAATTCTAAATAAATGACTTCACCACACTTCCCTTGGTACTGATGTGAAGTCGTTAAACCCCAGGAGATCCTGGACAGAAAATGCATACTTGTCAGTGCTCAACAAAAATACTGTTTTCAAACTTATTGCCCGTTCACATTGATTTGAACTTGGATCACTCAATAGGGCAATACAAGTTGTTACCACACCTCTATTTAGGCGACGAATAAACTCATGTGGGACTATGTAAAATGTAGCGATTGTAATTCTTGCGGTTAGTCATTCTTAATAGTTGAGTATGAATTAATCAAACTTGAAAATCCAGAAAAAAATTTAAAAAAAGTTTGGGAAACAAAAAATTCATCTTTTCACCATAGATGAGGATTTCGAAGCCATTCCATATTAGTTTGTTTATTAGATGTATGACACAGTGAAACAGTATTATCTACTGGACATTGACGTTTTGAACAAAAATTTATTTATTGTTCATAATCATATCAGTTATAATCACACAAATTCGAAACTTCAGTTTTATAGTTTTCTTTGTTCTCGCCTAGTTGTCGTCGTTGGGGTAGTAGAATTTTCCAGATATCCGACTGGACAGGTGTTGAATCATTCCTGTTACATGTATTTGGACTTGATTTGACAAACAGAGCTTCAGTTATCAATTTCTTCCTCCATCCTGCTGCTACTCAGATTTTAAAACTGTCATCTCACCCCATCCTATGGTATGGTTATGTGTGTGTGATTGCATGTTGTGCTTTCTATAGCTGAAATATTCTCTGGATTTCTCATCTTATTAGGGTCAACTAATCAAGATTTTGCTAGGATTTTATGCTCGACTAGTCTGACTGCCCCTGTTCTACTAGTTTGATCTATGCACTTGATCTGAAAATCATTGCAGGCGTGGTTTAGATAAACTAAATGGTTTTGTTTTAAAGGCTCCACAGGAGTGATCCTCTAACCGACAAAGCTTGTTTCTGGTTGAGGTTGTGGATTTCAATGCCGACCACTTTTATTCCTGGTTTGTTAAGAATTCTGGGTAAGCTTTCCGAGGTTCCTTCCTTGTATGGAATTACTACTGATGATTTACATTCTTTATTGTTGGTATTGTGATTATCCTGTGCATGTTTGACATGCATGTCGTCAATAATATTACTATTATTATTATTATCATTACTATCATTATTTATTTTATTTTTACATTTCCCTACATACTTTCTGACTAATTTATCACGGTAATTATTACGCTTCAAGGCTTCTCTTGCATGCCTCACTTCCTGTCTTAGATTTCCCTTGGTACTACTTAGATTTTGTACCCTGCTGTCACTTAAACATTTCACCAGTCCTATTTTCACTGACATAGGATGGGATGATCGGAAGTCCAAATATCTATTTGAATGAGTGGGTTTCCTATAAACCAGTGTTTAACCTCCCATCTACTTTTCTTTTTATGCTGCTATCTAACATTGGAAGTTCCCCTTCCTGACTTTGTAATTCATAAGTGAATTGAATTTCCTTCACCTTTGAGTTGTTGTGTTAGGAAAATCTATCTATATCCTGTGTTCTGCATACAATTAATGTGTCATCTACATACCTCCACCATACTTTTAGGGTTAAAGTGAACGTTTCAATTGCTATGTTCCCTACCTATCCATGAATATATTTGCCAAAACCGGGGATGTTGGGGATCCCGTGGTCATTCCCTAAGTTTGTTTGTATATTTTCTTTTGGAATTTAAAGGCTGTAAAAGTCAGGCACAAATGCACCCCCAGCATTTGATGGCAGCCAAGTTAGGAAAGGCAAGACAGATCATCATCAGGCTGAATTCAATGTGAATATCTACTGCATTCAGGATAAACAGCAAAATTTGGGATTTGAAATACCTATGTCAAGCCAGTCATTTCTTCCAAAGGGCACGCGCTTCAGGAACAACATTTAAACGGGATACCGCAGAGTTTTATTAAAATCTGACTTCGCTCGCTCCATAGTAATAATCAGATGACCTGCCAGAAAGAATTATTTATTAAGAAACTCTAAGAAAGAACTAATCAAGAACCTACTGTTCAAGAAATATCTCAAAGATAGTGGCGATGGATCGTACAGGCGCTCAGGTAACAGTTGAGAAACATTACACTTCATGTTTTTGTTTGAACGGTACAAGAATGTGAGACGGTGAGCTTGGTGTGAAGGAGATCGTGCAAGTCGAATACAAACTCTTGTGGGACATCATGAGTCTAGCTTAGGAGGATCTCAGAGAACAGGAAAAAGTTGATATGTGCTCTTGAATCCCCAGTTTACCCTCAGAATCCAAGAGAACATTAATAACAAAAAATATGTGTATGATGCAAAGGCTCGAAAACATAATTCTATCAAAGATCAAACCCAAGATTTGGATATGTTACGTCGACGACACATTTGTGATAATCAAAAAAGCGAGTTAGATAAAACTCACAACTTAATAAAAAACGTCTTCAGCGACATCGAATTCACAAGAGAAAAGGAATCAGAGAATAAAATCCAATTTTCGGACGTCTTAGTCAAGCGAACAACCACAGGGGAATTAGAAACTCAAGTTTATAGGAAATCAACTCACACAGACCAAATACTGAACTACAACAGCAACAACCCAATAGCACACAAAAGGAATTGCATACAAACACTATTCAAGAGAGCAAGGACTCATCGCAGCACTGTCACCTTAAGGAAAATTGAAGAAAATTATCTCATAGACGTCTTCCAAAAGAATGGATATCCACAGAATTTCATCAAAAGACATATACCACAAAGCCAACCTATCAAAAAAAAAAGCCCCCAAAGAAAGCACAAAGAAAATCGCCTTATCATATATAAAGGATATCTCAGAAATCACTACAAGACTCTTCAAACCTATACGAATTGATGTCACACACATACCGAAAAAGTTACTTCACTCAGCTCTATGTCAACCAAAAGACTCAACAGCGAAAGAAGATGAAACCAACATCATCTACAAAATAAACTGTAACAACTGCGAAAAACATTACATTGGCCAAAGTGGACGTCCCCTTCGTCTTCGTATCCACGAACATAATCTAGCCGTCAAAAAACATGATATCCACTCCCTCATATCACTACATACAGACAACCATGGACATCAATTCGACTGGGACAACGTTTAAATATTAGACAGAGGAAACAACAAGAATGCTAGGGAATTTCTAGAAGCTTGGCATTCCGGCGAATCATCAATCAATAAACACACTGAGATTGACACAATTTACCAACCAATAAGAAGGAAATCCGACATACACAGGGTCAAAGTTCAAGTCAAAGAAACACTCAGTTCCAATACAAGTAACCTAGTTGATGTGAAAACACACATAAACAACCAATCACATCCAAGGTCACCAGGAGGGATGATTAATAAACTCGTGGAGAAATCTAAAAGCTCACTTCAAATTGAAGTATGTTGCCCAATAAGGCGATGAAAGCTTTGCAAATTAACTATCTTGCTCAGAGAACACAACCACATCAAAATATGTGTATACCTCACAAAAGAAAATGTCAATATTTTAAGTTAATAAGTTTTATTGATTGTTGTATAAATTTACTAAGGCTTAACTTGTAGTTCTTCTACATTCATCACTTTTTATACGAACATGTTGCTGTTCCTGGGAATGGATCAAGATATCTAGGACATCCAGGGCATCCTTTACAATTTCGACAATTAGGACATCCTGGAGAACAGGAACATGGTGTTTCTGTAAACAACAACAATAATAGGTAATAAAAAAGTGTCACTTTTGAATGTATATCAGAAAGAAAAGCTATTTGTAAACATGCAAGACTATATATATATATATAACCTACCTTGAGCATATCTTGTACTAAATCCAATGACAAGTAACATTAAAAGAATCTAATGAAGTAAAGTTTTGAATAATTACTCACTGACTTACATATACTAATTTCATTTGCGTTTATTACTGAAAAATAAACAAGGTTAGCTTAACCCCTATTTATATTCTTTAAAAGTATTATCCATAAGGAGGGTAGAATTGATTCGATCAACCAGGAAGGATCTATATTTTTCACACATATATGTATATAAAAGATCATAGATTATAGTAAAATCTTATCTAATCGATATTGATATTTATTCTTAGGAAAACTCGTTCAAAGGCAGGCAGGGGCTCAGTAGATTGAAGTTTACCTATTCGAGTAGTACACTCAATATTATGTTAAGGATAAAAGGTGAAGACAGATTAGCAAGTCAAACGATAAATGTATAGATATAATCACGCGTGTGTGATTCAATAAGAAAAGACTTTGAATCAGGTCAGTAGTATGGAATAGAAACTCAAAAATCTTTGAAAAATATTTTTTACTCAGAAGAAATGTTTTCTACTTATTTTCGTTTATAAATGAAATGAATTCAGGCATTGAAAAATATTCAAGTTATTTTTGTCTGGAAACAGACAAGTGAAAATGTGGAGTGATAGAGTCCAGTTGGCTTCAACCAAAGGAAGTGAATATATATCAGTGGAAAGCAGACAAGTAGTTCAGCACGAAGAGGCTCTTTTCCGTGGATTCATTTTCCTGTCTAGCTCTGTTATTATTATTATTTTTATTTCCTATAGTTTGGTTTATAAGGGTTAGTTTTGCGAGTTTTAAGAGTTGATCATGGATTGATGTCAGCTAGAGAACCATTGAAAACCAGGAAGTACTGGATAGCTGTTTCATTCTAGTATGAAGATCATCGTCACCAGTACGCACCTATCAGGGTTCGAACCCAGGACCTTCCGGTTACAAGGCAAACTGGCTCGAATATAATTCAGCCACTCACTGGGACTCCAATCCATGGCTCATGAATTCCAACTTCTACCAATTCGTTATTATTATTATTAATCCCTTGGGTCCTGAGTGGAACATAGGGTCTCAACAACACATCTCCACTTCATTCTGTTTTTTGCCGCCCCTTTCAGCTGGGTCCATGATTGACTAAACTCTCTCATCTCTTCCTCACACGGTCTTCTCCATGTCAGCCCCACACTGACGACCCACTCTTCGCTTCCCATTGGAATTCCACTCGAGCACTGGCCTGCATTAAGTGCGATGTCATTAGGCGGCCTCCTCAATGTATGCTCGATCAATCCATCTCCACTTCCTCCCACACGTTTGTTGAGTGATCGGCTCTCGCCTGTTGATTTTTTCCAAGCCAGAGTTTCTTGTTGCTAATTCTTTCTGTGCGTCGATGGCATGGAGGTTAGGACGCTCGGCGACCATGCACATGGTCCGGGATTCAATCTGGACCACAGACGCCCTCCTTTACCTTGCTAAGCGAGAAATAAAGCTGGTAAAGAGGAAATGTTGGGCACAAGGTTAGCAACCCCATCCTGTAAAAGTAAACGCCACTGCTACAGAAACTTCAAGCTTCAAGTTTGAAGCCCTATGTTCCACTGGGAGCGTGAAGGAAAAAAATCCTTTCTGGCTGGCTGGCCATTTGATTTTCATTATGGAGCCAGCCAGGGAATAGGGCAGCTGTTGATGAAAATCTGCATCCTGTCGGAAATCCATTATCTGACACATAGTGTTAGTTGCTGACTCATATAGAAGGATCGACTGACTTCAAACTGGTGTTGGAAATGTGAATCTTGTTGCTTTTGCTGAGTGACAACAGAAAATTTCCAAACTGATTTCAGGTGGATGAAGGCTTGTGTATCTTGAGTTTCCGATTCTGACTGGTTTCAACATCTCCGTTCGTTCCGCCGGCCTGTTGTTGAAACGATGCTTCCCAGATAAGTGAAGGAAGCAACCTCCTTTGAGTCTCTGTCTGGTGATTGGGTCTGGTCGTAGTTGCTGTTAATTGGTTACCTTCATCGCCTCCGTCTTCTTTGTATTCACCCGCAGTCCTGTTTTCGCTGCCAGTCTCTTCTGCCAGTTTGTTGGTTTTCGCCTACCTACATGTCATCTAGTTTGTGTGACATTAGACATATATCATCCACAAGCGAAATTCAAATCTTCTAGAGTCTTTTTATAGGTCATCCAGTGTATTCCTGACTCCTCGCCCTCAGCAGTCTGATGCATAATCCAGTCCACCACAGTTAGGAGCATCATTGGTGATAATAGACAGCCTTGTCTTACTCCTGGATGCACATCGAACGCCTCACTGAATTTTCCGTTGTGGATCTTTTGACACGTGGCATTGTCATATAGCCAGCTGTTGAGTGAAGTTGATAAAGGCTTTAGATACTGCACGCCGTAATGTTGAAGTGGTTTCCAAATTACTTCTTGCTCAACACTGTCTGACGAAGGCTTTTCGAAGTCGATGAAGTCGAGGTAGAGGTTTGACTGCCATTGAATGTTTTGTTCTGTGATAACGATCAGTGGAGTTTCTGTTTGATCAGAAGATGATTTTCCTTTCCCTAATCGAACCAGCTTGTTTCGTTGGATGGCGGAGTTCTGTACCCAGTGCATCCTTTATTCTCTCCAGGATGATTTGACTTAATATTTTACCTAGCTCTATAGTCTATATGAAAGAGAGTAGTAACTGAAGTGATCAGTTGTCACAGTCATAATTGTTAATGTTAGTCAAGGCATAAAGTAGAGTTGAATAAGTGTATTAATAATTAGTCGTAAAGGAAACATGATTATTATCTCTGTGCGTCGGTGGCACAGTGGTTAGGACTCTCGCCGACCATGCGCATGGTCCGAGGTTCGATCCTCTGCCGTAGCACCCCTGATATCTATGGTCGGCCTGCAAAATTTGGGCTACGGATATCCATGGTGAAAATTCCACACTTGTACCAAAAATACGGTGTGGAATCAAGCTGTAAATCAAAAATAAAAAAAATAAATATTGGCGTCTGACACACCAACAGCCCTGAAAGAAGAATTCCACTTTTTGAAAGAAATCTACATGTAGAACGGATATTCAACAAAATTTGCTGACAAGAACATCAAGCACAATATTCAAAGACAAGAAATGTCACCTGTGACGGAAAAGAAACTTTGCATGAACTTTGACTGTTTTAAGAGGAGAACTTAAGCTTCCTCGAAAAGGTTTTTGAAGCAACGTTGACCCTTATGTTCCCTAGAAGCCCGAAAGACAATACCTCACATCTAACTACTACTGTGTGTGTATATTAGCTCATCTATTGCTATGGAACCAGGCACATTGGTCATTAGACGAGTATCTTGTCCCCCATGTTTGCAGAGAGGTAGTACTGGCTGTATCAATATATCTTTATTCCTTCACGTTCCCAGTGGAACATAGGGCTTCAAATTTGAAGCTTGAAGTTTCTGTAGCAGTGGAGTTTACTTTTACAGGATGGGGTTGCTAGCCTTGTGCCCAACATTTCCTCTTTACCAACTTTATTTCTGGCCTAGCGAGGTAAAGGAGAGTGTCTGTGGCGGGGATCGAACCCCGAATCATGTGCATGCTCGGTGAGCATCATAACCACCGACGAACAAATGAGTGTGATAATCAAATACCCGGTCAACACTCTTCATTCCATTTTAACGAATACCTTCTCCAAACTAATTTACAAAGTGAAGAATAACCTGTGGAAGACTGTAGACTTTCGTATCTTCTGTGCATTTCTAAAGCTTAACGTATTCAACTCGGGTCTATGTATGCAAAATAAAATTATTCAACCACTTTCATTATCATGGTGACAACTCTATTGACTTCTACTGGCTTGATTGTTGTTAGTTGGTTTTTTAACTCCCTATTATATAATCCCATATCTTCCTTCGTATCTGTGGGAATCCTGACCACAAGTTATTCATTAGATTATTCATCCTTTCAGGTACTTGTAACATCCTTCCCTCTTCAACTCCTTTTATGCATTAACAAATGTATTAACAACTACATTTGTGACAACTCATCACTTTTGTTACTATCCTCTTACATTGGAAACGAAATTGTACATAAACGCTGTTATAGGGCTAGAGGGAAAAATGAATTCACCTAAAAGAGCCTATTTTCCAAACTACTTGTCTTGTTTTATTAATGTCCGGTTGGAAATGAATATGCATCATCAATCACCCTCTGACATACTGACCTGATAAATAAATAAATAATGCATAACTTAGGAAAAATGAAGAGCAATTAAGTAATAAGCGTGTGCACAGGTTGATTACAGTTCCTGGATTATGTGAATGAAGTTTCTGGCAAAAGAAGGGAAAAGAAACGTACCAAATTATTACAAAGCCTGGAAAGCAAAACTCCAGAAATGCGATTTCCGCCAAACCCTGGTCGGTATGTTTATAATTTTTCTGATGTTGTTCTTGATGACACTGATTTGCAAGTATTATCCCTAGGCTCTAAGTTTTGTGATAATCACGTTAGAATTGATAAGATGGATATGCAAGTCAAGTTTGAAAACTTTTATGCACAAACTGAAGGATTGACACCCTCATCATCTGAGGCAGTTGAAAGTCTTAAATCAACTCTCTTCGACTGTTGTTATAAACATATAAATAGTAAACGGAGACAGAAAAGCTTATTGACGAAGAAACACAGGGAAGCCCTAGATAAGCTGCGAAATAATGAAGATACAATAATTTCGAAACCTGATATAGGCTTTGGAGTAGTAATAATGAATAAGACTGAATACATAGATAAGATGAATAGAATACTCAGTGATCATCGGAAATTTCAAAAAATCACATCTTCCGTCGATCCAACAGAAAAAGTGGAGAAACAGCTAATCGAGTCACTAAAAAGACTTAAACAACAAAGCAGCATCATAGAAGGTCTATATGAATCTCTGAAGCCTACTGGCACGATTACACCAAGATTATATGGACTTCCAAAAGTGCACAAAATTGGTGTGCCACTTCGACCAGTATTAGACATGTGTAATTCCCCATATCGTGCCACAGCAAAATGGTTAGTCAAGCTCCTGAAACCTCTGCATAATGAGTTGGTAAAACACAGCGTAAATGGCAGTTTTGAATTTGTTGGAAAAATAAGAGATCTTAATGTGAGGGACAAGTTTATGATATCCTTTGATGTATCCTCCTTGTTCACCAATGTACCGCTAATGGAGACAGTGGATTTTATATGTGAGGAGATCACCACACGAAACATAGACATCGGCATTTCTGTATCCACCTTGAAGGAACTTATTTTAAGATGTACAATGAATGTTCATTTCTTATTCAATAAGGAATATTTCAGACAAATTGATAGTGTAGCTATGGGTTCCCCATTAGGCCCAATCCTAGCTGATTTTTTCCTCGCTAAGTTAGAGAATGGACCACTGAAAGGAGTAATTAGTGACTTGGATTTCTACTGTCGATACATGGATGATACATTTCTGGTCATAAAAAACGAGGACGATGCAATGAACATCCTTGACAAGTTTAATGATGCCCATTCAGCAATAAACTTTACCATAGAGAAAGAAAGTAATGACTGTATCTCATTCCTAGACGTCTTCATGGCAAGGAAAGAAGATGGCACGCTAAGAAGGAGTGTGTACAGGAAACCTACTACAACAGGTCAGTACACTCATTTTTCAGTTTTGTACCTCTGAAATATAAACGTAACCTGGTAAAGTGTCTGGTTCATAGAGCTAGGTTAATCTGTTCAGACGACTGCTTCAATGAGGAGCTTAAGATTATAAGAGAATTGCTTAGAAAAAATGGTTATCAAAATAAGTTTATTGAGAAAAATATGAATTCATCACCTAGGACAGTGACTATGGCAACAGTTCCGAAAAAACCACTGTTCATAAAACTTCAGTTCCTCGTTGACAACATCAGCGAAATAATAACAACAACTGAAGAATGCAGTTAAAAGAGCTTATTATGCAGCAGAGGTACGCTGTCTCTTCACAACCACACCTATCCTACGTTCGAGTAATAAGGATGAACTACCTAAATTCGCCTCTTCGATGTGTATCTATCAGTTTGACTGCGGCTGCGGAGCCATTTATATTGGGCGTACAATTAGGCAGATTCATCATCATATTTCCGAACATCATCTAACATGGTTAAGCAAGGGACAAACAAGAACTATTCGTAGCTCTATTTTAGCACACCTTGAAGATAGTGAGCATAAGGCTGATGCCAATACAGCATTTAAGAATTATCTATCGCATTCCTACTAATCTTAATTTTGCTCTATGAGTTCGTCTTCTACATACAGCTGAAGCAATAGGAATCCACCTGAAGAACCCAGCTAAACTTGTGTGTTCAGAAAAAATTTGTACAGCCACTTTCCTTACCTTGGCCATCGTTACATGAATGTATAAACTGGACTACTTCGCCCCCCTTCCCCTAAACCTTTAAAATTTATAAAAATTATAATTGTCCAAATTATTTAATTTTTTCTAACCACTTCATCTTTAATTACGTGTTATCCTTTTAAAATTAACTTATTCTAACCATTTTTACCTTCTTCGTTAATTATCAACCCATTGACATTTTGACACTGACTAATTATTGTTAACAAACATATCAGTGCCACCTGATTGGCAAACTGTTGTGTATTGTAATAAAAATGCCTAACGTGTATATTAGAGTAGAGCCAGATGGAGATAAGGATCTAATTGAAAAGTAAATATTTCTTCCTTCGCTCAATCTCTCTGTTTTCTAAATATGTAGGAGAAAACAGAGATGGATCGGACATACGTTTAGGAGACCGTCGGACGACATCACGCGCCAGGCCATGCCTGGAGAGGAATACCAATGGGAAGCGACAAGTGGGTCCTCGGTGCGAGGGTGACATGGAAGAGATCGTGTGAGGAGGAGGATGAGATTAGACAGTTTGATCAAACGTGGGCCTAGCTTAAGAGGACGGTAGAAGATAGGACAAAGTTGTGTTGTGGAAGCTTTATATTCCACTCGGAACCAAAGGGAAGAATAATAGTTAGCTTTCATTTAATATTCCTTAAAGTATTTCGGCATTTTAAGGAAGTCTACGAAAAACAGTTTTTGCCCAATACTGTCTGATTTGTATCTGTATGCCAAAAGTCAAATATGTCCTCAGGATCTCTAATGTATCATGCTTTATACTAGACTAAATATCGACGACTTTGTGTAAAAATGGTACAAATGAATAATTGTGAAATTGGCGTTACTATAAAAGTTGAATTACTAAACTATGCGAACAAAAATAAACAGTGCTTAACCATTTAATGCATAACAAGATAAATAAAAACCAATATTTGGTTACCTATTTGGGTGTTTCATATAACTTTGTTATCATTTTCCACTTTTATCCTAGGTTATATATCATTACTTTAATGTTTGCATATCGTATATTGTAACTTTATCCCTATTATTTATCTTTCAGACTTATTGGTTGAGGATAGAAGGCTTGCAGCCTATGTTAATCCTTTTCTAATAGGTTTCTGTGGTTGTCCAAACCCTTCTTGAACGAATCAGTTGAGGTTGCAGACACCACTTCTTCTGGGAGTCGGTTCCAAGAGTTTATGACTCGATGTGAGAACCAGTACTCAACAGCAATATGATTTCTTCTTGGCTTTTGAACTCTCCTGCTATGTCCTCTAAGGTGTTCCGACCTGGTGGGAAGGAAAAGAGAGAATAGGTCAGGTCCGTAGTCATTATTTAAAATTTTAAACATTGTGATTAAATCTCCTCTCTGCCTACGGTATGACAGTGAGAAGAGATTTAAACTGTCTAGTCTTTCCTCGTATGATAAGTTAGCTATGCCGTGAACCATACGTGTTGCCTTCCTTTGAACACTTTCTAGAATGTGTGAATCCCCTTTTAGACACGGACTGGCGGCCTGGATGCAGTTTTCCAGTCTTGACCTAACCAGAGATGTGTATAAGGAGGTGAACATATCTCTGGTAATTCTTGTAAAGGCTCTGCGAATCGCCCATAAGGACCTGAAACTACGTGCAGCCACCGCGCGACAGTGTGCTGTAGTTTTTAAGTCGTGGCTAACTATGACACCTAAGTCCAAGTGAGTCTGAACTGATGGAAGTGTTATTCCCTCTAATTCGTAGGGGCTTGTGCTTGATTGTCCAATGCGCATGGTTGCACATTTTGCCACATTGATCGGGAGCATCCATTCAACAGACCACTCTGACAATTTGTTGAGGTCCTCTTGCAACGTGAACGTATCACTGTTGCCCTTCAGCTCTCTCCAAATTTTTAAGTCATCTGCGTATAGGACCATAGGGGAGTCGGTGAGCAGAGGTAACTCATTGATATACAGAATAAATAGGAGAGGACCGAGAACCGTGCCTTGTGGCACTCCGCTACTTACTGCTGTCCAAGAGGAGAGTTTCGAGTTGATCCTAACCCTCTGCCTCCTATCTTTGAGGAATTCCCTGAGCCAGTTTAGTAATCTGCCTTTGATACCAAGACTTTCCAATTTCATGAGTAGTCTTTTGTGAGGTACTTTATCAAAGGCTTTACTGAAGTCTATGAAGACGACGTCAACGGGTCTTCTGTTGTCCTTTGATTTGACCCAGCTTTCTCTTGCAGTCAGAAGATTTGACAGGCATGAGAGGTTCCTCCGGAAGCCATGCTGTGCTCCAGATAACAAGCTGCTATTTTCCAGATAAGCCATGATGCTTTTCTTGATAATTCTTTCCAGTGTCTTGATTAAAGTGCTGGTGAGACTGATAGGCCTGTAATTTGAAGGGCTTTGTCTTGATCCTCCTTTGTGTATGGGGGTTACTATGGCGTCTTTCCAATCACGCGGTAACACTCCATTTAGGAGAGATAGCTTGAAGATCGTGGTCAAGGGGCCGGCTATGTGGGCTGATAGCTCCTTGAGAAGCCTTGGATGAAGATTGTCAGGACCCATTGATTTTCCTGCATCTAGTTTCATTAAGCAGTTGAGCACGATGCCTTGGTCGATGTCAACGGAATCTATCCCATGTTCTTCTGATGCAGCCAGAGCTGATCCTATAGGCAGTGATGACTCCTGAGTGAAGACTTGGGAGAAGTAGTTTGCCATTGCTTCTGCTTTTTCTTGATCTTCTTCGATTGTATCTTTGTCAATAATCAGGTTTGGGACACCATTGGATGTTTTATTCCTGAAGTTTAAGTACGAGAAAATTTTCTTAGGTTGTGCCTTTGCATTTTAAGCCAGGTGTGCCTCGAACTTCATCCTTGATTGGCGGATTTCTGCGATAGCTTTATTTCTAGCAGTGTTATATAATTCCCTGGTCTCAGAAGTCTCAAGTGTGGCAAACAGGTTCCAACATTTGCGTTTACGTCTGAGTAACTTACGAATCTCCCGGTTTATCCAAGGGGGGGAATGTTTCCGACCCTTTGGAACAGACCAAGGGATGAAAGGTACAGTTACTTGGGGTCTGCATCTTACTACCGTCGTTTCGTTCAAAACTTCGCCAACACAGCAGCCCCCTTCATCGATTAACTGAAAAGGGACGTAAATTTGCTTGGACTAACGAGTGCCAGTTAGCATTTAACACGCTTAAAACATGTTTGACTTCCCCTCCTGTTCTAGCATTCCCGAATACATCGCCCGACAGCGGTCCTTTTATCCTGGATACTGATGCTAGTGCACACGTGATAGGGGCCGTCCTTTAACAGGCAACCCCTGACGGACATGCACGAGTGATAGCATATGCTAGTCAGACGTTGGACAAGAGAGGGACACGGTATTCTACGACGCGCCGTGAAATGTTAGCTCTTGTATACTTTCTCACTTATTTCCGTCATTACTTGCTGGGGCGCAAATTTCGAGTCCGAACTGATCACAAGGCGTTACAGTGGCTGCAGAACTTTCGTGATGCTGAAGGTCAACTCGCCCGCTGGCAGGAACGTTTACAGAAAATTTCCAAACTGATTTCAGGTGGATGAAGGCCTGTGTATCTTGCGTTTCCGATTCTGACTGGTTTCAACATCTCCATCCGTTCCGCCGGCCTGTTATTGAAACGATGCTTCCCAGATAAGTGAAGGAAGCAACCTCCTTTGAGTCTCTGTCTGGTGATTGGGTCTGGTCGTAGTTGCTGTTAATTGGTTACCTTCACCGCCTCCGTCTTCTCTGTGTTCACCCGCAGTCCTGTTTTCGCTGCCAGTCTCATCTGCCAGTTTGTTCGTTTTCGCTTACCTACATCTCATCTGGTTTGTGTGACATTAGACATATATCATCCACAAGCGAAATTCAAATCTTCTAGAGTCTTTTTATAGATCGTCCAGTGTATTCCTGACTCCTCGCCCTCAGCAGTCTGATGCATAATCCAGTCCACCACAGTTAGGAGCATCATTGGTGATAATAGACAGCCTTGTCTTACTCCTGGATGCACATCGAACGCCTCACTGAATTTTCCGTTGTGGATCTTTTGACACGTGGCATTGTCATATAGCCAGCTGTTGAGTGAAGTTGATAAAGGCTTTAGATACTGCACGCCGTAATGTTGAAGTGGTTTCCAAATTACTTCTTGCTCAACACTGTCTGACGAAGGCTTTTCGAAGTCGATGAAGTCGAGGTAGAGGTTTGACTGCCATTGTATGTTTTGTTCTGTGATAACGATCAGTGGAGTTTCTGTTTGATCAGAAGATGATTTTCCTTTCCCTAATCGAACCAGCTAGTTTCGTTGGATGGCGGAATTCTGTATCCAGTGCATCCTTTATTCTCTCCAGGATGATTTGACTTAATATTTTACCCAGCTCTATAATCACATTTATATGCAAATATGTTTCCTATGAAAGAGAGTAGTAACTGAAGTGATCAGTTGTCACAGTCATAATTGTTAATGTTAGTCAAGGCATAAAGTAGAGTTGAATAAGTGTATTAATAATTAGTCGTAAAGGAAACACGATTATTATCTCTGTGCGTCGGTGGCACAGTGGTTAGGACTCTCGCCGACCATGCGCATGGTCCGAGGTTCGATCCCCTGCCGACGCACACCTGATATCTATGGTCGGCCTGCAAAATTTGGGCTACGGATATCCATGGTGAAAATTCCACACTTGTACCAAAAATACGGTGTGGAATCAAGCTGTAAATCAAAAATAAAAAAAATAAATATTGGCGTCTGATACACCAACAGCCCTGAAAGAAGAATTCCACTTTTTGAAAGAAATCTACATGTAGAACGGATATTCAACAAAATTTGCTGACAAGAACATCAAGCACAATA
Organism: Trichobilharzia regenti; assembly: GCA_944472135.2. Lineage (NCBI taxonomy): Eukaryota > Metazoa > Platyhelminthes > Trematoda > Strigeidida > Schistosomatidae > Trichobilharzia > Trichobilharzia regenti. The sequence continues at coordinate 115,580,239 of OX235264.1, read as the reverse complement.
TTCAAAGACAAGAAATGTCACCTGTGACGGAAAAGAAACTTTGCATGAACTTTGACTGTTTTAAGAGGAGAATTTAAGCCTCCTCGAAAAGGTTTTTGAAGCAACGTTGACCCTTATGTTCCCTAGAAGCCCGAAAGACAATACCTCACATCTAACTACTACTGTGTGTGTATATTAGCTCATCTATTGCTATGGAACCAGGCACATTGGTCATTAGACGAGTATCTTGTCCCCCATGTTTGCAGAGAGGTAGTACTGGCTGTATCAATATATCTTTATTCCTTCACGTTCCCAGTGGAACATAGGGCTTCAAACTTGAAGCTTGAAGTTTCTGTAGCAGTGGCGTTTACTTTTACAGGATGGGGTTGCTAGCCTTGTGCCCAACATTTCCTCTTTACCAACTTTATTTCTGGCCTAGCGAGGTAAAGGAGAGTGTCTGTGGCGGGGATCGAACCCCGAATCATGTGCATGCTCGGTGAGCATCATAACCACCAACGAACAAATGAGTGTGATAATCAAATACCCGGTCAACACTCTTAATTCCATTTTAACGACTACCTTCTCCAAACTAATTTACAAAGTGTAGAATAACCTGTCGAAGACTGTAGACTTTCGTATCTTCTGTGCATTTCTAAAGCTTAACGTATTCAACTCGGGTCTATGTATGCAAAATAAAATTATTCAACCACTTTCATTATCATGGTGACAACTCTATTGACTTCTACTGGCTTGATTGTTGTTAGTTGGTTTTTTAACTCCCTATTATATAATCCCATATCTTCCTTCGTATCTGTGGGAATCCTGACCACAAGTTATTCATTAGATTATTCATCCTTTCAGGTACTTGTAACATCCTTCCCTCTTCAACTCCTTTTATGCATTAACAAATGTATTAACAACTACATTTGTGACAACTCATCACTTTTGTTACTATCCTCTTACATTGGAAACGAAATTGTACATAAACGCTGTTATAGGGCTAGAGGGAAAATGAATTCACCTAAAAGAGCCTATTTTCCAAACTACTTGTCTTGTTTTAATTAATGTCCGGTTGGAAATGAATATGCATCATCAATCACCCTCTGACATATTGACCTGATAAATAAATAAATAATGCATAACTTAGGAAAAATGAAGAGCAATTAAGTAATAAGCGTGTGCACAGGTTGATTACAGTTCCTGGATTATGTGAATGAAGTTTCTGGCAAAAGAAGGGAAAAGAAACGTACCAAATTATTACAAAGCCTGGAAAGCAAAACTCCAGAAATGCGATTTCCGCCAAACCCTGGTCGGTATGTTTATAATTTTTCTGATGTTGTTCTTGATGACACTGATTTGCAAGTATTATCCCTAGGCTCTAAGTTTTGTGATAATCACGTTAGAATTGATAAGATGGATATGCAAGTCAAGTTTGAAAACTTTTATGCACAAACTGAAGGATTGACACCCTCATCATCTGAGGCAGTTGAAAGTCTTAAATCAACTCTCTTCGACTGTTGTTATAAACATATAAATAGTAAACGGAGACAGAAAAGCTTATTGACGAAGAAACACAGGGAAGCCCTAGATAAGCTGAGAAATAATGAAGATATAATAATTTCGAAACCTGATATAGGCTTTGGAGTAGTAATAATGAATAAGACTGAATACATAGATAAGATGAATAGAATACTCAGTGATCATCGAAAATTTCAAAAAATCACATCTTCCGTCGATCCAACAGAAAAAGTGGAGAAACAGCTAATCGAGTCACTAAAAAGACTTAAACAACAAAGCAGCATCATAGAAGGTCTATATGAATCTCTGAAGCCTACTGGCACGATTACACCAAGATTATATGGACTTCCAAAAGTGCACAAAATTGGTGTGCCACTTCGACCAGTATTAGACATGTGTAATTCCCCATATCGTGCCACAGCAAAATGGTTAGTCAAGCTCCTGAAACCTCTGCATAATGAGTTGGTAAAACACAGCGTAAATGGCAGTTTTGAATTTGTTGGAAAAATAAGAGATCTTAATGTGAGGGACAAGTTTATGATATCCTTTGATGTATCCTCCTTGTTCACCAATGTACCGTTAATGGAGACAGTGGATTTTATATGTGAGGAGATCACCACACGAAACATAGACATCGGCATTTCTGTATCCACCTTGAAGGAACTTATTTTAAGATGTACAATGAATGTTCATTTCTTATTCAATAAGGAATATTACAGACAAATTGATAGTGTAGCTATGGGTTCCCCATTAGGCCCAATCCTAGCTGATTTTTTCCTCGCTAAGTTAGAGAATGGACCACTGAAAGGAGTAATTAGTGACTTGGATTTCTACTGTCGATACATGGATGATACATTTCTGGTCATAAAAAACGAGGACGATGCAATGAACATCCTTGACAAGTTTAATGATGCCCATTCAGCAATAAACTTTACCATAGAGAAAGAAAGTAATGACTGTATCTCATTCCTAGACGTCTTCATGGCAAGGAAAGAAGATGGCACACTAAGAAGGAGTGTGTACAGGAAACCTACTACAACAGGTCAGTACACTCATTTTTCAGTTTTGTACCTTTGAAATATAAACGTAACCTGGTAAAGTGTCTGGTTCATAGAGCTAGGTTAATCTGTTCAGACGACTGCTTCAATGAGGAGCTTAAGATTATAAGAGAATTGCTTAGAAAAAATGGTTATCCAAATAAGTTTATTGAGAAAAATATGAATTCATCACCTAGGACAGTGACTATGGCAACAGTTCCGAAAAAACCACTGTTCATAAAACTTCAGTTCCTCGTTGACAACATCAGCGAAATAATAACAACAACTGAAGAATGCAGTTAAAAGAGCTTATTATGCAGCAGAGGTACGCTGTCTCTTCACAACCACACCTATCCTACGTTCGAGTAATAAGGATAAACTACCTAAATTCGCCTCTTCGATGTGTATCTATCAGTTTGACTGCAGCTGCGGAGCCATTTATATTGGGCGTACAATTAGGCAGATTCATCATCATATTTCCGAACATCATCTAACATGGTTAAGCAAGGGACAAACAAGAACTATTCGTAGCTCTATTTTAGCACACCTTGAAGATAGTGAGCATAAGGCTGATGCCAATACAGCATTTAAAATTATCTATCGCATTCCTACTAATCTTAATTTTGCTCTATGAGTTCGTCTTCTACATACAGCTGAAGCAATAGGAATCCACCTGAAGAACCCAGCCAAACCTGTGTGTTCAGAAAACATTTGTACAGCCACTTTCCTTACCTTGGCCATCGTTACATGACTGTATAGACCGGACTACTTCATCCCCTCCCCCTAAAATATTTTTCTTTTTAAAAACTATAATTGTCCAAATTATTTTATTTTTCTGACTACTTCATCTTTAATTACGTGTTATCCTTGTAAAAATTACTTTGTACTTCTGACCACTTCAACTTTAGTTACAAATTGTCATTGTCCAAATTGTTTTATTTTCTTTAACAATCTGTTACGTAATCAACCTGTACACACGCTTATTCCTTAATCGCTCTTCATTTTTCCTAAATAAATAAATCACTTGGGGTTGATTATATCAATTTAATCTTATCCACATGTTTCTTTTGTGCTAGTAACCTCGTTAAGTTGAAAAAAATTTGCATTTCTTAGGTAAGCTTTAGGTAGTTATCTCTGTTTATAAAAAATCAAAACATGTGATTCAGTATAGAGACTCTTTCCACCAACAATTTCGTTATCAAGCTGTACAATCGTATATATATACATATACGCTGAAGCCTTGGCTATCGAAACAGAAAAGCCACTTCTCCGTATACAAAATAACTTCGTTCAATTCCTCCAACTTTCATGGTTCTGATCCCTCCATGATAAAGTATGGTAATCCCGAACTCCATTTTTGCACTACTCATTTTTCGTTTTGTTTATTAAATTTTTACACTCGTATATAAATGTATGGTTTTTAAGAATTTATATCTGGTGAGGGAATTGAATCACAGGTGTAAAATTTGATAACATAGAATTTAACGGTGGAAAACAGAATTGATTTAGAATGACAAGTAGAACGAGTGAAATAATACCGGGGACATCTCAGTGTGAGGAACGTAATCACAAAAATTTATGTAATAAAAGAAAGATTGGACAAATTGAATAAACAGGACGAAAAATTATTTTCCCTTCGCGTTCTCCAATGGAACATGGGCCTTTAAGCTAGAGGCTTGAAGTTTCTGTAGCAGGGTTTATCATACAGGATGGGGTTACTAGCCTCATGCCTAACCTTTCCTCTTTACCAGCATTATTTCTGGCTCAACGAGGTAAAGGAGTGCGTCGGCCGGGGATTGAACCCCAGACCATGTACATGGTCGGCGAGCATCCTAACCGCTATACCACCGACGCAAACAAGAAATTAATAGTGCAAAAATGGGGTTCGGGATTACCATACTTTATCATGGAGGGATTAGGACCATGAGAGTTGGAGTGATTGAACGAAGTCTTTTTGCATACAGAGATCTGGCTTTCCTGTTTCGATAGCCAAGGCTTCAGCGTATATATATATATATATATATATATATATATATATATATATATATATGATTGTACAGCGGATGCCCGGCGCTCTCCACTGGGTTGACTGTCCATTGGATGACGGTCTAGGGAGATGGCTAAACCCTGATTCCAAACCTCCAACGACTGGCGTATGAAGCTCACCGGCAGACGTATGGACAAAGGGCTTGTTGGATGTCCTGGATGTCTGGCCCCATTCAAAAAGGCGAATGAACCGAACTCCGGTCACCGGCTGCCAATGGATAGTGGACTCCTTACTCCACTCCTACTGCCTTGTAGGTCACACTTGGCTGTGTAAAGGCTAGAGCTGCACTCTCAAACAAAAGGCCGAGCGATGCTGGGGACATCACTCGTACCCAATTCCCATGAAACTTCATGAACTCTCTTACAAATTGCCGCGCCTGGGCAGCGGTGATTCGAGACGTTCATGAAGCCGGCTCATCCTCCCGTAGGAGATAGCCGAAGTAAAGTAAAGTAAGTAAGTACAGCTTAATAATAAATTCTTTGGGAAAGGAGTCTCTTCGCCGAATCCCTTACTTTGATTTTCTATATGTTACAATGAGAATTTTCCATGAATTTCTGTTTATGTTAAAGTTCAGTTCGGAAAGACTAGATACGCCTTCATCAATCTGAAACCAGTTTGGAAATCTTCTGCACTGCACTCAACCTAAATATAAAGAACAAGATTCAGGTTTTCAACACAAACGTGAAGTAAGTTAGTCAGTTCTTCTATACGGGTCAGAAACTTGCACTGACTGTGAGTCATGAAAAGCATTTCCAACAAGCCACTTCAGACTTTCAGCAACAACAGCTGCCACCTTCACTGGCTGGCTCCATTACTGAAGACCAAATGGCTAACCAGCCGGCCAGAAACCAACACAAGCGAGAGCCGATCACTAAACAAATATGTAGGAGAAAATGGAGATGAATCGGGCATACATTGATGAAACTATCGAATGACATCACACTCACAATGCAAGTCAGTGGTCGAGTTGAATTCCAATAGAAAGCGGCGAGTGTGTTGTCAGTTCTGCGGTGACATGGAGAAGATCGTTTAAGTTGGAGAAGGGAATGAGAGATCATGGACAATCCTGGACACAGCTGAATAGTATGGCAGAAAATAGAAGAATGCTGAGATGTGTTGTTGTAGCTCTATGTTCCACTCGGAACCTAAAAAATAATAATAATCCCTGTTTTGTGGGTTTCATTGTACAAAATATATACTATTGTATTTTTTATTGCTCCCTTGGGTTCCTAGTGGAACATAGGGCTTCAACTACACGTCTCCATTTGCTTCTGTCCTCTGCTGTACTTTTCGTCTGCATCCATGTTAATCCATATTCTTTCAACTTCTCTTCACACGATCTCCTCCATGTCACCCTTGGACGTCCCAATCGCCACTTCCCTTTCGGGTTCCACTCGAGGGCTTGAAGCGCGATGTCACCCAGCGGTCTCCTCAGCGAGTGTCCGATCTATCTCCACTTTCTCCTGCATATTTGTTGGGTGATTGGTTCTTGTTTTGTTTGTTCCCATAGTTCCTTGTTGGTGATTCTTTCCGGCCCGGCCGTCTGATCTTCAGTATAGATATAGCGGAGACAGTTGTTAATAAAGGTCTGCAGCAGGCTGTTGGAAATATTCTTTGTGACCCACCCGCCAATTTTCTGATCCGTATAGAAGAACTGACTTTATGTTTGTATTGAAAATTCTAGTGGATTTTGTTGTTGATGCTGAGTGACGAAGATTTCCAGATTGATTTCAGGTTGATGAATGTGTTTTTCGCCTTCCCGATTCTCGCTCGATTTGACATCCTCGTCCGTTCCTCCTGTAGTTGAGACAATGCTCCCTAGATAAGTGAGTGAATGAATGAACCTCTTTCAAATCCCTCCTGTTGATGGAGATTGACGCTGGATGTTGCTGCTACTGTTGAATGGTTATTTGCATCATCACCGTCCTGTCTATGTTCACTTGGAATCCTGTCTTTGCTGCTTCTTCGACCAGTTTGTCGGTTTTCACTTGTAAGTCTTCGACATTAAACATAAATCATCCACGTGCGAAATCTAGGTCTTCTAGGTTCTTTGCGTCGGTCGGTCCAGGAAATCCCTGTCTGCTCGCTTCCCACTGTCTGACGCATAATCCAGTCCACCACAATTAGGAATATCATCGTGGGTGATAATAAGCCCCCTTGTCTGACTCCTGTGTTTACTCCCAACGCCTGGCTGAGTTTTCCGTTGTGGATGACTTGACATGTGCCGTTGTCGTACAGCTGTTGAGTAAGGTTGATGAAAACTTGGGGTACGCCATAGTACTCGAGTAATTTCCAAATTACTTCACGATCAACGCTGTCGAGGGTTTTCTCAAAGTCTATAAAGTTGAGGTAGAGGTTTGATCGCCATTTCATGCTTTGTTCTGTGATCATGATGCGTAGAGTTGCAATTTGGTCAGTACATGATTTGCCTTTCCTGAATCCAGCTTGTCCTGATCGGAGTTCTGTCTCCAGTGCGTCTTTTATTCTCTCCAGGATGATGCGACTCAGGGTTTTACTTGGCGTCGACAGGAGCATGATTCCTCGCCAGTTCTTGCAGAGTTAGTCCTAAGTCGCCCTTCTTTGGTAGTTTCACGAGGTAACCTTTCCTCCAGTCAGTAGGCACCTTTCCCTCCTTACAGACCTTTTGCAATAATGGAGTCAGCATGTCTGCTGTCGCCTCTGGGTCCGTTTTCAGTGCTTCAGGGGGTATTCCATCTGGTTCTGCTGCTTTTCCAGCTTTCAGAAGCTTGATTGCGCTCAAGACTTCAGCTCTCGTTGGAGGATTGGTGTCAGCTTGCAGTTGTGTGCGCACTTTTGTTGGTTTTTCTGGACGGGTTGCAGGTGGTCGTCGGTTCAAGAGTCATTTGAAGTGATCCGCCCATTGTTTAATCTGTCTTTCTTCCTTGGTAATTGGGTTCCCTTGGCTGTCTTTTATAGGTTTCTCTTGTGTTGATCTCTTCCCGGATAGAGATTTAGTTACCTGATATAATGTCCTCAGGTCTCTTTTGACTACTGCCTTCTCAGTTTCAGTGGCGAGGTTGTTGTAGAATCGTCTTTTGTCCTTCCTAGCACTCTTCTTCACTTCTTTGTTCAGTGCTGTGTAAGTTGAGCTCAGCGTCTCCTTCTCTTGTCCGTCCTTGCATTGAATCATTTTCTCTTGTTTCTTCTTTCTTCCTAGAACCGTTGAACACGTTTCGTTGAGAATCGCCTTCAGAGAGTCCCACTGGTCTTCCACGTATGATTCTTTAGTGATGTCGCGTAGTGTTTCCTGCTTTGCTCTGGCAGTTGCAGTGAAAGTGTCTTTTGTGGTTGTGTCCTTCAGCAATTGAGTGTTGAACTTGCATTGTGGCCTATTTCCAGCTATTCTTGAAGCTTTTAGCTTTACCTTGAAAGTCCCTTCTACTAGATAGTCGTCGAAACCCACATTTGCTCCTCTCCTCGACTTTGTGTCCAGGGACTCCGTCTCCACTTCCTTAAGATTGTAATGAAGTCTATCTGTTTTTTGGTGTTTCCATCTGGTGAAATCCATGTCGTCTTGTGTATGTCCTTGTGTTTGAACACACTGCCACCAATCACCAAATTATTGAAGGCGCAGAAGTCTGAGAAGAGTTCACCATTGTCGTTCATTTCGCCTCTCAACCCATGGTGAGTTCTCTTCCTGTGTTGTCTCCTCCCATCTTCGCATTCATGTCGCCCATCAGGATCTGGATATCGCCATTTTGGAAGTTGTCCACTGTTGCTTGTAGTTGTGTGTAGAACGCCTCCTTCTTCTCTTGTTCTGAGACGTTTGTAGGCGCATAGCAGTGAATGACTGTAAGCTTCCTTCCTTTTGAGTTGAAGCTGGCTGTCATTATCCTGGAGGAGATTGGTTCCCACTGCATGAGAGCTTTGGCTTCTGTTGGTGATATCATGATGGCCACTCCCTCAGTGTGCTCGTGGTTGTCCTCTGGTTGGCTGGAATAGATTATTGTCTCTCCAGTTGGTAGTTGGCACCTTCCAGCTCCGTTCCATCTGCTTTCGCAGATTCCCAACACTTTTTGTCTGTGCCTTCTCATTTCAGCGGCTATCTGGGCAGCCTTTCCAGTTTCGTACACTGTGCGAACATTCCAGGTACTCATCCTTACTTTTGCTTCCATCGAAAGAAGGCACATCGGCTGACTGGCTTTTCGAAGGCCTTCACCAGCCTGCGTCATTTCACTTCCCCGATTTCAGAAAAAAATAAGGTTATTGTTTATGTTTTTAGAATTTTTAATATATTTATTCGTTGAAGTTTCTGTAGCGATTTGGTTGTTTTACGGGGGTGGAGTTGCTAGCACCACACCCCAAACCTCCCTCTTTACCCGGTCTTGGGACCGGCCAGAAAACTAGCAAGCTAGTAATCTAGGCGAGGCTGTACAAAATATAATTTACGATAAAAAAGGCTGGTTTATTATTTTTTTAAGAACTAGGCTTGTTGAGTAGCTGTTGTCATCTAGCTAACGTATATACAGAACTTAACCAGCTGGTTATTTTGATTGGATAGTTGTAACTAGTGTGATGTGTTTAGTCCTTTTTGGTGCAGACTGAATTCTATCAGTCAGGTTATGCAATGTGGCCACCATTCTAGGTAGCTTGCCATCACGGAGCACATTGATTTCATGATATTAGATAGCTGGAGGCAATCGGCCATAAGAAGTTTCGGACCTAAGTTTCGTGCTGGTCGGCACTCATCAACAAGGCGTATCTGCAACCCTGAAGGAACTCATGTCCCTTCTGAGATTCTAACTCGCGTCACCCAGTGCTGCAGTCAGAGACTGTAGGGGGTATTTTGATTGAACACTAGTAAATAGTGTGGCGTGTTTAGTCCTTTCTTTGGTGCAGTGGTAACGTCTCTGACTGCAGCACTGGGTAAGGTGGGTTTAAATCTCAGAATGGACATGAGTTCCTTCAGGGTTGCAGATATGCCTTGCTGATGATTGCCAACTAGCACGAGACGTAGGCACTTCCAAGGTTTTCTGCCGATTGCCTCCAACTATATAATATCATCTAACCAGATGGTTGACAGATAACGTCTTCAACTTAGAGCACTAAAATTAGGAATGACAGTCTTTTTATTTACTTGCTTTGAACCATATTGAGATTGGCTGAAAAGGATTGTGAAATAATACGGATCATTTAAATTTGATTAAAGTGTATAATAGGTGAACTGTAATGCAGACGATTTGTGGCTGAGGTGGACTTTTTTGATGCAGTTATAATCTCTTAGTCTGACCAGACAGCTGTACCTTTTAGACAACATTTTCCAGGTGAAGTGATTGTTTTATAATTTCCAATGAATGGTGGTCAACTGATAAATTTCTATAGCCGCTTGAAAAAGAAATCTAATTCGATCACTTGAGATTCACATTGGGTGCATATGTAGTCTTGATTCAATGGAAGAGGAGATGAATCTTCTAAGAGAAATCCTAATGGAAAATGGATTTCCGTCATGTTTTATAGACAAGAATATACAGTCAAAACCTATGAAATGTTACTTGACTTCCTTAATTAATAAAGCACTGCACATGAACTTGGAAATCAAAGATGACTTGGCAGCCGAAGGATCTCACAGTCCATGTAAAGGAAATATTCCGCTGCATCGTCGAGAATAGCATTTTCTAGTTGGCCTTTAGTATTCAATAACCTGTAGGGCACGATCATACAGTTGACTAACTCTATGTGAGTTTATCAATTTACTTGTTAGAGTGGAGCTCAGTATATCGGTTTTTCCATTCGGGCATTGTCCAAGAGGGTGAAAGGATACTCTTGTGCACAGTTACGAAGAGGTGGAAGTGGGGATATGAGAAGCACCATAAATGAATATCTAGTCGATGTTGGTCATCTTATCTCTTCAGCTTCTTCCGTTAAAGTAATCTGCAAAGCAAACAACAACCTGACTGATTCATTATTTATCCCAATCATCTGTATTGCTTAAGCTTTGGACACCGAAATAGAAAGGCAACATCTGTGTATACAGAAAAAAGTTTGTCCGACCTCAAGCTCTTAAGGCTTTAATTCGTCTGTGATAAAGTATGATAACCCCTATTCAAACTTTTTATTATATACTTCTATTATTCCCTTGGGTTCCGAGTGGAAATTAGGGCTTCAACAATGCACCTCTACTTTGTTCTCTTTGGTGATGTCCTCTTCACCTGGCTCCACGATTGCCCAAAATCTCTTATCTCCTCCTTTCATGATCTCTACCATGTTACCCTCGCACCGACGGTCTACTCGTCGCTTCCTGTCGGGATTCCATTCAAGAGCCTGGAGCCCCGGCCCTACCTATTTTCCATTTAGTTTATACATTCCTCCCTTATTATGTCAATTGTTATAATTAACGTTATAATTATTATTCTCAATTTGAACTGCTTCCGGTATTATTGCACTTGTCCTATTTGTCATTTTAAACCGAAAAAGCTTTTTGGCGATGATAAATTCTGCGTTATTCAGTCTCACATTATGTTATGTATCGTTTTCGCTTACTAATCCCTTTCAGTGGATATAAATCCTATGAAAAGATATATATATATATTACATTAGTTGGTCTGCCGCTTGACATTTTACTATGATTATAATCACAAATATTTTAATTGGATCTCATACTTTTATTATTTTACGTATTCACGCTTATTTATATCAGTTTCCTCACGGGATGTACTTCCTCAAAATCTATAAATATATGATTGTACAGTTTGATAACAAATTCGTTGGTGAAAAGATTCTCTTCGCTGGATCACTTGTTTTTGATTTTCTATATATTTCACAACGGACATTTTCCACAGGTGACGCAAAGATCAAATTTCAAATCAATGAAACAATAGATGTCAAAGATTTTCTTATTATCTCGGAATCTGTCCATAGTAGTGGCTTAATATTTGACAATCTGTTTGCGCAACTTATTTTCCATTGCCTCAAATCTGTGTGAATACTATCTCTCTACGAACGTCTTGGAAAATTCAAAACGCCTCTTTCTTTTAAGGTGCCTCTCTGCTCGTGTTGGTGACAGTCTATATTTGTTCATTTGCGAGCTATCTTTTGTGAAATCTGCGTTATAAGAAATGAAAACACAGTTGTACAAAAGAATTGCTTTATTTTCAAGTATTGGTTTTGTAGGGATTTTGTTTGATTGCATGGAGGATTTAATCATGAGCTGACATCAGGCTCATGATTAAATCAGTAAATCCTCCATGCAATCAAACAAAATCCCTACAAAACCAATACTTGAAAATTGATCTGATGCTCACTAGTGACTGGTCCTATTCAGGCAGTTAACCTGGGGTTCTAGTGGGAAGCCGTGACCAGTAGGGTACAGCAGGTTGAAGATGAGGCAGTAACTCATCGAAGAAGACATTGCGAAGTGGTCGCGCTATGTCGTGAACTGGCAGAAGTTAGAATTCAAGGACCTTTGGATCGGGTCTCAGGGGCTCAATGGTCTACGAGCTCGCCTCGTAACCAGAAGGTCCTGGGTTCGAATCCCGGTGTATGCGTACTGATGAAGAGTCCCAAACTAGGACGAAACAGCTGTTCAGTACTCCCTGGTTTTCCAGTGGTTCTCTAACTGATGTCAGCTCATGAATAAATCCTCCATGCAATTGGTTTATTGTAGTTTTGGGTTAGACCAGCGATTGATAACAGTTAGAGAATCATTAGAAATCAGGGAGTACTGGAGAGCTCTGCAGTACGCATCTACTACAGGCGTTTGAACCCATAACCTTCCGGTTACAAGTCAAGCTGGTATATCACTCCACCAATGGGACCCGATTCACTTCTAGCTTTTACTAATCGGTGATATCAATACGTGGTCTAACCTGAAACAAAATCCCTACAAACACCATTTCTTGAAGACTTATTGGTTATTAGTTCACTTAGTAGGGAATTATTGTTCACTTGCCTTCCAATTGATACATAGGGATTCAACGGATCATCTGCTTTTTTCCTACTTTCTGGCCAAACGATTGCTCATGGGCTGTCAACTCCTTCTCACATGATCTCATCCTTTCCACACTCAGAATCACACCTGGGTCGCCCTTGAGAGCTGGCCTGGCGTGAGATGTCACCCAGCAGTCTCCTCAGCGTATGTCTCAGCGATTTCCACTTCCTTCACAAAATTTTTGGAGCTATCCCTTCTTGTCTGGTTCATTCCCACAGTTTCTCGTGTCTGGTTCTTTCCAACCGACTATGTGATCTTGAGCGTATAGCCAGCGAATTTAGCTTTTGATAAAAATCTGCAGCTAGCTGTTAAAAATTCTATTCGTAAAACGCTAGCCAAGTTTCTGACTCGCTTCATGACTGACTCACTTAAAAATTGGTGTTGATGATCAGAATTTTGTTGTTTGCGATGCGGAATGTAGAAGATTTCCACACTGATTGATTTCAGTGTTGAATGTCTACCTTGCCTTTCAGTTTCTTCTTTTGATATCTTCATTCGTAGTGTCTCCTGTAGCTAAAATAATGCTGTCTGGCTAGATAAGTCAAGGATATGACGCCTTTTAAGTTTCTTCTGTTATAATTGAATGGCGCTTGTTTCTTTTGGTCGGTGGTTATCTTCATTACCTCTATCTTTTCTATGTTTACTCAAAGTTCTGTCTTCGGTGCCTGCTTCTTCTACCAACTTGTTGATTTTTGCCTAAAAGTTTTCCTATTTCTGTGACATTAAACAAAAATCATCCTCAAAATCCGGATCTTCTGGAGTCTTCATATCCGTAAAACGTATTTTTGTCTTCTCTCTTCCCATACGTCTTATCAAGAACAAGAAACTATAAGAACAAAGAAAACAGGAACCCATCGCCCAACAAATATGCAGGAGAAAGTGAAGATTCATTGGACACTCGCTCGCTGAGGAGGCCGCTGGGTGACATCGCGCGCCAGGCCATTCCTCGAGTGGAATCCGAAAGGGAAGCGGCGACAAGGCGACGTCAGTGCAAGGGTGACATGAACAAGATCGTGTGAAGAGGAGTTGAAAGAATATGGACTAACATGGATGCAGGTGAAAAGTACAGCAGAAGACAGAAGCAAGTGGAGACGTGTAGTTGAAGCCCTATGTTCCACTAGGAACCCAAGGGAACAACAAAAAAATAAAAAATTACAAGTATCAATGGTGATCGTAGGTTGACAGACTTGTCTTTCTCCTGCATTCACTTAAGAGGTTTCTCTGAGTTTTTTCGCGGTAGATTACTTGACTGAGGTTGATAAAGATTCAGGGTGCTTTACAGGGTTGAATTAGTTTCCAAGTTGCTTCACAGTCAACGCTTTTGAAGGCCTTTTCAAGGTGAATGAAGTTGAGGTAGAGTGAGATTTGCCTACCACATTCTATGCTTCGTTCGATGATGACATGTAAGATATCATGTTAAATGAAAGAATATGAAAGAAGTGAGATGCACGTTTGGGGAAGAAAAACGATGTTTAATTTTGATAGGTCTAACATGTAGATCTTTTTCACAAGACGTATGTTTTCTAAACTTCTTGCCGTTTGGATTATCATGGACAGCACTTTATCTTATATAGCAATAAGTGTTGATTTATCCTCTAGTTGGGAACAGATGATGAGATATAAGTGGAACTGGGTTACATCGGTGGCCATCATCTGTCAATATGCACGTGCTGTTTCGTAGAAATATAGCTGACGTCTATTTTGAACTTAGTAATCAGGTCAGAGGTGTCTTATGATTACGGTTATTTTTGGTTAATTGATGTGTTAAATCAAGCAACGTATTTTATTTCCACTAGTTATTTTGTAAAGCTTTGCTTAAATAAATAACTGGCTACTAAATACCTGAAATTTCTGTACAGATAGTAAGCATACAGTCAATATATAAATGGCTTCTACTTTATCGCATTATTTTTTTTAAGGCAGTTACGAAAATTATTCAATACAGGCATAGTTTTTTGTTGGATTTGCAAACACTTGAGTGTAGTATGGCAAGTTCAGTGTGGTGGAAACACCTCAGTGACTACACTGGATGGGTTTGTTACTATATCTAGATCTGATAGGAATCAAAATTCGCAGTTATTCTCAGCTCATGATCTAAAGGTTATGGTAGGGACGACGTAACATGTGCGACAACTATAGGGGCATTAGTTTGCTACCGGCTGCTTCTGAATTACTGGCTGTTGTCTGGCTTCTTAGGCCATGAAAAACACGGGAGGATGCATCAATCATGTGTTTTCCTACATTGTCAGTTGTTGGAATACTGTCATACGTATTACAAGCCGAAAATCATTGTGTTTCTTGATATCAAGGCTGCTTTCGATAGATAGATGGGAAAATTCAAAATTGAATTAGGCAATTAATATGACCTCTTGCTAAAGAGGTGGATAAAGCTTTAGCTGGCGTTCAAAACTATGGGCACTGGGTTCTAGCCTCAGTGAGAATATCATCATCAATCACTGCGGAATGCAGGTACATCCAGTTGACAAGTCCCAAATAGGAGGAAATGAGCGTTATCCTGGAATGCACTGCTAATCACCATCCATCAATTAACTTCTAATTACATACTACCCAGACATCTTCGAAGCATCTGCATAAGAGACCGACATATCAACCTTAGACCGAGCATTTCGGTATTCCAGTCAATCGATGGGAAAATCTAAAACTGAATTAAAAATACTTCAAATGTTTTCTAATGTGCCTGATTCCTGGTGGTAGTGTGACAGTCCCCTGTAGTACAGATAAATTAAACAAGGAGATACTGATGCTGTATTCTTCACCATCAAAAAAATAATGAATGACTGAGTATTTATATTTCCAGGATGAGTTAATTTGTTTCCCTACTATCCTTCTACTCGAAAAATGTAAGAATTCTGTGTGTGTGGCTGTATTGAAAAAGTTTCGCTTTCTTCAATTTAAAGAGGGATGTTTAAATTAGACATTGTTTTGACTATTCGACTATTTTTCAAAACATTTATCTTGAAAAAGAAACCACCTGAATGATAGAAAACAAAGCGATAGAATAAATAAAACAAGTTGGCTTAAAGATTACCTTGCTTAATTATACATAAGTGGAGTGAAATTATGCGAAATCCACTTACTATCAGGTTCTCAGTGAGTAGAAGACTAAACAGAATTTGAAGTTGTTGTTTCCTTTGCTAGAGCCACCGAAGGATTTCATCCATAAATGATTAAATTATTCCTGCTATTTACACTACAAGAATGTTTGTGAAGTACTAAACATCTTGGATTCATTCAGTTACTTCCTTTATTCAACAGTTGGTTAGTAGGGATTTGAATTGTTTGGCATTTGACCACAAAGTGATATTATTTAGAGGACCACTGAAATCCGTGGTTACTGGAAAGCTTTTTATTCTAGTTTGGAACCTTTTTACAGCACTCATTCACCAGAGTTCTCAATGGTTCCGTGCTCAAAGTTGAACCTAATCATGTCCATTTTATATAGAATATTTAATGCCTTAATATATTCATATAAAGTGTGAGAAGTCGACTACCTAGAGACACTATCCATGCATTTACTGCATAACAGAACTTATCAGGAGTGAAAATATATGTATATGTATATTCTTATCCGTTGGAACTAACGGTTGAAACAAGATGGCAAACAGTATCATTGTAACAACAGAAGACAAGGGCCAGGCAACAGATCGTTTATTATGAAAATCAACACGTATTTATATATATTTCACATACATTATTATTGCTTATGCAAGTAGAAAAGCGCAGTCATCTGATTGGTTGCAGACAAACGCAGGCCACTGATTGGTTGTTTCGAGATTCCTTGACAAATAGAGTTCTCTATCTGCGAATCATATTTTGCCACGTTAACTTTGCTGTGATTGGTTGTTGAATCAGCCTTGTTCATATTTTCTCACGGCCCATATTGGTGACCTAGACATTAACGTAGATTAGTGTCAACCAATCGGCTAGCAGCCTGCTCTCACCACATCATGAGTTTACTAGAATCAGACCCAACTCTATCAAAAAGATGCTCGCTGGATACCAGTGAAATAATTAAGAGCTTAAAATTCTGTCTAGAGATTAATTATTTTACATTTAGGCGGAATTTAAGTAGACAGACAAATGGTGTTGTTGATAGGTTCATTAGTTTCCCCAATAGCCACTGATCTATTTATAAAGAGATTTGAAGATAACACTTTTCAAGCATACTCACTCCTAAAATATGGTTAAGATGCGTTGATGATACTTTTGTAGTGCTAAAATGCTACATAAACAATTCATTCTTTGAGAAATGGGACCGTCTATCTCCCAGAATCCAATTTGCTTTAGAAGCAGAATCAGACGTCGGTGAACTAACATTACTAGACTACCTAGCTAACAGAAGGGAAGACAGAGATTTTAGTATACCTGTATTCAGGAAGAAAACCCACTCCAGCAAATATTTAGACTTTGAATCATCACACCCCATCACCTCAACGGTATCAGTTGTTCCAAGTCTTCTTAGACGAGCACACTCTTTGATAACGGATGAAAAAGAAAAAGAAGAAAATATATCAAACATTACTGAGAGTTTCAAGCAAAACAACTACCCAAAGAACCTCGGTGGCACAGTGGTTAGGACTCTCGCCGACAATGCACATGGTCCGAGGTTCGAGCCGTCGCCGACGCACACCTGATATCTATTGTCGGCCTGCAAAATTTGGGCTACCGATATCCACGCTGAAAATTCCATACTGGTACCGAAAATACAGTGTGGAATCAAGCTGTAATCAAAAATAAAAAAAATAAAAAATAGATCAACAGAATCAACACTGAAATTAAGTATGATCCCAAGTGCTTCCTGAAAACATGAGCCTTAGCAGCTGTCATTCCGTATAGATGGATCAAAAACGTCAAATGATATCAGAAGAGTATTCAATAAGCATAACATCAGAGTTTTCTTCAAAACATCAAACACACACACGCACACACACACTACAAAGTAACCTCGTCCACATAAAAGAAAGAATCTGTAAGGCTTCTCAGTTCTATTTGTGTCTACAAAATAAAATGATTGCTTGGGATGTTATATTACATGCATCAGACAAACATTCCAAGAGTGAAATCAAAATCAGAGGGAATAAACGCCATAGTGTGCATCTGTTCAACCGCCGACAAATCCAGTTGAACTAGAACGGCTTGCAAATCATCAGGCACACATTCATCATTACACACTCTATAGAAGCAGGTGACAAAATTGATTTTGATAATATTGAAATAAATCAGAAATCACAAGGGAGTCTGATATCATCGGAAGCACTTCATATCAAATACAATGATGGATTAATACAGAATTTGTCCTGGTTACAACATTCTCTTCATTCATGAAATGACAAAATGTACACGAATTTGAAAATCGATCTCATCATTTAAACATAAACGCATGCTACTTTTATAATTTTATACGCTTATCAAATTTGACATTCTACACATGGTTTTGTTATCCTTACTGAATGGCTAACTTGATAATGGAAACAGAATTACCTCCTGATGAGCAGCGATGATTAAGTTGTTATAAATATAAGCTAAGTTTTTATAAATTCTTGTTTAGTACCACTACTTTGATAAAGCTATTCACAACATGAAATAGAGAAACGTCAGTAAAAACGACAATATCGTAGTGTTTTTCATTCTTTCGGGAAATGAATGATCTTTTAGATTAACGAGCATCATTACTGGTGGAGTTTAACGTTTTCTGCATAAAGCTACTAAAATTTGCAACCGCTTTGTGAGATGATGTTTGCATCGATGGCTTAGTGGCTGAACGTTTGCCAAACAATCTATACCTGATCCAGGGTTCGACCCCCTGCCTTTGACGCACACAGAAACCTTGCTAAGTCAGCAGTAAAGGGGTGGCAAAGAGAGAACGTTGAAGTAGCATGGGGCTGGCAACTGTATTTCATAAAAACTAAACACCGCTGCTACTGAAACTTCAAAGGTCAAGTTTGAAACAGCCCTATGTTCCACTGGAAACGTAAATGAATGAAATAATAGTAAAAATAGATTTGTTATGCCCCATAAATAGCGTATCAGAGAGACTTAATGGTATAACTCTGTAGAACTTTGTCACTGTGGTAGGTATATAATTTTTATATTATATAAATTTATTTTAAATATCATACGGTGCTGCAATATTAACAACTGGATGATATTTTGAACGTAAATTATTTTACACAATCCTGTCAGCTTAGTCAGACGGCTTCACAACTTGGCTTATACATGTTTCTTCTCTGTTTCTGTTGCAAAGGGGCAACAAACGACAAGGAATGGAGGGAGAGAAAGAAAGGTAATGCATGTATATGTCAGACAAATTGAGAAGCCATATGACTAAACTGACACGATTATGAAAAATAATGTACGCTCGAAGCGTCATCCAGTTGTTAATACTGAATCATTGTGTGATATTAAAAAAAAACTTAACTAATATGAGGTTTAATGTTAATTACTAACAGTTTTTAATGCAGACACGCAGACGGAAATTGCTTATTACCATGCAAATGTCAAGATAAGAAAGCAAGACCTTGTGCCGCCTAACGGCAGTTGTCTAAGTATAACGTGAAAGACGCATGTCTGAAGGAAAGAACAAATGAATTAATTAAAAATTAAAAAAAAATAATTAGTTCCTTTTATAACTTTGGAGAGGATTATTTATTACAAGATGGAGGTCATCTGCACAATCTGCTATCGCGTAATTACGCAATACACATTTCAAACAATCTGATGACTCACACACACTTACTTGACAGGTCAGTTTTTTATGTGGGAAATGTGAAAGGTCAGTTAAAATACACAAAGTGACAAAGACGATTTAAGAATAAGAGTAGTAAGGTGATCTAATCAGATAAGCAGTACACACCCACCGCAAGGGTTCGAGTCCAGGGTTTTCTGGTTACACGGTGAGCTCGTAGACCATTCAGCCACTGGGACCTGATCCACTGGCCAGCTAGTCCATGAATTCTAACTTCTACCAATTCACGGCATAGCGTGACCACTTCGGAGTGTCGTCGTTGAGTAAATGTCCTCACCATCGACCTGTCTTACCCTACTGGTCACGGCCTCCCATAAGAGAACCACATGTGACTGCCTAAATAGGGCCAGTCTTTAGTGAGCATCAGATCAATTTTCTAGAATTGGCTTTTTAGGGATTTTCATTTGATTGGCTGGAGGATTTCATCATGGGCTGACATCAGTTAGCGTACTGCTGAACAATCCCAGACTAGGATGAAGCAGCCATCTGGTACGCCTAGGTTTTCTAATGGTTCTCTAACTGTTATCAGCCAATGATGAAATCTTGTAACCAATCAAACAAAATCCCTACAAGCCAATACAAGAAAAAAGGATTTTATTTCATTGAAACCTATGGGATTTGACTTTTCACGTCTTTATGCATCACCCAAGTTTCTTAAGGTTGACAGTCTATTCTGGCAATGACTGTGCGTCATTCTTATGCATACAATGTGGTTAAATGTTTATTTAAAAGTTTAAGCTCAGTAGGCAATGATTTGTGTAAGTTCTTTTTGGAACTTACATTTGGACTTGTTGATTGTCTTGTAGACATGAATATAAAAGATACGAAAAATATATTCTACTGATGTTAATTCCTTGTTTCCTAATATTAAACTGATTAAGACTGTGATTACATACCTTCTAGTTGTTTTCCGTTGCTTTCTCCTTTATCTTATTTGAAAGATTTATCAGTGTTATGTACTAGCATTGTCGATTTCATATTTAGAGGTGAGCACATTAGCAAGTGGGTGGCGTTGTTACGGTGAGTCCATTACAGCCGTCATTAACGGATGTTTATATCGCCTTATACTGAGAACTTGTTCCTTGATTTAAATGCTAAAGTGTCTTTCCGTTAGATATATGTAGACGGCATCGCTTTGATGTATTATGATCATGAAGGTGACAGTAGTCTCTTAGATAGACTTACCTCCATAAGGAATCATCTATGTCTTATATGCTAGAAGGAAAGTCTCAACCAACTTGAATTCTTAAACATGCCTCCGAGTAGAAGAGACGGTGGTTCAATATGACGATCAGTTTACAGAAAGCCTACTTGGACAGGGGATTACTTAAATTTTCACACCTCTTGTCCACTGCAGTAAAAGAAAGGCTTGGTGAAGTGATTTTTCAAGAGGAATCAGCGTATTCGTACAGTTGGAGTTATAGAGCATGAAAATAAAAAAATACCGGTGGGTACTCTTGGTTGAAACGGATATCCTTGAAAAAATTTCAAACCGGTATAAGAAGTCAGTCCGTTTTACAGCCTACAATCTATTATGTCCATAAGAAAGTTAGATCTTTTCACGAAATTACCATACAGCTGGAGAAGTGAAGAAACGTAAGTTAGGACTCATGGGCCGTTGAAAGGGGTCCTAGTGCCTGAATGGTATACGAGACAGCTTGTATTGTAACCGGAAGGTCCAGGGTTTGAACCCAAGTGGGTGAGTATTTCCGATGAGTCGGAAACTAGAATGAAACAGCTATCCATTACCCCCCCAGGTTTTCGATAGCCCTATAACTGATATCACTCCGTGGTCTCATCTGAAACAGAATAGACATAGACTAAACGCGGTCATCCGTAGAACTTATTATGCATCTTGGCTAATAATTATTGAAAAAGCCGAAAATATGCTCGGCTGTGAACCTCAAAAGTGCACAAGTGATTGTGTCACATCCTACACCATATACCAATCAACGCTAGTGTAGTCATACATACATAAGGAGGAGTAATCGTGTTTTGCATGTGAGGATGGGACAGCATATTTTTTAATATTTACAAAAACGGATGGACTTTGAATATTCGATGTGAACAAGTGCATAACAAACCGATAAATATTGTTATCTCAACAGAAATCCCAAAGGAATTCTTATTAAGGCGTACTATAAATATAGATTTTCAATTCGATGACACACTTTATACACGAGTGGTTGGAGGGACAATTGAGCTCCTCATCGGGTCCCATGTTAGCCAATTTTTTTCTGAGTAAACTAGACAATGGCTTTTTGAGAGACCTTATCAGAAAATTTTCATTTTATTGACGATGCACGGATGATATCTTCATTCTTTTTGAAAATGATTTGGAAAGGAATGCAATAATAACTCAATTCAATGAAGTAAATTCAGCTATCGAGTTCATGTATGAAGGGGAATCGCAAGACAGAACTGCTTTCCTAGACGTCCTTCTTACTTGTAAACTAGGTGGTTGTATGAAGAGAAATAAGTATAGGAAAAGTACATTAACTGGTCAATATACGCATTTCCATAGCTTTGTTCCTCTTGAGTGAAAAAGAAATTTAACAAGGATCCTCACTCAGTCACCCAGTTAGAGCGATATGCTCCGAAAACGTGAATGCATATGAACTTAGAATTATGTATAATGCCTTGACTGAAAACAGCTGTCTAGAAAAGTTCATCAGAAAACACATGACCAATAAAGTAGAAAAGAAGTATTCCCTGTCTGTAAATAAGAAGCCTGTATATATATATATATGACTGCAGTTCAAGAATGACCTACCTAGTGAACTCATACTTACAAGTTATTAAAATCCATTCATAGGATGTTTAATGCTGATAAATTGCAAGACATATCTCCCTACACGACCAGTTTTGATTCCTTAGTTGAAAGATGAAGTACCTAGACTAGCCACTTCCAAATGTATCTGCCGATTCAACTGCTCTGATGAAGCCATTTCTGTTGGCTGTTACTCCAGGAACCTAATTTTTTGTGCCATCTATCAATAAAGATAAAAAAAACCGTTGTTAAGACCATCAACTCTTCTAGACTAGGTCACCTCGTCCAAACAGACCAAAAAGCTAAGATTGACGAGTCTTTCTCTATCATCAACTGGGTACTGAATACTACAAAACAGCAGAGGCTATTGCACTTCAACTTAAATCGATTGTCACAGCTGCCAGACTACAAACTTCGTCTATAGCTAAACATCTAATCAATATCAACCACAAGGCTGATATCAAAACAAGTTTGTTTTTAAAAATGGTCAAGGGTGCTTGTTGGGATAATCGTCATTCGTAAGCTTAAACGCGGTCCCCTCCCCGTTCTGTTCTATGGGTATAAAAACTACTATTATTCTTAACCTACCTTGGTAACTCTTATCTGATATGATTATCAAACGTAGAGTAAATTATTCTTATTATTTTTATTCATAAATCGTCTTTGTCACTTTGTGCATTTTAATTGACCTTTTTTTATCAAGATAATCCCTGTCTTCTTATAAATAACCCTAACTAAATTTATCAAAAGGAATAAAATATCCTGAGATGATATATGCGTGACAGATTGAAGGCAGTACATGAGTGTATGAGTGAAAGGACACATTAAAATATCAGAAATAAATTTGATAGGACAGATGAGGTTAAAATTGAAGCAAATCTCCGGGACACAATCAAAGATTATGGTGAAGAGCAAAGTGATATATATATATATATATATATGATATTATTGTCCCTTTGGGTTCTGAGTGGAACGCAGGGCTTCATTAACACTGTCTCGAATTCGTCCAAATCTCAACGGTCCCCTCCAGCTGGCCTCACGATTGCTCAAATCTTCCTATCTCCTCCTCATACGACCTCGTTCGTGTTATTCTAAAACCCATGCCCAGATTATCGTTTTCCATTCAGCTTCCACTCGAGCGATGATGTGACTGAAAATGTCACCCAACAATCTCCACAGTATATGTCCAACCTATCTTTGTTTTCTTCGGCATATATCTTGAGCAGTAGGCTGTCGATTGGTTCGTCTTGAGAGTTCTCCTGTTGCTAATTCTCTATGGCCCACTATCTGATCTACAGTATGGAGCTATAAAAGGAGGCGAATACTGATAAAAGTCTGCAGAAACGTGTTGGAAATGCTTTTCGTGAAGTACGCGCTAAGTTTCTGAAATACATAGAAGGGGTGATTGACTTAACATGGGTGCTGAAAATGTAAGTTGCGTTGTCTATGCGACAGAGAATTAGTGAGATCTTAGACTTTTTTCTAAAATATTCGGGACTAACTTGAGGTATAAACGAATGTTGTCGATGGATGTATCATCACTAATTCACTAATGCACCATTTACTGAAACAGTAGATTACATTTGGACTTAGGAATTCACTTGTGTGGCCTCAAAAGAATTACTCCTTAAGTGCACAATGAATGTTCACTTTATCTTCACTAATTCATACCACCGAATATGGAATAGCTATGGGTTCACCATTGGGTCCAATATTAGCTGACTTCTTTCTCGCAAAACTTGAAAACAGGAAATTGAAAAACATCATCAAGGAGTTTGATATGTACAAACGATGTCGATGATACATTTATCTTAGCTAGTGGAAATGTAAACATAGACGAATTGTTGATAAAATTCAGCAACGTCCACCCTTCTCTTACTTTTAATTGTGAAAAGGAGCAGTAAAGTAAACTGCATTTCCTGGATGCCTTGCTAAGTAGGCGAGAAGATGGGTCACTTGGGAGAAGCGTGTATTCAAAAAGCTCATTCACAGGGTAATACACACACTTCCTTAGTTAAGTGCCTATTAAATATAAAAGAAATGTTGTTAAATGTCTTACGAGTAGAGCAGTGAAGATAAGTATGGATGACTTTTAACAAAAGGAATTTGAATATATTCACGATTCTTTGACGGAGATAGGCTATCCGGGTAGTTTCATAAAGAAACATATGAAAACATTAGAGAGAAAACCTGAGACTATGACTGCACGCAGACAAATCTCTATTGGTTAAGTTACGATTTAATAGTGACTTATCAAGTGAGATTTTATTCCAGACACCTACCAAGTGTACACGAAGAACATTTTACGCAACATACCTAAATTTCTCATTCTCTAGCCGACAAATAAATCGGACGCAAACGAAGAATAAGCTAGATAATTTTGCCACATCTATGCGAATTTATCAATTCAAATATACCTGCGATGACATTTATGTTGGACACACTATCACTAGACAGCTTTGCCAACGTGTTAGTGAATATCTCCCATCGTGGTTTGGCAAAGGACAGACAAAAACAATCCATTCGTCACATTTAATTGATAGTGGTCATGTAGTGGAGAAAACGAGAGCCTTCAAAGTAATTCATCATATCCCACCAAATCTTTCTAATAGATTTCGTATTCGTCCACTGCACACAGATTAAGCGATAGGCATTCGAATAACTATTGAGACTAAACTATACATTCAAAAGAAGTTCATACATCCATTATCCCTCCCCTGGGCATTTTAAGACATAACCAACTAATGACTTCTACACCACCCTTTGATTATATTTTCTACCCCTTTCTTATCATCCCTTAATCTTATCACATCTTCATTATAAAGGCGTTTCGTTTCCTTCCATTACAATCTAACATTACTTAGTCGGTTGATTTGTTTTTCTCAGCCTTTATCGACTACTTTTATCTGAAAATGTGTTTGTTTAATCATGCTGTTTTTTCATTATTCATGTTATGATAGATTGCCTCACTTTTTCATCCTTGTTATTGATAAGACCATTATTATTACTATTATTATTATTATTACTAGTATTATGACTAATTGCACAATTTATAATCACCATCCTATTATCCTATAGACAAAACATCATGATTGGTTAATATTTGAATTGTTGTTAGGCAAGTTATGTAGGTGCATTGGGGTTAATTAGGTCCGATGAGATCTAATTGAAAGCAAAATATTGTTCGCTTAAGCAGGTGTTGTTTTAAATTTTACTATGGGAATATTTAATATATATGCTGATTATAGAAAATTTTGAAACCGATTTCAGAGCTCAGAACTAGAAAAAGTTGTGAAAATAGGATTTAATGAATTCATAAATTTCGGTAGAATTCGTCAGCTGAATACTACACAAACAGTGTTGTTCATACAGTTTCTGTTCAAGGTTAAATGTGTACAAGTACATGAATACTGTGACAACAAATAAGTATCAGTTTGAACATAAATACGATCTGTAAGTTTTGTGAGTTACAATCTACCAGTTTCATCATTAAGTGAATAATATTCACGGAGTTACATATTAACCTAAACTGGTGTTATTGTGGTAGAGCAACCTCCTTTACCTACCTACCTAGGAAGCATCGTCTGAACTACAGGTGGAACTGGCGAGAGTACATATACGAGGTTCAGAAAAGCAAGGTAAGCTTTTATTACTTTCAAGTCTGTGTAGAGATCAACAAGACTCATCATGAAAAACAAGATCCTGATTTCTAACTCAAATGTAAAATCATTGCTACTATACGGATCAGAGACTTGGCGCGTTGTGGAGAGCACTTCAAACAAACTACAGACCTTCATCAACAGCTGTCTTTACTCACTACTACTGAAGATCAGATGGCTAACTAGAAAAGATCAGCAGAAGGGATCTCTGGCTATGAGCGAACCAACACAGCAGGAACCGAATTTGCAACAAATAACCATGGAGAAATGGAGTCAGGTGGATTGGCCATACTCTGAGAGAACAAACCATCAAGTAAGTGACGTCAAATGCCAGACCATCGCTCGAGTGGAACCCGAATAGGAGGCGGCGAGTTAGTCGATCGTCAATGCGAGGGTGACATGGAGGTGGAGGAGGTCATGTGAAGATAAGATGAAAGCATGTGAGCGGACGTGGAGCCAGGTGCAAAGGTTGGCATAAAACCGAACACTGAGAGTACGTGCGGCTGAAGCTTCATGTTTCTCTAGGAACTAAAGGAAACAATAATAATTTAATAATTGTAGTAGACTAAATGCAATTATAAACATCTACCAAGGTGGATTTAATGTGGCTATTATCCACTTTTGTGTACACAGATCCACTTTCTTCAGTCTGATTGCTCAGGCTTCAGCAAAACCAAAATCTTATTAATAATAACTCTAAAGGTTTTGTTCAGCATCACCGTATGATCATAGTCGAATAAAAGTCACGTTTTTAAGCTCTTTTGGATGTCATCATGAGTACCATGAAGCCATTTGGGGTAGTGTTCAACAACGTGAGCCAAAAAACATTTCTCTGCGCGCCCAGTGTATTTGCTTCCTCAAACACATGTAAATTGAATTATACACTTTGATGCGGCAAAGATCAATATATTATCTTTACCTGCTGCTTGCATTGTTCCCCTTTGTTGTGTTTATGAACAAAATAGGTTCTTTCAATGGCCTTCTACGAACGGCGCTTGACCAACTCAGTAAAATCATCTCTCTCTATAGGTAACATCAACATTAGTTCCTTATCTTACTTTTACTTATTTTTTAATTAGTTATTTATAAACCTTTCTGAATACCCATTCCTTACTAGTGTCTCTCTTATTCAGTGAAGTGTACACTGAACTCGGCTTCCCCTTCAGATGTTCAGCTGAAGACAGACCACAATTCAAGTTCAACATTCGAAAACTGAAGGATAAAACTACAAAAGATACCTTCAGTGAAGACATCAGATCGAAGTCGGAGACACTCTATATGGAATCAATGAGGAAACCTGTGGGGAGGAACATTGGAACTAGCTTTCTGAAGGTGAAGTTCAAGGAAAAGTATATTACCATTTTAGGAAGAAAGAGGTGGAGAGACTAGGAATGGCTCTCAGTGGATACTTACCCGGAAGCTAACAGAAGAGAGGAGGAAGGTGAGGAGAAGAGGACTCAATGTAAAGATGGACAACAGAATGAGAAGCTGACTTCAATGTACGCTGCACTGAATAAAGACATAGGTGAAGAATAGTACTAGCAAAGACATAAGATAATTATACGGCACACAGTCAATGACAGTGAAGCAGAACAGACACGCTAGAAGTCAAAGAGAACTCAGAACGTTATATCAGATAACCAGGTCAATCCGTAACCAGGAAGAGGTTAACCCGGACGGTAATACCAATAATAATAATAATTTGCTTTGTTCCAAAACCGTACTTGTGATACTGAATGGAATTCTCAGCATTTTACTACAGTATTGTATTCAATTAGTACATTAACAATAAATAAAATTATACGTAGATTAAGGTAATCTCAGTTCATTATGACAACAACATATTGGCATGTCAGTAGCAAATCCAAAGTTGAACAGTGCTCGAAGGTGTTAGAAAAGTAGATGCTAGCATATTTACTGGCGTAAGCAGTAGAAAGAAACTAAAGAGCACATAACAGAGAAAAAAAGAGAGAGAGAAAAGGAAAAGAAAGAAAAAACGTTGTACCTATAAATGATATGAGTTGGAAAGACGAGATCCAGTTGTTCTACTGACTATTTAATAAGTTATAGGTATCACGCCTAATGCTTTCTTTATCACACAGAACACGAGCTAAGTAGATTATGGTTGAGTTTTTGTACTTACTAGTGCGAGCACATAGTTTTCTATATAGGCTATAGGATAAAACGGATTTTGCCCCATTTTCACATAAGTCAATGTGCCTGTCAACCAGAATATTAACAAGCTGGTTAAGTGGCATGTTGCTTGCCCTGGTGACAACCTTCAAAATCCTACGTAATAAGGTATAGTCTTTCTTCAGTAGGCCAGGAAAAACTAAGGGGGGACAACAGAGAATAATGGGCAGAATGCGGGAGTTAACGAATTGCAGGAGTAAGGGTTGGGTTATTTCAGAATGTCTTAACTTCTTGATATACAAGGTAAGATGGAATATTTTCTCAGAAATCATCAAGAAATGAGATGACCAGGAAAGATCAGAAGATAGAGTGACGCCTAGGTATTTAATTTCCGAGTTGGTTTCTATTTCAGTCCCATCTATGCTGCACACCTTGTGAGTGCTAACCAGTTTGTTTAGGTCAGATTTATGCCTAAAGGTGAAATTGACTGTTTGGCATTTGGAAGGATTTAAGATTAGACCATTTTCCTTGGACCATTGACTGATTTCTGATAAAAAGCCGTCTACTTTAGAGCAGTCACTTTGACATTTGACAGGCAAAGATATAGTCAGGTCGTCAGCATAATTGACAAAGTTAATGTCATTTGAAGATGGTAGGTCATGTAGAAAGAAAAAAAAGAGAAGTAGGAGAGTACAGCACATTGGGAGACACCAGCTTCAGTGAGCACAGAAGAGGATTTACCTCTGTATACGATGTACTACATTCTGTTTGAGAAGTAGGAATGCAACCAGTTTGTGACCCAGGACTCGGTTCGTGTCATGGAGAGCTTGTTTAGCAAGAGACATCTAGGTACAGAGTCGAAAGCAGAAGTGAAGTCGAGAAACGTGCAACGGACGTATTTGGCACCTTTATCTGATGATGAGACAATACTGTTGTGTAAGACGGCTGCAGCGTCTAAAGTGCTCCTACCCTGTCTATAGGCAAATTGTTTGGGGGTCTTCAAAGCTTTTAAGGGAGGGTTTGAGTTTAAGAAGTACTAGTTTTTCCATGAGCTTTAGAAACGTGGAAGTGATGGCAATGAATTTGAACTTTATGTTGTTGCTATTGCGAGATTTTGGGACAGGGACTATTTTAATATCTTTCCATGGAACAGGTACAACGTTTTCGGAGAAAGAAGCTTTTAGGATGTTAGTTAGAGGAGAACATAAAGCATTTTCGCACTGTTTTAGAACATATGCAGGTATACCATCAGGGCCAAGACTGCATGAGGGCTAAAGAGTATTAAGAAATTTTAAAACATCGAGAGTGTTAAAGTCCTGCAAGCTAACAGAGACATGATTAGTAGCGTTTGCAGTAGTTATAGTAGAAGGAGAGAGTATAAAAGATGCTCAGGGGAACCTGATTATCAGAGACGAGAGAATAATGAATCAATGGGTTGATCACTTCCAAAGTCCCTTGAATCGACCATCACCTGCAACTTATTCAGAAATACCACCACCAGCAACACGCACAGGGCTGCCTGCCAGTGGACACTTATCCTCCAATGAAAGCAGAAATCTGAAATGCGATCAATTTACTGAAAGCCAGCTGGAAAGGCAGCAGGACCAGCCAAATCATCCTCCAAAGTACTGAAAACCGATCCAGAGACTGCCACAGATGTTTTCACGCCATTATTGCAAAAGGTTTCAGAAGGAAGGAAAGGTGCTTACGCATTGAAAGGAAGACTGGCTACCTTATCAAGCTACTAAAGAAGGGTGGTTTATGCATCACTCTGCAAGAACTAACATGGAATGGTGTTCTTGTCCATGCCAAGTAAAATAATAAGTCGCATCGTGCTGGAGAGAATAAAAGATTCACTGGATGCAGAACTCCACCAGCCAACGGATTCAGGAAAGGCTAATCATGTGCTGATCAAATTGAAACCCTATGCATCGTAATCACAGAACAAAGCATAGAATGGCAGTCAAACCTCTACCTCAACTTCACTGACTTTGAAAATGCCTTCAACAGACGGCGTTGACCGAGAAGTAATTTGGAAGCTAATCCAATACTGCGGCGTGAAGTGAAGTGAAGGTCTTTATCAACCTCATTCAGCAGCTGGCAATATGATGATGCCACGTATCACGTGATCCACAACCGAAAACTCAGCGTGGTGTTCGAAATGAATACAGAAGTAAGACAAGCTGGCTGCCTCTTACTGTTACCGATGATATCCTGAATTGTGGTGGACCGGATTATGCATCAGATGGTTCACATGGAGAGAAAGGACAGGAACACTCTGGATGACCATTGAGAAGACTGTAGAAGATTTGGATTTCGCTCGTGGAAGATTTCTATTTACCGTTACACAAACTCACGGAAACAAAGAATCTGGTTGGAGAAGCAGGCAACGAAGACTGGACAGATTGCAGGTGAACATAGACATAACGGATGGAGGTGATGAAGATAACCAACGAGGACCAACAACAAAAACCAACACCAATCGACATCACGAGGAGAGATCTGAGAGAGGTTACTTCCTTCACTTATCCACCCGGAAGGCATCGTTTCAACTACAGGTGACTGCACGAATGGAGATATCAAGGTCAGGTAGAATTGGAAAGGCTAGATACGTCTTCATCAACTTGAAACCATTTATGATATGTTCTGCACTGCACTGCATCAGTTCACCGAAACTCCTCCCTCCCTGCCACAGTAAACCGGTCCTATAAATTCTTCCGTTCTTTTAATCACCTCTTTATTTCATAACTAATCCAAGGTGGTTTATGCGACAGTTTTCGAGGCGTTGACCAAGATACAAAGCGTGTACTGACGCAATCTAGTGGATCCCGAAATCCCATCCAAGCTTTCTGGACAGTTTGGTGTGTGTCAAAAGACCAGTCAGCGGGGATTGGTGCACTTCGGACTGCAGGTATATTACCTTTCCTAGTGTTTCGACGAGCAGCCATTGACTTATGTTTGACAGACTGAATCCTAAACGAAAAACTGATAACTACACGGTCACCACTGTCTAGCACCAAATCTAGAGTAGACGGAAGCAGGTGTTGATGACGTTCAAAATTTATTCATTAGTTCAAATAATATCTCTACTCTAATGGATTCGTGTCGGTGAGTACAAAGCATAGATCTATTTATGGAAATGTTTTTTTCTTTTATGAATTAACAGCATTAAATTAATTTTCAATCACTGACAACACAACGTTACATTTGAAAGAAATGGATGGATGTAATCCATTCTTATGTAAAAATTCTTAAATGTTGTTACGTTAATGTCAGTGATTAGTATGTTTGAGAAAAAAAGAAACAGACAGGACATGCTTTTAATCTCAGTATTATTTTTGTTAAAAGTATGTATCTTTTTCAAGTGTTCAATTGTTACAGTTTAATCCACAGAACAATGGAACATTGAATCTTCCTTATTATACACTTGAACGGGAGATTTTCATATGAAGTGTTGCAATGAAAGTGAAATTCCAAGAGGATTTAAAATTCAAAAATCAGTAATATAAGACAATTGAGCAAATATACGGTTTTATATTAGTTTTAACAGTAAGTTAATATCAGTTAGAGAACAATTATGGAGTATTTAGCAACTAGCTGTTTTATACTAGTCTGGAAATCTTTATCAGAACTCACCTTCTAGGTGAAGACGCTGACAAGATGCGAACAAAGTCTTCTGAATACCTTGAGCTGCAGTCTATGAATGTTTGGCATGCGATTCGCTCCTGCTGTGAGATGAAGTTACAGGACTGGGCTACACTGACACTTTGCATAGAAATAGGGATTTAAGTGGTAGAGCACGTTGACCACTTTATTTATTTGGGAAGTTGCATCAGCCAACGCCAGAGAGTTAGTCGCTGACGAAACCTCAACACGGATACAGAGGGCTAGTTTCGCATATGCCAGTTTACGCCGTCTCTGGTGTAGATATGATATCCAACTGCCTGGCTGTCGACCAAAGGGCGAGTGTACTGCTCAGCAGTTCGCTGTGTCCCCCTTTATGGCTGATAAACCCGGCCACTGAGAGTGAAAGACATAAAAAGACTAGCTTTCTTTGATCATAGTTGCCTGCGTTCCATTTTCCGTGTGAATCGGTATAATAGGGTGAGCAATATTGAGGTTAGACGTCGAGTGCGGTGTAAGGAGGAGAAATTAATCAACGAGGCAGTGAAATTACATCGACTGAGATGGTTAGGGTATGTGTTACGCATGCCTTAACATCTCCTGCTTTCCTTGACGGGCAATATTAGCTGACAGAGGGTCAGGTTGAAAAAGAGAAGGTGGTGGTCAAACCAAAACATGGCGTCATCAGTCAATGGAATCCATAACAGTTAGTTTAAGCCACGTAGGAAGCTATAGACGTCTTTGCTGGTTGGGATCCCCGTGACAGTAAACACAAATGACTGGGGAGAATCGGTTACATGGCCCGAAAACGTTCTCTGTGGCTGGTGCAGATGCATCCACTCTTTGTGACTTATAATTTCCAATGAAACTATATTGTTCTTCGTTATTACTATTCCTTTTGTCTCATATCCCTGTCTACTGTCTCTATTTTGTATTTCTCCTACTTTCTTCTCTTGCTTTGTGTACTACATGGAGTTTGGCGGCTTGTACTGCTGCACATCGATGCAAAATTCTGTGCTGGAAACAGACAGACAGACAGACACACCTACTGCCGGGGTTCGAACCGGGGGCCTTCCGGTTACAAGGTGATCTCGTAGGCCACTCAGCTACTGGGACCTGATTAATAGTCAGACCGTAAATTCCTACTTTTGCCAATTAGCAATGTATACATATATAAACAACTCGCTTTTACACAAGCTGGAATTCATGGGTTGACCACTGGATAGGGTCCCAGTAGCTGAATAGTCTACAATCTTCACTTTTAACGAAAGTTCCTGGGTTCCAGCCCCTATGGCAGGTGCATACTGTATAGCGTCTAAAACTAGGACGAAACATCCAGCTGTCCAGCACTCCATTTTGGGAGTTTTCAATGGTTCTGTATTTGATATTAACTCGAGATCAAACCTGTAGCAGAAATACACATAAAACCCTATTGAATACTTAAAACAGTTTCAAGTGACTGATATAGCATTTTGCTCCTAGATTTGTTGCTGTAATTCTTTGCCATAACTTTCGGTGTTAATGTAGTTATCGAATTAGGCTTGGTTGAACTGATCTTCTATCTGTTTTCACAGAAATACAAACT
Organism: Trichobilharzia regenti; assembly: GCA_944472135.2. NCBI lineage: Eukaryota > Metazoa > Platyhelminthes > Trematoda > Strigeidida > Schistosomatidae > Trichobilharzia > Trichobilharzia regenti. Next base: position 115,547,173 of record OX235264.1, on the reverse strand, counting down.
TTTTGATAGTCTATGTAGGGAAAAAACACTAAATCCAAAAATCATACAATATATCAAAATAAAAGTCTAAATTAGTAAAGATATTCAAACAGTGTATTATAATCATTAATGCAAATGAGTTAAGAAAGAGTACAGTTACCTGTAAATAGGATAAAGTTCACTTCCCTTATTTTATCAATGCAATCCAGAGGTACAGCTCATTTGGTATACTTCGATGATGTTTTCTCCAAACTGTGGATATTGCCAAGGGTGTTGTTGAACACTCTTTGGATAAGGATAAGAGATTTTCTTAGTCAGCTACTAGTTAGTAAATAGTGTAATGTATCTAGTCCTTTGTTTGGTGCAGAATAAATCCCCATCAGTCGTGTTTACAACGCGGCCACCTTTCTAGGTGGCTCACCATCATGACGTAATTCAAATTATTGATATAACATGGTTAGAGGCAGCTGGAAGGAAAACCTGAAAGAACGTAAGTTTAGTGTTCTTTGACACTCACCAGTCGGCAGGGCGTATCTGAAGTCTTGAAAGAAGGCATGTCCCCTCTGAGATTCGAACCCACGTCACCAGCCAGTGAGCTAATCAGGTTAGCGATTGACCTCCTATCGGAGTGATATAAGAACAGAACTTTTGCACTGTAGTGGAGTATAATTCTATTAAGGATGAACAAGGAGTCTACACCCAACACTTGCAATAGGAATGACTAATCATTTATACTGGAAATATGGTGAATACTACTACCAATCAAGTCAAGAGATGAAAAATAATGGAATTATATAAACGAAGTCAGCAGGTTGTATGATTCGTGTCTTGATATGATTATGATTATGAATGGCAATAAACTGTGCTTGAAACAGTGTCATCAGTAACTATTACCTTATAATACTGTTAGACTTTATCAAAATTATTTCACCCATAATGGAATTATAAAAAGACGGTTGAAACGAAGAAAATTTTCTTTTCAAGGAAGTCATCAACTAGACAGCTGTACATTTGCAGTATTTTCATTACATGTATGAAAATGTTCCAGAATTATTTTCGGTCAGAGGTCAAATTCATAAGATTACTAAGTGTAGTAAATGGAAGATTAATAGCGACACTACTCGAGAAATATTTCACGCCAAGGACTAAATCATTAAAATTACAATGTGTAATAATCAGGTGTGGTGAGAGCAGCCTGCTAGCCAATTGGTTGACATTAATCTACGTCAGTGTCTAGGTCACTAATATGGGCCGTGAGAAAATATGAACAAGGCTGTTTCAACAACCAGTCATAGCAAACTTAAACGTGGGCAAATATGATTCGCAGATAGATGGCTCCACTTTCTGAGGAACTCGAAAACAACCAATCAGAAGACTGCGTTTGTCTACTTGACTAGGCTATAATAATGCATGTGAAATTTATATAAATACGTGTTGACATCTGTAATAAAACGATCTGTTGCCTGGCCCTTGTCTTCTGTTGTTACACAGGAAGATCGGGTGGAAAAGACTGAATAGGATTATCATGACTAGAAAACTGTGTTTCAATATCTTTGTTAGCTGGAACCCCGTCTCTTTGGTAGGATTTTTCTGTAGAAACTGTTTTTGAAACTTTCGATCATCAGACAGTATCACCGAGAGTTTACTCAAATAGTCCGATTTGTTCCTCAACACGCTTTCTTGGAAACTTTATCAGTAACCCTTAGTTCTTTCAGCTGCTTTCGATGTTCTTCGGAAAGCAAAATTACGAAAGCTGGGTGATTATGATCAGTAATTATAATCTTTTCCACCCGATCTTCTGGATTATTACACTTTGTAATTTTATTAATTTTACCTCTGACTGGAAATACACAAGTGTACAGCCTAGACGATGACTTCGTTGTAAAGAAAAGTTTCTTTGCTGCAACTGTCTTTTTAATAATCGCTACGAACCAATGTGCATATTTCATGATTGCAGAAATGTCCTACATGTCACACATATATGTGCACATTGAAAGATGTCGAAATTTTCAAGTATTGGATTTTGCAGGGATTTAGTTTGATTGGATGGAAGATTTCATCATGAGCCGATATCAGTTAGAGAACAGGTGGAAAACCTGCAAGAAGTACTGGACATCTGTTTCGTTCTAGTCTGGGAGTCTTTAGAATTGACAAATAATTTCGATGAAAAACATTTTTTTAAGTGATTACTCTTTTTTTTTTTACAAAAGAACACCATTGTTTATTTACTTTTCTTTTTCGTTGAAATGGAGTGAAATTTCATCTTTACTTATCTATAAATTCTTCTATATGTATAAATATTCCTTACCTATCTATAGTATTAAATTGCAAAACACTTAGCCATCGTTAATTGGAACTCAGTTAAAAGAAAACACATAAACAAAGAATCCCTCTATAATTGCATCTAATTTTTGTCAATGTTTATTTGATTTTCATTTTGTTTCTCAAATATTCTCAAGTATATTTTTACTCTCTTCCGATTATTACTTCAGCAGTGTTTACCTGTATTTCTGCTCATTCAACTTTGTTTATTTGAACAGCTAAGTGGTTATATATAAACACAATAGAATTGGAAGGAGGTAACTTTAAGTTCCTCAGGAGGTGTTTTCTAAAAAAAAATGTATGTGAATGAATTGCTGGAAGAGTTTGTTTAGTTTTAATCTAATAATGACGAGTGAGAAAGGTTTAGAGATCTTTTGAAAAATAGTCCTTTAGCTGTTTGTTTATTTTAAGAAAGATATGAACTTGAAATTTAGCTGGGAAAATAAATAATATTTACTCAGGTGGATGATATAAACAAAAGGTGATAGGCGTAGCTGTGAGGAGTTCATTTCAATAATATCAGTGAAGTATGTTTAGATATTTCTTCATCTTTCGATAACTTAATAACATAATAATATCACTGGATAACCAGGTTATTGATATTAATATCTATTATTATTTCCTTTAATTCTTAGAGGAACATAGGGCTTCAGACGGGCGTCTCTATATGCTTTCGGTTCTCTGCCAGAGTTTTCATCTGGCTCCAAGTCTGCCCACATGCTTTCATCATTTCCTCTTCACATGACCTCCTCCAAGTCACCCTTGCATTGACGACCAACTCGCAGCTTCCCTTTTGGGTTCTACTCGAGGGCTTGTCTAGTGACGTCACTTGATGGTTTTCTCAGAGTATGTCCAATCCATCTCTATTTCTTCCTGCTTATTTCTTGCACAATCGGTTCCTGATTGGTTCAGTCATTGCCAGAGATCCCTGTTGCTTATCTTTTCTGGCCGGCCATCTGATCTTGAATAGTACTGAGAGAAGACAGCTGTTAATGAAGGTGTGTAGTTTGTTTGAGGTACTCTTCGTGACGTGCCAAGTCTCTCATCCGTATAGTAGCATCGACTTCACATTGGAGTTGAAAATCTGGATCTTGTTTTCATGATGAGTCTTGTTGATCTCCAGACAGACTTGAGAGTAATGAGGGATTGTCTTGCTTTCCTGATCACCACTGGTTTGACATCCTAATCAGTTCCGTCAGCCTGTAGTTGAAATGATGCGTCCCAGGTGGGGAGGTAAAGGGGGTTGATTCTTTCAGGTTTCTCCCATTTATGCTGGCTGATTGTTGTCTGTTGTTGTTGCTCAGGAATCTTCATCGCCTCTGCTTTCTCTATGTTCACTTGAAGTCCTATCTTCTCGGGATGCTTCTTCTGACAACTTGTTGCTTTTCATTTGCATATCTTCCAGTTTGTGGGAAACCAGACATATATCATCGGCGAAGTCCAGATCCTACAAGGTTTTTGTGTGGGTTCGTTTTATGCTTGTTTCTTCGCTTTTTGTTGCATTATCCAGTCTACCGCAATCGAGAAAATCATTGGAGATAGTAGAGAACCAGCTTGTCTTGCATTCATCTTTATTTCGAAGGATTCCGTAAGTTTCCCGTTGTGGATTACTTAGCATGCAGAATTGTCGTACAATTGTTGGATGAGATGCATAATCGTCGGCGGCACCTCGTAGTAGCGAAGAAGTTGCCAAATCACCCCATCCAGGACTTGTTTGATTCTCTCCAGGATAATGCCGCTCAGTATTTTGCTTGGGATAGACAGGAGCATAATTCCGCGCCAGTTCTTCAATTGGCCTAAGTCTACTTTTTTTGGCAGTTTGAATAAGTAGCCTTTCTTCTAATCTTTGGGTATCTTGCCCTCTTTCTACACATTCTTCATTAGTGGTGTTATCAAGTCCGCTGGTGTTTTGTGGTCCATTTTCAATGCTTCTGCTGTAATTCCAGTAGACAACCCGTTTAAAGGGGTTCTTGTATTGAGTTTTCGGTTTCATTGGTTAGAGGGTTTCATCATGAGCTCACAACAATCAGAGAACCATTGGAAAACCTGCAAGGAGTACTAGACAGCGGTTTCGTCGGCCTACTTTGGGACCCTTCAGCAGTGCACAGGACCTTATGATTACAAAGCTAACGAGCTCGTAGACCATTAAGCCACTGAGACCCGATTCACTGGCAAGCTAGTGCATGAATTCTTGCTTCTGTCAATTCACGACATAGTGCGATCACGTCGCAATACCTTCGATGAGTAACTGACCTCATCTTCAACCTGCTGTAACCTACTGTTCACGGTTTCCCACTGGAAACACATGTAACTGCCTGGATGGAGCCAGTCCCTAGTGGGCATCGGATCAATTTTCACGTATTGGTCTTTGTAGGGATTTGTTTGATTGGTTGGAGGAGTTCACCATTAACTGACATCAGTTAGAAAACCATTGGAAAACCTGCAGGGAGTACTCGACATCTGTCTACGAGCTTGCCTTGTAACCAGTAGGTCCTGGATTCGAGCCCCGGTGGGTACATACCGAGGAGAGTCTCGAAACGAAGGCTCAGCAGCTGTCCAGTACTCCCAGGAAATCTATTTGCTTTTTACTATGACTGATGATATTCCTAATTGTGGTGCCGTGGATTATGCGTCATACCCTCTGAGTGGGGAAGGAGAAGAGAAATAGTAAGTTGCACTGATACGAAAACCCTGGAACATATAGAATTCGCCAATGATTTATGTCTAATATCAAACAAACTCGAAGACTAACAGGAAAAATCCAACAAGTTATCTAAGGAGACAGGCATCGAAGTCACAACTGCAGGTGGACATACAGGAGACATAGATAATGAAGATACCGACTGATCAAGAACAAAAACCAGCATTAATCACTACCAACAGGAAAATCTGGAACGAGGTCACTTCGCTAATCTACATCAGTTTGGAAATCGGCTTTAAAGAAAGACAGTAGGATTTAGAGCACCGATGTTAAGTCAGTCACTTCCTTCATATGGGCCTGAAATTAGACTAATACATCATAAACAGCGTTTCCAACAGCCTTCTTCAGAATGTTACCGACAGCTACCTTCACTCACTTCATGTTTAGGATCTGATGACCGGTTTGAAAACATTAGAAACAAGAAACTCTGGGGATGAACACATAAAGAACCTATTGCGCAACAAGTGTTCAGAAGAAGATGGAAATGGACTGGGTGCATCACGTGACAGGTTGTTTCTCAGGTAGGACCAGATTAAGAAAAGATGAGTTGTGCGGGTATGTGTGAGTTACTTAAAGGTGATAATATGAGGAGGAGTTGGAAGCTTATGGGTGATCGAAAGGCCAGCTGGAGAGAACTGTAGAGAAGAGGACACAGTAAAGTTCTGCTTCTGAAACCCTATGCTCCTCTAGGAACCTAAGACAATAATAAAAATAGTCGTGGGATTATACTTAAAGGATCTAGATGAGAATCTGTTTAGCAGTAAAGATATCAGAGGGAAGATGCCATATTCCAAAGCAGTAAATATTTCATTTGGATGTTATGTGTAGGTGTATTTCAAATAGATACCACTTTTGACAATTTTCAGTGTAAAGAACAACAGATATTTAGTTCAAAAGATGGTCTTCACTGTTTTCTAATCTGCAGGAAAATCTCCTATGCACTGTGAGATTGTAGGCTTCATTAATGGTCTTCTTAACCACTGTTGGTAAACGATGGACAAGTTGAGACTACAAGAAAAGATAAGGTACGTTATAAAGCCAAAATATAAGAAGCATAACAACAGTTTACCTATACTTACGGTCGCCTTCGATCATCAGTTATTTGCACCCTAAGGACTCAATGATTAACTTTGCGATTCTATGAAATATGTTCATTTGTTGGAGAAATACGGATATTTCACTACACCACACAAGATATACTGTTCTTTTAGGTTCCAATTAGAAGACAGGGATTCAACAACACATCTCCACTGCGTCCTATTCTCTTTAGTCTTCTTCAGCTTACCCCATGACTTCACAGGTTCTTATCCATGTCGCTTTAGGAGACTCGCCCAATTTGTCGTTTTCCATTCAGGTTCCACTTTAGCACCTGATGTCACGTAGTGATCTCTTCAGTGCGTGTCCAATCCACTTCCATTATCTTCGGAAGATTTGTTGAGTAATGCTTCGTTGATTGGTTCATTCCAAGAGTTCGTTGTTTCTAATTCTTTACTACCGGCCTTCTGATCTGCAGTATGGAGCTAGAAAAGGGAGCTGCTAATGAAATTTCGTACGCGCCTGTTAGAAATGCTGACGTCAAGTTTCTGACCCACATAGAGGACCAGAATGACTTGATATCGGTCTTGAAAATGGACTGTATCTTCACTTTAATGAAGTGAATTAGTTTTGGTACATACTACTTATGAAGATGAATGGTTGGAGACCAGTAATCTCAAGCAATAGCACTCGCTACTTGGAGTTGACATTAATAAACAGCTGATGGCCAGGTATACTTGGATAGATTCAACCCAGAGGCGAGATAATCTATTCAAAACCTGCTGAAAATATTTCAATTGAATGTCAGATTTTCCCGTCACTTGATTAAGGAACAAAGTGCTGCTAGTCACCACCCACCAATTAAATACTTGGTTAAAATAGAGCAACTACTCAGGCGAATCAGTAGTATATATGGTTAAGTTTCTCACCTAGAAATCACACATTTCATCATCGATTCCTGTGGAAATCAAAACATCCAGATCATATTATGAAAGACAAATCAGTTCCAACGATAAGAATAGCAGAGAAACGTGTTTTTAATTAATAACAGTTATACCTGGTGACTTGCTCAGTAATATGTTTATGAAGAACGTTCTTTTGCGACAACATTGACAGTGGTGTTTCCCAGTAGCCCGTTGATCTGCAGAATCCCGAAGGACAAGATCCTGCACCTGAAAACTTCTATGTGTATATATCAGTTACCTGTTGCTGTGGAGCCAGCCAAAAATATCGGTCATCCGACGCGCATCCTGACAAAAAGGGTCAAACAACACTATCCACCGGGTTTGCGGAAGGAAAATAGTGGCCATATAAGCAGTGCCATAATCGAACATCTCGTCACCACTGGATATTCCATCTCAGCAAACACCTCCTCGTTCAAAGAAATCTACAAAGTGAAAGACAACCTGCCAAAGACACTAAGTTTCCGTGTTCATTGCATTAGAAGAACCAGAAATATGCATATAGAAGAAAATTTATTTAACCACTTCTACTATCATGGTAACAATTCCATTGAGTTGATTTAATTTCTGCTTCTCCGATTGTTTTTTTAAATACTTTAAACTCTTACGTAATTTCGTATGTTATTTTGTTTGCATGTACACCCTGAGCACAACTCTTTCATTAAAATTATTCATATTATCACATAAACCTTTAAAAATCGTTTGTGGCAACTCATCACATTTGTGACTACCCATTACATCAAAATCCAATTAATTTGAACTTACTAATTCTATTTTTGTCTGAAAAATTTAATGTACACGCACATACCAAACAATCACGTTTATATATGAGAGAGAAGATTTGCAGCACAGGTGGATGATTTTCATGTTGTTTTGTTCTCTGAGCTGGATGGTTAATTTTCGAAGCTTTAATCACCCTACTGGGTGACATCTTCAGCGCGTACTTCAATTTGAAGTGAGCTTTTAGATTTCTCCACGAGTTTATTAATCATTCCTCCTGGGGACCTTGGACGTGATTGGTTGTTTGTGTGTTTTCACACCTTCTAGGTTACTTGTGTTCGAACTGATTGTCTCTTTGATTTGAACTTTGACCCTTTGTGTGCGAAGTTTCTTTCTTATTGGTTGATAAATTTTGTCTATCTCGATGTGTCTATTGATTGATGATTCACTGGAATGCCAAGCTTCTAAAAATTCCCTAGCATTCTTGTTATTTCCTTTGTCTAATATTTGAACGTTGTCCCAGTCGAATTGATGTCCGTGGTTGTGTGTGTGTAGTGAAATGAGGGAGTGTATATCATGTCTTTTGACGGCTAGCTTATGTTCGTGGATACGAAGACGAAGAGGACGTCCACTTTGGCCAATGTAGTGTTTTTCGCAGTTGTTACAGTTTATTTTGTAGATGATGTTGGTTTTGTCTTCTTTCGCTGTTGAGTCTTTTGGTTGACATAGAATTGAGTGCAGCGACTTTGTTGGTTTGTGTACGACGTCAATTCCTAAAGGTTTGAAGAGTCTTGTAGTGATTTCTGAGATATCCTTTATATATGGTAAGGCAATTTTCTTTGTGCTTTCCTTGGTGGCTTTTGCTTTGGTAGGTTGGTTTGGGGGTATATGTCTCTTGATGAAATTCCGTGGATATCCATTCTTTTGGAAGACGTCCATGAGATACTTTTCTTCAATTTTCCTTAAAATGGGAGTGCTGCAGTGAGTCCTTGCTCTCTTGAATAGTGTTTGTATGCAATTCCTTTTGTGTGTTATTGGGTTGTTGCTGTTGTAATTCAGTATTTGGTCTGTGTGAGTTGATTTCCTATAAACTTGAGTTTCTAATTCTCCTGTAGTTGTTCGCCTGACTAAGACGTCCAAAAATGGGATTTTGTTCTCGGATTCCTCCTCTCTTGTGAATTTGATGTCGTTGAAGACGTTTTTTATTAAGTTGTGAGTTTTATCTAATTCGTTTCTTTTGATTAATACAAATGTGTCGTCGACGTAGCGTATCCAAATCTTGGGTTTGATCTTTGGTAGAATTATGTTTTCGAGTCTTTGCATCACTGCTTCTGCAATCAAACCTGATATTGGCGATCCCATGGGTGTTCCTTTGACTTGTTCATATATTTGGCCGTTGAATTGGAAGTATGTTGTTAGGCATAGATTTATGCATTCCATCTAGCTTGTGTGTTGCATTTTTGATTGTTTTGGAAGTTGTTCGTCGTTGCTAAGTAATTGCTCCATGGTTTCTTTTGCTAGTTTTCGTCCGATACTGAAGATCAGATGACTATTTGGAGAGAATCAGCACCACGTAGCTCTGAAAACGGACAAATTAATCCGTTACTGAAGTGAATGCATGAGAAATATCTACAAACTGTCTTTGAAAAGAATGAATACGAATGCAGTATCATCGAAAGTGGTGTTTAAACTCAAATCTTAATACCAAGAAGAAACTGTCATCAATATGATACAAGTAAAAGACGTGGGCTCTGTGATTTGGGAGTATTACTCCATTATAGATAAGATCTTTATATTTTGGTAAATCACACACTATTATACAGTGATATATATTAACCAGGCCGGATTCAATAATTAACCTCTCTCTCTCGACCTACCTATATTACTTTTTAGAATTTTAACCCTCTCCTTCCCACCTTATGGTGTGGTTGTGTGTTAACGCATGCAGTGCAATTGCTGAGCTTTTTTCTAAATTGCTGATCTTCGAGGGTGGGGTTGACCATTCTTACCTCATCATCAATGACCAAAAAATTTATTCTATCATATATAAGGAATATCTCTGAAATAACGACTAGAATATTAGAACCATTTGAATTAGACATTGCACACAGGCCAACACAGTCACTTCATTCGATTGTGAAGGAACCAAAGGATGCAACCGTAAAAGAAGACCATTGACAAATTGAATTGCATGCAGACCGATAAACACCACATTGGTCAAAGTAGGCATTCCCTTAGAATCTGAATACAAGAACATAAATTACTTATGAATAGACAAGATATGAATTCTAATCATACTAAGGCATGCAGACAATCACGGACACTAATTTAACTGGGAGAATGTAAAAATATAAAAACTGTAGAAACAATAAAAATGCCAGGCAATTTCTAGGAGGCTGGTACTCCATTGAAGCAGCGATTGAAAAACACATTCCTATGGACCAAATTTCACAAATAATAAGAAATAGATCACATAACAAGAAAGTTCAAAGTTCAAAGGTTCAAAGAAAGTTCCAAATGATCAACAAAGATGTAAATTGGCAACCAATCAAGGTAGTGGTTGTCGTGAGATACAATTATATCATAAGTGGCGAATTCATATAAGTTCATTGTATGCTAAATCTTACAGTGATACTGGTTACTGGAAGCTTTGCGATTCAACCAACCAGATCAAAGAACACTACTAAATCACAATCAATAAATATTCCGTAAGAAACGCAGATGGATCGTACACATGTTGAGGAGATCACTAGCTGGTATCACCCCACAGACTATCTCTCATGTGGGACTCGAATAAGAAATTATGAGTAGGGTATGGGTGGGAGCGTGACATGGAAGAGATCATCAGAGAAGGAGATGAGAGACTATGGGCAATCATGGGCCCAGATAAAAAGAAAAACAGAAAGTAGATCAAAGTGGAGATGTTCTGTTAAAGTAGTATTCTCCACATAGAACTCCAGGGAATAACGCTTATAATTATATGCACACGATTATTATTATTATATTATTATTGCCTCTTTTAGTTCCTAGAGGGACATGGAGCTTCATCAGTGCAACTTCATTGCGTTCGGTTCTCTGCCAACGCATTCACCTGGCTACACGTCTGTATCCATCTTTTCATCTCCTCTTCACATGACCTCCTCCATGTCAACCTCGCACAGATGACCAACTCGCCGCTTCCCATTCAGGTTTCAATCGAGCGATGAATTAGCATGTGACGTCACTTGGTGGTTTGTTTTCTTAGAGTACGGCCAATCTAATCCACCTAACTCCATTTCTTCCTGCATATTTGCTGCATAATCGGTTCCTGCTGGGCTGGTTGGTTCGTTCATTGCCTGTTGCTGATGTTTTCTGGCTGAACATCTAATCCTGAATATTGAGCGAAGACATTTGTTGATGAAGGTGTGTAGTTCGTTCGAAGTGCCCTTCGTAACGCGGCGCGGCGCTGAATCTCTGATCCGTGTACTGTAGCACTGACTTCACATTGGAGTTAAAAACTCGCATCTTAGCTTTCACGCTGAGTGCTGTTGACCTCCACACAGAATTGTGAGAAATGAAAGTTTGCCTTCCTTTCTCGATCCTCGCTTTCATATCCTCATCAGTTCTGTCCTTCTGTAGTTGAGACGATGCTTCCTAGGTTACCAGGCAGGTAAGTGAAGGAGGCCGGTTCTTTCAGATTGTTGTATGTTGTTGTTGTTGCTGTTGGCGCTGGCCAGGAATCTTCATGACTTACCTCTGTCTCCTCCATGTTTACCTGAAGAGTAATCTTCTGCCAACTTTTCACTTGCTTACCTTCCAGTTTGTGGAAAATGAAACATATATATGACATCGGCGAAGTCCAGATCGTCCAAGTTTTCGTGTGGGTCCACTGTGTGCCTGTCTCCTAGTCGCCAGCTGCTGTCTGTCGTACTTTCCAGTCTATGACGATCAGGAAAATCAATGGAGACAGTAGGCAGTCAGCCAGCCTTGTCTTACTCCCGTATTCTCTTCTTCATAGGATTCCGTGAGTTTCCCGTTATGGATTACTTGTCGTACAACTTTGAATGATAAAAATGTAGTACCATTTATCTTTTTACATGCTCAATTGAACGAAGTACAAATTCTCACATTTTATAGATTTATCATATGAAATCATGGAGAGAAATTGAGATATAAATAACGATGTCAATAATTTTATTAGGCGATATTAATATGGGATCTACAGTGAGCGACATAGAAGAGAAAGACCCAATGAATGAATTTCTATTTTCCCGTTGGTTGTTTGAACTGAAATGTTCGGCCTTTGTTGATTTTTCAGCACCTTGTGACGACTATTCAGCTGCGTCTGAGGATTAACGTAAAGTAGTTTGGTGGGTAGTGACTGGCGATAGAATCCAGGATGCGCATTTCGTCCTATTTAGGAGTCGTCATCCTGATGAACCTGCACTTCCCAGCCAGTAATTATGTTCCACTAAGACCTGAACAAGCATCACTTGTTTCAAACTCCAAAACATTACCCGAAATGGGCCACGACAGCCGCCACCTCTTGTGCAATGGGGGTCAGTTATTATTTATTCTAAGTTCAATTTTGATTTTCCTGTTGATTGATGGGACCGAAATGTTTGACCTGTGCTGACATGTTGCTTGGAAGGTGGAGGAATTCACCAATCAAGTGGTCTGTTGGATGACACTTTGGCATTTGAAGCTATTGGTAGTGGGTTCAAGCCTCATTGTGAAGATGGTCACTGACTGGGCGATGCCAGTAAATCCAGCTGCAAGGGGTCACAAATAAGGCGGCATTCATATCTCGTATACTGCGGCTACCCACAATCCATAAAATTACAATTTGTGGATTACCAGTTTACAATTAAGGCAAGGGTGTCTTTATGTTTTATCCTCGCATGAATCGCGGAAAACCATTGAAAAGCCTAGCTTTTAAAATTTTCTCTTTTCTCACTGTCATAAACAACACATAATAGTAGGCTTCATGATTGTCATTTGAGAATCAAAACTGTATCACAGTGCTGTAGTCTACTGTTTTGAAGACAAGCTTTTCTTGTTATCACTAAAATCTGGTTTTGCTGATGGCTGTACAAGAATGTACAAGAATGAAACTCTGAATAGAGGATAGTGTTGTCAATTGTACCAAAGTGTGTTTATCGAAATCTTTACATTAAGCAGCAGTCCTTATTACGATGGACTGTGTTAAATGGAACACAATGAATGGGAATCGAGAAGGCAGGAATGTGTTGGGCTGACAACAGGACTCTCAAAGATGTGGATTTCGTGGATGTCTAATGTCATTTAAACTCGAAGAAATAAAGGCGACAACCAACAAATTGGAAGAAGGGGCAGGCAGAGAGAACGGGAATTCAAGTGAACAAGGAAAAGTCCGAGGTGACAAAGACACTCCCTTCACTTTTCTAGCCATACGACAGCGTTTCAATTGCAGGTGACACAACGGATGAGGATGTGAAAACCAGAATGGAAAAAACAAGACAAACTCTCAAAGCTCTAAAATCACTTTGGAAATCCGCTACACTCAGAACATGGAACAGGAATTAGATTTCTAACACTAATATTAGGTCAATGATTTTATGCGGTTCAGAGACTTGGTGGGCAACCATGTTTCAGCTGACTTTACTCCATAGAAAAAATCAGATGGAAGGCAGAGTGGATAAGTAAGCAGATAGGAACTTTAACGCTAAAAATAACGAATTGGTAGAAGTGGGAGTTCACGGGCTTGCCACTGAGTTCAGTCCCAGTAACTGAATAGTCTTTGAGGTTGTCTTGCATTCTGGAGGGTCTTGAATTTGAACCATAGAGGTGGGTGTGTGCTGTCGATGAGTCCCAAACTGTGGCGAAACAGAAATCCGGGCTTTAAATGGTTGATTCTCTAACTGATATCAATCCGTGATCAAGCTTGAGACATATTAAATCCCCACAAATTGACTCTGGAAAATTATCTAATTTCTCGTCATAAGGAAAAAGCATAAACAGCAAAGAAAAGTTTCTCTTCGACGAATCATTTTCATGAGCTATACAATCGTAATTATATTTAACGCAGAAATATTTAGACCAATCGGATACTGTTAGACTTTGTCCTCAGAAGATGTAAGTTAGAAAAGAGGCAGAAGTTGGCATGATGTATTAATTCTGAGGTAATGACTGATGAATAAGCTCGTGTAGAATGGATAGGAACTAGTGGAAAGAGGATAAAGTGATTTATATGAAATCCCTATGAAAAACTAATGCTAATAGTAAACAGTAATAGGGTGGTTATAAAATACGGTGGGTGCGTACTGCTGAGGAGTCCCAAACTAGGACGAAACGGCTGTCCAGTACTCCCAGGTTTTCCAGTGGTTCTCTAACTGATGTCAGCTCATGATTAAATCCTCCATGCAATCAAACAAAATCCCTACAAAAAACCAATACTTGAAAATTCATATGATGCTCACTAGTGACTGGCCCTATTCAGGCAGTTAACCTGGGGTTCTAGTGGGAAGCCGTGACCAGTAGGGTACAGCAGGTCGAAGATGAGGCAGTAACTCATCGAAGAAGACATTGCGAAGTGGTCGCGCTATGTCGTGAACTGGCAGAAGTTAGAATTCAAGGACCATTGGATCGGGTCCCAGTGGCTCAATGGTCTACGAGCTCGCCTTGTAACCAGAAGGTCCTGGGTTCGAATCCCGGTGGGTGCGTACTGCTGAGGAGTCCAAAACTAGGACGAAACGGCTGTCCAGTACTCCCAGGTTTTCCAGTGGTTCTCTAACTGATGTCAGCTCATGATTAAATCCTCCATGCAATCAAACAAAATCCCTACAAAAACCAATACTTGAAAATAAAATAATAGTAGTAATAACAATAATAATAGTAAACCCTGCATAATAAAAAAGAAAGTAGCAAAGTTGTAGTAAGAACTTTACTGTGGCCACGGTAGGGTGAGTGAATGTATGTGTCGCTTTTGAATGTAGACGTACGGTTTCAGATCTCAAATATTTAATGCTTTAGCTATGTAAAGATGGTGTATGCGAAGTCCCTTTGTACGATATTGACAGACTCTGTGTAGCACTGTGAAGCATTCATGCAAGTGGGGGTGCTCGGTGTGTTCGAAAATGGAGCTGCTAATATTCTTCTTTTCTTCTCTGGTTAGCTAACCAAATTGAACAATACCTCAGAATACGTATTTGGATTTGACGTTGCGTACGGCCGATATAATTTGCTCCACACGAGCAAGTAAGTTGATAAATACACATTGAACTGGCCAAAAGCGATATCTTATCTTTAACGTTAGGCTGGATTAAGTGTCTGGCAGGGAATGTGATACGTATGGTGGCTTTTGGAAATGTCTCCTTTAGACTTTTTGAAGGGCGGTTTCTTAGAATTTTCGCTGCGACTTTCGAGGACGAAATTTACCATTAAATATAATTACGACTGTATAGCTCATGAAAATGAATCGTAGTCAAGAAAATCTTCTTCGCTGTTTACGCCTTTTTCTTATGACTTAGTATGGGAATATTTCGTTCAACTTCTCATGCGGTTTATTTCCCTCTGTGTTATTTATCTAAGAAACTAGTCACTGGAGTGATTTTTATGTTGTGTGATATTTTAAAGTCTGAGTATTTGGGAAAAAATATTACAAAAAGAGATAAACGACAGTTAGTTCAATTACTTTTGTTCACCGGAATACATTGCTATCTGTTGAGCAATGAGAGAAACGATTATTAGACTATTTCCGATTGAATACTGGACTAACGGAAATTCACTAGTAAGAGACCTATCTGCTGACAAACTATGTCACGTTTAATAATCACTCATATTCTCTCACTGTGTGACGCTATAGGTTTATCTGAAATGCTGATATGGTCTAATTCTTCAGGATATTAAAAAAGCATCTTAAAAGTCTTCGATTAAGAAACATATTTTAAACTGGCATCAAAGAATGCTCTGACTATCCGGTTACCATAGAAATTTGCAATTTGATTGAAAGCTTTTTCAGTGTCAAAAGTACGAAATTCGAGCAAAGATACTTATTAGCTGAAGATGTGAAACTTTTGACTTGTGTTTGTCTCACGTAGAACTATCAATAAATTCAATGTATGAAGTTCTTCGGAACTGTCTTCTTATTTTTGGCAAGTAGAAAACATCACAATGATGTGGTTGAAAGGCGCTCCACTTCGTTGTTAACGGAAACAAGTATGCCTTAAGATTCCGTAGTCTCTTTATTCCTTTTTTCTTTCATTTTACACTACTTTCCGTATTCTTCCGAAGCAAATTCCATCAAATATGCTGATGATCGAAAACAGATTTGTCCCAGTAGTTTCTGAATTCGAATGTTCCGATATGAACGTATTCTTTTATGAGTCCTATCACTGGTCTCCTTTAAATGACATTAAACTAAATCAATCTAAATGTCATAGTGACAGACACAAAATTTGCCTGAACTGATTCCGCGCATGATTTTCTGTAATATCGACAACACTATGATACGGAGTAAGTTAAATACCTCCTATGTCAGTATCAATCTCTCTTCAGATCTCTGTTGGTCGTCTCATATCATGCTAATTGCTAAAAAAATGTTTCATTTGACTTATTATATAAAAAGGGGTTGATTTTTTGACATAACTCAACCTCTTCTCTTTCAATTAATTTATTCCTGTATTCTTCCCATTCTTCAATTCCCCCCCGCCCCCTTAGTTTTCAAGTGTTGGTTTGTAGGGATTTGATTGGTTTCAGGATTTCATCATGAGCTGACATTAGTTAGAGAACCATTGGAAAACCTGGGAGTACTGGACAGCTGTTTCGTCCTAGTTTGAGACTCTTCAGCAGTACGCACACACCGGGATTCGAACCCAGGACCTTCCGGTTACAAGGCGAGCTCGTATATCATTAAGCCACTGGGACCCGATCCAATGGTCCTTGAATTATAACTTCTGCCAATTCACGACATAGCGCGACCGCTAGCCAATGTCTTCGGCGAGTATTTGTCCTCACACCCGACCAGCTGCACCCTACTGGTCACGACTTCCCACTGGAACCCAGGTAACTACCTACCTGAATAGGGCCAGTCGCCAGTGAGCATCTCATTGGTAGTTTTCCCTGGACTTCGGAAGATTGATAACGACATACTACAGGGAACACTGAAACCTCCCGGTAGGGATAGTGAGTAAGCTAACTGACATTGTTGTCAATTTGTGTTTTAATTCCTGCATGCAGTTAGCGAAAGTTATCTTGAGGGATATCGAACATTCTCATTACGTTTTCCTTCGAAGATGGAAGTGGGAGGAATTTCATGAGAATTTAGGCTCATTTAGCTTAGTACGCAAATTCAATCATCCAGTATTTAACGCGGCTTTTTAATGGACAGGAAAGTGTCAGAATGAAGATTATAAAGTTTTAAAATATGTAAATAAACAGTAAAATATAACAAGAATTTTTATTGCATATACTATTTCTCGTAGTATTTATTTATTACTCATTATATCACACTGACTCTTGGGTTTTTTGTGTTTTTATTACCTTTATTGTATGAATAAATATTTTGTTTTTGTCCTTTCTCACGAACGTGGCTGTGGTCATTTGATCTTCACTATGCAGTAAGCAAAGGAAGCTGTTGATAAAAATCTGCGGTGACCTGTAGAAATGCTTCTCGTGAAGCGCTAGTCAAGTTTACGACTCATACAGAAAAAAATGACTGACTTAACTTTGGTGCTGGAAATTCGAATTTTGTTTTTTTTTCTGCTGAGCGCAGGTGTTTTCTAAACTGATTTCAGGCTGATGAAGGTCTATCCTGCCTTTTTGATTCTGGTTTCGAAATCTTCATTCTCGTTGTCGCCTGTAGTTGAGTCTTTGATGCCTAGGTCGGTGAAGGAAGTGATCTCTTTTAATTTTTTCCCACTGACAGTGATCTGTGGCTGTTGTTTTGGTGTTGATCATTGGGTATCTTAATAACCTCCTTTTTTCTGTATTCACTTGAAGTCCTGTAATTGGCATCTGCCTCTTCTGTAAACTTGGTTTTCGCCTGTGAGTCTTCAATTTTGTGTGACATAAGTCATCCATGAAGTTCAGAGCTAGAGTCTTGTTATCAGTCCAACATATTCTTGTCTTCTTGCTCCCCATACATGGTTCCCCGCATAATCCAATCCACCACAAATAAAAATATCAAGCTGCTTATTAAGAAGCTTGAATAATCTGTATACTGCTACATTAGTACTTCTGCTTATCGTCTATGTAAATCGAATAACCGGTTTTCTTATTCCTTCGTGTTCACAATGGAACATAGGGCTGCTTCAAGTTTCGGTGGTGGTGTTTAATTTTACGGGATGGGATTGCTAGCTTCATGACCAGCCCAACCTTTCCCCTTTACCAGCTTTGATTTATTACTGGCTTAGCGAGGTAAAGGAGTTCGTCTGTGGCTGGTAATTAAACCCTGGACCACATGAGGCGTGGTTGGCGAGCATTCATTTTCACTGTGCCACCGACTTATATATTGATATATATATATATATATTTTGATTTACAGCTTGATTCCACACTGTATTTTTTTTTGGTACAAGTATGGAATTTTCAGCATGGATATCGGTAGCCCAAATTTTGCAGGCCGACCATAGATATCAGGTGTGCGCCGGCGTGGGCTCGAACCCCGGACCATGTGAAAGGAGGTAACTTGCTGCAGTATGTGGAAACTTTGGAAATACCATTGTTTATAATTATTAATCATGTGTTTTTCAGTGTCAGAGTTTAGCTCACTTTATTTTTGTCCAAATATAGTTAGTTCCACTGGACTGTTGAGAGCTGTCTGAAATCTATACAGCATATAATTCTTCTACCCGTTATAAAAACACACCATAATCTGCACATAATTTAGATAATATATGCATCCTTCTGCTAATATCAGTTGAAGCAATTCACTCAGTATTCTACAAGGATATAATCTATTAAGACATTCGTCAGTCTGAAATAAATCTCAATGAAATCTCTCGTCCGAAAATAAAACTTTCTGTCTGAAATGTCGAAATTCAAAAGAGAGGAATGATTTGTACGCTCAAATTGTATTAATGTTTTTTATTATGCGCATAAATTGTCACCTACGCATATATATGTATATATTCATAGAGGGTAGATAATACATAATCATGAGACATCCAAAATAAATAATAAAAAGACGCATTTATTTAATTTAACTATATTTCATTGAAGGAATTATTTATTTAAACGTATATCCTGAGCAATAGTCACACCAATGATCAATTTGTTCCACTCCTCATCGTTGTGCGTGGTCAACTGCAAGTAACGTGGGATGGTTGGTATGAGTCTTCCTGTTATCACAAAAGGCGTTACCAAGCCTCTTGGAGTATTTCAGAGGCCTGATCTTTGAGAATGGCTGCCAAGTAGACGAGCACTCCAGCGCCAGTACATCCAGCTTAGTTGTCCTTAAGCAAGAAAGCAGATCGGATTTAAGCCTTTGCGTGAGACTTTCTGCCTGTTAAAACAGAAGAATGTGTATTTACTACAATGTAACTCATGGATTTAATGATATTAGATGGTTGGAGAGAATCGATAGGAAGCCTTGGACGCGACTAGATTTCGTACTAGTTTGCACTCATCAGTCTGTCAGGAAGGCGTGTCTACAACCACCTTGAAGGAATTCATGTCCCTTTGGAGATTCAAAACCGCGTTACCAGCCAGTGCTATTTGGGCTCCCGTTTGACTGATCATTTTCAAGTATTAATTTGAGAGAGGCTTTAATTGCTTTTGAGATTATCTTGTGTTTAAAAGCGTGAATAATTTGAACCACTTTTATTATTTAAAAAAATAACGTTGATGGTTTCTTTTTCTAGAGATGTTGGACAGAAAGGTATATATCCTGTCGTTTTCTTATAACTAAGTGCTTAGATATACTAATTTGATATTCTATTTTTGTGAACGTCTTTAAGATACAAATGACTTTCCACATTAATACGCTAATATATGTTTTGAAATTACTAATGGCTAAGGAAATTATGCAAAAATATACTTTGTTTATCAGATTTATTCTAAGCAATGTCTTCCTCATATTGTTTACATAATGTGTTAATGTCATAGGAGTTGAATGATTTTAATTTTTACTTGAGTTCACTTTAATCACAAAGTGATATTAGTCGGAGAATCATTGTATTGCTGCGAGCATTAGACAAGACGTTTTCATTCTAGTTTAAGATTCCAGCAAATCTATTTCTCCTGAACTCAAATCCAACTGCCTAACCTGATTTTTTAAGGTTATGTTAATAATCCCTTGGGATTTGAATGGAGCATAGGGACCAAATAATCCTTTCAGCTGACCCCATAACTTCCCGTATGCTCTCATCCCCTCCTAACACGATGTCCTCCTGGTCATAATTTGACACACACCAAACTCAGCGTTTTCCTCTTGATGGTGTGACCTGAGATAACATCCAATCTTCTCTTCAACATGTGTCGAGTCCATCTTCATTTTGTTCGACATATATTTTGGGTGATAACTTCTTGATTGACTCTTTCCCAAGGTCCCTTCTTGATAATTTTTTCCTGCCGGCTATCTGATCCTCAATAGGTAGCCACGGGTGGAAGCTATTGGTAAACATCCGCAACTGGCTGTTAGAAATACTTTTCATGAAGCATATACCAAGTTCCTGACCAGTGTTGAAGAACTTACTTAGCTGACGTTGGTGTTTGATGTCCGAATCTCCTTCTTTTGTGCTGACGACAGTACATTTCCAAACTTACTTCAGCAAGTTAAAGGCTTGTCTTCCCTTCCCGATTCCGGTTTCGAAATTCTCATCCGTGCTGTTTCTGAAAGTTTAGAGGAAACTGCCTGGATAAATGAAGGGAGTGACATTCAGATTTCTCCCATTCTAATTGATTCTCACTTATTGTTGTTAGTCAGTAGGAATTTTTATCACATTCGTCATTACTGTGTTCATTTGTATTCCTGTCTTCCCTGCCTTCCTCTGATTGACCCTTAGTTACTATTAGGTAGTCTTTGAGTTTATGCGACACAAGAAACAAATCGCTGCTAACAGTTCCATGCATAATCCACTCAGTCACAATTTGGAATATTATTTGATGACAGTGGGTTGATAGCCTTGTCTTACTCATTCTTATCTTTATTACAAAGACTTTTCTGAGTTCTCCGTTGAAGACTGCATGACATTTACAGTTGTCATATAGCTATTGAATAAGGTTAATAAGAGTTCAGGGCACTCTGTAGTATTGAATTACTTTCAGAACTACTTCACCATCAACGCTACCAACAGTCTTTTCTAAATATATGAAACTGATGTATAGTTCACATTACCATTCTATGTTTTGTTCGATGATGATGTGTAGGACTGCAATTCACTTCCTACATGACTTGGTTTTCCTGAATCCAATTTGTCCTAGTGGGTGCATCTCTAGTATGACGCGGCTTAATATTCAGCTTGGTGTTTATCAGAGAATGATTCTACGCCAGCTTTTTTCATCGACCTAAATTACCCTTCTTTGGTACTTTGACAAGGTAGGAGAAGCCTGACTTAATTCGCTTTTCCACTTGTCGGTTTTCATTGAGTTATAGAGAGTTTTAGGCGTGAGATAGATGATGAATATAGCTTTTAAACTGTTTACTTTATTTTCATTATATGATAATTCAGCCTCTTAGAGAAACCACCGAGAAAATTAACCGCATAGAAGTTGTTCATTTGTTTTAAGAAGCCTGGAGTTGGACATCCTACTCAGACTGTCTTTTTGGGAATGCGGGAAAACAGAAGTACATCTGCTCAGTTATAGGTAATAGACATATTCATAAATATTTTGCAAATATATGTTTATTTATCTATATAAATTTCTGTATATTTTTGTTATTCCCTTGCGTTCCGAGTGGAAAATCGGGCTTCAACAAAACAACTCCACTTTGTTCTGCCTTCTACTGTCCCATTCTCCTGGGTCCACTATTGACCAAAATCTCTCATCTCTTCTTCACACGACCTCTTTCATGTCACCCTCTATTTCACTGACAACCCACTCGTCGCATCCCATTTGTATTCTACTCAAGCGATGGCCTCGCTTGCGACGTCATTCGGTGACCTCTTCAATGTGAAGTCTGTGTTGAAAAAATGGGAATCTTGTTCCTTGTGCTGAGTTAGTGCAGCATATTTCTGAGCTGGCTTTAGGTTGATGAAGGCATGCGTATCTCTTGGCTTCTGACAAGTTTTGGCATCTTCGTCCGTTCCACGTGCCTGTAGTTGAAACAATGCTTCCTTACTGGATAGGTGAAGTAGGAAACCACTGTTAAATATCTCCAAAATGGTGACATCAAAGTCCTTATGGATGATATGTATGCCAGCTAAACCGGGATCAGATAATACAGGAAGAGAACTCATCATGGATCGAGAGGCTATGGCTCGGAGAAATGAATAAGAACGGAGAACTATTCTCAGGCTTCTGCTCTTTCAAGGATTTGGTAATCAGAGGGAGCGTTCACAAACAAATTGACAGAAGCGCCTAGAGCGATACCTCACCAAAAACAAATCCCAGTTTAAAAGTTCTGTTGAAAATTATCTTGAAATAAATGAAATCAGAAGATTTGTTTGTTGTATCAAAGGGCTAGGTGAAAAAATGTTTGTGTTAGGCGTAAAAAGCCTCTTGTAGTGTTAAAATTGGCAATTAGGATTTTAAGTGTTCAGCATAACAGCAAAATATTATTAACAAGTTGTTTTTCCTTCCTGGCGAAAGGATGAAAAGTCAAGAATCCATCAGGAGGATGACCTGTATCTATGCCTTCATCAAACTCATTCAGCAGTTGGCTATATAACAGTTCCAGGCACCGAGTGATTTATAACGAAAAACTCGTCTGACTAAAACTTTGAAGTGAATCCAGAAAGGTGTAAACCGAGACTATCACCTTACTGTAACCGATGATATTTCTAATTGTGTTGGACTGAACTATATGGCAGACCATGAGTGAAAAGATAGAAGGTGGGAACGTGTTGCATCTATAAAGAGTTACTAAAACGTCTGGAATTCGAGGATGATTTGTGCCAAATGCCGCGCAAATTTGAATAGAGGACCGACAGATTAGCAGAGGATATAGGTTGCGAAGGTTGGAATTCAAAAGGACTTTGAAGAGACTTGAGTGATGAAGATAATCAATCAACGAACTAACAACATGCACCAATCACTATCACTGGAACAAATTTAAAAGTGGTCATTTCCGTCAAGTGTGTAAGTTCTCTTGTATTGGTTGGAAACTTGTCGCGTGGTTAACGAAAAGCATTTCTAGCAGCCAGTTGTATATTTTTATCGACGGCCCACTTCACTGTCTGCATACTGATGATCAGATGGCTGGCCAGAAATAAAAAGCAACACGAAACTCTGGGAAGTGATCAATCAGGAATGTTGAAGAAAATGATGATATATCGGGAGCAGGCTAAATAGGCTGTAGGATGACACTAAGCGTCAATCCATTCAGTGGATACTGAGTGGAAAACGCCTAGTTGTAACTTCAAGTGTGACGTGAACGAGGTCATTCAAGGAGGTAATAAAGCTAGTAGACACTCGTGAAGTCGGCTAAAGAGAACTACAAGGAACAGGATGACATTGTGATGTGCTTTTGAAGGCCTATTATTCACCTGGAACTTAAGGGAATAATAATTACAAAATAATATAGATGGCGTCTAATTTTTGTCTATCACATAATAAAAAATTGAAGTTGACAAAATGGCCAGTTAAAAGAATACACACTCTAGAGGAACACAAGTACCAGGGATCGTAAAATACACACTCAGAGGAAGTCACTGAAACCAGGTATAGACAGTATGTAAGTAGAAAAACAATGGAGAATATGTGGAAATATTCAGTGGAAAATCTGGTTGTTTCAGGGTTAGGTATAGTTAATTTCAGAATAGGTAAGGATTATGCTAAAGATACGTTATAGAATGATTGTGAGAGTTTAGGATTCGGGAAACAAAAGGATTAAGGCTAAGCAAAGGATTTCTTAGGGTTAGTTTAGGTAAGATTTAGATTCAGGTTGAGTAAGAGACGTGAATTCGCTTAAAATTCAACTCTCATAAGTAGCAATTGTTCTGAGCCACTACACAAAGAAACTACTATTGAGGTGAACTTTAAATGTCCAATTCAAGTTCAGCAACACGCTTTATAGGCAATGAGATGGATTAGCAACAATGTCATCATTGTGTCCTTTACTGGCAGATTGATTGTTGTAAAGTTTGGAGAATAGTATGTTACGGCCTACTATCCACAGTTTCCATCTGTATCAAAGATACATGGATGATACTTTCATCATATGCGATGACAATACCGACATCGAATTGATAACTGAAGAGTTCAACAGCTGCCATCACACCATACAGTCCACGTCGAAATCAGAGATGATGAAATTTTTTGGATGTTTTTCTAAAAAGGAGATCTGATGGCTCTCTTCAAAGATCGATCTACAGGAAACCAACGTGGAATGGTCAGTACGCAAATTTCCATAGCTGGGTCCCTTTGAGAAGAAAGAGAAATCTGATCCATTCCATATCCTCAAGAATAAGAAGGACATGTTCCAGTGATGCAATATATGGAGAACTGGGGCGACTCAGACAAGGTTTCATAAAGAAGGGATATCCTCCAAGATTTATCGAGAAAAACATGAAGTTAAGTGAAAGCCCTGATAGAACCCAGACGGCGCCCAAGAAACTGCTATTTATGAACGTTGAATGTAAAGGTGATACCGCAGCTGTGATCCTAAAGAATCGCTTATGCAGATCACTGAGGAAAGCCTTCTTTATGGCTGAGCTACGCATCAGTTTCTGCAGCCGACAAATGACCAATGGATGTATGAAGGATAAACTGCCGCTTTGGGTCATCTCATTATGTTTTTATAAATTCACCTGCTCGTGTGGAGGTAGTTATATTGGCCACACAAAGTACACACTTTTCAAACGCATCTCTGAACATTATCCGGCATGGTTAGCAAAGGGACAATCAATTTTCCAGCATTTGGTAAATTCAGGTCACGTAGATCCACCAGAGTCGTCATTCAAGATCATTTACAAGATGAGGCCAAATGGTACAAAGGGTATCTGGTTTCGGCTTTTGTGTATGGCGGAAACGCTGGCGATTCGTCAATACAACCCCGAACTCTGTATACAGAAATCGTTTGTCTAGTCTCTTATTCTACTTTGGTCTTAACCTCTTCACTTGTCGTTCCCTGTAAAAGAATTTGATTTTTTCTGTTTTTAATTTTACATTTAGTTTACTTTTGCTTTAATAATTGATCCACTATTGTCACTCTCATATGTTCCTTTTGTACATTTTCACACCCTCTTGACACTTGATAAATTGACACTCATATAGCTTTATTCTCACTCAATAGCAATTTGACCTTATGAAATTTCTATTTTAGTGCCGTTGAATACGACGTTATTTTACAACCTTTATTTTTACTTCTAAAGACACTTCTGAGTAATTATATCAATTATGTCACCAGGTATTACTCAATAATAGACCAATAATATTAGAGTCTCCGAACACCCCTTTATCCTGGCAGTAACACTCCTTAAGGGGAGGGGTTCATTTAATGAAACCAGCGTAGGGATCTACAGTGCCCACCACAAGGAAAACGATCCTAACTTTTCTTAAGAGTAAAATAAAGTCAGTGCTTCTGTGTTTCAGAGACATATCGCGTCCTTCAAAAAACGTTTTTCCAACGGCTTACTGTAGAGGTTCACCAACAGTTGCTCCCTTTACTGGTTAAAAAGTGTAGAACTGACAGCTAGCCGGAAAAGATCAGCAAAAATAAAAGAAATGTTCGCCCAATAAATATATAGAGGGAAATAGAGACAGATTTGATATGAGCTGTTCATTCAACATAATACAAAAAGATTTATCGTTATTAGTTTGATGGTAAGGAACATTACATGATCGAGTAGGTAAGTGTATATACATGAACGTCTCAAACGATGCCTTTGACAGACTGCATTGACGAAGAATTATTTTGGAAAATACTTCAACACTATGACATGCAGTGTCCAAGTCTTTATCAACCTCATTCAACAGTTGGCTATGCGATGATACGACGTGTTAAGTGATACACAACGGAAAACATAGCAAGGCGTTTCAAATGAATACATGAATGAGACAAGGCTCAATGTTATTACAGATGATATATGGTTGCAGTGGAATGCAACTGACCAATAAAAATACTCCGGCAGAATTGAGCGACGCGTATTGTTGATGTCTAATTTTGTGGAAACTCGCAGATCTAAAGGTGAAAACCAGCTAACTGGCAGAAGATGCAAGCATCGAAGAAGGGACATCAAATGAACATACAGACCACAGAGATGGTGAAGATACCCGAGCACCGAAATGAACAACCAGCATCAGTCACTATTAACAGTAGACATTTAAAGGAAACATCATTTCAACTGCAGGTGACGCCATGCATGACGATGTCAAAACTAGAATTAAAAAGGCAGGGTAAATTCTTAATATTTTAAAATCAGTTTGGAAATCTTTTGCATTCCATAGCATAAAGGAAAAGATTCAGATTTTCAACAGAAATGTGAAACCAGTTCTCCTATAAAGGACGGAAATTAGTACTGCGCATCATAAAGAGCATTTCTAACCGGTTAATAGAGACGTTTATCAACATCTTTCTTCGCTCTATTGTGAAGATCGGATAGCAGGGCAGAAAGAATTAAGAACAAGAAACTCTGAGAGCGAACCTACCAAGAACCTATTCCATTACGAAAATTTGCGAGAAAATGATGATAGATTAAGAACACGTTGAGGAGACCGTCGAATAACTTTGCACTCAATCCAGGCCGTCACTCGATTGGAACCCGAATGGGAAATGACGTGTCTTCGGCATTTAAGTGTGACATGGAAGAGATGAAAGATTGTAGGCAAATATGGGCCAAACTGGAGAGGAGAGCAGGTAATAAGACAAAGTGGAGATGTGGCTTTGAATCCCTGTAGACATCGAGGTACATCCGTCGTTCAACGTGCACCCTGTTCATGAGGGTTCAAGAACAGTATCCAAAATGGTTGCGAAAAGGCTATTTCGGTGCAATGAGGAATGCGATAATTGAACACATGGTTGACATTCATCATTCCATCTCAACAAACACCTCCTGGTTCAGAGTAATCTACAGAGTCGAGAATAACCTACCAAAAGCGAATTGGTTTCGTCTTCTTTGTAACGCCAAAGCTCTGGCCGCTCACATAGAAAAACTGGAGCTGTGCAAACAAAAGCGAATTACCAAACCACTTCTTCTCTCGTGGTTACAGTTTTGTTGATTTTTAATGACTGAATTTTGTTTGTTTGTCCGCTTTTTTTCCTTCACATTCCTCAGTGCAGCATAGGTCTTCAAGCTAGTGGCTTGAAGTTTCTGTAGCAGTGTTTATTTTACAGGATGGGGTTGCAAGCTTCATATCAATATTTCCTCTTAACCATCATTATTTCTGGCTTAACGAGGTAATGGAGTGCGTAAGCCGGGAATTGAACCCCGGACCCCAGCCTGTTTCTTTAATTGCTTATAATTCTTGTACTGTGCGTCGGTGGCACAGTGGTTAAGACTCTCGCTGACCATGCACATAGTCCAAGGTTCGATCCTCTGCCGACGCACACCTGATATCTACGGTCGGCCTGCAAAATTTGGGCTACCGATATCCATGCTGAAAGTTACACGCCTCTACCAAAAATACAGTTTGGAATCCAGCTGTACTCAAAAATAAATAAAATAAATTCATTTAGAACTCTTACGTAATTTCGTATTCTCTACTTTGTTCCTATGTGTATCCTGAGTAAAACTCAATCATCGAACTAATCATATTATTACGTAATTTTTTTTAACAACTGTTTGTGACAGCTCATCACCTCTATTACTACCCTAATTTCATTAAAACCCGATTTTGCTTGACCAGTTCTGTATTACGTGACTCCAACTACCAATCTTCACCTACAGCTAAGAAAACGAATTCACCGAAAAGAGACTCTTTGCTGAACTACATGTTTTGATTCCATGAATTCCTTTGTTCCTAATAAAACTATAATAGATATGTTGGAGAAGATTTGTAGCTCAAGTGGATGATTTTGATGTGGTTGTGCCCTACTAGGCAACATCTTCAGCGCATAGTTCAATTTGAGTTGAAGTGAACTTTAAGATTACTCCAAGAGTTTATTAGTCATCTGTACTGGTGACCAAGAGAACTTATGGAGAAATCCAAAAACTCACTTCAAATCAAATTGAAGTATGCGGTGAAGATGTTACCTAGTAGGGCAATGAGAAAGCCTCGCAAGTAAACTATCCAGCTCAGAGAACACAACCACATCAAAAATTATAATAACTTGATCAATTTAACTGGCATGATGTATTGTTCCTGATCATATCAAGGTGTTGTATTCTACCGCAGTTTTCATATTACTCTTATAATACCCTAAGGAGGTTTAAAGCGACAAAACGCATCAAAGTACGGCGTCATATTTCTCTCTGCAGGATATTTACTTATTAATACTAGATATTGTCGCTCTCTGTTTAAAGTCTGACTCAGGTTTATTCATCTGTTTGTGAGTTTTTTCTCATTAAGGTACTCTATGTCGTAATGCGTCAACAAATTTCTTTTCGTTTATGGCATATCTATACATATATAAGGCTTCTAAGATAAGTATTTCTCTTTCTCCGTGAATCGCTATCCTTTCGTATTAATTTGGTATTATCAAAATCAATCTCATGTCCACCTTTTGATTGCATGCTTTTCTAAATTTGACTGAATTTCTAGACCTTAGCGTTGTATTTCATTCCTGTGTAGACACTTTCAGCATATCTGATGGCTAGTCTAATTACTGTTTGCCGACTTTACAGATTTCATTAATAATAATAAATAACAGGACTCATATTTCGCATATTTTATTCTATTTACTGTTGTTGTTTTTCAGCTATACTATGAGAAATATTCTTAAGAATTGATGGTTTATTGTGTATATATATATATATATATGAAAGTGTTGCGTGTGTAGCGACTTAATTTTCTCGAACTGACGATGTTTCATGACGTAATTCACCTTTGAAATACGTAATGAAGACGTTGTAAAGTGTCTTTTTGACAGAAGAAAATATTATTGTTGACAAAATGCTAAAATGGAGAGTTTTTAAATCAGAAACAAACACATAGGCTAGAGATGAAAAGCTCTCCTTGTTCATTATTATTATTATTATTAATTTTCTTAATTTTTCGATTACAGCTTGATTCCACACCGTATTTTTTTTAGTACAAGTGTGGAATATTCAGCGTGGATATCGGTAGCCCAAAATTCGCAGGCCGACCATAGATATCAGGTGTGCGTCGGCGTGGGCTCGAACCCCGGACCATGTGCATGGTCGGCGAGAATCCCAACCACTGTGCCACCGACGCACATCCCTTTGCGTACCTAGTGGGATGTGAGGCTTCAACAAAACGTCTCAGTTTTACCCTGTTCTTTGAAGTCTTCTTTGTTTGGTCCAAAGACTAACCATAGACTTTCATCTTCCCGGGATCACCGCCACACCCACGGCCAACTCGTCGTTTCTCCACCTGGTTCTGCTCGAGTGATAATCGATCGTGTATTGTCAACCATCAGTCTTTTCAGTGTGTTTCCAATTCGTCTGTACTTTCTTCAGACATTGGTTGAGTGATAGGTGTTTCGTTGGTTCGTTTCAGCACCATACGGTCTTCACTGGGAAGTCAGCGAAGGCAGTTGTTGATAAACGTCTGCAACACACTGTTGGAAATGCTCTTTATGATTTGCCAGTCACCTTTCTAACCCATATAGTAAAAAAACGTTCTCACTTAACGTTAATGTTAGAAATCCGAATTTCGGTCTCTATACTTAGTGCAGAAGATTTCCGAACTGATTCCAAAAGCGATGAATGTTTCTCGTCTTTCCGATTCTGATCGTGATATTTTCATCTGCGTTGTTGACTGGCTTCACAAGTGAAGGAAGCGGTTTCGCTCAGTTTTCTTCATCTGATAGTGGTTGATGTTTGTTGTTATTGGACAAGATCTCCTTGTTAGAGCATGTGAACTATTAGAATGGATTAGACTTATATTTAGACGTTTGACCAACTTTGAATAAAGCGAGAACAACAGTGGTTTGTGCAGAATAACATGGTACCATCATTTATTTCGTTGGCTTCTGATCAGTTGCTTACAGCCTAAATAAATTTTGAGGTTTAAGTATAGAAACGTTTTAACATACTTGCAAACTTTTTTTATACCCCTTACGTGCCCAATGGAACATACGGCTCCAAGCTAGAGGCTTGAAGTTTCGGTAGCGATGGTCATTATTTTGAAAGGATGGGGTTTGCTAGCCTCATGTCTAACCTTCCCACTTTACCAGTCGTATTCCTGCGTTAGCGAAGTAAAGGAATGCGTCGGTGGCTAGGGATCGAACCCTAGACCACCTGTGGTGTCGTTGGCGAGCATTCTACCGTTGTGTATGTGAAATTTATTTCGACGGTTTTAATAAGCAGTGCTTATTTAAAAATTTGACACTAAACTGTCTCGTATCCTTCAAGGTGATGGGAAATATTTCTAGTCTATTTTAGAATGAAAATTTAGAAATTCTCAAAAAACATTTGTCATCAATAATTTTGTCACACAGAAATAAAGTAATCATGAAGAATGAAATTTTTTACTTAAAAGATCGAGTATCCATATAAATCAAGAGATTTGAATAGTCGTCGGGTATCAAGTTATCCAGTAGAGTTTAGTTGTGACGGTAGTTAGCGATATGTGGATGTCCTGTTGGTATGGTCAGAGTAGTTACTTAGCTACATACATCCACAACAATTAGGTTACTGTCTCAGTACGTCAATCAGATTCCTTTAATTTTCTGCAAAGTTACTCAAATAAGTAGTTGGTCTAATGTCATTAGTGTAATGGAAAATCCTTCCTGAAGGATCTAATTTCAACATTGATAAATAATTGGGCGGTTACAAGATTTCATCATGAAATGACATTGGTCCGAGAACCATTGAAAAACCTGCAGGAAGAGATGGACAACTACCTCGTCCTAGTTTCGGACTCTTCAGCGGTACTCACCCACACCAGGGCTCGAACGCAGGATCTTCGTAGAAAATTAAGCCACTGGGACTCGATTCAATAGCCGACGAATTAACAGAAGTTGGAATTCATGTGCTATTGTCCCAAACTATGACGAGGTAGCTGTCCACCACTCCCTGCAGGTTTTCCAATTTTTCTCTAACCAATGTCAGCTCATGATGAAACCCTGTCACCAGTCAATCGAATCTCTGCAAACCTATACTTATTTGTAAGTTCCAGCTAACTGTGTAATTATGATCCGTTCCCCTCCTTGACTGTATATTATCGTTATGATATTTCCATATCACATGTTGAGTTGATGCTTATTAGTATTTGTCTTTATCCCTCCCTGTTTATTCTCTTATTTTGTTGTTTCTCTATGTAATTGTGTGATACAATGATGATATGTTGCTTTACGACTGCAATTTTGTTTGAGTTGATGAATCTGATTCTGAAATTGGATTGTTTGAAAGAATTGTTTAGTGTATGATCGTTATGGACAGAGTTTTGATCCCATTTAGTTGGGAATATTTTTCTTGATTATATGTATTTTTTTTGTGCTTAGAACGTTCTCTTGACTGTATAGCTGCCAAACGGCACTGTTGGAAACCATTGATCCGAATTGGAATAACTATCTTTTTGTTGTCTTCGGAGTGTTTTGTGTTTGTGTTTCAGTTTCAATGTAGTTTCATCTGCTATGCAGCATAAAACAAAGATCAGTTACCTGAATTTAGATCACAGAGAGTTGGTTTTCAGTTATTACAATTAGACTAGCGTTTTATCACCATTCGAACAGAAGTCAGTTGATGTGAATATCATGTAACTGATATGGAATTCAAGCCTTCACAAACAATTTACTTCCAAGTTCAATTCATGATAATATGAGATGGTAAAATCAAAATCGCTGACTAGGAGTTTGTCATGACCACTGATTTAGTCTCCATATTTATCTTCATTTTACAATTGTCCAAACCTAGTGAAGAGCAGATTTTGACACCAGTCATATTAGCAATACCCATGAGAACATTACTCACCGTAATCTACTCAAAAGTGACAGATTTCATGTTGTATATTGAAAAGAATACAGTACTTGTGTGAGGATGAACAGCAAGTGAACTCTTCACGGCTGTGTTTACGTAATAAAGAGAAATATAGTAATAAATAAATAACGTAAGATACTAAATCGCATCAACTTGGAGAAAGTAAAGGATGCACTGGATACAGAATTCCGCCACCCAAAAAAAACAAGCAGGATTCAGGAAAAGGGAAATCATGTGCCGACCAAATCGCAAACTCCACTCATAATCATCAAACAAAGTATATAATGGCAGTCGTACTTATTCATCAGCCTCCTTCACTTACTTCGAAAGGGCCTTCGACAGACTGCGTTGACTGAGAAGTAATTTGGTAAGTACTTCAGCAATACGTCGCAGCTCAAG
Source organism: Trichobilharzia regenti (assembly GCA_944472135.2). NCBI lineage: Eukaryota > Metazoa > Platyhelminthes > Trematoda > Strigeidida > Schistosomatidae > Trichobilharzia > Trichobilharzia regenti. The sequence goes on along the minus strand of OX235264.1, from coordinate 115,514,954 downwards.
TCTTTGTCCACCTGATTCAACAGCTATATGACAATGCCATGTATCACATGATCCACAATGAATAACTCAGAGAGGTGTTTAAAGTGCATACGGGAGTAAGACAAGGCTGCCTATTATCACACAGGATGATATTCCTGATTGTGGTGGACTGGATTATGCCAAAGATTGTGCGTTGGGAGCGAGGAGTCAGGAATACGCTGGATAACCGATAAAAAGATTCTAGAAGACCTAGATTTCATGCACGGATGTCACACAAACTGGAAGACTTTCAGGCAAGCGTAAACCAACAAATTGGCTGAAGAAGCAGCCAGATAAGATAAAACTGCAGGTGAACACAGAGAAGACGGACGGAGGTGATAAAGATAATCAAGCAATGAACAATAGTAACAACAACCAGAAACAATCACCATCAACGCGAAAGATTTAACCATGGTTGCCTCCTTCACATATCTACTCAAGAAGCATCGTTTCAACTACAGGCCGGCGGAATGGATGAAGATTTCAAAGCTAGTCAGAATCGAAAAGGAAACATAAGCCTTCATCAACCTGATACCAGTTTTTGAATTCTTCTGAACTGCACTCAGCATAAGAAATAAGATTCGCATTTCTAACACCAGTGTGAAGTCAGTCCACTTTTTTATACGTGTCAGAAACGTGCAGTGCGTGTCACGAAGGGGATTTTCAACAGCCAGTTGCAGATTTTCATCAGTAGCCGCCCCTTCATTGGCTTTATACGGAAGATCAAATGGCCGGTTGGAAAGGATAAGCTACAAGAAGCCATGGGTTAGAGATGATCGCTCAACAAATATATTGGAGAAATAGCAGATGGATGGATCGGGCATATATTGAGGAGTCTGTCGAGTGACATCGCACTTAATGCAGACCAGTGCACGAGTGAAATTTTAATGATATGCGACGAGTGAGTCGTCGGTGAAATGGAGGGTGACATGGGTGAGATCGTGTAAAGGAGAAATGAAAGAGTTTGGTCAATCGTGTGCTCAGCTGAAGAGGAAGACAGAAGATAGGACACAGTTGAGATGTGTTTTAGAAGCCCTATGTTCCACTAGGAACCCAAGGGAATAATAATAGTAAACAATGGATTCTTAATTAAGTTGATTTTACTGGAAACTTGCCGCATAATTCAGAAGCGTGAACAATGGAATTAGCTGACATCTAACTCAGTGTTCATAAAGGACGATGTCGACACCGTTTGACGTTTTATTGACTATTTTTGTCTCAGAATGTTCTACAATTAATTTAGGCGAAAATACATTTGAATACTAGTAAAAATAAACTCTGACAGCTTCACATTTCGCATTAGTTTTTCTCCTTTTCGAGATGTGAAAATTAGTTGTCAGAAATATTTATCGGTAATAAAATGCTTTTCTGAAATGTTATCTTGGCAACTGTATCTTATTTCATGACAATGACTCTTCAAACTCAACGTGGAACTAGATGAGGAAAAACCCTAGATGTAATGTGGAATCTGCAGTTAAAGATACAAATACAATTGTAAAGATATATGAAAAAGAGAAGACTTTCAGCGAAGAGAGTATCTTTGGGCGAATGCATTAAAATAGCGCTGTACAATCGCATTTAAATACAATTATTTGTGTGTGCGTGCGTACATGAGGTTTGTCAAGTTTAGATAATTAATCAGGTAATACAAGAATTATCAAATATAGAAACAAGGTTAATCAGACAGCAATTAAATTAAGATTGAGTTAGTAAGTTAGATGATGTAATAAAATTAACTAAAATGTTTCAATTTAGTTCAGAAGCGCAACAGGGGCAATAATCTAAGTAGAAGTGGGGTAGAGAATAATGCTATTCAATTTACGATTAAAGTTGGGTAAATAAATTGGATGACGTAACATAAATGACTAGAAAATGACGAAGGAAAAAATATATGAAGTCTTCCCAGAAAATCCTGAGGAATTTATGTATAATCTGTCGAGTCTGAATTTAAGCCGCATTGAAACTGAAGTGCTTTCCCTCGGACTTAACTTCCATATCCTGAATAACTTTGTCAATAGAACCGACGTCGCAGCTCCATTCGAAAACCTATTCTATCAGCTGAGTGACTTTATTCCAGTTGATGATGACAAGAAGAGCTGGTACAAATCTAAGCTGGTCGACGTTGCAAATCAATACCTCATCTCACCAATGTCATATTCAAAAGTCTTCTCTAAAGAGCATCAAGAAGCATTGAAAGCTTTCAGAAATATTGACAAAATCGTCGCACTGCGATCTGACAAAAGCTCAGGAGTAGTACTGATGGATAAAGATGACTACATCGCAAGAATGAAAACTGTGGTGAATGATCCGTCGAGGTTCAATATCGACGACTGTCATAAAGACAAGACGGATGCAACTGAAAAACGCATCACAAACGTATTGAGAGATCTTCTGAAGAAGAATTTGATTGACAACAACATGTACAATGAATTAAAACCCCGAGGGTCCCGCTTGTCATATATGTATGGCCTTCCAAAGACACACAAGAAAGAAGTCCCTCTGAGACCTAAACTTTCGATGATCAACTCTCCCCAACATTGTGTTGCCCGTTGGCTTGCGGAGAAGTTGGAACCCATTCGCCAAAGGCTGGCCGCGGATACCATAAAAGACTCATTTCATTTTGCCGAAAATGTGAATCACATGAACGTTTCACATAAGTTTATGGCTTCATTTGACGCAACCTCCTTGTTCACAATGATCCCAATCAATGAAACCATTGAGATCATTTGTCAACAGTCTGATCTTCTCCCACTACCAGAGCCGGAATTCAAACGCTTACTGCTAATGTGTACCATGGGTGCACAATTCCAGTTTGACAACACTTTACGACTAATAGATGGTGTAGCCATGGGCAGTCCACTTAGCCCTGTTTTAGCAGCTATCTTTTTGTCAAACCTTAAGAAAACAAAGCTGAAGCATGCAATTGATTAAACAACTTCCTATTGTCGATATATCGATGACACATCTGTAGTATGCAACAACGAAAGTCATGCCTCCTACCTACTCAGACTATTCAACAACGCACATTCAGATATTGTATTTACTGTAAAACATGGAAATGATGGACAGTTCCATTTCCTTGACGTCGCCATAAAACGCCTAGAAGACGGTAGTCTCCAAAGGTCAATCTACTGAAAGCCCATATGGAATGGAAAATACTTACATTTTAATAGCTTTTGTCCACATAGCTTTGAACGAGCACTAGTCAAGACTCTGTACTATAGAGCGAGGAGAATATGCTCTGCAGAGTAACTAGAGGAAGAATTTACGAATCTCGAAAAAGTGCTGAAACACAGCGGCTATCCTCAAAGATTCATTGACAAATATGGAAGATGTGTAGGCTCAAATACCAAACATATCACAGTTGAAAAAAAGCCTGTCTTCATTCAACTAGATTTTAAAGGTGAGTTCATTGCAGAAACGGTCAATAAAAGACTGAGAACGTCACCAGCCAGAGCCTATCCTGCAGCTAAGTTGGTTCCTGTCCATCGAACAACATGCTCTTTAGTGCGGTCAAAAGTCGATAGATACCTTTCTCATGTCAACTCCAACTGTGTATACAAATTTACATGTATCTGCGGGGGCAGTTACATTGGGAGAACAGAAAGAAGGGCACACCTCTGATTTTCTGAAAATATGCCGAAAAGCCTACGTCTCAAGGGAACAAACTCTTATAGTAGCGCTATTACCTCACATCTCCTCGACACAGGTCGTGTGGTGGAAATCGAGAAATCCTTCAAAATTATCAATAGACAAAGGAGCTCCATTCTCCTCAAGTTTGTCGAAGCAATTTCTATCAAACGCTTGAAACCAGATTTATGTGTTCAGAAAGAAGGAGTTATTAGTCTTTCCTTGCCTTGGTAACTGGATGTCTTTTTTCCCTCATCTGATTACGTAATCTTTGTCTTTAACCTCACCCTCCCTTTTATAATCTGTAATTTTGCTTGTCTCTTGCTTCTATGATTTGAGCTCAACTCAGTACATTGTTACCTAGCTTATTAGTCACTATGCATCTAACGCACATTTCATCTCTATTATGTAACTCCCTTAACCATTATATGCATACATTTATTTTGTTTTAACTTGAACTGCCTGTGCAAAAACTATATAAGCGCAATTTTCTGAGAACTGTTTACTAATTGTGGAACTTTCTGTCAACTGACAACATGTAAAATTTGCAAGTATGTTAAAACGTATCATTATTATTATTTTGTGATATCATGTCTTTATTATCCATTTCTCCACCCAGTTTATTTCAACTCATTATTACCCTTATTTTTGTCAACCTTTATGACTTTATACTAAGCCGACCAATTCTGTAGCATTTTATTACAATTTACAATTTAGCATCTTTATTTTATCATTAGACATTATCGGTCAGTCCTCACATCCAGTGCCTCATTTTTTAACGTGTCTTTGCATGTATTTTGTGGTTATCGCATTTTTCTCACCCCAAGAACACTTGTATTCTGTTAACTATAAAACAACACTATATCACCCAATTGTTCATTCAAACTTCATCACATGTTTCTGACTAAACACCCTATACACATTTAATTGACTATGCTAACTAATGGACTATCACCTCAACTTACACAGTTGCACCCCAATACAGTTTCTGATATTATTTTCATTTGCCTTTATTGGTTATATGTACTCTGTTATTCATGGATTTATAACTGTAGAGTCTGAAGAAGAAGTTATCGAAAACTATTGTTCGCTCAAAATCTTGTTTTGATTTCAATATGGGGATTTTTCATTTACTAAAACGTTTCTGTACTTAAACCTCATAATTTATTTGGGCTGTAAGCAGCTGATCAGAAGCCAACGAAATAAATGATGGCACAAACCACTGTTGTTCTCGCTTTATTCAAATTCATCAAAGGGAATAAATGCATGAAGTAGAAAATGAGCCTTGGTCAAGTCAGCAACAGTGGTAGTGAGGTAAAGGAATTAAATCGGGTAGAGGTAGGAAACAAGAAAGTTGAAAGTGTAAAATATTACAATTGAAAAGGAAAAATAATACTAATGAAGAGACAGGGCTTAGCAAGTGAACTACAATCGCTTCTGCAGTTTAGAGAAGTTTGATTCGTACACTTACAGGAAGATTGCTTCGTATTCTGTAGATGACTTTGAAGATTGTTTGGGGTGTAGCCTGGTGTCCGGAATCTATCAGATGTTCTAAGATAGAGCTGCGGGGGTATCGTTTCTCCCTTTCGCGAGACCGTGCTGGTAAGTGTTCGGTAATACATTTGGATAGTGAACAGTGGGTACTACCGACATGCCTGGCTCCACACGAGCCAGTGAATTGGCAGATACACATTCATGAGGCCAGTCAGCAGTGGTAGCTTATCCTTCACGTTCATACGAATCACAAGTTTTGTGGAGAAGATTAATCGTAGTTCAGCTGGGAAAAAGGTTCTCTTAAGTGAAAGCGACATTCGATTTTTCAGTGTTTCTGCAGATAAATCCCCACTGAATTGAAAATTCCTGTAGAGGAGGTTTTTTGGAACGCTAAGCGAGGGAGGCTTTTGCGGTCTAAGATTCATAGATTTTGCAATAAATAGTTTTACTTAACAATTCTCGACGAGAATTCTCTTGAGATTGTCCACTTCGTCTTCTCTGGTATTCGGAGTACGAATTCTGCGAACTCTGTAGCCGAGTGAAAAGATCAGGTTACGTTTAGTGTATTGGGGTACCACCAACAGCGTGCATGTAACTGGTAGTAAATCCGATGCAATATTGTAACAAATGCTGAGAATTCCATTCTGTATCATAAGTAATGTTTTTGGAATAAAGTAAAATAAATTTTTTAAAAATTGAACATCAATCCTCCAATACGAGTAGAGACCTTGGATGAAACGAAGCGACTAAAGGCAGTCTGAAGGATAGCAAGACAAAATGGAATTCCTCTTTAAATACTGGAAGCAGATCCTCACACAGCAACGGATATGCTGACGCCACTATGGTGAAATATTTGGAAGGAAGGCAGGTTTTAGAAGAAAGACTAAGTTGTGAAACTAATAAAGTTGGGAGAATAAAGTTTTGACTAGAACTGTAGCGGAATCATGCACTTGTCCACACCAAGAAAAATATCAGGTTCTATCACTTTGAACAGATTAAAAGAGATGCATTGGATGCAGAACTCCACCAGCTGGTAAAGAAAATCATGGATTGAATTTTTGATTTTCCCGTCGATTGATTGGACCGAAGTGTTCGGTCTCAGGTTGACATGACGGCTTCTTGTGCAGATGCTTCGACGATGTCTGGGGATTTGATTTGTATACAATTGGTGGATGGTGGCTAGCAGTGGAATCCAGGATGCGCATTTCGTCCTAATTGGGACTCGTCAGCTGGATGTACCTGCATTTCTCAGTGAGTGATGATGTTCCCACCGAGGCTCGAACCCAGAGGTGGCAAGAGGTGGCTCTCGTGGCCCAAGTGGTCTAGTGGATAACGCTTTGGCGTTTGAAACTATGGGCACTGGGTTCGAGCCTCGGTGGGAACATCATCACTCACTGAGAAATGCAGGTACATCCAGATGACGAGTCCCAATTAGGACGAAATGCGCATCCTGGATTCCACTGCTAGCCACCATCCACCAATTGTATACAAAGAAAATCATGATTTATGTATAATGCCACATAAATTCGAAGACTAACAGGCAAACTCAACAGGTCATTAGAAGAGGCAGGTAGCGAAGACAGAATTTTAAGTGAACATAAAGAAGATGGAGGCAGTGAAGATACCCAATGACGAAAAACATTAACAAGCGCCAATAACTATCAGAGGAATAAATTTCATAGAGGTCACTCCCTTCAATTTTCTATCCAGACAACATCATTGCAACTACAGACGATATAGCAGATGACGATGTCAAAAACACCTGGGATCGGGACTTCAAGATGGGCTTTCATCACTCCAAAATCATTGTGAAAAGGCTTCTTCACTCAACTTAGTGATCGGTAATCAGGCTTAGAACACCACTATTAAATCAGCTGGTTCTTCTACGTGGGACTATAACTTTGGCATATATCCAAAGATGATATTACGGAAGTCATGTATGGTGGGGGAATAAGAACTTACGATCATTCGTCGGACCAGCTGAAATGAACAAAACAAAATATAGATATCGCATTGAAGTCCTATCTTCCATTCGGAACCCAAGAGAATAATAATGAATTAATTCTTATAACAGCTGGAACCACGTAGTCTAATATTCTTTATTTCCGCAATTGGTACATGATGGGCAACAAGACGTAGTTGCAGAATATTTACAAGGTCAATAATTCTTAACTAAGCTAAATTTTAACTTTTCAACAATCTGACTACCCCTGACCTACTAGTCTGACCTTTTCTGACCCACAAAAAGCAAAATAAAAATAATGAGAAAGGTTATAATGATAACATTAATAAGAGAGAGTATAAGGTATCTACAGTACGTTTACCATATAAGGAGGGGGGGACATCTGAGAACCTACGTAATATTCTTAATAAAGCAGGAATCAGGGTGGCATTTAAATCTGAAAACTGACTCGGGAAGAACAAGCTCTGTGGGTTAAAAACCCTGTCGGTTGACCCAATTATACAAAATAATATAATTAACAAAATACCATGCAATGACTATGAGTTCGGTGAACTGCATGGGTGAAAATAGTAGATCGGGCGGGGTAGTCAAATTCTCAGAACATAAGAATTTAGCTAAGGTTGAAATGGTCGTCCTCACCCACGAAAATAAGCAATTTAGGAAAAAGTTCAACACTCTATTTCAAGGAATGCATTAACACACGACCACACAAAAACATGGTGCGAAAGAGAGGGTTAGGATTCTAAGAAGTAATATGGGTAGGTGGAGAATGGGAGAGGTTAATTACTGAATCCTTGTTCATTGAGTCTACATCGAACACCTGCAATACGATGTATTGACTCATCACTCATATTGATAATATGGAAAATACTACATCCAGTCAAGTCAAGCTAGAAAGTTATGTAAGGTTATCTTGATATAATGATGAGTAGTGGTAAATTGTTCTGGAAACGTGGTCATCAGTTAATATTACTGTATAAGAAACACTGTGAGACTTTATCAAAATAAATTTGACTCATAATGGAATTACGAAGGTTTATTTGATAAATTCTAAAGTATGTAACATCATTAGGAGAATAGTGAAACAACGTTTACGTTCCCTGTTGATCTGTTTATGCTAAACAAAAAACAAAGTGTGTACACACCTTCACTATCACACAAAGTATCTCCACTTATCTTTGTTTACTCCTGAATACAAATAGGGGAATAACGTGATCAACTAATAAACACAATTAGTAACTTGTCTATCTGAAAGTAAACATTGATTCCGGAAGAGTGCGTCAGAAGATGCTTCGAGGAGTGTAAACATATTCAAAATTCTATGATGATTTATTGGTGACAAAGATCTGCTTGAAAACATCCACTAGTGTGTGAATTGAGCTGTGAAATTGAAGTTAAGAGTTAGCATTTATGACTCTAAATTTGTATATTTCCCCCATTCTTCATTTCATATCATGATCATCAATTATTATTGACGTTAGTACAATATTTAAAATTATTTATCGCATTTCTACTGACCTTGATTTTGCTATACGAGTTCGTCTTCTTCATACAGCTGGAGCAATAGGGATCCACCTGAAGAAGTCAAACTTGTGTGTTCACAAGAAATTTGTACAGCCACTTTCCCTACCTTGGCCATCGTTACATGAAAGTATAAACCAGACTACTTCGCCCTCTCCCCGTAAACCTTTACAAATCATAAAAATGATAATTATCCAAATTATTTTACTTTTTTCTGACTACTTTATCTTTAATTACATGTTATTCTTGTAAAATTACTTTATTCTTGTAACCACTTCATCCTTAGTTACAAATTATCATTTTCGAAATCGCTTTATTTTGTTTAACAATCTGTTATGTAATCAAACTGTTCACACGCTTATTCGTTAATTACTCTTCATCTTTCCAAAATTATGCATTTTGCAATCCAATGGGTTGTAATCATTTCTACCTTTTAATTGTGTGTAATAATTTTCTTCATTAATTATCAGCCCACTGCTTGACATTTTGACACTGACTAATTATTGTTAACAAACAAATCGCCACTTGATTGGTAAATTGTTGTGTATTGTAATAAAAATGTTACATGTGTATATTAGAGTAGAGCCAAAGTGAGATGAGGATTTAATTGAAAAGTAAATATTTCTTCACTCATTCATTCTGTTATCAATTATCAGCAAGTCTTAGTAGTGAAATCTTTAAAAATCATTCATTTTTATTCTTTCTGCTTTAAGCTAGAGCTCTGAAGTTTCGGTAGTACTGGTGTGTATTTTTACGAGGTGGATTTTTTAGTCTCACGCTGAATCTCCCAGCCTTACCAGCCTTAAAACCGAATCAGTGAAGTTTAGGGGATCCATCGGCCGCGAATGGTTATCGAGTATTCTACCACTCAACGACCCTAGGAACCTTCTGCAAAAATACGCCATCAGTAATATGATGCCTACAACATTTATAAAAACTAAACCTAGATTTTATTTTGAGTTTCTGTAGTGAATTCACTTTAATACTGTTTATATAAAGTATCACCGAATGATTCTGTCATCAGAGCATTGTGTCAAGAGGTGTCTAGAAGAGGTATTATGCAATTGTTGAGGGGATTATCTCTCACCCCACACTCACTCAGAGTCTAAATTTAATGAAATACAGGGCGTCGTGACACAGCGGAGAATGCTTGTCAACCACGTCACAGGTGGTTTGGGGTTCGACCCCTATCGACTTACTCCTTTACCTCTCTGAAGCAGTAATAAGACCGATAAAGAGGGAAGGTTGGGCAAGTGGCTAGCAACCCTACCCCGAAAAAATAAACACCACTGTTACCGAAACTTCAAAGCTGTAGCTTGAAGCCCTCTGTGTTCCACTAGGAACGTAAGGAAATAAAAGAATACAGTGATGATAGTTTTATGTGAATGAAGGCAGTGAAACTGGTAGTTCAACAAAGAGGCCGTTTTCAGCAAATTTATTTTCCTCACTATAGGTGTGGTGAGAGCAGGCTGCTAGCCGATTGGTTGGCACTAATCTACGTTAAGGTCTAGGTCACTAATATGGGCCGTGAGAAAATATGAACAAGGCCGAGTCAACAACCAATCACAGCAAAGTTAACGTGGCAAAATATGATTCGCAGATAGAGAACTCTATTTGTCAAGGAATCCAGAAACAACCAATCAGAAGCCTACGTTTGTCTACCTAACTTCTGATAAACAACCAATCAGATGACTGCGCTTGTCTATAATAATGTAGTTGAAATATGTATAAATACGTGTTGATTTTCATAATAAAACGATCTGTTGCCTGGCCCTTGTCTTCTGTTGTTACATAGGGAACAATCACGTTTATGTACAAATTTTTGTTTCATGAATGAAGGTAGTAACAAAAGTGGTACGTTGTTACAATAATGGTTGTTAATAAATGCATTACAGTCATGCAACAAGGTGAATTATTTAACCAAGGAGTTGTAGTCAAGATGGACATAGAAACGAAGAAAAATATAGAATTGCTTAGGAGGTCTGAAAAATACAAGAGTTCTGAAGGGTTAGGAAAGCAAACAACCACACAATTTCAAATTTTCACGAGTTGATTATGGATTGACATCAGTTGGAGAACGATTGGAAAACAGTATTGGATTACTGGAGAGCTGTTTCATCGGGAATCATTGGCAGTACGCACTCACCACTAGGGTTCGAACCCACGACCTTCTGGTTACAAGGCAAGCTAGCTGGTTTACCATTCAGACACTCATTAGGATCCGATTCAATGGCCAGCCCATGAATTTTCACCTCTACCAATTCGTAATTTACCACGTGGAGTCGATGAATCCAGAACTAGGCTAATGGAACGACTGCCCAGCACTCCATGCTGGTTTTCAGTAGTTCTCTAACTGATGTCAACCCATGGTTGAACTTGTAAAAGCAAATTTAGTCCTTACAAACCATTTATAGAAAATTAATCGGTAGTGACCGGTTGGCTACAGGACGGAGTTTTCTGGAGTTCTAGTGAGCAGTCGTGGCCAGTGAGGTCCATTCGATCAAGTGTGAGGGTGGATGTCTCACCGACAACATTGATTGGTGCCAGTTACGGTAAATCATGAATTGGTAGAGTTGGTAGTAAGAACTCACGGTACTGCCATTGAATCGAGTTCCAGTAATTGGCTGAGTGGTATACGAGCTGGCTTACTTTGTAACCGGAAGGTCTTGGTTTCGGATATTGTTGCTGGGTGTGCATTGCCGATGATTCTCAAACTAGGACGATGAAACAGCGGTTTTCAATGGTCCTCTTAATGATGTAAATTCGTGGTTAATTTAGTTCTTACACACCAACTATAGACAAATCAAAATGACAGAAAACAACAAGACTGTCACCATGGTAGTAGGTGTAGTTGAATAATTTTCTTTTCTTTCTTCTGCGATTTAAAGATAACTAAAGCGTATGGTCTTTCTCAGGTTGTTCTTTACTTAGCAGAATACGTTGAAGGAGGCGTTTGTTTGGAAGGAATGAAAAATTTTGACAGGATGTACGGTTAGCAGACTCTTTATAAAGCTATTAATACCTTTCTGCAAGTCTGAGGGATATTGGCGTGCATTGAACGACTGGTATGTCTGGCTGCACAGCAACAGATAGACTGACATATTCACACGTACAAGTGGTCAGATGCGCTATGTTGCCCTGAAGTCTTCTGTAGACCTACAGATGCATCGGATAGGTATGGCTAGGGATGGAATTGAATTTTATTTTCGTTCAATTAGAACCAAGTCGTTGAAATTCTTCCGTTGACTACTCCAAATGAACTAACTGCGGTGAGGTTCCGTCAGGTCTTCTTGTTAGTTCCATTCCAACAAAAGGAATTTTTGATTCGTTTCCCATTTCAGGAGTAAATTTTATTGCTGGATAGCATTTTTTAAATACTTATAATAGTTGATTGGGGTGGCAACTATAATCATAAATGATGAAAACGTCATCTACATACATAGCGTGAAGTTGTGCTATGTCAGTGGAACGCACATGATATACTATGTTAGCGATATCATTCTTTTGTCTGCAGATGGTGTTATTGAAGGTGAATTGTGCATTGAGAGTACAACTCAGCAGCAGTTCTTCCAAAATATCGTTGATATTCCATTTTTCAACTGGTTACCATATGCATATAAAACTGACAGTTTTCGTAAATCGTACACTTTTTTATTACAGCTTATTTCCACACAGTATTTTTGGTACAACTATGAAATTTTCAGCATCGGTAGCCCAATTTTCCAAACCGACCATTGATACCAGGTGTGCGTCGTCATGGAATCGAACCATGGGCCATGTGCATGGTCGGCGAGAATTAGATGGTGATATGAAGCGAATAGATTCATAGATATGACCTCACATGTTAAAAAATATTAGCCTACCAGTTTGCGACTGAAAGATAAAGGGAACCTGACACACCTAGGATTGCACCGAATGGGTGACAAAACTTGTGTAACTTTGAAAACCATGAAGTCTTGGTTTTATTGAACCTGTTGATGCGATATGATCATAGATTTCTCAGCTAATTGATTATTTTTGTCTAAGAAGTGTGATTTTTCCAGAGACTATATACTTTATTTTCTCCATGTGGTCATTTCGGCCTGGAAAGGCTTCACCAACACCCTTGGCACTATGAATTATCAGTAGCTCATTGTTGTCTCTCAACTGGTTTAGGTCTTCCTGTACCTCTTTTTAAGCGGTTGCAGAATTTTTTTGTTTTTACTGAGGTATTGGTTACGGCAGTCAACGATTATTGATTTGAATCTGTGTGATTCTTCGCCACTACTTCGGATAAGCTCATACACCTGGCTGTATATGAGTACGGATTTAGTGAATGTTGACGATCGGGTTCGAGGTTTTCTTTCCCAAAGATAAGGCCTCTAGGTACAAAACAAATCAAGATACTGAAGAGCAGTTGAGAACAAATCATGTACTGAATGATTTTATTACGATATCCTATCACAATTTTAGAGTGGAGAAGGGTTTTTAGCAATTCAACACCAATGACATAAATGTCTCTCCATATGACCTCAGTTGTGGCTACTGACTATCAGAGGTTTAACTGATCTAGTGTTGATTTGGGGTGGCGTTGATCGCCTCACTTCCAATTTTCACCAGTTATATCATTCACGTGAAGGACAATGAGAGCTTCACAGTTAAACCAACAGACTGAGAGTACATAGTGATGATATACATACGTCAGATTCTAGAAAGATTATCGTACTGTGTGTCAAAGGTTGATACCGCCACCATTAACACCTATACGTAGGCCAATAATTACTTTAGCTAACGTCGTACTGAAGATCAAATGAAGAAAGACGGATTGGCAATAAGGAACTCTGATAACGAACCAAGTTTGAGCTTGTGGCTCAACAAATGGCCGAAAATAAAAGACGGATTCAGCGAAGAAAATTTTCTTTATCGACGAAATCATCTTCAGAGGCTGTACAGTCGTATTTATACTTAGAAGAATGTATAGTGGTCTATTATCGAGTAATAGGGGGTGACATAATTGCTGTAATTAATCATAAGTGGCTTTAGAGGTGAAAATTAAAAGTTGTAAATTACATGGTACTTGACGGAACAAAGATAGAAGTTAGAAAAGGTTAAAATCACTGAGGAAAGCCTTCTTTATGGCTGAACTACGTATCAATTTCTACAGCCGAGGAATGATCAACGGATGTGTGAAGGATAAGCTGCCGCTTTGGGTCACCTCAATGTGTGTTTATAAATTCACATGCTCGTGTGGAGCAAGTTATATTGGCCGCACAAAGCGCACGCTTTCCAAACGCATCTCTGAACATTATCCGGCATGGTTAGCAAAGGGACAATACAAGACAATTACTAGCTCAATTCTCGAGCATTTGGTGAACTCAGGCCACGTAGCTCCATCAGAGTCGTCTTTCAATATCATCTACAAAGTGAAGCCAAACTGTACAAAGGGCGTCAGGTTCCGGCTTTTGTGTATGGCGGAGGCGTTGGCTTTACATCAATACAACCCTGATCTCTGTATACAGAAAAAAATTGTCCAGTCTCTTATTCTACCTTGGTCTTAACCTCTTCACTTATCCTTCCCTGTAAAAAAAATATTTTTGATTTTGTTCTTAATCTTTAATTTTACTTTTAGTTTGCTTTTGCTTTAATAATTAATTCACTATTATCAATTTCATATATTTTCACACCTTCTTCACACTTGTTAAATTGACACTCTAATAACTTTATTCTCAGTCAAGAGCAATTTTAACCTTTTCTAACTTCTATCTTTGTTCCGTCAAGTACCATGTAATTTACAACTTTTAATTTTCACCTCTAAAGCCACTTATGATTAATTACAGCAATTATGTCACCCCCTATTACTCTATAATAGACCACTATACATTCTTCTAAGTATAAATACGACTGTACAGCCTCTGAAGATGATTTCGTCGATAAAGAAAATTTTCTTCGCTGAATCCGTCTTTTATTTCCTTCATGACTCAATGGGTATTTTCCGTGAAATGGCCGAAAGTTCTCAGAGATGGATTGGACTCACAGTGAGAACATCAAATCTGATATGGAGGAGAATATGTGAACAGGAGCAATCGTCAGATCAAATATGAGAGGCTGTAAAGTGCAGTTTGACATCAGCATTTGTTAGTATAGCCCTATATTCTATTCGGTAACGAAGCCACTAATATTATTAGTAATACTAATAATATTAATAATAATAATAACAGAGTGTCCACTCTCATTCTTTCACATGTCGAAAGACACGCACAGCAAATTAGCATTTCGCATCTGAAAAAAATTTCCTCCTTTTTTACACAAGAGTGGAGTGCGTGACAGAGCATTTAGTCTGATGAAAAAAATGTAGGAATCTTATAAAAAGCGTATTCCAGATTACATTTTAAGACAGCTGGGTATATGCGCTCCGTATTGTTGTATTCATTAAGCAGGGGGATCCATGTGTGAATCTACTACTGTCTTTCCGGAGAGCGTATTCACAGATGAATTCTGTATGAAACTCGAATGCAGTTTAATATTGAAAAGCAAGCTGGTCGCGCCATCACCCTGAGATTGAAATAGTAGAACAGGATAGGGGGGTGCGAGTGCTGAACTTGGACATGTTACTTATTAACACTACCTGACTACACCAACAACAGTACTTGACAGCTGCCTGTCCACCAGTCCACACTACTTAAACGAGAACACAGAGCACTCCGAGACACAAAGCACATTTTACACAATGATGTATGATACATAAAATCACCAAGGAGATATGCCAATTGGGCTGTCATCATGAACAATGAGAAAATAGGCGTTTTCTCACATAGTTCAATGGTGATTGTCTTATAACCAGAATGAACATCAATCACTTACGTCGGCCAATCCTTAGTCTCTTATTTCTAGACAGCACATCGATCACCATATCACCGAAACAGAACAACCCATTGTTTATCTGTCTACATTTCACACTCAAAGCTGAAGACCTTGTCCCAGAGGAAAACGGAGCCTTTGCAGAAAATCATACAGATAAGAGAAGACAACAGCACTATCTATCCACAACACATTTCACTCTTGAAAAACTAAGCCGAATAAAAATGACATCCACTTATTCCTCATGATCCCATGACGGCAATAAATTTTTATTTTAAGCACTAAGGAGATGAATTTTGACTTCATTCTCCAAACCATCAAATCAAATTTGACATTCTATTTTGCACATCCCAAGAAAAGCACAGCTCAACCGGATGACGAAAAAAATGTCTACGTATCAAGATCATAATTTTGGTGACGCCACTTTCTCAGGACTGAATTAATAAATTATAAAAGTCCCATTCACCCATCCAGTCAATCTAGACAGAAGAGATAGTGAAATTTGGCTACTGTGGTTGCAACTGATCCCACATAATTTTTGTCAGTCACAAGTATCACACAGTCAGAGAAACAGTATAGTTTATTTGGATGATGCCGTTTCGAACACAATTTATTTTTGTTCGTAATCACATGAGTCATAATCATACAAATTCGAAACTCCCGTTTTATAGTTTTCTTTATTCTTTCTGATTCGTCGTACTGGTAGTAGAATTCTCCAGTGGAGGAATAAGTGGCACCCGACCCCCAGAAATTCAACAACCTTTGTCATTTAGGTGATACTGTGGATTGCAGCCAATCTACTCTGCCTAATACCCTGCTTGAAGGATTGTTAGTTCAAATATAGAGATATTTTACAGTAGTAGAATGGAGGGTCAGTCAGACTAGTGGAGCAGCACGAAAACCTAGCGACATCAAGATTAAACGACTGTAATGAGATTAGAAATCTTCTGAAAAGTTCAGCTATAGCACTACATGCAATCACACACAACCGTACAATAGGATGGGATAAGATGACTGTTATAGAATCAAATGTCGTGGCAAGGTAGAAGGAGAGAGATTGATAACAGAAGTTTTATTCACCGAGTCAACTGAAAATCCTTGAAATAGCAATGGGTCGGTGGCACAGTGGTTATGTCTCTCGTCGACTATGCACATGGTCTGGGGTTCGAACACCCGCCGATGCACACCTGATATGTATGGTCGGCCTGCGAAATTTGGGCTACCGATATCCATGCTGAAACTTCCATACTTGTACGAAAAATACAGTATGGAATCAAGCTGTAATCAAAAATATAAATAAATAAATAAAAATCATTCAAAACCTGTCTCTCAAAACACCTTAAAAATTCTACTACCTCTATGACAAACATGAAGGAATGAAGAAAGCTATAAAACGCAAGTTTTGCCATTGTTTGATTATAATTGATTTGATCATGAACTGTAATAAATAGTGATGTAACCCTCTTGATTCGGCAAATAATCCTGTTTCTGTGACTGTGTAATATATGTAATAAACCAATTATCATGGAGTTAGACAGTATTAAGTTCATGAGGAGAGTCAACTGTGCTAACTGCTCCTTGTGTTCGAGATGATATATCACTTCAGAGACTGAGATACCACAAGGAGTTCCAGATTACGTATATACATATAAGTCTGTGCCCGTACTCAAAACATGAAATGAGTATGTAGGTGGTTTCGACAGTTTTGATCGAAGCGGGACAAAAACATTTTCAGTTCTCTGTTGAAGTTCAGTACAATACATAATTAGTGAGGACATAGTGTTCAGCAGAAAGTCTCATTTCAACAAATTTATCACTTAGCTGTACACTCCTATATATATATATATATCATCCTAAAATTATAGTCAGGTTTGTTAGAGCGATAGAGGTCGACTAAGTGTTGTGGAATAGGGCTTCAAATACTTTCCTTTCCTCCGTTTTAAAAATGAGACTGAGACACTTTCTTGTACCCATGCGCATAGCATTTTCTCTGGTTACAGCCAGTTTACCTCGCTTCACAAGAGCAGGTGGACTAATAGACGAACATGGATGTGGCCCGACAAGGACGTTTATTTCTCACAGAGATGAAGAACAACATACGGTTGTTGAATATCAGTTGAAATTATGCAGCAGAGGATGTCTTAGTGACTGATTTAGAAAGACGATATTTAAGCATATGTGAAACCTGGTCACATTCAAATTCCAAATTCATGAATATAGTTTTCTTTGGGACAACTTGTCTTTTGTTTTTTTGTTAGTAAATGGGTTGGGATCACTGTTTTCTGTGAGAATGGTGTTCACTTTGAACATTCCTGATTCTGCGCTATCAGAACCATGAATATTTCTTATTTGTATGAAGATGGAATGCATTAAATTCCTCTTCCTGGAGATTTAGTTAATTATCCATCTTATTTACCATTTTGTTGAATATATCTTTTGAGGTATCCGTCATTGCATCAAGAAGACGAATGCTTTGTACAGATTGCTTTACAATGTTTAATCATAGAGAGGGTTAGCAGTTGTTGGTGGGAAACAAGATAAAATCACGAATTACGTTATTACATCAGATAATGAATGCGTCATCCACGTATCTTATATAAATGTCAAAGCAACCAATGGTCTGATCAAGCCGAGATTTTTTAAGCCTTACCATAAAAAAATCAGCCTGCAGTGAACTCAAAAGCGATTCCATAGCAATGCTATTTGTTTGTCTAAACATGTCATTATTGCGAGAAAACTGAACATTCAACGTGCATCCAATGCAGTTTTGAGTGATTTATGGGAAATACAACGAAAAAATACCCAACAATACACACCATACAGCCTCTTTCTTGAAAGTAGTCTAGCTGCTGAACCCCTTTTAGCGAAAATGCTGAGCTGTATTCATTCGTTTTTGTTTTTATTTGTTGATTTAGTGTAATTTATTCAGAAAAAACAGTATGATGCATGGAATTAAATCCTCCTTTAAGAGTTTCTTAAGTTTGAAATGAAAATTCATCACAGTCACCATAAAAGGTTTAGCGGTTTCCAAAGATTAATCACGTTGAACTGCATACTTCGTAAATCACACATTTCACTCCACTTCACTATCACAGTTTGTTCAAGGAGCGAGACAGAATGATTCGGCTATCTAGGCTGAATCTACTACTGTGGAAGAAAATCACAGGTGTGCTGTACAGAAAACTCCAGAAACAGATATTCTGTGTTTGGGTCGATTGAATCTGTCTGCTAATCACTCAAGAGTGACGCGTGTGGTATTCACCTGTTCCTATGAGTCATTAGTTGATACTATTTTGAAATATTTGGCGTTAGGAATGCTTTCATAGTTAAATATTTCCAATTTGTTCTTTATAATGAAGATTCGCTATCTAATTGTGTCTACAAAATAAAATGCTTGGAATATTATGCGATATACATCAGACAAACATCACCAGAGAGAAATCAAAATGAGAAAAAATGAACACCCGAGAGCATCTGTTCAACCGCCGGGAAATCCAGTTGAACTAGGATAACTTGAGAAATCATCAACCTTGGATGGTATACGCAACTGATCGAGAAAAACCATTTCAGAAATTACAGGGAATGTCAGTATCATCGGAAGCACTTCCTATCAAATGGAACCCGATTTGTCTGAATAGGAATAATGAACTGGAACGGAATTAGGCCTGACTACAACACCCACCCCAGTCCCATGAAGTGACCAAATCAACACGAGTGTGATAAACAATTTCATTACGTAAACGCCTACTGCTCTTATAATTTCGCACACTTTTTTTTGATTTACAGCTTGATTCCACACTGTATTTTTGGTACGAGTGTGGAATTTTCAGCATGGATATCGGTAGCCCAAATTTCGCAGGCCGACCATAGATATCAGGTGTGCGCCGGCGTGGGCTCGAACCCCGGACCATGTGCATGGTCGGCGAGAGTCCTAACCACTGTGCCACCGACGCACACTTATCAAATTCAACAATCTACGCCTGGTTTTGTTATTTTTACCAAGTGGCCAATTTGACAACGAAAAATGACCCCATAATGCTGAACGATGATTAAGTTGTAATATGTATACTGAGATTTTGTGAATTTTGGTTTAATACTTTAATACTTTGATATATCTATCAGCAGCAGAATTAAACAGCGAAACGTCGGTAGAAACAATATCGTTTTATTTTTCATTCATTGGGAAATACAAAAAAGCCTTCATTAAAATGAATATCAGATACCCAGGTTCCATATGTTTTCAATGTGTGAAGAGTGAATTTGGTTTGGACATACATAATTGAGACTTTGTTTTGACATGCGGGTTTCACTTGTTTTTACATCAGAATATATAGAGATGTTTCTTTTCATAGATGATATAGACAGAGTAAGTAATTGAAAATACTGTTTTGTTGAAGTAAATTAAACCATTTTAGAATAAAAAATTATAATAATTGTCAATTGAAGGGCGCCATGTAGAAATTAAATTAAATTCAAATCCAGAAGATGAGAATTTAGCGGATGATATTTTTTGTGTCTAGTGCTGCACAAACTGGAGGACTTACAGGTGAAAACCAACAAGTTGACAGACGAGGCTGGCAGCGAAGACAGGAATTCACTTGAACATATAGGAAATGTACGTGATGAACATAACTGACTATCAACAACTACAAACATCAATCACTGTCAACGGGAAGAATTTGAAAGACATCACTTCCTTCATTTACCAAGCCCGTCTCACCAATAACCTCTCTTAATAAAGCACGAATAAAAGTGGCACTAAAATTGATAAAATGCAATTCGAAACACGCTTCGTCGGTTAAAGGATCCTGTGGAGCCAATAAAACAAAATAATTTAGTTTATCTAATACCCTGATGAATGATTGTCGAGTCAAATACATAGGTCAAAGTAGTAGAACAGGGTCAGTGAGACTAGCCGAGTATAAAAACTTAGCAAAGTCCAGATTAGTTTACCTGAACAAGATAAGAAATCTAGAGAATAGTTCAGCTATACCACTCACTACATGCAGTTACACTCACAACCATACAAAAGATGGATGGGATAAGATGACACTTCTGAAATCTAAAGCAACAAGGAGGAGAGAGAGAGATTGATAACAGAAGCTTTGTTTATTGAATCAACTGCAAACGCGTGTAGCAGGAATGATTCAACACCTGTATAGCTAGATATCTGGAAAATTCTACTACCTTTACGACAAATAGGAGAGAATACAGAAAACGATAAAACTCTTTTGTGAAGTCGTGTGATTATAACTGATATGATTATTAACAATAAATTGTGTTCAAAACTTTTTCATCCAAGGAATACTAGTACTGTTTCACTGTGTGTGTGTGATATATCTAATAGACAATCTAATATGGAATCACTATCCTTACAACTATAGGCGACAACACACTTGATGATCTGAAGACTAGAATCAGAAAGGCAAGGTACACTCTAAAATCATTTCGGAAATCTTCTGCAATCTGTGGCATAAAGAGAAAAATTACGATTTCCGATAGCGATGTATGTTGAGAAAAAATTAACAACAAAGTAGCTCACTAAGAAACTGGTGGAAGGCCTGTTCCTTAAAATCTATTCCGAGAAAAATGGAGATAGATAGGATACACACTGAGGAGAACATTGAATTACAATTCTCACTAGACCATCGCTCAAGTGGAACTCGAATAGGAAGCGACGAGTTTGCTGTTGGTTCGAGTGTGACATGGTGATGATGAGAAACTAAGGGCGATCGTGAGAGCAGGTAAAGACCTTAGATAACAGAAAAAAGTTTAAGTATTGTGCTGAATCTTCACTCAACAACCAAGAGAACAATAATGGTAACAACAATAATAATAGTAAAAACCAGTTAATTCAAATATTTTTACATAGCCAAAATAACTTAAGGAATGTTTGTTGCTTTCTGTTGACAACATGATGACGTCAAGATGAAGAAAAGCCTCATCGTACCTGGAGAAAGATGTGACATTGTATTCTTCAGAATTTTATTTCTTCAGAAAATTTACGAGGCACTAATGTACACTTGATTGTAAGTTTCAGACTTACTGATATCGTATCCTTAGAAAATGCCATCTGCATTAACTATCGTATATTAACAGTAATAATGTCGACGTATATTACCAGCATTTTATTCATAGAGAAATACGTTCAGTTATGTAATCCAAAAGGCGTAGACAAAAGTAACAAATGGACAACTTTAAACAGTTTGTCTAGTCTTGTAGACCGTATTCAAAACGATTTTCAAATGTCATTCACAACATAAATTATCAGGAGTTAACTAGACCGAAAAGGAGACTATTTTTGTGTTTAAAAGCAACTATCTGAGGAGAGATAAGTCTTAGTTTAGTATTTAACAAAAGAGACTTTAAATAACTCTTCTGTTGGTTACTTATTCTGTTATTTCACATTAGATATATACTGAACAAACCGATTATTTTGTTTTTACATATTAGACACTTGCAAAAAGTAAGCTATGCTGTAACAATAATTTATGAGAATTCACATGTGACTTTACTAAACTTTAGAAAAGATTTTCTGCAAAATTATAAAGCTGTATAAGTACAAAATTATGAAATGTTTACAGGGATTCTCTCATCGCCGAAGTTATCCGCCATTTTTGTTACAAACCTACATCACATCTATCTTATAGAAACGATTTTCCTACATGCGAATTATGATATATCCCACCTGCCTTAGAACACAATGAAAAAAAGGTGAATATGTTTTAAGAATAATCAGGAGAAGATTGAATTTGTCACTAATTGGGGACAAGCATACTTCATCGAAGTTCCTTTGCTTTTGATATGGTTAGTTAATTTGCAAAGATTTCATCGCTATACTAGTCGAAATCTTCAGCGAGCTTTTAGATTTCTCCACGAGTTTATTAATCATCTCTCCTATTGACTTTGAACGCGATTGGTTGTTTTTGTGTGCTCTCACACCATCTAGGTTACTTGTATTCGAACTAATTGTTTCTTTGACTTGAACTTTGACCCTTTATGTGTGAAGTTTCTTTCTTATTGGTTGATAAATTTTGTCTATCTCGATGTGTCTATTAATTGATGATTCACTGGAATGCCAAGCTTCTAAAAATTCTCTAGCATTCTTGTTATTTCCTTTGTCTAATATTTGAACGTTGTCCCAGTCGAATTGATGTCCGTGGTTGTCTGTGTGTAGTGAAATGAGGGAGTGGATATCATGTTTTGGGACCGCTACCTTATTTTAGTGGATACGAAGACGAAAGGGAAGGTTCACTTTGGCCAACGTAGTGTTTTCATAGTTGTTACAATTCATTTTGTAGATGATGTTGGTTTTGTCTTTTTCGTTGTTGAGTCTTTTGGTTGACATAGAACTGAGTGATATGGTTTTGTTGGTTTTTGTGTGACGTCAACTCCTAAGCGTTTGAAGAGTTGTGCAGGGATTTCTGAGATGTTGTCTTTCATATATGGTAGGGCAATTTTCTTTGTGCTTTCCTTGGGGGCTTTTACTTTGGTAGGTTGGTTTGGGGGTAGATGTCTTTTGATGAAATTCCGTGGATATCCATTCTTTTTGAAGACGTCCACGAGATATTTTTCTTCAATTTTCCATAAGGTGGGAGTGCTGCAAAGAGTCTTGACCCTCTTGAATAGTGTTTGTATGCAATTTCTTTTGTGTGTTATTGGATTGTTGCTGTTGTAATTCGGTATTTGGTCTTAGTAAGTTGATTTTCTATAAACTTGAGTTGCTAACTCCCTTGTGATTGTTCGCTTGACTAAGACGTCCAGAAATTGTACTTGGTTCTCGGATTCCTCTTCTCTTGTGAATTCGATGTCGTTGAAGACGTCGTTTATTAAGTTGTGAGTTTTATCTAATTCGTTTCTCTTGATTATTACAAATGTGTCTTCGACGTAGCGTATCCAAATCTTGGGTTTGATCTTTGGTAGAATTATGTTTTCGAGTCTTTGCATCACTGCTTCTGCAATCAAACCTGATATTGGCGATCCAATGGGTGTTCCTCTAACTTGTTCATAGATTTGGCTGTTGAATTGGAAGTATGTTGTTAGGCATAGATTTATGAATCCCATCTAGCTTGTGTGTTGCATTTTTGATTGTTGTGGAAGTTGTTCGTCGTTGCTGAGAAATTGCTCCATGGTTTCTTTTGTTAGTTTTTGTCCGATAGAAGTTTATAATGCTGTGACGTCGATGGATATCATTAATTCTTGTTCATCTATTTGGATGCCTCTGATTTTCTCTAGAAATTGGATAGCAGAGTTCATGAAGTGATCACAAGATTCCGTTAGGTGTTTTAGTTTTCTGCATAATTCTTTGGACAAATTATACGTTGGAGTTCCTGGGAGTGATACAATTGGTCGTAACGGGATATGTGGCTTGTGTATTTTGGGTCTGCTGTAGAATCGAGGTAGGACTGGTCCCTTGGATTTCATTCGCCATTGGTCTTGTTTTATGATCTGTCCAGTTTTGCTGAGCTTGTTTAAGGTCCTTTGGATGCGGTTGTCCAATATTTGTATGGGATTTGTTGGGAGTTGTTGATATTAACCCTGATCTTTGAGTAGTTCTTCAGCTTTCTTGATGTATTCTTCTCTGTCCATGACTACTGTTGTTATTTCTTTGTCGGCTGATAGGATGACAATGTCCTTCCACGTGCAAGGTCACCGGAAGAGATGATTGATAAACTCGTGGAGAAATCTAAAAGCTCTCTTCCAATTGAATTATGCCCTGAAGATGTCACCTAGTTGGGCGATGAAAGCATAGCAAAATACCTATCCAGCTAAGAAAAAACAACTACATCAGAATCCTCCACCTGAGTTACAAATCGTCTCTATCATTTTTACTTTGGTCTGCGTTCATCAGACAACATGTTCTTCGGTAAAGTCGGCAGATACCCTTCTCATATATTGACACAAAGTGTGTATACACATTTACGTGTATCTCTGGGTGCACTTACATTGGCAGAACAGAAAGAAAGGTACAATTTCCTCCAATTTTCTGAATATGAATGCAAAAGCCTACGGCTCAAGGGAACCAATGCTTACATTGCTGGTAACTGATTGTCTTTATTCTGTGTTTCACTTGATTATGTAGTCATCGGCTTCAAACTTTCCAGCATTTTATACAGTGTGACTTTGCATGTCTATTGTTTCTGTTATTTGAGTTGAACTCACACCAGTTCTACTCAATTTATTAGTAACTCATCTTATTTACCTCTTGTCTTTTGTAGGCAGTTCATTCAGCAGTTTATAAAAACTCTGGTTTTTGGTTAAAACTTAACTTCCTAGGTTAACAGTATGTGAGTGTAATTTCAGAGTACAGTTTATCAGGTTTATCAGGACTCCTTATGAATTTGCCTATTAGATATATTACACAGTCAGAGAAAGAGTTTTATTTAATGGATGACGAGGTTTCTAACACAATTTATTATTTTTATCTTTTTGTTATTACAGCTTGATTCCACACTGAATGTTTGTACAAGTATGAAATTTTCGGCATGTGATATCGGTAGCCCAAATTTTACAGGCCGAGCATAGATATCAGGTGTGCGTCGGCAGGGGATCGAACCTCGGACCAAGTGCATGGCTGGCGAGAGTCCTAACCACTGTGCTACTCAACTTCAAAACTTCTGTTTTATAGTTTTCTTTGTTCCTTCCTGTTTGTCAGTGAAGTAGGGAAATTTCCCAGATGTCCGGATGAACCGGTTTTGAATCATTCCTATTTCATTTGTTTTCAGTTAATTCGACAAGCAGGACATCTGTTATCAATCTCTCCACCCGCTTTGTTATATTAGATTTTATAAGTTTTATCTTATCTCATCCTATTGTAGGATGTAGGTAGCCATAGCTGAACTATTCTGTCGATTTCGATTCTTATTCAAGGCAAATTTTCTCGATTTTGCCAAGTTTTGTGATGTTCCCCTAATCTGACTGACCCCTATGTACTACTGTGACCTATCTATTTATTTGACCTGACAATGTTTCCGCTCGGGCTAATGGATAAATTAGATTGTTCTGTTTAATTGGATGCAATCCACAGGATCTTTTTCCTGACAAAGCTCGTTTCTGAATGAGTTTTCGAGGGTTTGGATGCCGCTTATTCCTGCATTATTAACAATCCTAGTAAATTGTAATAATCCTTCGACGAATAAGAAGCAACAAATAAAGCTATAAAACACAAGTTTCAAAATTGTGTGTTCATATTTGATGTGATTACGAAAATTGTGTTCGAAAACGCTTCATCCGACACTGTTACCCTACTTAGTGGTATTTCTAATTGACAGATTAATGTGGAATTACAATCTACAACAGTATCCAAGTTTCACTATCTGTAACTTTTAGACTGATTCAGTATGCTAATGGGACTTTTACAGTTTAATAATTCAACCATGAGAAAGTAGCATTATCAAAATTATTATCTTGAGATGTGAACGATTTTTTGCCTCATCCATTTGAGCTGTGCTTTGCTTGTGATGTACAAAATAGAATGTCAGATTTGATTAGATGGTTTGGAGAATAAAATCAAACTTCATCTTCTTTATCCTTAAAATTAAAATTTATTGCTGTCATGGGATCACGAATAATAGGTGTATGCCATTTTTATTTGGCTTTGTTTTTCAAGAGTGGAATGTTTAGTGAATATATAGCGTTATTATCTTCTCTGATCAGGATAATTTGGTTGTAAATGCACCAACATCCTCTGGGACAATGTATTTAGCCCTGATTGTGAAATGCAAACAGATAAGCGATGAATTGTTCTGTTTTGGTGATATGGTGATAGATATGCTGTGCAGAAATTCGAGATTGAGAATTGACTTACATAAGTGATTGATGCTCGTTCTGGATATGAGACAGCTGTCTCACTGTCCATGATAACAGGCCAATTTATATATCCTTGGTGATTTTGTGTATCATACATCAGTATGTAAAATGTGCTTTGTGGATCACAGTGCTCTATGTTCTCGTTCAAGTAGTCCGAGCTGGTGAACAGGCAGTCGTCAAGTACTGTTCTTGGCATAGTCAACTGGTGTTCATGAGTAACGCGTCCAACTCGAGCATTGGCGCCTCTATCCTGTTCTACTATTTTAATCTCAGTGTGATGGCGCGATCAGCTTGCTTCTCCATAATAATCTGTATCCTAGCTTCATACTGAAGTCATCCATGAATAGGCTGTCTGGAAAGACAGAAACAGAGTCGCGGATGGACCATACAGCCTAATGAATACAACTATATGGAGTACATACAGTCAGATGAGTTGGATATTCAACAAAACAACTCTCGTAGAATTTAATCTGAATTCTTTTTTTGTAAGATTCCTACATTTTTTTCATCAGACTAAATGCTCTGTCACGCACTCAGTTCTTGTGTAAAAAAAGGAATAAAATTTCTCAGATGAAAAATGCTAATTCGGTGTGCATGTCTTTCAACATGTGAAAGATTGGGGGTGGACACTCTGTTAATATTATTAATATTATTATAGCCATCACTATTACTGGCTTGATATCCGAGTTGAATATTAGGAGTTTTGTGGCAAATCTTGACTTCACACTGCACTCTACAATCTCTCATAGTTGGTTGGAAGATTGCTTCTGTCGATATGGTCTCTCCCATATCAGATATGTTGTCCTCACTGTATGTTCAATCCATCTTCGTGAAATTTCGGTCATTCGTTGAGCGACAAGCTGATACTTTGTTTTTCGTCAAAGTTTCTTATTGTTAATCCATCTGTGTCCATAGGATCGTCAGTATCGAGTCAGGGAAACCAAGTGTTGATGGAAGGGTGTTGCCTAAGAAGCGAAAAGTGTTTTCTGTTGGTGCTGGTAGTGGTAATAAAATTGACCTTTCACTCACAGTCTTATAAGCTTTCTAGAATATGTCATGTGTGTGTCGTCTCTATGAATGAATGCAGAGGATTTGTAGCTGAGTTCTTATTTTTGATTTAGTTGTGTACATTCAGCCTATTTGTTGAACTGTTAATCTCTCATTGTCCTTCACATGAATGATATAACTGGCGAAAATTGACAGTGAGATGACCAACGTCATTTCAGATTAACACAAAGATAAATAAACTAAACTAAAAATTAAATTGAACTTGAAATTAAACGGGGAGTAGTCACATATGAGATCATATGGGATGACATTCATGTCACTGATGTAGAATTCCTAAAAATCCCAGTCTACTCTGAATAATGCGTTGGAAGCGTTGATCAGAAGTGTGATAGTGCTTTATAATTGAACCATTCATTACACAGGTTGTGTTCAACTACTCTTTAGTATCTTGATCTGATTTGCACCTACAAGAGTAGTCTTCGGGGGAAACATTGGTGGACATAATCGTCAACATTGACGAAAATCCGTATTTATATGCAGCGAACTGCATCATCTTATCCTAAATACTGACAAACAATTACAGAGATTCAAATCAACAGTCATGGATTGCTTTAACCAATACCTCAGTACAAAGACGAAATTCTCCAAACAAAGCGTCACCGAGGAGAATTGAAACAGTTCAGAGACAGCAATGAAATATTGATAACCTGTACTGTCGGGGGTGTTGTTGCAGTCATCTTGAGCCTAAATGAATATATGGGGAACATGGAGGCAATTCAATTCACTTATGAATTGGAAAGTCAGGAAGGGGAACTTCCAATGTTAGATTGTAGAGTAAAAAGGAAAGAAGATGGAAAGTTAAACACTAGTGTTTATAGGAAACCAACACATTCAAACAGATACTTAAACTTCAGATCATCCCAACCTATGTCAGCAAAAATAGGATTGGTGAAATGATTAAGTGACAAAGCACAAAAACAAAGTAGTCCTAAGGAAAATCTAAGACAGGAAGTGAGGCATATAAGAGAAGCCTTGAAACGTGATAATTATCCGGATAAAGTAGTCAGGAAATATGTAAGGAAATCTAAAAATAAAATAAATAATGATAGTAGCGATAGTGATAATAATAATAATAACACTAATAATGATAATGATAATAATGATAATATTAACGACGACACCAACAACAAGGAATCTAAATCATCAGTAGTAATTCCATACAAGGAATGAACCTCGGAAACCACGTTACGCAGAATTCTGAAGAATGCTGGCAGAAATAAAAGTGGCTGGCATTCAAACCCACAAACTCAATTAGAAACAAGCTTTGTCGGTTAAAGGATCAATCCTGTGGAGCCTTTGAAACAAAACAATTTAGTTTATCTAATACCCTGCCTGCAATGATTGTCAGGTCAAATACATAGGTCAAACCAGTAGAACAGGGGTAGTCAGAATAGCTGAACATAAAAACCTAGCGAAATCTAGATTGGCTGACCCATATAAGATAAGGAATCTAGAGAATAGTTCAGCCATAGCATTATATGCTATCACACACAACCATACAATAGGATGTGATAAGATGACAGTTTTAAAACCTAATGATACAGGGTGGAGGGAGAGATTGATATCAGAAGCTTGATTTATCGAGTCAACTGCAAAAACGTGAAACAGGAATGATTCAACACCTGTTCACCATAACACCTGAAAAATTTTACTACCCAACGACAACAAATAGGAGAAAACAAAGAAAACTTTAAAAATCAAGTTTCAAAGTCGTGTGATTACAACTGATATGATTATGAACAATAAATTTTGTTCAAAACCTTGTAATCCAGTAAATAATACTGTTTCACTGTGTGTGATATATCTAATAAACAAACTAACATAGGATTGTCAGTAAGGTATTTTTTAGCTGCGAAATTTCAAATGACGTGCACGAACCGTAACTTATCCTTCGTCTTCATAGGAGATATACCCTCTCATCTCTCCACCTCCATGTGCATTTATCAGTCAACCTGCTCTTGTAAATTGAGGTAGGTTGACCGTATGAAGAGAGGACTTTCTCTGCAGATGGGGAAACATATCCCATTATGCCTTCATAAAGAAGAAAGAAAAGGCTTGCGTAGCTGTATTCAAGAACACTTGGTCAATTCATGTCACTCTCTCAGACCTGTGTTGGTAAATGAATTAAGTAGTGAACTTTTTCAAATTCTCCCAGTTCATAGTGATTGGTGTATGTAGTTTTCACACAAGTGTGGAATTTTCAGCATGTCTACCATTGATATCAGGTGTGCGTCGGGCGAAGATCGTAGCTCGGAGCGTTTGAATGGTCAACGCGCGCCCTAACCGCTCTGGTGATTTTCATTTGATCGGATCAAGGATTTCATCATGAGCTGACATCAGTTAGAGAACCACTGGAAAACTCGGGAGTACTTAACAGTTGTTTCATCCTAGGTTGAAATTCTTCATCAGTACGCACCCGCTGAGTTTCGAACTCAGCGGGTGCGTACTAAATTTAGTGATATAAAGTGTTGTATTTCATGTCTCCGTCTTTTGTACACAGGACTAATCGTTAACGTTATTCACTGTAGTACTTAGTTTTGTGAGTTCTAATTTTTCATAGCACATTGTTTTTTTCAAGTCTGCAGATTTACCTTACTTATGAGTAGTAATGGTAAGTATGAAATCCATCTCCAAGGCTTTCTGCTTCCTGATTGCATCCACTGACGTTAAATTATTTTAAAATATATGAAAACCATGGATAGAACACCTGTGAGTATGAATGCACAGATAAAACGTTTATTTAATAGATTTGTTTCCCTTGATAAATTCATAAACACACTTGGAGGTGATAACAGCAGGGTATTTATCCAGTTTTGAGCGGCTTATAGAGGAAGTAGTGCTGAATAATCTTATGAGTTTAGCTACCGGGAAGCTTCTTTTTATTGCACCTTTCATTCTTTTGTTACACTGTATCTCCTTTGAATAAGATATAAATAAACACTTTTTCTTTTTTACAGTTGGTTGTTTTTCTCTTTTATCTTTTCCTCTGCTATACTTTTGCATAAATCCCTTAGGGTATCCATTTTCTCTTAGGCATTTCTTGACGAAATCTAGTTCTTCTTCGACCTTTTCGGTGAACCTTCTTTCCTGGCTCTGCCGTGCAAAGTCCTCACTAATCCACGTTTACAGCTTATGGGACAAAAGCTGCTGTAGTGAAGATACTGCCTAGTCCAGGTTTCTTTTCTATAGATGGACTTTTCAATAGTACCTTCGTTTGGTCTTTCTACCTGTAGATCCAGAAAAATTGAAGTCTTTATTATGCCCATATTCCATGGTGAATTTGATGTTTGGATGGGTTTCACTTAGGTGTTCATATAATGCCCATGCCCTACTGATATCCCATTAACTGTGTTTATGAATTTGCGTGCATTTACCGGAGCAAGTACATCGGAAGGACAGAAAAAAGGCCTCTTTCCGGTTTCCCGAATATATTCCGGGAAACCTGTATCTGAAAGGAAGCAAATATTCTCAGAGTGCAATTACCAGACATATTATTGATACCGGACATCTCGTAGATATTTCTAAGTACTTCAAAATATTAAATAGACAAAGGACCGCAAATTTTGCTACGATTCCCTGAAGCCATCGCAATCTAACGATTTAAGCCGGACTTATGTATACAGACTGACAGACAGTGTGTGTGTGATTGATCTCTCATTCCCTTGGTAACTGAATTTTGATTTTGACTACATTAATTAATCGTCTAATTCAGTGGTCTCAACTCACTAAGCAAATACTAATCTTATAAACTGTTTTTCGAGTTACTATGTGAACCTACAAGCTAACACTGTTCCTTTAATTAATTTTTTCTCTTTTCTGTCTTACCCCTCCCCCTCTTTTCTACATTGAAAGCGTATAAATTGATGATGAAAACGTAAACTAAAAAAATTGTGATGCTTTCATTTTGGATGCGTCAATTTTATAGTATCTCTTCACTACTACCACTTAAATAAATAAAGTATGTCATAATCATCTATATAACCATTGTAACTTCAGGTAGTCTGTAGCTGACGAGAACCTGTGAAATAGAATGATATCATTTTATGCCACAAATTTCGTTTTCCTTTCTTTATAGAAACCTCTGTTTATTAAGTTAAACGTTGGTAGCACAGTGGTTAGGACTCTCGCCGACTATGTACATGGTCCAAGGTTCGATCTCCTGACGACGCACACCTGATATCTATGGTCAGCCTGCAAAATTTGCGCTACCGATATCGCATGCTGAAAATTCCATACTTGTACGAAAAATACAGTGTGGAATCAAGTTGTAATCAGAAGTATAACAAATATCAAACATAAAAACATCTAAAATATACCATTCAATGGTGACTTGTTAAGTGAGATTTTGTTCCATAGATTTTCCAAAAGTATGCGTAGAACATTTTATTTAGGAAATCGATGCTTATCATTCTATAGTCGGCGAATGATTAGGACCTAGATGAAGGGTAAACTAAATAGTTTTGCAGCCTTCATGTGTATTTATCAATTCAACTGCTCCTAAAAAGATATTTATGTTGGGTAAGTTACTCTAAACTATAGTGATACAAAATAGAAGCCATCTAATGAATGGATTGATGGCCTGAAGAAACTAATCAGATGGGTCCGTAAGTAGAGTTACGGATGCTGTACATGATTTGCACTGCACATTTCATCCAGGTATATATTTTATTTAAATGCCGCTTAGACAACAGGCTCATTCGAAGTGAGAAAACGTGTAGATGATGTGAAGGTGAAACGCACTTTCAACTCTCATCCCTTGACCAAATTCACAATACTGTCAATCATACAGAGAGACGATTTCGTTAATCCCCTCAGCAGGACATACAAATTTCATTGTTAGTTTATGCAGTCATTTAAAAAAGCGCATCAGAGTAGTGAGTTGGCCAAGAAGCATAATAATTTGCACATATCTCAACACATAAACGTACAGAAATTGGTTTAGCTCAACTATGAGCAACCCAATGAGAACCCCATGAGGTTTTCTTAGAAGATATACAAAAATATTAATTTGTGGATGGTGACTAGCAGTGGAATCCAGGATGCGCATTTCGTCCCAGTTTGGTCTCGTCATCCGGACGCACTTGGATTTCCTAGTGAGTGTTGATGTTCACAAAAAGGCTCAAATCCAGTGCCCAAAATTTCAAACGACTTGGTGGGAATAACATCACTCGCTGCGTGATTCAGGCGCATTCAGGTGATGAGTCCCGACTTTGGATGAAATGCTCGTCTTGGATTCCACTGCTAGTAGCATTCACCACTTAACTTCTAATTACACGCTCAGACGTCGTCGAAGCATCTGCACAAGAATCCGACATATCAACCTTAGACCGAGCACTTTGGTCCAAGCAATCGATGGGAAAATCTAAAATTCAATTAGATGTACAAGAAAATTGCCTATTTAACAATTTTTAACATTACATTACTTTCGCATAAATGATTTTTTTTCAAAATACTCACGTTTACTTCAGACTTATCTCAGTGATCTTCAGGGATTTGTCAAGGATTTTTGTTGGATAGTTTCGTTTTGGGCAGCTATATTTTAGAGTGACTGTTGGGTGTTTTACTAAAAGGGTTGACTGAAGTGCTACTCAAAATCCCCTATCATATTTTGGCAGACAATACAAACAAAACATCTCTAGCTCCGTTTTGTCACATTTAGATGATATTGGTAAGGAAGAAAACGAAAGCATTCAGGGTGTTTGATTGCATCCCACCGAATCCTTCCAGCGAACTTCGTGAACGTCTACAATATCTAGCTGAGGAGTTAAGTTTTCTAACTATTAAGCCTAAAGTATGCATTCAAAGGAAGTTTGTACAGCTGTTAACCGTCTCTCGCCCTCTTTAGACTTAACTCGATGATAATATAACCTCCAACACCTAATTACATTTTCTAGTCCCTTTCTTATCATCTCTTAGTTTTATCCATCTCTAATTCCTTTCGAATATTTTTCGAGGTTCTCAGTTGACTTGTTCCCATAGTTTCGTGTTACTAATTGTTTCTGGTCATTTCATCTTTAGTATAGAGCGAAGCCAGCTATTGCCATCGGTGACACGCAATGCAAGCTTTTGACCTGTATAAAAGAATCCACTGACTTCAAATTTGTGTTCGAAATCCGAAACGGTATGCTGAGTACAAACAATTTCCTAACTGATTTATTAATGTTGATTGTGTACCTACCTTATCTTTCCAATTCTGACTGGTTTTAAAACGGCGCTACTTGGCTAGGTAAGTGAAGAAAATAACCTCTGTCAAATCTCTCCCGTTGTTGTTATTGCTTTTGATGTTGGTTGGTTGGTTATCTTGACCACCTCCATCTTCTCTATGTCCACCTGGAGTTCTGATCTTACTGCAGGCAACTTCAACTAACTTGATTGAATGAAGGATTTCTTCATGAGCTGAAATCAGAAAGAGAACCATTGTAGTACCTGCTGGAACTACTGAGCAGCTGTTTCGTCAGCTAAGTTTGAGACTCTTCCGAGTATGCACCCACCACTCGGGTTCAAAATCAGGACCCTCTGGTTACAAGGCAAGCTGGTAGACGATTAATACCACTGGGACTCGATCCAGTGGCTAGTCAGTGCATGAATTCTACCTTCTCCCAATTCACGACACAACCCAACCTTGTTCTCAATGTCTTCTTCGATGAGTTACTGCCTCACCTTCATCTTATTGTATCCCACTAGTCACAGCTGTCCACTTGAACCCCTAGAAGTTAGAATTCATGAGCTATTGGATCGAGTTTCAGTGGCTCAATGGTCTACGATCCAGCTCTCTGTCTTGTAACTAGAAAATCCTTGGTTCAAAGGTGGGCGGGTGCTGATTAAGAATCTCAAACTAGGCTGACGAAATAGCTGTCCAGTTCTCCCTAGAAGTTTTCCAGTGGTTCCCTAACTGATATCAGCTCATGATGAAATCCTCTATGCATTCAAACAAAATCCGTACAAACCAATACGCCTATCTTCCAGGTTTGTTTGACATTAAACATAATGAAACTTATAATTAACAAATATGCTATGAAAGTAAGAAGAACATACTACTGACTAATGAAGTATCATTGAAATATTCCTTTTTTCTGAATATACACACACTTTTGAACACCGAGAAACAAGAATAATGAAAATAGAACAATTATACAATATTTAACAAGGATTTTTAATAAGGTAAAGAATGAATAACAAAAGATCTGGGTTGAGATAGATAGGTAGATGCGTTCAATTTATACATATGTGACTAATATGTATGTATATATATGTTTGGTTTATTCTCTTTTACAAGTTGTATACATATATTAACTGTTCAACTGACTCTATTAAGCATTTGATGATAATTCTGTGGATACGTTTTGCTGTGGTTGATGTTGGCGACGCCGTTGATGTTGATGATGCTTGTGATGACGGTGGGAATATTTTTCATGTCCATTGTGCTTTTTTTCCTCTATTGACAAGGGTGAGAGGCCTGTCTGCTGAACATTCCCCTCAGCCGTTGTTTGACTAATATTTTCAGATGCAGTGAAATCATTCGTGAGATAATTTGACAGAGTACTACAAAACATGTGATGGCTAACACCTGACACATGATTATTATGATCAAGTGAAAGTGTATTCCCACAAGAACACTGGACTGTATGCATTATCTCCTCTTGACATAATGAAGAAGGCATCGACGAAGATGATGAACACGAAGAAATAGCAGAGGTAGCAGCCGCTGTTGTAGAATTCCTAGAATTTTTAGCTCTTATATAACAACGTATGCACATTTCGAATACTTCACCCAGGGAAATCATTGACAAACCAATCCATATTGAAAACAATCCACCAGTTTGTGATAATAAACTTGTCAGTGAGAGAACTTCTTTCTCCTCGACTTTACGTACATCAAAATTTGGCCGATTAATAAGTACAGCAAGTAGTTTTCTTTCTAAGACATTTGTATGCTCAAGAATATTAGCTGCCTCAGTTTCATTGCCTTTTTCTAGCTGACGTCGGGCTTCATGATATGGTTGAAATTCTGTACTATTAAATATGCCTAACCTTTTATTATGTGATGAATTCAACCATGTCAACTGCCAACTTTTAGTTGGCCATGTTGATGTAGATTGTTCTGATTCATAAGAGTAGAAGGAACACGGCATAGTACAACTTGGTATTGCACCGTGAACATAATTTTGTGTGACTGAACTCTTACACATGATTCTCTCAACAAATTTATGCATTTCATCTATACAAGAATTATTTGTTATAGTTGAATTTATATTATTATAATTATTATTTACATTTGATTCTGATGATGCTAATGAAGATGTTGATAATGACGATTTGAGCTGACGACGACTACAACCCGATGTACTGATGAATTTTGAAAGACTTGTACACGGTTCATAACCTTCATCTTCGTTATACGCATATTCCATTGAATAACAACCACAATGTTTATTGATATCATTTTGTATTGTAAGATGACGACAGGCATACTCTGAATAATTATAACTCATATCATATAACTGTAAATTCATTGGATGATTCATAGAACATCTACCATATGGTGGCATTTGTTGAATATTTTCCACAATAGACAAACGTAATTCAGTCAGTGTACCAGGTTTTAAATTTATACTTTTATCATTGATATTTGGTATAGTATCAGCGCCATGAATTGATATCAGTGCACCAGATAATTGAGATTTCACTTCATTATGAAAACAATCAATACAATGAGCACGTTTCAACATTTCATCTAAGTAAATATACATTTCAATATTTGTTAATGTTGAACGTAAATAACTATACGGTTCAAAGGTGGCACAGTTTAAATATTGGGCATGAATAAATTTACGCCAAATACCGTTGCGTTCACATGGTGCTGCAACGGGTTTACTCCCGTTCAGATAGGTTATCTATAGAGAAAAATGGAAAGAAAATACATAAAAGGCTAGAAGTCAACTTTATACAACTTTAGTGAAAAGTCGTCGTGACCAGTGAAGTAATAAAAACAATAATAATAATAATAATCTGCTTTAATTGAATTTAAGATTTTCCCGTCGATTGATTGGAAGACTAAAGTGTTCAGTCTCAGGTTAACATGTCGGTTTCTTGTGCAGATGCCTCGACGATGTCTGGGCATGTAATTAGAGGTTTATTGGTCGATGATGACTAGCAGCATCTTGGATTCTACTGCTCTCGTGGCCCACGTGGTCCAGTGGATAACGCTTTGGCGTTTGAAACTATAGGCATTGAGTTCGAGCCTCGGTGGGAACATCATCAATCACTGAGAAATGCAGGTACATCCGGATGACGAATCCCGAATAGAACAAAGTGCGTGTTATCCTGGATTCCACTACTAGTCACTATCCCTTCCCCCATTAAATAATCTACTTTATCCCTAAAAATAGTACTTATAATACTGAATGGAATTCACAGCATTTGTCACAATATTGCATCTCATTTACTCAAAATATAATTTAAATTAAAAATTAAAACAAAATTAACCAGAGGAATTTGTCCACATTTACGGGTATAAAGTCAAAAATACTCGAAGCACGAAATGAGAATGATAAATATAATAATGATAATAATAACAGTGAGTTTGTTTCAGAGAGTATCGTCGATTCAGTTTGGAAATTTTAGCATGCTATAGATTATTGAATCTAATATTCTGTTGATATAGCAACATGATGAGGGGAAATAGAAAAAAATTAACAGTTATTAACACAGCTTAAATAATGTTCACACTTATGAAGAAATAAACAAATAAAAACAAAACAAATTAAGAGGATTATAAATATAAGAAGTACAGTAACAATAAAGCTTGATGTTATAAGGGTGGATGGAGGAAATGGTTTATTTAATAGTGGAAATAAGGTTAGTTAGTTCATGCCTAACACTATTTGCATCACATAAAGTACGTGCTAAATAGGGTATGGTGAAATTTCTACACTTAAACGTGCGAGCATAAAGTCTTTTGAAATGACATCTTGTTCTATCTGAGAAGGAGAGGCAAGGTGAAAGTTGCGAGTAAAGTGGATGCTCACAGTCTGACAAACTTCCTCCAGCAAATTTTTCACATGACATCAAGTGCCCATCAATGCTAGTGTTTACGATATGGCTCAGTAGGATACCACTCACCCTGCTGACAGCCTTCAGAGTTTTACGAAGTATGATATAGTCTATTTTAAGCAATCCAGGAAAGAATAAGGGTGAACAGTAAAGAAGGATAGCAAAGATGCACGAGTTGACAAACTGTAAGAGGAGGAGTGATTGAGTTATGCCTGAGTGCCTTAACCTCCTAATGTAAAAAGTTAGACGAAATATTTTCTTTTAGAAATCGCTAAGACATGGGAAGACCAGGATAGGTCAGAAGAAATAATTAATCCAACATACTGAACTTCAGACTTGATTTCTATATCACTATCAGCAATTCCGCAACGGTTATATCAACCAACAGCTTCATTTAACTTTCTTTTACTTCGGAAACTAAAATTCACAGTCTGATATTTGGAAGGATTTAGTTTAAGGCCGTTAGATGAAGACCATTTGCTAATTCCTGATAGAAAGCTGTTCATCTTAGTACAGCCAACCTGGGGGTAAACGGACTTTGAAATAGTCAGATCATTGGCATACTTAACAAAGTTCATTTCATCAGAGTAAAGCAAATCATGCAAGAAGAAAGAAAACAGAAAAAGAGAAAGGACAGCGCCTTGAGGGACACTAGCCTCAGTAAGCGATGGAGTGAACGACTTTCACTGACATGCAGTGTACTGAAAGTCGGTTGGCTGTAGGCACAAACACATACAGATGATTTGGCCAGTGCCAGTCGCGTTGTATCGTGAACCGATAGAAGTTGGAATTCATCATCTGGTCATTGGGTGGGGTGCCAGTGCCTTCCAACCGCAACGCACTGAGTTCGAACCCAAGTGGTGGGTGCGGGCCTCTGAAGAGTTCCAAACTAATCTAACAAAACATATATCCAATAATTCCCGTGGATTCTTAATGATTCTCTAACTGATATCAGCCTATGGCTAAACTTCGAATTATTTTTTATTTCTTTATATTTCTTCAGGAGTCGATTTGTCATTGAAAGATCGTGGGTACTGGGGAACTGTTCTGTTTCCTGGTATGGGATAATTCAGGAGTGCTCAGTGGCAGGAACCATGAGAGATAGGAGCAACAAGCTTTAAGTTACGTGGCAAGATGGTTGATAATTAAGCCAATGGAGTGGTGTCTGATGTTATGTGGACTCTGTCTTCTCTCAGCTCACGCTATAGTGGGATTACTGCCAATCAATACGATCAATGAACACTCTCTTCATATGGTAGACTTAAGTCGCTGAAACTCCCCACTACAAATTCTTGTAACTATTAATAAATAGGAGAGGAATAATAACGATCTTAATGACAAGTTTAATACTAACACGGAACAGATATCAACTTCTTCATGGATTCTAATAATTCAGTAACCAATGCCATTTTATAACGAATCCTTGGAAATCTATAGTTGACAACATGCTTTCACTATAATAACTTTGTCGGCATAATACGAACAAGAATATACGTCTGTCAGAATGAAACTGAAGGAAATATTTTATCTTGTATTTCTAAAGGATGAGTAGAAGAAATAGAGTCTTAGGGAAATAACTGGTCTCAGCTCATGATGAAATCCTCCAGGCAATCAAACAAAAATCTCTACAAAACCAATACTTGAAAATTGATTTGATGCTCACTAGTGACTTGTCCTATTTATGCACTTACCTGTAGGTTCTGGTGAAAAGCCGTGACCAGTACGGTACAGTAGGTTGAAGGTGAGGCAGTCACTTATCAAAGAAGACATTAAGAAGTGGTTTCACCATGTCGCAAATTTGGAGAAGTTAGAATTCATGCATTGGCTGGCCATTGGATAAGGTCTCAGTGGGTGCTTACTGCTCTACGATCTAGCTCACCTTGTAACCAGAAGGTCGTGGGTTCAAACCATGCTGGTGGGCGCATATCGCTGGGGAGTCCCGAACCAGGCTGCTAAAGCAGCTGTTCAGTACTCTCAGCTGGTTTTCCGAAACTTTTCTAGCTGATATCACCTCAATATGAAACCCTTCAACCAGTCAGATAACTAATAAATTTCCAACTGCAAAGAACGCGAGTAAGTTTAAACCTCTTTCAATTCTATCTGAAAAAAAGGAGATTTAGAGATGGTAAGAGTCGTTTCTAGAATTTTTAGCCTAATTTTATCTTAGTGTCATAAATATTATGTAACAAAAACTAATAAAAGTGATTTTTAACAGAATATTATCGTATTTATGCCAAGGAATATGAATTGAATGACCCTGAATGTGTGCATCGGTGCATCGGCGGTAGAGGGGCTGCCGGGATTCGAACCTAGGACCACGTGAGTGGCCAGCTAGCACTCTACATCTGTACCATCAATGCACAGCAGTGGAGTGCTTGCCAACCGCGCTACAGGTGGTCCGGAGTTTGATCCTCCGTCGACGCAATCCTAGACCTAGGCTAGTAATAAGACTGGTAGAGAGGGAAGGTTGAGCGTGTCGCTAGCAACCTTATCCGGTTAAAATAAACGCCACTGCTACCGAAAATTTAAACCCCTTAACTTGAAGCCCCATACTCTACTGGGAAAGCAAATGAGTAAAAGAAGACACCGAGTATATTTTGCACCTCTATCTAAACTAGAGAAAATAATGTCATGTAAAACAAAAGTAGCATATCAAGTAAACCTACCACATTTATAAGAAAATTGTTTAGGGTCATTTAGATGACGTTTATCAATTAATTTTAAAGGTTGTTGGGTAATGCCAATGGATCTCAATTCAATACTTAATTCACTTGATGATTCAGATACAGGAACCATTTTAAATATCGTTTCAAGAAGCTGGCACAACACCATTAGAAAAGGATTCATTAAACGTACCAGTGAGAGGATAAAACAAATGCCTGCACATTTTCTGAGAATAATGCCAGGCATCTGAACTGAAATAAAGGTTGGATAGGTTTCAAGAATTAGCAACACTTGCGAAAGTACTAAAACCAGAAAAGCAGCAATTCTTCTCGGATAAGGGGAAATTTTTACCTGATATGAAGTACGCTGACTATTTATTTCCTCGAATTAAACTGTTATCAGTCTTATTCTATTAAGTTCAGCATGTAGAATGTTTCTAAGATTTAAGAAAAATCTTACAGGGAGAGTTGTCGCTATGGTGTGGTGGTTAGGACATGGTGTTGTGACCGATCGAACCCAGGTTCGAATCCTGGCAGCGACATCCTATTCTCCGCTTTTGCATCTGTGGCGCAGCGATAAGATGGTCACCAACCACGCCTCATGTAGTCTGTGGTTCGATCCCTGGCCACAAACGCGATCCTTTGCCTCGCTACGTCAGTAATATAACCGGCTAAGAGGGAAGGTTGGGCATGAAGCTAGCAACACAATCCTGTAAAAATAAACACTGCCGCTGAAACTTCATGCCTTTAACTTGAAGCCCTATATTTCACTGGGAACATAAAGGAATAAAAAACAAAATGCAGGGAGAATCCGAAGGACATTCCGATGAATCGAAATGTGAAATACGATAGATTTTATAATTCTAGTATATCGTAAACACACCAAATACGATTCATAAGTCAGCTTTCAAAACTCGACTAGAGTATACTAAAAAACTTCCAGTTATCTTTAGTGAATTTATTACGGTGTTTAATCACCTGTAATAATTTTTTTTTTAACGTGACGTTGCTTGAGGAACAGTTAATATATGATCAAAGGGAAACAGACAACAGGATTCGATACTTCTCGATAAACTGGAAAAAACTTTGTACCTTCAACATTCTACATACACCTAATAGAATAATCCGAAAAGTATATAAATATATATACATATACATATATATATATATAGAGAGAGAGAGATTTCGGTCTGACAGTTCCTGATAAGACACTATTGAGCTAAGACTACTTATTTTTTTTATTTTTTATTTTTTGATTACAGCTTGATTCCACACCGTATTTTTGGTATAAGTATGAAATTTTCAGCGTGGATATCGGTAGCCCAAATTTCGCAGGCCGACCATAGATATCAGGTGTGCGTCAGAGTGGGCTCGAACCCCGGACCATATGCATGGTTGGCGAGAGTCCTTACCACTGTGCCACCGACGCACTTGACGGTCACAGTTAAAAAGCATACGAAGTATTATAACGCCATATATATTGTCTTATTTTTTTATCGATATTGAAAGTACTGAACAAAAATATATCTAAATGTGAATAATAATAATAACGATTATTAGTATGGTTAATGAACAAAGAACTCTCTTTTCGATCACGCCTTCATCCTCACGTTCTACATTATACACACATTATAGTGAATGAATGAATTAGTGTTATCAACAACGTTAATGTTGTTTAAATAACATCGAATCAATAATATCAATAGATTACAGCTCAGTAGCATCAATATAACAATAAACCCAATATCAGAAAACTCAAGAAAGATAATATTACGAATTTATGAATTTAAAGTCCCTACTGAAGGCCGGCCAGGGAAGTAGTAGTAGCTGGCTGGACTTGCTTCTTTTGCACATAAAGCACTGGTTGTTTTACACGAATTGCGGTACTTCGATGTTTTTGGTAATTTATTTTGCACCCGGTCGATGATAGAGAAGGATCCTTCAATGCTGGTTAGTTTTGTGGCCAATTTTCAGCAGGTGGCCTAATATCAAATTGTTGATGGTTTGCACTACACCCTTACTTAGCCATAGTGGGAGATGATCTCAAGCGATCACGAAAAATCAAGTTCTTAGAGCAACGGCCAATATAACTCGCTCCACAAGTGCAGTTGAACTGACAGATAAAATTTGGAGTGGCTAGCTAGTCTAGGTAATTCATCTTTCATTCACGAAATCATTATCGGTCGTGTAGAGAATAAGACGTGTAGTTCGCCACTATCGCTGCCCTGGTTGGCTCAAGGTAGAGGCTATAAATTCATAAATTTGTATAATTATCATCCTAATTTTTCTGACATTCAGTTTATTGTTATGTTAATGTTATTGCATTGTAATTCATTGTTGTTATTGTTGACTCGATGTTATTTAAACAACATTATTTTTATTTTTTATTTTTGATAACAGCTTGATTCCACACTGTATTTTTGGTACAAGTATGGAATTTTCAGCGTGGATATTGGTAGCCCAAAATTCGCAGGCCAACCATAGATATCAGGTGTGCGTCGGCGTGGGCTCGAACCTCGGACCATGAGCATGATCGGCGAGAGTCCTAACCACTGTGCCACCGACGCATTAATGTTGTTCATAATACCAGTTCATTCACTCACTATCATGTATATATAACTTTAGAGCCTGATGGAGAAGGGGATATCGAAAACAGTATTCTTTGTTTAGTATCCATTCTTTTGAAAATTTTAATCGGCATTTTTAATCAATTAATAGTATAAAATATTTGGTATACCGGGAATCAAAAGTTAATCTTAATGAAGAATATTCCTTTCAATAATTATATCTTCAGGTTCTTAAAATTGTTCAACACTGAGACCTGACCAAGTAGTTGATAAATTCCAGCTTCTGTCAGTGCATGATACATGTATTAGGCGCAACTGCCAGCTAGTATGATAGGCGAGTGACTGTTCTCTTGTCCGACCTGGTTCATTACGTTCATTAGTCTAGGTGACACTGTCAGTGTTATGTCACTATTTCACTCCTTATGTTGACTATCTCTAAATATGACATTCATTTCACGTAATCGTGTAAGGGTTTTACGTTAATTTTTAAACAACGTCTCGCAGGAGAGTTTAGCATTATGAATTCTTGGTTATCCCTGTTTACTTCTGCTGAGCTCCTCATGCCAGGCACTCTGTTAATGCTCCCGCAGCGGTAGGCGTTTTTCCAATCCCCCACTGTCCGGTCCCAACCAAACCATGAACGCTTTTAAGATGGTTCATTACTGCAATGTCTCAGTGGGTCACAGCCTCTCACATGTTTTCGCCACACAATTGCACATTCACCTAGCAGGTAGTATACAATCATCATCCTTGGATCAGGGACAATATTTATTTAAGTATCGAAGCCATCAAGAGCACCTAAAGTGCTGACAGTACTCTTACGGTGACTCCCCTCCATTGACCACGGCAAACATGGTTATGATAATAACATTTTCTGTGTAGGCTCCTTCCACACTCACCTCAGCCCGTGGATCTACACCGCATGTCGAAGCACCAGAAGTCCAAAATGCTTCCTGCATATAGATAATAGCATTAACCTACGTCTCGGGATGGTGTACAAAAGTATTTATCCTAATATAATAGACTGTGCCCCTGGACCGCTGGCGGATACTGCTACAGCTGCTTTGCTCCCACTCAATCATAGAAGGAACCCTGAGGCTTTTGTGACCAGGCAACTGGATGTCGTGCCACCAA
The DNA here is from genome assembly GCA_944472135.2 of Trichobilharzia regenti. NCBI lineage: Eukaryota > Metazoa > Platyhelminthes > Trematoda > Strigeidida > Schistosomatidae > Trichobilharzia > Trichobilharzia regenti. The sequence goes on along the minus strand of OX235264.1, from coordinate 115,471,197 downwards.
CCTTAGTTATTTGACCTCAGTGGACAGTTTTAAAGACACACAACCGGCCACGGATCCCACACCTTATTCAGGAACAAAGACCCACGACTGACCATAGTCCGACGAAACATTAACAGCCACGGTGCTGAGCAAACTAGTCTCGAACGTAATCCCCTCACAGGTTGCCTGAAGGTTTAATTCAAGCTTTCCAGTAGACACAGGGATACGAGGCTATCACCAGCATCCTTCCCCGATCGGTGTTCACGACCATGATACCGATCGCAGTCAATGCCCCAATCGCACTCGCCAAGAGGATAACAACTATAACACCACCACGTAATGGAGTCCCAAAAGGTGCAAGAAATATTTCACTCTCATCCTGATAGAATTTAGCTAGGGAGGCTACAAGCAACCCCACCCGGCAGGAACCACGTGGAAGTACCTACCAGTGCAACCATAACCTTAAGATACTACCTTAAAAGAGTCATAGTTAGAGAATGTTACGCGTAAAGAGAATATAAATTAATAAGCTGAGGATCTTTTCTGGGTACAGACGACACGCATGCAATCGTTTTCATGTAGCTGTGAAATCTTGTACTACGCGATAGTCGTTAAAAACGCCATCTAATTTGCGCAACCAGGCATAAATCGTTAAAACCCTGTGAAATGTAATGGAATTATCCATAAGTCCTAAATATTTGATGAAAGCAGGATTTGCCTAATGATATTAAAATACGTTATCCATCCTGCTTGCTGATTCAGATCTGAGGTTGTTAACTTCACACTCGACCAGTTCATATATTTGTCATTAGGGCTAAGGGACGTCAATACTTCGATATCTACTTGTGGATATTTGATGTCCTGCTGAGAGGAATTCAGCACGGCTTATCAACTACTGTGAATATGCAGGATTCATGTTCTTGTGTCACAAAACAATGAAAAAGGTTTCAAGAATATCTAAAATTATCCGATAGCCTCTTTAGTGTCCCATGGTGAATCACATACTGACAATAATACTAATATAAGTAGTTAAGAGAGATTGTCATTAGCAGTTCTAAGCATGTATCTATTTTCATACCCTTTAGGCTCACATCTTTACCTCATCTTTTTGCAAACACGTGAATGACGAACAAATGTAACATTGATAGCGATGAATTTGAGGTGGGCTAACAAATCTAACAATTAGGATAACAGTCTTTGTTTTGAAGATAATTTTTGTAGACAGAAAAAGACGATGAATGTAACATTTCTAAGCATGTATAAAACAAATTCCTCAGTTTTTTTTTACTGAAAGGATTTACAGAGAACATTTAGCTTAGGAAGAGAATAATGCGATATGACAAGTATATAAGAGAAAGGTAGATTAAACAGAGTATAAAAAAAACTAAATCATCAAAATAAAATATCTCAGTGTATATTGCATTAAATGTAATATTTAAGTGTTGCTTTGAAGGCATGTGACTTGTCACAAGATTGCATCATGAGGTGACATAAGTTACGGAACCAGGTTGGGCGGGTGTGGGCACAAATACTACTTGTCACCCATCATATTGGCTAGTGCTAGTCACGCTTTATCGTGAACTGATCAGCGAGTCGTATCCCAGTGGTTGGATGATCTATGAGTTAGCTCCCCTTCCAGTCGGAAGGTGGTGGATCCGTGTTGTCAAAGAGGCTTAAACTACATATGTAAAAAATTATATTTGTAAAATCTCAGCGATATTGAAATGAGTAATTCCAACGTTCTCCACGTTCGGCAATCTGGTCCGAACTTCTTCAGGGAAATTAATCGAAATTAACATAACAGGTTTATATATAAAAGGAACATCTTTTGTTTTTAAAAACCTTGTCCAATCATGATTTATAAAACAAGCAGTAGCAAGTATAATAAACAAAATTGTACGAGTTGTGATCAAAATTTGACCTCAGACTTACAAATAGTGATCTACCCTTGTTAAACACTTTAAACACAGTGTGTATGTGTGTATGTGTGTGCAGATAAACAGTTGTAAAACAATGTCTTAACGTCTCCATGAGTAGATATAGACAGTCAGGAAACGTTGACCAAGTATTATTAGTTAGTGATACATATCCATTCTTATTTATTGATCAGGATTTCCTATGCGTCATCTAACATCACACCTTCATGTCGGTTCAAACTGTTAGTATCTAGAATTATATGATTAGACGTATTTTCAAAATTATGGTGTTTAGGATTAGAGTTTAGTTGAACAACCCCGTCAAACTTATTACCTTGTCTTCTTTCTGAAAATTCAGCTGCTTTATTCGACCTACTGAAGTTGTCAGGTGACTGGACAGCTACGAATTTAGGATACGCATTCTGCTGCAGACAACGGAGAGTGGAAACACGATGATTGTGCCAATTACATAGTTTCTTTGTTAATTTAATTCGATTACAAAATAAATCAAATGAACTGTAGTCAAGATTTGACAGAATAGTTCTATAATATTTGGGCGCCGAGTGAGAAGTAGATATTTGTAAAAAATTATATTTGTAATCCTAAACACCATAATTTTGAAAATACGTCTAATCATATAATTCTAGATACTAACAGTTTGAACCGACTTGAAGGTGTGATGTTAGATGACGCATAGGAAATCCTGATTAATAAATAAGAATGGATATGTATCACTAACTAATAATACTTGGTCAACGTTTCCTGACTGTCTATATCTACTCATGGAGACGTTAAGACATTGTTTTACAACTGTTTATCTGCACACACATACACACATACACACTGTGTTTAAAGTGTTTAACAAGGGTAGATCACTATTTGTAAGTCTGAGGTCAAATTTTGATCACAACTCGTACAATTTTGTTTATTATACTTGCTACTGCTTGTTTTATAAATCATGATTGGACAAGGTTTTTAAAAACAAAAGATGTTCCTTTTATATATAAACCTGTTATGTTAATTTCGATTAATTTCCCTGAAGAAGTTCGGACCAGATTGCCGAACGTGGAGAACGTTGGAATTACTCATTTCAATATCGCTGAGATTTTACAAATATAATTTTTTACAAATATCTACTTCTCACTCGGTGCCCAAATATTATAGGACTATTCTGTCAAATCTTGACTGCAGTTCATTTGGCTCAAACTACGTTGACGAAACAGATGTTCAGTACACTAGGAAGGTGTTCCAATGGTTCCCTAACCGACATCAACTCATAATGAAATGTCATCTTATTGTTAAGTGAATAATATTTCGGCGTTTTCAACCAGCGTTAAGTATAAGAACATGGAAAGAATAAAATTTTAGTATTTCCGTTGAAAAGGAGAAAAAAAAACAGTTCTGAGTGAAGCAAAAGATTTGCTTAGAAAATCACTAATAAACGATCTTCGTTCACAATATTTAAGCTTCTTAGATATGTTTCAGCTAATTTTACAATTATTTGCCTCTTCCCTCCTTGACTAAGTATCTTTCCCCTAATATTTTCGTATCACAGGTTGACGTATTTTTTTTATCATTTATCTTTCCCTCTGTTTAAACTTTAATTTTAATGGTTCCATTTGTCATTGGGTAATTACACTGATAATGTCATGTTTTACGACTGAGATTTCGTCCAATGTGACTCTTACACATTGTAGTGTATGAGGGAATTGTCGGTGTGTGATCCTAGTGAATAAGATTTTATTCTCATATAAGTGAGAATTATTGAGCCCGAATTTTGGAGAACTAAGTCTTGTACTTGTTTTACACTTAGAAAGTAACCTTGTCTGTATAGATGCCTGAAGGAACAGTTGAGGTAATCTTGAATTTTTGATGTTAACATCGTTGCATTTTGTCACTTTGTATGGCTCAAAGGAGTTTAGGTCAGTCAAACAGTAGGGTGTGGAGATCAGTTTCCTTATTTGAGACCAAGAGAGGTATGTTTTTTTGGTAACAGAGAAAATAAGCACCTCCCAAACATGTCACAAAACTGCGTGATCAAATCGCAGGAAACCAACACTTGGTACTAAAAGTAATCCACTGGGATTTCCACAGAACTTATTCATTTTCTGAAGAACTCTAAGTGACTGAACAATATCTCAGATGTTAAACTTTTTAATAATGCTTTACTTTAATGTGTGTTAAACAACGTTTACTAGGTCAGGAAAAAAACGTAATTCTGCTTCGAAAGAGAAAGAAAGATCAGATTTGTAGTATAGAATGATATCACCATCCTATTTCACAAGTTCTCATCAGCTGCACACCACTGCCTGGAATTACAGTGGTTATAAATAATAACATTTCATACTTCAGTGTTTGAAAGGTATTAGTAAAAACATTATGAGATGAACGCATATGCTTTATAAGCCAATCGAAATTGGATACGTACCCTGAAAATGTCCTCGCCAACTGCATTTATAAATTTTCGTGCACCCGTGGCAGCAAGCACATTGTAAGGACAGGAAGAAGGCCTTCTATCCGTCATATTCCGAGTCACCTATGCTTATAAGGAAGTAGATATTTACAAATTGGAGTTACCAGACAATCATAATATATATACGGGTCACTTTGTCCAGGTTTCCAAATCCTTCAAAATATTAAATAAACATACAAAGGACAGTGAATCTACTACGATTTGCTGAAGCAATTGCAATCAAATATCTCAAAGCAAACTTATGCATACAGAAAGAGAGTGTGATTAATCTCTCATTCCTCTAGTAACCTTATCTCTTTCATCACACTGATTAGTCAGTCACACCAGTGAGCTAAGCCCACTAAACAAGTTTTCAATGTGATGAACTTTAACCTTCTTGAGTTGCCAATGTTGACGTACACGCTAACACTGTTTATTAGATTTTTCCTTTTTTCTGTCTTCTCTCACCACCATTTTCTTCACAGTTTCATAGCATGTAAATTGATGGTAATTTAAACTAGAAACTGTAATACTCATATTCTGGATGCGTTAATCTTATAATATTTTCTCTATTACCTTTCAAAAATTGAAGTATGAAATGTCATTATTTATAACCAGTGTAATTTCAGTTATTTTGCAGTTAGCTGATGACAACCTGTGAAATAGAATGATGATATCACATTTTATACTGCACATCTAGTCTTTGTTTCTCTATCGGAGTCTTTCAAGGAAACCAAATGTATGAAAATTCAGTTTATTTAACTCATTACATTCTGAATGTTTCTGATAGAGTTCCCCCTTTCTATGGAGTCGGTGGCATAGTGATTAGGACTCTCGCCGACCATGCACATGGTCCGGGGTTCGAGCCCACGCCGGCGCACACCTGATATCTATGGTCAGCCTGCAAAATTTGGGCTACCGATATCCATGCTGAAAATTCCATACTTGTACCAAAAATACAGTGTGGAATCAAGCTGTAAATCAAAAAACAAAAATTAAAAAAAGAACCTAATTATAAATTCTAATTTCTTAATTTTAGGTAAATTTAATGTTTTAAAAATATTGGTTTGTAAGGATTTGATTGATTAGCTATAGGACTTCATTATGAGCTGATATCAAATGGCGAAAAATTGGAAAACCACAACTGAAGTACTGGTTGGATGTTTTGCCCTAGTTTTGGACTCTTCATTAGTACGCACCCACCACTCCATTTCGTACTCAGGGCTTTCTGGTTACAAGGCAAGCTTGCTCGTGGACCACTAGGCCAGTGAGACCCGATCCAATGGCTAATGAGTTCCAACCTCTGCCAGTTTCTGAGCCATTGGATTGGATTCCAGTGGCATAATGGCCTACGAGCTACCTCGCTTTTTAACCAGAGGGTCCTGGGTTGTAACCAAGTGTTGGGTGCGTACTAATGAAGAGTCGCGAACCAGAACAAAACAGCTGTCCAGTACTCTCTGATGGTTTTATAATTGTTTTTTAAGCGATGTCAGCTCGTAATGAAATCCTGTAACGAAGTGTAATGTATTTTCAATTCACTATTGATTTTCCCGTTGATTCATTGTATCGAAATATTCGACCTCTATAGGCATGTCGGCTCCTTGTGAGGATACTTCATCGATGACTGAGGATTAATTTGAAGTGATTCGATGGATGGTAATTGACTGACAGTGGACTCTAGGATATACATTCCTTCCTACTTGAAACTGGTTAGGTCGATGCTTCTGCATTTCCTCAGTAAACTATAGTGTTCACACTGAGGCTCAAACCAAGTACCCATCGTTTTAAGCACAAAAGCGTTATCCACCAGTCTGGGTTCGGGTCTCAATTAGATCACGATCATACATACAGCTGACTAGTCTCAAATGGGACAAAATTCACCTTATGGGTTCTACTGATATTCATCATTCATCATATAACTTTGAATCTGATGAATTTGTGTGATCCCTTTCGGTCAATCTGATCAATGCATTCCCTTTTAAAATAAGTATATATGAAAACCCAAAAAAAGTGGATTAAATTGACGAAAACAATCAGGAATTTTTGGACAGGAAGGATAATTATTATCAATCCCTTGGATAATAATATAATGAGATAGAGATTATCAAGGTATATTTGGTAGCAATAATAAATTGTTTTTATGTTGATGTTATGGATAGCTATTACCTCAGAGAATTTCAGTACTGACCTGCTAATATGTACGAAAACAATTTAATGTTACCCATAGCCAGCTTTGTAATCCTTATCTGATTATATTACCAAGAGCAGCATTAATAATTATTCTTGTTATGTTTAAGAGTTGATTTGAAGGGATCTGATTTGTATTTCAAGTTTGACCACAGATTGATATCAAATAGAAAACCTCGTTCTAGTTTGGGACTTATCGAAAGTAAGCACCCATAAAAGCGGTTGAAAACTACGACCTTAAGATTACAATCAAAGCTCGCAGACCATTCAGACACTAGAAAGCAACTCAGTGGTCGTCCTATTGATTCTAACGTCTACCCATTCGTGATTTTACCATGACCGGAACCAGCCAATATCATCAGAGGTGAGTATTTTTCCTCACTTCCGCCTGCTTACGATTTCTCACTAGGACTCCAGTAAACTCCGTCCTGTAGTCAGTCACTACTATGATTCTTAAATATCTACTGCGTTTTCTGGACTTCTATCCACCCTTTAATTTTTGATTTTTCATATAAAACTATTTTAAAGAGTATTTGTATGATCAGATTGTATCACAAAATACATCACATTTTTCAAAGGTTTCACAGTTGATAAGACAATGAATTCTTCATTCTGAGGAAAGACAAATGCCCACATTCTGAGACAGTAAATAAACCTTGTTAAGTCTTGATTCACGAGTTTCAGTGACAGTCTAGTCCAGCTATAACTAGAACTGGTAATCATCCATAAAGATATGCAAACCAGTCATTTTAGGATACATAAGACCTTCATAGATAAGATTTGTGGCGTCATTAGTGTGCGTTCAACCAACAGATCTATGCATTCTAATGTATAGAGCTGGCTAAACCTTTCTTGGATTGCCCACAGTCACAAATTTTTATAGGGATAGCAAAAGGACGGTTATTTGCTGTCAAATCTGCATCGTTTTATTCGACACTAATAGGATTGGAAAATCAAAATTATCTCAACAATGCCGTTTAGCAGCTATACAGGCTAGATAACTTTCTATCACAAATCAGGTGCTGTAGAGTAAATCTAGTTATCCGAAACTCAACGGTATGCGACACTTGAGAATAAAACACAAAAGTTCTAACAAAGTGGGATCAAAGACTCTACTCACAAGAATCACACACCAACAACTTCCTCAGATACTGCAATGTCAGGATGACTATTGAATCTAATTGAGGGATGGTGACTGGCAGTAGAATCCAGGATGTGCATTTTGTCCTATTTGGGACTCGTCATCTGGATGTATCTGCGTTTTCCAGTGAGTGATGATATTCTCAACAGGGCTGGAACCCAGTGACCATAGTTTCAAACGCCATAGCGTTATTCACTAGACAACGTGGGCCATGAGAGCCTCCTCATGTGAATCTAATTGAATTCTAGAGTTTCCCGTCGATCGACTGGCCCAAGTGGTCTATTGGATAAATGTTTTGGCGTTTGAAACTATGGTCACTGGGTTCGAGCCTCAGTGGGAACATCATCACTCACTGCGTAATGCGGGTACATCCAGATGACGAGTCCCTAATAGGACGAAACGTGCATTCTGGATTCAATTGCTAGTCACCATCCAGCAATTAAACTATAATTATATGCCCTAACACCGTCGAAACATCTGCACAAGAAGCCGACATATCAACCTGAGACCGAGCATTTCGGTCCATTCAATCGACAGGAAAATCTGAAGTCCAATTAAATTGACTATTGAATCATTTAAACAAAATCACACCATAACACAACACATTATGAATATTTTTCTCAACTATGAAAATAGACATATATACGAAGGAGATTAAATACGAAAAGAGAGACAAATAATGAAGTTGGATCATGATATGCAATCATCAGAGTGATGACATACAGTCTAGGAGAACATTGGATAATAATTGTAACGTTAGTTGAAACAGTGACACATGTATAAATACTGTGACTAGATAGTTGATGAAGCCTTTTCCAAAAGGTTATTCCGTTACACTGTTTGCGTCTAGTTCTGGATCTTATAGCTGATCTCTTTATGATCTCTCTTACAGCTTTCACGGTGGCCTGCATAAATGACTGGTCTGCTGGATTATCTATCCATCAAAATGGCAAAAGTCTTCCGCATTTCTCATTTGTTTAATCATGCAGCTGTATCAAATGAGCACTATATAAACTGGCGCCTATATCTAACTTGATTTCAAATAAATGCTGTACAGTTTCTGAAAGAAATGAGGGAAAAAACCTACAGAACTGTTTCTCTCTTCATATGGGACAAAGCTATTTCACGTGATATTTTTTCTTTGCGTGGAGCTAGGGCTTCAAGTTGGAGGCTTGAAGTTCCGGTAGCAGCGGTGATTATTTCCGCCGGGTGAGATTTTTGGCCGCATGCCCAACCTTCCCTCTTTACCAGTCTTAGTACTGGCGTAGCGAGGTGAGGGAGTGAGTCGGCCAAGGATCAAAACCCGGCCGACAGGAAGAGTGGTTGCCACGCACTCCACCACTGTGCCACCGACGCACTCTTCACATGTTATACTTCGGATTAATAATTTATTTGTAAATTCTGTATGCAGAGGAAATATTTTGGAAGTGAAAACGCTGAAAATCACTTTGTTTATAACGTTTAATCCTGCTGCTGTGTTATGGAGGGGATATGTGGATGTTACATTGATTGTTTTGAAATGTGAACTTATGTCTCATTTTTCCATGCATAAACTCAATAGTAGACAGAATCAAGTTCACCTCAGATTGAGTCAGCCGTGCTAGACTGTAGAATAAAACGAAAATTAGATGGTGAGTTTGATGCTAGCATTTATAGGAAGCTGACATATACGCTAGTAAATACTTGGACTTTAATTCGTCCCATCTAGAATTGGTGAAGATAGGTTTGGTTTAATGTGTTTATAATCAGGGCAAGAGTCGATCTAGTAAGCCAGAAGATTTAAATAATGAAATTAAACAAACAAAAGAAGTATTACTAGTGAATAACAACTACACACCAGAATTTACATACTATTGTGTGGAGACTTGCATAAAAAATTAAGATTAGTACTGAAAATGGAAAAAAATAACAGAGAATTCGAAACCTTTGTTTCACAGTAGTACGAATAAACAAAATCACTGGCTTAACGTAAGATTCTCAATGAGGACTGGAATTAAGATGACATTTAAACCGACCAACCAACTCTTTCCAATATAAAGTTTATCAGATTAAGGACCCAATAGATGTATTCAAGGAAAACAATAAAATTTACCAAATACCATGGAATGATCGCGATTGAGGTGAATTACATAGGTCAGTAAAACTAGTAGATCAGGGTGAATTAGATAACTGCAACATAAAAATTCAACTACGCGTAGATTGTCTGACCCTGGTAAGTTAAATAACCTGTAAGAAGCTGAGATATTGCACTGCATTCATTTATATGTAATCACAAAATAGGGATGATGGGACAGGATGAGAGTATTAAAAAGTAATATAATTATGTGAAGTGAAGGAGTAGTTAGTCCCTGAAGTTTTGTTTATCGATTCAACGGAGCAGAATACATCGAATCGGAATGACGCGACACCTTAATGGGAGATGCAGGAAGTGCCAACAAAAAGTAAAGGCAAGTTGGAGAGAGAGAAAAATATGTATCTAAAACAAATAGTGAAGTCCTGTGACTAAAACCGGTGTGATTATGAGCAATAATAATAATAATGATTTACTTTATTCCAAAAAAACAGTACTTGTGATACAGAATGGAATTTTCAGCATTAATCACAACACCTTGCATCTAATTTCCTCAAATTATAAATAAAAATTAATCACACAGAATATTTTCCACATTTACAGTAGAGGTAGTGTCAAAAACATGCAGCATATAAAATGGAAATAGCAATAATAATGATAACAGCTAGGGTAATAATAATAAGAATACAAGTGAAAATTGCCGTTGGCTTGTGTCACACAGTATTGGCAATGTGGTATAGAAATCCTAACATGTTTAAAAATATTGAATATAATGTTCTCTTTACATGATGGTTATGGTGAGGGGAAAAACAAAGATTACAGCCGTCATGGAGATAAGTTGGTGTTTGCAATTCTGAGAGTAAAAAAAAACAGAGAAGTAACAGGACCATAAATACAATAGAAGTAATAAAAGTAAAACTTAAAGGTATATAAAGATGAATGGATGGAGGAAATTGTTTATTTACTAGATGAAATAATTCATACTCGAAAAGTAAGTGTGATATTTAATATAAGCTTATCTAATATGAAATTGTCATACTATATTTTCGTATACCGTCTAATATAAAGCTTTATTATTATTTTATTGATTTTTATCATCATTGCACTCTTTCAGTCAACAATTATCAGTTTTAATCTGACTTATGACAACCACGTATACTATTTAACTGTTCCATAAGAAATTTCTTTTTTGATAAAAGTTTTACCAATGCGGAACAATACATCAACTGTCAGTGTTAGAAACCGTCAATTTGTATACAAAGTATAAATAACAACTTCTGAAATGAACTCATTGTCTTGACTTATGGATTTAAACTAAAGCAATTATATCGAGTGTTTATTATGTAGTTTCTTATATTTTCTCTGTGTTTTACTGTTTTCCTCATTAGCGATTAGACTAATTTTTAGAAGTAGGATCAATAGTCCAACCTTCCCTTTTGTGCGCACGCTTAAGACCAGCTGGAAAACTAACGAAATAGTAGACTAGGCGGAGCGGAGTTTTAATACCAGCGTTAAGTCAGTCACTTCTTCTATATAGTTCATACACTTGACGCATGTCTAATGATAAGCATTTCCAACAGCCAACTGAAGACTTTTATCAATGGATGCCTTTGCTGACTGTATACTGAAGACCAGGTAACAGGCTAGAAATGATTATCAATAAGAAACTCTTTGAAAAAACCCAACCAAGAATCAATTACTCAGAAAACATGTAGTGAAAACTGAGATGGATCTGATATATGTTGAGGGGAACATGGAATGATATCAGAAGTCACACCGTCGATCGAATAAATAATAATGATATTTTGATTCGACACTGTTCTTTCTCCCTTTCTGTTCTCGTTTTTCTTACATGACTTGCCCCATTCTGATGTAGCTACTTTTGTTAAATATGCCGATGACCTCTCGGTTTCTATGCCTGTCAACTCTCAGTCAGATTGTTCCAAATTAAATAGCTTTCTGTCGGAAATTAGTCAGTGGTCCTCTTCAAACGGACTTAAACTTAATCCGTCTAAATGTCAGGTAGTCAATTTCGCTTTCAGACGTAAATGTGACCTACAGCAACTAGTTGGCTCACATGGCCCCACTCTCATTGACGGCACAGAGGTTGAAAATACATCTTATGTCAAGTACCTTGGGCTGTGTTTTTCCACCGATCTTTCCTGGTCTTCCCACATCTTGCTAGTTACTAGAAAGATGTTTCGCTTAACGTTCTACATTAGGAAATTTAGGCAGTCTGGCATAAACCAGTCCTTACTTTCTCAGTTTGTAAATTCTTGTATTCTACCCATCCCCCTTTACTGCTCCCCATTAATCTTTCCTGGACTACTAAAGAAAGACTTTGCTTCGCTGAGAAGGGCACTAAAAGCTGTTAGTAGGGCAAGTGGGATATCAACTGGTGAACACTATTGTAGATAGACATATTATGTCATGTAAGAAACTAGCGAATACAATATTGTCGGACCCCGAGCATCCTCTCTATACTCAGCTCTCTCCTTGCATTTCATCTGGAAGAACTAGAAGCAGCTATAGGAAGGAGGCTATATGCTAGGACTACCAAATACAAAAACTCCACAATACCATATCTGGCACAGCTGTTATGTGATGAGAAATCCGTTAGGTATGACACGATAAACTTACTGCAGCACTCTAACAAATAGTCTCATTAGGTTTTTCTTTTCCTTTCCCTGTTACTACTACACTGTTGTTCTCATCTTCTACCACATATCAACTTAATATTTCAAATCCTGTGGTGCATTGTTTCAAATGAAATACTCTACGCTGTTTTTTTTTCGTAATTTTTAATATTTATTTATTTTATTTATTTATAACTTATTTATTTTATTTTTTATTTATTTATCTCTGATTTTTGAAAAATCTTATATAATTTATGAGGTAACTAGATGCAATATACTGTAATGCATGCTGAAAATTCCATACCTGTACCAAAAATACTGTTTGGAATAAAGCTGTTATTATTATTATTATTAACTAGTGTAACGAATCTAGTCCTTTCTTTAGTGCAGACTGAATTCTATCAGTTAGGTTTGCAATGTGGTCACCATTCTAGGTAGCTCGCCAGCATAGTGCAAATGGATTTGATGATAATAGATAGTTGGAGGCAACTGGACACAGGAAGGCTTGCTAAACCTTGATTTCGTGCTAGCTGGCACTCGTCATCAGCCAACTTGAAGGAACTCATGTCCCTTCTGAGATTCAGACTCGCGTTTCTTAAGTGCTGCAGTCAGAGACGTTACCAGTGAGCTGTTCGAGCTCGCGATTAACCTCTTGTAGAACTGTCGTGGTTACTTCGACTGGACACTAGTAACTAGCTCTCGAGCTAACTAGAATGATGGCCACATTGCAGACTTGACTGATAAAATTCAGTCTACACCACAGAAATGACTAGATACGTCACACTAATTACAAGCATGCAGTAAAATACCCACTACAGTCCCACAGTAGGTTGATCATGAGCTCGAATAGCTCAGTAGTATCGTCTCTGACTGCAGAACTCACTGGGTGACGCAGGTTCGAATATCAGAAGGGAGATGAGTTCCTACAAGGTGGTTGCAGATACGCCTTGCTGACTGATGAGTCCCAACTAGTATGAAACCTAGGCGCGTTTAAGGCTTCTTGTGGTCGAATGCCTCCAACAATCTAATATCATGAAAACAATGAGTTCAGCATCAGAGAGTAACAAGAAAACGATCGTTTAATGGGGAGATAAAAGCCTATGGGAAACCGCTGGGCAAGATTAAAAGGACTGTGGAGAACAGGTAAAAGTGAAGACTTGCGGGGAATAGTAATATAACGACATATCAATTCCTCAATAATAATAGGGACAATAGGATAATAGTGAACAAATGGCATTTATTCCATATTACTTAAACAGGGAACAAAGGATTTCACCCACTGTTAGCCATAGGAATATTTGACCTACTAAAATGTTCTCTTAAATAATGTGTTTTTCCAACATTTGATATAATTAAAATATGTTGTCAAACGCTACGTTATTGCAAACTTTACTGCTAGTGATAACATCATTGTTGAGGGAAAAGAATATGAGAGGTTATTTAATCTGGAAATACTTGCTCTGTATATATACATACATATATATATATACATGAGAGAGAGACGAAAACTTTCTTTTCAGAATCGAAAATTCCAGCTTCCAACCAACCAACTAAAGCCAGTGCCTATTCTTCTCATCTGAACAAAATAATGAAATCTTAGAGTTATAATTTGATGAAAAAGGTCAAATGGACACAAATCTCAGTGAAATAGAAAAAGAAATAAGAGGAGAGAAAGAAAATTATTTAATGCGTGTAGGCAAGTGAAATAAGCACATGGGTGATTAATTAGAAAATGTCAAAAGCGAGATTATAAATAAAAAATATCAAAAGATCAAGAGAAGTGAGATCATTATAACCCCAATGGAATGATACGTATTCAGCAGTTAAAGCAGAATGATTCTACTACACCTTGCGTATTTATCTGGGCATTGAATTGCATGCGTCTTAAATTAAATAACTTAGCGAGCAAAAAAAGCATGTCTAGGTGCAAATAACAGATTAATACCTTGGAAGTCAGTGGCGGTATTTTGATGTTCAAGAGATATATAGAGTGTTAGACATTGAAATAAAGGAATGCGAATTTTTATGATATAAAACAATTCATTATTAAGGTCAAGTATGTAACTTGGTGTTTGTTGGAAAAAGTGAACATTATATTATTGGATATCATCATGGACTGACATCGGTTAGATGGGGAGTGGAAGATTTTGGCAGGGAAGACTGGACATCTGTTTTTGTTAGCCTAGTTTAGGATTACTCGGTAGCCTGCACCCACCACCCGGGTTCGAATACAGGATCTTCCTGTTACAAGACAAGCACTGAGAAACGGTCCAATGACCAGTTCACGATATAACTCGACTGGCACTAGGTATTGTCATAGGTGACAACCTTCGGCTTCCTGCTGCTTGTGGTTCTTTAATCGATGCCATCTTGATGATTCATTCCTGTGACCAGTTAAATTTCTTCAAACCAACACTAGACATTCATTAAGTGTTACAGAATTATCAGCTAAATGGCTTCACCGATCTTATGATCTCCTAGAAAATGATGTGATCAACAATGTCTGATGACTAAATAAAGTCTCAGGGAGGCATTTAATAGGAAATACTATGCAGAAAAAAACTGTACCTTTGTTGTCCTGTTAACCTTCACAGCGTCCGAACACTAAGGGCACACTCTATTTTGTATGTACAGTAACAATTACATAGATAGGACCTATCAGCCTCTGCTGGATAGGGATACAGAACAAACTCCATATTGGTCGCAAAAACAAATACAAAGGGATCCTGTAAATAGCTGCTCAACATTATCCATCGTGAAGCGCAGTGGTTAGGACTCTCGCCGACCACGCACATGGTCCGAGGTTCGACCCTCTGTTGACGCACACCTGATATCTATGATCGGCCTGCAAAATTTTGGCTACCGATATCACATGCTGAAAATTCAATACCTGTACCAAAAAATATGGTGTGGAATCAATCTAAAAAAGATACAGGCGGGTCATGTGGTTGATTACAAAAATGCCATTATAGCCACATACAAACATGTTTGAGTAACATGCTCAAACTCATTGGAGCCTCAGCTACAAGAACGCCTATTGCAGTATAATACGAATTGTATAAGCAATAAATGGATCTGGTCTCAGTGGCCTAATGCTCTACCAGATCGCTAGCTTTGTCACCGAGAGGTCTTGGATTCGAATCCGAGAGGTGGATACGTACTGATGAAGAGTCCAAAATTAGGACGAAACAGCTGCCCAGTACACTCTTAGCTGGTTTTTCAATGGTTCTGTAACCGATGTCAGCTCATGGAGAAATCCTGTAACCACTTAATGAAATCCTTGCAAACCAATACTTGAAAATGCGAAATAATGTTTACATACTTCAACTGAATAGTCAGTCCGTTTTATAGGAGTAGAATAACATGTTGACAGAGGAGAAGGGATGAAGTGGTTAACGAGTAGTTCGAATATTGAACTAAAACCAAAAGAGGAACATTATATGCTGTACATTTGGTAGAAAGCAAAATCGATCTGGTTATTGAATGTTTTAGGAACAGAGGATATCGCAAATGAATCGGAGAGAAATGCAGCAAACCAACATGAGGAAAGCATAGTGTAGTACTGACGGGAAGACACCAGTGTTGCTTAATTGGAATAGAAAGATGATGAAATTGAAGAAAGAATTACAAGATTAATAAAAGAATTCACCAATAACGACATATCCAGATGCCAGACTGGTCATCCTGTACAAAACTGCGTGTTCACCTGCACAAACTAAGGTAGACCGTTTTCCGCCTCTCGTCACCTCCAACTGTATTTATGAATTTACGTCTACATGTGGTTGCAAATACTTTGCAAGAACTGAGAGATGATTATCCACAAGGATAACTTAACGTATGCCCAGGAGTTCAACAGCATTTCAGTAATTAAAAAATCCCTATAGTGTCATCAGAACAAGATGATTTTGGGCGGACAATTGTGGTTTCGATAAATTCTTCTTCAGGCTATACAATTATAAATCCATGAATATTAGAAGAATAGAAATAGTCATTAAAGTCATGTGAAAACTACATCGTAAACTGTATTGTTGTGGTACATGTATAATATGCACTGATACTTCGTTAATTAACATTGTCAAATGAACGTGTATATAAAAATGTGTAGTCATTCAGAGCAGAAGATAAAGTGTGAATAGGGTATGAAAGGGTGACATACTTATGTAATTATAATCAGAAAAATAGAAGTTTCATTGAGGTTTTGGGGGTGGGAGTGAGTTATATTCAATGGTGTGCAAGGAAAATGATTACCACAAGACACAAAATACAAACAAATGCCGACAAATGAAGGACATTGAATGTAAGTTCAGTGAGTCAGTGGCACAGTGAAAGGATGCTTGCCAGCCATGTCACAGGTGTGTCCGGGGTTCGATTCCCGGCCGGCTCACTCCTTTACCTCACTAAGCCATTAATAGGACACACTAATAAAAGCACACGGACAAAACAATCATGGTTACCAGGTAAGGCAGTGGGAGATTAGTCACATTCTGTCTGTTTGCAGGGGGTGGGTCAAAGTCTTTTGGTGGCAACGACTTCTGCGGACTGAAGTAACCATGCTTTTTTTAATGATTATTTTGAAAGCTTGACTAATTTTCACCTTATGTCTCGTGTCCCTCAATTAGGGTGTGTCTGGCGACTGCACTTAAGAACAATTTACTGCCCTAAAACTGCGTTAACGAGCACACTGTGTTGTAACATTGAATGAGTCTGGAGGCAGGATATTTTCTTTTCAGTGAAACTTTAATTCTGTTTTCCATTCTTACGTACGCTAGACACACCTTCTGTATAAATGCATATGTCAAGTCCATGTGCGAACATGCATGTGTTGCACAAATACATGACATGTTTCAGATACATTACGTCTTATTATTATCCTTCTAAGATCCAATAAATTTCACTTGTCATGTCATGATGAGGAATTATTATTAAAAAACAGACTTAGTTTCCAATCACTGAAAATACTCATTCAGTCATAGAGTAAATAAAAGACAATTAAGACATTCCAAGCTTTGTTCAATGATGGTCTGTAGTGTTGCGATTTGATCGATGCATGACTTGTTCCTCCCGAACCCACCCTGTTCCGGTCGAAGTTCTTCATGTAGGTCTTGCTAAATTCTCTCCAAGATGATGTGGCTTAATATTTTGCTAGAGTAAGACAGGAGCATGATGTGGCGCCAGTTCTTGCATTGGTCTGAGGCCCCTTTCTTTGACAGTTTCAATAATTAGCCTTTCTTCCAATCCTCTGGTACCATGCCCTCTTTCCACACTTTCTGCGGTAGTGCTGTTATAAAGTTCACTGATGTCTGGGTGTCCATTTTCAGTGTCTCTGCTAGGATATCGTCTGGTCCTGCTGCCTTTCTAGTTTTTAGCATTTTGTTTCCCTTCAGGATTTCTGTTCTCGTCGGAATCTTGACGTTCACTGGTAGTTTCGCTTCCACTGTTGATATTATTGTGTGCATTGTAGGTGGTGATCGATCAAGAATTCTTTCGAAGTGTTCAGCTCAGTGTTTCCTTTGCCCCACCTCTTTGGTGATTTTGATGTATTGATGCGTATCATGTCTCTCTTACTGATGCTTTAGAACTATAAACTGTTGATATAATCGATTGATTCAGTGGGGTTTAAAACAGCAATAATTTTGTTGGTAACAATCATTCTTCAATTATTACACTCTTATAAATGTTGAAACTGATGATGCATTTATCAGTCGGAATATTCTTTGTTCAATATTTCCCATTTTCGTATCACATATATTCAATATATAGGTCGATTGTGAAGCGTAAATAGAGCACAATTAAGTCGACCGGCTTAGAGAACACAGTTAATTCAAAAGGAAATAAAGCATATATCACAGGCATATATTTTGCGACTATCTTAAGAAGAAAGTCGAATGGATAAACGACATCAAACAAAGATTAAGGTAGAAGTTATAGACCGAATTCATTTTCATTATGTCAAACACAAAAATGATAGAGTAATTCGAGGAAAAAACGGCAGGAAGCATGGCAGGACTAGTTTTTTGCAGTTTAAATCTACTATATTATGGTGGTATTATTTCGTCGATAAATAGTATTACTACTTGGTGAATAATTTGTAACAGTTTCCAACCGTTCTGTTTCATTTTCTGTGGTATAATAACAATAGTAGTATAATAATTTTCCTTTGAGGATAATTTAGTCAGGTTTTGGCTTGCAGTGATCTGATCACGAACTGCTATTAGTTGTTAAAGAACCACTGGAAACTTGCCAGGATTTCTGTACAGCCGTTTCTTCCTGGTTACAGACTTTTCATCAGTACATATAAACCTGGGTTTGAACTCAGGACATTATCGTTACACAGCGAGCTCGTAGACCTTCAAGCCACTGTGACTTGACCCAATCGTCCATGAATTGCAACTTTTGCCAATTTGTGATATATGTTACGCACAGTCTGCATCCAATGTCACGGGTGACTAACCGTTCTCTTGTCTCACCTAGTGAACTCCGCTAGTTACAACTTGTCACAGGAACCCCAGGTAAATTCTTCACAGGAATCCTCCCTATTGATCATCAGATAAAGTGCCAAGTTTTCGTTTGCAGCAGGAATCTGATTAGTTACACGATTGATCCCTAGCTGACGTCTCTACACAAACCACCGGGTAGGTTCCTAGTGGCTTCGTGATCTACGAGCTCAGCCCGTTACCGGAATGTCCTGGGTTCAAGCCCCTGTCGGTATGTACTGCGAAGGCTTCCAGACCAGGACGAAATGCCTGTACAGTACTCTCAGATAATTTATTCGACTTTTATTTTTCTGTATGAGAGGAGAAAAGCTGAAAGTATTTGTTTGATGCTGTCTAGCAGTGGAATGCAGATTGTATCGACTAAAAGTATAAGCATCCTTTTTGTGTAATGGTTCCCCCAATGAGATTCAAATTCAGCACCTATTGTTCAAAATGCCAAAGGGCAACCTACTAGACTACTGGGCCGTAAATTCACACCTCTTAAGCAGATGTCTCATTTCTGAAACTTTTTGAATTTATCATTTCGTTCGCTAAGATCAAATCACTGTGAGATCACCATCAGTCAGTGGGGCTTTAGATAGCAGATGGGAGAAACAGGGGCTTTTGAATTCAACTGCTTGGTTCCATTGACCAGAATAACATTACTTCAAGATCAAGACATCATCGATTAGTCCTAAATTAGAGCTTGCTTGTTAACACTCACTGAGCATTTTAGTACCATAAAAGCAACCAACGTGAGACTAACATTTAAATTAATTTTTGTGAATGGTGACTATTAGTAGAATCCGGGATGCACATTCCAAGCTTTTCGGGACTTGAACCCAGCGCTCAAAGCGTTATCCGCTAGACCACCACTCCCTGAGAATCCAGGTACATCTAACTGACGAGTACCAAATACGACGAAATGTGCATCTTTCACTCCACTGCTAGCCAATCGCCATCCACCAAAATTACTTCACGTTAATTACCAGATATCGCTGAAGCATCCCCTGAAAGCACTCGATATGTCAACAAAGGCGAAAAATTTCAGCCCAATGAATCAGCGGGGAAATCAAAAGCGAATTCAAAATGAGTAACAGTGAGACTAATACTGCTTAAACAAAGCTTAATGTTTAAAAAAAGTAGCTTGATAAAAGACAGAGAAGCAAGACTAAGTTCACCGATTAGACTTTTGCTAATTATTCAATAATCGGTATATTTCTTTCTTTTTATCTTGAATAACTTTCCCTCCACATCTTTTCTTATATCTTTTGGTGGTGATTTATCATGTTTTTTTTCTAACCTTTTTTTATACATACGCTTAATTGAAGATGGATGAGATATATAGATGATTGCGTGATGAGTACAATAAACTAATTAGTTACTGGCTGAATAATTTTTTGATCACGATCTAATATTAACTGATCAATGATTAACGGGAAGTAACTACATGTTGCTTCTTCCTCTGCCTGTCTCATTATAGTCAGTCAGATAGTGCAGAGAAGCAATTTTTCAGAAACTTCATACATTTATTCCTCTTAAAGAGTTTTAATAAAGCAAGAACAACAGTGTTAATGTATGTGCAAAACCTGGGCACTATGGTAGTAAGTAATTCCATACTAGTTGGTTTATGAGATATACGACACAGTGAAACAATATTATTTATTGGATGAAGAGGTTTCCAAAGCAATTTATTACTGTTCACAATCACACGACATCGAAACTTGAATTTTATGGTTTTCTTTGTTCTCTCCTATTTGTCGTCGTGGACATTGTAGTAGAATTTTCCAGATATCAGGGTGGACAGGTGTTGAATCATTCCTATTACACGTTTTTCCAGTTCGATATAGAAAAAATCCCCATTGAGACATTTAAAAAACAGAAAGATTAAAGGACGAAATTCTGCGCACTCTACTTCAAAGTGTATCTACAAGTTCACTTGCAGCTGCCGTGACACCTATATAGGTAGAACTAACAGAATGTTCCAATGTCGTCGAAAAGAACATGTTCTAAAATGGCTACTAAATCATATCGAAAATCCTAACGCGACTAACCTTAATAGAAATCCAGCATCATCCATTGCGAAACACTTAATAATGTCTGGTCACAAAATGACTATTTCACAATTATTTCACATAACTCTAATTCAAGGTTATTGAAGGTGATGGAAGCACTTTGGATTAATCACATACAGCCTAAACGGTGTGTACAAAAATCAATAGACTTCAATCTTCGCCTACCCTGGACTACATGACCTATCTAAATATGATTGGTCATTAGTATGTACTTTTGTTTTTATTTAACTGAGTAATTTTCATGAACCTTATTTTATTATTGTTAAACATGTTAGTTGTAAAGCGGTTGTAAAGAAACTACGAAATGACGATATCATCTCGTGAAATTTGTCTTCTTAATGCCTTATTCAAATTTACTTTTCAATTAGATCCTCATCTCTTGCTCTACTCTAATATATATATATATATATATAGCATTTTTTAAAATTACTCTTCACATTTCCAAAATTATGCATTATGCAATCCACGTGCTGTAACCATTCCTACCTTTTAATTGTATGTAATTATTTTTTTCGTTAATTATCACCCCATTGACATTTTGACACTGACTAATTATTGTTAACAAACATATCGCCACTTGATTGGTAAATTGTTGTATATTGTAGTAAAAATGTTACATATATTAGAGTGGCGCCAGAGATGACGATCCAATTGAAAAGTAAATATTTCTTTGCTCAAACTTTCTGTATTTGCAGTTGATTCGACAAAATGAACACATTAACTCAAAAGTGAAAGCATTTGAATTCACTTATGATGAATTGGAAAGTCAAGAAGAAGAGCTTCCAATGTTAGACTGGGGCGTAAAAAAGAAAGAAGATAGGAAGTTAAACACTAGTTTGCTTACACGAGACCCACACAGTCAAACAGATATTTGAACTTCCGGGTATCCCATTGCATGTCATTGAAAAAAGGATTAGTGAAATGTTTAAATAATAGAGCACAAGTAGTGCCAAGGAAAATCTAAGACAGGAAGTGAGGCATATAAGGGAAGATTTCAAACTTAATCATTACTGTGATAAATAAGTCAGAAAGTATGTAGAGAAGCGCAAAAATAAAGCAAACAATGATAGGATTGATAGTGATGATAGTAATAATAGTAATATTAATGACGACATGCATGTTAAACATGCACAGGACAATGACAACACCAGCAATAAGGAATCTAAATCATTAGTAGTAATTCCATACAAGGAAGGAACCTTGGAATCCTAGCGCAGAATTTTTAACAAGGTAGGAATAAAAGTGTCTGGCATTTAAAACCCACAAACTCAATTGGAAAGAAGCTTTGTCGGCTAAAGAATCCTGTAGAGCTTTTAAAACAAAACAATTTAGTTTATCTAATACCCTGCCTAGAATGATTGTCAGGTCAAATACGTAGGTCAGAATAGTAGAACTAGTGCATTCAGACTAGCGGAGCACGAAAACCCAGCAAAATCTAGATTAGTTGACCCGAATAAGATGAGAAATTTTGAGAACACTTCATCCATAGCAAGTACTACACGTAATCACACACACAACCATACACTACGATGGAATAGGATGACAGTTTTAAAATCGAGTGTCACAGGGTGGAGAGAGGGATAGTTTGAAAACGCAAGCTTTGTTCATCTAATCAACTGGAAATACGTGTAATAGGAATGATTCAACACCTGTCCAGTTGAATTACTGGAAAATTCTACTATCTCAACAACGACTTATGTGAGAGAACCAAGAAAACTGTAAAAGTGAAGTTTCAAAGTTGTATGGTTATAATTGATATGATTATGAACAGTAATAAATTGTGTTGGAAACCTCTTCATCCAGTAAAACATAATACTGTTTCACTGTTTGATAGATCTAATAAACAAACTAATATGGAAGATCAACAGTGTTTTATCCAAAATAGAATGATAACGTCATTTATTTCGTTGGCTTCTCATCAACTGCTTGTAGCTCAAAGACATTATTAGGTTTATCTACAGAATTAATTTTAAACTACTTGCTCAAAGTTCATTTTAATCTGCGGAAGCAGTTGCATTAGGGGAGAACAGTGAAGAAGGGTATACCTCCAATTTTCCGAGTATGTACCAAAAAACTTATGTTTTAAGGGAACAAATGCTTTTTGCATTGCCACCGCTAGTTATCTTCTTGACATGAATTATGAGGTGGACGTCGTGAAGTCGTTCAAAATTATCAATAGAAACAAAAAAAGAGTTAAGTTCCCCTTTAAGTTGGTCGAAGCAATAGACTCGATCAAGTGCCTGAAACCCAGTTTGTGAGTTCAGAAAGAAGTGGTTATCAGTCTTTCCTTGCCCACCTGGTAACTGGATATTTTCATCCTCCATTTCATCTGATTACTTAACGCCTAAGGATCGCATTGCACATTTATTTATTGATGATTTTATTTCTTGAAAATAAACTCTGTGTGTAGGTATGTGGAAACTGTTTCTGTACATAAATTTTGATACTGTCTTTGTGCTGTACGCAGATGATGAGCAGCCAACAAAATAAATGGTGTTAATATTTTTAGCTACACAAACTGTTTTAGATATGATAGAGAAGATTTGAAGCTCAGGTGGATTATTTTGATGTGGTTTTGTTCTCTGAGCTGGATGGTTAGTTTGCGAAGCTTTCATCACCCTACTGGGTGACATCCTCAGTGCATACTTCAATTTGAAGTGAGCTTTTAGATTTCTCCACGAGTTTATTAATCATCTCGCCTGGTGGGTGACCTTGGACGTGGTTGGTTGTTTATGTGTGTTTTCACATCTAGGTTACATGTATTGGAATTGATCGTTTCTTTGACTTGAACTTTGACCCTTTGTGTGTGAAGTTTCTTTCTTATTGGTTGATAAATTTTGCTTATCTCGATGTGTCCATTGATTGATGATTCACTGGAATGTCAAGCTTCTAAAAATTCTCTAGCATTCTTGTTGTTTCCTCTGTCTAATATTTGAACGTTGTCCCAGTCGAAATGATGTCCGTGGTTGTCTGTGTGTAGTGAAATGAGGGAGTGGAGATCATGTCTTTTGACGGCTAGCTTATGTTCGTGGATACGAAGAGGAAGGGGACGTCCACTTTGGCCGATGTAGTGTTTTTCGCAGTTGTTACATTTTATTTTGTACATGATGTTGGTTTTGTCTTCTTTCGGTGTTGAGTCTTTCGGTCGACATAGAATTGAGTGCGGCGACTTTGTTGGTTTGTGTACGACGTCAATTCCTAAAGGTTTGAAGAGCCTTGTAGTGATTTCTGAGATATCCTTTATATATGGTAAGGCAATTTTCTTTGTGCTTTCCTTGGTGGCTTTTGCTTTGGTAGGTTGGTTTTGGGGTATATGTCTCTTGATGAAATTCCGTGGATATCCATTCTTTTGGAAGACGTCCATGAGATACTTTTATTCAATTTTCCTTATGGTGGGAGTGCTGAAGTGAGTCCTTGCGCTCTTGAAGAGTGTTTGTATGCAGTTTCTTTTGTATGTTATTGGGTTGTTGCTGTTGTAATTCAGTATTTGGTCTGTGTGAGTTGATTTCCTATAAACTTGAGTTTCTAATTCTCCTGTAGTTGTTCGCCTGACTAAGACGTCCACATACAACCAATCACGTCCAAGGTCACCCACCAGGCGAGATGATTAATAAACTCGTGGAGAAATCTAAAAGCTCACTTCAAATTGAAGTATGCGCTGAAGATGTCACCCAGTAAGGTGATGAAAGCTTCGCAAACTAACCATCCAGCTCAGAGAACATAACCACTTCAAAAACAAACTGTTTTTCTTGCTTTATTCAAAGGTATAAAATGTTTCTAAATTACTGGAATGCTCAGATTTATTTAGTTATTCAGTAGGGTAGAAAAAAACCGGTTCGTTTACAAGATGCCAGCAGCAGACAGGGCACTGAAACAGAAACTATGTTAGGCGTGAAATACATTGGAATACGTCTTGTCAATTTTTAAGACAATGGTCAATTTAAAGTACTAGATTAAGATGTTGAGGAATTCAGGAATCACTGTTCAATCTGATCTATTGTTCTTTATTGAAACCCCTTAGTTTTGCTTAGGCTACCCGCAAGGGAATATGACGCAATGCGAGAAGTATCACAGGTTGTTAGTAGGCTAAGTAGTGTGCCACCACATCAGCCAACTATTTACCGCTGTAGTTGACAGACACTTGGAATTATGAGAGAAGTGGGTCGAATCTATATTGTCTGATTCTCAACACATTCGCCCACTATTCTCAACTCTCCCAGCCTTACATCTCATCAGGTACGACTCAAAAGAATTCATCATAAAAGATTATATGCTGATGCAACCAAGCGCAGAGACTCTACGATACCACATTTGGCCTGCGTTCCTTGTGACAGAGGGTGAAGCTTAAAACTCACTCTGTAATTAGATCTACAAACAGTTATTTGATCTCCTGTTTGTACTCTGTGGTGACACTTATATCTTATAATTTTAGTTATTAGCATTAATTTGTTATCTAACATGTTTTGTACATTTTTGACTTTATTGTAACTGTCAGTGTCAAAATGTTATTAATAATCAGTTTTCGTTACATTCAACCTGTTATATATTTTCTGTTCTTGTTGTTTTTAAGTTAGTAAGATGAAATACTGTACCAAATGCGTGGAAACTCCACACTTTACCAAGAGTACCGTTTTGGAATAAAGTAAATGAATATTGTTATCTACCCCGTTCGAGTCTTATCGCCATTTTTCTGAAATTTTCTTGTAATCAGTGAAAAAAACGAGAAGGACGTTGTATAACTGCATGTTGAGAGAAAGGAGTATGTTGGGTTAGACCGCGGACTGATATCAGTAAGAGAACCATTGAAAAACAGCAAGGTGTAGTGGGCAGCTACTTCATCAGCCTAGTTTGGGAATCATCGGCAGCATGCACCTATAACAGAGAAGTTCAAACCCAGGACCTTCTAGTTATTATACAAGCTAGCTCGCATACCATTCAGCCACTCACTGGGACCCGGCTCAATGGCCAGCCCATGAATTAGGACTTCTACCAATTCGTGATTTCAAATTAACAATCAACCCTTGTCGTCGGCAGGAACTCCATCCACACTCCTGACTGGATCGACCCCTATGGTCACTACTTCTCACTAGAACTCGAGGCAACTTCATCCTCTAGCCAATCACCTGTCAGCATAAGACTTCGTTTTGAGAATTGGTTTTTAGGCATTCTGTTTGATAACTAACTAATTGATTTCAGTCAGTAGTCTAACTTGAAACAAATCGAACATCTACAAACTAATTCTTGGGAGTAAACGAATTTGCATGTAACAGTTTAATAATCTGACGGAATCCAGGGAGAAAAACTTGAACCTTTGAAGCAAAGCAACTGAAATTTTCTCGTCTAAATTTATCACACCCACTTCATCTAAGTCTGAAAGATTAAAATTATTATAAAGTAATAATGAACAAGTGCGTCGGTGGCATAGCGGTTAGGACGCTAGCCGACCATGCACATGGTCCGAGGTTCCATCCCAGGCCACAGAGCACTCCTTTACCTCGCTGAGCCAGAAATAATGCTGGTGAAGAAGAAAGGTTGGGCATGAGGTTAGCAACCTCATCCTGTAAAAATAAACACTGCTACAGAAACTTTAAGCCACTAGCTTGATGCTCTATGTTCTATTGGGAACGTGAAGGAAAAAAATAAACGATAATATTTCATTTGTAGCAATACCGCCACACCTGAAACTTGCTCCAGTACTACTTCACAAGCTTCCTCATCTATTTTCTTGGAAAATTTCCCATCGGTAGTAAGAAAGGTATTTGAAATGGTGTGCAGTTATGAACTGTGTCTCACTGCGGTAATTTAATAATTGAGAAAACATGATACGGAGTAAACACTAAGCGTTTCGATGAATAGATGATTTACGTAGCCCTGGGATTTAAGCAGGCCGCCATCAATGTATTGACTTTCATCGAAAATTCCTACAAAGTCCTGCTATAGTTGTTTCATTTTGAAGGGAATTATCAAAGCAAGAATAATAATGGCTTTATTTCAGACAGTACATTAATACACTGTGAAGTTTTGGGTGTGTGATACATTATTGCATCTAATTTTCCCACCAAACATTACAGGGGTCATTTGAGTTGATAATTTTGGGCGATAATACTATTTCTGTGAAAATATTACCAAGAATGTATTCATGAAAGAGGGAATTAAAAAGTGCCGTTTACCTAATGTTTCGCAGTGGCGCAAAACAAAAACCAAATTCCATGACAAATGCTTTATATATATATACATATTTAAATAGGACAATGAAATTAATATTCTTTGGCCACCACAAGTAAAAGAAAGATATATTTTATAAACCTAGGGAAAAATAAACAATTGCCGCGCCTAAATTCTAGTCACTAAAGGAAAGACATGATTATAGCTTAGCTATCCAACATTACTGAAGTAAAACTGGAAATTCGTTAAACAGTTCACATCCACAATTTCAACAAAAGTAAAATATTGCAGTAAGATACTTCTAAAAGACTATAATGCTGTCGGCTCTGTGAATTCAAATTTAACAGTGCATGAGTTCTTCCCTGTAGAACAGCGCCACTATTATCTGAATTTATAAGTGACAGATTACTGGATGTCAAAATTAACAATTAGAATCCAATGCTATAAACGTTTTTGTATTTCCCAATGAATGAAAAACAAAACGCGAAATTGTCGTTTTTATTGATGTTTCGCAATTTATTGCTCTAAATAGCTTTATGAAAACATTATTAAACTAGTATTTACCAAATCTCCTTAGATTATGTATAATAACTCAATCATCGTTTCTCAGTATGGGATAATTTTTGCCTTATCAAGTTGGCCAGTTAGTAAAGATAACAAAACCAGGCGTAGATTATTGGATTTGATAAGCATAACAAATTATGAAAGCAGCATGTGTCTACATAGTGAAATCGCTTATCTCATCCGTGTTAATTTTGTCACTTCATGGGTAAGGGTGTGTTAAACCATGTCAAATTCTTTTTCTGTTCATCATCATTCCTGTTCGGACATTTCGGATTCTATTTGAGATCAAGTGATTTGATCTGGTTGTGTTCTCTGATCTGAATGCCAGTTTATTTGCTAAGCTTTCATTGCCCTACTAGGCAACATCTTCAGCGCATACTTCAATTCGTTTAAGTGAGCATTTATATTTCCCAACGAGTTTATTGGTCATCTCATTTGATGACCTTGAACGTGATTGTTTGTGTTTTTGTGATTTCACACCCTCTAGACTACTTTTATTAGAGCTAATTGTTCACTTGACTTGAAGTTTGACCCTTTGTGTGTTAGATTTTCTTCTTATCGATTGGCAAATCTTTTCTGCATCAGTGTGTCTATTGATTAACGATTCACTGGAATACCAAGCTTTTGAAAATTCCCTAGCATTCTTTTTGTTTCCACTGTCTAATATATGAAAGTTGGTTTTCCCAGTCGAATTGATATCTGGGGTTGTCTGTATGCAGGGAGTGATATGAGGCACTGGATGTCATGTCTCTTTTTACGGCTAGCTTATGTTCATGCATACGAAGACGAAGGGGATATCCTTTTTGGCCAATGTAGTGTTTTCCATAGTTGCTGCAATTTATTTTGTAGATGATGTTGGTTTTATCTTCTTTCGTTATTGAGTCTTTTGGTTGACAAAGGGCTGACTGAGTGAAGTGATTTTGTTAGTTTGTATGCGACATCAATTCTTAGAGGTTTGAATAGTCTTGCAACGATTTCTGAAGTGTCCTTTATATATGACATGGTGATTTTCTTTCTGCTTTCCGTGGAGGCCTTTGATTAGATAGGTTGGGTTGGAGGTATATATCTTTTGATGAAATTCCGTGGGTATTCATTCTTTTCGAAGACGTCTATGGGATAATATCAGAAGAAGTTCTCCGTTATTTCTCAAATGCTTCCTCTGGATTATTTTAATATTGTCGAAATCACTTTTGTGACCTGATTCGATAAAGCGTGAACTTATGGCTGGTGATTTTTCAAGCTTTTCTAATTCTCTAACCGAATTTCTCGGCAGTTGAACAGATGCACTAGGGTGTTCATTTCTTCTGATTTTGATTTCTCTTGCGCAGTGTTTGTCTGATGAATGTCAGATTACATTCCAAGCAAAGATTTTATTTTGTAGACACAGTTAGATTGAGAAGCCTTAGAGATTCGATCTTTTACATGAACAAAGATGTTTTGTAGTGTGTATGTTTAGTGTTTTGAAAAAAACTCTGATGTCGAGCTTTAAAAAAATAACGAAATCAACACAAATGTGATGAGGCAATTTCATTATATAAGGACATGCTGCTCCTTTTATAATTTTTCACGCTCATTAAATCCCACAACCTTTATATATGATTTCGTTATCTTTACCATTTGGCCAACTCGACAACGGTAAAATGACCCCATACAGAGACACGATGATAAAGTTGTTGTATATAAGGCTGAGGAGATTTTGCTCATTCTGGTTTACTAATACTACTTTGACTAAGCTGTTAGCGGCAGCGTTAAATAATAAAACGACGGTATCGTATTGTTTCTCATTCATACAAAAAACCTTTATTATAATGAATATCATATACCCAATGCTCAAATTTTTTTGTCAAACAGATACAAGTGAACTTGTTTTCGGAATATATAGCCAGTGTTCAGCAAAAATTAGTTTCATAATGGTGGATATTATTCATTGAAAATTCCCATAGGGATATATAGAAAATCAAAAGAAGTGATTCAGCGTATAGACCTTTTTCAAAGGTTTTATTATCAAACTGTACAAATCTATATATATTATATGGTCTTTATAAGGATGTATATCCCATGAGGAAATTTAAATTTAAGGCGCGAATACATAAAATAACAATAATAACAGCATGAGATGCGATTAAACGTTTTGTGATTAAATGCGTTGTTAAGTATAAAGTGTCAAGTAGCGAAACAAAAAAGTTCCTATATATATATGGAATAATTCTTAGGATTTAAAGGTGTTTGTGCGTCGGTGTTATAGCGGTTAGTACGCTAGCCGACCATGCACATGGTCCGGGGTTCGATCTCCGGCCAAAAACGCACTCCTTTACCTCGCTGAACCAGAAATAATTCTGGTAAAGAGGTAAGGTTGGACATGAGTCTAGCAACCCTAACCTGTCAAATAAACACTGCTACAGAAACTTTAAGCCACTAGCTTGAAGCCCTATGTTCCGGTGGGGAACGTGAAGGAAGGAAAAACAGGTTTTTGAGGTTGATGAACCATAATAGGATTAGTCATCAAATAGAAAACGTTACATTACATGATGTGAAATTTTATATGATGGAGTTCAAAATCGCAATAAGGCCCTTGATTTCTGATTGACAAGTAGGACAATTGCATTGTACAGCTTGATAATAAAACCGCTGCAAAGAGCCTTTTGGCTGACTCACTTGAATTGAAATTATGTTGTTGGTAAGCAATAGAGGCTATTGTGTTAGATATGAGGGCAGTTATTTACTGACATAGTACTCAGTGAGAGCAATAAAATACACCGACACATCGACATGTGATTCGAAATATTGATTCTGATTGACACAGAATGAAACAAATGAAACGCAGATCACATATCTGTCGGGATTGGTTGTTTGTGAAAACATCTAGTACCGGAAAGAAGTCGTTCTCTCTTTTATATGATGAAAGCTGTCCAAAAGTATTATCAAATTAACCTTCTGAATCAGTTTTCACTGACATGCTTAAGTCAGCTAGAAAACCAAAGATCTTTCCGTAGCAGGATCATTCATTCACATGTTTCAATGTGAAATAACCTTCTTACGAGTTTGACCACGGATTGATATCAGTAAGAGAACCATTGAAAACCAGCAACGAGTACTGGACAGCTGTTTCATCATCCTAGTTTGAGAATCATCGCCAGTACGCACCCACCACCAGGGTTCGAACCCAGGACCTTCCAGTTACAAGGCTAGCTAGCTCGCATACCATTCACTCACTCACTCACTCAGTGGGACTAGATTCAGTGGCCAGCCCATAAATTCCAACTTCTACCAATTCGTGATTTAGCGCGATTGGCACCAACCAACGTCGTCAGTTGGACAACCATCCTCATACTTGACTGGGTTGACCACACTGGTCATTACTTCTCTCTTGAACTCCAGAAAACTCCGTCCTGCGGTCAGTCACTAGCGAGCATCAGATCAATTTTCTATAGTTGTTTTGTAAAGATTAACCGATAGCTCCTGAGTTCGAACCCCAGTGGGTGCGTACTGCGGATGGTACACAAACTGGGCTGGTGAAACTGCTGTCCAGTACTCCCTGTTGGTTTTCCATGGTTCTCTAACTGATATCAATCTGTAATCAACTCGTTAAAATCAAAGTTTAAATAAATATCATAAAAGTACCAAGGAAATAGAAAATAAGAAAGGGTGGGAGGGTTTTGATTAGAATTCACCTGGGCGAAAGAAGAGACGAAGGTGTAAGCAAAGAGAAGGATTGTTTTTCCCGAATATATTCCCATAGCTGATAGAAGGGCCCAAATTCCGTTTGAGAGGCTCATTGGAATGCGATAGATAACTTTGAAGGCACTTTTTCTGTCTACTTGGTGACTGCTGTCAATCATAGGAGCCAAAATTGAACTTCTTATAGACAGCTTGACAAACTCATTGATGATTATCTTCCTTCATTATTCTATACAGGTGAAATAAAATCTATAAGAAGTTCTTTTTTGTCTCATTTGATTGATGTCGCTCATCAAGCGGACAGAAATAGTGTTTCCAGAGTTATCTATCGCATTCCATCGAGCCTTTTGGAATGGAATTCGAACCCGCCTCTTACACACAGCCGAAGACATTTGAGAAGTCATTAGACTGAAAGTTCATTTCGATATTAGCCTTATCATTTGCGTAACAAAAACAAAACAGTACAATCAAAGCATTTGGCGTGCAGAAGATATTCTACATTTTCAACAGCCGGGTAAGAGAAGTGGTAATCACTGGGGTCTGTTCAGTTGAAAGTGTGAACGAATAAATGCCAATGACAGTGATCAGTGGTCTCGCTGAGAAATTACCACTTAGTAGAATTTAGAATTTATGAACTGGCCACTGAATTGGGTAGCAGTAAGTGAATTGTCTACGAGCTTGACTTATCGGTGGGTGGTCCATCTGGTGGGTATGTACTGATGATGATCCTCAAACTAGGCTGATGAAAAAGCTGTCAAGTACTCGCTGCAGGTTTTCAATGGTTCCCTAACTGATATCAATACCTGGTCAGACGTAAAAAAAACAAATCAAACTCCTACAAAGTGTCTCTTGAAAATCAGGTTACGCCTTATCCTGTTAAGAGAATGTTAAGACAAAATCACCGAACTGATGGTCATTCACAACATAATCAGAAATTAGGAAAGACAATAATAAGAATGTTAGCCTGTGACTTCTAAAAGCACTACCCAGGAGCATTACTTAAGTCGATAGGTTAGGAGATAAACTACTTAACCCTGAAGGATAGTTGTCAGACTATTCATTGTTGACCATTTGTCTATAGATGTGTTATATGAGTGATTTACGGGGTTTGTTAATCAGTACAGAGACCTCTCCCGAGAAATCTGGAGTGATAGTTGCAACGGATTAATTTACCAAACGTTTAAGTTAAGAGTAATATAAAAAACTGGATTTGTTTGTCAAAAAGAAACAACAAATATAATATATATCACCTTGAAACTATTAGATGTGTATGACTGGATGCCGTTGAATACCTTGTCACTGTGTGTCAGTAAGGAAAAACAGCAAAGCCGTGTCAAGAACCATCTACAGTCAAATTAAACAGTGCGTAAATGTCAGACATAGAATAAAGGGATCAGCGTACATAAATTCCAATCTAAGGTTGAATATAAATGAAGCATTTACAGCGTATACGGTTTAACTATTGGAAGGTAATCACTGTAATATACAATTCAGCAGGGAACAACGTCTATCTGCTGGGATCCAGTCAAGAAGTAATTTTTCTGCCCTTACACTCAATGCTATCCCTACACCTACGAGTCTTTGAGGACTAGCTCAGGGGTTTCCCGACACCCTTATGGTGAATTCTGCAGATTCGCCTTGTTGACCACACTCGGGTCTTGTATGCATGTCTACAAAACACTACACACATCCATGTCTCGAAATGCCATAGTTCTTGCTAGTGATGCCTGTTGCCCGATTTAAGAGGGGATCCTCACTCTAAATGCTCCTACATGAAGTTGACAACGTGGCTTTCAGGGGCTTTTGGGAGTGTTTTATGGCTGTCATCGTTGTCTGGGTTCACAGAGTAAAGTGAAGACGACTCACTAGCCTGAAGAATATCACTAAGCGTAGTAAGGGAAAACATGATGAAGGTGATGTGAGTAAAGGAGAATGATGCTCGGGAAGGCTTCATGTGCTTTGGAATTGTTTAGGTGGTTGTTACTTCCCGGCTGGCCACACCGTGGAAGTTGATTGAAACAGAAAATGGGTTAGTGTTACGTGGCCGCAGAGCACAGAGGACAATTGCTTGAGACTGGTCGGTCACACACAGCTTGTATGAACTGGTTTCTTCGTTTGGTTCCGTATTAGTAAACTTACCGCCGTTTACGGACCACCGTAGGGTAAGGCAGGATATACAACTTTTAGGGTCGACCTTTTCTAACCACCTCTCTCTGGAATGGGGAGATGGCACAGCTGGCATGCTGAACACCTGAGAGAAGCAGCTCACTGCTGTTACACTCCTGTTCCCCAGCAGTACAAATTCGCCCTCAGACCCCCAGCATAGTGTAAGAAAGATTCTTACACAATGCTTTTAGTCTAATCGCTATCCTAACAACCTTCCTGCCATGGTAGGACCTGCAGGAACAATAGTTCCTGTCAGTGTATCTTGTTGGGTCATTGCCATGTACAAGTTCGACCACCATGGTAAGGTAGCAGCTATCGGTCTGGAGCAAACAACAGTTATGTTTACGGAAAAATTAAAGCAGAATCAAATTAAGAGACCAAATATTTCAGACTTTTTCTCAATTATCACATGAAAAAATGACTCTAGAGTGGAAATGAAAAAATATAAAAAAGCCATTTTCATTTATATTATTCTTTTGATAGTCGGTATATGTAATTTTTCAGCTAACAAGCTGCAATATTTCATAATTTTACGTGGACAGTTTTAAGATAAATATACGAACATTGTTCACGTAATACATGCCAGTACATGTTCATTCAGTGATAGATTTTTTGAATGTTAAATTAATATTGCAATGGGTAACTCACATAAGTATAAAACTTGGGCACTGTGGTGGTT
This sequence comes from Trichobilharzia regenti, assembly GCA_944472135.2. Lineage (NCBI taxonomy): Eukaryota > Metazoa > Platyhelminthes > Trematoda > Strigeidida > Schistosomatidae > Trichobilharzia > Trichobilharzia regenti. The sequence continues at coordinate 115,437,015 of OX235264.1, read as the reverse complement.
AAGTATAACTCCATTATAGATAAGATTTTTTTCACAAATCACACAGTGTTATACAGTAATATTAACCGATGACCACGTTTTGAGAACAAACCATTGCTGCTTTTAATCATATCATAAAGGCAGTCAGCTCTCCATCTCACTCAACTTCATTGACTTTGAAAAGGCCTTCGATAGCACAGCGTCGATCGAAAGGTGATTTGACAACTACTTCGATACTAATAAGGGATACCGCCAACAATTATACATCTCATCGAACATTTGTATGACAATGCTGCATGCCAAGTAATCCACAACGGGAAAGTGACGGAATCCTTCGAAGAAGTGTAAGGCTGGCTGACTGCCTGCCTACTATCTCCAATGATCTTCTGATTGCCATAGACTGGACAATGAGAAAGACAGCTGCGAGCAATGAGGAGATAAGCATAAAATAGACCCACACAAAAGCCTAACAGGATCTGGACCTCGCTCATGATTTTACATGTTTGATTTCCCACAAACTCGAAGATATGCAAGTGAGAGGCAACAAGTTGGCAGAAGAATCATTCAGAGAAGATAGGACGAAAATAGATGAACACAGAGAAGACACGGGTAGGTGATGAAGATCCTTGGCTAACGGCAACAACAACAGCTACAGCAACAGAAAACCATCAGCCAGCATAAATGGTAGGAATCTGAAATCCATATCAGGAATGGCACTTCGAACAAACTAAACACTTTCATCAACAGCTTTCTTCTCTCAATTCTAATCAAGATCAGATGGCCAGTTAGAAAAGATTGACAAGAGGGAACTCTGGAAATGAACGAATCCACCAGCGCAACAGAAACCGATTGCGCAACAAATGTGCAGGAAGAAATGAAGGTGGGTTGGTCACACTCTGAAAAAATAAACAATCAAGTGCTGAACCGTTTTCTAAATTACATATCTTCTTGGCGTCAACCATTTTCACCTTAGTTAAATTCGTATGTTCCAACAGTCTGACTACCCCCGGCCTACTAGTTTGACCTATGTAGTTAGTTCACCGAAATCACAGTCATTGAAAGGTACTTTTTTTATTATATTATTCTGTTTGATTGGGTCCAGTAGTGATAGAGAGAATCTTTTTTTTTAATAATAATAATGATTTCAGGATTTCATCATGAGCTGACATTAGTTAGATAACCTGGAAGTACTGGAAAGCTGTTTCGTTCTAGTTTGGGACTCATCAGCAGTACGCATCCACCGGGATTCGATGATTTACTTTATTCCAAAACCAGTACTTGTGATACAGAATGGAATTTTCAGCATTAATCACAACACCTTGCATCTAATTTCCTCAAATTATAAATAAAAATTAATCACACAGAACATTTTCCACATTTACAATAGAGGTAGTGTCAAAAACATGCAGCATATAAAATGGAAATAGCAATAATAATGATAACAGCTAGGGTAATAATAATAAGAGTACAAGTGAAAATTGCCGTTGGCTTGTGTCACACAGTATTGGCAATGTGGTATAGAAATCCTAACATGTTTAAAAATATTGAATATAATGTTCTCTTTACATGATGGTGATGGTGAGGGGAAAAACAAAGATTACAGCTGTCATGGAGATAAGTTGGTGTTTGCAATTATGAGAGTAAAAAAAACAGAGAAGTAACAGGACCATAAATATAATAGAAATAATAAAAGTAAAACTTGAAGGTATATAAGGACGGATGGATGGAGGAAATTGTTTATTTACTAGATGAAAAAAGGTTAGTTAATTCTTGCCTGACACTATTTTCATCACATAAAATACGTGCCAAGTATGGTATCATAGAATTCTTATACTTAGACATGAGAGCATAGAGTTTTCTGAAGTTACTCCTTGTTCTACCTGAGGTGATGCAAGGGTGTTTCGTAGTAGGTTAGCAGTATTATGCCTTACACTTTTTCTCTTCACATAATATCCATGCCTACCAAATAAAGTATTGTAGAGATTTTAAACTTAGTCGTCCGAGTATGAAGTTTTTCATGACTTCTTGTCGTTTTACCAATCTGATGAGATACAAAGAGAGAGAGTTGCTTATAGAGAGGATATGCAAAGTCTAATAATAATAATAATAATTTTTCCTTCATGTTCCCAGTGGAACATAGGGCTCCAAGCTGGTGGCTTGAAGTTTCCGTAGCAGTGTTTAATTTTTACAGGATGGGGTTGCTAGCCTCATGCCCAACCTTTCCTCTTTACCAGCATTATTTCTGGCTCAGTGAGGTAAAGGAGTGCGTCTGTGGCCGGGGATCGAACCCCGGACCATATGCATTGTCGGCGAGCGTGCTAACCGCTATACCACCGACGCACAGTCTAATAACATAATATTCGCGAATTCGTTCAGCAGTAACCTAATTACCCTACTGACTGCTTTCACTACGTTTTGCAGTGTAACAAAATTTCTCATAAGTGGTTCAGGAAAGATTAAGATGGAGCAATAAACTAGAATCGGTAGGACGCAAGAATTAAACAGCTATAGCAGTAAAGACCGAATGGTAGCGTATTGTCTTCACGTTCTTTAATGTAGTAGGTTAGAGGAAATATCTTTCTACAAAGTGACATTATGTCAAAAGACCAGAAGAGTTAAGAGGAAAGACACAATCCAAGATATTGAACATTTGACAAGATTCATGGGAATCATCCAGTTATTGTAGGCCATGCTTGTGTCTGAAGGCGAGTTCATCAAAATGACATTTAGAATGGCTTAGCCTAAGACCATTCGACAGCAACCACTGGTTAATTTTCTGCACGAAAACCATTTATTTTAAGACATTTAAAAAAATTGAGCTCGGAACTTTCGCTAGCAGTTGTTCCATTTTTATGGTGTTCGGTTGATAGCCTTCCGCCCAGCCTTCCTTCTTAACCCTTCTTATCGCTAGCTAAGCGAGGTTTGAGAGTGCATCAGTCGGCGATCGAATCCCGGGCCATCCATCTGGTCGGCAAGCATTTTATTTCTGACCCACAGCCTGATTGAAATATGACATGGAATAGTCATGTCATAAGAATACTTAATGAACTTCGTTTTATTAGAATGTGAAATTTCATGTAAGAAGGATGAAAACAGAAAAAGAGAAGGAACATCACCTTCGGGGAAACCAACTAGAGTAAATGAAGAAGTTTAGGACTTCTTTCTATTTATAGTTTAGTGCTTCTCATCAGAAAGGTAGGCGTGGAACCATTTAATAATCCAGTCCTCCTGCTTGTGTTGCAGCAAGCTGATTGAACAAGAAAGGCTTAGGAGTAGGGTCAAAGGAGATGTTAAATCAAGAATGGCACACCTAACATATCTGACACCTCTGTGTGTACTAGAGACGATATCATGATGCAAGACAACAGTAGCAACTTAAGTACACCTACTGTGTTTATAAGAAAATTGTTTAGGGTAGTTGAAATCCTTCAGTGAATCTTTGAGGTTAAGTGTAAACATTTTGTCAATTTTTTAAAAAGTAGTGAGGTAATAGCAACGAGTCTAAACTTTAAAACTTCCTCTTAGGTGAAGACGCTGGCAAACTGCACAGTCTTCTGAACACCTTGAGCAACAATCTGTAAATGTTAAATGTTAAGTTTTTGCTACAAAACTGGACTTCATTGACTCCTGGCTTGAATACAAAGAGTGAAGTGGTATATTTTGTTGACCACTTAACTTATTCATGAAGTTGCATCAGCCAACCTCAGCTGTTTGATCGCTGACAAAATCTCAGCATGGATACATACGGCTCATTTGGTATCTACCAACTTATCTACCGACTGTGCGTCGGTGGCGCAGTGGTTAGGACTCTGGCCGACCATGCAAATGGTCCGGGGTTCGAGCCCACGCCGACGCACACCTGATATCTATGGTTGGCCTGCAAAATTTGGGCTACCGATATCCATGCTGAAAATTCCATACTTGTACCAGAAACACAGTGTGGAATCAAGCTGTAATCAAAAGATAAATTAATTATAGCTCTGAGTGAGACATGGTCAATGAAAGTGGAAGACATGAAAAGTTTGAATAGCTGTCTTTGATCATGGTTGCCTGCGTTCTATCTCCTGTATTAAGTGGTAAAATAAAGTGAGCAATATTTAGGTAAGGCTTCAGTCGAGTGCTAAGTAAGGAGGGGAAATCAGTCGATGAGACTGTGAAGTTACATCGATTGAGGTGGTTGAGACATGTATTACGTATGCCTAGACAATGCCTTCCTCGACAGGTATTGTTGGCAGAGTTTGAAAAGAGTCAACTAGTGTTGGTCAAACCAAAACATGCCTCCTTCAGTCAATGAAATCCACATAGGACGGCGTAGATTTCTTGACTGGATGGAGTTTCTGGGATAGCAAAACCGGTGACTGAAGACAATTGATGATATGGCTTAATATCATCCTCAATGGCTAGTGCAAATCCATTTGCTCTTTGTGACTTATAATACGCAATAAAATTTTTATTGTCCTTCTATATCGCTATTCTTTTTACCTCATATTTCTGTTTAATATCTCTCTCTCTATTTCGAATCTCTTCACTTTCTTATGCTGCTTTGTGTGCCACAAGAAAGGGTGTGTGCTAAGTCGAACCACTATTCATCTTTACAAAGTCCTGAGTCATTTTTCAAACAAGATGTAAGGCATTTTACCGCATAATGCCTTTGTTTTTACTTTTTTTATCATGCAGATTTAAATATTCTTTTGTTATACATCAAACGCTATTATTAGTAGATTGTTTCAAAAGATCCTAAACTTGTACACAGGTGACTTGTTTTATTTTTAAAATTTCATTAAAAAACATATAAACATGAGCCCTCTGAGATATACTCATGACAAGCTCAATAAACCACCACCGCCTACAATGTTTCCTTTCTAAAATTATCTTTTTTTTGTTTTCAAATCAACCGCTCAGTAGATGAACAACAGGATTATTTTTGTTGTTGTTGTATTCCTCACATACTTTCAGATGAACGTTCAGGCAGAAGAAAGAAACACCAACAACATGTTTGAAATGCCAACTATATCTCAGTGGATTAAACTAAATAATCCATGTACACTTTTTTTCTAAAGATAATCTCGTCTGCCTTCACTATTTAAAAGATTATTATGTCAATATTTAAATTGAGATTTTCTCTGCTACGTTTTTTCAGTGTAAAAAATCTGTAACTTGTCTTCCAAAATGTGAGTTAATACCAAATTAGCTACTAAGTCAATACTATTCGAAATTCAATATTTGTCAAATACCAGGTATCAACGAAATGTGTATTGTATCACAAAGAGAGATTTAAATCGATTGATGTAGTATAGACTGGTTTTGTTTTATACGATAAATTATAACGTGGTTTAAAGACAATTGAAAGGGAATTCTATTGTCGGTACATGGATGATACATTTTTGATTATGAAAAATGAGGAGAGAGCACAGAACTTTCTAAACAAATTTAATGAGGTTCATCCTGCATCGACTACATCGACACCTAGTTTAAAAATAGGAAGTGAAGTGGTAGAGCACGTTGACCGCTTCACTTATTTGGGAAGTACCATCAGCCAGTGCCAACGGGCTGATCTCTGACGAAATCTCAGCACGAATACAAGGGGCTCGTTTCGCATTTGTTAGTTTACGCCGACTCTGGCGTAGACGAGATGTTCGACTATCGACCAAAGGACGGGTGTACTGCTCATCAGTCCGCTCCGTCCTCCTTTATGGCCAGCTGTGAGACCTGGCCACTGAGAGTGGAAGACATGAAAGGACTAGCTGTCTTTGATCATAGGTGCCTGCGTTCTATTCCCCGTGTAAAGTGGCATAATAAGGTGAGCAACATGGAGGTTAGGCGTAGAGTTCTACGTAAACTGGGGAAATCAATCGACGAAGTCGTGAAGCTACAAAGACTGAGATGGTTAGGACATGTGTTACGTATGCCAAGTCATCGCCTCCCTCGACGAGCAATGTTAGCGGATATAGGGTCAGGCTGGAAAAAAGCTAGCGGTGGTGAAACAAAAACTTGGCACCAGTCAGTGAAATCTGCAACAGTTAGTTTAAGCCAACCATGTAGGAAGGTGTAGACTTCCTGACTGGTTGGGGTCCTCGGGATGGTAAACACGAATGGTTGGAAACAATGGGTGACATGGCTCAAAACCGTTCTCAGTGGCGCAGATGCATCCACTCCCTGTGACTTATGATCTTCAATGAAACTGTTTTGTATTTCTTTATTACTCCTTTGTCTCACACCTCTGCTCACTGTTTCTATTATGCTTTTCTTGTACTTTCTTCTCTTGCTTCGCGTGCTACACGGAATGTGGCGACTTGAACTTCCGCACGTTTGTGCAAAGTTCTATGTCGAAAACAGACAGACAGACATCCTGCAATAAACTTTACTAGTGAGAAAGAAAATGACTCTAGGATTTCATTTATAGACGTCCAAAATAAGAAGAAGCGTATATAGAAAACCTTCATCATTTGGTCGGTATACTCATTTCTTCAGGTTCGTACCCTTAAAATATAAACGCAATCTGATAAAGTACTTGGTTCACAGAGCAAAAGCAATCTGTTTGGATGAATGCCTTGGCGAGGAACTTAATAATATTAAACGGTTGCTGAGTGAAAATAGTTATCCAGGAAAGTTTATTGATAAGAATATGAATCTAAAATCAAGGCAGTCCAAGGTACCAACTGTTCCAAAAAAGACTTATTCTTACAATTTCAATTCCCGGAGAACAACATCACCAATATATTAACACAATACCTTAGGAATGTGGTAAAAAGAGAATTCCCTGCTGCTGAGTTATGCTATCTCTTCAAAACCACCCCTCTTTTGCGTTCAAGAGTAGGAGATAAACTGCCTAATTACGCCTCTTCTATGGGTATGTACCAATTTGACTACTTCTGTGTAGCCAGTTATATAGGCAGTACAATTAGGCACTTTTTTCTTTTCAGATTTCCGAACATCACTCTGTGTCGTTAATATAAGGACAAACAGAATGCATTCATAGCGCTATTCTATCTCATCTTGTGGATACAGAACATAAGATTGACGTCAACCATGCTTTCAGGGTCATTTACGGCATACCTACTAATCTCAATTTCGCTTTAAGAGTTCGACTTCTAAATATTGCTGAGGCTGTGGGAATCCATATAAACAAGCCTAATTTGTGCATCTAAAACCAGTTGGTTCAGACATTATCATTACCCTGACCATGTAGGTTTGAGTGATCCTGAATTTTTGTGGAATTTTCCCTATTTGAGTTGATATTCTATTTACTATTATATCTTTATTATTATTTAAACATCTTTAAGGAATTGTAATTGCACTGATCTTACTTTACAAATCGATATTATTTAAAGAATACTAGTATTGTTATTGACTACTAATCTAAAACTTTCTATGTATATAAACACATGTATATAATTGTAGAGCCACAAGAGGAATTTATCGAAAATGATATTCTTTGGTCAATTATATTGCGTTTTAAAGATGTCTGAAAGAGAAATGCGGAAATTGCTACATGTGACGGGAATGGTTTCTGAAACCATGTTGAATACTTTTATAGTGTTCATCCTGGAGAGAAATAAAGGATACAAAAGGCACAGAGCTGTGGCCCTTGACAGGAACTCGACTCAGGAAAAACAAATCATGTATTAATCAAACTTCAGTCCTACGCATCATCATCATCGTCGTCGTCATCGAGTAAAGCATAGAATGGCATTCAAATCTCTCCTTCAACTTCGTTGACTTTGAAAAGACCTTTAACAGGCCTGACTGCGAAGTGATTTGGAAAGTACTTCAACTCTGTGTAGTGTAGTTCCCTAAATCTTGATAAATCTCCTTCAACAGCTGGCTGTGTGATAATGGCATCTGTCAAGTGATCCACAAGAGAAAAATAAGCAAAGCCTTTGAAACGAATATAGAAGTAAGAAAAGGCTATTGACCAACTGTCATCAATGAAACTCCTAGTTGTGGTGGACTCAGTTAGGCTGCAGATTGCAGGAGGTGAGAGAACTGGAATACATCAGACCGATAAGAGGACTTTAGAAGATCTGGATTTCACGCGTGAATGATTTATGCCTAATGTCACACAAACTCGAAGACTTGCAGGCGAAAACTGGCAACAAACTGGCTGAAGAAGCAGTCACAGAACCCAGGACAGATTTTAGGTGAACATAGAGAAGATGGAGGCGATGAAGATGACTGACCAACCAACAGCATCAATAACAATCGGTACCAATCACCACCAGTGCGAAAGAATTAACAGAGGTTACTTCCTTTGCTAATCTAGGAGGCATCGTTTCAACTACAGGCAGGCACTTTTAAGGCTTTGATTGTACTGTTCTGTTTTTTTAGGCAGACGATAAGAGTAATATCGAAGTGTTTTTACATTGTTGATGCATGATCCTGATACGGAAAGATCTTTTGATTTAGTTAGTTTCGAGCTAGTTTTCCACAGCTGAATGTGAACATATATGAGACCAATAGCTTCTGGTTACAAAAACACTTTCCTAAATAGCTGTATGTGAACAGATGCATTTTGGAAGACGTCTTGATAGTCTCTATTCCTAAGGATACTGCATGTCTGCATTTGATTCTAAAAGGTCCTAGCTGGTGAATTTCATACTTTGATGTGGTTTTGTTCTCTGAGCTGGATGGTTAATTTGCGAAGCTTTCATCACCCTACTGGGTGACATCTTCAGTGCATACTTCAATTTGAAGTGAGCTTTTAGATTTCTCCACGACTTTATTAATCATCTCGCCTGGTGGGTGACCTTGGACGTGATTGGTTGTTTATGTGTGTTTTCACACCTTTTAGGCTACTTGTATTGGAACTGACTGTTTCTGTGACTTGAACTTTGACCCTTTGTGTGTGAAGTTTCTTTCTTATTGGTTGATAAATTTTGTCTATCTCGATGTGTCTATTGATTGATGATTCACTGGAATGCCAAGCTTCTAAAAATTCTCTAGCATTCTTGTTGTTTCCTCTGTCGAATATTTGAACGTTGTCCCAGTCGAAATGATGTCCGTGGTTGTCTGTGTGTAGTGATATGAGGTAGTGGATATCATGTCTTTTGATGGCTAGCTTATGTTCGTGGATATGAAGACGAAGGGGACGTCCACTTTGGCCGATGTAGTGTTTTTCGCGGTTGTTACAGTTTATTTTGTAGATGATGTTGGTTTTGTCTTCTTTCGGTGTTGAGTCTTTCGGTCGACATAGAATTGAGTGCAGCGACTTTGTTGGCATGTGTTCGACGTCAATTCCTAAAGGTTTGAAGAGTCTTGTAGTGATTTCTGAGATATCCTTTATGTATGGTAAGGCGATTTTCTTTGTGTTTTCCTTGGTGGCTTTTGATTTGATAGGTTGGTTTGTAGGTATATGTTTTTTGATGAAATTCCGTGGATATCCATTCTTTTGGAAGACGTCTATGAGATACATTTCTTCAATTTTCCATAAGTTGAGAGTGCTGCAGTGAGTCCTTGCTCTCTTGAATAGTGTTTGTATGCAATTCCTTTTGTGTGTTATTGGGTTGTTGCTGTTGTAATTCAGTATTTGGTCTGTGTGAGTTGATTTTCCATAAACTTGAGTTTCTAATTCTCCTGTAGTTGTTCGCCTGACTAAGACGTCCAAAAATGGTATTTTGTTCTCGGATCCCTCTTCTCTTGTGAATTTGATGTCGTTGAAGACGTTGTTTATTAAGTTGTGAGTTTTATCTAATTCGTCTCTTTTGATTATTACAAATGTGTCGTCGACGTAGCGTATCCAAATCTTGTGTTTGATCTTTGGTGGAATTATGTTTTCGAGTCTTTGCATCACTGCTTCTGCAATCAAACCTGATATTGGCGATTCCATAGGTGTTCCTTTGACTTATTCATATATTTGGCCGTCCATGCTAGTTTTCCGCACATTAATTTACTTTCATTGTATCCCCTTAGGTTCCCAGTGGAACATAGGTCTTTAAGCTAGAGCTCTAAAGTTCTAGTAGCAGTGATTTCATTTATTCTTGGAGATGTTAGCCTCACGCCCTGTCTTCCATCCTTCCTAATCTTACTCCTGACTTAGCGAGTTTTTTTTTAGTGTGTCAAGTCGGCGAAGGATCGCATCTCGAACAACTTGAGTGGTTAGCAAGTGTCCTGCCTATATCACAGTACGTTTACGGAAGATATTTAGATCCTTGTTGTCATGTGAATTCAATTCATTCACCTATGCCTTTTGCGTTTACCTTACAAAAGATATATAAGTCAGCTGAAGAGAAAAATAAGATGCAGTTTTATGCAGTTTTCAATACCACCCATGAAAACTGAATCTTAGCTGAAATATGAATAAACTTTACTTATACTTTAATTATTTAATGTTTTTTCTTTCAGCGCGATGTAAGAATCACATTATAGATAAGAAGTATACGAGAAAATATTTGCTTTTTTTACAAAAGTTTAATCGATCACTGGCAAAACTAGTAAGTTTGTGTAACTTTTGTATTCTACTTGATTCATTTTTTCTCTCTTTCTAAATGAATTCACATTTAGGCGACAAAACGAAGTTATTCAAACATGGTTTAAATTGCTGCTAGTTTTATTTTTCTAACTCTAATTCTACTTTTGATTATTATCAATTTTAGCGGTGATTGTATCTGTAGTTATGGAAACATGATACACACTACACTGACTTCTTACTTCTTCTTGGGTTTTACACAAAAGTGAATTTTGAGAAGATGGAAGTGATGAACATAACCAACCAAAGAACCAACCAACTAGCAGCAACAAAAACAAGTACCTATGACCTTTAGAGGAAGAAATTTAGAAGAGGACATTTCTTCTATTTATCTGGCCAGAATCGTCGGGGGAACAGCAGTAAAGCGTTCGCAAGCAATGCAATAGTGGTTCGGGGTTCGGTCTCTCACCAGCGCACTCCTTTACCCCGCTAAGACAGTAATCAGACTGGTAAAGTGAGAAGGTTGTGTATGAGGCTATCAGACCCATCCTGTAAAAATAGAAACCACTGCTTCTGAAACTTCAAGCCTCTAGCTTGGGGTCGTATGTTCCACTAGGAACGTAAAAGAATAAAAAATGTAGTCAGACACCATCAGGTCAACTACAGACTACAACACCGGTGAGAATGTCAAAGTTGAACGGTACTGGAAAGGCAAGACAGACATTGGTCAATCTGAAATCAGTTTGGAAATCTTCTACGTTCCAAAGCAATAACAACAAGATTCAAATTTTCACACTGATGTTAAATCAGTCACTTCTTCTATATGTATGGCAGACTTGACGCACGTCACGGGAAGCATTTACGACAGGCCAGTGCAAACTTTTATCTGCAGTTCCCCCCTTTGCTGGCTTCATACTGAAGACCAAATGGTCAGTCAGAAAGAAATAGTAGCAAGAAACTCTTAGAACTTACCAATCAAGAACTCGTTTTAAGTGCGAATGAAGTTGACAGTTTCACTTTCTAAAAAGGAAATTGAAAATTTCTTTTGTTTTGTGAAATATGCTGTATCGTCTATCAAGATATTTACTGCGAACTTCAAAGTAGGTGAACTGCAGAAGTACACTCCTGCCTAACTCTATAAGTCTTCATGTAGATTTAAAAATCTTTTCAGTATATCTTAGTCCTAATTGGTTTATTATTAGCATATTTCCTCTGGATTCCAAGATGAAAGTAAGACTTTAGCAGCACATATTCACATTTCCAAATTCTCTGTAGTGCTCTTTAGCTGGCCTCACGATTGCTCTTAGTCTCTGATATCCTCTTCACATGATCTAATCCAAGTTACAGTCATACCCATGCCAAACGTGTAGTTTCCCACTTGAGTTAGAATCGAACTATGGTTTGGCGCGAAATGTTCCCCGCTAGTCTCCTCATCGTGTAATCAGTTGATCTACATTTTATTCGCTATATTTGTTGACTGGCGGATTCTTGATTGGTTCATTTGCGGAGTTACTTTTCACTAATCGTTCTCGGTCTGATATTTGATCTACGATAGAGATCCAGCGAAAACAACTGTTCATAAACGTCTGCAGTTGGCTATTGAAAATGCTATCCGAGTTGTGCCAGTCACCTTTCTGTCCCATATAGAAAAATTGACTCACTTGACATTGGTGTTGGTCTGAGTGTAGACGATTTCCACGCTGACTTCACACTGCTGGATATCTGCTTTGCATTTCAGATTATAGCTTGTTTCGTAATCCTCAACCCTGCTGTCGCATATATTTGAAACGGCAAGTAAAGACGGTTACATCTTTCACATTTATTCCGTTGATTGTAACTGATGCTTGTTGTCGTTAGTATTTGTGGTTGGTTATCTTTATCGCCTACGTCTTCTCTACGTTCATTTTAAGTCTTGTCTTCGTTGTGTACCTCTTCTGCTAACTTGTTAGTTTCCAAGTGTTGGTTTGTAAGGATTTGATTGGTTTCAGGATTTCATCATGAGCTGACATTAGTTAGAGAACCATTGGAAAACCTGGGAGTACTGGACAGCTGTTTCGTCCCAGTTTGGGACTCTTCAGCAGTACGCACGTACGGTGGGTGCGTACTGCTGAAGAGTCCCAAACTGGGACGAAACAGCTGTCCAGTACTCCCAGGTTTTCCAATGGTTCTCTAACTAATGTCAGCTCATGATGAAATCTTGTTAGTTTCCGTCTGTAAGTTTTTGAATTTTTGTGACACTAGACACAAATCATCCACAGGCGAAATCCAGATCTTCTACAGCCTTCTCGTAAGTTGAACGTATTCCTCTCCTTTCTCTACTCTCTCATAGTCTCTCACCTGATCCAGTCTGCTACAGTTATGAATAAGATCAGCGATAGTTATCAGCCATACCTTACTCCTGAGTTCACTGAAAAGACTTCTTTAGCTAATACTAGTTTTTGAAATAAGCCAATCTGACTGGTGATAGCAGCATGATTTAAAAGTGCAGATAACATTTTTCCATATTGCACTAATTTAGGAATCACCGAAGTACGCACCCTCTGCAAGGGTTTGGACACAGAACCTTCCAGTTACAAGACAAGCTATCTCGTAGACCATTCAGCCACTTGGTCAGTCCCAATTCATGATTTAGCGCAACTGGCACCAACCAATGTCATCGATGGACATCCATCCTCACACTTGACTGGTTGGACCACCACGACTTCTCACTAGAACTCCAGGAAACTCAGTTCTGTAGCCAGTCACTAGCGAGCATCAGATTAACTTTCAAGAGTTTGGTGTGTAAGGGTTAGTTTTGTTTCTACGAGTTTATCACGGATTGTTAATCCGTGATAATCTGGTGCTCGCTAGCGACATTCTACAGGACGAAGTTTCATGGAATTCTAATGAGAATTCGTGACCATTGAGGTCCGTCCATTCAAGTGTGAGAATGGAAGTTCCACCGACAACATTGGTTGGTGACAGTTGCGCTAAATCATGAATTTGTAGAAGTTAGAATTTATGGGCTGGTCATTGAATCAGGTCCCAGTGAGTGACTGAATGGTATACAAGCTAGCTTGCCTTGTAAGTGGAAAGTCCTGGCTTCGAACCCTGGTGGTGGGTGAGTACTGCCAATGATTCCTAAACTAGACTGATGAAACAGCTGGCTGACCAGTACTCCTTGTTGGTTTTCAATGGTTCTCTAACTGATGAAAATCCGTGATCAAATTAGTAAACGCAAACCCAATCCCTACAAACATACACTGTCAAATACTTACTAAATCAATGACATCGATGCCTTTTCGACGTATTTAACAATATTTAACAAAGTCTATCACGGACTGCTTACTTATGCATTTTTATAGAGTTCAATTTTTTAGCTGCATTGTTTCAATTTCTCCCCCCAGAACCAAAACAAAAAAAATCAATAAATAAAAACTGTGTGAAACTCAATTAATCTAAAGTGTAATGCATGAAAGAGCATGTTGAAATGGAATGTTACGAAGAAAAAAATGACGTAAATTTTACGCACAAAAAAGCTTCGGAATAGGATAAAATTGACTTCCAGCAGTAAAATGCCTCCACTCACAAATGAGTTGTCCCACAGTTCTTCATTTTTCTTTTCAAGGGTAAAATTTGCCTTTTTTTTTGAAAGTCACTAAAGTTTATCGATTTCAGGGCAGTGTGTTGGAAGCGGAAACCAGAAATTACACTATCACGGTCATTGATTAGGCAAAAATTAGAAGTTTATCCTGTTTTTAACTAATTAAAATATCGATAGAAAAGAATATCTGAACAAAGCAAGAACAACAGTTTTAGCAGTCCGATCTTCTCCCACTCCCAGAATCGGAATTCAAACGCCTACTGCTTATGTGTACCATGGATGTGCAATTCCAATTTGACAACACATTTTACCGCCAAATAGATGGTGTAGCTACTGCTAAAACTGTAGTTCTTGCTTTGTTCAAATTCATTAAGGGGAATAAATGTATGAAAAGAATATCTTATGACTAGATTGAACTTTATTTTGTTTTCATCTGCGTACGGGGCTAAGATTTAGTCTTAGCATATCATCATAACTGAGTATTCTACTATCTTATTTGTGATGTATATTACCCTTTCTGCTAAATGTATCCCTGCGTTCTTACTCAAACGTTATAGGAGTGTAGCAGACAACTGAAATATTTTTACAACGCTTTATTCGTTTAACCGAGAGTAAAACAACAAGCTGACAACAGCCACCAATCCCTATCAACAGAATAAATTTGACAGTGGTTACTTTCTTCACTTACCTAACCATGCAGCATCACAAAAATATGGATATCAAAGTTAGAAATGGAAAGGCAAAACAGATATTCATCAGTCTGAATTTTAGTTTGGAAATTTTCTAAACTCATCAAAGACAACAAAACTCGGATTTCCGACACTAATATTATGCCAATCACTACTTCTTCTTCTTCATACGATTTTCAACAGCCACCTTCTCTGAATGCATGCTGAAGGTCAGATTTCGTGTCGGAAAGGATTACAAATAAATGTTAAGTAAAGTGTTGACGGACGTGATACATACTGAAAAGGCCACTGAGTAAAACCCGTCACTAGGCCATAGTTCGATTGGAACCTGAGTGGGCAATGATCATTTTGCTGTGAATGTGATCGTGACATGGCGAAGATCACTATCTTCTGATGGTCAGTCTTGCGGTCAGCGGTGTACTGTTGAAACCATGTGTTCCATTCAAGATCCGAAGGGGATTAGTAATAAAAGTAATAATATTAGGGTATACAGTAGTTATCCTTCGACACATTAAATAGCTCATCAGTAATGGATCTAGCTCAAGTCCCTTTGGAGGTATACAGAACTTGTCATTGAGGCCCAGTTAGCACAAAATACTGGTATTGACCAGCAAAAAACCCAGATATACTGCCGATTGTCTTCAAACACCTAATAGAGCAGATAACCAATAGTCCTTCATTGTTTTTTTGTATTCACTAGTAATTGTTAGTCTTCTTGTGCTCCATGAGGAACCAGGTCTTCAACAGCGTGTCTCCACTTCTCAAACAACCTCTCTAATATCACCCTAATTATAGGCTATTAAAAATAGGAATTAAGTACTGAGAAACAATTATATTCTATGAAACAAGTCATTTGTTGATGACAAATAATAGAGAATTGATATCCTATGCATCGATAGATGTTAAACAAATAAGAGTTGAATTTGTTATTTCATGAATTATTGATTATATGCACTATAAATGCGTAATGTTTTGCTTTCATTCTTGAAAAAGGGAAGTGACATACATTTAGGGTTATTATTTATGATATCTTTAAGATGTCACATTAATAATTTCTTATTATTTTTGTTATTATTCGATGTTGTGAAGACAAGCTGGTTTTTGCATTCATATATCATTTATTAAAAAATTATCCATTCATGCATCTTAGTAAATAAATAAGCCTGCCTCATCCTTTTGTCTTTTGTTATTTAAGTATATCTTTCTTTGTTTAAATTATTTCTTCTGACAGTTCTCCTTTTTGTTGGTGAAAGCTAAACTTCTATTTCTGGTAGCAATAATACTATTAATATTAATAGTATTAGCAGGGCAGCCATTGTATGCAATTTTTACACTCCTCTATGAAGGCAAAGCTACTCTTTTGTGTGTCTGTTGATCTTTTCTCATTATATGCATGTATATGTGCCTCTTTTACGTAGTACTTCGCATTGACGAGGTATATTCACTAATGAATTTTACCCATGAGAAGTGAATGGCTTGCAACTGCGACCACATAGAATCTTCAAGCTAACAGTCGAACACTACTGTCATTCAAGGTGCAGTACTTTCTCCATTTCTTTTCTCTTTCTTTTTGCATGAACTTCCGAACTCACCCAAAGTTAACTTCATTAAGTATGCCGATGATCTGACCGTTTCTGTCCCTGTAGTTTCCACATCGGATTGTTCCTATATGAATGGCTTCCTAGCTGAAGTAAAGGATTGGTCTGGCTCAAATGGTCTTAAACTAAATTCAACTAAATGTAACACTGTTGATTTCAGCTTGAGAAGTGAAAAAGACATGCATGGATTGATTCAATCTCATGATTGTTGTAATATTGATGGTACCAAGATAGAGAGTAAGTCAAGTGTTTCTTATCTTGGCATTGGTTTCTCGTCTAATCTTTGCTGGTCGTCTCATATTCTTATAGTTTCTAAGAAAGTTTTCCGTCTGACTTATTACATAAAGAAGTTGAGACACTCAGGTATAACTCAATCTCTTATCATACAATTTATTAATTCATGTGTTTTGTCCATCATTCTTTATTGTTCTCCATTATTCTTCCCTGGGCTACTCAAGAAAGACCATATAATACTACGAAGAACATTGAGGGCTGTAAGTAGGGTCAGTGCTATCCCTTTGACTCAACTAAATGACACTGTTGTCAATAGGCATATGAATTCTTGTAAACACTTAGCTAAAGTTATCTTATCTGATAGTGAACATCCTCTTTATTCACAATTGTTTCCTTGTATCTCTTCGGGTAAGACCAGAAGAAATTTTATAAACATTTATGCTCATACTACAAAATATAAAAATTCGACCGTTCCATATTTGGCACGAGTATTGTGTGAAGAGACAAATATCAGAAAAGAACTTTTACAACTTTTGAATCAATAACTAAACTATAAAATGTAATGAAGCATATTATTATGCATGTGTTATTCGTTATATTATTTATTTATTATTCACTGTGACCTAGAATGGTGAGATTTTGTTGGGGTTTTTTTAATTATTATTTTTGGTTTTTCCTATTAACTATCAATATTTTAACATTTTATACATTTATATAATTATAAACAGATCTAAACCATTGCAATATGTAAAAGAAACGCTGAAAATTCCATGCTGTAAATTTTTATTGTTGTGGAATAAAGTGATTATTATTATTATTATTATTACTTGGTCTGAATCCAACGACGTATGAATCCTGACACTACTCTACACTCTAAATGCTGAACATCATTTGCGATGACTTAAAACTAGGACTTCAGGAGATCCCTTCTTAAAGCCTGTGATTAATGATGAGTAAAATATTGTTTTAGTAATCATCTAACCAAACCAGATTTCTAGTAGCTTGAAATATCAATTGCTTTTCAAAATTTCGTCAAGTGCATATTACCTCATCGCTGTGAGAAACTGATCTGATATGTTTCTGGAAGTCAAGGGATTAGATTAACTGTGCAGCTTTTGTTCATATCACTCACTCTGTTACTATGTTCACTACTCTCTTCAGATTTTCCAATAGTTCTCTAACTCATCTCACCTCATGGTGAAATCCTCCAACCACTCAAAATGAAGTTCTTGAGAATATATTGTTTTCAATTAGATCTCATCAGACTTAACTCTAATGCATTTCACTTTACAAATAAATATATTCAAATATAAACCCCTCATGGTGTTTCTTCATTGCGATAATAAGATTGTGGATATAAATTGTGCAACTAGTCATCATAATACTAATGGTTCTATCAATAACAAGGATGAAAACGTGAGGTGACATGTGATAGCAAAACAGTAAAAACCAGTATGATTAACAAAGCAAAGTTTCAGGTAGAAGTAGTCGATAAAATCTAATACAAACAAATGAACCGATTAAGTAATGCTAGATTGTGATAAGACTAAGGGATGTTAGGAGAGGGGTTGAAAGTGTAAGTAAAGGGTGGTGGTGTAGAATTCATCAGTTGGTCATGTCTCAATTGGCCAACAAGGGAGTGATAATGGCTGTACGAACTTCTTTTGAATGCATAGTTTAGGCATAATAGTTAATCGAATGCCTATTGCCTCAGCTGTGTGCAGTAGACGGATACTCAGTCTACGGCGGCCTGCTTAAATCTTGGGCTACCAAAATTTCCATCCTACATATTGCATCTATTTCCTCGGATTTATTTTGTTTTAATCATTCAATTATGTATCCAAGTCGCATTACTTACTCTCGCGATTATTTAAAATGTCTTCAACCCGTTGATTTACGAGTATATAATAACGTTAAGAAAAAGCATCATGGAGGTTGGCAGAGATCATTAAAGTGTACTCCAATGCATCAGATGACTGTTCCTGTGATTATGAGCACAAATTGCAGGTCATTATCGAACAAGATTAACTACTTGCATTCTCTATTATACTCAAATGTATATTGTAATACTGGTGTAATCACTCTTCAAGAGACTTGGCTCCATGATTCATATGACGACAATTTAGTCTCCTTAAGTGGGTTCACAATCTACAGACAAGACCGATGCAGCTCGAAGAAGAAGAGAGGTGGTGGTGTTGCCACTTTTATTAATTCTCAGTGGTCTACTGCCAACAACGTCTGCTTCAAATTCTCAAATGACAATATTGACTGTATAACTGTAAAATGTCGACCTAAACACTTACCCAAGTACAGCTCCATTTTTGTCACAAATATCTATATCACACCTTGTTGCAGTCCCTCAGAACTATCTATCTTCGCTGATGAATTCACTATTTTTGCTGCTGCTTCGTTTGGTAACTCCTTATCTATAGTGACTGGCGACTTCAACTCCAGCGACTGCAGTTTTATTACATTGCTGGGCCATGAAAATGTTGTTAATTTCCCAACTCGACAAAATACTTCACTTGATTTAGTATTTATAAATGATTCTGGAATATACGAAGCTCGTAAAAGAGCCCCGCTCTTCAATTCTGATCATTGTATTGTACGAGTCTTACCCAAAATTTACGGAAAGTTACACAGTAAAGCCCTCTCAAACTTGTCTAAGAAAGTTGTTCACAGATGCTACACACACGTACATTTTTTTCATCTTAGAAACATGCTCAGTGACACAAGATGGGATTTGTTTAATGTTGATTCACTTAATGACAATATCTCTAATATTACATCCTATCTGAAATTCTGTTTTGAAATCTGTTGTCCAAAAGAAACACTATTCGTCAAATTTGACCGTTTCTCCTCGCCTCAACTTAAAAAGCTTCGTAGAGAGAAGGAAAAACTATATAAAATCAAAGATAAAATTGGTGTAAAAAGAACTAACTTCTTAATTAAGTCTGAAATGCAGAGGTTGAATGTAATATATAACCAGAAATTCATATCCTGCAAAAATCCTTCTAATATGTGGAAACTATTTAA
The DNA here is from genome assembly GCA_944472135.2 of Trichobilharzia regenti. Taxonomy (NCBI): domain Eukaryota; kingdom Metazoa; phylum Platyhelminthes; class Trematoda; order Strigeidida; family Schistosomatidae; genus Trichobilharzia; species Trichobilharzia regenti. The sequence goes on along the minus strand of OX235264.1, from coordinate 115,417,491 downwards.
GGAAATCACTGGTGGTAAGCAGATAAACAATATTCCATATTCTTTTGATGTATGTACTCTTAACAAATCTTTTATTTACTCTCCCTCAAATGCCATGCTTCCCAGCATCACTTGTGTTAATAATAGCCCCTTTCCAGGTTTTAACACAAATGATGTTCAAAAGTGCCTCAAGTCTCTAAACCCTTCCCAGAGCTTAGGTCCCGATTATGTACCTAGTATTATTTTTAAAAAATGTTCTGATATTCTGTGTCACCCTCTTACTGATCTATTTAACAAATCTTTTTCCGATAATATTGTGCCTGCCGTTTGGAAGGACATTAAAGTTGTACCCATACCTAAATCTTCTACTGGAGCATGTGTCAAATTTAGACCCATTGCTATTACCTCTCCTTTTTTGAAAACTATGGAGAAATTACTTTTACTTAGTCTTGAACCTTCGCTTAAATCCTTTAATGACCCTAAACAATTTGCCTATAAGCACAGTAGAAGCACTTTAGATGCAGCTGCCGTCTTATATCATAACATTGCTTCCAGTCTAGACAAGGGGGCTAAATTTGTTCGTTGCGCCTTCCTAGACTATACATCTGCTTTCGACTCGGTCCCTAGGGACATCTTATTAAATAAACTTGCTGCTAGTCAAACAGAATGTTGGGCTGTTAACTGGTTGCATTCCTATTTCTCAGATAGAAAGCAGTACACCGTATATAAAGGGAAGTCCTCCACTTCATTGCCTACTGAAGCTGGTGTCCCTCAAGGTGCTGTTCTTTCTCCTTTTCTTTTTTCTTTCTTCTTGCACGACTTGCCTCACTCTGATGAAATAAACTTTGTGAAGTATGCTGATGATTTAACGGTTTCAATGGCTGTTAACTCCCAGCTAGATTGTACTAAAATAAATAGCTTTCTATCGGAAGTCAGCAAATGGTCTGAGTCTAACGGTCTTAAACTGAATCCTTCTAAGTGTCAAACTGTTGATTTCAGCTTAAGATGTAAACGACAGTTAAAAGAAGTCATCGATTCTCATGACAGTTGTAAAATTGACGACAATGATATAGGAATCAAATCAGAAATTAAGTATCTTGGACTCATTCTCTCTTCTGATCTCTCCTGGTCTTCCCATGTCTTAGCAATCTCCAGTAAAATATTCCGCTTGACATTTTACATTAAGAAGTTAAGACACTCGGGTATAACTCAACCCCTCATCCTACAGTTCGTAAACTCTTGCATCCTACCTATTCTTCTTTATTGCTCACCCTTATTCTTTCCTGGTTTGCTTAAAAAGGACTATGTCACAATTCGTAGAATACTGAAGACTGTCAGTAGGGTGAGTGGTGTCCCAGTGGACCACATAGTTAACGTCGTTGTCGATAGGCACTTGACTTCGTGCAATAAATTTGCTAAAGGGATTTTGTCTGACTTGGAGCATCCGCTTTACCCTCAGCTTTCACCTTGCATCTCCTCAGGTAGAACAAGGAGTAACTTCAGAAAACTGTATGCTCGCACGTCTAAGTATAAAATTCTATGATACCATACTTGGCACGTATTTTATGTGATGAAAATAGTGTCAGGCAAGAATTAACTAACCTTCTTTCATCTAGTAAATAAACAATTTCCTCCATCCATCCTTACATACCTTCAAGTTTTACTTTTATTACTTCTATTATATTTATGGTCCTGTTAATTCTCTGTTTTACTCTCATAATTGCAAACACCAACTTATCTCCATGACGGCTGTAATCTTTGTTTTTCCCCTCACCATATCATGTAAAGAGAACATTATATTCAATATTTTTAAACATGTTAGGATTTCTATACCACATTGCCAATACTGTGTGACACAAGCCAACGGCAATTTTCACTTGTATTCTTATTATTATTACCCTAGCTGTTATCATTATTATTGCTATTTCCATTTTATATGCTGCATGTTTTTGACACTACCTCTATTGTAAATGTGGAAAATTTTCTGTGTGATTAATTTTATTTATAATTTGAGGAAATTAGATGCAATATTGTGATTAATGCTGAAAATTCCAATCTGTATCACAAGTACTGTTTTTGGAATAAAATAAATCATTATTATTATTATTACTTGAATGATTCGGTTAGATGCGCTGAATTACCTTGAAAGCTTTCATTTTCTCCTTGTACATGGCCACTATCAACTAAACATGACAAAATGGAGGTACGGTACCAATGTTTTTCTCGGGATTAAACGATTTTCTCAGAGATCAACCTGTAAATATCACACTGTCAGAAGAATGAGCTATAAGTTCTCTTTATCAAAAATATTAATCACTATGCATACGAGATTGGATGGAATATAGTCAGTTTGGAAAGGCACAGAACAACAAATTATTTCTAATTCATAGGCGAAAAGAAAACTGTTTTCGTTCCTTTTTATTGTCAAAATTTCAATGTGAATATTGTTTATTTTAAAAACTGATTAATTAATTAATTTTCATGTTGTTTTTAATCCTCTTTACTGCTTATGTTTGTGCAAATATACTACTGAATAACACAAGAAAGAAAGTAGTCACCGTTATCTTATTAAATAAACAAATAGAATTTCCTAATTAGATACATGAACTTTTTCATTTTTTTTATGTTCATGAGAGAAAATAGAACTAGATAAAAGGGGATCATTATTTTCTGCGAAATAGAGGGTTCAGCGAGCGAAAAGCTTTGAATTTAGATTTTTATATGTATCTACGATGTATCTAAAATATCTGATATCCGGTCACATGCAATAAATAATTTACTTCAAATCATTTTATACACCGCAAAGTGAGTTGTGTTAATCTAATCTATGATATGATCGTAAATTTGCCTAAAATAACAGATAAATCCCAATTCTGAGAGATAATGCAATACGAGTTTGACCATAGATTGATATCATTTAGGGAAGCATTTGAAAACCGGCAAGGAATACTGGACAGCTGTTTTTATCAGCCTACTTTCTTTTAGTAACCATTGGCAGTACGCACCCATCAAGGCGATTCGAACCCAGGATCTTTCGGTTACAAGGCAAGGTCGTGCGTACTGCCATCAGTTATCGAAGAATGTAACAGAAAGGTTCTGTGCTGTCAATAAATTATCAGAACACTTAAAGAACCTTTTTTATATGAAGTGGATGTAGTTGTGAGTAAAAGGAAAGAAAAGAAATGCGTTCAGCTCCTACAGAGTTTGGAGAACAAGGCACCTGTAACAAGATTTCCTCCGAATCAAAATTTTTTTTTGCGTATACTTTTTGGATGTAATCCTTAGTGAAGTGGATCTAAAAGTTTTATCTCTTGAACCCAAATTTTGCACAAATTCAGTTCGAAAGTCTCTACACTCAAACTGAAGGCCTAACACCCTCATGAAGTGAAGATGTTGAAAAACTGTATTCAACTCTAGTCGATTGTGGCTATTATTATATGAATAGTAAACGCAATTCGGATAGTAATTTGACCCGAAAACATAGAGTCGCTTTACATATTCTCCTTAAAATTGATAATATAATAATAAAGTGACCAAATAAGGGTTCAGAAGTGGCTATCATGAACAAATTGAATTACTTCGAGAAGATGAATACTATTCTTAATCATGATCTAGAATTCCATAAAATCTTCTACGTATACAATTGAAAAGATAAAGAAACAGTTAGCGGAAATATTAACAAGACTGAAACAACAAAAGACTTTATCTTACAAAGTCAGTATACATCACTGAAGCCCATTTGAACATTTTTACATCAAGATATTATATGGCTCGCCTAAAATGCACAAAAAATGGTGTACCAATTCGACCAGAACTGTATATGTTAAATTCATCACACTATCCCGTAACCAAATAGTTAGTGAAACGTTTATATTCTCTACACGCGGAGTTGGTGAAACAGTGTAAGTGATAAATTTGAATTTGCTGAAAGGACTAAATATTTAAGTGTGGGCAATAAATCCATGATGATGTATCTTCCTTATTCACCGCTATACCACTTATGGAAACAGCAGAATTTGTATGTGAAGAACTCATAAGGTGAAACATCGATTTCGGCATTCTTATAACTTTTCTAAAATTGCTTCTTTTGAAATGCACAGTGAATATCCACTTCTTAATTAATAAGGAACTTTACAAACAAATCAATGGAATGGCGATGGGGTCACCACTAGGACCAATTCTAGACGACCTTTCCCTTGATAAACTAGAAAATGGGCCTTTGAAAGACGTTACTGATAACCTTGAATTCTATTGTCAGTACATGGATGATACACTAGTGATTATGAAAAATGAGGAGAAAGCGAAGAACATACTGAATAAACCTAACTAGATTCATCCTGCATCAAAATTCAAATATTGAGAGAGAAAAAGACCCTAGCATTCCATTTTTAGACGTCCTTATGACCAGAAAAGCGGATGGCACAATGAGAAGATATATATATATATATATATATATATATATATATATAGAAAACCTATATCATCTGGTCAGTATGCTACTTTTTCAGCTTCGTGCTCTTGAAATACAAACGCAATCTGATAAGGTGCTCGGTTCACAGAGCAAGAGCGATCTGCTCGGATGAATGCCTTGATGAGGAACTAAATTATAATAACCGGTTGATGAGTAAAAATGGTAATCCAGGGACGATTATTGATAAGAATATGAATGATGGTACATAAAGCAATCTGAAATCTGTGTCAGGAATGATACTTCCAACAAACAACACACCTTCATCAAAAGCTTTCCTCGCTCAATTCTACTCAAGATCAGATAGCCAGTCAGAAAAGATCGGCAACAAGGATCTCTGGCAATGAATGAACCAACCCAGTAGTAACCGATTGTAAAACAAATGTGCAGGAAGAACTGCAATTGGGTTGGCTATACTCTGAGAAAACAAAGATTCAAGTGAGTGACATCATACACCAGGCTCTCTCTCTTCTCGCGGAACGCGAATGGGAAGCGACGAGTTGGTCGTCAGTGCCAGAGTGAAATGTAGGAGGACATGTGGCGAGGAGATGAAAGGGTGTGTCTAAACTTGGAGCCAGATGTAAACGCTGGCAGAGGACTGTCCACAATGGAGACGTGCGGCTGAATCCTTATTTTCCTCTAGGAACTAAAGAAAACAATGATAATATATGCGACTGTACAGCATAAGAACGATATCGTTCGAAAGAGTAACTCCTCGTTGAACATCTTTTCTTTTGCATTAACGTAACTGTAGAACTTGGACACTATGACAGAATGTAATTCAATATTAGATATGTTTATCTGAACTTATATACACAGTGGTGGAATATTAATAACTGGATTAATGCTGTATAACTCTGTATTGGTCGACTTAAACTTATATAAATTTTTTGTTTATACGACTCAATAGGAAGATTTAAAATCCTCCAAACACACATATACAAACTGTCAGTTGGATCATAGAACAACCTATTAAATGTTCAACATCATGGATAAATTTCATCTGACCGATTGGCTATGTGATCCATGCGGATAATTTACTATTACGTTTTATCTTTACCACTAATTTTTAAATTTTTTTTCTCCTATTTCTAAATGCCGTTATTCACTTCGTTTGGTCGTCCCTTTTTGACAGCAGTTTAACTCTTTCCTTCTCATGTTATTAAGCCGACTGTTTACTTCTGTTGATTTAACACTACTTAATTTCTCAAGTAGTATAGTTGAAATAATGAAGCTGGGTGGCACAACTGCGGAGTTATCATTGTTCCTCAGGATATCTTTAACAACACTTTCAATGCTAAATATTTTATAAAAGGTCTGCTTAAGTGAGTGAAGTCTTTTGACTGCGTTTCGCTTAGAAGAAATTGCCACCCAGTAACTTTGACAGCAATCTACTAAGTCAGTGTTACCTGAAATAGTCTTACCAGTATGATGTATAAGACATAAACCACTTCTACACTGCCTGATTATTGAAGTCACATGTTTTCATATTAACATAAATATAACCGATTAGCATACTACTTATAGTTTTTCAGTAACAAAGACAAAAATTGAAGTGAATGGAAATCTTTGAAATTATCACATAAAAACGTTTCAGCTATGTTCTCCTTTTTATATACTTGCTACTTTAAAGTAAAATGAAATATGTTATAAATGTTTTATGTCGGTATAAATATAAGAAGTATAGAGGAATCTTAGAGACTTTTATTTTTTAGTGTCCAGCGTTGGGTGAAAGTTCAACACAAATCAGTCCAGTGAAGAATGACAATGGAAAGTCAATCACCAAAAGGAAGGTAAAGCAAAGGAAAAACTGGGCTGAACACTTCAAAAGACTTCTAAATTGACCACCACCTATATCGCACCCAATAATACCAACATTAGCAGACATGATGACACCCAATGGCTGGAGAAGGTGTGAAAAGATGTCAAGCTACCTGCGGATTAGAAGAAAGACTACTTATTCAAACTACCAAAGAAAGGAAATGTAAGTCAATAGAAGAAATGGCTTGACATTATGTTCTTGTCCTTCCTAAGCAAAATACTAAGCTGAATCATCCAGGAGAGAATCAAACACGCCAACCTGCATGAGAAACTTCGACCGAAACAGGCTGGATTCAGAAGGAGCAAGTCATGCATCGATCAAATCGCCACGCTGCGACTCACCATTGAATAGAGCTTGAAATGGCAATCAGCTCTCTATCTCAACTTCATTGACTGTGAAAAAGCCTTCGGCAGACAGCGTCGATCGAGAGGTGATTTGTAAACTACTTGACTACTACCAAGGGGTGTGGCCAACAATTATACACGCCAAGCAGTCCAAAACAGAAAACTCAAAAAATCCTTTGGAGAAGTGAAGACGGGAGTAAAACAAGACTGGCTGACTATCTCCGATGATTTTTCTGATTTCGGTAGACTGGATAATGCGATAGACAGACAGGGACCGACTACGAGGAAACAGGCATCAAATGGACACACAAAAAGCACTTGCAGGATCTGAACTTGACCGATTATATGTTTGATTTTCCACAGACTTGAAGATATGCAAAAGAAAAGCAACCATTTAGCAGAAGCATCTATAGAAGATAAGAAATCAGATAAACATAGAGAAAACGGAAGTGATGAAGATTTTTGGCCAACAATAACAGACAACAATCGACCAGCATAAATAGGAGAAATCTGAAAGAAGTAACCTCCTTCACCTACCTACTGACCAACATACCTACCAAGCTGGGAAGCACCGTCTCTACCACAGGCGGACAGAACTGATGGATATATCAAAGCGAGTATCGGGAAAGCAACGCAGGCTCTCATTACTCTCAAGTCTGCGTGGAGGTCAACAGCACTCAGCATGAAAATAAAATTCAAACGTGGATTTCCAAATCCATTATGGAGTCAGTGCTACTAATCTGATCAGAGACTTGGCGCGTCATGAAGAGCACTTAGAACAAACTAAAAACCTTCATCACCAGCTGTCTTCACTCAATACTACTGACGATCAGGTGGCTAGCCAGAAAAGATCAGCAACAGGAAGGGATTTCTTGGTACGAGCCAATCCAGTAAGAACCGATTTTGCAAGAAATGTGCAAAAAGTAATGGATCTGGACTGGAATGGCCATATTTTGAGAAAACAAACGATCAAGTGAAATCATACGCTAGACCACCGCTCAAATAGAAACCAAATGGTGAGTAGCGGTTTGGTCATCAGTGCACTTGTCAAATGAAGGAGGTCATGGGAAAAAGAAGTTGAAGCATTCCGGAGGACGTGAAGCCAGGTGAAAACGTTGGTAGAGAACCTTACGCAATGGAGACGTGAAGATGAGTCCCTATATTCCTCTAAGAACCTAAGGAAACAATAATAATACTCTCCAGAGTTTTACTCGGAAGTAAAGAAATTTGAAACTTTTTATTTGATTCTTTCTAAGCTTAGTTTAATTCTTATTATTCAGTTTATCCAATATATTCAGAGGAAAGGTTGGTGGATTTGTCCAAATTTCAAATTTAAAGGAAATTTTACTCACTATTTGGCGGTTGACCGAACTGTAGATTATTAAAATTAAATAGAAAACAAATAATTCTCATTTATGTTTCATAGCTGATGAAAATTTTTAGTTCTAATTTTTACAAATTGATGTCAATTTTATTTCATTCGTTTATCAAGGTATTTCCACTGGAATACTGAAATATATTTTTCTAGATAACTACCGGATCTCTGTGAGTTTTCGGTTTCATGTGACTTAATGATGAAGTAGAAAGGGTAGGGTATAAAATCAAAATTAATAAGCACCCAGATAAGATATACTAGCATACACGCTGAGGAGCAAATACTTTACTTTTTAAGGGCTTTACAATTGTACTAAACAGTGCCGTTTGGAGAAATGAAATTATCATAGTCATAGCCATTTTCTTTCAAGGTTGACCATGAAAGGCCAGTCAGACTCATAGAACATTTTGTGAAGGCCAATACGAGCAGAAATTTTGCCTGGATTTATAGATTTATAGATTTGGCTTATGAATGACGTGGAGATCCAGGAATTAACTACTGTGTTAATAATGGATTAATTGGAGTGACTAAGAGTTGTGTTTGTGGAGATATTACAGATGAAGTTCGTGTCATAATAGAAAATCTATTTGTGAGAGTAAGTGCAGTATTTTACTCATTCCTTAGGTACTATTTACTCGATGTTCAAGCTGTCTTTGATGGATATCCTACACCTTGTGTACTGTTGGATTTCACAAAGATCTGTAAGGTCAACAGTAGCTGATATAGAAAATAGACTAGTCTCTACAGTGCGATGGAAGAGTAGGAGTAGTCGTTCACATGAATGAAACTGTACTCATTAAGAAGAAGTATAATAGGGGAAACAGAAGAGCAAATCAATGTGGATGCTTGAAATCTACGACACTTCACTTTCCCAAAGTGTCGTTGAAACAACACGAAATAGAAATGCCGCAACATTAATTTTAATTATTCAGCGCTTGGTATTGTCAGGAACAACCACATTTACTAATAAATGAAGGGGATGTAAGCAACTGTCATCCTTGGGTTATATTCACTTTCGTATCAACCGTTCCTACAACCTTGTGGATCCAGTCACCGGCACGCATACTAACTCTATTGATGGATTCTAGGGTACATTGAAGAAAAGAATCAGGAATGTCAATTGATCACAAAATACCTTGGTTTTTAGCCACATCAATGAATACATGTATCGGGTATGGTATGGTTAATTTGCTTATCACCCTTGGAGAAACTGAGAGACGTCCTTACAACATATAAGAGACCATTATTCAGTTAAATAACGTGTTTGTCACATTTTTAATATATATTTCTTTTAACGATTTAGATGGTATTTATCATACGATCTGTGATTGGTCGCACAAGGTCAATTTGAATTAGCTATGACTGTTTAACTGTGCCTGCCATTCCCTAACTGTGGTACCTAGATTATACTTATTACTCTACTTTCCTTTCGAGTTGAAAACTGAGCTCCAAGTTTGAGCTGTGAAGTTTCGGCAGCACTGACGTTTTTATTACTGTGAAGGGGATGAGGAGGTTCGAACCTTATTCCTAAACTTCCCTCTTTGTCCGACTTACAGTCATCTAGGTGAGGTAAAGGTGATCACCAGCGACGAATCGAACCCCAGACTATGAGCCTGATTGAAGAACCTTCTAACACCTAGCCACCGACACACATTCAGATTAGAAGCTAAACACTTATTAAGACAATCTTATTATTGGACATTTATTGATTTGTATTGTGTACGAATACGTGAAGTTAAAACCTCAATTCTTTTTATTCAAGACGTCCCCACTGAAATTATATACACTCAGGCAATCTGAACTCCAGAAAGGTGTTGATGTTCATACTAAATTAAGAATAGTTGACTGATCTCAAGGTCACCTGAATTTCTGCCCGGCATAATACGTAAGTGTTTTTTGATTCCTAAATATTTTAATCATTCATTTGTATGGGTTGGATGGTTTTAGAACAACTGGATTTCAAACTACCTCTGTGTACACCTTAAGAAGGAAAAATATCCTTCCTTAGTGGATTTTGTAGGCTTTAAGCCGAACAACTGTGAGTCACATACTGTTGACATACTGTGGATTATTATTTTACGTGTAAATCCTCTACGAACAGTATATACTTGATCGATTCTCGTTAATCGGATAACATACTCTTTGGTGCAATGAAAAGTCGACAGCTACCCTTCTCATGTTAACAATATGTGTGTACACAAGTTGACATGTTTCTACGCTAGCAATTATACCAGGAGGACAGATTATCTGAAAACGTACCGAAAAGCCTACATCTCAAGGGAGCAAACGTTCACAATAGTGCCGTCACCAGACATCTCATCAATATTGGTGATGAAATGGAGATCACGAAATCCTTTGAAACTATCAATAGACAAAATCGGTATTATTCTCCTCGAGTTTGCCGAAGCAATTGCTATCAGACACCTTAAACCTGATTTGTGTGTTCATACAGAAGAAGTCATCAGTCTTCCCTTATTCTGGCAACTGTATGCCTTATATTCTCTCTTTCTCGTGATTATGCAACCTTGCGTTTTAACCTCTAGCCCTTTCAGATATGAAGTAACTTTGACTGTCTGTTGTTTCTGTGGTCTAAGGTGAACTCACCATATTGTTACTCAGTTTATTAGTCATTAACATCTATTTCACATCGTACGTTTATTACCTAACTTTTGTACCATTGTAAGCGAACATTGCTTCATTCACATATCTTGCAGTGCGAATAAACTCTGAGAATCCTAAATTATGTGTTAACATATTTTTCAAAGTGAAGCTGTCAGTCATATTAAACTTTAAGCACCACTAACTACCAATTGACCGAGACCACACCAATGACCTTGAAACCTTTACTGAGGAGGTTAGGGAGACCTGGCAAATCATGTTGTCATCATCAATAAAATATGCTCGTTGAAGTTGGATTTCCGACAAGTTTCACCTTAGGTTTGCGAAAGATTAAGTTACTCGCTCAGCCAAAGACAAGTAAGGGCTAAGTTAACTTAATAAAGTAGACGTTAGGGTTGGTTTGAGTTAAATTAGTTAGGGATATTTTGGGGATATTTTCACGTTAGAATTAGGTTCAGGAAAGATTACGGTTATGGTAAGGGTTAGAAGACCTAAATAATTACATGCATAGAATGTGGTTAAATTACTCTGTTATTATAAGAATAGTACTTGTACACTCTGGTAGGGTATAATTCCAATAAGGATAACATTACACTATAAGACTTTATCGAAATCATATGTTTGTAATTTATCCACTTCAACTCTACCCCTTATAACTTTTATCACATATACGTACATTGACTGAGCAATTATTTAGTGCCACTTAATAACCTTTTTCTGTAATATAAATACGACTGTACAGCTTGAAAATGAAGTCGTTGAAAAGAAATTTCTTCGCTGAACAAAAACTGTGTTTTTACTTATGAAAAAATGGGTATTTTTCGAGAAATCAATTTTACCTATAATGGAATTATACTCAGTTAATACTCCAACCTAAAACGGATAGCTGCTTTTATCACATGTGATAGAAAAGTATCCTTTGTAACGCTTTTATACAGTTTTTATGCAATTTTTTTCATAAATATATATGTATTCCATGCACAAAATGGCCTCTTTTTTTGGTGATTGGTGCATTCAAGGTCATGTGCTGATTGGTGGAATTTAGTGGTGCCTAAAGTTTAACTTTACCGATCTGTCATTAAACATGCTGAAGAAGAAGAGATTCGCTTTCCTACTGACTTTACTCAATCAATCCACACTCTTTTCGTTTAACATTAATCAGTAGTTCACGTCCAGAGAAAGCTATTTTATAAGTAGTCGATATTGCTTAAATCTGCTCATCTAACTAATCAATTCTACGAAAAGATTTATGTTAATTATTTCTTGAAAACCAAACCTGTTATTCTGTCATGAAGAAATTCTATTTAAACAAAAATCATTCATTATACTTTAAACCAGGTTATTTTTTTATTTGCTTACATCAAATAAATTGGGTTAATGAAACAGTAGGAGGTGTATTTGTCTCACCCATCAAAAAAGTTAATTAAAAACTCAAAAAGTAATTACTAAAAAGGGCCTGGCTTCATTTACAATTATTCTCTTTCTAATTATTTTAACACAAGATTTTGTTTTATAGTTTGGTTTGTAAGGATTAATTATGTTTTACGAGTTGATCACGGATTGATATCAGTTAGAGAACCATTGAAAACCAGGGAGTACTGGACAGCTGCTGTTTCATCCTAGTTTGGGAATCATCGGCAGTACGCACCCACTGGGTTTCGAACCCAGGACCTTCCGGTTACAAGGCAAGCTCGTATACCATTCAGCCACTGGAACCCGATTCAATGGCTCGTGAATTCTAACTTCTACCAATTCGTGATTTAGCGCGACCCCAACCATTGTCGTTGGTGGGACATCCATCCACACACGTGACATCTAATTGGACCTCACTGGTCACGACTTCTCACTAGAACTCAGGAAACTCCAACCTGTAGCAAGTCACTAGCGAGCATCAGATTAACTTTCTATAGTTTGGTTTGTAAGGATTAGTTATGTTTTACGAGTTGATCACGGATTGATATCAGTTAGAGAACCATTGAAAACCAGGGAGTACTGGACAGCTGCTGTTTCATCCTAGTTTGGGAATCATCGGCAGTACGCACCCACTGGGTTTCGAACCCAGGACCTTCCGGTTACAAGGCAAGCTCGTATACCATTCAGCCACTGGAACCCGATTCAATGGCTCGTGAATTCTAACTTCTACCAATTCGTGATTTAGCGCGACCCCAACCATTGTCGTTGGTGGGACATCCATCCACACACGTGACATCTAATTGGACCTCACTGGTCACGACTTCTCACTAGAACTCAGGAAACTCCAACCTGTAGCAAGTCACTAGCGAGCATCAGATTAACTTTCTATAGTTTGGTTTGTAAGGATTAGTTATGTTTTACGAGTTGATCACGGATTGATATCAGTTAGAGAACCATTGAAAACCAGGGAGTACTGGACAGCTGCTGTTTCATCCTAGTTTGGGAATCATCGGCAGTACGCACCCACTGGGTTTCGAACCCAGGACCTTCCGGTTACAAGGCAAGCTCGTATACCATTCAGCCACTGGAACCCGATTCAATGGCTCGTGAATTCTAACTTCTACCAATTCGTGATTTAGCGCGACCCCAACCATTGTCGTTGGTGGGACATCCATCCACACACGTGACATCTAATTGGACCTCACTGGTCACGACTTCTCACTAGAACTCAGGAAACTCCAACCTGTAGCAAGTCACTAGCGAGCATCAGATTAACTTTCTATAGTTTGGTTTGTAAGGATTAGTTATGTTTTACGAGTTGATCACGGATTGATATCAGTTAGAGAACCATTGAAAACCAGGGAGTACTGGACAGCTGCTGTTTCATCCTAGTTTGGGAATCATCGGCAGTACGCACCCACTGGGTTTCGAACCCAGGACCTTCCGGTTACAAGGCAAGCTCGTATACCATTCAGCCACTGGAACACGAGTGGGTGCGTACTGCCGATGATTCCCAAACTAGGATGAAACAGCAGCTGTCCAGTACTCCCTGGTTTTCAATGGTTCTCTAACTGATATCAATCCGTGATCAACTCGTAAAACATAATTAATCCTTACAAACCAAACTATAGAAAGTTAATCTGATGCTCGCTAGTGACTTGCTACAGGTTGGAGTTTCCTGAGTTCTAGTGAGAAGTCGTGACCAGTGAGGTCCAATTAGATGTCACGTGTGTGGATGGATGTCCCACCAACGACAATGGTTGGGGTCGCGCTAAATCACGAATTGGTAGAAGTTAGAATTCACGAGCCATTGAATCGGGTTCCAGTGGCTGAATGGTATACGAGCTTGCCTTGTAACCGGAAGGTCCTGGGTTCGAAACCCAGTGGGTGCGTACTGCCGATGATTCCCAAACTAGGATGAAACAGCAGCTGTCCAGTACTCCCTGGTTTTCAATGGTTCTCTAACTGATATCAATCCGTGATCAACTCGTAAAACATAATTAATCCTTACAAACCAAACTATAGAAAGTTAATCTGATGCTCGCTAGTGACTTGCTACATGTTGGAGTTTCCTGAGTTCTAGTGAGAAGTCGTGACCAGTGAGGTCCAATTAGATGTCACGTGTGTGGATGGATGTCCCACCAACGACAATGGTTGGGGTCGCGCTAAATCACGAATTGGTAGAAGTTAGAATTCACGAGCCATTGAATCGGGTTCCAGTGGCTGAATGGTATACGAGCTTGCCTTGTAACCGGAAGGTCCTGGGTTCGAAACCCAGTGGGTGCGTACTGCCGATGATTCCCAAACTAGGATGAAACAGCAGCTGTCCAGTACTCCCTGGTTTTCAATGGTTCTCTAACTGATATCAATCCGTGATCAACTCGTAAAACATAATTAATCCTTACAAACCAAACTATAGAAAGTTAATCTGATGCTCGCTAGTGACTTGCTACAGGTTGGAGTTTCCTGAGTTCTAGTGAGAAGTCGTGACCAGTGAGGTCCAATTAGATGTCACGTGTGTGGATGGATGTCCCACCAACGACAATGGTTGGGGTCGCGCTAAATCACGAATTGGTAGAAGTTAGAATTCACGAGCCATTGAATCGGGTTCCAGTGGCTGAATGGTATACGAGCTTGCCTTGTAACCGGAAGGTCCTGGGTTCGAAACCCAGTGGGTGCGTACTGCCGATGATTCCCAAATTAGGATGAAACAGCAGCTGTCCAGTACTCCCTGGTTTTCAATGGTTCTCTAACTGATATCAATCCGTGATCAACTCGTAAAACATAATTAATCCTTACAAACCAAACTATAGAAAGTTAATCTGATGCTCGCTAGTGACTTGCTACATGTTGGAGTTTCCTGAGTTCTAGTGAGAAGTCGTGACCAGTGAGGTCCAATTAGATGTCACGTGTGTGGATGGATGTCCCACCAACGACAATGGTTGGGGTCGCGCTAAATCACGAATTGGTAGAAGTTAGAATTCACGAGCCATTGAATCGGGTTCCAGTGGCTGAATGGTATACGAGCTTGCCTTGTAACCGGAAGGTCCTGGGTTCGAAACCCAGTGGGTGCGTACTGCCGATGATTCCCAAACTAGGATGAAACAGCAGCTGTCCAGTACTCCCTGGTTTTCAATGGTTCTCTAACTGATATCAATCCGTGATCAACTCGTAAAACATAATTAATCCTTACAAACCAAACTATAGAAAGTTAATCTGATGCTCGCTAGTGACTTGCTACAGGTTGGAGTTTCCTGAGTTCTAGTGAGAAGTCGTGACCAGTGAGGTCCAATTAGATGTCACGTGTGTGGATGGATGTCCCACCAACGACAATGGTTGGGGTCGCGCTAAATCACGAATTGGTAGAAGTTAGAATTCACGAGCCATTGAATCGGGTTCCAGTGGCTGAATGGTATACGAGCTTGCCTTGTAACCGGAAGGTCCTGGGTTCGAAACCCAGTGGGTGCGTACTGCCGATGATTCCCAAACTAGGATGAAACAGCAGCTGTCCAGTACTCCCTGGTTTTCAATGGTTCTCTAACTGATATCAATCCGTGATCAACTCATAAAACATAATTAATCCTTACAAACCAAACTATAGAAAGTTAATCTGATGCTCGCTAGTGACTTGCTACAGGTTGGAGTTTCCTGAGTTCTAGTGAGAAGTCGTAACCAGTGAGGTCCAATTAGATGTCACGTGTGTGGATGGATGTCCCACCAACGACAATGGTTGGGGTCGCGCTAAATCACGAATTGGTAGAAGTTAGAATTCACGAGCCATTGAATCGGGTTCCAGTGGCTGAATGGTATACGAGCTTGCCTTGTAACCGGAAGGTCCTGGGTTCGAAACCCAGTGGGTGCGTACTGCCGATGATTCCCAAACTAGGATGAAACAGCAGCTGTCCAGTACTCCCTGGTTTTCAATGGTTCTCTAACTGATATCAATCCGTGATCAACTCGTAAAACATAATTAATCCTTACAAACCAAACTATAGAAAGTTAATCTGATGCTCGCTAGTGACTTGCTACAGGTTGGAGTTTCCTGAGTTCTAGTGAGAAGTCGTAACCAGTGAGGTCCAATTAGATGTCACGTGTGTGGATGGATGTCCCACCAACGACAATGGTTGGGGTCGCGCTAAATCACGAATTGGTAGAAGTTAGAATTCACGAGCCATTGAATCGGGTTCCAGTGGCTGAATGGTATACGAGCTTGCCTTGTAACCGGAAGGTCCTGGGTTCGAAACCCAGTGGGTGCGTACTGCCGATGATTCCCAAACTAGGATGAAACAGCAGCTGTCCAGTACTCCCTGGTTTTCAATGGTTCTCTAACTGATATCAATCCGTGATCAACTCGTAAAACATAATTAATCCTTACAAACCAAACTATAGAAAGTTAATCTGATGCTCGCTAGTGACTTGCTACAGGTTGGAGTTTCCTGAGTTCTAGTGAGAAGTCGTGACCAGTGGGGTCCAATTAGATGTCACGTGTGTGGATGGATGTCCCACCAACGACAATGGTTGGGGTCGCGCTAAATCACGAATTGGTAGAAGTTAGAATTCACGAGCCATTGAATCGGGTTCCAGTGGCTGAATGGTATACGAGCTTGCCTTGTAACCGGAAGGTCCTGGGTTCGAAACCCAGTGGGTGCGTACTGCCGATGATTCCCAAACTAGGATGAAACAGCAGCTGTCCAGTACTCCCTGGTTTTCAATGGTTCTCTAACTGATATCAATCCGTGATCAACTCGTAAAACATAATTAATCCTTACAAACCAAACTATAGAAAGTTAATCTGATGCTCGCTAGTGACTTGCTACATGTTGGAGTTTCCTGAGTTCTAGTGAGAAGTCGTGACCAGTGAGGTCCAATTAGATGTCACGTGTGTGGATGGATGTCCCACCAACGACAATGGTTGGGGTCGCGCTAAATCACGAATTGGTAGAAGTTAGAATTCACGAGCCATTGAATCGGGTTCCAGTGGCTGAATGGTATACGAGCTTGCCTTGTAACCGGAAGGTCCTGGGTTCGAAACCCAGTGGGTGCGTACTGCCGATGATTCCCAAATTAGGATGAAACAGCAGCTGTCCAGTACTCCCTGGTTTTCAATGGTTCTCTAACTGATATCAATCCGTGATCAACTCGTAAAACATAATTAATCCTTACAAACCAAACTATAGAAAGTTAATCTGATGCTCGCTAGTGACTTGCTACAGGTTGGAGTTTCCTGAGTTCTAGTGAGAAGTCGTGACCAGTGAGGTCCAATTAGATGTCACGTGTGTGGATGGATGTCCCACCAACGACAATGGTTGGGGTCGCGCTAAATCACGAATTGGTAGAAGTTAGAATTCACGAGCCATTGAATCGGGTTCCAGTGGCTGAATGGTATACGAGCTTGCCTTGTAACCGGAAGGTCCTGGGTTCGAAACCCAGTGGGTGCGTACTGCCGATGATTCCCAAACTAGGATGAAACAGCAGCTGTCCAGTACTCCCTGGTTTTCAATGGTTCTCTAACTGATATCAATCCGTGATCAACTCGTAAAACATGATTTTGTTGTAAGAAAAAGTGACAAGTGAATTGGATGTTTTTTCGAAGATTTTCTTCAATTTAAATTGTAATTTTTAAAGAATTATTAATTCTTACAAATTGTTTTATTCAATCACTTTACGCCTTATCTGTGAGGCGCATTATGCGAATAAAACGTTGTGCTTTGCATGAAATTAAGCCTAAGGTAACTTATAGGTGGTAATTGAGTCATATAAAAAGAAAAAATAATCAGTGGAGAGTTAATCTTTTAGGCGATATCATTCTCAAGTTGTACAGTCCCATATGTATGCATAAAATGAACACACACAAAAACTTGGAGGATCTAGACTTCGCTGATGATGATATATATCTGATTTCCCAAAAATTGGAAGATATGCAAGTGAAAAGCAACAAGTAGAATAAGCGTCAAGAGAAGATACGACTTCAAGTGAACGCAGAGAAAACAGAAGTATGTGATGAGGATTCCTGGTCAACAGCAACAGCCACAGCAACGACAACAGACAACAATCAGCATAAATAGGAGGAACCTGAAAGAAACAACACCCTTTACCTACCTAACTTCAAAGCATCGTTTCCACTACAGGCGGACGGAAGCGACGAGGATATCAAAGCAAGAATCGGAAAAGCAAGACAGGCTTTCGTTACTCTCAAGTCTATGTGGAGGTCTACAGCACTCAGCATCAAAAATCAGATCCGGATTTTCAACTCCAATGTGAAGTCAGTCAATGCTACTATACGGATCAGAGTCTTGCGGAGTCATAAAGAGCATCTCAAACAAACTACGGACCTTCATCAAATAGCTGTCCTTGTTCAATACTCCAGATCAGATGGCCAGAAAAGATCAGGAACAGAGATCTCTGGCAATGGGCAAACCGACCACGAATCGATTGTGCAACAAATAGGCAGGAAGAAATGGAGATGGATTGGCCATACTCTGAGAAAACAAAGCATCAAGTGACATCACACACCAGACCGTCGCTGGAGTGGAACTCGAAAGGGAAGAGACGAGTTGGTCGTCAGTGCAAGGGTGACTTGGAGGAAGTCATGTGAAAATGAGATGAAGGCGTGTGGGAAGACTTCGAGCGGGATGAAAACGTTGGCAGAGAACTGAACCCAATGGAGACGCGCGGCTGAAGCCCAATGTTCCTCTAGGAACTAAAGGAAATAATAATAAATATGCTTTTTATTATTGTTTCCTTTAGTACCTGCAGGGGCTTCAAACGCACATCTGCATTGCATTTCGTTCCGTTCCAACGTTTACATCTGACGCCACGTCCTCCCACACTCCTTCATCTCCTCTCCACATGACCTCTTCCATTTCACTCTGGCACTGATGGCCAACTCGCCGCTTCTCATTCGGTTTCCATTCGAGAGAGAGACAGCCTGGTGTGTGATGTCAACTGATGGTTTGTTTTCTCAGAGTATGGCCAATCCACTTCCATTTATTTCTGCATATGTTTTGCACAATCGGTCACTGCTGGGTTGGTTAATTCATTGCCGGAGACCCCTCCCTGTTACTGATCTTTGCTGGTTAGCCATCTGATTTTGAGTAGCATTGAGCAAAGACAGCTGTTTAATGAAAGTCTGTAGTGTGTTCGAAGTGGCCTGTGTGACGTGGTTTGGTGCCAAGTCTCTTATCCGTATAGAGTAGAATTGACTTTACATTGAAGTTGTCAATCCTGGTTTTATTTTTAATTTCATGCTGAGTGCTGTTGATCTCCACACAGACTTGAGGGAAATGAAAGCTTAACTTGTTTTCCCGATCCTCTCTACTCTGACATCCTCATCAGTTCTGATCACCTGTAGCTGAAACGGTGCTTCCCAGGTAGGTAGAGGAGGTAGTTTCTTTCACGTTTCCCCATTTATGCTGACTGTTATCTATTGTTGTTGCTGTTGGGCGTATATATATATATATATATATATATATATATATATGTTGTATGATTAGAAACATAAAAAAGAGTTGACCGTGGAGCTGGGTATATCAGGCATACTCAGCGTTGGGATCCAGATATATCACTGAACAATTACTGTCATAGTTTTATAAAGGAGAAAAAAGATCTCTCCTGCTCCCAGAATACCTGATGGAATCTAGACACCAAGCTAACCCACAAACTAACTTCAAATCATTTTACAGAATACCTTAAAATGCTTGCAGGCGCACAGAATAAGTTTGTTTATTCACTAAACCTACAATCGACCTGATCAATCTTAACATGGAATGTATTCTGTTTGTTTTATTCTGCCTTTTTAATTGTATTATTTTCCCCTCGCGCTCAATATTCAATTTCTATCTCTTACTGATACTATTTTAAAATCTAACTCTACTAACTTCAGTTGAATCTACTCATTTCTGTCAGTTGTATTACGTCACTTAATTTACTTATTCAATTTTATTTTAGTTTTCAACCGAATAATACTAATTGCATTACGTAAATGGTTATCTAAAAAATCTGCAATTCTAATGACCTATATATGTCCAAATCAAGTTCACTTGTAACAGTTTAAAAATATTTCGGTATTGGGTATATGACATCCATTATAATAAAGGTTTTTTTGCATTTCCTAATGAATGAAAAATAAAACGATTTTGTCACTTTTACTGACGTCTCGCTATTTTATGCTAATAGCTTAATCAAAAAAGTTATATTAAACTAGAGTTTACCCGAATCTCCTCAGGTTACATATAACAACTTAATCATCGTTCATCAGAATGAGATAATTTTTACTTTAGCAAATTTGCTAATCGGTATAGATAACAAAACCGTGTGTAGATTGTTTATCACCTACGTGTTGATTTTTCATTCCATGGAATCAGGCAGGTGGGTGTTGTAACCAGGTCAAATTTTGTTTTAGTCCATCATTCCTATTCAGACAATTTGGATTCCAACTGATATGAGGTGCTTTTGATGGTATTAACATTCTCCACGATTTCTGAAATACTTTTTCTGGATTGTTTCAATATTGCCTTACGACCTATATTTTGAGATATTCCTTTTATATCCAATACACTTGACTGTATATACATATATGTATCGGCGTTTGCATAGCTTAACAATGATATCGCAGGAAAGTATAACTTTTCATCAAATGTCTTTTCAACCTAACAAAGAAGAAGCGCGAGAGGCGGGTAAAGATGCTAATAACAATGCATAAGTATGGTGATAATTGTATTCTTTATTCTAAATAACATACACTTCTGGCAGAACATGAATAACGCAATCGTCAGAATCTAGCCAGGGAAGTCTCATATGAGCTTCATTTGTGGACGACTAGTAAACTTGACAAGGTTGTCAGTAGAATGTGTCATAAGAAAGCTGAGATTGCATAAATTAAAATCCTCACGGACTAAGGACAAAGGATTCTCAAGGTTAGGACTAGCATATTAGGTGACTATTTGCTCAAATATTTTGAGCGACACCTAACAGTCACAGTCTACATTGACACTGAAAATATTAAAACATGGGCTAACATCAGTTAGAGAATCTCTGGAAAACCTGCAGAAAGTACTGGACGTCTGTTTCGCCAGCCTAGTTTGGGACTCTTCAGCAGTGCGCATCCACTGAGGCTGAAACCTAGGATCTTCTGGCCCTATTCCGACAGTGACCTGGGGTTCTAGTGGGAAGCCGTGACCAGTAGGGTAAGGCAGGTTGACGATGAGACAGTAACTCATCAAAGAAGACATTATGAAATGGTTGCGCTATGTCATGCATTGGCAGAAGTTAGAATTCATGGCCTGGCTGGTCATTGGATTGGGTCTCAGTGGCTTATAGCTCGTTAGCCTCGTAACCAGAAGATCCTGATTTCGAACCCCGATGGGTATGTACCGATGAAGAGTCCCAAACTAGGCTGACTAAATGGCTGTCCATTATTCCCTGCAGGTTTTGCAATGGTTCTCTAACTGACTGTTAGGTCATGATGAAATCATCTATCCAATCAGACAAAATCCCTACAAAACCAATACATGAAAATGCCAAAAAAAGCATGATTAGACGCAAATCACCTTGTACTAATAGAAATGGCTCCTCCATTGGCTTGATTTTTGCTCAAACTATGTCCTTCGTGTCCAAATACTTCACATCCATTTAATAAATTTAAATAATTACCAAGTCTGTTGTTGTGATAAAACGCCAGCATTTCGATATTCACTTACGGATAGCGAAGACTGAAGACAGTCAACTTTATTAGTCAGGGATGTGAAGTTTGAGCTAACTATTTTCGGGAAAGTCATGTAGCCAGCATAAGAAGCAGAGTTAGGCTTCCTTAACAAAGTGAGACAAGACATCACTGCTGTTCACCTCTACTGATGATTGGAAATAAAAACTATAAAGTAACGTGTAAATTCAGCAACTACTGTATGAGGGCATATTACTGACTCAAACGTTTTTTACAAGGCAGATATTCTACAAAAAACAATACGAACACACTCATGTTGATCTTAGGTGGTTGAATTCTCTCTCTTTCTGTCGGTTATTGAACTCCTTAGATTATTATGATTATTATTGTTCCCTTGGGTTTCTAGTAAAACATAGGGCTTCAACTGCACGTTTCCACTTGCTTCTGTCTTCTGCTGTACTTTTCACCTGCATCCATGTTAGTCCATACTCTTTCAACTCCTTTTCGCACGATCTCCTCCATGTCACCCTTGCACTGACGTCCCACTCGGCGCTTCCCTTTCGGGTTCCACTCGAGCAATGGCCTGACGCGCTGGCTATGTCATCCAATGGCCTCCTCAGCGAGTGTTCAATTCATCTCTACTTTCTCCTGAATAATTGTTGGGCGATTGGTTCTTATTTTGTTTGTTCCCATAGTTTCTGAACTCCTTAGACCTTTCTGTTAATCAGAGGCGATCATATGGTACGAATAACTGCCCAAAATCTTCACTGTTTTTTGTGAACAGATGTTTATATAAATCATTCATTTTCTAAAGTTAAACACACTTTTGAATACATCACATCTAGTGATAACATTTTGGAAGAAATAAGTCTGTTACCGACCATAATGCCTCTTTTTTAAAAAAAATATGTGTATCAATTTGATAAAGTGATTGGCAGCCATTGAAAAACTGTTGAGAAGACGTTTAGATTTTCATCCTGAAAATAGGCGGCACGATGCACAATCTAGATGCACCTCTGAATATACGAGTCAGAGATATAATTATTTGAAGATAAAAAGAATGCTTGTGCTTATTACTTTGAAACATGAAGGCAAGGCAGACGTTCATCAGTGTGAGATCAATTTGGAAACCGTCTACACTTTGCAGTGCAAAGGACAAAATTCTCATTTTGAACACACAAATGTCAGCTCAGTCATTTCTTCTGTACAGGTCTGAAATTTGTCGCCTCCCGGAAGTTATTTCTACCAGATTACAGACTTTTATCAACAGCAGCCATCATTGCCTCAGCAGGAATTGTCGACAAGAAACTCTGAGAACGAAACACTCAAATCCGATTGCTCAACAAGTATCCTGCGAGCTGTCTGCAAGCCAAAATTGTGGACAGTGATTTGCGTCAGTGTTAACATCCCGAATCAGGGTCATGAGTAAAAAAACACAACGACAAAGGTTAACCTTGAGGAATTTACATAATAAAAAGAAGCAAGATTGAAGTAAGAACTTTACTCTGGCCACGGTAAGGCGAGTGAATGTGTGTATCGCTTTTGAATGCAGAGGTCTGGTTTCAGATCCTGAATAGCTAATGATTCAGTTATGTACAGATGGCGTTTGCGAAGTCCTTTTGTACGATAATGAGACTCTCTTTCCTTTCTTTCTACATGACCTACCATCTTCAAATGACATTAATTTTATCAAATATGCTGACGACCCGACTGTATCTTTGCCTGTCAAATGTCAAAGTGACTGCACTAAACTAAACGGCTTTTTATCAGAGGTCAGCCAATGGTCCAAGGAAAACGGTCTCATCTTAAACCCCTCCAAATGCCAAACAGTTAATTTCACCTTTAGGCACAAATCTGACCTAAACAAACTGGTTAGCACTCACGAGGTGTGCAACATAGATGGCACTGAAATTGAAACCAAGTCGGAAATTAAATACCTAGGCGTCACTCTATCTTCTGATTTTTTCTGGTCGTCTCATATCTTGATGATTTCTAAGAAAATATTCCGCTTAACCTTCTACTTCAAGAAGTTTAGACATTCTGGAATAATCCAACCCAACCCTTACTCCTGCAATTCGTTAACTCTCGCATTCTGCCTATTATTCTCTATTGTTCCCCCTTAGTTTTTTCTGGGATACTGAAGAAAGACTATACCTTATTACGCAGAATGTTGAGGTTGTCAGCAGGGTAAGCAGTTTGCCACTTAGCCAGCTTGTTAATATTCTGGTGGACAGGCACATGGACTCATGTGAAAAATGGGCAAAATCCATTTTATCTGACTCACAACACCCTCTTCATTCACAACTCTCCTCTTATATCTCTTCAGGGAAAACAAGAAGCCTATATAGGAAACTAGATGCCCGCACTAGTAAGTACAAAAACTCAACCATACCCTACTTAGCTCGTGTTCTGTGCGATAAAGAAAGCTTTAGGCGTGATACCTTTAACTTATATTAAATAGTCAGTAGAACAACTGGATCTTGTCTCTCCAACTCATATCATTTATAGATACAACGTTTCCCTTGTTTGTTTTCCTTTCCTCTTTTTTTGTTATGTGCTGTTTTGTTTCTGTCTTCCATACGAACTCTATCTAAAACATTCTTCGTTCTTTCACACTCCGTATATCTCGGCTTATTTGTTACCGCTTACTTACTTACTTACAGTAAATATGCTAGCATCTACTTTTCCAACACTCTGTTCAATTTTGTCTTTGCTACCGACATGCCAACATGTTGTTGTCATAATGAACTGAGATTTCCTTAATCTATGTATAATTTTATTTATTGATAATATACTAACTGGATGAGATACTGTAGTAAAATGCTGAGAATTCTATTCTGTATCAAAAGTACTGTTTCGGAATAAAGCAAATTATTATTAGTATTAGCACTGTGAAGCATTCACGTGGGGCTGCTCAATATCCAGAGATGAAAAATTGTCCGGGTATAGGGCTGCTGCTATTCTTTTTTTTTCCTCTGAACAGTAATCCAGAACACCTTTGTGGACTTCGTATATTCTTTGCTCCAAACGAGCGAGTGAATTGATAAATACACATTGGAGTGATCAAAAGCAGTATCTTATCCTTAACCTTAGACTGGACTATCGAATTAAATCAATGATATAACCACGGGAAAATGTGTCGTTTCTGTCTTTTTAGCATTTTATGAATGTCTGTCTGTCAAGAGAATTGTGATCAGCTATACAGTAGAGCGTAGAGATTGATTTCCTCCATTCAAACCGCGTATACTCGATTTTAGTCGTTACAGTACTTACTAGCCTACTACATGTTCTTGATTTAGGATACGTTAGTTGCACTAGACCTTGTCGTTTGACAATGTAAAAACTACGAATACGTAATGTACAAGTTAACTCAGACGTTAGACAAAAGCATGTTGATTCGCTAAAAAATATCCCACAAATATGATTACTTTTTACGTTTCACTCTGACTGTGAAGATAGTTTTGATATAGTCAAAAAGAACGAACACTGTCTGATAACTGCAAGATGGAATTTCCACTTGAAATAAGTTAAGGCATGAACACATAAATATGTAGATCCTCGTGTGTCTTTAGGTGGATGACACAGTACATAACATCAATAAAGAAAACTGTCAAATAAGTTCTACTTTTTTGTAAAAAGATAAAGATTAAAGACAACAGTGACAGTTTGACAGGACAGAAGAGTTGAAAAAGAAATGGAACACGAGAATGCAAGGAGAAATTCAAAAATATTATTTAATATTTTTTTGGGAAATGAGTAATCATTATCTTGATGATGATTAATATTACTATTATTATTCCCTCGAAAAACTAGGTGAAGCAAAGCACTTAAACAACGCGTGTATGTTTTATTCGCTTCACTCCACTCCTATTTAGTCGGTGTCATGATGCCGAATAACCTTGCATCTCCTCTTCACACTATCTCTTATGCGTCACGCTCAGACTTGTCAAAATCTTCCTCCGCCATTTGGGTTCCACTCTAGCGTTAGCAGGGAGTGTAATGTTACTTAACAGCCTCATCAGTGTTTGTGTTCAACCCGTCTCCGTTTTCCTCTAAATATTTGCTGGGCTTTGCTTCCCTGGTTTGTTTGGTTCATATAGATTTCTATGCTATTGCTTAAAAGCCAAGTTTCTGACCTATACAGAAGAAGTGACTGACTTAACGTTAGTGTAGAAAATCAGAACTGTGTTCCTTGTGTTGAGTGTAGGAGACTATCAGACTAACTTCAGGGTGACAAAGATTTGTCTTGGCTTCCCAGTTCTAGTTCTGACATCCTTATCTGTGCCTAATGCTACTTGGATAAGTTGGAGGAATTCCTCCTGTTGATAGTGATTGACACTTATTGTTGTTGTCATCCTTGTTGGCTGTCTCCATCACCTCTGTCTTTCCTGCGTTCACTTGAAGTCCAGTCTTTGCTGCCTCCTTCATCAGCCAACGTGTTGGTTTTCGCCTGGAAGTCTCTGTATATATCTGAAATTAAATAGAAGTCATCATTGAAGTACAGATTTTCTACAATTTTCTTATATGTTCGAAGTTTTCCTGTCTTGTTACTCTCCAACAAAAGTCTCGCAGATAATGTAGTAACCTCGCCTAGATGACTAGCTCGCTATTTTTTTTAATCGGTCCCAAGCGCGAGTAAAGAGGGAGAGTTGGACATAGGGCCAGCAACCGCACATTAATAAATCTTTCAAACCGCTAGAAGAACTTCAACACATACAGAAAATATACAGGAATGAGACAAGCTAGCTGCTTATTATCACCGATGATATTCTTAACTGTGGTGGACTACATTATGCGTCGGATTGTACAAAGGCAACAAGAAATCAGGATTAGGCCGGACGACCAATGATAAGACTCCAGAAGATCTGGATTTCAAATAAACTTGTTGGAAACCAACAAACTGGTTGAAGAGGCTGACAGCTAAAACAAGACTGCAGGTGAACACAGAGAAGTTGGATGTGATGAAAATAACCAATCAACAGTAAAAACAACCAGCACTAATCACCATCAACGGGAGGAGTATGAGATAGGTTGCCACCTTCACTTATATAGGAAGCCAGCATCGTTTCATCCACGAGCAGTCGGAACAGACAAAGATGTCAAAGTCAGAATTGGAAAGGCAAGATACACCTTCATCAACCTGAAACCAGTTTAAAAATCATTTGCACTTTACTCACCATAAGCAACAAGATTCCTTTTTTCAATACTAAAGTGAAGTAGGCTTTTCTATATGGGTCAGAAACTTGCTCTGAGTATCGATTATGAAACAGACTTTCATCAACAGCTTCTTTCGATCTTTACTAAAGATAAAGTGGCCAGAAATATCAAAGCAAGAAGAAACTATAGGAAAAAATCAACAGGTGAGAGCCGATCGCTCAAAATATATGTAAGAGATTGTGGAGATGGATTGATCACGCTTACATTGAGAAGGTCGCCGTATGACATCGCACACAATGCAGGCGAGTGCTCGAGTAGAATCACAATGCTAAGTGACGAGCGGGTCGTCAGTGCTAGAGTGATATGGAGCACATCATATGAAGAAGATATGTCAGAGTTTGGTCAATCGTAGACCCAGCTAAAGAAGATGACAGAAAGCAAAACAAAGTGGAGATGTGTTGTTGAAGTCCTATGTCCAACGGAATGCAAGAAAATAATAAAAAAATTAAATTATAAAGATTATGCAGTCTACCATAACTAGGAATTACTATGAATGATAAGAGGCTGAAAACTTTGTCTGACCCTTGTCCTCATTTCAAAGTTCTCGCTGAATTTTCCTTTGTACTTTTCTTCTTCAAATGTAAATTGAATTGCACCTGTTCAGTAGTTACGTTTAGCTAAATTAAGGTATACTTCAGTTTTTTAGTTATTGAAACGGCACTAAACTGGCCCTAGTACCTACCATTTCATCGGTGATTAATCGTATCAGGAATAATTACACACTTCACAGAAACATGACGTACAAGAATCAAATATCTTGCTTGGTTATCATAAATAAGGACATATCCCCGTTCATCCAGTCAATTTGCATATAATTTTCGAAAGTAAATTTGTAAGGATTCGGTGTGTTTTTAAGAATTCGACCACGGATTTACATCAGTTAAAGAATCATCGCAAACCAACATGGAGTACTATACAGCAGTTTCATACTACTTTTGAAACCATCGTTAGTTGTGGCCACACTAAAATCACGAATTGTTGGTAGATGTTAGGTTTTATGGGCTGGCCATTGAATTGGGTCCCAGTGGCTAAAGGATGCACGAGCTAGCTTGTCTTGTAACCAGAAAGTCTTCGGTTTGAACCCTTATGTTGGTTCCGTACTGCCGACGATTCCCAAACTAGGCTGATGAAACAGCTGTCCATTACTCCTCGCTGGTTCTTAATGGTTCTCTAACTGATAACAATACTTGGTCAAACTCGAATTCACATTTATATTTGTATAAAAAATAAAAAGAACAATTAAGGTACTAGAAAGCTGACATCTTGACAGATTTCAACTGCTTCACTAAGCGTGACATTTGAGCGAATAATAACACTTGTTTCACTGACGACTAGGTCCTAGATATACTAATTTCAATACGTTTGTATATTTTTCCTGACGTATTATGTTATTTAAACACAAGTATAGACATGTTTTATTAACACCAAAAAACTCACTGAGAACAAACCAATCTCAAACCCATCGCCTAACAAATCTGTAGAAGAGAAAAGAAATAGATCGGACATACGCTGAGAAGACCGTCAAATACTAGATCATTACTCGAGTGGAACCTAAATTAGAAACAACTATTTGAGCGTCTGTCTGAGGTCGACATGGAGGTAATTATTTAAGGATGAGACGGTCAGTTGTAAAGCTGGCGAACGGGGACCACAGAAAAAAAATTTCAAACTGGAAATATGTCTTTTTTTTGAGACCCCGTATTCCTC
The DNA here is from genome assembly GCA_944472135.2 of Trichobilharzia regenti. Taxonomy (NCBI): domain Eukaryota; kingdom Metazoa; phylum Platyhelminthes; class Trematoda; order Strigeidida; family Schistosomatidae; genus Trichobilharzia; species Trichobilharzia regenti. The sequence continues at coordinate 115,388,886 of OX235264.1, read as the reverse complement.
TCAGAACCCAAGGGAACAATAATTCACCGCTATCGCTTTGTGACAATTGGTAATATATATTCTTTATTTATCCGAACTCAAATATTTTTCCTCCACTGTTTAGCATAATATTCTCATTAAAAACCACACACACACACACACACACACACACAAATAATTCTGACAATAAGCTCTGAAAATTGATCACATTTGTTTTACTTACAATGTTTTACACTAATAAACTTTTCTCTTGAACTATACGACTTTCTTTCCGCTGTGTCATGCATGCATGCATGTAAAAAGTTAATTTTAGATTTCTCTTCATTTCTACATTTAAATAATGAATTTATTATCAATCTACACATGACTGTAAACATGAAACATCTATTCATAGGAGAGAAAATATATCCTTTATAAACGCCTACTAGTCAATCTCATTTGAAACATTTGCATATATATATATATATATATATATATATATATACTCAAATATTAATGCTTCTTTCATTGGGAAATATTATCATAAAATGAAATATATATATTTTAATTCAGGTCATATATATCCATCAGGAAAGTTTTGATGAACATATTGTATGCATAACAAATCCTGCTACGACCCAGATTTTTAATAGTCGCTTTATTCATTAGCTATTATAATATTTCAAATAATCACACTGTGAAATTCATCTATAATTTAAAATGAAATCTTTTCAGACATCTCACAAACATAACTAGATGCCTTCCGTTAATCTAAGCAGCATCATTTCAGCCAAAGCCAGGGAGGGTTGGCGGGGAAGCATGAATGAAGATTTCGAAGCTAGTCAGAATCGAAAAGGCAAGACAAACCTTCCATATTAGTTTGTTTATTAGATATATCACACAGTCAGTGAAACAGTATTAGTATTTACTGGATGACAGAGTTTCAAACAAAATTTATTTATTGTTCATAATCATTGCATCAAGTATAATCAAAAGACTTCGAAAATTGAGTTTTATACTTTTCTTTGTTCTCTCCTATTTGTCGTCATCAGGGGAGTAGAATTTTCTAGATAACCGACTGGATAGGTGTTGAATCATTCATATTACAAGTAGTTGCAACTTATTCGATAAAAAAAAAATGAACTCAAATATGGAGGCAATTCAATTCACTTCTGATGAATTGGAAAATCAGGAAGGGAAGCTTTCAATGTTAGATTTCAGCGTAAAAAGTAAAGAAGATGGGAAGTTAAACAATATGGTTTACAGGAAACCTTCACATCCACACTGATATTTGGACTCCGGATCATCCCCATTCTATGCCAGTGAAAATAGCATTAATGAAATGTTTAAGTAATAGGCCACAGAGCACTTAGTAGTACCAGAGAAATCTAGAACAGGGAATGAGGCATATAAGAGAAGCTTTGAAATTTAATAATTACCTTGATAAGTTAGTCAGAAATTATGTAGGGAAGTGTAAAAATAAAAATAAAATAAATAATGATAGCAGCGATAGTGATAATAATAATAATAATAGTAATATGAATGACGACATGCATGTGAAACATGTATGTACAGGATAATGACGACACCAAAAATAAAGAATCTTAATCATAAGTAGTAATTCCACACAAGGAAGGAACCTCGAAAACTCCCTTACAGAGAATTCTGAACAAGTCAGGAATAAAAGTGGCATTCAAACCCACAAACTCAATTCGAAACAAGCTTTGTCGGTTAAACGATCCTGTGGAGCCTTTAAAACAAAACAATTTAGTTTATCTATTACCCTGCCTGCAATGATCAGGTCAAATACATAGGTCAACCTAGTAGAACCGACGCTATTTAGAGTAGCTGAACATAGAAACCTAGCAAAATCTAGATCGATTGATCCAAATAAGATAAGAAATTTAGAGGACAGTTCAGATATAGGAAGCACTATGTGCAATTACACACAACCATACAATAGGATGGATGGGATAAGATGACAGTGTTAAAATCTAATGTAACAGGGTGGAGGGAGAGAGAGATTGATAACAGAAGCTATGTTTATCGAATCAACTCCAAACACGTGTAATAGGAAAATTTTACTACAACGCCCACGACGACAAATTGGAGAAAATCAAGAAGACTATGAAACTGAAGTTTCGAAGTTGTGTGATTATAACTGATTTGATTATGAACAATAATAAATTGTGTTTGAAACGTCATCCAGCCAATACTAATACTGTTTCATTGACTGTGTGATATGTTTAATAAACAAACTAATATTGAATTACTTACTATCACGGTACTTATGTTTTACACATATATCCATAAGACAGACCTTCGTGACTATAACATAGGTCTGGAAACTTTTAGTAATCAACAAACAGAACGACATTCTGATTCACAAAATCAATGATAAGTCAGCCAGTTCTACTGTTTTGGTCAGAAACTTGATTTGTGACTAGAAACACTTCCAATAGCCTAGTGGCTTCATACTAAAAGCCAGATGACTGGCTAGAAATTACTAGCAACAAGGAACTTGAGGGATGAACCAAAAATGTGCGGAAGAAATTAGAGATGGATCATTCATTGACTCCATGCTTCAGGCTGTCACATCAGTGAACCCCAACAGGAAACGACGATTCTGATTTTCAGCACAAATATGAAGTCAGTCGGTCAGTCACTTCTTCTATACGGGTCGGAAAAGTCCACTGCGTATGATTCACGAAAAGGATTTCTAACAGGCCACTGCAGAAACTTATAAACAGCTGCCTACTTTGCTGGCTTCATATTGAAGATCAAATCTCCAGTGATAATTAGTAACAAGTAATCAACCAAGAACCGATCGCTCAACAAATATGTAGGAGGTGATGGAGGTGGATTCCACATACGTTGAGGAGACCTTCGAATGACATCGTCCGGAAGGCCATGGCTCGATGATGCGGTTGTCGTTACTAGTGAGGGTGACATGGAGGAGCTCATGTAGGGACCCAGGTGGAGAGGACAGTAGAAAAATGAAACAAATTGGAGGTATGTAGTTCAAGACCTATGTTCTAATTGGAACCCAAAGGATTAATAATAACAGTGTATCATAAGTACTGTTTTCGAATAAGGCAAATTATTATTACTACTAACAGTATTAACAGGTTACCGTCCATTGAATTATACTACTGAAAAACCATCCATGTAAACTGTCAACTTTTCTACTCTTTAGATTGATCTGATATGAATAGCAGAATCGATGTATTCTATTAAACTCATTGAAACATTAATCCAAAATCCTATACATTACTGATGATTATTCGACATCCCCATGTCAGTTTCATTATGTAATTCAAATCATTTAAGTTAGTTAAGTTTTACAGCGAATAAGAATCATTATGGTTAACGTATTCTCTATTCTTTATAATTTTGATGACATAAAAAACAACAATAAGCTTGAAAGTCAACAGTCGGCGTCATACAGTTAACGAAAACATTTCATGTTCACTGTGTTTTTGATGATATGTCACGTGATCAGCAAAAAGATGCAGTGATTTTTACTCAGGACAACAGAAAGGCAGGAATAACTGTAATTAGTAGGGGGATTATACCACCAGAAAAATAACCTCCCATCATATATTTACTTAGATTCTGTCTAAATGGATTAAAATGAATAATTATATTCATTTGAAATGTGATCAAGATTTGCCAGAATACTTCCGAAATATTTGGCGCCGAGTGAGAAGTAGACATATGTAAAAATTAGATTTGTAAAATGTTAACGAAATCGAAATAAGCAAATAAGTTGGATGACGTAACATAAATGACTAGAAACTGAGCATTGGTCAAGTCAGTAACAGTGGAAATTGGGTGGAGATAGAGAACAGGAAAGTTGAAAATGTGAACTGTTACAGTTGAAAAGGACAAATAATACCCATGAAAAGACAAAAAGAAAGAAAGAAGTAGAATTAACCTCTTGGGTATTAAGACAGGATTACGTCCATTGCAACTACAGTGATTGAACGAACTTCTTCTCTATGCAGAATTCAAAGCTTAGCAAATGAATTGTGACTGTTTCTGCAATTTGACGAAGTTGGACTTATACACTTTTAGGAAGACTGCTCAGCAATTGCGACCCACTTGCAAAGCCCTGAACATTGCATACAGAAGAAGTTCGTTTAATCAGTATAGTTGCAATGGACTTAATCTGTCTTAATACTCGACAGTTAAATTCTATTTCTTTCTCTCTTTCTGTCTCTTCATTAGTATTATTTTATCTTTTCATTTGTAATAGTTTTCATTTTCAACTTTCCTGTTCTCTACCCCCGCCCGATATAATTTCTACACTTCGTTTCCACCGTTACTGACTTGAACAACGCTCAGTTTCTAGTCATTTATGTTACGTCATCCAATTTATTTGCTCAACTTTAGTCTTAATTCAAATAGCATTTTCCTCTAACACACCTCTAACTAGTTTCTACATGTGATTACCTCTAATGCTATCCTGACCTAAGTTGAAACATGTTAGTCAATTATATTACGTCATCTAAGATTGAAATGAGTGATTTCAGTGTTTCTTTCTACAAACTCGTTAGGTTAAAACAGGGAGATTAATCGAAACTAACATAACAGAGTTTTATACATAAAAGGATATCTATTTTTAGAAACTTTGTTTAATCATATAAGTTATGACACAGGTGTCAACATGTATAATAAACAAAACTGTATGAATTGTGATCAAATTTTGATGGATAATGCTTTAGCATTTGAAACTATGGGTCTGAGCCTTGGTGGAAACACCAACACTCACTACGGAATACAGGTACATCGGATGATTAGTCCCAAATAGGACGACATGCACATCCTCGATTTTACTGCTAGACACCATCCACCAATTCAATTCCATAGTGTACTTTTGCATCAGAATATTAAGGATTACATTCGGCCAAAGTTCACGGTCGTAGATAACTGAATATCAAGAAGATATATGCGGTATACAATGGTGTATGTGCATAAGGGAACAAATGTAAATCATCTTTTGTTGGCCTCTCAATAAGGTATATACAATCAAGGATTTAGCCTAAGTATGGTTAATGAGTGAGGCATATTCACTTTTATTTATTCATCAGTACTTACCATGATTCAGCTAACATCATACCTTCACGTCTGTTCAAACTGTTGGGATTCACCCATATATGTAGGGCTTCCGTAGCCACTATTTCTTTATTCTAACCTAAACCTTTTTTGTAGAACCTTCGTCACATCATCAAAGTAGATCGTATGTCCCGTTTCTTTTGCATGTAGTATAATCGTCAATCTGCTTTCTAGCTTTCTCAAGTCTACAGACGTCTTTGGAACCACCTTTATACAGTGTTTATTCTCCTTCGCTCTTACATTTACCTGTCTGGAAGTTCCTCCTACATATTAAATTAACGGATTTATAATTGTAGAACCTGCAGAATAATTTATTGAAAACAATTGTTCTCTTAAGCTACTTTTGTTCTAAATAATATTTGTAAATGTGAGGTCAAATTTTGACCACAATTCATGCAATTTAGCTGATTATATTTTGATTCCAATTTCGTAATTCATATGACTTGACAAAGATTTTAAAAACAAGCGATGTCATTTTTATAAATAAACCATTGTTATTTTAATTTCCATTAACTTCCCTGAAGAAGTTAGAGCCAGTTCGCCAAACAAAACGTTGGAGTTACTTGTTTCAATTTTTTTGAGATTTTACAAATATAATTTTTGACATATGAATAATTATAGGTTATAAGATCTAATTGTGCTAAATATTCCCATATCATCAATTAAAAGTCAGTCTGAACAACGAATGTTATTTTCAATAATTTCTCCTTTTCAGGACCTTGGATTTATAAAATATAATATTTGTTGTCGTCACAGTAATAATGACCAGTTATGCGACGGATACATTTTTTACGTTGATTAACAGATTAGTAGTTATGGGGTGTTAAAATAACCATTGGATCGGGTCCCAGTGGCTCAATGGTCTACAAGCTCGCCTTGTAACCAGAAGGTCCTGGGTTCGAATCGCGGTGGGTGCGTACTGCTGAAGAGTCCCAAACTAGGACAAAGCAGCTGTCCAGTACTCCCAGGTTTTCCAATGGTTCTCTAACTAATTTCAGCTCATGATGAATCCTGAAACCACCCAAATCCCTAAAAACCAACACTTGAATACCAATAAGATCCTCACTGGCGACTGGCCCTATTCAGGTAGGTAGTTACCTGGGTTCCAGTGGGAAGTCGTGACCAGTAGGGTGCAGCGGGTCGGGTGTGAGGACAAATACTCACCGAAGACATTGGCTAGCGGTCGCGCTATGTCGTGAATTGGCAGAAGTTAGAATTCATGGGCCGTTGGATCGGGTCCCAGTGGCTCAATGGTATACGAGCTCGCCTTGTAACCAGAAGGTCCTGGGTTCGAATCCCGGTGGGTGCGTACTGCTGAAGAGTCCTAAACTATGACGAAACAGCTGTCCAGTACTCCCAGGTTTTCCAATGGTTCTCTAACTAATGTCAGCTCATGATGAAATCCTGAAACCAGTCAAATCCCTACAAACCAACACTAAAATAACTACTAATCTGTTATTCAACGTAAAAAAATGTATCCGTTGCATAACTGGTCATTATTACTGTGACGACAACAAATATTATATTTTATAAATCCAAGGATCTGAATAGGAGAAATTATTGAAAAGAATATTCTCCGTTCAGATTGACTTTTAATTATAGGTTATGAGAATGTTCAAGAGTTGATTTCTAAGGATTAGATTTACTTCTCGAGATAGACGGTGGATTAATATCAATTGGAGAACGAAACCAGTTTTGGAATACTGGACAGCTGCACAGCCGTTAGGATTCTCGCCGATCATGAAAATGGTCGAGGGTTCAACCCCCTCTCGAAGCACACCTGATATCAATAGTCTACCTGCAAAATTTGAGCTAGCGAAAATACTGTGTGGTTTCAAGCTATAATAAAAATAAAATGTAAAAAAATAAAATTAAAAAATCGTTGGCTGTATGCACCTATCACGGTGTTTTGAACCAACGACCTCCAGGTAACAAGGCGGGCTAGCTCGTATACCATTTAGCCACTGGGGACCCAATTCAGTAGCCATCCCAAGATTTCTAACTTCTACTACCACTTCATGATTTAAGCGCGACAATTGACTAATGTCATCATCGACGGGAAATCCAGTCTTACTGCCGACTGGATGGATCTCATTGGTCACGACTTGTCACTACGATTCCAGGAAATGCCCTCCTTTAGAAAGTCACTAGCGAGCATTAGATTAATTTCCACGAGTTGATTTGTTAGGATTTTATTTGTTTTTCGATATGAAAGCTAAAAATATCAACCATATAGGTTAGCAATCAGATCTGCTGACTAGGAGAATTCTGTTAAAAAAGTGGATATGTTGGATTGTTCTGAAACCTAGTACAAATTTTGCATCAGACTTTGAAGACACCTTCTACCTAATACAATTTTTATATTTATTATGATGAATATTCATTGATGGTTCCCAGACAAGGCTGAAACACACTACCAGTACTCTCTGGCTTTCCATTGTTCTCTAACTGATATGAGATGTTTTCAGTGCAGATATCTATTTGTGAATATTTCGTTGTTTTATAATAATAGTGCAAACTTCGCTTCAAGTAAAAGGTAAAATTAAACGGATGCAGACACTCAACATGATGTGAAAAATTCTTGATGTTACTTAAAATAACTGAAGATCAGTCACAAAGTGTAAAATAGAAATAAGAAACTATAAAAACTTTTTTAAAACAAGGTTGTTTGATGTGTAAAATAATTCCCAGAAACTTAAAGAGGTGAAAGTATAGGGAAAGCGTTATTTAGTGCATGAAAATCAAAGTGAATATATGGGTAGGGATGTTGTTGAAAGAACTACAGTTGCATGCTACAGTTCTTCGTGGATTTTTGTTGTTTGAAAGGTCCCTCTTGAAAGATGTAATCACAAAATTTATACTTATTTGGATGTCTCAACTTACTATGTAACTGTGTGATTTCTTCTCGACTGTATATCATTTTTTTTCACATTTACGTATATCACTTGTCAATGTCATCCTCATTACTAATTGCCTTTCTTCCTGTTTAATCTCATGTGGTGATGCTTTCCACTGTCGTTGTGTGTTGCATTGACAAGGTGTGTTTTTTTAATGACTGCTAGTCTGTTTTGAGTGAATCACAGTAACGCAGACTTTAGGTTGCAGGTGGGAAATGACAGTATGTGATTCTTTCTGAAAGACTTTTTTTGATTCCATCTTGTCAAGCATATTTCACTTGGTTCTCAGTTATTTTTTACAGCTGAATTTTTGCTAATTAATTTTCTCCCACATTACTTATTTTGTACTAGAAAATATCTTGCCTGTATAGCTGTAAAAACGGCATTGTAGAGGTAATTAAGAGTTTCTGGTATTATTATTGTTGCATTATGCTCCTATTCATCCCAAGCGAAATACTAAGCCTCGTCAATCTGGAGCAAATCAAACAGACTGGATTTAGGAGGAACAAGTCAAGTATCGATCGAATCGCAACACCATGGATAATCATTGGACAGAGCTTTGAAAGGTAGTCACCTCTCTACTTCAACTTCATTGACTTTGACAAGGCCTTCGATAGCTCAATGTCAATGGAGAGGTGATTTGGAAACTAATTCGTTACTATAAAGGGGTGCCGTCAACAATTATTCACCTCATCAAACAGTTGTACGACAATGCTGCAAGCCAAGTAATTCACACTAAATGGAAACTCAGAGAATCCTTTGAAGTGAAGATTAGAGTAAGACAAGCTGACTGGCTGGCTGGCTGACTATTATCTCCAATGATTTTCCTGATTGCCTTAGACTGGACAATGTGACAGATAGGCAGCCGGCAGCGAGGAAGCAGGCATAAAATGGAACCATACAAAATACTTGGAGGATCTGGACTTCGCCCATGATGACATATGTCTGATTTCCCGCAAACTGGAAAATATGCAAGTGAAAAGCAACGAGCTGACAGAAGCATCCAGAGAGGATTGGTATTCAGATGAACATAGCGAAAACAGAGGTGATGAAGATTCCTGGTCATCAGCAGCAGCAACAACAACAGATAGTGAACAACAATCAGAATAAATGGGATAAATTTGAAAGCAGCCTCCCCTACCTACCTACCTACCGATCAACCTAAGAAGCATCGTTTCAACAACTGACGAGATAACAAAGCGAGAATCGAGAAGGCAAGGAAAGCTTTTATTTCTCTGAAATCTGTGTGGAAGTCAAAAGCACTCAGCATGAAATAAGATCCCGATTTCCAACTCCAGTTTGAAGTCATTGCTGCTCTATGCGGATCGGAGACTGTGCAGGTCATGAAGAGCACTTCGAACAAACTACAGGTCTTCATCATCATCTCTGTGAGCGAACTAACCAGGAACTATTTGTGCAACAAATATGCAGGATGAAATGGAGGTGGCCATATTCCGAGAAAACCATCAAGTGAGTGACATCACAACCAGGCTCTCTCTCTCGAGCGGAACCCGATTGAGAAGCAGCGAGTTGGTCACCAGTGACATTGAGGAGGAGGTCATGTGAAAAGGAGATGAAGGGATGTGACCAGACGTGGAGCTATTTGATGAAAAAGTTGGCAGGGAACCATATTGCCCCATAGGACTTCAGCCCCACGTCACCATTGCGTGGGGCTATGGGAAACAATAATAATTAGATAGAAAGTGTCTTAGAAGCCTGATAGAAAATTCGCACTAGGTTTCAGAATTATATATGTCCAAACCAAGTTCACTTTTAACGGTTTGAAAAATTTCGGCTTTGGGTATATGATATTCATTATAATACAGGTTTTTGTATTTCCCAATGAATGAAAAAACAAAACGAGATTGTTTTTACTGACGTTTCGCTATTAAATGCTCATAGCTTTATCAAAGTATTATCAAACTGGAATCTCAGCATATATATAACAAAGAGTTGAGGAGTGAGAAATTATACAGAAAAACTTCAGGAATCACAAAGAACGTCCAATATCAGAAGCACTCCATATCAAGTGGAATTCGAATTGTCTGAACAGGAATGATAGACTAAAACAACACCATACCTCTCTCGCCTCCCCAACGAAGTGACAAAATCAACACGAATGTGATAAGCAAGTTTACTATGTAAACAAACACTACTTTTATAATTTCACACATACTGATCAAGTCCAACAATCTACACTTAGTTTTGTTATCTTTACCAGTTGACCAACTTGACAACGAAAATCGACCTCAGACAGGCGAACGATGATCAAGCTAGTAAACTTTATTTTGATGTCATAACAGACGTACTATTACCTTTGTTATTCGGTTTCATGATCTTCATTGTTATTTTGACTTTTAATATGTCCCTTTAACTTGACCTAAGTCTATTTTCTCACCCCTTAACTCTTTGTTATATATATGCTGAGATTTTGTAAATTCCGGTTTAATTAATAATACTTTGATAAAGCTGTTAGCACCAGCATTGAATAGCGGAACGTCAGTAAAAACAATATCGTTTTGTTTTTCATTCATTGGGAAATACAGAAACATTTATTATAGTTTTCAGAATAATCTACAAATCCATTTTAAACATAATCCTCAAAATCAGCACATCTGACTGCCATTCTACATGGTGGTAACTGTTAGCTATCGTAAAGTAACGACAAGATGCATAACTTACATTTGACTTTCACTGTTGACATAATGCACAAAAGATGGCTGTAATGGTGATATGTATCTATATAATATGTGTTTTGTTTGATAGCCTGTTCTTGGTGATATGTATCCATATAATGTGTGTTTGTTTGACAGTCTGATATATTTTGCTATATATATATATATATATATATATATATATATATATATATGGATCGATATTCCATTATAATGAGCCAATCATGTTAAGACTGTCTATTGATTTGTTCATTTTGAATATTCGCTCACACACTTGTGTTCACACAATTGTTCGGACATTCTTATATTTTGCTCTCACACTCTTGTGTGGCATTGATTCTCCTTGTGTTTGGAAAATAGAAGTATCATCGCAAACCTAGTGGTCTTCAGACTTCCGTCTTTCTTGCGTCAGGACTATTAACTTCTCGACCAGTACATAACAAATGGTCCAAGTGGTCTATCTGGAAAAGAAGGGCACTTGGATCAATTTTCATTGAGAACAACCCCACACTGTGGGAATGCACATGTATCCAGATGAAATATCCAGATGTATCGGAAATTGCAAATCCTGGATTCTACTTCTAATCACCACCCACCAAATCACTGCTACTTACATTCGATCTTTTTGTATTTTATAAAATTATAGGATACACTTACGTAGTGACTTTTATTTCAGTTCTCAGCAATGTCTAGAAGTCGAGGAGGTGGTGGATAAATGTCCTCCAGTTTTGTTTGTGTATTTCTTATACCTTATATCTTTAATCGATCTATATTCTCCCAGTCTCATTCCCCAAAAATGTCTTCTCATGATCTTCAAATTTTCTTGAACATACACAATTAGATTAAGTTTATGAAGTAAGAAATATTTCCAGGCTAATTCAACATTCTTCATCAGTTTTACTATTCATAAACGGATGTAAGATCATGTTAGTTTAATACAAATTATCAACAGTTAGTCTGCAGTGGTTTGGTTCATTTCAAGTTTGCCCATGGATTGATATCAGTTAGAGAACCAATCAAAATTGAGGAGTACTGGATATCTGTTTTTTCCTGGTTTAGGACCAATAGGCAGTACGCACCCCTATGGGATGAAATAGCTGTCTATTGTTCCCTGGCTTTTGATGGTCTTCCAACTGATATCATTCTATGACCGAACTTCGAACAAATCGAATCCCTACAAACAAGATCCTGAAAACTAATCTGATGCTCACTAGTGATTGAATACAGAAGTTCTGAAGTTCTAATGAGAAGTCGCCCAACAGGCCTGGAGTGAGGAAAAGTACTCTCCATGGCAGTTAGAATTCATAAGCTTGCCATCGGGTTGGGTCCCAGCGTCTGAATGGTCTATGAGTTATCCTTTTAAACTGAAAGTCTTGAGCTAGAACATCCGTGATGTTTGTGTGTGTGTACTGACGATTCATCCTAAAGCAGGAAGAAGTACTTGTTCATCATGAACTGTAGTCAAGATTTGACAGAATAGTTCTAAAATATTTGGGCGCCGAGTGAGAAGTAGACATTTGTAAAAAATTATATTCGATTAATTTTCCTGAAGAAGTTCAGACCAGATTGCCGAACGAAACATTGGAATAACTCATTTCAATATTGCTGAGATTTTACAAAAATAATTTTTTTACAAATGTCTACTTGTTCATCACTTCATGTTGGTCTTCAGGGGTTCTCAATCTGATATCGATCTGAGGTCAGCTTATAATGTATTCATTTCACTCAAAACTTTTATTCAACGTTTCGTTTTATTGATAAAGATAGTGATAGCTTAGCTAGCTAACATGACACTACTAATGCTATCCAGAATAGAGACTGGTTTCGAATTCTCTAACAACTAAAATTATTTATTAAACAGATGTGGTCAGAAGAGAAATTTAAGTATCATTTGGAAATATTAACGAAGAGCACATGGAATTTTGTGCGTCGGTGGTATAGTGGTTAGGACGCTCACCGACCATGCACATGATCCAGGGTTCGATTTCCGGCCACAGACGCACTCCTTTACTTCGCTAAGCCAGAAATAATGCTGATAAAGAAGAAAGGTTGAGCGTGCAGCTAGCAACCCCATCCGGTAAAATTAAAAACACTGCTACAGAAGCATCAAGCTACTAGCTTAAAGTTCTATGTTCCACTGGGAACGTGAAGGAAAAAGAAGACATGGACTTTTAGGTCGGAATTCTAGTTTACAAAGTGTTTTCATTCTTTTTAACTTAGATTGCTCATAATTCTGTTGTGAGGGAATTTTTTTTTCTTCCCACTGTTTTTTTCTGCTATGAGAAGAAGTTGAATTAAGAAGTAGACAAAGAGTGATGAGTAGTGAGGCGTAATAAGGTGTGGGATGTTTTACTCTGGTTTGATGTCTCATCTTGGTTTTATATAATTTTCCCTGTTTGCTATTTATTCATCCTAATCATGGTTATTGAAGTTAAAAGGAATATAAGAAAGTTCTCCAAGTAACAACTACAACCAAGCATTAATCACTGTCAACTGGAGAAATGTGAAAAAGGTTACTTCTTTTACTTATCTAGGCAGAATCGTTTCAATTACAAGCAGACGGCATGGATAAGAATATCAAAACTAGCCAGTATAGGAAAGGCAGGATAATACACCTTCATCACTGACTGAAATCACTGTGGAAATTTTCTGCACGCACCATCAAAAACTAAGTGATTTCTTCTGGATGGGTCAGAGACTTAGCGCGTCACGAAAAGCATTTCCAACAGTCCACTGCAAACTCCTATTAACAGCTGCCTTTTGATGACTCCATACTGAAGACCAGACAGTGAGCCAGAAATGATTACCAACAAGAAACTTTCGAAACAAACCAACTAACCATCAACCTATTACCCAACAAATATTCTGGAGTAAATAGAGTCGGACCAGACACACGCCATTGAGTAAAATCGCCCTCCAGGATTAACCTCTAGTGGAACCCGAATGGTAAACGATGAGTTGGGCTGCGGTCCCTGGCTGGTGACATGGAGGAGGTTGTGTGAGGAGGATATGAAACCTTGTAGGCAGTCGTGGAGCTAGCTGAGGAGGACTGTAGAGAACAGGGTGAAAATGAGGTGTGTTGTTGAAGCCTTATGTTGTTCCACTTGGGACTTATAGGAAGAAACATAAATGAATCAGTTCATTAACTAAAGTATTTTTTCTTTAACTGTGGCTTATTGGGTGGGTCATTCTACTTTCAACTGACAATTTGCTGTATTTATCGAAGTTTCATGGGTCATGAATCATTAACGAACACACTAATAGTGTAGCTTATACATAAATACTACTGCTGAGTTGTACCTAAAGCACAATAAATTCTTTTCTCAAAACCCAGAACTACTCATATGGTTTCCTGGTGTGCCGCGTCGGTGGCACAGTGGTTAGGACGCTCGCCGACCATGCACATGATTCGAGGTTCGAACCTCTGCCGATGCACACCTAATATCTATGGTAGGCCTGGAAAATTTGGGCTACCGATATGCCATGCTGAAAATTCCATACTCGTACCAAAAATACAGTGTGGAAACAAGCCGTAATCAAAAATAAAAATAAATAAATAAAATTGAAGCCATGCATTCAACAGAAAACTATCCAACCACGCCTAATATCATGCTAACAACCTTACTGGTTTCTACCAGCCTGATTTTTCTCTCACTCCTTATAACTGTTGCATTTCACCAAAGCATCAGACACATTATAAAGCAGCCTTGTCGATTAAAACATATTATTCCTAAGGATTCTCAATCTAATTGTGTCTACAATATAAAATGCCTGCCTGGAATATGATGCGACATTCATCGGACAAACAACTCCAGAGAGAAATCAAAGTCAGAAGAAATCCAACTGAACTAGAAAATTTTGTTGAATCATCAACCATGGATCTACATAATCGATTTTGACAATATTCAAATGATAGAGAAACAGCATTTCAGAAATCGTAAAGAATGTCAATATCATCGGAAGGACTTCATAGTAAATGGAATCTGAATTATCTGAATAGGAGTGATGGGATAAAACAGAAAATGACCTGTTGACAACATCCCCCTCCCCCCAAGAAATGACAAAATCATTGGGAATGCGATAAGCATTTTCATTATGTAAACTCAAAAACATGCTACTTTTATAATTTAACACACTTATTAAATCCAACAATATACGCATGATTTTGTTACTTTTACCAATTCACCAAGTTGACGACGTGAAAATTACCCCATGTATCAGTATGATTAGGTTGGTATATATATATATATATATATATATGCTGAGGCGATTTTGTAAATTCTCCTTTAATATTTATTACCACTTTGATAAAGCTACTAGCAGCATTAAAAAGCGAAACGTAAGTGAAAACGACTATATCGTTTTCATTTACTGAGGGGGTTCAAAATCCTTTATTGTAATGAATATCATATACTCGATGCCAACATTTTTTCAAATTTTAAAAGTAGGCGTGGTTTGGACATACATAACATAATCTACTTAATAGAGGTCAATTGATGGATGGTGAGTAGTCGGGGAATCCAGGTTACGCATTTTATCCAACATTGAACTCGTCACTGGATGTACTTGCATTTCCCAGTGAGTGATGATATTCCCATCGAGGCTCGAACTTTGTGGCTTTAGTTTCAAACGCAAAAGCGTTATCCAATAGGCCACAACTTGGACCAAGAGAGCCAACTCTTTTGCAACGGGTCATATTAATTATATAATTCAATTTTAGATTTTCCAGTCGATTGATTGAACCGAAGTGCTTGATCTCAGGTTGACTTGTCTGTCGGCTTCTTATGCAGATGTTTTGACGATGTCTGAGCATGTAATTAGAAGTTAACTGGTGCATGGTAACTAGCAGTGGTCTAGTGGGCGACGCTTTTGCGTTTGAAACTATGTGCACTGGATTCGAACATCGGTAAGAACATTATCACTCACTGTGCAATTCAGGTACATCCAGCTGATAAGTCCGAAATAGGATGAAATGTGCATTATTCTGGGTTCCACTGCCAGTCATCATGCACCTATTGACTTCTAATTACATGCCCAGACATCGTTGGAGCATGTTTACAAGCAGACGACTGACATATGAACGTCAGATCAAGCACTTCAGTTCAATCGATCGACGGGAAAATCTAAAATTCAATTAAATAATCTACCTATGTTTACATATTATTAGTTGAAGATTTTTTGATTTACAGCTTGATTCCACACTGTATTTTCAGTACAAGTATGGAATTTTCAGCATGGATATCGGTAGCCCAAATTTCGCAGGCCGACCATAGATATCAGATGTGCGTCGGTGTGGGCTCGAACCCGGGACCATGTGCATGGTCGGCGAGCGTCCTAACCACTGTGCCACCGACGCACAGTGGCAGACGCACGAAGAGATATATATGGCTGTGCTATCTGTGGATGTTTAGTAAATACTGCCAAGTATTCTCAGTCACCAATTTTGAAATTTCTTTGTCACCAATTAGATTATTTTCAGCCAGATAAACAATCTAACTCGTCATAGATGCAATTGATCAATTGAGTAATTAGTTGTGGTTCTGTAGAAAGCAGCACATAATCTATATATACGTGTTTTTTCCTCATTATTTAAAAACAGAGAATGAGTTCCTAACAGACAGACACAAAAAAATGAAGACAAAACTGTGGAAATGGCGTTGCTAATGAAAAAAAATGTGAATAACATTCTATAAAGCCTTAACACTGTTGTTATTAGTAAGAAGGATGAACACGATCGGGACAGAAAACAAGATATGTAATATTAGCAATAATTATGGTTCACCTGATACCTTGAGACTAAATCATGAGTAAATTCTGCAGGCTCAAATTATCTCTACTTTATCATATGACTATGAGGCGATCGTATGTTAAGTTGTTAGAATATGGAAATTTAGCTAAATGTAGTTGAATTAGATATTAGGAATTGATCAAGTCACTTCTTGTAATTCATGGAACAACTCTGAATCACGTAAAAGGTGATGCAGACAGACATTTCTAAAAGTAATTAGAGGCAAGAAACAAAGCTGGCTATTCACTGAATGTTTAATCATCTGATACGTGCAGGAAGCCGGATGTGGTCCGTCGGTGCGTCGGTGGCACAGTGGTTAGGACACTCGCCGACCATGCACATGGTCCGAGGTTCGAGCCCTCGCCGACGCACACCTGATATCTATGGTCGGCCTGCGAATTTTGGGCTACCGATATCCATGCTGAAAATTCCATACTTGTACCAAAAATACGGTGTGGAATCAAGCTGTAATCAAAAATAAAATAAATAAATAAAATATCAAAAATGTAAAAAAAATTAATACTATTACCGGTAAAATCTGGCTATGGGAAACAGTAGAACTATGTAAAATGAAAACCTGGAAATTCTGTAAATCACATGATATGACAGCGATTAATCAAATATTCTCATAATGTCGTCCGTAAATATATAAAAACGAACGAGACTGATGTAATGAACATTGTTCACAAGTCTAATGATGCCCATTCAGCAATACACTTTACCATAGGGAAAGAAAGTATTGACAGTATCTCATTCCTTCAAGGCAAGGAAAAAAGATGGCGCACTAAGAAGGAGTGTGTGTAGGAAACCTACAACAACAGGTCAGTAAACTCATATTTTAAAGTTTTATACGTGCGTCGGTGGCACAGTGGTTAGGACTCTCGCCGACTATGCACATGATCCGAGGTCCTGATATCTATGGTTGGCCTGGAAATTTTGGGCTACCGATCTCCATACTGAAAATTCTATACTTGCACCAAAAATACAGTGTGGAATCAAGCTGTAATCAAAAATAAAAAAAGAAATATAGACGTAACCTGGTTCATAGAGCTTAGTTAATCTGTTCAGACGATTGTCTCAATGAATAGCTTATAATTATTAGAGAATTAATTAGGAAAAATGGTTATCCAAATAAGTTGGTTGAGAAAAATATGAATTCAGTATCTAGGAGAGCCAGTCATACAACAATTCCGAAAAAATCAATCTTTATAAAACTGCACTTCCTCGGTGACAACATCAGTGAAATAATAACACAGCGCCTGAAGAATGCAGTTAAAACATTTTATTACACGTCGTCTCTTCACTACCACCACTATTCTACTTTCGAAAAATAAGGATAAGCTACCTGATTTTGCCTCCTCTATGTGTATCTGCCAGTTTAACTGCGGCTGTGGAGTCAGCTATATTGGGCATACAATTCGGTAGGCTCATCATCGTATTTCAGAACATCTTCCAGCACGGTTGAGCAAGGGACAAACAAGATCTATTCGTATCTCTATTTAAGCACATCTTGTAGATAGTGAGCATAAGGTTGACGTGAATACTGCATTTAAAATTATTTATCGCATCCCTACTAATCTTAATTTTGCTTTGTGATTTCATCTTCTTCATACAGCTGAAGGCATAGGAATTTACCTGAAGAAACCAAACCTGTATGTTCAAAAGAAATTTGTACAGCCACAGCACACTGGACTACTTTTCCCCCTTCTCCCAAAAACTTTTGAAAATTATAAAAATTATGATTGTCCAAATTATTTTATTATTTTTCTGACTACTTCGTATTTAATTCCATGTTATCTTTGTTTTCTTTTCCTTCACGTTCCCAGTGGAACATAGGGCTTCAAGCTAGAAGGCTCAAAGTTTCTGTAACAGCGGCGTTTGTTTTTACAGGATGGGGTTGCTAGCCTCATGCCCAACCTTTTCTCTTTACCAGCATTATTTCTAGCTTAGCGAGGTAAAGGAGTGCGTCTGTGGCCGGGAACCGAACCCCGGACCATGTGCATGGTTGGCGAGCGTCCTAACCGCTATACCACCGACGCACAAAAGCCGGCAACACTCCCCGTATTCCCAGCTGGTCACCCATGCAAGTACTAACCGGGCCCAACGTTGCTTAACTTCGGTGATCGGGCGAGAACCGGCGCTTTCAACGTGGTATGGTCGCCAACATAAGATAGTTGGAGGCAATCGTAGGAAGCCTTCGACCTAGGTTTCATGCTAGTTGGCACTCATCAGAGAGGTGTTACTGCAACCCTGGAGGAACTCATGTCCTTTCTGAGATTCGAACCCGCGTCACTCAGCGAGGCTGCAGTCAGAGAGGTTACCACTGAGCTGTTCAGGCTCTTTGTAAAATTATTTTATTTTTATGACCACCTCAGCCATAGTTACAAGTTATCATTGTCCAAATCATATGATTTTATCTAACAATTTGTTACGTAATCAAAATGTGCACACGCTTATTCCTTAATTACCCTTTATTTTTCCAAAATTATGCATAATCCAATCCCCGTGTTGTAAACATTTCTACCCTTCAATTGTGTGTATTAATTTTCTTCGTTAGTTATCACCCCCACTGACTAATATTGTTAATAAACATATCGTCACTTGATTGGTAAATTGTCGTGTATTATAATAAAAATGCTTGATATATTAGAGTAGAGCCAGAGATGAGGATCTAACTGAAAAGTAATTATTCAAGTGTCAGGTTGTAGGGAATTGATTGGTTCACAGGATTTCATCATGAGCTGACATCGATTAAAGAACCATTGGAAAACCTGGGAGTACTGGACAGCTGTTTCGTCCTAGTTTAGGACTCTTCATCAGTACGTATCCACCGGGATTCAAACCCAGGACCTTCTGGTTACAAGGCGAGCTCGTATACCATTGAGCCACTGTGACCCGATCCAACGGCCCATGAATTCTGACTTCTGCCAATTCACGACATAGCGCGACCCCCTAGCGAATGTCTTCGGCGAGTATTTGTCCTCACATCTGACCGGCTAAAAAGTAATTATTTCTTCGCTCACTCCTTCTGAATTCTAAATATATAACTGTAAAGAATCAATTGTCCGGATGACACTTTAAAAGTGTTGAAAACAAAACATATCTCTAGATTCTTCGCACAAATAAACTAGATAGTAAAGGGAATGAAATTCACATTTGAATCGGAAAATGAACAAGGAGAATTAGCCATGTTAAACTGTAAAATAAAACGAACAGAAGAGGGGGAGGCCTACTCATTTTAATAGATATTTAGAGTTAAACTCCCCTCACCCATTATCTGTAAAAGCATGCTTACTTAAATATGCAAAATACTGAGCAGTAACACTAAGCAGTACAAAAACAAACCTAAATTATGAAATAAAACAGATAGAAGAGGTGTTGTTGTTAAACGACCTAACTATCCTATTAAATTCATCAGGAATATAAAAAAAAGGTCAAAATAAAAATATTTGTGAAACTAGTAATAATAACATGAATAAGAAAGAATATGAGGCATCTACAGTAGTTTTATTATATAGGGAGGGGACATCTGAGACCCTATGCAGGATTCTCAATAAATCAGGAATTAAAGTGGCAATCAAACCTACGAACTCACTCAGAGATATGCTCTGTAGGTTAAAGAACCCAGTCGGTTGACTCAATTAAACAAAATGATATAATTTACAAAATAACTTCCAATAACTGTGAGCTAATTCAACTACATAGGTCAAACTAGTAGGTCGGGAGTAGTCAGATTGCCGGTTCCTATAAATGCTATTATCTAGCCAACCATCTTAATTTCGTCCAATATTAGAGCCTGTGAGGGCCAATGCAACTTGTTCGTTTCCTAATCCAGAAGTGAATTTGATTCCGTCTACTATTAAGTTTATATGTGCGAATAAACTGGAGGATGTGTTCAGATTTCAACACAGTGAATTTGACATCTACATAGTAAACATTCTAAGAGTTTTATGTTCGTAACTATCCATAAATATGTCTGCAACTATTAGTTATATTGGTGATCCCATTGCTACCCCTATTCGTTTGTTTATGTAAAGCATTTTGAAATTTACATACAGCAGAGGTTAGAATTAGTAAATAGAGAACTGCAGGTTACTATGGCACTGTGAATCTTCTATTCAGCCTCAAAGGATGCATCTTAGAAATCAAGCAGTTGTTTTTTCAAACTTTTCCAAAATTTATTCGGTTCGGATTACCATCCTTTGATGATGCGCTTTTTTCAACCGCACATAATTGATAGTTAGCCTGTTAAAGGCGGAAAATTGAGTGTACGAGACTAGCAACCTTCCTCTCTCGGAAAAAAAAATAAACAACATAACTACTGAAACTTCAGTGCGGAGGGGGATCTTTTTTCTCCTGTATAAAACCATGGGGTTATGTTCGGTGACACTTTTGGATATCCAAGGGCGGGAAAGGCCAAAATGCTTAGCTCCACATGAGCGGATAAACTGATAGATACACACTGATGAGGCCGTCAGTAGTAGCTCATCCTCATTCACGTTTATGAGAATGATTGGTTTTTCAGAGAAAGCTGAAAGTCAGCCGCGATGAAAGTCGTCTTCAGTGAATAGGATGGGCGGTTTCTCAGTATTTCTGATCATGAGTCTTCATTGAATTGTATATTCAAGTAGAATAGTCTTTTAGGAGCGAAAAGTGTGGGTAGTTTTAGTGATTTAGACTTCATAGATGTTTTGATAAAACATTCTGGGTAACCATTTTCAAAGAGAATTCATTTCATAGTGTTCAGATGCTCTGTAGCTCAGTGAACAGATCACGTATCGTTTTGTATACAGAATCACCTAAATATGAAAGCTACTGAGCTGTCTGTTATGTATTGGCTTTCTGTAGTGTTCCATCTTATTTTTGTCTCGTTAATTTAAACTCCAGAAAATATATTTCTGTATCAGACCCGTTCTCTAAGATGTACTGAATTAAGGGATGACAACTGTTGAAAAAGTCCAGGATGTCCTCCAAATCTTATTCATTATGAGAGATAATGAAAGTATCGCCCATATATCTTTCGTAAAACCCAAAGCTGTCAGTCACTTTCTTTAGGTATGCGCTGTTTTAGCTCTGTCATGAAAAACCTGTTAGCAGTGAGCCTATTCGTGAGCCTATAGCTATATCTTCATTTTGTCAATATATTTTGTTATTGAGGAAGAATTGGACATTTAAAGTGCATCTCAATAGGAGTCCCTTCAAATAGTCAGTGGATATACCAGTATTTCTCCTTTCTAAATCAATGGTTTGGCATATGTAGCAGTAAGTGGGAAGTGAACCCGCTCATGTAGAATTAGGTATGTTGACCGTACTCAAAGTATGCTATCCAAACATGTCATCG
This sequence comes from Trichobilharzia regenti, assembly GCA_944472135.2. NCBI lineage: Eukaryota > Metazoa > Platyhelminthes > Trematoda > Strigeidida > Schistosomatidae > Trichobilharzia > Trichobilharzia regenti. Next base: position 115,367,109 of record OX235264.1, on the reverse strand, counting down.
AACACTTACCATCATGGTCTTATGAAGGGGAAAAAAATACCCCCACACTGCAGCCACAGTTCTATCCTGAAACACCAAACCAACCGACAAACCAAAGTCAAAGCTCAAAGCTTCACTTGGGCACATAAAAGATTATTATAAAAATAAATGATAGTAATAGTAATAATAATAATAACGCAAAAAATATATACGTATAAATATACTTACTTGGCATTTAATTATTAATTTATTATGCTGATAACCTAGTTTCCTACGTTCTTCATTGTTTGGAAGACTTTCTAAGAAGCCTGCTAATGAGAAGGCTGCACTTGCTGCATTATACTCAGCTTGTTTCTGTTTATAATAATATAAATGCTCTGCATATGCAGCTATATCCAATAGAAATTCTCTCGGTGTTTTCCAACCTTTAATTTGTAAATACTTTAATCCTTCCGGTGAAATTGGTCGAAAGTTACACACAGTTACAGATGGGAATGGACTAGATGCATGCCGGAGAACACGTGGTGGATGAATGACATTATATTCTAAATATTGTCTTGCTAAGAAAAACATACAAGCAAAACATCCTAAGACAAGTATGCATACTAAGCTTAACCATAGCAAGCGTAAATGACGATTATGTGAACGAACTATTCTCGGCAGGCCACGAATTGTTGTATTCTCACAGAAACGTTTTAATTCATCTAAGATGATAACAGAAATATGATCATTTCTTGGCAGGGGTTTACGTTTCTTACGCTTCAGCTTGGATGTGGAAATATGAATTTTGTTTGGAGTGCCTTGTGTTGAGTGTTTCAAGTATAAACGATGTTGGTGATGCTGGTGATGACTGAGATAATTGTTGAGTGATGATGTCTCATCAGTCAGTTCGTTACACTTTTTAATCTCTTGTATGAAAATCCAACATAATGGGCATAATGTATCAGTAGTGTTTCTTTCAGTAATCTCTAAATTTGTATTTTCTTTACTATTGTTATTACTATTATCATTATTATTGTTATCAGACATAGTAAGCGATGAGAAGTGATTATTTTATGGAAATTATTAACCCTTTAAAGGTAATGGAGATATTTATAAGGTTTATTCTAAAACCACTCTTTCTGATTGGTTAATGTAAGTCTATTCTTGATTGGCTGCTCTTCGAAAGAGTGAAATGAGGATACATAACAGGATATTTGTGATATGTGTATTCACGTGGAAAAGTTCTCCTATTAAATACGTATAAATATATATATATATATATATATATATATATGGCTACCTGAAATACTGGAGGAAGTCGGAAGGTCAGTTTCTAAGTATTTTTATTGAACAATACCCAATCGAACACTGATAGACAGAAGACCAGTAGTTCAGCGAAGAGTCTCTTTTAGGCGAGTTCAGTTTCACAGGTGCACAATCACAAATGTATATGGTTGCTTTATATATGTGTGTACATAAAATTTGACAAACGAAAACATAATTAGTAAGTTCAGATGAATTGGATGTTGATATAGGAGGGTAGTGTGACATAAGTGATGAGTTGTCATAAACGATTGTTAAAGAAGAGTTACGTAATAGCATGAATACTTTTAGTGAAAGAGTTGTCCTCAGGGTATACATGGAAACAAAATAAAATACGAAATTACTTAAGAGTTTTAAGTAGGTAGTAAAATAAACATGCAAGCAAAGTTAAGTCAAATCAACAAAGTTGTTACCATGATAGTAAAAGTGGTTGAATAATTTTCTTTTGTAAGCACAGTTCTGCTTCTTCAAACTGAATGGCTAGGGCTTCCGCAATGCAAGGAAGATGCAAGCGTATTGTCTTTGGCAGTTTGTTCTTCGCTTTGTAGGTTACTTTGAAGCAGAAGGCATTTGTTGAGATGAAATGATCAGTGTTGATGCGATGTTAGATTAATGCACTCCTTATACAGCCACTACTTCCTTTCTGCAGCCATACTGGATAGTGTTCTTTAACCCTTTTTGATAGGATGTGTATCGAATGACCGATGTACTATGCCTCCTTCTTATATCAGCATCCAATTCATCCGAACTTACTTAGTGTATTTTCGTTTGGCAAATTTAATGTACACACACATACAAAACAACCATTTATATATATATATATATGCGGTTGTACAGCAATGATAATGAATTCGCCAAGAAGACACTCTTTGCTGAACTATTGGTTTTATAGGAAGTATTTCACTGATGATACATTTCAATAGTATAAACGGTATTAAATATTTTAATGTCTCAGATAATACCGTACTCTTTTTAGATTTGTCGTCATTATCCACTTATGAACATCTTACAGAAGTCTTCGGCTACGCATGCGACTATCTTGTTGTACATAGTTTAGACACAGTGATGACACTACGATAGAATCCCCAATATTTTCACTGTTGGATGGTCATTTTATAACAAAGCTTAGTCAACTTAGACAAGCCATCAGTCGTTTTTATATTTCTAGCCGACACGTATATGACACTTTCATTATCTAAGATAAGGATGTATTAATTGATGAAATCTTGTTTACATTCAACAAATACCATCCTTCTTTCGAATTTTTTACTACCGAAAAGGTGTCTGAACTAAGCATTCCTTTTCTTCATGTAAGTATTAGTAGATGTAATAACAGATCTGTTTAAGATCCATACACTGAAAACATCCATGAAATGGGAAACTAACTAACTCTCCTTGTCGGAGAAGTCTAATTCATTCCCTCTGCCTCACAATATGAAGCATTTGTAGTTTTGATTTCTTGGTTTGAGGTTTATATCATCAGCTGACATCAGCTACAGAGCCACTGGAAAACAAGCTGCGAATACCGAACAGCCTAGTTTGAAACGCCTCATCCATACGCACCCAAGTCCACAATTTCAAGCCCAGAAACGTCTGGTTACAAGGCGAGCTGGATCTAAGACCTACAAACCACTGAGATCCGATCCAATGGACAGCCAGTCCATGAGTTCTAATTTCTGCCAATTCTCGATATAGCGCGACCACTTAACAATGTCTTTGATGAGGAACTGTCCTATCTTTCGACCTACTGTACTGTCTTCCCACTAGAAACAGAGGTAACTGCGTGAATAGGGCCAGCTGTGATTTCGCTGACTCAGAAATTCTCTCCCTTAAAGCTAATTTTGCAGAAAATGATAACACGAACTGATTATTTGGAAGAAATACGAGAGATAAGCGAACCAAACTGATCAGTGATTCAGTTACATAGAAAACAATATTCATACATTTGGATTTCAAAGATGAAAAGGCCTTGGATATACTCAAACGTCGTCTTACTAAATCAGTCAGTCAGACTTTCTTTGCTGGAAAACTACGAATGGCCTTCACCAGCCGGAGGTTATGAGCACTAATTTGTGCTCTGAACATCATCAGTAAACACTACTGTACAACGCTGTGTAATTTTATCAAAATAAAATTTTATCCATAATGGGGTTATTCTCCATCTTTATAAAGATAAGCCTGCCCATCTATCTACCTCTATGTGCACCCATCAGTTCACCTGTTCTTGCATAGCGGTGAACATTGGCCATAGTCAGAGAATGCTTTCCATGCAGAAACGAGAACATGTTCCAGTACGGTTTTATATGGGAGAAAGCAGAGTTGCGTTAATCTCTATTCTAGAATACTTGATCGACCTCTATCACACTACCGACCCTGATCATTATGCTCCAGAAAGCACTTCATGAAAACTGTTTATAACACGCTACAGACATTCATCAGGAGCTAACCCTAACTCTGGCTGCTTTCTGACGACTGAATAATTGGAAGGGATAAGCAGCAGGTAAGTCCAGGGACAAAGCAGCCGAGAAACTATTCCTAACAAACAAGTGGAAGAAAATGAAGATATCTAAGTGTTGGTTTGCAAGGATTTGATTGGTTTCAAGATTTCATCATGAACTGACATTGGTTAGAGGACAGTTAGAAAACCTTGGAGTACTGGACAGCTGATTCATCAGTACATACCCACTTTCACAGTCTGAACTCAGGACCTCCTGGTTACAAGGCTAACAAACCGGTAGATTATTAAGCCAATGGGTGTAAGGAAAAACCCACGCCGATGTAATTCGCTAGTTCTCGCGCCACATTGGGGACTGATAGGAGTTGGAATACATGGGCTGGCCATTGGATTGATTCCCAGTGGCTTGATGACCTACAAGACAGCATTGTACCAAGGAAGTCCTCGTTTCAAACCGTAAAGATGGGTGCGTGCTGATGAAGAGCCCTAAACTAGGATGAGGTAGCTGTCTTGTACCCGCAGGTATTTTTCAAATGGTCCTCCAACCAGTGTCAGTTCACAATGAAATCCTGGAAATGAGGATGAATTGGATATGTGCCCAGGAGACTATTGAATGATATCACACACCCAGGCCCTTACTGATCCCCTAACCGGGAGCAACGAACTGCGCTGGGATGCAATGGTGGCAAGGAGGAGATGATAGCCTATACGAAATCAGCAAGCCAGCTAAATACAACTGAAGAAAAGAGAGTGAATTGAAGATATGAATTTTAAGTCCAGTATTCCACTTAGAACGTGGGGGAATTATAATAATGATGATAATAATATAGGAATGAAAGAATGTCTGGAAACTAACGCAATCAGTAATTTTGCATATTTCTGTATCATATTTTTAGATTATTTAGTGACCACTGAAGTCGGCATGAAAACTTGAATCGCATTACAATTCAAATTAATAGTCTCATCGTCTTATCTTTAACACTGCACACCCTGTGTGGAATGAAATAAAGACATGCTAACTTTGTGGAAAAAAAAGTTGCGCTAATATACGAGGAAAAGGTGACGTAGAACCCGTGCATACTGGTGATTAGTAATGCTCACTAATCAGATCAAATTGGTATGAGTTAAAGACACCCTGTTTCAGTTGTTTATGATAGCGTAGATTTTGAAACGCAGATTAAACAGCCCTGTTATAAAAAACAGTTGTTTGATGGTAGAGTAATAATGGATTATAGATAAGAATTTATTTCGATAAATCACACAGTGTTGTTGTACAGTAAGTAATATTAACTTATTACAACGTTTCGAGCACAATCCATCACAGCTCATAATCATATCAACTCAGTCACACAACTTTCTTTCTTCATTTATATACACATGGGTGAAATCGATGATTAGGCATTCGAATAAAAGTCAACTAATATAGGATATTGTACATTCAGAAATAATCATATGACTGTTATCAATCAAATACAATCAGATGGGAAATAAGACGAGTGTTTTTTATGGTCAAAATAAGGAACTTGTTAGAATGTTGTGTTGTACGTGAATCGAAATATAACTGTAAGATTATTTATTATCCTCCTCTGATTTCACTGACTAAATGGTGGTAATAATATCTTCCATATTTATGGTATTTGCATGCAGTCATTTTTGTTGCATGTGTTATTTTGGGTGTAGACTCACTAATCAACGTATCTGTGCATTTACCTATATTACTTCTTAGTATTTAAAGCCTATCCTACCCAGCCTGTCGTGTGGTTGTGTTTTAATGCACGCAGTACAGTATAGGGCTGAGCTTTTTCCTGAATTAATTATCTTCGCGGAGTCATCCATTCTTATCTTAGTTAAATTTCTTATGTTCCGATAATCTTACTACACCTAACTTACTAGTTCGACCTATGTGGTTCATCTAACTCACAGTCATTGCAAGGTATTTTCTAAATTACATTAATTTATTGAATTGAGTCCACCAGGTCCTTTGGCTTGCAAACTTGTCTGTGACTGAATTTGTGGGTTTGAATGCCACTCTAATTCCTGCTTTATTGAGAAGCCTACGTAGGGTCTCAAATATCCCCACCTTATATGGTAAAACTGTGGATTCCTGATATTCTCCCTTATTTATGTTTTTATTATTAGTTTCCCCATTACTTTTATTCTCCTTTTGACCTTTTCTCATCTCCTTAATGAATTTTATCAAAAGGTTAGTTATTTAACATCATCACTTCTTCTACCTGTTTCATTTCATCATTTAGGTCTTTTCTTGTACTACGTAATGATATTGCTCGGTTTGTTGGACAGCTAACTAAGCCAACCTTCACAGACAGACAACGGATGAGATGAATTAAAGTCTAAATATCTATTGATGGATGTGAGTATTTCTCATCTAATAATATTCCCTTACTTTATAAGCTTCTTTTTACGTTTTAAATACTTTAGATCTATGTCGTGACAGATACTGAAGGGATAAGCTTCCCTTCATCTCAGACGTTCTCTGGAGCACTGTCAGCTTTGTTAGCAAGCCAGAGGAGAAAGGAACAATAGCAGCAGCTCTATCCTCGAACATCTTGTCATCACCGGACATCAAGCACCCCTACATGAACACTTCATAGTGTTACAGATAGTCCCTCAATATCGTACAAAGGGATTTTGCATACGTCATCTGTACTTAGCTGAATCATCAGCTACTACGAATTTGAAACCAGACCTATGCATTCAAAAGCACTAAACAAATTCACTCGCCCTTCCGTGGCCAAAGTATAGTTCTTACTATAATTTTGCTTCTTTTTTATTAGCTTGAAAATTCCCATTCAGTCATAGAAAAGAAAAAGTGTTCAGCAAAGAGTTACTCTTTTCGGCGATATCATTCTCAAGCTGTACAAATCGCAAATTTATAGTAATTTGTCTTGGCAACAAAAGGAATATTTCCAAAGATGTGTTAATGCAATTGTTAGTTTTTGACAAACAGATTACGTAATTTTGAAGGCGTTAATCGGTTAGAAACTAAAATAAAGTTACAAAAGTAGGTTGGGTGACGTAATCTAATTGGTAGGGTTCAATGAAAAAATGAATGAGAGTCAAGTTAATAATCTGAGTAGAATTCACTTGAAAATGAATGAGAGTTAAGTTAATAAGCTGAGTAGAATTCACTTAAAAATAAACGAAAATCGAGTTAGCAACAGTCGTCATGAGCGTAGAGATTTAATAGAGGGTGGGGGTAGAAAATAATGCAATTAAGAAATAGACAAACAAAGAAGAAAGAGGTAAGACAAAATTACGTATTTGGTGTTAAGATAGATCAGGACCATTGTAGATTTAGTGACTGAACAAACTTCTTTTGTATGCAGAGTTCAGGATTCAATATGTGAATTGCCATTGCTTCTGCAGTTTGAAGAAGTTTAATTCGTACTCTTTTGGCAAGATTTCCACGTATTGTGTAGATAACTGAGAAGTTGTTTTGTGGGTTTGCTTGGTGTCCGGATTCGATCAAGTGTTCTAGGATGGAGCTGTGGCGGGGGGATCTTCTTTCTCCTTTATAAAACCATGAAGGTAAGTGTTCGCTGATTCGTTTGGATAGCAAACGCTGGGTACGGCCGACATACCTAGCTCCACATGAGCAGGTGAATTGGTAGATGCACATTGATGAGGCCCCCAGTGGAAGCTTATCCTTCACGTTCGTGCGAATCATTGGTTTCGTAGAGAAAGTTAGTCTGAGTTCCGCTGCGAAGAAGGTTTTCTTCAGTGAACGGCACAGGCGGTTTCTAAGTATTTCTGCTGAAGAATCTCCGTTGAATTGTAGATTCAAATAGAGAAGTTTCTTGGGAGCAGTAAGCATGGATGGTTTTTGTGTTTTCGGCTTCATAGCTTTTGTGATGAAACGTTCCGGGTAACCGTTTTCAAGAAGGATTCTTTTCAGGGTCTTCAGCTCTTCTTCTATAGTTTCCGGACTGCAAATGTTGTGGATTCTGTGAGTCAGTGAGCGGATCAGATTTCGTTTTGTATATATAGGCACCCAACTGTGAAAGCTGATGAGTTGTCCATTCCATGTCGGTTTTCTGTGAATGGATCTTTTGAGTGTCCCATCTTGTTCGCGTCTTGCTAGTTGCACGTCCAGAAAAGATATTGTTGCGTTGGACTCCTTCTCTAGTGTGAACTGGATTGCTGGATGGCAACTGTTGAAGAAGTCCAATATGTTCTCCAAATTTTCCTCATTATTGGCGATAATAAAAGTATCGTCCACGTATCTCTTGTAGAATCCGAAGTTATCTATTATCTTCTTTAGGTGTGTATTTTCTAGTTTTGACATGAAAATATCTGCAAGCAGCGGGCCGAGTGGTGAGCCCATAGCTATACCATCTTTTTGTCTATATATTTCATTATTGAAAGTGAATTGGACGTTTAGAGTACATCTTAATAGGAGTTCCTTCAAATAGTCAGTGGGGATACCAATGTTCATCTCCTTTGAATCAATATATTCACATATATAGCATATTGTTTCGGTTAGTGGGACGTTTGTAAACAGTGATACCACATCTAGTTCACTATTATTATTTTTATTACTACCATTATTTTATTATCATTATTATTCCATTCATCCATATTTTATCATCGCTTTATTACTGTTTATTAATAACATTGAGTTTTCATACAGATTTTACGTAGGAACACTTCATCGTCATTCCACTAGTTCCTGTCCATTCTAAACGAACTTACTGCTTAGTCATTGCCTCACACTTATTACGTCATGCTAACTTCTGTCTCTTCTCTAACTTACAACTAGTCATCCTGTTTAGGTTACACCTTACATTAGGCAATACCTTTTACGAGGACAAAGTTTACAAATATCTGATTTGTCTAAAGACTTCTTTCTTAAATATAATTACGATTGTACAACAGCTTTTGAAAATGAATCGTCGAAAAAGAAATTTTCTTCCCTGTTTACGCCTTTTTCTTATTTCGTTCAGGTTGATACTTACCTGACTGTTTCAAATAACTTTGTATGTTTTATGCCCTTCCCTGCCGGACTGTAGATCACTGTTCTGACATTTACATTTCATATGTCTATTTGATCCTCATTATTTGTCTTTCTCGCTGTTTAATCTATAATTTCAATGCTTCTTTCTATTCGTGGTTATATGATACATTGATAATGTGTGTTCTCTTGTCGATGGGATTTCGCCTGATTGCGTGAAGCGGATTCTCATATTTGAGTGTCTGTAGGAAGCATTGGTGTGTTATTCTTGTTGATATAGGTTTTGATCCCGTCTTGTTAGGAATATTCTGCAGGATTATAAGTGCCCGTTTTGTACTTAGGATACTCTCTTGACTGTATTGCTGCCTAATGAAACTGTTTAGAAATACCTAAAGTTTACCCTAATTAATTACCATTTTTCTGTCTATGAAGGGTTTTGCGACTGTGTATCTCCAAAGGAAGTTTCAAACAACTATGTAACAGGATGCAGAGATTGGTTTCCTGCTATAAGTATAAAACCTTGGGCACTGTGATGGTAGAGTATAACTCCATTATGGATAAGATTTAATTATGATAAATCACACAGTGTTGTAGAGTAATATTAACTGATGACGTTTCAAGCACAAATCATTGCTCATAATCATATCAAGTTACTCACACTTTTTTTCTTCATTTATATACATGTGTAGAATCGATTAGATATATTGTTATTACTACCAGTGGTAGTAATATCTCCCATGCCTATCTGTGGTATTTGCATTGAATCATTTCTGTTGCATTTGTAGGGTGTAGGCTCAATGAACGAGGAATCAGTCAATCCAATCTCCCTCTCCACCTACATATCCAGATTAATTCTGAGAATTATGATCTTCTCCCACCTTTCCATATTATTTTGTTTACTAGATGTTTCACACAGTGAAACAGTATTATTTACTGGGTTACAAAGTTTTGAACACAATCTATTATTGTTCATAATCATATAAATTATAATCAGACGACTTCAAAACTTGAGTTTTATTGTTTTCTTTGTTCTATCCTATTTTCATTGGTGGTAGTAATATTAATTTGGAATAATTTAATTTGGAATTAATAATTTGGAAATTACTCGAGCACTATGGCGTACCCCAAATATTCATCAACATTATTCAACAGCTGTACGACAACGGCACGTGTCAAGTGATCCACAACGGAAAACTCAGCGAGGCGTTTGGAGTAAACACAGGAGTCAGACAAGGGTGCTGGCTTATTATCATCAATGATATTCCTAATTGTGGTGGACTGGATGATGCGTCAGACTGTGGGAAACGAGAAGACAGGAATATCCTGGACCGACGTGAAGAACCTAGAAGACCTGGATTTCGCACGTGGATGATTTATGCTTGATGTCACACACAATCGAAGACTTACAAGCGAAAACCGACAAACTGGTCTAAGAAGCAGCCGGCGAAGACAGGACTCCAGGTAAACATAGACAAGAGGGAGGTTATGAAAATAACCAACCAACAACAACAACATCCAACGTCAATCACCATAAACGGGAGGGATTTGAAAGAGGTTACTTCATTCACTTATCTAGGGAGCATTGTCTCAACTACAGGAGGAGCGGACGAGGATGTCAAATCGAGCGAGAATCAGGAAGACGAGAAACACATTCATCAGCCGGAAATCAATCTGGAAATCTTCGTCACTCAGCATCAACAACAAAATTCAGTCGGATTTTCAATACAAACGTAAAGTCAGTTCTTCTATACGGATCAGAAACTTGGCGGGTCACAAAGAATATTTCCAAAAGGTTGCAGACCTTTATTAACAACTGTCTTCGCTCAATACTGAAGATCAGATGGCCGGAAAGAATCACCAACAAGGAATTATGGGAACAAACAAAGCAAGAACCAATCGCCCAACAAATGTGCAGGAGAAAGTAGAGATGGATCGGACACTTGCTGAGGAGACCGTTGGGTGACATCGCGCGTCAAGCCCTCGAGTGGAACCAGAAAGGGAAGCGGCGTGTGGGACGTCCAAGGGTGACATGGAGGAGATCGTGTGAAGAGGAGTTGAAACAGTATGGAATAACATGAATGCAGGCGAAAAGTACAGCAGAGGACAGAAGAAAATGGAGACGTACAGTTGAAGCCCTATGTTCCACTAGGAACCCAAGGGAGCAATAATAATAATATTAATGAGGACATGCATGTCAAACAAGCATAAGATAATGACAAAACCAACAATAAGGAATCTAAACCATTAGTAGTAATTCCATACAAGGAAAAAAACTCGGAAACCTTACACAGAATACTTAACAAGGCAAGAATAAAAGTGACTGGCATTCAAACCATCCACAAACTCAATTAGAAACAAGCTTTGTCGGTTAAAGGATCAATCCTGTGGAACCTTTAAAACGAAACAGTATAGTTCACCTAGTACCCTACTGGAACGCGTTTCAGGCCAAATACATAGGTCACAGGGGTAGAACAGGGGCAATCAGACTAGCCAAGCAGCACAAAAACCTAGCAAAACACAGATTAGTTGACCCAAATAAGATAAGAAATCTACAGAATAGTTCAGCTGTAGCGCTGACTACATGCAGTTACACACAATCATACAATAGGATGGGATAAGATGACAGTTCTAAAATCTAATGTCACAGGGTGGAGGGAGGGAGAGATTGATAATGGAAGCTTTGTTTTTTGAACCAATGGCAAACATGTGTGATGGGAAGGATTCAGTACCTGTCCTGGATATCTGGAAAATTCTACTACCCCTTCATAAAGTAGGCAAATAGGAGAGGATGAAGAAAATTATAGAAGTCAAGTTTCAAAATCGTGTGATTATAATTGATATGATTATGAACAATACATTAGTTCGAAACGTCATCCAGTAAATAATACTGTTTCTTCACTGTGGGATACACCTAAAAAACAAACCTTTCGCACCGTATTGTGTGATTGTGTATTATTGCATGTAGTGCAGTGTAGTGCTAAGCTTTTTCTAAACCGATTGTCTTTGCGGGAGACGTAAAACATTCTAGCCTTAACTAAATTCTTATGTTTCAACAGTCTAACTACGTCCAACCTACTAGTGTGACCCATGTGGTTCACCGAACTCAGAGTCATTGCGAAGTAAAAAATTATATTTGTAAAATCTCAGCGATATTGAAATGAGTAATTCCAACGTTTCGTTCGGAAATCTGGTCCGAACTTCTTCAGGGAAATTAATCAAAATTAACATAACAGGTTTATATATAAAAGGAACATCTTTTGTTTTTGAAAACTTTGTCCAATCATGATTTATAAAACAAATATTAACAAGTATAATAAACAAAATTGTACGAGTTGTGATCAAAATTTGACCTCAGACTAACAAATATTGATCTACCTTTGTTAAACACTTTGAACACAGTGTGTATGTGTGTGTGCGGATAAACAGTTGTAAAACAATGTCTTAACGTCTCCATGAGTAGATATAGACAGTCGGGAAACTTTGAACCAAGTATTATTAGTTAGTGATACATATCCATTCTTATTTATTAATCAGGATTTCCTATGCGTCATCTAACATCACACCTTCATGTCTGTTCAAACTGTTAGTATCTAGAATTTTATGATTAGACGTATTTTCAAAATTATGGTGTTTAGGATTAGAGTTTAGTTGAACAACCCCGTCAAACTTATTACTTTGTCTTCTTTCTGAAAATTGAGCTGATTTATTCGACCTACTGAAGTTGTCAGGTGACTGGACAGCTACGGATTTAGGATTCGCATTCTGTTGCAGACAACGGAGAGTGGAAACACGATGATTGTGACAATTACATAGTTTCTTTGTTAATTTAATTCGATTACAAAATAAATCAAATGAACTGTAGTCAAGGTTTGACGGAATAGTTCTATAATATTTGGGCGCCGAGTGAAAAGCAGATATTTGTAAAAAAATTATATTTGTAAAATCTCAGCGATATTGAAATGAGTAATTCCAACTATTCCGTCAAATCTTGACTACAGTTCATTTGATTCATTGCGAAGTATTTTGTAAATTATATTAGTTATTTTTATTGAGTCCACCGGGTCTTTCAGCCTACAGAGCTTGTCCTGCCTGAGTGAATTTGTAAGTTTGAATGCCATCCTAATTCTTGCTTTAGTGAGTATCGCATGTAGGGCCTCAGATGTTCCCTACTCATATTAAAAAAAACTGTAGACGCCTTATATTCTCTCTTATTTATGTTACCATTATTAGTTTCCTCATTATTTTTATTTTACTTTCGACCATTCCTCACCTTCTTAATAATTCTATGGGATATTTATTCAACGCTAACGTCTCTTCCATAGGTTTATTATCATTGTTTAAGTCTTTTTTGATCTAATTATTGCGAGTGCTCAGTTGTTTAGACACTTAACTAAGTCTGCCTTCACAGACAAGTAATGAGATTAATTGAAGTCAAATTATCTATAAGCAGAGTGCGTTGACCTTTTATAAACGCTAGTGTGCAGTTGACCTTCTTTAATTCGTTTTATTTTGCAATGTAACATAGCTAATTAGTAGACAGAAGACAAGTAGTTCAGCGAAGAGTCTCTTTTCGGCTAATTCTCCTTGTTCATTTTCCGATCCAGATGTGAGGTTTACTCTTTTTACTAGTGAGTTTATATGTGTCAAGGAGCTAAGGATATGTCCTGTTTTTAACACTGTGAAATTGCCAGTCCTCCACATATTTCCACCATATTTTGGAGTAGGATTAAATGTACTAAGAGCAATATTTTCTCAGCTATCCACAAAGATATCTGCTACGATAGGAGATATTAGTAACCCCCCTGCTAGACCATCTTTTTTTATATATTTTGCACTGGAATTTAAAGACAGTTGATGTTAGATAGCATAAGTGAATTCCTAAAATAATTTTCTCAGTCGGCAGCTTTGTCCTATGACCAAGTTCGGTATCAGAAGTTATTTCCTTTTTAACTGCTTCTAAGGCTGCCATATTAATTGGTATGTTACTGTACAGACTAGTTATATCAAAATAGTATGAGGAATAATTTTTCAATGAATGGCATATTTGAGTCTTCAAGTTGCAGGTGAAAGTTTTTAGGAATTTGTGGAGAGAGAGTGTATATTTATTTACACATAATGGAATAAAATACCCAGGAGTTAAGTAAGAAAAGGCTAGGCCTTCTGAATCAATAACAATAATATTAATGGTGGTAAGCGCTCAAATAACAAGTGGTATACTTGAAAAAACAACTGAATTGTTAAACAGTATAAAGTCGTGGAACTAGACATCTCAGCACATGAGTTTCAACATTTTCTAAAGAAACGACCATATTATAGAAAGGTATTAGTGGCATAAACATTCTGAAAGCCTTATTGATTAAATGTTTCTTATGCATTTATCAAGCTGAAGGAAAATGATAGGATAAATATAGTCATGCTTACTCCATCTTAACATGTGACCGGATTCTTTTCACAACACCTTATTTATGCTAGTTAAATAAGTTCCATTATATGACCACTTGACTTTTTGAAAAATTTAGGCAGCATTATATCAGCCTCCTAATCCTACGCAAAGGAAAATATTAAGTCACGTCATCCTAGAGAGACTCAAATATGAACTGGATACATAAGACCATCCGCCCTCCTCCGAAAACAACCTTGATTCTCGAAAATAAAATCATATGCGGTTCAAGTGTAACTCTACGCATCATTATCCAATAGAGTATAGAATGACAGTCACAGCCCTATCCCAGCTTGATTATATCTGAGAAAGCGTTCGACAGTGTTGACTGCAAAGTAATTTTAAAACTACTTCAAAACTATGATGTGCAGTGCACCAAATCTTTATCAACCGCATCCAGCAGTCATAATACAATCCTGCACGGTGAGTGATCCACAATGGCAAACTCAGCAAAGTCTGTGGAATGAAGACAAGAATCAGTAAGATAAGGCTATCAGTCTACCGTCGCCGAGAACAATCCTAATTGTTCTGGATTGGGGAGTCCAAAAACATTTGGGAAATGAGAAGAGAAGAATATGTTGAACTGATGAGGAAATTCTAGGAGATATAGACCCCGTGGATGATTAATGTCTGATGATGGCATAGAAGTTTGAATACTCACGGGTGAAAACCAACAAGCCGATGGAAGAGGCTTGCAGCTAGGAGATGACTTCAAATGAACATACAGAAGATGGAGGTGATGAATATGACAAAACAACCAAAAAACAAGCACCAATCACTATCAGTGTAGTAGGTTTGAAAGAGATCAATTCCTTTATTTATATGGGCTGCATTGTTTCAAATAAGCGTGTAATGGACTAAGGTGTCAAGACCTGGAAGGATCAAAGAGGTAAGACAGACGTTGATCAGTCTCAAATTAGTGTGGGAGTCTACTGAGGTCAACAAAATCAGGATATCCAAAGTCAAGGGAGATAGTTCTCCTGTAGAGCGGCGAAACTTGGTTCACAACGAAAAGCATATCTAACTGGTGAGAGAATTTATTCATCTGCAGCAATCCATAGCACCATACTGAAAATCAGATAGCTTGCCAGAAAGAATATGCGACCCTCACATCTGGGAACGAACTAATCAAGAACCTATTGCTCAACAGATATCTCGATGAAAATGGAGATTGTTTGGAGACACGCTGGAAAGACTGTTGGGTGACATCACGTGGTAGGACTTCGCTCGGTAGGAACCCAAAAGGTAATAGACAAGTGTATCCCCTGGGTTTGAAATAGAGGAAACATGATGAAAAGAATGTAGGAGCCTATTATAAGTCTTGGACCGGGATAAAGAAGATCGCACAGCACAGGACAAACTGGAAATGTTCTGATGAAGCCCAATGTCTCACTTGGGTACAAAGGAATGATAATGTATATTATTATATTTATTATTAACTCCTTCAGAATCCCAGTGGGACATAGGACTGGATTCAAACTAGAGGCTTGAAGTTTCTGTAGCAGCGGTTATTATTTTTACAGAATAGTGTTGATAGCCTCATGCTCAACCTTTCTTCTTCACCCGCTTTTATTTCAGGCTTAGCGAGGTAAAGGAGTGCATTGGCGGCTGGGGATCGAACCACGGACCACATGAGGCCTAGTTGGGCGAGAGTCCTAACTGCTGTGCCACGAACGCAGAAATTACGTCGGCCAGGGATGAATAACAATAATGCTAATAACTTCAAGGAGTTTCTAACAAGTTGACAACAACGGCTTATTATTATTTTCAAGGTAATGAGAAAAACTACGAATTATTTTGGAAATGTTTTTATTCACTCTTTCTTTTCTTCCGGGAATGATAATAAGTAGCTCCAAACGCAATCTTATGCAGCTAACAATCCAATACTCCTCTTTTTACGGTTTGTGAATTGTTTTCTCTGCCCAATGCAGAGGTGATATTACCAAGTGAAATAAAAACAAGTTGAAAAAATTTATCCCAAGAACGTTTACTGCCAGAGAGTTGCAGCTGATATTTTCCAAATAACAGACTATCGTAACCAAACCGAAGGATGAAGCAACCAGACTAGCCACCTCGAAATGCATCTCTCAATTGGAACTACTCCTACGCAACAAGTTATATTGGCCGTCGTTTTAATAAATTAATTTCTTGTCCTCGGGAACACCTGCCAGTGTGGCTGAATATAAAGGTGTTTTTAGAATCTTTTCAATGAACGAAATATTCCCATATTGAGTCATAAGAAAAGGCACAAACAGTGAAGAAAATTTTCTTTTCGACGATTCATTTTCATGAGCTGTATAATCGTAATTATAATTAAACACATAAGTTTTTGACCAATCAGATACTGGTAAACTTTGTCCTTGAAAATTCTACTACATAATGTGTGAGGTGTAAGAAGGGATGACTAATTGTAAGTTAGAAAGGCGACAGAAGTTGGCATGACCTAATAAGTGTGAGATAATGACTAATCAATAAACTAGTGTAGAGTGGACAGAAACTAGTGGAAAGGTTATACAGTAGTTTTGTATAAGATCTGTGTGAAAAAGCAATGTTATTAATAAACAGTAATAGAGTAGTAATAAAATGTGGATGGTGGGAATAGTAATAATAATAAAACTTGATCTTCAGGAACTTAACAAACAATCACAGCAGACAGCGTGTGCCAATACGATTCGCAGATATACGGCTTAACTTTGTGAGAAAATGGTCACAAGCAGTACAGAATAACCCTCAGCAAGAAAATAACCAATCAAAGGACGTTTCTTCTCTGCTAACATTAACAATAAATTACATAAAAATCTGCAAATATCTCTTGATTTTCTCAATAAACGACCTGTTTCCTGGCATTTTTTTTTCTGCCGTTACAATAGTAATTGTGAAAAAAAAGATGATAACAAAAGTACACTAATGTTTTGAAGGTGGTGATGAGAATAACGAAGGTGGTATGTAAACATTAAACAGTAAATAAATTAGGTGAAGTTCTGAGAGTTACGTAATAACGGAGGTGAACCAGCGTTTAAATAAATGTCATGTAAGTGTGAAACAAATGGAAAAGAAAAGAGGGTGGGAAGTCTTTTACTATAAATTTTTCTTGGCCAATGGAAGGACAAAGGTAGAACAAAATTCTTTCGAACGCAAAAACTACAAATGTTCTCCCGAAAGATTTGACGGAACGCTACAGATAGCCTTGAAGGCACGTCTTCTGTGCATATGGTGACCGCTAACTTCAATCAAAATAGAGACAAAACAGAACTTCTTTTAGATTTTATATGACTTTTTCCGAACACTGAAGGAAGATGTTCAATAATACGTTTGTTGAGCTGTCTAGTTATTCCGCTGCATATAGCTTTCTCCACAGGAGCGGCTCAGTTGGCTGATACACATATAAGTGTCATAGCTGGGCAGCTTGTCTTTCGCTTAAGCAGTCATCAGTGGTTGGCTAGAAAATGACAAACAAAGGGTGGTGGAAGTATAAATCCGTTTTGTAGCTATAGATAATCCCAGATAAAGTAGACATCTAGCCACGTCAACACTACACTGCAGTTTCTTTCTAACTGTTGCCCGTATCTCTTTGTTATACACAGTTGTATTCAATACAAATCTACTAGGATAATCCATTTGAACCAGCGTATTTTAGGACTTTCCTGGCACATATCTTTCTTACTCTGTTCAGTGGACATCTGAAAACAGTCTTTTGTAGTAGGCTTCTTAAAGATGATCATTACGTAAGCCCAGTGACTAAACTGTTTACTTGAGAAAAACAAGCATTCTAAAAGCCAACATCCAGAGGTAATGGTGCTTTTTGTTACTTTGGTTTCACATCACTCCATTCTTACTTTCCTGATATACCACAGATCTGTTTTCATTAATATTCATGCGCATTCATTCACTTCTGAGGTGTTTTTTTTCGTCTACTGGGAATCAAAGAAAGCTAAATAAAAGCTATAAATCCTCATAAATAACAATAACTATTAGCTGGGAAGAATAAATTATTAGCATACAGAATGTATGTAGTCTATCGTGTATGTAAATTACGCCATTTCATTTAAAGTACCTCAGAAGGTTACTGAGGTATTAAGACGGAATAACTATTTGAAATATCTCTTCAGTGAATGACCTAATTCCAATATTTATACTTATTTGTATGTTTCAACCAACTTTGTAATTAGTCCCGTTTCTCTCCTAGATTGTATAGTATTGTTCTCACATTTGTATATCATATAATAACTCGATTCTTATTATTTGCTAATGTCACTTACTACTGTGGTGAGAGCAGGCTGCTAGCCAATTGGTAGACATTAATCGACGCTGATTGGTAGACATTAATCTAGGCTGATTAAACAACCAATCACAGCAGACTTAAACGTGGGCAAATATGATTCGCAGATAAATGGCTCTACTTTCCGAGAAATATCGAAAACAACCAATCAGGAGACTGTGTTTGTCTGCTTAACTTCCGAGAAACAACCAATTAGAAGACTGCCTTTTTCTGCTTGCATAAGCCTTATTATTGTACATAAAATATAGATAAATACGCGTTGATTTTCGTAATAAAACAGTCTGTTGCCTGGCCCTTGTCTTCTGTTGTTACACTACTATTCCCTTAGGCTTCGAATGAAATATACGGCTTCAACAACATATATCCAGTTTGTTCCATTTTCTCTTGTCCTCCTCAGCTTGCTGACTCCACAATTGTCCATAATCTCTTTTATCTCCTCCTTCTCCATCGAACACGATCTCCTCCATCTCACCCTCATACTGACCTCCCACTCGTCGCTTCTCCACCGGATTCCACTCGAGGGCCTCGGGCACGATGTCGTTCAACAGTCTCCTCGGTGTATGCCCAATCAATCCATCTCCATTTTTTCCTACATATTTTTTGAGCAATTAGATTTTGGTTGGTTTTGTTGACAGCCAGAGTTTCTTGTTGTCATTTATTTCTGGCCGGCCGTTCGGCCATTTGACCTTCACTATGGAGGCAGCGAATAGGGCAATAGTTAACAGAAGTCTGCAGCAGCCTGCTTGAAATTCATTTCGTGACGTGTTGGTCAAGATTCTGTCGCATAAAGAAGCATTAAAGAACTGACTTCATATTTGTGTCATCCCTATTTAACCTCCAATTGTAAGGCTTCTCTTTGTGGTTGTGTGATACATTGATAATGTGTTCTTTTATGATGGCGATATTTTGAATGAATTAAAGTGATACTGATCATGAAGCCTTTGATGAATTTGCTAGGGTGTGATTGCTGTGTACAGAGTTTTGATCCGACCTTGTTGACAACATTCTATTTATTAAGTATTGGTCGTGTAGGGATTTTCTTTGATTGGATGGAGGATATCACCATCGATCGACATCAATTAGAGAACCATTGGAAAACTACTGGGGAGCACTGGACAGCTGTTTCGTCAGACTAGTTTAAGACTCTTGGTTAGTAAGCACCCCCCTCGGCATTCTAATCCAGGACTGGGACCTGATCCAATAGCCAGCCAGTACATGAATTCTAACTTCTGCCAATTCATGCATTCATGGGCCATCGTATTGGGTCCCAATCGCCTAATGGTCTACGAGCTAGCTCGCCTTGTAACCAGAAGGTGCTGGATTAGAACCCTGGAGGTAGGCATGTACTGGTGAAGTGTCCGAAACTAGGACGAAACGTCTGTCCAACACTGGCTCTCTAACTGATTTCAGCTCATGATGAAATCCTCCATCCAAACATTCTATTTGATTCTTCTTACAGTGCTTCTTACGGTGGAAGTTCGCTTAGCCAATTTTATTCTACAGTATTTGTTTTGTGCGTTGAAATTTAATTCCTGTGTATAACTGCGCAACGGTATTGTTGAAGTTACTTTTGAGTTTCTAATGTTATTATTGTTGAGTAGAATCACATAGATCTATCGACCAATAATACTTCTTTTTGTATCTTTGTAGGCATTTGTGACGGTGCTTGTCCTAAGGGAGTTTTGTCAGCTGTACAGTAGGACGGTGAGATCATTTTCCTGAGTTCAGACCACAGTAATTCGAGTTTAGTCGTAACAAGTCTTTCGTCCAACGCAGCATTCATCAATCCTCAATTATCTGTTGGATAAATGTATCAACCAGTTTGACTACAGCTGCGGAGCCAGGTACATTGGGCATACAGCTAGACAGCTTCGTCATCTTTTTTCCGAATATCATCCAGTACGGTTCAGCAAGGGACAAGCGAGATCTATTCGTAGCTCTATTGTAGCACACCTCGTAGACAGCAAGCATAAGGTTGATGTTAATACAGCATTTTAAATTATTTATCGCATTCCTACTAATCTTAATTTTGCTTTACGAGTTTGTCTTCTACATACCTACAGCTGAAGCAATAGGAATCCACCTGAAGAAGGCAAATCTGTGTGTTCAGAAGAAATTTTTACAGTCTATTTACTCACCTTAGCCATCGTTACATGAATGTGTAAGCCGGACTACTTCGCCCCCTCCACCTAAAACCTTTGAAAATTATAAAAATTATAATTGTCCAAATTATTTTATTATTTCTTCTCACTACTTCATCTTTGATTACATATTATCTTTGTAAAATTATTTTATTTTCATGAAGACTTCAGCCATAGTTACAAGTTATCACTGTCCAAATCGTTATATATACATTATAGCGAATGAATGAATGAATGCTATGAACAACATTGATGTTGTTTAAATAACGTCGAATCGACTATATCAATAGATTATAGTTCAATAGCATCAACATAACGATAAACCGAATGTCGGAAAACACATTGGTAAAGATAATAATACAAATTCATGAATTTCTAGTCTCTACTGAATGCCGGCCAAGACAGTAGTAGTGGCTGGCTGGCTGGACTTGCTTCTTTTGCACACATAGCACTGGTTAGTTCACGCGAATCGCAATAGCCTCTGCTGTTTGGAGAACGCGGTGCTTCGATGTCTTCGGCAATTTATTCGGCACCCATTAGATGATGGAGGAGGATTCTTCAATGCTGGCAGGCTGGCTTAGTGGCTGGTTTGAACCAGACGGTTCAATATCGAACTGTTGATGGTTTTTACTTCCATTTTACTTATCCATACTGGGAGATATTCTGCATTATGCAATCCATCTGTTATTACCGTTTCTACCTTTTATTTCCATGTATTGATTTTCTTCGTTAATTATCACCCCAATGACTAGTTAGAACTGACTAATTTTTGTTAACATGCATATCAGTGCCACTTGACTGGTAAATTGTTGTGTATTGTAATAAAAATGCTATGAATGTATATTAAAGTGGAGTCATAGAGAGATGAGGATCTAATTGAAAAGTAAATATTTCTGCTTTTAAATGAGGATTTTTCCAACATTAAATATTTCTTGCAACGCTCCTTTATTCTGTGGCACCATACCAGAAGAACTGATAATTAGAAATTTGCGGCGACAATTCTCAAAAACCCAAAATTAATTTAGTTTCAAAAATAAATTGATATCATCTTTTTACTTTTAACTACTGTATCAAAAATGTCACTTTTCGAACAGGGGCATGAAATTGTCATCTAACACAACAATTAGAAGTGAAATATTAAAACAAAGCACAAATAGAAGGATACGAGTGAGCAACACATTGATCAAAAACAAAACGCTGAAAAATTATTAAATTTCCCTCATAATTTGTTTACTGGTTGCATATCACCCAGAGAAACGATAATGTTTACTTGAGGAGGTTTGATAAACAAATTATTTTTTTGGTAATCATGTCACCACATAACTTTAAAACTCAATTTTTTATAGCTCTCAATTCTTCTCACCCACCTGTTGTACAGGCAGTAGCATTCGATAGATAACTGGTAGATTTTGGTGAATAATTCTTATTTCTTCAATATTCTGATGATTTCATTGACATAGTAAATTTGATTATCATCACTTTGCTCTGCATTATTGTATGACAGTTCACAAGTGAGTGCAGTGTTACAGATAAACATTTTTCTAGATTTGTCATCTTAGTAGCGTTTACCAGTCTACATTTTGTTAAATTCTGTGCTCCATTAATGTGACCCAATTCGACCTACTCCTTTTTATACTACTATGCTTGAGATCATCTAGATTATCAGCTACTAATTCGAAGTGATCTGATCGGTTGCAAGTTTCACCAGTTAGAGAAAAATATTGAAAACCAGGGGGTACTGAACAGACATTTCGTCTTAGTCATGGGCTCTTCATCAAGACTCATACATGACCTCGTCGGGGATCTAACACAGGCTTTCAGGTTAACAGGAAGGCTCGTTGAACTTCCAGTCAGTGGGACAGAATCTAGTGGCTAATCCAATTCAATCTCCATCTATTTTGAGCTTATAGTGTGATCACCAGCCAGTGTCATCGGCGAGTACTTGTCCTCACATCCACTAGAACTGTAGGCAACTTCGTCCTGTTGTAGTCAATTACTAGTGAGTATCAGGTTAATTTGCAAATGTCGGACTAGCGAAATAGCCGCCTGGTCTTTAGATCACCTTGATTTGGCCGGCCTACAGGCACCACTGGTTGATGACGGGGTGAGAGCTGTCTGCAATCCAAAATTATTCACATCAATTCACGTCACTGTTTACGTCCCGAATCGGGGTCATGAGAAAAAACAAGAACAAAGCCTAACCTTGAGGATCTCAGCAACTAATCACAGCAGACTTAACGTGTGCAAATACGATTCGCAGATATGTGGCTTAACTTTCTGAGAAACGATCACAGACAGTACAGAATAACCTTCAGCAAGAGAACAACTAATCGGAAGACGTTGTTTCTCTGCTAACAATAACGCTAATAATAATGTGTATAAAAATCTACAAATATATGCTTATTTTTTTAGTAAACTATCTGTCGCTTGGCCCTTGTCTTCTGTCATTACAATAGGAGTGGCACGCAACTACGCATCTCAATAAATCAATAGTACACAGTTACCATATCAACAGACATCTCTCAAAATTTATACAAATATGGCTAACCGCTATTCCACTGTTATCTCTTGTGAACTCGGTCATTCAATCACAAGTTATCTTAAGAAAGGTAGCACAGAAAACGTCGGCATTCTCTCTGAGCTGTCACATGAGGACCAGCCTCTTGACTAGGATTTATTGAAAACTAGTAACAATAATAGTAAAGCTTTATTTCAGAGAATACGGGCATTTTCAGTGATAATCTGAAGTAAATGATGTGAAGCAGCGTTGTTCCATACAAAGTGAGAAACGATTCTGTACATTTTTCAAGCATTGGTTTTGAAGGGGTTTTGTTCGATTGGTTGGAGGATGTCATCATCAGCTGACATCAGTTAGAGAACCACTGGAAAACCACAACTGGAATACTGAACAACTGGTTCGTCAGCTTAGTTTAGGACTCTTCATCAGTATGGACCCGCCACTCATGTTCGAACCCAGTGCCTTGTGGTTACATGGTAAGCTAGCTCATAGACCATCAAGCCACTGGCGCCCAACCCAGTGGTTAGACCATGAATCCTAACTTCTACCAATCAGTGACATAGCGCACCCACTTCTCAATGTC
This sequence comes from Trichobilharzia regenti, assembly GCA_944472135.2. Taxonomy (NCBI): domain Eukaryota; kingdom Metazoa; phylum Platyhelminthes; class Trematoda; order Strigeidida; family Schistosomatidae; genus Trichobilharzia; species Trichobilharzia regenti. The sequence goes on along the minus strand of OX235264.1, from coordinate 115,343,437 downwards.
TTCTTTAATGAGTTACAGCCTCAGAACTCCCTGCAGTTTTCCAATTGTTCTCTAACTGATGTCAACTCAAAACGAAATCCTCCAACCAATTCTATAGAAATTTTCTTCAATTCCTTCAAAAATCGTATTGCGTATAGTGGGAAATTAATTAAATATGCCCGGGAATTCATGTGATAGTCATTTGATATAATTGCACGAATAAAAAAATGAAAAATGCAAATGAGTTTAAGCATTCTGAATAAATGTAACTTCTGGTAATATAGATCATACACAAAGATTCTCCTCAAATCCTACTTCGAAAGGTTTTCTGTCTTTGAAAAGTTCTAGTTGTCATAATAAACGGTGAAATTCACAAAAATGGTTGGCGGAATTCGATTTGAAGTGAATTAGTTGACATTTTTGATGAAACATGCCTGTCCAAGAAAGTCTGATGACTTCTCGTATATGTTCAGCAAGATTCTCTGATGCCAATGGGGCAAAGTGACTTAAAGACTGAGAAGGTTTTGACTCTGTCTATTTTAACTAGCTTAGTTGTCTGTGAACATACTTAATATTAATTAATAAACGCCTCTATCGAAGACAACAAACTCTGATCGTGATTATAATGCAAAACCACTGACTACAAAGAAACGGAATGATTTAAAACTATATTTTTTTGTTTTGTTCATCTTGTAACTGTTTTGAATGTAAAGACATTAGAACGTTCTCGATAGTAACTTAAATTTTATTGTTCTTCATGTTGTATTGCATTACTAACTCTCGAATGTTATCGTTCCTTTGTAAACGAATATTGTCTAGTCATAAAATAAACCTGTATTGGACGGTATCTTCACTATAATAGATTCTATTTTACAAGCTATAAGAGTGGACTAGTAAGGATACAACAGAGCCAGGAAGCTATATTCGACCAACATGGTGAAAGAAGAATTAGGCTTTGTTGAGAAATGCTTAAGGGAAAAAAAGATATCCAAAGAGACTGATCTTCAATGAATAGCAAAGAAATTGAAATACCCAACTGTAGAAAAGAAGAAAGTGTTTATTTATCTCCCGTTCAAAGGAGAGTCAGTATCACATGGAATTGACAGGTGGATGAAAGCAGAAATAAAAAAATGCTTCCTTGCAGCTAAGCTCATAACCCTGTACAACACCACATGTCATATAAACCAATACAAACTGGATAAGTACCCTGATGATATCACCTCCAAATGTGTCCAAAAATTTGTGTGGATTTTTAGGAGCAAGTGTAACAACAGAAGACAAGAGCCAGGAAACAGATCGCTTATTAGGGAAATCAACACGTATTTATATATTTTCATGTACATTATTATAGCTTATTCAAGCAGACAAACACAGTCTTCTGATTGTTATTTCTCACAGAAACTTAACCTTGCATCAGTTTGTGACTGTTTCTTGAATGTCAGATCATCTATATATCAACTGTATCCGCCCACGCAAAGTGTGCTATGGTTGGTTGTTGAATCAGTCTTTGTTCATATTTTCTCACGACCAATATTTGTGACATAAACATTGACGTAAACTGACGTATCAATTTGGCTAGTAGCCTGCTCTCACCACACAAGTACATCGGAACGACAGAAAGAAGGGCTTATATCCGGTTTTCTGAGTACACCCTAAGAAATATGTGTCTATAGGGAAGAATACATTCAAAGTGCAGTAACCAGGCACCCTGTGAATACGGCTCATTTCACTGAGACACCCAAATCCTCTGAAATGTTCAATACACAAAAGGAGAGCGAATTTTACTACGATTTGTTAAATACCGATTCATCTGAACACGTGGCTTCGATAAATCCTTTGGAATGTGGTGTTTACTTTACCTGACTTTTCTAAATTGTCCTAATGAAACTGACCTCCAGAAATGTCCAAATGTATTGATATAAAGGAATACAACATGCCATGTCATTTTGTGCAGCTAATTTATGTTTTGGATTCGAAATTGAAGGGGACGTCCATTTTGAGCAGCATATTCTTTATCACGTTTTATGCAGTTTATTTTGTGAATGGTATTTAGTCTTATCTTTTTTTCCTCTTGAATATTTCAGCTTGCACAATATCGAATGAAGTGATTTTTTTGACTGCTTTATGCTTGAAATCCATTTTAAACAGTTTTGATATTCTAGTTGTTATTTTCGAGATATTTTTTGATATATGATAGAATATATTTTCTTGTGATCTTTGGTGATAGTTGCTTGAGGGTTTTATGACTTGATTTTAAACACTTTTTGAGGGAATAGTAAGAACATGCATTACTCATTGAAGATGGTTAGTAGATATTTTTTCTCCATTCTCTTCACCATCGAAGTGCTACAGTTATCAAACCAATAATTCGGAGAAACGAAACTTTAATTGCGCCTAAAAGAAACTCTACATGAACTTGGATTTCAAGGGAGATTTAGCTAGCAAAATTCTCAAGAGAAGGATCACATTATCTCTAAGAAGAACACTGTTTGCAGCTATACTAAGAAGAGTGTTCTCCAGTCGCCCACTGATCTGCAGAAGCCTCAAGGAAAAGATCCTGCATCTGACCACTTCTATGTGCGTATATCAGTTCACCTGCTGCTGTGGAGCCAAGTATATCCGTCGTTCGACGCGCACCCTGCCCAAGAGGATTCAGGAACATCGTTTAGCATGGTTGCGGAAAGGCAATAGTGGTGCAATAATAAGGAGTGCGATAATTGAACACCTGGTTAACACTTATCATTCCATTACAACAAACGCCTCCTTCAAATTAATCTACACACTCAAGAATAACCTATTAAAGGCAATGCGGTTTCGTCTTCTTTGTATCGCTGAAGCTCTGGCCATTCACATAGGGAAGCCGGAGCTGTGCATACAAAAGAGAATTACTCAACCACTTCTACTGTCATGGCAACAACTTTTTTGTTTTGATTTGATTTGATTATTTTTTATTTTGATGACTTAATTTTGTTTCTTTACCTGTTCTTTAATTGCTTAGAATTCTTGAATTCATTTAGAACTCTTATGTAATTTTGTATTATCTACTTTTGTTTCTATGTGCATCCTGAGTATAACTCACTCATCAGACTATTCATATTATTACATAACTTCTTTTAACAACTGTTTGTGACAACTCATTACCTTTGTTACTACCCTAATTTCATTTACACCTAATTTTCGTGACTTGTATTACCAATCTTCACCTTTTCAGTTAAAATAACCATAAACAATTGTAATTTTGTTTGACAAACTTGATGTACACATACATACAAAACAACACATATATATATTTGCGATTGTACAGCTAAGAAAATGAATTCGCCAAAAAGAGTCTGGTCGCTGATCTACGTGTTTTCTTTTCATCTTGATGATGATCGCTCTAGTGGGACCCGAATGGGAAGCGGCAAGTTAGTTGGTCGCCAGTGCGGAGGTGACATGGGGGAGGTTATGCAAAGAGGAGATGAAAGCATGTGGGCAGACATGGAGTCAGGTGAAAACGTTGGCAGAGAACGGGACGCAGTGAAGACATGCCGCTGAAGCCCTACGTTCCTCTAGGAACTACAGGAAACAATAATAATAATAATAATTGTACGAAGGGAAAATATCATGCAATAAACTTTGATGAAAATTTTGTACATTTTATCAACACCGTCCAGAATAAACACGTTATTATTATCACTGCGATGGTCTAGTTCATCTAATGTAAGCATGACTATTATGCAGTTATTGACTAAAATAAACTTATCTGATTGGGAATTTGTACTTCTATATATAGTTTAATGCTTGAATGGTTCTTCCACTATCCTTTATTATTTGATTTATTCGACATTTATGCCAGTAAACCTGTATATTGTTTGATCGACCTAATTTGAAAATCGTTGCTTAGTATCCTGAAACTCTTACAATATATATTAATATATGTGTAAAACTTTGACACTGTGATAGTAAGTAATTCCACACTACATATATGTCCAAACCAAGTTCACTTTTAACAGTGTGAAAACGTTTAAGCATTGAATATATCTTTAAATATTCCCATTTTTTATATTAGAACAAGACATATAACCGAACAATATTGTTTTCAATTAGATCTTTATCAGGCTTTATTCTAATTTACACTGATTTATATATAAAACATTTTAACCAATGACGGTGATTTTGTGGATCAAATAATAATAATGTGGTAAATGTTTTGAGCGTAGTTAATAACGATAATTATACCGATAACAAAATATTGATAATAAGGTTTGTCCAGGTGGCGATAAGAATAACAAAAGTAGTTATATGTATATATGTGTGCATCGGTGGGACAGTGGTTAGGACTCTCGCCGACCATGCACATGATCCGGGGTTCAACCCCCTGCCGACGCATACCTGATATCTATGGTCGGCCTGCAAAATATGGGCTACCGATATGCCATGCTGAAAATTCCATGCCTCTACCAAAAATACGGTGTGGAATCAAGCTGTAATCAATTGTAGACAATTCAACAAATAAATAAATTAGGTCAAGTCTTAAAAGTTACGTAATACTTAAGGTGAAGTGGAGAGATAATCAGAGTTTAAATAAATATCAAAGAAGTATGAAGGAAATGGAAAATAAGAAAGGATGGGAGGGTTTTGGATAGAAATCACCTAGGTCAAGCGAGAGACAAAGGTAGAACAAACGTTTTTCATATGCAAAGACTAGGATTGTTCTCTCGAAATTATTCCCATAGCTTCACCTATGTGTAAAAGACGGGTTTGAATTCTGTTCGAAAGGCTCTATAGAATGCGATAGATAACTTGAAGGAACTATTCTTGTCTACTTGGTAAACACCATCAATCAAATGAGTCGAAATAGAACTTCTTATAGATTTCATTTGACCTTTTCCTAACCATGAAGGAAGATGCTCAGTAATTATCCGTTTGTTGAGCTGTCTAGTTGTTCGCCCTATATAGCTCTCTCCACCACAGCAACTAAATTTATAGATACACATAGAAGTGGCACAACTAGTTAGCTTGTTTTTCACTTGAGCAATCATAATTGGCCGGCTGGAAAATGACAAAAAAGGGTATCGGCAGTATAAGTCCCATTTTATCGCTCTCGATAATCTCAGATGAAAGACTTCGCTAGCCACGTCCCCAATAAATTGCCATTTCATAATGATTTGTTTCTTTTCAATTGTTGGTAATTTCTCTTTATTGCACTTGGTGTTCATGTGTCTCCTTAAAAATCTACTAGGATAACCCATTTGGACCAGCATATTTTGGATGTATCCTAAGTCATTTTGTAGGGAGTCATCTGTACAGATGCGTCTTGCTCTATTTTTGAGGCATCTGACCAAATTGACTTTTGTGTCGGATTGGTACAAAACTGAGGAAATGTGTATATTGTCCTACAGATGTAGGTTTTCTATAGACATCTCTCTTGAGTGAACCATCCTGTCTTCTGCTCAATTGCACGTTTAGGAAATGTAGTCTACCATCATATTCTTCTTCACAAGTGAAGATGAGCGATGGATGTGCATCATTAGACTTTTTTAAAATTTCATTCTTGTCAGCTTTCATATCAAGAATAATAAACGTATCATCAACATTGCGAAAATAAGAATCAGTTTTTTCTATTACTTTTTTCAATGGCCTATTTTCAACCTAAGCAAGAAAGAAATCTGCCGACATTGGCCCCAATGACGAACCCATGGCAATCCCGTCGATTGGATACATGATATTCATTAAAACAAAGGTTGTTCTTCTGTATTTCTCAATCAATGAAAAACAAAACGATATTGCTTTTACTGATGTTTCGATATTTCATGCTGCTGCTAATAGCTTTATCAAAGTGTTATTCAACCAGAATTTACAACATTGCAGCTTATATAAAACAACTTAATCATCGTTCATCAGTATGAGGTCATTTTTTCCGTTGTCAATTTGGCCAATTGGTAAAGATAACAAAACCCGGTGTAGATTGTTGGATTTGATCAGTGTGTAAAATTATAAAAGTAGTGTGTGCTTAGATAGTGAACTTGCTTATCACATTTGTGTTGATTTTGTCACTTCATGGGGAAGGGAGGTGTTGTAACCAGGTCAGATTCTGTTTATGTCCATCAGCATTCCTATTTGGACTATTTGGATTCCACTTGACATGAAGTGCTTCCAATGTTATCAATGTCCAGAAATTAACTGTCAGCCTCATTAGGTAATAAATTAGTGTGACAAAAATGAATATTCCAGTAATATTTAAACAAGAGACATTCGAGTTAATATTAGTTCAATGTTTCACGGTACAATTTTGAAGTAAATTTAAATTCCACTTCATTGAAAGAAAGTATAATTAAAACTTCCATGTGATACGGTGATACGTTAACTGTATCCTCTTATTTCCCAAACCAGTACAATACAATAGAAAAAGAAATAAGTGCTGTATGTCAGTTTTAAGTTTTCTTATCACATTAGCAGTTTATCCAGCTAAAAGTATCCCAGTTTATCAATAAACTACAGAACAAGTGGAAACCAGAATCACAATCAGGTGACTGTTAAAGAGTTTATTGTTTGTATTCGAAAAATAGCGTTTCTCATGATTAATGTATCACTGTCTTTAAGCATGGAGTTGGATTTAATATATTTCCAAATAGGAAAATAAGAATGTAACCCTGTTTAAAACGTTGAATTTAGCGTACATCGTTTCTCCAGAAAACCACAGTAGGTGAGAGTTTTATGTGAGGCGAAGGATTTAAAAATCAAAACAAGCTTGTGTTGTCTCAACTCAGGAAATATATGTTATTTATTTTATTTTTATTTTATTTTTTATTTTTGATTACAGCTTGATTCCACACCGTATTTTTGGTACAAGTATGGAATTTTCAGCGTGGATATCGGTAGCCCAAAATTCGCAGGCCGACCATTGATATCAGGTGTGCGTCGGCGAGGTCTGGAACCCGGGACCATGTGCATGGTCGGCGAGAGTGCTAACCACTGTGCCACCGACGCTCATCTTTCTGTATTATACTATTATTCCTTTGGGTTCTGAGTGGAACATCCGGCTTCGACAATATATATTCGCTTTGCTCTATTTTCTGCCATCCTCTTCAGCTGGTTCCACGATTGGAAATAGCCTCTTATCTCCACATCCCCTAAGTAATCTCCTCCGTGTCACCCTCGCATATACGACTCACTTGTCGCTTCCTATTCAGATTCCACTCGAGCAATCGCGTGCATTGCGCGTGATGTCATTCTACGGCCTTCTCAATATATGCCTCATGCATTTCCATTTTCTCCTACATGTTTATTGAGCGATCGGCTCTTGGTTGGTCTGTTGATAGCCAGACTTTCTTGAAGCTAAGTGTTTCTGGCCAGCTGGTAGGCCATTTGATCTTCAATATGGAGGCAGCGAATGGGGCAGCTGTTGATAAAAGTCTACAGTAGCTTGTTGGAAATCCTTTTCGTGACTGATACGCAGTGCAAATTTATGACCCTTATAGAGGAACTGACTGACTAACTGACTTCGCATTTGTGTCGAAAACCCGAATTTTCTTCTTCATATTGTCTGAGTGACAGTAGAAGATTTGAAAGCTGTTTTCAGATTGATGAAGATACATCCTGCTTTCCAATTCTGCCTGGCTGGCTTCAGCATCTTCATCTCTTCTGAATTCCTGGGGCTGAAACCGTACTTCATGGCTGGATAAGTGATGGAAATAACCTCCGTCAAATATATCCAGTTGATGATGATTGGTGTTGGTTATTGTAGTCATTTGCCGGTTGATTGGTTGGTTGGTAATCTCCATCACCTCCATCTTTCATATATTCACCTGGAGTCATGTCTTCACACTTTTTGCGTCTTCTGTCAGTTTGTTGGTTTTCTTCTGCAAGTCTTCGAGTTGGTCCGACACTAGACATAAATCATCTGCGAAATCCAGATCTTTTACAGTCTTCTTATCGGTTGTCCAACGTATTCCTGTCTTCTTACTCCCTGTGCACAGTCTGATGTATAATCCAGCCCACTACAGTTAAGATAATCATCGGTAATAATAGTCAGGCAGCTTGTCTTACTCCTGTATTCACTGAGAACGCCTAGCGTAGTTTCCCGATGCGAATCACCTGACACGTGATATCGTCATATAGCCAGCTACTGAATGAGATTAATTGCAGGCTGTAGTGTTGGAGTGGTCTTAAAATTACTTTGCAGTCCCGCTGTATGAGTGAGCGAGACTTCCTTGAGAATCAAAACACAGTCACAAAACACTACAAAGATGGATAAAAGACAATTAATAATCGATAGATTTATGTGGATCTCAGCAGTACCATTAGGCGGGGATACACTTAACAGATATTTCAAGTATAAACTAAATAATATAGAACAAGATTGGTCAGTCATAAAATGCACCTTGGAATCAAGCTGAATATCCATGACAAGGTGTGATCCACGAGAAACAAACACCAACACTTCCTGCACACTGTCCAATATCGGAATCACTGAAATAAAATCACATCATAGTCAATCTATCGAACAGCCCTAAAGAGAGACATCCAAATTACAGATTAAACAGTGCGGGACAAAGACCAACAGTAATAAGGAACATGTCAAGCATTGGTTTGTAAGAATCAAGTCAACCTGTGATATCCAAATGTCAAAAAAGAAAAAAGGGTAGTAGTCACTGTTATGTACTCGTCGAGTAGTTTATAATCTTGACGCGGAAAGAGGTAAATCAGAGGACCACCAGATTTACTATGATACTTGTATTTTCCAAACAAGGAAAAATAAATGTCACACAAGAATGTGAGTGAAATGGTACGTAGCGTACGAAAAAGTGTGTGAACAAGAATATAGTACAAAAGTATATATGAAAATGGCTAACACACATGAACCAATAAGACAGTCATCTTAACATGATTGGTTGTAATGTCATGTGATAACAAAGTCACACATGTTTATTTAGTTAGTGGACAGACAAAAGCATATTGTCAGTTATAATGAAATATCAGTCCATATACACATAGCAAAATATAACAGACTGTCAAAAACAAAACACACATCATATGGATACATATCAGTCACAAAATGAAAGGAAACATTAAGTATCAGTATTGTGATTATCTCGTTCACTGGAGGGCTTCGCTAAACAATTACTGTAACAATGTTTTTTTTATTTATTTATTTTTTATTACAGCCTGATTCCACACTGTGTTTTCGGTACAAGTATGGAATTTTCAGCATGGATATCGGTAGGCCAAATTTTGCAGGCCGATCATAGGTGTGCGTCGGCGGGGGCTCGAACCTAGGACCATATGCGTGGTCGGCGAGAGTCTAAACCACTGTGCCACCGACGGAGTTGGTTTGTAAGGGTTAGTTTTGTTTTCGCAAGTGGATCATCCATTGATATCAGTCAAAGAACTATTGGAATACAGCGAGTACCAGACAGCTGTTTAAATCTAGTTTGAGAATCATCGGCAGTACGCACCCACTGGGTTGTTCCCCGAGACTGTGTAATATGAAAGTAACAAATCTGATTCGATGTATGCAGTTTGACCATGTACCTAGAAATAATTTCCTTATTTCGAAGTGTCCTATTCCACGTTCACAAATGATGAGCTTGTTCCCAACCCAGTGAAACGGTCGATCAATGTTTCGATAATTTCAGTTTGACCAACAAACACTATTTTTAATTGCTTTTGGTTTTCAACTACTTATATTTACTAGTAATATATTTCACTATAATATTGATTAGGTTTTTTTTTCTAAAATAAACTTTGGATTTAATGATGTTCATCAAATTCCAGTCAAATAGCCTGGTATGAATACAAAAAAAACTTACTTAATAATGGGAGGGGGGGATGGAACCAGGGTAAACTGATAAATAATCTTACTAAGAAAAAAGTATTTATTCAGAAACATGGGTAAAGTTTCTAAAGGAGAAGTGAATCATATTCTTTTATTGTTCTCATTCCAAGTTCACATGAATCAGTTGGTAATGGGATGAGTGATTTTACTGTCAAAAATTATAAAAAAAATTTTCTTATTTCAAGATTTCATCATGAAGTGACAACCAGCCAGTGACAGCCATTCGTAAACTTGTAGTGGAGTACTGGACAACTGTTTCGTCTGCCTAGTTTGAGACTCTTCAGTGGTACGCACCCATCGCCAGGGTTCGAATCCAGAACCTCCTGGTTACAGGGCTAGCTTATTGACCATTAAGCCACAGAGACCCGATCCATTCGCTAGCTCATGAATTCCAACTTCTGTCAATTCACAATATGAAAAGACCACTAACCAGTATCATTGATAATTATTTGCCCTCGCATCCAAGCTGGTTTACCCCACTTGTCACGACTTCCGACTAGAACCCCAGTTAACTACATACATGAACAGTGCAGGCCACTAATGAGCAATAGATTGATATTCAAGTGTTGGTTTCCAGGGATTTGATTGATTTGTTACAGGATTTCATCAGGTTGAGTGCGATGATAAATAATGGGCGAAGACATTAGCTAGTGGCCACGGCATATCATGAATTAGCAGAAGTTGGAATTCATGAGCTAACAATTAAATTGAGCACCCATGGTTGAATGGTATACGAGCTCACCTTGTAAACAGGAGGTTATGGGTCCAAATCCTGGTGGTGGATGAATGCTGCGACGTTGACGTTGAAAAATTCATTATAAAACGTTTATCTTACATGGTAAAAACCCATGAAATGCCATCTTATTATAAGGTGCATGACTGCTGGAAAAAGAATTCAACGTATCACTTTTCTTTGTCTTTTGAATCTTTGAAGGAACTTGTTTGAATAAATATAATTAAAGATACCATGCATTTTGAGATGATATTTCTTAGTTCTACAGAAACGAAAACGCATGTGGAAAAAGTTTCAAAATATGCTTTCAATGAGGGGGAGAAATCAGTATAACGGAAAGACTGTTTGGAAAATTCGATCTCACTGACCTAATTACAATATTTATGCTTTTTTCAATGTTCCAACTAACTTTGTAATTGGATGGAAGATTTCATCATTAGATGACGTCAGTTAGAGAACCACTGGAAAACCTGCAGGGAGTACTGGACAGCTGTTTCGTTCTGGTTTGGACTCTCCATCAGTACGAACCCACCACCAGAGTTCGAATCCAGCATCTACTGGTTACAAGACGAGCTAGCTCGTACACCACTGAGACACTGGGACCTGATCCAATGGCCAGCTAGTGCATGAATTTTAACTTCTGCCAACTGACGATGTAGCGCGACCATTTCGAAATGTCTTCTTCTTCGATGAGTTACTGCCTGATCTTCAATCTGACGAATTACTCCATCCAATCAAACAAAATCCCTATAAAACCAATACTTGAAAACTTTGTAATTATAATCCCTTTTTCTACTAGACCGTATATCATTATTCTGACATTCACATGTCATTTGTCGACTGCATTTTTATTATATGTCAATGTCCTTGTTTAATCTCTTATTTAAATGCTACTCTTTGTGGTTGTTCCATACATTGATTATATGTTGTTTTATGATGTGATTTTGTTTGAGTGAATAAAGTTGACTCTCACAATTTACTAAGTGAGAGATTTGTTGGTGTCTGATTCTTGTCGACATAGTTTTTGATTCCATCTTCTCGGGATCATTCTATATGATTCTAATACTAGTTTTGCACTTGAAATTTAACCTGGCAGTTTCAAGAATCATAGATCCTTTCTGCTGCCTTTTGGTCGTTTTCTGACTTTGCACTGTTACTCAGGAAGTCTCCGGCAACTAAACAATAGGAAAAAGAGACCATTTTCTCTCATTTGGAACGCAATGAATCACCTTTGATTGTTATAATCAGTAAGAAAACTTCAATGCATAAAATTTGAATAAAACACGCCATTGGAAGTGATTTTTATTGCTGAACAGTTCGATTACCAACTAGATAAGTAATTCAAGGATTGGTGTGTAGGGATTTGATTGATTAGTTACAGGATTTCATCATGAGCTGACATTGGTTAGAGAAACATTGGAAAACCTGCAGGGAATACTGCCAGACAGCTGTTTCGCCAGCCTAGTTTGGGAATCATCGCCAGTACGCACCCGTTGGGATTCGAACCCAGGACCAGGTTGGGGTCGCGCTAAATCACGAATTGGTAGAAGTTAGAATTCACGAGCCATTGAATCGGGTCCCAGTGACTGAATGGTATACGAGCTTGCCTTGTAACCGGAAGGTCCTGGGTTTGAATCCCATTGGGTGCGTACTGCCGATGATTCTCAAACTAGGATGAAAAAGCAGCTGTCGAGTACTCCCTGGTTTTCAATGGTTCTCTAACTGATATCAATCCGTGAACAACTCGTAAAACATAACTAACCCTTACAAACCAAACCATAGAAAGTTAATCTGATGCTCGCTAGTGACTTGCTACAGGTTGGAGTTTCCTGAGTTCCAGTGAGAAGTCGTGACCAGTGAGGTCCAATTAGATGTCACGTGTGTGGATAGATGTCCCACCAACGACAATGGTTGGGGTCGCGCTAAATCACGAATTGGTAGAAGTTAGAATTCATGAGCTATTGAATCGGGTCCCAGTGACTGAATGGTATACGAGCTTGCCTTGTAACCGGAAGGTCCTGGGTTTGAATCCCATTGGGTGCGTACTGCCGATGATTCTCAAACTAGGATGAAACAGCAGCTGTCCGGTACTCCCTGGTTTTCAGTGGTTCTCTAACTGATATCAATCCGTGATCAACTCGTAAAACAAGATCATTTTATTAAGATTTGCTATCAGTGTACCATCCTCTGTTACGATAACGAAAAGTACTGCCTGGTGTGAGTGATAAATAGGCATGCATATACTGCATACATATTACTTTCTTAGAGCATAAGAAATATTGCACAGGTCTTTATATCTTAAAATATAAGATCACGTTTGAAAAAAATCACTTCAGAATTATAAAATTAAGAAAATAATCATATTCAATTAAGATTTTGAAGGAAATAATAATTAAATTCCTTCTTCATCATTTGATAAATCAGCTAACTAAATTAGGATAAATTATATATAGAAAAAGAAACTGAAGAATAGAAATAAAATGAAGTCAGAATTTTAATCACATTATCAGTATATAATGCAAATACTCAACGAGTAAAAGCAATTCTATCAACGTTCTGAGTGTATAATACGCTTTAATACATAAAAAAGAAACGTTCAGTCGTAAGTAACCGCCATTCGTTGCTATCCTGTTTTCGGTACAATGTGAAGTGGGAATACTCATGGATTATTCGATGGCTGAATGATACCAGCAGTGCCATTCGTAGCTTATCTTGGGGGAAAGTCGTCCTGCTTTGGATATCATCGGTTTTCCTGAGATTGGGATGTGATGCATAACATTTCTGGTTGCACATGGTAGGTCGGTAAAGCAACTCTTAACTTCTGAGTACTTGTCAACAATCGGCTATAAAGTTTAATCAACTACCACCATCTTTTTAACCAATAGCAAGTAGTTACCTTCGCAGGTGATACTTTTAATAGATAGTCTAGTGGTACTGTCTTTCAGTTGTTGTCAAAATACATCAACGAGTAGATCGTGACGATTGATAATGATGTCAGCGAGGAGGAGAATTCATTGAGTGGATTTGCGTAAACTTATGTTCAGACGTAAGTTTAATATAGGTTTTTTCTTTGGATCTATCTCTGCAGGACGCTGACTTTGGTGCCTGTGTCAGACAAGTACCAGGATTAGTTGACTATTTATTGGATGTAAAGCAGGCAGCTACTGCCACCGGCGATAATTGCCACTAAAGCGTGAAGATGGGACAGTTTTCCATAGTCTAAGAGTCTTTGTCAAAATCACAAGGTTGGCGGCAACCTTTACTTTCTAGTCCATAGATATTGTGATGCACAAACCTGTCACCACTTTCAGGTGAACCTGGTTTGGATTTCGATAGACTGAATTAGTCTCTGCGTTAAAGGGAATTTTTGACGATAAAGGGAAATTCGGTGGTTAATTGACCTAAACAATCTCTTATGATAGTTAAATAACTCTATGATTTGGAGCACATTTCAGTGACTGGCTGTTGTAATATTCCCACAATTCTATCAGCCGAAGAAGCTAAATCGTTGACGATAACACCCTGAAGATTCAAAAAATACAATTTTTACTGCACCTGTCAACTTAAACAAGAAAGACCCTCTTAAGAGTCCCTCATAGAACTGTCATTGGCCAATTGCTTCCCGCATTCCTACCAGTATGTACATGGCAGAATGATTGCCTAACTCGTTACAGCGAAAACGTTCATCAAGACGCTGCTGATCCGAGCGATCGTTATCATAAGAATGACTGCTTTAATCACTTCATGGAGTTGCTTACTTCTGCGCTAAACATTTGCACAGTAACGTATTTACTTCACTCCCGCTATAGACTATGGACATCTGCAAAGAACTGTGAACGTGGGTCGGTAATTTCGTGTTCATTGAATTCAGCCAAGGCTACCAGAAACCATGCTTCTGCATTATTTTCCCAAAATGGCAATAGCTAGATAGTGATGCTAGTTACTCGGATATGTATAAGCTTAGGTGTATGGTCACTCATTGTGAAAAGTATATAAAATATAGTATATATAACTCAAGAACACATATAAAATGAAATGAACTCATCGGATTTGTTTGTGTGCTAAACAAAGATAGAGTTCACAGTAGGGTCCACTAGTTGGTGTATATTTTGAGACCAAAACTGTAGTGCGTAGATGACTGCTCAACTGGCAAGGATCGTGTACGAACAACCAGATGTAACACGACAGAGTGTCAAATGGTGTGGATGCTTAACCGCGAGCCTTTAGCTAAAAAAGTTAACTTAAACAGTGAAGGACAGCATCCAGTGTTGAGTGACGAATACTTTAGGCTAATGACTCTGTGGAATTATCTACCGTTTCAAGTCTAACATGAATAATTAAATGTAGATAGTCGAAGGCCATCAGAAAGAGGGTATGAACCTAAATTTCCTGCTTACTGACAAGTAAAACAAGCAACAAATGTTAATAAATCAGCATTTAATGAATTCATCAAAATTCAGTAGAACACTTCAGCTGAATACTGTACCTTCAAGGATATAATGCTTATAAGCAAATAAGCTGCATTAAGTCAGTCATACAAAGTGACGGGTAAGATTTTATTTGATAAATCACACAGTGTCATACAGTAATATTTACTGATAAACACATTTCGAACACAAACTATTGCCGCTCATAATCATATCAAGTCACTCACTCACACAACTTTCTTGCTTCATTTATGTGCATGAGTGGAACTGGTGGCTAGACATTTGAGTACAAATCGATATGGGATAATGTATATTAAAAATAATATTACAAGTGGTATCAAACAAATACAGTCAGATAGGAAATAAAACGAGTGTATTGATAGTTAAAATAAGTAACTTGTTAGAATCTTATCGTGTGAATTGAATACATTTATGCATTATTTATTATCCACTGATTTGACAAGTGGTAATAATATCTTCCGTATCTGTGGTAATTGTATTCATTCACTTCTATTGCATGCGTTGGCTGTGTAGATTCGATGAACCAAGATTCAGTAATCATACTCTCTCTCCGACCAGATATCTATATTACTTCTTAGAATTGTAATCCTATTACACCCTACTGTTTGACTGTGTGTTAATGCATGCAGTGCAATCGCTGAGCTTTTTCTAAATGACTTATCTTCAATGGGTCAACTATTCTTACCTTAGCTAAATTCGTATATTCCGACAATCAGACTACTCATGATCTACTAGTTTGACCTATGTGTAGTTGACTAAACTAAACTCAGCTATAACACTGCATGCATTAACACACAATCACACAATAGCTTGGTGAGAAAGGTTTAAAATTCTAAAATGTAATCTAGGCAGATGGAGAAAGAAGTTGATTACTGAAACCTGGTTCATTGAGTCTACACAAAAACAACACATGAAATAGGAATGACCAAATGTAAATAACACAGATATGCATAGAAGATATTATTACCACCAGTCAGAGAGTCAGTCAAATAAGAGGAGGATAATAAAATATTTAGAAAATCAAAACAAGTGATTCAGCGAAGAGACTCTTTTCAACGAATTTATCATCAAGCTGTACAGTCGTATATATATGGTTTATCAGAAGTTATATCCGGTGAGGGAATTGAATCTTAGGTGTGAATGCACAAAATAATAATAATAATAATCATATGAAGTTCGATTAAAACTAAAATGTTTGTGATTATAATCGTAGTTAAATGTCAAGTGGCAAAGCAGATTAATGTCATATATAGAATAATTCATAGGAGGGATAGAACTTGAAAAAGGATGTGCAATTATAGGATTAGTAGGCAAATCGAATAAAACAAAAACGTTACGTAATATTGTGTGAAATTTAATAGCATAGAATTTATCGTTGTAAAAAACAATTGATTTAGAATGACAAGTGGAACAAGTGAAATAATACCGGGGACAGTTCAAAGTGAGAATAGTAATAATAACAATTGACTTAATAAGGAAGAGTATACAAATTGAATAGACATTTTTTAAAATGAAAAATTGGTAGAGCTAAAATATGATTGGGGATTATCATATTTTAGCATAGAGGGATTAAGACCATGAGAGTTGGAGGGGTTGAACGAACTTTTTCTGTACACAGAGATCTGGCTTTTCTGTTTCGATAGCCAAAGCTTCAGCAATACAGATGAGTCGGGTACGTAGGGATTTAGGTAAATTGCTCTTTGCCTTGTAGATGACTTTAAAGGCGGAGGCTATAGAGATAGGGTGATCATTTTCGACCAGATGTTCTATGATCGCGCTTCTTATTGCTCCACTTCCACCTTTTCGTAGCCATGCAGGATAATGTTCTTGCACCCTCTTGGACAAAACTCGAGTCGAACGACCGATATACCTAGCTCCACAAGAGCAGGTGAATTGATAAACGCACATAGAGTTGGTCAACATTGGGATCTTGTCCTTCAGGTTATTGAACAATAATGGTCGGCTAGTAAAAGCTATTCTCAGAGAGGCAGCAGGGAATGTTCTTTTCAGGGACTGTGATATCCTTCGTTTCATGATATCGGAAGCTAAGTCCCCTTTGAATTCTAAGCTCATGTAAAGTATTTTCTTGGGAGCGGTTGATAAGTCACGTTTTGTAGGCTTTGAATGTATATTCTTATCTATAAAACGTGGCGGAAATCCATTTTCCATTAGGATTTTCCTCAAAGTGTATAACTCATCTTCCACAGTATCAGTGCTACAAATGCGCCGAATACGAGTGGCAAGCGACCGGACCAGGTTTCGTTTTCGACCAATAGGTACCCAGCTATAGAAATTTGTCAGTTGACCATTCCATAACAGCCTACGATAAATCGATCTCTTCAGAGTTCCATCGGTCCTTCTTGATAAGTTCACATCGAGGAAATGAATGCTAGACTCGTTCTGCATTTCGAGTGTGAATTTTATCGCAGGATGGCACTCATTAAATACATTTAATATATTATTCAGGTTACAATCAATATTACAAATAATAAAGGTGTCATCTACATACCTTTTATATATTTGAAAGCTTTGGATCATAGGCTTCAGGGAACCATTTTCTAGACTGGACATAAAAACGTCTGCAAGGAGAGGACCCAAGGGAGAACCCATCGCAATACCATCCTTCTGCCTGTAGATTGTTTCATTGAAAGTAAACTGTACATTCAATGTACATCTCAAAAGTAGTTCTTTAAGATCTGTAGTAGGTATCCCTATGTTCAATTTGTTGTCTTCAATATATTTGCATATAAAATATATGGTCTCTGTCAGTGGAACGTTCGTAAATAAGGATTCTACATCCAAAGACAACATTTGTTTATTCGACGCATTTATATCCTGTATACATTCAACAAATTGGAAGGTGTCCCGAAGGGAATGATTAGATAGTTGCCCCCTGACTGGTTCGAGGATTTCAGCTAACCACCCAGCTACTGGATGATAGGGCGATCCAGACATATCCAAGATTGGGCGAAGTGGAACTCCAGCTTTGTGTATTTTCGGTAGACCATACAGTCTTGGTATTAGAGATCCTGTTGGTCTGATCTTTTCGTATAATTCTTCACGAATGAGATGATTGTTCTTCATTCTCTTTAAAGTATCGGTAAGTTGTTTCTCAATTAATTCCGTCTTGTTTTTCTCGTTCGGTTTCGAGAATTTACTGCTGTCTGAAAGTAGACATAACATTTTATCGATATAATCTTTGCGATCCATAATAACAACACCTGTACCCTTGTCAGGGCGTGTTAATAGTATATCGCTGTTATGCGTCAAAAGTTTAAGTTCTTCTTTGTGCTGTTTAGTAAGAAGACTTTGCATTTTTGGTCTAGCATTAAGGTATTGATTGCAGGAGTCCGTAATGGTAGATTTGAAGCATTGGAAATCCTTGTCTGACGATGGTGTGAGATCATAGGTTTGACTGAGTAAATTCTCAAACTGGACATGAGTATGTAGCTTGTTGATATTGAGATTAACATCGCAAAACTTCGAGCCCATAGACAAGGCTTCCATTTGTAATTTCGATAAAGATATAGAGGAGTGGTTGAACACGTATCTCTCAGAATTCTCAGGAAATTTTCGAAGACGTTCGATAGGTTTTAGGCTATTGGATAGCTTTGAATTAAAAGACATAGTTTGTTTGTTGGTGACCACATTGACATAATCATTAAACGTCTGACGTTCATCAACCGATAAGTCATATAGAGCAGAAGATCTTTGTGATATATTCCTTTCTAGCTCAGGGATACGTGAACTGATAGAATCAATGTGATTTAATGCGTGTCTCTTGAGAGATTTTGCATTAGGATATATGTGATTGCGTCGGAGCACTTTCCAATACCATTTCGGATACTCATGATTATTGATGCATTCATTAAGAAAACAAATCTCTGCATTCACCACGGCAAGTTTGACAGAATAACGCAGGAACCCGTTGAGTTCCTTTACTGTCGAGGGATCTTTGCTATTTTTTAACTCATGGAAAATTCCCATTGTAACATTTAGAAAATCAAAACAAGTGATTCAGCGAAGAGACTCTTTTCAACGAATTTATCATCAAGCTGTACAGTCGTATATATATGGTTTATCAGAAGTTATATCCGGTGAGGGAATTGAATCTTAGGTGTGAATGCACAAAATAATAATAATAATAATCATATGAAGTTCAATTAAAACTAAAATGTTTGTGATTATAATCGTAGTTAAATGTCAAGTGGCAAAGCAGATTAATGTCATATATAGAATAATTCATAGGAGGGATAGAACTTGAAAAAGGATGTGCAATTATAGGATTAGTAGGCAAATCGAATAAAACAAAAACGTTACGTAATATTGTGTGAAATTTAATAGCATAGAATTTATCGTTGTAAAAAAGAATTGATTTAGAATGACAAGTGGAACAAGTGAAATAATACCGGGGACAGTTCAAAGTGAGAATAGTAATAATAACAATTGACTTAATAAGGAAGAGTATACAAATTGAATAGACAAAATGAAAAATGAAAAATTGGTAGAGCTAAAATATGATTGGGGATTATCATATTTTAGCATAGAGGGATTAAGACCATGAAAGTTGGAGGGGTTGAACGAACTTTTTCTGTACACAGAGATCTGGCTTTTCTGTTTCGATAGCCAAAGCTTCAGCAATACAGATGAGTCGGGTACGTAGGGATTTAGGTAAATTGCTCTTTGCCTTGTAGATGACTTTAAAGGCGGAGGCTATAGAGATAGGGTGATCATTTTCGACCAGATGTTCTATGATCGCGCTTCTTATTGCTCCACTTCCACCTTTTCGTAGCCATGCAGGATAATGTTCTTGCACCCTCTTGGACAAAACTCGAGTCGAACGACCGATATACCTAGCTCCACAAGAGCAGGTGAATTGATAAACGCACATAGAGTTGGTCAACATTGGGATCTTGTCCTTCAGGTTATTGAACAATAATGGTCGGCTAGTAAAAGCTATTCTCAGAGAGGCAGCAGGGAATGTTCTTTTCAGGGACTGTGATATCCTTCGTTTCATGATATCGGAAGCTAAGTCCCCTTTGAATTCTAAGCTCATGTAAAGTATTTTCTTGGGAGCGGTTGATAAGTCACGTTTTGTAGGCTTTGAATGTATATTCTTATCTATAAAACGTGGTGGAAATCCATTTTCCATTAGGATTTTCCTCAAAGTGTATAACTCATCTTCCACAGTATCAGTGCTACAAATGCGCCGAATACGAGTGGCAAGCGACCGGACCAGGTTTCGTTTTCGACCAATAGGTACCCAGCTATAGAAATTTGTCAGTTGACCATTCCATAACAGCCTACGATAAATCGATCTCTTCAGAGTTCCATCGGTCCTTCTTGATAAGTTCACATCGAGGAAATGAATGCTAGACTCGTTCTCCATTTCGAGTGTGAATTTTATCGCAGGATGGCACTCATTAAATACATTTAATATATTATTCAGGTTACAATCAATATTACAAATAATAAAGGTGTCATCTACATACCTTTTATATATTTGAAAGCTTTGGATCATAGGCTTCAGGGAACCATTTTCTAGACTGGACATAAAAACGTCTGCAAGGAGAGGACCCAAGGGAGAACCCATCGCAATACCATCCTTCTGCCTGTAGATTGTTTCATTGAAAGTAAACTGTACATTCAATGTACATCTCAAAAGTAGTTCTTTAAGATCTGTAGTAGGTATCCCTATGTTCAATTTGTTGTCTTCAATATATTTGCATATAAAACATATGGTCTCTGTCAGTGGAACGTTCGTAAATAAGGATTCTACATCCAAAGACAACATTTGTTTATTCGACGCATTTATATCCTGTATACATTCAACAAATTGGAAGGTGTCCCGAAGGGAATGATTAGATAGTTGCCCCCTGACTGGTTCGAGGATTTCAGCTAACCACCCAGCTACTGGATGATAGGGCGATCCAGACATATCCAAGATAGGGCGAAGTGGAACTCCAGCTTTGTGTATTTTCGGTAGACCATACAGTCTTGGTATTAGAGATCCTGTTGGTCTGATCTTTTCGTATAATTCTTCACGAATGAGATGATTGTTCTTCATTCTCTTTAAAGTATCGGTAAGTTGTTTCTCAATTAATTCCGTCTTGTTTTTCTCGTTCGGTTTCGAGAATTTACTGCTGTCTGAAAGTAGACATGACATTTTATCGATATAATCTTTGCGATCCATAATAACAACACCTGTACCCTTGTCAGGGCGTGTTAATAGTATATCGCTGTTATGCGTCAAAAGTTTAAGTTCTTCTTTGTGCTGTTTAGTAAGAAGACTTTGCATTTTTGGTCTAGCATTAAGGTATTGATTGCAGGAGTCCGTAATGGTAGATTTGAAGCATTGGAAATCCTGGTCTGACGATGGTGTGAGATCATAGGTTTGACTGAGTAAATTCTCAAACTGGACATGAGTATGTAGCTTGTTGATATTGAGATTAACATCGCAAAACTTCGAGCCCATAGACAAGGCTTCCATTTGTAATTTCGATAAAGATATAGAGGAGTGGTTGAACACGTATCTCTCAGAATTCTCAGGAAATTTTCGAAGACGTTCGATAGGTTTTAGGCTATTGGATAGCTTTGAATTAAAAGACATAGTTTGTTTGTTGGTGACCACATTGACATAATCATTAAACGTCTGACGTTCATCAACCGATAAGTCATATAGAGCAGAAGATCTTTGTGATATATTCCTTTCTAGCTCAGGGATACGTGAACTGATAGAATCAATGTGATTTAATGCGTGTCTCTTGAGAGATTTTGCATTAGGATATATGTGATTGCGTCGGAGCACTTTCCAATACCATTTCGGATACTCATGATTATTGATGCATTCATTAAGAAAACAAATCTCTGCATTCACCACGGCAAGTTTGACAGAATAACGCAGGAACCCGTTGAGTTCCTTTACTGTCGAGGGATCTTTGCTATTTTTTAACTCATGGAAAATTCCCATTGTAACATTTAGAAAATCAAAACAAGTGATTCAGCGAAGAGACTCTTTTCAACGAATTTATCATCAAGCTGTACAGTCGTATATATATGGTTTATCAGAAGTTATATCCGGTGAGGGAATTGAATCTTAGGTGTGAATGCACAAAATAATAATAATAATAATCATATGAAGTTCAATTAAAACTAAAATGTTTGTGATTATAATCGTAGTTAAATGTCAAGTGGCAAAGCAGATTAATGTCATATATAGAATAATTCATAGGAGGGATAGAACTTGAAAAAGGATGTGCAATTATAGGATTAGTAGGCAAATCGAATAAAACAAAAACGTTACGTAATATTGTGTGAAATTTAATAGCATAGAATTTATCGTTGTAAAAAAGAATTGATTTAGAATGACAAGTGGAACAAGTGAAATAATACCGGGGACAGTTCAAAGTGAGAATAGTAATAATAACAATTGACTTAATAAGGAAGAGTATACAAATTGAATAGACAAAATGAAAAATGAAAAATTGGTAGAGCTAAAATATGATTGGGGATTATCATATTTTAGCATAGAGGGATTAAGACCATGAAAGTTGGAGGGGTTGAACGAACTTTTTCTGTACACAGAGATCTGGCTTTTCTGTTTCGATAGCCAAAGCTTCAGCAATACAGATGAGTCGGGTACGTAGGGATTTAGGTAAATTGCTCTTTGCCTTGTAGATGACTTTAAAGGCGGAGGCTATAGAGATAGGGTGATCATTTTCGACCAGATGTTCTATGATCGCGCTTCTTATTGCTCCACTTCCACCTTTTCGTAGCCATGCAGGATAATGTTCTTGCACCCTCTTGGACAAAACTCGAGTCGAACGACCGATATACCTAGCTCCACAAGAGCAGGTGAATTGATAAACGCACATAGAGTTGGTCAACATTGGGATCTTGTCCTTCAGGTTATTGAACAATAATGGTCGGCTAGTAAAAGCTATTCTCAGGGAGGCAGCAGGGAATGTTCTTTTCAGGGACTGTGATATCCTTCGTTTCATGATATCGGAAGCTAAGTCCCCTTTGAATTCTAAGCTCATGTAAAGTATTTTCTTGGGAGCGGTTGATAAGTCACGTTTTGTAGGCTTTGAATGTATATTCTTATCTATAAAACGTGGTGGAAATCCATTTTCCATTAGGATTTTCCTCAAAGTGTATAACTCATCTTCCACAGTATCAGTGCTACAAATGCGCCGAATACGAGTGGCAAGCGACCGGACCAGGTTTCGTTTTCGACCAATAGGTACCCAGCTATAGAAATTTGTCAGTTGACCATTCCATAACAGCCTACGATAAATCGATCTCTTCAGAGTTCCATCGGTCCTTCTTGATAAGTTCACATCGAGGAAATGAATGCTAGACTCGTTCTCCATTTCGAGTGTGAATTTTATCGCAGGATGGCACTCATTAAATACATTTAATATATTATTCAGGTTACAATCAATATTACAAATAATAAAGGTGTCATCTACATACCTTTTATATATTTGAAAGCTTTGGATCATAGGCTTCAGGGAACCATTTTCTAGACTGGACATAAAAACGTCTGCAAGGAGAGGACCCAAGGGAGAACCCATCGCAATACCATCCTTCTGCCTGTAGATTGTTTCATTGAAAGTAAACTGTACATTCAATGTACATCTCAAAAGTAGTTCTTTAAGATCTGTAGTAGGTATCCCTATGTTCAATTTGTTGTCTTCAATATATTTGCATATAAAACATATGGTCTCTGTCAGTGGAACGTTCGTAAATAAGGATTCTACATCCAAAGACAACATTTGTTTATTCGACGCATTTATATCCTGTATACATTCAACAAATTGGAAGGTGTCCCGAAGGGAATGATTAGATAGTTGCCCCCTGACTGGTTCGAGGATTTCAGCTAACCACCCAGCTACTGGATGATAGGGCGATCCAGACATATCCAAGATAGGGCGAAGTGGAACTCCAGCTTTGTGTATTTTCGGTAGACCATACAGTCTTGGTATTAGAGATCCTGTTGGTCTGATCTTTTCGTATAATTCTTCACGAATGAGATGATTGTTCTTCATTCTCTTTAAAGTATCGGTAAGTTGTTTCTCAATTAATTCCGTCTTGTTTTTCTCGTTCGGTTTCGAGAATTTACTGCTGTCTGAAAGTAGACATGACATTTTATCGATATAATCTTTGCGATCCATAATAACAACACCTGTACCCTTGTCAGGGCGTGTTAATAGTATATCGCTGTTATGCGTCAAAAGTTTAAGTTCTTCTTTGTGCTGTTTAGTAAGAAGACTTTGCATTTTTGGTCTAGCATTAAGGTATTGATTGCAGGAGTCCGTAATGGTAGATTTGAAGCATTGGAAATCCTGGTCTGACGATGGTGTGAGATCATAGGTTTGACTGAGTAAATTCTCAAACTGGACATGAGTATGTAGCTTGTTGATATTGAGATTAACATCGCAAAACTTCGAGCCCATAGACAAGGCTTCCATTTGTAATTTCGATAAAGATATAGAGGAGTGGTTGAACACGTATCTCTCAGAATTCTCAGGAAATTTTCGAAGACGTTCGATAGGTTTTAGGCTATTGGATAGCTTTGAATTAAAAGACATAGTTTGTTTGTTGGTGACCACATTGACATAATCATTAAACGTCTGACGTTCATCAACCGATAAGTCATATAGAGCAGAAGATCTTTGTGATATATTCCTTTCTAGCTCAGGGATACGTGAACTGATAGAATCAATGTGATTTAATGCGTGTCTCTTGAGAGATTTTGCATTAGGATATATGTGATTGCGTCGGAGCACTTTCCAATACCATTTCGGATACTCATGATTATTGATGCATTCATTAAGAAAACAAATCTCTGCATTCACCACGGCAAGTTTGACAGAATAACGCAGGAACCCGTTGAGTTCCTTTACTGTCGAGGGATCTTTGCTATTTTTTAACTCATGGAAAATTCCCATTGTAACATTTAGAAAATCAAAACAAGTGATTCAGCGAAGAGACTCTTTTCAACGAATTTATCATCAAGCTGTACAGTCGTATATATATGGTTTATCAGAAGTTATATCCGGTGAGGGAATTGAATCTTAGGTGTGAATGCACAAAATAATAATAATAATAATCATATGAAGTTCAATTAAAACTAAAATGTTTGTGATTATAATCGTAGTTAAATGTCAAGTGGCAAAGCAGATTAATGTCATATATAGAATAATTCATAGGAGGGATAGAACTTGAAAAAGGATGTGCAATTATAGGATTAGTAGGCAAATCGAATAAAACAAAAACGTTACGTAATATTGTGTGAAATTTAATAGCATAGAATTTATCGTTGTAAAAACAATTGATTTAGAATGACAAGTGGAACAAGTGAAATAATACCGGGGACAGTTCAAAGTGAGAATAGTAATAATAACAATTGACTTAATAAGGAAGAGTATACAAATTGAATAGACAAAATGAAAAATTGGTAGAGCTAAAATATGATTGGGGATTATCATATTTTAGCATAGAGGGATTAAGACCATGAGAGTTGGAGGGGTTGAACGAACTTTTTCTGTACACAGAGATCTGGCTTTTCTGTTTCGATAGCCAAAGCTTCAGCAATACAGATGAGTCGGTTACGTAGATATAACTTCTGATAAACCATATATATACGACTGTACAGCTTGATGATAAATTCGTTGAAAAGAGTCTCTTCGCTGAATCACTTGTTTTGATTTTCTAAATGTTACAATGGGAATTTTCCATGAGTTAAAAAATAGCAAAGATCCCTCGACAGTAAAGGAACTCAACGGGTTCCTGCGTTATTCTGTCAAACTTGCCGTGGTGAATGCAGAGATTTGTTTTCTTAATGAATGCATCAATAATCATGAGTATCCGAAATGGTATTGGAAAGTGCTCCGACGCAATCACATATATCCTAATGCAAAATCTCTCAAGAGACACGCATTAAATCACATTGATTCTATCAGTTCACGTATCCCTGAGCTAGAAAGGAATATATCACAAAGATCTTCTGCTCTATATGACTTATCGGTTGATGAACGTCAGACGTTTAATGATTATGTCAATGTGGTCACCAACAAACAAACTATGTCTTTTAATTCAAAGCTATCCAATAGCCTAAAACCTATCGAACGTCTTCGAAAATTTCCTGAGAATTCTGAGAGATACGTGTTCAACCACTCCTCTATATCTTTATCGAAATTACAAATGGAAGCCTTGTCTATGGGCTCGAAGTTTTGCGATGTTAATCTCAATATCAACAAGCTACATACTCATGTCCAGTTTGAGAATTTACTCAGTCAAACCTATGATCTCACACCATCGTCAGACCAGGATTTCCAATGCTTCAAATCTACCATTACGGACTCCTGCAATCAATACCTTAATGCTAGACCAAAAATGCAAAGTCTTCTTACTAAACAGCACAAAGAAGAACTTAAACTTTTGACGCATAACAGCGATATACTATTAACACGCCCTGACAAGGGTACAGGTGTTGTTATTATGGATCGCAAAGATTATATCGATAAAATGTCATGTCTACTTTCAGACAGCAGTAAATTCTCGAAACCGAACGAGAAAAACAAGACGGAATTAATTGAGAAACAACTTACCGATACTTTAAAGAGAATGAAGAACAATCATCTCATTCGTGAAGAATTATACGAAAAGATCAGACCAACAGGATCTCTAATACCAAGACTGTATGGTCTACCGAAAATACACAAAGCTGGAGTTCCACTTCGCCCTATCTTGGATATGTCTGGATCGCCCTATCATCCAGTAGCTGGGTGGTTAGCTGAAATCCTCGAACCAGTCAGGGGGCAACTATCTAATCATTCCCTTCGGGACACCTTCCAATTTGTTGAATGTATACAGGATATAAATGCGTCGAATAAACAAATGTTGTCTTTGGATGTAGAATCCTTATTTACGAACGTTCCACTGACAGAGACCATATGTTTTATATGCAAATATATTGAAGACAACAAATTGAACATAGGGATACCTACTACAGATCTTAAAGAACTACTTTTGAGATGTACATTGAATGTACAGTTTACTTTCAATGAAACAATCTACAGGCAGAAGGATGGTATTGCGATGGGTTCTCCCTTGGGTCCTCTCCTTGCAGACGTTTTTATGTCCAGTCTAGAAAATGGTTCCCTGAAGCCTATGATCCAAAGCTTTCAAATATATAAAAGGTATGTAGATGACACCTTTATTATTTGTAATATTGATTGTAACCTGAATAATATATTAAATGTATTTAATGAGTGCCATCCTGCGATAAAATTCACACTCGAAATGGAGAACGAGTCTAGCATTCATTTCCTCGATGTGAACTTATCAAGAAGGACCGATGGAACTCTGAAGAGATCGATTTATCGTAGGCTGTTATGGAATGGTCAACTGACAAATTTCTATAGCTGGGTACCTATTGGTCGAAAACGAAACCTGGTCCGGTCGCTTGCCACTCGTATTCGGCGCATTTGTAGCACTGATACTGTGGAAGATGAGTTATACACTTTGAGGAAAATCCTAATGGAAAATGGATTTCCACCACGTTTTATAGATAAGAATATACATTCAAAGCCTACAAAACGTGACTTATCAACCGCTCCCAAGAAAATACTTTACATGAGCTTAGAATTCAAAGGGGACTTAGCTTCCGATATCATGAAACGAAGGATATCACAGTCCCTGAAAAGAACATTCCCTGCTGCCTCCCTGAGAATAGCTTTTACTAGCCGACCATTATTGTTCAATAACCTGAAGGACAAGATCCCAATGTTGACCAACTCTATGTGCGTTTATCAATTCACCTGCTCTTGTGGAGCTAGGTATATCGGTCGTTCGACTCGAGTTTTGTCCAAGAGGGTGCAAGAACATTATCCTGCATGGCTACGAAAAGGTGGAAGTGGAGCAATAAGAAGCGCGATCATAGAACATCTGGTCGAAAATGATCACCCTATCTCTATAGCCTCCGCCTTTAAAGTCATCTACAAGGCAAAGAGCAATTTACCTAAATCCCTACGTACCCGACTCATCTGTATTGCTGAAGCTTTGGCTATCGAAACAGAAAAGCCAGATCTCTGTGTACAGAAAAAGTTCGTTCAACCCCTCCAACTTTCATGGTCTTAATCCCTCTATGCTAAAATATGATAATCCCCAATCATATTTTAGCTCTACCAATTTTTCATTTTTCATTTTGTCTATTCAATTTGTATACTCTTCCTTATTAAGTCAATTGTTATTATTACTATTCTCACTTTGAACTGTCCCCGGTATTATTTCACTTGTTCCACTTGTCATTCTAAATCAATTCTTTTTTACAACGATAAATTCTATGCTATTAAATTTCACACAATATTACGTAACGTTTTTGTTTTATTCGATTTGCCTACTAATCCTATAATTGCACATCCTTTTTCAAGTTCTATCCCTCCTATGAATTATTCTATATATGACATTAATCTGCTTTGCCACTTGACATTTAACTACGATTATAATCACAAACATTTTAGTTTTAATTGAACTTCATATGATTATTATTATTATTATTTTGTGCATTCACACCTAAGATTCAATTCCCTCACCGGATATAACTTCTGATAAACCATATATATACGACTGTACAGCTTGATGATAAATTCGTTGAAAAGAGTCTCTTCGCTGAATCACTTGTTTTGATTTTCTAAATGTTACAATGGGAATTTTCCATGAGTTAAAAAATAGCAAAGATCCCTCGACAGTAAAGGAACTCAACGGGTTCCTGCGTTATTCTGTCAAACTTGCCGTGGTGAATGCAGAGATTTGTTTTCTTAATGAATGCATCAATAATCATGAGTATCCGAAATGGTATTGGAAAGTGCTCCGACGCAATCACATATATCCTAATGCAAAATCTCTCAAGAGACACGCATTAAATCACATTGATTCTATCAGTTCACGTATCCCTGAGCTAGAAAGGAATATATCACAAAGATCTTCTGCTCTATATGACTTATCGGTTGATGAACGTCAGACGTTTAATGATTATGTCAATGTGGTCACCAACAAACAAACTATGTCTTTTAATTCAAAGCTATCCAATAGCCTAAAACCTATCGAACGTCTTCGAAAATTTCCTGAGAATTCTGAGAGATACGTGTTCAACCACTCCTCTATATCTTTATCGAAATTACAAATGGAAGCCTTGTCTATGGGCTCGAAGTTTTGCGATGTTAATCTCAATATCAACAAGCTACATACTCATGTCCAGTTTGAGAATTTACTCAGTCAAACCTATGATCTCACACCATCGTCAGACCAGGATTTCCAATGCTTCAAATCTACCATTACGGACTCCTGCAATCAATACCTTAATGCTAGACCAAAAATGCAAAGTCTTCTTACTAAACAGCACAAAGAAGAACTTAAACTTTTGACGCATAACAGCGATATACTATTAACACGCCCTGACAAGGGTACAGGTGTTGTTATTATGGATCGCAAAGATTATATCGATAAAATGTCATGTCTACTTTCAGACAGCAGTAAATTCTCGAAACCGAACGAGAAAAACAAGACGGAATTAATTGAGAAACAACTTACCGATACTTTAAAGAGAATGAAGAACAATCATCTCATTCGTGAAGAATTATACGAAAAGATCAGACCAACAGGATCTCTAATACCAAGACTGTATGGTCTACCGAAAATACACAAAGCTGGAGTTCCACTTCGCCCTATCTTGGATATGTCTGGATCGCCCTATCATCCAGTAGCTGGGTGGTTAGCTGAAATCCTCGAACCAGTCAGGGGGCAACTATCTAATCATTCCCTTCGGGACACCTTCCAATTTGTTGAATGTATACAGGATATAAATGCGTCGAATAAACAAATGTTGTCTTTGGATGTAGAATCCTTATTTACGAACGTTCCACTGACAGAGACCATATGTTTTATATGCAAATATATTGAAGACAACAAATTGAACATAGGGATACCTACTACAGATCTTAAAGAACTACTTTTGAGATGTACATTGAATGTACAGTTTACTTTCAATGAAACAATCTACAGGCAGAAGGATGGTATTGCGATGGGTTCTCCCTTGGGTCCTCTCCTTGCAGACGTTTTTATGTCCAGTCTAGAAAATGGTTCCCTGAAGCCTATGATCCAAAGCTTTCAAATATATAAAAGGTATGTAGATGACACCTTTATTATTTGTAATATTGATTGTAACCTGAATAATATATTAAATGTATTTAATGAGTGCCATCCTGCGATAAAATTCACACTCGAAATGGAGAACGAGTCTAGCATTCATTTCCTCGATGTGAACTTATCAAGAAGGACCGATGGAACTCTGAAGAGATCGATTTATCGTAGGCTGTTATGGAATGGTCAACTGACAAATTTCTATAGCTGGGTACCTATTGGTCGAAAACGAAACCTGGTCCGGTCGCTTGCCACTCGTATTCGGCGCATTTGTAGCACTGATACTGTGGAAGATGAGTTATACACTTTGAGGAAAATCCTAATGGAAAATGGATTTCCACCACGTTTTATAGATAAGAATATACATTCAAAGCCTACAAAACGTGACTTATCAACCGCTCCCAAGAAAATACTTTACATGAGCTTAGAATTCAAAGGGGACTTAGCTTCCGATATCATGAAACGAAGGATATCACAGTCCCTGAAAAGAACATTCCCTGCTGCCTCTCTGAGAATAGCTTTTACTAGCCGACCATTATTGTTCAATAACCTGAAGGACAAGATCCCAATGTTGACCAACTCTATGTGCGTTTATCAATTCACCTGCTCTTGTGGAGCTAGGTATATCGGTCGTTCGACTCGAGTTTTGTCCAAGAGGGTGCAAGAACATTATCCTGCATGGCTACGAAAAGGTGGAAGTGGAGCAATAAGAAGCGCGATCATAGAACATCTGGTCGAAAATGATCACCCTATCTCTATAGCCTCCGCCTTTAAAGTCATCTACAAGGCAAAGAGCAATTTACCTAAATCCCTACGTACCCGACTCATCTGTATTGCTGAAGCTTTGGCTATCGAAACAGAAAAGCCAGATCTCTGTGTACAGAAAAAGTTCGTTCAACCCCTCCAACTTTCATGGTCTTAATCCCTCTATGCTAAAATATGATAATCCCCAATCATATTTTAGCTCTACCAATTTTTATTTTTCATTTTGTCTATTCAATTTGTATACTCTTCCTTATTAAGTCAATTGTTATTATTACTATTCTCACTTTGAACTGTCCCCGGTATTATTTCACTTGTTCCACTTGTCATTCTAAATCAATTCGTTTTTACAACGATAAATTCTATGCTATTAAATTTCACACAATATTACGTAACGTTTTTGTTTTATTCGATTTGCCTACTAATCCTATAATTGCACATCCTTTTTCAAGTTCTATCCCTCCTATGAATTATTCTATATATGACATTAATCTGCTTTGCCACTTGACATTTAACTACGATTATAATCACAAACATTTTAGTTTTAATTGAACTTCATATGATTATTATTATTATTATTTTGTGCATTCACACCTAAGATTCAATTCCCTCACCGGATATAACTTCTGATAAACCATATATATACGACTGTACAGCTTGATGATAAATTCGTTGAAAAGAGTCTCTTCGCTGAATCACTTGTTTTGATTTTCTAAATGTTACAATGGGAATTTTCCATGAGATTATATGATAATCTTAAAATTCCATTTCAATTCAATTCACATACATCATAACTTTCTAACAATTTACTTATTTATGTTGGCTATAATAACACACGTCTTATTTGCCCGTCTGATTTTATTTAATCAGTAACGCTCATATTATTATATTATCCTATATTGATTTTTGTTCAAAAGTCGAATCATCAATTTTCACTCATGTATATAAATGAAGCCTAAAATTTGTGTGAGTGAGTAACTTGATATGATTATATGGAGTGAAGGATTGTTTTCGAAACGTGTTCATCAGTTAATATTAATGTACAACACTGTTGTGGTTTATCGAAATATAATCTTGCCTATAATCGAGTTACACCCTACCACAGTGCCCAAGTTTTATACTTTTATCGGTGGATGTGAATCTTTTTCAGACAGTGTTTACAAAGATAAGAGGAAAGAAATATGGTAGATTAAAATTAGGATAATAGTGTATTATGGTCCGGTTATATCACTTCAATAAATAATTAGTTATTAGTGAATAGAAGAACTTGAATATATCGAAAACTGCAAACTCAATAACACTGATAACAATAATAATAGTATACAATTTGTGGATGGTGGCTAGCAGTGGAATCCAGGATGCACATTTCGTCCTATTTGGGACTCGTCATCTGGATGTAACTGCATTTCTCAGTGAGTGATGACGTTCCCACCGAAGCTCAAACCCAGTACCCATAGTTTCAAACGCCAAAGCGTTATCCACTAGACCACTTGGGCCACGAGAGGAATCGAAAATTCAATTCAATAATAGTACTAGTAGTAGTAATAACAATGTCAAGATGAGCTAAGATAATGGCTATGAGGAATGACAGTTTCAGGAAAATCTAGAAAATTTATAACAAGATGTAGAATAAAATCTAGAATAAAAGAAATTTTTCAAGTACTGGTTTTGTACGGATTTTGTTTGATTGGATAGAGGATTTTATCATGAGCTGATATCACAGTCAGAGAACCACTTGAAAACCTGCAGGAGTACTGGACAGCTGTGTTTGGACAGTGACTTGAGGTTCTGATGGAAAGCCGTGACCAGAAGGGTACAGCAGGTTGAAGATGAGGCAGTAACTCATCGAAGAAGGCATTTCGAATGATCACACTATGTTGTGAATTGGCAGAAGTTAGAATTCATGGACTTGCTAGCCAGTGAATCGGGTCCCAGCGGCTCACTGGTCTACGAGCTGGCTAGTCTTGTAACCAAAAGATTCTAGGTTTGAACCATGGAGGCCGGTGCTTACCCCCTGAATAGTTCTAAATCGGGCTGACGAAACGGTTTTCCAGTACTCCTTGCAGGGTTTTCTAAGGTTCTCTAAATAAATGGGGACAGTTCATAATGAAATTCTCTAACCGATTACCAGTTTTCAAATATACGTTCCTATTTTTTAAGCAGAACAGGATAGTAAATCCTGTGAAGAAAAGCCGATGATTAGTAGACTGAAATTTATGTATATATTTAAATAAATATTCATTCACATTTTAGACATCAGATATTGCATTAATTTTCATTAAATGTTTACTTCAAAACAAATTAAAAGCATTTTCTTAATATATATTTAAGAAGCTGTATTTATACGTTTAACTTTATTTTTGATTTAGATATCTGAAAACGAAAAGTATTCAATCTTAATTTAGATGATCCAAGTCAAATTTGTCAGTACCAGATCTACTTATGATATCGGTGGGATGACTGAGAAATATTATAAATTTAGTATTAAGTGAGTGAAGTTATTTTAATCTCCTTAATTATTGTGATCACCGATGATTTTCTTAATTGTGTTGGACCGGGTTATGCGTCAGATTGTGTCGGGAAATGAAAAGACAGCAATACGTTGGACCAACAAGAAGACTCAAGAAGATTGCGTGTGAATGATTTATGCAGGATTTAATCATGAGCTGACATCAGTTAGAGAACCATTGGAAAACCTGGGAGTACTGGACAGCTGTTTCACCGGTCCTAGTTTGGGACTCTTCAGCAGTACGCACCCACCGGGATTCGAACCCAGGACCTTCCGGTTACAAGGTGAGCTCGTAGACCATTGAGCCACTGGGACCCGATCCAACGGTCCTTGAATTCTAACTTCTGCCAATTCACGACATAGCGCGACCACTTCGCAATGTCTTCTTCGATGGGTTACTGCCTCATCTTCAATCGAAGAAGACATTGCGAAGTGGTCGCGCTATGTCGTGAATTCGTAGAAGTTAGAATTCAAGGACCATTGGATCGGGTCCCAGTGGCTCAATGGTCTACGAGCTCGCCTTGTAACCAGAAGATAAGGGGTTCGAATCCCGGTGGGTGCGTACTGCTGAAGACTCCCAAACTAGGACCGGTGAAACAGCTGTCCAGTACTCTCAGGTTTTCCAATGGTTCTCTAACTGATGTCAGCTCATGATTAAATCCTGCATGCAATCAAACAAAATCCCTACAAATCCAATATTTGAATGATTTATGTTTGATGTCATACAAAGTCGAAGACTTACAGGTGAAAACCAACTAAATGAGTGAAGAAGAAGAAGAAGACAGAGAAGACAGGACTCCAGGGGAATATAGAGAAGACGAAGGGGAGGAAGATAACCAACCACCGCTAACAGCAACAACAACCAGCACCATCAGCAGAAGGAATTTGAACTAGTTTACTTCCTTTAATTATCTAAAAAGCACTTTTGAAACCATAAGCGGAATGGACAGTGTCAAAGCAAGCCAGAATAAGA
The DNA here is from genome assembly GCA_944472135.2 of Trichobilharzia regenti. Taxonomy (NCBI): domain Eukaryota; kingdom Metazoa; phylum Platyhelminthes; class Trematoda; order Strigeidida; family Schistosomatidae; genus Trichobilharzia; species Trichobilharzia regenti. Next base: position 115,309,006 of record OX235264.1, on the reverse strand, counting down.
AAAGCGAGATACGCTTTCATCAAACTGAAACCAGTTTACATGTCGCCTGCACTCTGCCGCAGCATAAAGAACAAGATTCGAATTTTCAACACAAGTGTGAAGTCAGTCTCTCAATTCTTTTTATAAGAGTCCAGTGCGTAACGAAAAGGATTTCCAACAAGCTACTGCAGACTTTTATCAACAGCAGCCGCTTTCGCTGCCTTCATACTGAAGATCAGATGGCTAGCTAGCTGGCAAGAAAGAATCAGCGACAAGAAAATCTGACTGGGAACAAACCAACAAACGAGAGCTGATCGCTCAACAAATTTGTAGGAGAAAATGGAGACGGATGAGACGTATATTTACGAAACCACTGAATGACATCGCGCTCAGTGCAAGCCATCAATCCAGTGGAATCCAAATGTGAAGTGGTTGGTGGGTGGTAAATGTGAGAATGGTGCGACATGGAGGAGATAGCGTGGGGAGAAGAAGATGCGAGATTATATTCAGTCGTGGACCTGACTGAAGATGATGGCAGAAGATAGAACAAAGTGGATATCTGTTGCTGAAGTCCTATGTTCCACTTGGAGCCAAAGTTAGAAGTTGGATGGTTTGAAGTGATTTATGTCTGTGTCCTTAATCAAACCTGAAACATTTTTGATGAGCTCATTCCCGAATGAGCCTAATCGCTCTCCGATGTTTGGACTACTACGATCTGGCAGGCTAGCGAGCATTACCGGTTGATACGAGTGGTCTACAATTAACCGTCTCAACAATCAGTAGCACATAGCCTTATTGTGGAATTTTTTATTGATAGACACTAAACATCAAAACACCTAGTCCCATATCATAATCCTGATGACAGAGGATTAGCATGTTAATGAGATCTAAACATAGCCAGTTACAAACCACTGAATAAATTAAAAATAAATTAAAAAAAACTGTCTAAAGGAAGTCAACATGGACTGGACAGTATCTAAATTACTATAGTTTCTGTCCACTACAGTATAAAAAGGCGTTGGTTAAGTGTTTGTTCAAGCGCGTTCACCGTATATGTACCGCCGATACAATTGAAGAAGAAAGACAACATCTCACTGAAATATTGTTAGATAACAATTACCCACTGAGATTTATTAGACGTTATGGAAGTGTCAACCATATAGCTTTACCAATCCAATCAGTTCCCAAAAAGGATGTTTACATATCCTTGCCGTTCAGAGGTGATCAACAAATTCTAGTCACTAGACGAAGACTAAAGGCCGCAATTAATAGAACCTATTATGCAGCTAAACTTATCTTCATAGAGAAAACGAAAACTATGCTGTCCTGTAAACCCTCATATTATTCGAACGATAGTGTCACATCCCACTGTGCTTATCAATTTACATGTATGTGTGGAGATACGTACATAGGGAGGACCCATCGGTATCTGCAGGTTAGGGCTACAGAATACATTCCAAAGTGGCTGCAACAACAAGTGAAATCGCCAGATACAATTGACCCGGGAAATAGATGTCCAACATCATCTATAGCGAAGCATATTATAGAGACGGGTCATAAGGTTGATTTTAATAATGCCTTTAAGCCGATTTATAAGACAAGGTTGGGTCACATACTTAAATTCATTGAAGCCTTAGCCATTAAAAGACTTAAACCTGTCTTATGCGTCCAAAAGTTATTTGTTATCACCTTAAACCTGCCTTGGTAATCCAACTTAGAACCAAGGACCAATTTTACTTCATAATATTTTCAAACCCTTTCTTTGCCTTTTTTTCCTCCCTTTATCTTTCTTACCCACACCTTTTGCGTCTCCCTACCCATTATTTTTTGACCTTGACCTGTACACAATCTGACCTGTATTGTAATTATTCATGCTTTCTTGCCTTATATAAAAACTGTGTATGACAAGTACGTGTGTGATCAGAATGTCCGAAATGTGTTGCGCCAATACATTATACGTTTCAGATAAACGACGTCTTCTTATTGTTTTGTCGAAAAACTTGATTGTTGAAATCATTTCTCGAACAAGATCTAATGAAATCCGATAAGTGTTTACATCTGTTTGATCTGAAGTTGATCTATCATTTGCTGAATTCATCCTAATTACCTGTCTCTGTCACTGTTTCTGTTATGGCCGGCACTAAGACCTAGTAATAATAATTTAATGCGCTGGTTGATCCATCATAGTCGCTCGTCAGCAACAACAATAATAACACCGACAGCATGCAAAGACGAAAGAAAAGATTGGTTTGTCAACAAGAGAGCTTTTACTGTCTCAAACAACACTGAAAATGCTAGACAGTACCTCTGTACTTGATAATACTAGATGGTTGGAGGCAATCGGCAGGCAGCCTTGGACCTGGATTTCGTGCTAGTTGGCACTCATCAATCAGCAAAGCGTATCTTCGACCTAGAAGTAACTTATGTCTCTTCTGAGAATCAAACCCACCGTGATGGCTAGCTGCCTAGACTGGTGGCCACATTACAGTCCTGACTGGTAGAATCCAGTCTGGATCAAAGAGAGGACTAGACACATCACACACATCAGTGTTGCATTAAGTGTTAACAGCCAATAAGAATCCATCAATCCAAATACAGGGAAAAACAAACGGCTCAGGCAAGTACGAAAGTGATATCTGCTTAAAATAGTTATTTGAAGGTTTTAGGCGATATTAGGCAAAACTAGGTGCATGGAACAGCTTGATCTCTAAGTTTAATGCCTCTCTATATTGTTTTGCGATGTATTAATAATGTTTTCTCTCATGATGTGATTTTGTTTAAGTGAATGAAGGTGATTCTTATATTAGAATATCTGTGGGATTATGGGATTGTGGTTCCTGCTGACCGAGTTTGTATCCCACCTTGATGAGAATATTCTACTTGATTTCGAGGTAATTTTTACAGTTGAATTCTTATTAACTGATTTTATTGTATAGTGCTTGCCTTGTATTTGAGACGTGGCTTACCAGTATGCCTGCCTTACAACATTATTGAGATAATTTTGAGTTTTTTGTGTTGTTATTGTTAAGCAGCACCGTAGACTCTATCTCAAATAACTGCGTTTTTGTTGTCGTCATTTTTTGACCCCGCGTGACTTCGGAAAGTTGAGGCTAGCCATACAGTAAAACGCATAGACTGAGTTCCTGCGTTCCGACCATAACTTGTGAAATGTAGTAGGGCCAGCAGATTGAAGTGTTGACAAAGAGCCGAATGTAATGGAGATGTGCCACTGAGGCCCTAAGTTCCACTCCAAAGGCGATGAAATGAACAACAATAATAGTAGTAATTTCTTAGGTCACTATATCGTAGCCAAAGCATGTCCTTCGTCTCCTGAACAGTCTGTTTAACCTTGATTGTTGCAAAGTTAAATGAGATATAATATATTGACAGATTCTACATTTTCAAGTTTCCCTCACTTATATTCGATATGATCCAGCGTGAATTACTTGGAAAATACTATAACATAGCAGGATAGGAATCCGTTAAACTATTCAGTTATTTCAATATGTGCTGCAAGTATTTAATATATAAATCAAAGGTTTATTTCAGATGTGATCGTGGATATAACAATATAAAAACCACTGAAAACCCGGGAGTACTGAACAGCCACCTCGTCCTAGTTTAGGACTCATCAGCGCTACTCATACAGAGGGTTTCGAGCCCAGGACCTTCTGGTTACAAGACGAACTTGTAGGTTATTCCGCCGCTGGGACCCAGCTGACGCCAAGGAAACGTCTCAATGTTGAAGATAAGGGAAATAGTCCGAAAAGTGGCTAGGCTAAAGCAACTCTCCACGAGAGTTCAAGATGATGCCATCAAAAACGTGGCAACTTGAGTGACTCAATAGAGTTTTGTGTTGTGACCCACAACTGTGTGACCCTGGAAAATAATTCTGATGCTCGTTACTTACTGGTTAAAGGATGAAGTTTGGCTGGAGTTGACTGTGTGTGTGTTGGCTATTCATCGGAGCCGCAGCGGCTGAATTCTTTACAAGATTTACCTGTATCTGGAAGTCTTTAGTTCGAACCCATGTGGTGGGTGAATAATTTCGATGAGTCCAAAACTAGAAACGAGAAAACCTGTCAGGTACTGTATGTTTTCAGCAGTTCTCTAAATGAATACAATCCGTGTTCGAACTTGCAATAAATCAAATGCCTTTGATCTAACTCTTCAAAATCTAGGATTTATTATTTTCGGTAAAAAATGATTTTAGATAAAACAATAAGAAGACGTAATTTGTCTGAATCGTGTAATGTATTTGCGCAACATATTTCGAAAAATCTGATCACACACGGACTTGTCATAGGAATATATATATATAATTAATAAAGAGGTAAGAGGTGAGAAAAATAGACTTAGGTCAGGTTAAAAGGACATATTCAAGGTAAAAATAAAAATGAAGACCACTAAACCAAATAGCAGAGGTAATAGTACATCTGCTATGGTATCAAAATAAAATTTACCAAGGAAGGTTTAATGTGATGACAAATTGTTTTTGAACGCATAAAGGTGGCTTGAACTTTCTAACTGCTAGCTAGGGCTTCTGCAAACTTTAGGATACGCCCCAAACACGTTTTATAGATAGGTTTAAAAGATCTGTTAACATCAATTTTATGACCTGTCTCTATATTATGTTTCGCAATAGAAGAGCTAGGTCTCCTGTTCTCACCGTTAATAGGTTCTGATGATTCCATTTGTTTCTGGAGCCATTTTGGAATATGCTCTGAAGCCCTTACTAGCAGAGATCGATGATTCCTGCCTATGTATGTGTGTCCACACGTACATTCAAATTGGTAAATACAGTGGGATGTGACGTCATTTTTCGCATATTCAAAGGGCTTAGATAGATATAATGGCTTTACATTCTCTATTATTATGATATTAGCTGCATAAAAAGTCTTTTTAACAGCAGCGTTCAGCCTTCGTCTAGTCATCAAGCTGCTTTGATATCCCATATACGGTAGCTTGATGTACACGTCTTTCTTAGGGGTGAGTTGGAGAGTGGGTCTTGGTGTTCTGACTACTTTATATCTCCTGATGAACTTGTCTGGATAATTGTTATCAACCAGAGTTTGTCTCAGCTTTCTTTCTTCTTTGTCAAGTGTGTCCTCAGTGCATATTCGTCGCATTCTACTGGAGAGGCACCTTACTAAGCCTCTTTTGTACTGAATAGGGGAGAAACTGTGGTAATTAAGATACTGTCCTGTCCAGGTAGGTTTTCTATAAATAGATCTTTTTATTGACCCATCAAGCCGTCGACTAAGCAATATGTCTAGGAAAAATAAACAATTATCTTCCTCTTCTACGGATGTAAGTGATATGCTATTCTGAACTTCGTTCATTCGATTTAAAATTGAGGTGGCAGAACAAGGCTTATCACTGATGACTACGATATCATCTACATACCTTCTATAAAGTGTCATATTTTTTATTAAATCCTCTGATAAATTCTCAATGTACTACATATAAATATCTGCTAAAGGGGCCCTAAATGACTTCTCATAGCAACACCATCAACTTGGTATAAACAGCAAAGAAGTAATAAATCCCTCAAATAAGGTATAGGGGACGGGATGAAAGGATTGTTTGTGGAAATATAATCACGCAAAATGTCAACTGTTTTGATCAAAGTCACATTAGTCAATTACAAGTTTACATCAAAAGAGTACATATTCTTGTTCATAATATTAATATCGTCAAGAAAATTAACCAATTCAAATGTATCCTTTAACACATACTTAGAGAATTGTGTTTTAACTGAATTCAATAATTCTCTACTAACTGTTTAGCAAGTTTATGCTTTGGGGACTTTCATATTGACAATATAGGACGTAGAGGATTATTGGGTTTATGTATTTTTGGCGAACCATACATATGTGGGAATTTACAATCTGATGGTTTTAATGAGTCAAGTTTATCTTTACTTATAGCATTTAGGCCATGAAGCTTCAGTAGATTAGCTGTCACTGTGCCCTGCAACAACTAAATATCTTCTGAGGAGGGATCACGACTAAATTTGCTCTTATCATCAAAAATAGACATCATTTTAGATTTGTAGTCACTTTTATTCATAATGACGACTCCAGAACCTTTATCAGGTTTAGTAATAATTATATTAGAATTTTCCCCTGGCTCTTTCAAGACTTTGAAATGCTGGGAATTTAAAATACTTTTCTCCTTTGGGTTGTTGTTTAAACACCGGTGAGCTATATCCACCATCTTGGCCTTAAACCAACCCCGATCTTCATCGAATGTTGCGGTAAGAGATTTGAGTTGGTCAAATAAGTTTTCAAACTTAGTACGGATGGCTAAATGATTTTACGAGGTCATTTACATTCTTGTCTACATAACCAAAACTAGAGGAATCTGAATAAAATAGCTTGAATCTTTAATCTCTGCTATATCAGAATGAAAGGTGCAATAAAAAGAAGCTTCTCTGCAGCTAAACTCATAACACTATACAGCACCACTTCTTCGATAAGCCAGTCGAAACTGAATAAACACCCTGCTGATTTCATCTCCAACTGCGTTTATGAATTCACGTGTACATCTGAAAGACAGAAAGAAGTGTTTCTATCAGGTTTTCTGAACATATTCCTAGAAACTTGTGCCTGAACGGAAGCAAACATTCTCAGAGCGTAATTACCAGACATATTGTTGATACCGGATATCTCGTAGAGATTTCTAAGTCCTTCAAAATATTAAATAGACAGAGGACAGCAAATTTACTATAATTTGCCAAATCGATCACAAACAAACGATGTAAATCAGACTTATACATACATAAAGAGAGTGTGATTAACCTCTCACTCCCTTGATAACGGAATTTCGATTTTGAATACATTCCATTAATCGTCTAATTCAGTGATCTCAACTCACTGAACAAATCTCAATCTTATAAACTATAACCGCTTTTGTTTTTTTGAGTTGCTATATGAACCTACAAGCTAACACTGTTCTGTTAATTAGTTTTTTCTGTTTTCTGTCTTACCCCTCCCCCCTCTTTTCTACTTTCAAGGCGTATAAATTGATGATGAAAACTTAAACTAAAAATTGTAATGCTCACATTTCGGATGCGTCGGTTTTACACTATTTCCTTCCTCTCTACTACCGCTTAAACATTAAAGTATGCTATTATCACCTATATAACCATTGTAATTTCAGATAGGCTGCAGTTAGCTCATGAGAACCCGTGAAACAGAATGATATCTTTTGATGCTGAAAATCTGGTCTTGCTTCCTCTATCGAAGTTTATCAAAGGAACCAAACATATAACATTTTCACTTCAAGAAAAAGCAGACAATTTTTGCTGTAGTCGTGTTCTCTGAGCTGGATGCTTTACTAACAAAGCTTTCATTGCCCTACTAGGCTACATCTTCAGCGCATACTTCAGTTTGATAAAGTCAACTTCTAGATCTCTCCAAGAGTTTATAAGTCATTTCTTCTGGTGATCCTTATAGTGATTGCTTGTCTTTGTGTGTTTTCACACCCTTCAGGCTACTTGTATTGGTACTGGTGCTGATTTTTTCCTTAACCTAAAGTTTGGCCCTTTGTGCATGAGATTTCTTTCCTGTCTTTTCTCTATCAGTGTGTTAATTACTTGATGATTCACTGGAATACAAGACAGGCTTCTAAAACTTCTATGCCATTCTGGGTGTTTTCGTAGATAAACAATCCAGCTGATTAGAGAACACAACTACATCAAAATCATCCAATTAAGCTACAAATCTTCTCCATTATATCAAAATCTTACGCGGAGAACATGCTTTTTTCAGTTTGAAAGTGAAAAAACATGGCCAAAAGGTAAGGATCCATCCTAGAGAACAATTATTCTCCCCTCAAGAGTGCCACCGTCATTAAATCCTACCGACGAGTTTCACGTACAAACCACCAGTCAACTAACTGCCCACTAGGATTGCAATCGGCTGAATAATATGCAAGAAGAAGAATGGTCAAATTAATGATTACAGATGAACATTATCGGATCAATCAATAAACATCAATGAATAACAGATGTCCGAAAACAAAACCTCGAGAAAACCCTTCACCAAAAGCAGACATCTGACATTTTATTGAAAATTTAATTTAGTTAGTCATTCAAATCCCCTGATCATTCCTCCGTTTATTTTCTCTGTCTTTCAATGCTGCCTTTATTTTTTATATTCTAATTTCATTGATTTCTATGTTTTTTCAGGATTTCATCATGAGTTGACAGTAGTTAGAGAACCATTGGAAAACCTGGGAGTATTGAACAGCTGTTTTGTCTTAGTTTGGGACTCTTCAGCAGTACGTACCCACCGGGATTCGAACCTATGACCTTCCGGCTACAAGGCGAGCTCGTATACCATTAAGCCACTGGGACCCGATCCAATGGTCCTTGAATTCCAACTTCTGTCGATTCACAACATAGCGCTACCGTTAGCCAATGTCTTCGGCGAGTATTTGTCCTCACGCACACAGGTAGGTAGTTACCTGGGTTCCAGTGGGAAGTCGTGACCAGTAGGGTGCAGCTGGTCGGGTGTGACGACAAATACTCGCCACCGAAGACATTGGCTATCGGTCGCGCTATGTCGTGAATTGGCAGAAGTTAGAATTCAAGGACCATTGGATCGGGTCCCAATGGCTTAATGGTATACGAGCTGGCTCGCCTTGTAACCAGAAGGTCCTGGGTTCGAATCCCAGTGGGCGCGTACTGCTGAAGAGTCTCAAACTAAGACGAAACAGCTTTCCAGTACTCCCTGGTTTTCAATGGTTCTCTAACTAATGTCAGCTCATGATGAAATTCTGAAACCAATCAAATCCCTACAAACCAACACTTGAATTCTATGTTTTTTGTTACTATTTCAGCAGCCAATAACAGAATAATTTACAACTTTTTTTCGTGGCGTGAACTACTGACAAGGTTTTTATCAGTAGTATGGTGCGTGTGTCGTCTTTTGCAAGAATATTAAACAACAGAGGGATAGATCAAATAGTTAGGAGTAGAAATGAAATATTTGTATGTACAAAAATTTATATAGAAAACATGGAAAGTAGACAAAAGAACCACAACACGATGAAGAGCTTTCAATGTAAGGTGTTTGTTTTCTATAGTTGGTTTGTAAGAATAAGTTTTGTTTTGACGGAGTTTCATGGAGTTTTAGTGAACAGTTGTCTTGACCGGTGAGATCCATGAAGTCGAACGTGAGGATGAATGTTCCATCAACGACAATGGTTGGTGCCAGTCGTGTTAAATCACGGAATATAGATGTTAAAGTTCATGTGCTGGCCATTAAAACGGGTCCCAGTGAGTGGCTGAATGATATAGGAGGTAGCTTGCCTTGTAACCGAAAGGTCCTGGGTTCGAAACGTGGAGGTGGCTGCGTACTGATGATGATTCTAAAACTAGGATGAAACAGCTGTCCTATATATCTATACATCAATTCTGCGATAATTGTTCCGCTACCAAATACTACTCGGTTCTGCTCTTAAATCGCTACTGATAAGAAATCAACCGCGATTGGTTTAGTACTTGAATTTTAGTTAGACAACACAATGTAAATGGATCTGCATCTTTAATGATTTCTATTTAGTAATTTGATAGATGGTGACTAGCAACGGAAACCACGATGATTACTGGGTCTTATCTGGGACTCATCATCCGGATGTGCCTAAGTTCCCCAGTAAGTGACGATGTTCTCACCAAGGTTCGAACCCAGTAACAATCGTTTCGAACGCCAAAGCTTTATCCACCAAACCACTTAGGCTAGAAGAGCCACTTCTTGTGCAGCAGATGCCAGTTGCTACTTATACTGGATACAATTTTTATTTTCCTGTTAAGTAAATGAACAGACTGGAAAATAATCACTGATTAGGGAATTCAGTCACATCCATCTGATGAGCCTAAACAGAACGAAACGCACATCCTAGATTCTACTGCTAATCACTCCTAAGGTACTGGGCAGCGTCTGCGAAGTCCCGTCGAGTTGGTGTAAGTCATTGGTTATCCCAATATACAAGGAGGGAGACAGGTTTTCCTGTGATAATCACAGGTAGATTAGCTTGACTAATATGGTGGTATCTAGTGTCCTGGGCTCAGTGATCATGCTTAGACTAAGTGTTGCTCGGGAGGTTCAAACACGAGAGAATCAGGCGGACTTTAGACCAGGAACAGGGTGTATTGATCATATCTTCACCCTCCGACAGCTTCTGGAACATAGGGATACTTACTGTCGGTGTCCAACAATCGTCATATTTCTTAACATAAAGGCGGCATTCGATTCTGTCGACCGAGAGGTACTATGGCGATGCTTGGCTCTGAAGGGAATGCCGAGAAAATACATTGCACTGATGAAGACACTCACTCTACTCGAATTCACGCGGTCAGCCACGCGAAAGGTTACGGTGAGTTGTCATCTGAAGTGGTAACAACTAATGATGTCTGTCAGGGATTCCCACTATCCCCATTTCTATTCAATTTCGTCATATATGTACTAATAGAATTAACCCTAACTGACTTCAGGGAATCAGGGGTTGACTTGTTACCAGGGAATAATCTCATTGACTTAGAATATGCAGACGACAGTTTTCTGCCTAGGTTCATAGACAAGAATCTAATATCAAAGAAGACTTCCGAACAAGTTCAATTCGTTCCAAAAAAATTCTTTTGCTTAATCTAGAATTCGAAGGGGACATTGAAGCAAAAATCCTTCGTAAACGCCTCGGTAAATCTCTGAGGAAAACATACTTCGTCGCAATCCTACAACTGAAATTTTCCCGCAAGAAACTGTTCAGCAAGAAAGCGAAAGACAAGCTGTCACATTGGGCCATTTCAACATGCATATACAAGTTTACTTGTCCATGTGCAGCTGAGTACATCGGCCGTACAATTCACCAACTTGAAAAACGCGCTCGTGAACACTATCCTGCCTGGCTAGTAAAAGGAGAACGAAAGCGCGTATAAAGTTGAGTGATAGAACATCTTGTCAGTTCAAACAATTCAGCCCTATTCTAAAAATCCTTCACACTAATATACAAGATTCGGTCAAACCTATCAAAGGGAATAAAATTAAGACATCTGGGCGTAACCGAGTCACTAGCTATCCAAAAGCTCAACCTCACGCTACGTATCCAATAGAAATACGTCCAACCCTTGTCCCTACCATGGCCATCATAAACAGGTAATTCTGTGAATAGTAATTATCCCATTGCCTTTCTTATCCAAACGTCCTGTTTATTCACGTCATTTTTAAGTTTTTCTTAGTCCATATTTACACTACCATATTTTCATATCCGAACTTCCTGTATATTTTGTCATTCTATTATTTCTACATATTTAGTCCCTAACTGCATAAGCATTTATTCGTTGCATCAGTTATGATCCCACTAGCTTTTTTATCCAAACATCCTGTCTATTGTTGTTATTTCTACATTCCTTACCCCCAATTGCACAATATGTCAATCTTCTCAGTAATTGTGATGCTACTTTGTCTTAGCTTTATCCATCCTCCTTGTTTTATTATGGCATCTTAATTCCTGAAATTATTCTGGAGTTTTTTCACCCATTTATCATAAATACATGAATGTACAGTCTAGTTGATGATTTCGTGGAAAAGAAAATTTTCCTCGCTGCAACTGTCTTTTTATTATCCCCTGTGATCAAAATATGCATATTCCGTCATTTAGTGACTGCCATTCAGCGTCAAAATTCACACTCAAAATGGAGAATGAGTCTAACATTCATTTTCTCTAATGTGAACTTATCAAGGAGGACTGAGGGAACTCTGTAGAGATCAATTTGTAGAAAAGCTGTCATAAAATGACCATCTGGTAAATTTCTACAGCTGGATACCCAATGACACTTACATTCAGCGCACATGTAATCCTGATGTTGTGAAGGAAGATTTAAATCTAAGAAGAATCCTATTGGAAATTAGATTTCTACCACCTTTTATAGACAAGAACATAAAATAAAAACCTATGAAATGTGACATAAAGTCAGTAACCAAGAAAATGCTGTTAATGAACTTGTAATTCAAAGGTGACCTAGCTGCTAAAATCATTAAAAGAAAGATCTGTCAGTCCCTGAAAAAAACATTCCCTGTTCCATCGTTGAGAATAGCGTTTTCTAGTCAACCATTACTGAAAGACAAGATCTTGCAGTTGATAGACTCTACGTGAGTTTATTGATCTACCTGCTGGTGTAGAGCTAGCTATATCAATTGTTCGACACGCGTTTTGCCCAAGAGAGTGCAAGCACACTGTCCTGCATGGTTACGAAGAGGAGGTAAATGGTGCTGTAAAAAGTGCGATTCTTGAACATCTGGTCTATAATGATCACCCTCTCTATACAGTCTCCTTCTATTAAAGTTATCTAGAAGGCGAAAATTAACTTGCTCAAATTATTACGTATCCAAGTTGTCTGTATTGCTGAAGCCACCTTTAGCTATCGAAACAGAAAAGTCATATATGTCTATGCGCAAAAAACCTTTATTCAACCCTCTAACTCTCATGATCTTAATCTGTCTTTGATAAAGTATGATAATCCCCATTCATATATTCGCCCGCTTTGTTTATTCACTTTTCATGTCGTTTCCTAATTAATTCGGTTGTTATTAATAACTTCATATAAAAATAGAACTTGTACAGTGTGAAAAAATATAATTCGATTGTGGATAAAATTTATTTTGATAAAGTCTCACAACGTTATACTGATGACCACGTTTCAAACACAGTTTATCGCTACTCATAATCATATCAGGTTGCTCATACAGCTTTCCAATTACATTTAGATGATTCCACAATTTCTCATCTCTTGATTTGATCGGTAGTAACATTTTCTATATCTCTGTTATGAGCGTTGGGTCATTCCTATTGCATTTGTTGGTTATACATTTGCTGAACAAAAATTCAGTAGTCAACTTCTCTCGCCACCTACCTAGATTACCTTTTAGAATTTTAAGTCTGTTCCACCTTATTGTGTAGGTAGTATGTTAATGCCTGCAGTACAACTACTGCATTTTTCCCAGGGTCAGTCATTGTACACTTAGTCAAATTCTTATGTCCTGGCAATCTGACTATCCTCGATCTACTGCTTTGAACTATGTAGTTCATCTAGCTCACATTCATTGTAAGGTATTATTGTAAATTATATTATTTCGTCTAATTGGGTCAACCAACTGGATTCATCAACCTACACAGCTTATCCTACCTGAATGAGCATGTAGGTTTTAATGCCACCCGAATTCCTGTTTTATTAAAACCTCCTACGTAGGATTACTATCGATCAAATAAAGCTATGAGAAACAATGGGAATATATCAACGAAGTCAGAGAATTTTGTGAGTATCTCAATGTCATTGTGAGGAGTGATAAACTGTGATTGTAATGTGGACATCAGTAAATATTACTGCATAACACTATGAGAATGGAAAAGGAATATAATTCATTCACTCTGCTTTAGGATAAGAAACATCTGTAATTCTGATTGCGTTGACTCAGAACTTGACTTTCAAAGAGCCACGCTCGCAGAATACGGTTTCCCGAGCCGATTTATTGACAGTAACACTACAGACAAGCAGTCTAAACTGGTCAACGACTCGCTATATATATATATATATATATATATATATATATATATATATATATATATTCATTATAATAAAGGCTTTGTATTTCCCAATGAATGAAAAACAAAACGATATTGTTTTTACTGACGCTCCGCTATTCAATGCTGGTGCTAACAGCTTTATCAAAGTATTATTAATTAAACCGGAATTTACAAAATCTCAGCATATATATAACAAAGAGTTAAGGGGTGAAAAAGTAGACTTAGGTCAATTCAAAGGGACATACTGAAAGTCAAAGTAACAATGAAGATCATGAAACCAAATATCAACGGTAATAGTACGTCTGTTATGATATCAAAATAAAGTTTACTAGCTTGATCATCGTTCGTCTGTCTGAGGTCGATTTTCTTTTTCGAGTTGTTCAACTGGTAAAGATAACAAAATCAAGTGTAGATTGTTGGATTTGATCAGTGTATGAAATTATAAAAGTAGTGTGTGTTTACATAATGAACTTGCTTATCACATTCGTGTTGATTTCGTCACCTCATGGGTGAGGGAGGTGTTGTAACCGGGTCAGATTCTGTTTTAGTCTATCATTCCTATTCAAGAAATTTGGATTCCACTTGATGTGAAGTACTTCTGATATTTGATGTTCTTTTTGATTTCTGAAGTTTTTCTGGATTATTTCAATATTGTCAAAATCAATCCTATAGACCACCTATGGCTGATGATTTTTGACGTTTTTCTAGGTCAACCGGATTTCTTAGTGGTCAAACAGATGCTATACGGTGTTTATTTCTACTAATTTTGATTTCTCAAAATGTCTGTCCGATGTATATCGCATCACATTCCAAGCATTTTATTTTATAGACTCAATTAGATAGAGAATCTCTACGGAGTTCGTCTTTTATACGAACAAGGTTGTTTTGCAGTGTGTAATGTTTTGTAGGAAACTCTGGTGTCAAGTTCATTGAGTACTCTTCTGATATCATCTGACCATTCCGCTGTATATGGAATGACAGCTGTTGAGGTCTATGCTGTCGGAATACGTTTTCAACTATACTTAATGTCAGTGTTGATTCTGTTGATGAAGTTCTTTGAGTAGTTATTTTACTTGAGAGTCTCAGTAATGTTTGATATTTCTTCTTCCTTTTCTTTCTCATTCATTATCAGAGAGTGTGCTCGTCTAAGAAGACTTGAAGGATCCCATCAGCGCAAAGATTACAGATTTCAAAAATAAATTGTTTATCCCATCTCATCTTATCTACAACAAGACTGAATTTATCCTAGCTTTATCTGAAACAGAGGTTACCGGAATTTACTTGAATAGGCCGAATCTGTGTATCCAAGGGAAATATGTTCAATCTTAACATTCTCCTCAGCCATTCTCATTATCAGTCTTGCACTTATTATTTTTCCCTTGCATTCCGAGTGGAACATACGGCTTCAACAACACATCTCCACTTTGTCTTCTCTTCTACCTTCCTCTTCAGGGGGGTTCACGATTGGGCAAACTGTCTCCCTACCACCGAAGACCCACTCATTGTTTCCCACTTGGATTGCACTCGAGCATTGGCCTACACTGAGTGTGATGTCATTCGACGATCTCCTCAATGTATGCCCGATAGTTCATCGCCACTTTCTTCTACATATTGGTTGAGCAATCGGCTCTTGCGTGTTGGTTTGTTCCAGTGCAAACTTTCTTGCTGTTTATTCTATCTAGCTGGCCATTTGATTTTCAGCATGGAGCCAGTCGGTGAATGGGGCAGCTGTTGATTAAAGTCTGTAACAGGCTGTTGGAAATCCTCTTCGTGACTCACATGCTGAACAAGTTTCTGACCCGCATAGAAGGTCTGATCGACTTCACATTGGTGTTAAAAATGCGAATCTTGCTCCTTATGATGACTGTAGTCCAGATGATTTCCAAACTGGTTTCAGGTTGATGAAGGTGTACGTGAAGGAGGTTCCCTCTAATAAATGGTGGTTGATGGTGTTTGGTGCTGGTGGTTGTTAATGCTGTTGACTAGTTATTTCTATCAGCTTCGTCTTCTCTATGTTCACCTGGAGTCGTGTTTTCTCTGCCAGCCTCTTCTGCCAGTTTTTTGTTTTGTTTTTTGCTTGCAAGTCTCCACGTTTGTGTAACATTAGATATATATCATCCACGCGCACAATCCAAATCTTCTAAAGTCTTCTTATTGATTGTCCAGTGTATTCCTGTCTCCTTCGCTCCCAACGCCCAGTGTAATGCATAATCCAGTCCACTACAGTTAGGAATATTATCGTGAGTGAAAATAGGCAGACAGCCTTGTCTTACTTCTGTATGGACTTCGAAGTTGTGCAATATATACTAGTATTAATGATTGTTATTATCACTATGCCTGATTCACTTGACGTCATCTACTCTAATAATTAATAACATAATAAATTGGTTCTGTTATTTTTCTCATTTATCATCCCTCACTTTACAGATCATTAATTACGTATTAGTCTGTAGCCGACTTTTATAAAATAACTGTTTATTCCTATTAAGCGGTCGTATATCCTAACTGTCATTTAAATTTCCATGATTCCTCTTCAACCCTAGTATACGTACCTCAAGATTGATAATTAATTTCTTTTTGAGTTTCAAAAGACTAAAAATACTCATTAAGTCTTCTAAAAGAAAATAAATAAAAGACATTTCGGTGAAGGAAATTTTCCTTATCGTTGAAATTGTCTTTAGATTCTGTGCAGTCGTATTTATATCTGCTCAAAAAATTTATAGTGGTCAATTACTGAGGGTGATTCGATTTTTATAACTACACAGAAATGGTTCCTAGGATAAAATAAAAAGTGAAAAAAAATTACGTAATAGCCAACAATACGAAGGAAGGAAAGGTCTGAGATTGTTAGTGAATGAGAAGAAAGGTAGTTGAGTGTTCACTTAAAAATGTGAAGACAGTGAGAACTTGTGCGTGTAGCGTATCTTGAATGTTTGAAGTTTTGTTTTAACGCATTCATTCACTATGGCGCCACACCATTTTATTGTTTCCGACATGACT
Source organism: Trichobilharzia regenti (assembly GCA_944472135.2). Taxonomy (NCBI): domain Eukaryota; kingdom Metazoa; phylum Platyhelminthes; class Trematoda; order Strigeidida; family Schistosomatidae; genus Trichobilharzia; species Trichobilharzia regenti. The sequence goes on along the minus strand of OX235264.1, from coordinate 115,292,440 downwards.
GTACACAGGTGGTTCGCTACTCTTTTGTGCTACCATTAAGCGGAATCTTAGAGCTTACTACCTAGCCAGGCAACAGTTAAGTCGTATAGCATTCTTATTTATTAAAATTGATATTTAATTTGTGTAAAAATACAACTCCCATCAGGACACACTACCCAGTCTCCAGCCTTTCTACATTGAGTTCCTTAATCGGTACTTACACGCTAGGTAGAGTGTTAAGAGGAGAAGTCTTTATTAAGTGATGTTAGCTGAGGTCTATCTTGAGTACAATCAACGCTTACATACGAACTGGACAAGTATGAGTGACAACATCGAAGTAATTCCTGAAGATAAAAGCGACTGGCTACAGAAAAGATCAAGACAATTGTAGAATAAGACACTGAACAAACATTTACTGTACACACAATTTGGTAATTAAGTTTATGAATAGCCAGTTACTGTGAGATACAAAACTTCCGAAACCTAGAGCAAATTTTATTACATAGGATAGAGAAGATTTGTAGCTCAGGTGCATGATTTTGATGTGGTTTTGTTCTCTGAGCTGGATGGTTAGTTGAATTTCATTAGCCATTGGTCTTGTTTTGTGATCTGTCCAGTTTTGCTGAGTTTGTTTAAGGTCCTTTGGATGCGGTTGTCCAATGTCTGTATGGGATTTGTTGGGAGTTGTTGATATACATCGTCATCTTTGAGTAGTTCTTCAGCTTTCTCGGTGTATTCTTCTCTGTCCATGACTACTGTTGTTCTTCCTTTGTCGGCTGGTAAAATGACGATGTCCTTCCTATTTTTCAGCTTTTTGAGGGCCTTTAGTTCTTGAGAGTTGAGTTGTGTGAGTTGTCTTTTCTGTTTGACCATTGGTACAATTGTTTGGCGTATCTCTTCCTGTGTTTCCTCGTTCAAGTTTGATGATTTGAGTAATGATTCAAGGGTAGCGAAGAAATCAGTTTTTGAAGCATCTCCGGTGTTGTAGTTTAATCCTTTTTGTAGTAGTTGTTGTTCCATTTTTGATAGTGGTTGTTTTGATAGGTTGACTACGCAGTCTATGGGCGTATTGTCTGGTTGTTGTTTTCTAATCTTGGCTAGTTTGGTTTTGAGGGCTCTTCGTCTTTGTTCTCTGTGTTTTCCACTTGAAAGTGTAATTGCGGTGATCAGCGTTGACAGGTGTTCTTGGTTGAGGGTTTTCTCTAATTTTGCTTTTTGGACATCTATTATTTGTTGATATTTGTTGATCCGATAATGTGCGTCCGTAATATTAATTTGACCATTCGTCTTCCACATTGTTCGGCCAATTTCCATCCCATTGGGCAGTTGACTGGTGATTTGTATCTTACACTGTTTGATAGGATTGAATGAAGAAGGCACTCGTGGAGAAAGAATAATTGTTCTCTGGTGGATCCTTGCCTTTTGGCGAAGTTTTCCCACTTTCAAACAGAAAGAAGCGTGTCCCGCTCGTAAGATTTAGATATGATATTAAAGATTTGTAGCTCAGGTGGATGATTTTGATGTGGTTTTGTTCTCTGAGCTGGATGGTTAGTTTGCGAAGCTTTCATCACCTTACTGGGTGACATCTTCAGCGCATACTTCAATTTGAAGTGAGCTTTTAGATTTCTCCACGAGTTTATTAATCATCTCTCCTGGTGACCTTGGACGTGATTGGTTGTTTGTGTGTGTTTTCACACCTTCTAGGTTACTTGTATTGGAACTGATTGTTTCTTTGACTTGAACTTTGACCCTTTGTGTGTGAAGTTTCTTTCTTATTGGTTGATAAATTTTGTCTATCTCGATGTGTCTATTGATTGATGATTCACTGGAATGCCAAGCTTCTAAAAATTCCCTAGCATTCTTGTTATTTCCTTTGTCTAATATTTGAACGTTGTCCCAGTCGAATTGATATCCGTGGTTGTCTGTGTGTAGTGAAATGAGGGAGTGGATATCATGTCTTTTGACGGCTAGCTTATGTTCGTGAATACGAAGACGAAGGGGACGTCTACTTTGGTCAATCTAAACAACCACTATCAAAAATGGAACAACAACTACTACAAAAAGGATTAAACTACAACACCGGAGATGCTTCAAAAACTGATTTCTTCGCTCCCTTGAATCATTACTCAAATCATCAAACTTGAACGAGGAAACACAGGAAGAGATACGCCAAACAATTGTACCAATGGTCAAACAGAAAAGACAACACACACAACTCAACTCTCAAGAACTAAAGGCCCTCAAAAAGCTGAAAAATAGGAAGGACATCGTCATTTTACCAGCCGACAAAGGAAGAACAACAGTAGTCATGGACAGAGAAGAATACACCAAGAAAGCTGAAGAACTACTCAAAGATGAAGATGTATATCAACAACTCCCAACAAATCCCATACAAACATTGGACAACCGCATCCAAAGGACCTTAAACAAGCTCAGCAAAACTGGACAGATCACAAAACAAGACCAATGGCGAATGAAATCCAATGGACCAGTCCTACCTCGATTCTACGGCAGACCCAAAATACACAAGGCAAATATCCCGTTACGACCAATTGTATCACTCCCAGGAACTCCAACATATAATTTGTCCAAAGAATTATACAGAAAACTAAAACACCTAACGGAATCTGTGATCACTCCATCAACTCTGCTATCCAATTCCTAGAGAAAATCAGAGGCATCCAAATAGATGAACAAGAAATAATGGTATCCTTCGACGTGACAGCATTATATACCTCTATCGGACAAAAACTAGCAAAAGAAACCATGGAGCAATTACTTAGCAACGACGAACAACTTCCACAACAATCAAAAATGCAACACACAAGCTGGATGGAATGCATAAATCTATGCCTAACAACATACTTCCAATTCAACGGCCAAATATATGAACAAGTCAAAGGAACACCCATGGGATCGCCAATATCAGGTTTGATTGCAGAAGCAGTGATGCAAAGACTCGAAAACATAATTCTACCAAAGATCAAACCCAAGATTTGGATACGCTACGTCGACGACACATTTGTAATAATCAAAAGAAACGAATTAGATAAAACTCACAACTTAATAAACAACGTCTTCAACGACATCAAATTCACAAGAGAAGAGGAATCCGAGAACAAAATACCATTTTTGGACGTCTTAGTCAGGCGAACAACTACAGGAGAATTAGAAACTCAAGTTTATAGGAAATCAACTCACACAGACCAAATACTGAATTACAACAGCAACAACCCAATAACACACAAAAGGAATTGCATACAAACACTATTCAAGAGAGCAAGGACTCACTGCAGCACTCCCACCTTAAGAAAAATTGAAGAAAAGTATCTCATGGACGTCTTCCAAAAGAATGGATATCCACGGAATTTCATCAAGAGACATATACCCCCAAGCCAACCTACCAAAGCAAAAGCCACCAAGGAAAGCACAAAGAAAATCGCCTTACCATATATAAAGGATATCTCAGAAATCACTACAAGACTCTTCAAACCTTTAGGAATTGACGTCGTACACAAACCAACAAAGTCGCTGCACTCAATTCTATGTCAACCAAAAGACTCAACAGCGAAAGAAGACAAAACCAACATCATCTACAAAATAAACTGTAACAACTGCGAAAAACACTACATTGGCCAAAGTGGACGTCCCCTTCGTCTTCGTATCCACGAACATAAGCTAGCCGTCAAAAGACATGATATCCACTCCCTCATTTCACTACACACAGACAACCACGGACATCAATTCGACTGGGACAACGTTCAAATATTAGACAAAGGAAATAACAAGAATGCTAGAGAATTTTTAGAAGCTTGGCATTCCAGTGAATCATCAATCAATAGACACATCGAGATAGACAAAATTTATCAACCAATAAGAAAGAAACTTCACACACAAAGGGTCAAAGTTCAAGTCAAAGAAACAATCAGTTCCAATACAAGTAACCTAGAAGGTGTGAAAACACACACAAACAACCAATCACGTCCAAGGTCACCAGGAGAGATGATTAATAAACTCGTGGAGAAATCTAAAAGCTCACTTCAAATTGAAGTATGCGCTGAAGATGTCACCCAGTAAGGTGATGAAAGCTTCGCAAACTAACCATCCAGCTCAGAGAACAAAACCGCATCAAAAACAGATTTTATTATATAGTTTCACTTCTCTCCCTGCCGTCCACTTCTCTGTTGTCCTCATTTGCATTCATTTCCTCCTCATAGAATCTGTTCCATATCACCCCACTAATCATTTCTCATTAGGATTCTCCTCAAGAGTTTGGCGTGGGATGCTGCCCGATGATCTCATCAGAGTGTGTCCAATCCACCTGCATCTTCTCCGGAATAATTTTTGCTAAACAACAAGTTCGTCATTGGTTAGTACCGTGAGTTTCCTGTCAGTGATTCTCTCAAGCCATTTGATCTTCGTACAAAGCCGTAGAAGTGGAAAGCTATTGATATAATTCTGAAGTCTGTTTGAAATGCTTTCTGTGATGCTCTTGTAATTGAAATGACGCCGACTACAAAAGTGAAGGAATCGGCCTCTTTCAAATTTATTCCACTGATGGTGATTAGTTCTTGCTGTTGTCGTTTTTGACTATCTTCATAACCTCCATCTTTCATGTGTTCATTTGAAACTCTATTTTTGCTTTCTGTTTCTTCCACCAATTTTTCGGCTTTCCCGTGTAAGTCTTCGAGTTTGTATGCCATTAAACAGAAATCATCCATGCGCACAATCCAGATCTTCTAGAGTCTTCTTATGGGTTGAATGTATTCCTACCTTCTATCTACCCATACAGCATGTTCCGTATGATCCATTCTATCACAATTGGAAATATCATCCGTGGCGTTAGAACGCTGACAACCTTATCCTACTCCAAAGTACTCATTTCAAAGCACATCACTCAACCATTGTCCAATAATAAACCATCAAACGTTTTTAGTGGATATAAATACGATGGTGCCATTCGAATTCGCTGTTTGAATGACATAATCTTGGTATATTGTTCTAAAAAAACTAAGTGCTAGTGACTGCGTTGTTGGCACAGCGGTAAAATGTTCACCAATCACGCATGAATTCTAAGGTTCGATTCCCAGCAGGCGCACTCCTTTACCTAGCTAAGCCAGTAATAAGATTGGTAAAGAGGAAAGGTCGGGCAGGGCATGAGGCATGTAAAAATAAACACCACTGCTACAGAAACTTTAAGCCTACAGCTTGAAGTGGCTCTATGTTCCACTGGGAACGTAAAGGAATAAATCAAGCGCTAGCGATCTTTTGAAGAGGAACTAATTGTTAGGAATATATTCTTTACTAAATGCCCATCATGAAGGCATCTAATGAAAACTGATCTGCTATTTTTGTATCTTTTCACGTGCTTTTTAGATGTCGAGTAAATTAATTTTCTGTTATGCATCTCTCCTAATACCACTTTAAAAGTAACTTCTGTAACTTGATATCATGCTCACCCCTTAACTCATTCCGGTCATTTAGCTAATAGTTTTTCTCCAAGTTTGACCACGGACTGATGTGAGTTAAGAGCCACTGAAAACCAGCAGGGAACACTGAACGGTCGCCTCGTCCTGGTTTTGGACTTATCTGCAGCATGTATCCACTAGGGTTCAAATCCACTACCTTCTGGTTACAAGGCGAGTTCGTACTCACTCCAGTAGCTTATGAATTCTAACTTCTATCATTTCGTGATTTTAACGTGACCGGTGACTATTTGTCTTAACTCCCTACGGGGTGGACCTTATTGGTTACGAACCAATAGAAGTTAGAATTCATGAGCCACTAGATCGGGTACCAGTGTCTGAACGGTCTATGAGCTTTGCTTGTAACCTGTAGGTCCAGATTTCAAACCACTGTGGTGGGTGGGTACTTTCAAGGACTAGGACTAAATAACTATTCAGTACTCCCCATTGATTTCAATGGTCCTCTAACTCACATCAACGCGTGACCAAACCTGAATCAAAATGACTCTAGAAAACCTCATATTTTATTATCTATCTATTATAGATAGATAGAAATTACATTTCATAATCTATTCGGTCTTCTTTTCACAATACCTTAAGAACGCCAGAAACAGCGTAAACATTTTTGTCTTCAGTAAGTTCATGGTGAGATATTTAACGGTATGATAAATGACACCTAAGAACACAAAAAGAAACTAATGTAATAGGCAGTTAAGTATCTTTTATTAGTCAAAAATTCATTAAAGTTAATCTTTCAACTTATTTTTCATAAATCTAGATTTAATTCTGAATGCACAACACGGTTGACTTGTAGGAAATTAGCAGTTAATAATACAGATATGATGAAAACGATTTGTAGCTCAGGTGGTTTATTTACCAAGCCTCAATGTCTCTGGCGTTAATAACAAGTTGAATTGGGTTTATAAACTCCTCAGTGCTTGTAACAATTCGCTCTCCAGATAAACTTAAACGCAACGAGTTACCTCCACGGATTTTCTAACCCCATTGTTCACTGGTTTCCATATGGATTCATTTATCGTATTTCGAAACAGTAATATCACAAGAAAACAGTTCAAAAACATCTTTAAGTGATAACATGTAACAGAATAGCACTTAATTGAATGTCAGATAAATCAAGGGAAGTTATACAGAATTTATGAGTTCATGGGTTCAACAGCAGGCCAAGATGGCATTAGTGGCTAGGTGTGTTTCTTTTCAAAGTAGAGCTCGGTTTGTTTTAAGCGAAATGCAGTCCCCCACTATTCGGAGTATTGATTATTCAGAGGCTTTTGCAAATTTATTTAGTATTCGATAGTTGATAGAAGAAGAATCTACAATGACAGCTTTGTGGTTTGTTTGAACCAGGTGGTCTGTCATTTATTTAGCCATACTGGTAGGTGTTCTCAACCATGAATAAAAGTAAATGGAGATGGATCGGACAACAATGAGCCGAATGTCAAATGACAACTCGTTCCAGGCCATCGTTTTAGTGTAACCCGAGTGAGAAACGGCGAGTCAGGTGTATTTCCGTGTGTGATATGGAGGAGATCGTGTAGGGAGAAGATGAAAGCTTATAAACAAACGTCGGGTCAGCTGAAACAAACTGTAGGGAACACAAAAAGGTGGAAATGATCTACTGAAGCTTTATGTTCCACTCAGAACACAAGGGAATGTAGATCCATGACTTCCTGCAGAACAACGCGCATATTTGTCACGTCTTGTCGCTAGCAATTATTCCCGCACACATTACTGTAGCTGATGGCCGTTTAATAGCTGACACTATTCCCTTCAGCCCTGAGTTTACATGCACAAAGCAGAGAATTCAGTGACTACCATCAAGGAGTCGAAATAGATAGCAGATAGTCATTGGTGAAGTACACAAATATACATGAAACTTCACCAAAGCTACTTAAAGAATCCCAAAATTTTCATAAAGTGAAATGCGATCTGCTTGACAATGTGAATTTTATCAACAGGAAAACCATAGTATTTACTCCGATATATACCACTAATCGCCGACCAATAGTACTTGAGGACTAAACCGATCAGATAACAGGAGACTGAATGGTTTGCCTAATTCTAACATGGATCTATCTAGTGCTGACTTTTACCATGGTTCAAATTACGAGAAAATCGTAATTTTCTCTAAGATAAAGGATGCATTTTACCAATAAGTATGAAAAGACGTCAATTCCACTGTCCTAATTTCTTTTAAAGTTGTTCCTCCTCATGACTAGTTAACTTCTTTGGAGTTCCCTTGATTTCTAGTCGCTATTACAGACTTGAGGTGATATACTTGAGGTGATACGGGTGAAATTAACCGTAACTAGGAAACTAGTCAGCGAGAATTTCTATAGTCTAAATCTTATGGTAAGCGAAATATTCCTATATTGATTTATAAGAAAAAGACGTAGACAGTGGAGGAAATTTTCTCTCCAAAGATTCATTTTCATAAGATGTACAATATCGTAATTATATTCAACAAAGAAATCATAAGACTAATCAGATACCGGTTAAATCTGTGCTTGAAAACATATTAGGTAATATAAGGTGTGGTGACTAACTGGAAGTTAGAAAAGAGGCACAAATTAACATGAAGCAATTAGTGTGAGAAAATGACTAATCACTTGGATTGCTTTTATTGTATTTGAGTTCTCTAAGCTGGATAGTTTATTTGCGAAGCTTTCATTGGCCTACTAAATAACACATATCTTCAACGCATACTTCAATTTGAAGTGAAGTGAGCTCTTAGATTTCTTCACGAGTTTATTAGTCATCTCTCCTGGTGACCCTGAATGTGATAACTTGTTTTCGTGTGTGTTTTCACACGCTCTAGGCTACTTGTATTCGTATAGGTATTGATTGTTTCCTTGACCTAAAGTTTGAGTCTCTGTGTGTGTGAGATTTCCTTCTTATCGATGGATGAATTTTGTCTATATCAATGTGTCTGTTTGGTTGACAATTCACTGGAATACCACACTTCTAAAAATTCTGTACCATTCTCGGTATTCTCCGTGTTTAATATTTGACTGGATGTCATGTCTTTTGATGGCTAGTTTATGTTCGTGGATGTACGTCAGTGGCACAGTGTTTAAGACTCTCGTCGACCATGTACATGGCCCGAGGTTCGATCCCCTGCCGACGAAGCACACCTGATATCTATGGTCGGCCTGCAAATTTGGGCTACCGATATGCCATGCTGAAAATTCCATACCTGTACCAAACATACGGTGTGGAGTCAAGTTGTAAATCAAAAATAAATAAAAAAATGTATGTGCATGGTCGGCGAGCGTCCTAACCTCTGTGCCACCAACGCACTAATCCAATTAATTTTGCATCTTTTTGTAGGATCAAAAATCCTATGACTCTGTTTGTCAGGTGAACTGATAGATCCACACAGAGGTGATTAGTCAAGGAAGTTTATCTTTTATAGAGATGGTGAACAGCTTATCCTAAGTGAAGGTCATTTGTAATATTACAGTCGAGAACATGTTACTGACTGATTTAGAGAGACGATTTTTGAGCATATCTGAAGCCTGATCATCTTTTAGTTCCAAATTCATGAATATTTCTCGCTGTTCACCAGTCGTCAGTTGTTCTCCATATCTGCAAAATATAAGCTCCCTTGTCCGGTCGTTTCGTTGTGCATCCATCAGTTCACCTGATCTGTGTGGAGCAAGGTACATTTGCGAAGCCAGAAAACGCTTTCCACACGGATGTAAGAACATATTCCAGCATGGTTTTACAAAGGCGAAATGAAGGGTTTGAGAAGCTCTATTCTAGTACACCTGATCGACTTCTGTCACTCTACCAACCCTGATAATGACTTTAAGATTATCTGTCGAATTCGTGTTAACCTGCCACGTTTTCTACATTTTAATCTTTTAAAGGCAATGGAGGACTTGACCATCCATGAATTCAAGTCAGATTTTTGTGTACAACAGAAGTATGTTCAATCTCTAATTTCTTCTTTGACCGCAAATGGATGAACATTTGCTGATTTTTTATTTTGTTTACCTAGTTAATCTATGTACCTTTCCCTCATAACTAAAATTATTATTATTATTACTAGGATTATTATTACTCTCACTTTGATCTGTTTCCGGTACTGTTTCAAATATCCTACTTGTCATTCTAAATCAAAATTCTCTCTTATGGATTTTCACGTCATTTTATGTAACATTATTGTATTTTCCTACCAACCCTATAATTATACACCTCCTTCCAACATGCATACATCTTAAGGACTATTCTATATCTCAGATTATTTATCTTGCAATTTGACACTCGAAATTTAACTATCCTTATGATCACAAACATTTTAATTGCATTTCATACAACTATTATTATTACTTTATAATTCACAATTTTGTTTAAATTTCCTCATGGGATATAATTTCTTAAAAACATCATTTAATATACGATTGTACACTTGTTTCAATCAACTTTTTGTTATTCGGTTTAAATATTTATTCATAAACTTTTATTCATGTCCGATGAATGTTTTGAGAATTTGAAGCAGTTCGTCGTCCCTCTTGACCGTCAATCATCTATGTAGAATATAGTATGGTTGATCGTGAAAATAAATTTCTCATCAGAGTTATTTGTCGCACAATAAGGAGAGAACGAACATATTTTTAGCTTCCATAATACAAGCTCGTTTTATTTCATCAATCCTCTTCAGCTGCGTACATCTTAAACAAAATCAAAATATAAGTTACAAAATAGTTTGCCTGAACATATTACTTTTTCACAGTGACTTCCAGTTATAGATAGAAAAGTATAAAAAAATACAATCCATGAAATTGATGTAGGTCGACGAATTATTCACCGTTGAAAGAATGGCTTTGTATGGCTTGTGCGTTGGCTGGACAGCGGTTAGGACGCTCGCCAACCGTGTACATGGTCCGGGGATCGATCCGAGGCCGTTGACTTACTCTATTATCGCGCAAGTCCTAGCATTAAATGAACTCATTTAGAATTCCCCATGAATGAAAGAATTGTGTCTCTTGGTGACCATCTTCATGACAGGTAGTCGATTTACATATGTATTGGTCATTTTATATTGACTTGAATTTTGAACTTCGTGACTGAACCAACCGACTCAGATGACACAAATAATTCCGAAAACAACTTGTGCTTCTGAATTTTCCGTGCTATTTCTCTCACTTATATCCATAAATTAATAAACAACATATTTGAAGACATCAAAATCACCATAAGAGAAGAAGGAATTAGATAATAAAATCCCATTTTGAGATGTCTTAATCAAGAGAACTAACACAGGCAGCCTGGAAACACAAGTATATAGAGAATAAACTGCCACAGGTCAAATACTTAACTATAATAGTAATAACCCAATTACCCACAAAGGAAACTGTGTGCAGACATTGTTTAAAAGACTTTAAACACACAATAGCACTCCAATATTCAAGAGAATGAAGGAAAAATACCTACTAATCGTCTTCAAATAGAGTGGATATCCACACACAATTTCATCAAAAAGTGCTTCAAATCAAGTCATAACACCAACAGCAAGCCGAAATCAAAGAACACCAGAAAGATCATCCTACCAATCATATCAACAACAAAAAAATCCCAGAATTAACAACTAGAACATGAAGACCATTTGAAATAGATATATCACATAAACCGAGCTAACATAATCACTTAATTCGATATTGTGCAAACCGAAAGACCAGTCCAATCGAAAAAGAAGCAAGATAAAATCAATACCATTCACAAAATTAATTGTATGCATTGTAACAGATAGTACATTGATCGAAGTGAGCGCCCCCTTTGAATCAGAGTCCAAGAACACAAATTAAATGTAAAAAAGGACATGATGTACATATTCTTTCATATCAGTGCATTATAGACATCAATTTGATTGGGATAATGTCAAAATTTTTGAACAGAGGAAACAGCAAAAGTGTAGTCAGGGAATTCTTAGACGCCTGGTACTCAAGTTAACCAATGATTTTTTTTTCCTTCACGTTCCCAGTGGAGCATAGGGCTTCAAGCTAGTAGCTTGAAGTTTCTGTAGCAGAGTTTTTATTTTACAGGATGGGGTTGCTAGCCTCATGCCCAACCTTTGCTCTTTACCAGAATTATTTCTGGCTTAGAGAGGTAAGGGTGTGCGTCGGCCGGGGATCGAACCACGGACCACGTGCATGGTCGGCGAGCGTCATAACCGCTATGCCGCCATAAAGATATTATTATAGACCAAATTTACCAACTAATAAAAAGTAAATCACTTGACAAGAAAGCTCAAAGTTCAAGTCAATAATAAAGATCACTATGGATGTAAATCGACTAGCAGTAACGATGGTGGTTGCCAGAAGACACAATTTTATCATTCATGGGGAATTTAAATCAGTTCATTTTATACTACAACTTGCACTGAAGATGTTGTCTAGAAGAGGGACAATGAGAGCTTCGCAATTAAATCAACCAGCTGAGAGGAGAACACAACTAACTGCAAAAGGATTAGATGATCTATCTAAATCCAAAGGGGTCACCTTTCACACTGAATACACACACTGTACATTTAGTTGTCATTTTTGAGTACATTTAAGGTTATCATGAGCATATATGCATGTTTTTAGAAGAGATGATGAAAATAGACCGTGGTTCAATATAATGACTTCCTTAACTTGATTATATGGCATGCTGTTAGCTTCAAATTACCTTTGATTGAATAAATGTATTGAGGAAATCATTATAGTAATAATTGTAAAACTAATAACAATAATAATGGCTTCCAAGAGTTTGTTTGTAGTGGTTTCGTTCGTCTCAAGTTTAACCATGGATCTATATCGGCTAGAAAACAACTTAAAACCAGGAAGAAGTAGTGGACAGCTACCTCATCCTGCCAACTACCCTTCAGCAAATGTGGAGACAGTAATTGCCACTGCGAAAACTGAAATTCGCTGTCACTGTGGAGCAAGTAAGTAAAGCTAAAGAAAAAGATAAAATTCCGCAACAAACCATGAAGTTCCTACGAAATTCTTGGCCAGTATCATCATCCAATCATAACTTCAAGCAACTAGTCCCCCGCTGCCACGATCTCGGCATCGTTAGTGACTGCTCAGTGTTTACGGAATGAGTGGTGCTACTTGATGTTCAACGTGTGCTGCATTGAAACAGTTTCATATAGAGCACCCAACAGTAGCACTTATGAAGTCAATCACCAGAAGTTGTGTATACTGGCCTAGCATGGATGCAGATACTATAGAATTCGTGCAATGGTGCCATTCATGCCAAGCTGCAGCCAAAGACTCACCCAAAGAAAAAAACCAAATGCATGGCCGCCATCTCAACCGTGGTCTCGACTGCATTTAGACTTCGCCAGACGTACTAACGGGGTATGTTATTTGATAGTGGTAGACGTCTATCCAAAATGGCCGGAGATGTTTCTGATTTCCCCAGCCTCTAACAGCAAAACGGTTGCATCACTGACTAAAATGTTTGCATGTCATGATATCCCAATAAGCGTTATGAGCGACAACGGCAGTCAGTTTACATCGAAGATTTTTCGAGATTTCTGTCAAAGAAATGGTATACAGCATATGCAGATGCCACCCTACCACCCTCAATCTGATGGGCAGGCAGAGAGATTCGCGGACACTTTCAAAACATCTCTTCTAGAAGCGAGGGGAGGGCCCACATTGGAAACGATACAGCAGTTCCTCTTTGTGTGTCACACAACGCCAACCTTAGTAATGAAGAGAAGCCCAGCAGAACTCTTAATGGGACGAATGTTGCGTACTCATCAACACGCAATGCTATTATCGGCACCAGCAAAAGGAAAAACAACCGCAGGATACTTACACAAGGGAGGATCGGTATACACTCGATACTATCAAGCAGGAAGGGAGTCATGGAGAGAAGGCTAAATAAAAGCTCAAATGGGAGCCATTTTGTATGAGGTTACAGTGGGTCGTGAAACTTGGATGAGACATAAAAACCAATAACTACGTCGTCACGTTACACCTGCAGAGTTCATCATACCCCATGACCTACTACTTGAAACATTTAATTTACCAACTCCGTGGTAGCCTCAGCCAAAGAAGGATCTGCAACCAAGAAAACGATCTAGTTGCAGAAGATCTTAGACTGTACAATTTCAAGTAGGCCCAAAGGCGAGAAGTACTCAGTGTCTTTGTACAGTTTTCTTTCTCTTTTGAGGGGAAATTGTTATACACCTAATGTCGCCTGAAACCTAAAAATAAATACTTTAAGCATATATATCGCTTGCTGGCGTGAGCCATTTGTTTTGCCCTCTGTTTGGATATCTGCATTCCTATTGACTGTTAACACTTTTAATGCATCACTGAATTGTTGCATTTCAGAGCAATTCTAACGGTATATTTATACAGAGTTAGTGCCTAACATTTTGAATGTTGTTTGAGACAGTAAAAGCTCCCCTGTTGACATCCAATCTTTTCTTTCGTTATTGCGTGCCAGCGGTGTTAATGTTGTTGTTGCTGCTGACGTGCGATTAGGAAAGATTAACCAGCGCATTAAGTTAGTATTCGCTCATAGTGTAGCAGGCCGTAGTTTCAGACCTAACATTGAGATCCTAAGATATAACTAAATAATTTAATACTGGATGTTTTTATTTTTGTTTATTCCTTCACGTTCCCAATGGGACATAGGACTACTTCAAGCTAGAGGTTAGAAGTTTCTGTAACAGAGGTGTTTCTTTTTACAGGATGGAGCTGCTAGCCTCCTTCCCGACTTTCCATCTTTACTAGTCTTATTACTGGCTTAATGAGGTAAAGGTGTGCGTCTCTGGCCGGGAATCGAGCCCTGGACCACATGAGGCATGCTTGGTGAACACTCTATCGCTGTGCCACCAACGCAATACTGCATGTAATTAGTCCTATTTCTCATACAGTGACACTTTGCGCTAATAATCTCAGCAACAGTCACCTTATCTATTGGGATACACTCCCATCCACATTGTGCGTCGGTGGCACAGTGGTTAAGACTCTCGCCGACCATACACATGGTGCAGGGTTCGAGCCTTCGCCGACGCACACCTGATATCTATAGTCGGCCTGCAAAATTTGGGCTACCAATATCCACGCTGAAAATTCCATACTTGTACCAAAAATACGGTGTGGAATCAAGCTGTAATAAAAAATTTTTAAAAAATACTCAAGTTTAGTAGAAAACTGAAAATTAGCAAGTTGAAGATATCTCAAATACTCGTGAGAGTAGAAAAAACCATTAGTTTTTGTGTTTTAACATCAATTAAAACAAACAGAACAAGAGTAATGATATGCAATATAATAATAGATGTGCATCGATGACAGAGTGGTCCCGGTTGCCAACTCACTCCTCTACCACGCTAAAGGAAAGGTCGGGTATTAGGCTAGCAAAAAAATAATAAATAAACACTGCTACAGAAACTTTGAGCTTCTAGCATGAAGTGGCCCTATTTTCCACTGAGAACGTGAAGAAGTACAAACAAAAATAATGATAGAGGTGTTCAGTGGTAGCCCAAGTTTGAAACAGACCACCAACCTTGTACATCCTACAGACAGTCAATCCATAAATGAACACACCACCAACAACAACAATAACAATAAAAAATAAAAATTGGGAATTGGAATGCCATAATAAACAGGGGGATGGATAAAACAAACAAAGTAGCATTATAATAACTAAGAAGACTGACATTGTGCAATTAGGGGTTAGAAATGTAGAAATAACAAAATAGACAGGATGTTTGGATAAAAACTAATGTGATGAATAATTGTTTATGCAATCAGGGATTAAATATGTAGAAATAGTAAAATGACAAAATAAACACTAAGTTCGGGTATGAAAATATGGTAGTGTAAACAAGGATTAAGAAAAACTTGAAATAACATGAATAAACAGGAAGTTTAGATAAGAAAGGCTCTTGCTCTTGTGGAGCTGAGTACGTTGGCCGTACTATGCGCCGACTTGAAAAACGCGCTCGTGAACACTATCCAGCCCGGCTAGTAAAAGGAGAACGAAAACGGGTAAATAATTCGGTGACAGAACACCTGGTGAATTCAGGACATTCAGCGCCACCCGAAAAATCCTTCAAAATCATTTACAAGATTCGATCAAACCCATCAAAGGGAGTAAAATCAAGACATCTGGGCATAGCCGAGGCGCTAGCTATACAAAAGCTCAAACCCACGCTTTGTATACAAAAGAAATACATCCAACCCCTGTCCTTGCCATGGCCATCATAAACAGGTAATTTTTAGTAATCACCATCCCATCGCCTTCCTTATCTAAACTTCCTGTTTATTCATGTTATTTCAAGTTTTTCTTAATCCTTGTTTACACTACCATATTTTCATACCCGAACTTAGTGTTTATTTTGTCATTTTACTATTTCTACATATTTAATCCCTGATTGCATAAACAATTATTCATCACATTAGTTTTTATCCAAACATCCTGTCTATTTTGTTATTTCTACATTTCTAACCCCTAATTGCACAATGTCAGTCTTCTTAGTTATTATAATGCTACTTTGTTTGTTTTATCCATCTCCCTGTTTATTATGGCATTCCAATTCCCAATTTTTATTTTTATTAATTTGACCCTTGACCGGATATTATTCTGGAACTTTCCCATCCATTTGATATAAATACACGAATGTACAGCCTAGATGATGACTTCGTCGAAAAGAAAATTTTCTTCGCTGCAACTGTCTTCTTATTTACTCCAATAACAAAAAAGTGAAATTAAACTCATTTCACACATTATTTGAACACTATCGTTACTATTATTATTACTATTGTCATGAGTAAAGATATTAAATCAACCATACCAGATGAATATGTTATCATTTTATAATTCTAAATTCTTTGCCGGTCATTTGTCAAGGTGAATAAATGAAATATTCGATTGTAAACAGCTAAAAACAAAAAGGGAAACGCATAAATAAACCTCATTCACAATGACAGGAAGTTTTTCATCTAAACAGGAAGAAGGGATAAAAAATATGCCTACACTTACAGATCACAGATCAAATAACAGAAAACAAATATGCTGACAATAACAATGTCAAAATGATTTATATCCTAAAGTGTAAACAAAATGATGACAATGATAATAATAATGAAAATAAATTGAAAAAGTGTTAAACGATAAGAATTAACTAAATTACCTTTTGAAACGATGGAGAGAATTTCTAGGTCAGATGGTTAATTTAGATTTAGTTGTGTTCTCGTGAAGCTTTCGTTGTCTTTCTGGACAACTTGTTTGAATTCTCCATGAATGGTAATGAAATTGTATCTCCCTTGACAGCCACCATAGTAACTGACTGTATTGACTGTTTTTTTATTAATTTGGAATTTGAACTTTCTTGCAATGTTTGTAAATTTAACCTGTGGTAGTGCGTCTTTTAATCGCTGATTTACACAGGGAACATTATTTTAAAGAGTTCAAACACATTTCAGCACTCGATTACTGAAAAAAGTAGAACAGGACTATCTAACTAACTAACTATATTATTATTCCCTTGCGTTCTGAGTGGAACATAGGCCTTTAACAACAAAACTGAACTGCGTTCTGTTCTCTGCCATCCTCTTCAGCTGGGTCCATCATTGACCCGCGGTCCACTCAATATCACCGCCGTACCAACGACCTACTCGTCGCCGCTTCCCATCTAGATTCCACTCGAGCGATCGCCTGCATTGTGCGCGTTGTCATTCAACGGCCTTCTCAGTGTATGCCCGATCAATCCATCTCCACTTTCTCCTACATATTTGTGGAGCGATCGGCTCTAATATGTTAGTTTGTTTCCACAGTTTCTTGTTGCTTATTCTTTCTGATCAGTTGATCTTCACTATGGAACTAATCATTAGGACAGCTGTTCATGGAGGTCTGAAAGAGGCTGTTGGAGATTCTTTCTGTGATACACACGGCAAGTTTCTGACCCGTATAGAAGCACTGACCGACTTCACATTGGTGTTGAAAATGTGAATCTTATTCCTTATGCTGAGTGCAGTGCAGAAGATTTTCAAACTGGTTTCGGTTTGATGAAGGCGTGATTATCTCGCCTTTCCGATTCTGAATGGTTTTAACATCTTCATCCGCTCCACCGGCGTATAGTTGAAACGATGCTTCCTGGGTGGATAAGCGAAGGAAGCAAACTCTGTTAAATCTCTGCCGTTGATGTCGATTGGTGCTGGTTGTCGTTATGGTTCTTTGATTATTGTCATCAACTCCGTCTTCTCTATGTTTACCCCTCATGTCCTGTTTTCGGTGTCTCTTCAGCCAGTTTGTTGGTTTTCGCTTGCCTGCAAGTCTTCGTGTTTGTTTGACATTAGACAGATATCACCCATGCACAAAATACAGATCTTCTAGAGTCATCTTATCCATCCATTGTGAAATAACGGTTAGAATACTTAAACCACTTGAAACAGACATGAAAAACAAGGTCAATATAGTCACTTCATTCAGTATTGTGCAAACCAAACAAAGTATCTACCAGCAAAAGGAAATTAGATCAATACCACTTACAAAAAATAAGCTTCATTAAACTATAATGACTAAAGTCGGAATCCATTTCTATTCAGACACTAAATGTGTTCTTTTATATCAATCTCTGTGTGAGAGAATGTAGAAATGTTGGACAGAGGAAACATTAAACAAATCCCAGAGAAGATCTAGCAGCCTGGTATTCAGATGAATCAGCAATTAACAAACACATTACTATAGATCAAATTTACCAATTGATAAAAAGTAAATCAATGAACGAAATATCCCCATATTGAGTCATAAGAAAAAGGCGTAAACAGCGAATAAAATTTCCTTTTTGACGATTCATTTTCATGAGCTGCTGTACAATCGCAATTATATTTAACAAAGAAATCTGTAGACCAATCAGATACTGGTAGACCTTGAAAATGTATTACGAAATGTAAGATGTAAGAAGGGATGACTGCTTGTAAGTTAGAAAAAAAGCCGGAGTTGGCATGACGTAATAAGTGTGAGATAGTGGCTAATCAATAAGCTCGTGTTGAATGGACAGGAACTAGTGGAAGGGCGATAAAGTGTTTTTATATAAAATCTGTATGACAAAGCGATGTTATTAATGAACAATAATAGAGTGGTGATAAAAAATGGATGGTGGAAATAGCAATGATAATAAAAAGATAGTAGTAATAATAGTAGCAATAGCAATAATAATAATGAATCACGGAAAATACCCATTGAGTCATGAAGAAAATAAAAGACGGATTCAGCGAAGAAAATTTTCTTTATCGACGAAATCATCTTCAGAGGCTGTACAGTCGTATTTATACTGAGAAGAATGTATAGTGTTCTATTATTGAATAATAGGGGGTGACATAATTGCTGTAATTAATCATAAGTGAAAAAGTTGTAAATTACATGGTACTTGACGGAAAAAAGATAGAAGTTAGAAAAGGTTAAAATTGCTCTTGAGTGAGAATAAAGTTATTAGAGTGTCAATTTAACAAGTGTGAAGAAGGTGTGAAAATATATGAAATTGATAATAGTGAATTAATTATTAAAGCAAAAGCAAACTAAAAGTAAAATTAAAGATTAAGAACAAAATCAAAAATATTTTTTAACAGGGAAGGATAAGTGAAGAGGTTAAGACCAAGGTAGAATAAGAGACTGGACAAACTTTTTCTGTATACAGAGATCAGGGTTGTATTGATGTATTGCCAGCGCCTCCGCCATACACAAAAGCCGGAACCGGACGCCTTTTGTACAATTTGGCTTCACTTTGTAGATGATGTTGAAAGACGACTCTGGTGGAGCTACGTGGCCTGAGTTCACCAAATGCTCGAGAATTGAGCTAGTAATACAAGACAATTACTAGCTCAATTCTCGAGCATTTGGTGAACTCAGGCCACGTAGCTCCACCAGAGTCGTCTTTCAACATCATCTACAAAGTGAAGCCAAATTGTACAAAAGGCGTCAGGTTCCGGCTTTTGTGTATGGCGGAGGCGCTGGCAATACATCAATACAACCCTGATCTCTGTATACAGAAAAAGTTTGTCCAGTCTCTTATTCTACCTTGGTCTTAACCTCTTCACTTATCCTTCCCTGTTAAAAAATATTTTTGATTTTGTTCTTAATCTTTAATTTTACTTTTAGTTTGCTTTTGCTTTAATAATTAATTCACTATTATCAATTTCATATATTTTCACACCTTCTTCACACTTGTTAAATTGACACCCTAATAACTTTATTCTCACTCAAGAGCAATTTTAACCTTTTCTAACTTCTATCTTTTTTCCGTCAAGTACCATGTAATTTACAACTTTTTCACTTATGATTAATTACAGCAATTATGTCACCCCCTATTATTCAATAATAGAACACTATACATTCTTCTCAGTATAAATACGACTGTACAGCCTCTGAAGATGATTTCGTCGATAAAGAAAATAATAGTGAACTTATATGATAAAAAAGAAATAAGCAAAATTATAGTAGGAACTTTACTCTGGCCGTGGGAGGGAGAGAGAATTTATGTATCGCTTTTGAATGCATAGGTCCGGTTTTAGATCCCGAATAGCTGATGCTTCAGCTATGTACAGATTGCGTATGCGAAGTCCTTTTGTACGATATTGAGGGACTCTGTGTAGCACTGTGAAGCATTCATGTGGGGGTGCTCGATATCCGGAGAAGAGAAGGTGTTCGAGGATAGAGTTCTTACTGCTATTCTTCTTTTCTCCTCTGGCTAGCTATCCAAGCTGGACAGTGTTCCAGAATACGTTTGCGGACAACGTTATGTACGGCCCATATACTTTGCTCCACACGAGCGAGTAAACTGATAAATACACAGTGAAGCAGACGTAGGTGGTATCTTATCCTTAACGTTAGACCGTATTAACTGTCTGCTGGAGAATGTGATACGTAAGGTGGCTGTTGGAAATGTCTTTTTCAGACATTTAGAAAGGTGGTTTCTCAAAATTTCTGCTGCGATGTCACCTTTGAGTTTCAGGTTCATGAAGGGTGTTTTCTTAGGAACAATTGAGATCTTTGGCTACGGAGGCTTCTCTTCCATGTTTTTGTCTATGTATCTTGGTGGATACCCATTCTCTAGTAGGGTTTCACGTAATAAGTTTAATTCTTTCTCTACCATGTCTTTCGAACAAATTTTCCTAATCCTTGAACTTAATGTAGGTACCAGTTTTCGCTTTCGGATCAGTGGGATGAAGCTCTGGAAGTTGATAAACTGTCCTGTCCTTATCGGATTGCAATATATGGATCTTTGGATACTACAGTCTTCTAGTATGAAATATGTTTAGTAATGGAAACGCCTCATTTGAGTCACGTTCTAAGGAGAATCTTATTGATGGATGCGCTGCATTGAAGGTTTTGAGAAAACCATCTTAATCAAACTTTTCATCACAAACTATGAATGCATCATCTATGTATCTCCTGTATAAGTGCAGTTGACTTATCAAGGGATCCAGGATGTTGTTGTTTTCGAGACTCACCATGAAGCAGTTGGCCAGAAGTGGACAGAGAGGAGACCCCATCGCTACACCATCTTTCTGTAATTAGAAATAAGAAAGTTTGAAATCCAAGTCAATAAAAATTATCAATAACGGTGCAAATTAACAAGGAATCAAAGCATTTTATGTCAGGAGATACAATTAAATCATCATTCATGGAGAATTCAAACGAGTCCGTTTCATTATAAGGCCTCTCAGTTGAATAAGCCAGTCCCGAGGAAACATCAAATCGAGAAAGTATCTTTCTAACAAAAAGATCAAAAATGATTCAGTGACGTAAAAAACATACGTAAATATAAAAGGAAACAGAAAGAAACTTCCCTCGAATGACCTTGGCGGCCTGTTTGAACATTTTTGGCTACCATATTCCATGTACATTTTGCATCTATTTACTCGTATTTTATTGGTATTTACATATCACATTATGCATTCTAATCGTATTATTTACTCCCGGGATTTTATAAAACGTTTTAAACCCAAAAACTTTCATATTTGCAATAAACTCAAGAAAAAGCACCATGGAGGTTGGCAGCGTGCCTTAAAATCTACACCCATACATCACACCACTGTTCCAGTTATCATTAGTACCAACTGCCGGTCCCTGCCTAACAAAATTCTGGATTTTCAGTCCCTGTTGTCATCTAGTACCTACCACAATACTGGTATTGTCACTCTACAAGAAACCTGGCTCCATGACTCATACGATGACAATATTGTGTCTCTAAACAATTTCAATGTTTTTTGACAAGACCGTGTTTGTTCCAAGAAAAAATGTGGTGGAGGTGTTGCAACTTTTATTCACTCAAAATGGTCCATTTCTAACAAAGTTTGTTTCAAATTCTCGAATGACTTCATTGATTGCATCACTGTGAGATGTCGCCCGAAACACCTGTCAAAATACAAATTCATTTATATTTCTAATGTTTATGTCTCTCCTGGCTGTACCATATTGGATTTATCTATGTTCGCTGATGAATTCACCGCTTTTGCTGCAGCTTGCTTCGAGAACTCTTTATCAATAGTAACATGTGATTTTAATTCATGCGATCACTCCTTCCTTATATCACTTGGTCATGACAATATTGTTAACTTTGCCACCCGTCTTGGTAAAAACTGGATCTAGTATTTATCAATGATGTTGGTATATATGAAGCTCGCAAACGTGCTCCTTTACTTAACTCTGACCACTGCATCATACGTGTACTGCCTAAAATATATTCCAAATCACACAAAGGTGTCCTCTCTCACCTCTACAGTAAAGTTCAACGGAGATGCTACTCAAAAGACAACCTAGACAAGCTCAGATGCATGTTGAAAGACACTAACTGGGACTTATTTACAGAACAAACATTAGATGAAACAATCACAAACACTACTGATTATCTTAAATTCTGTTTCGAAATATGTTGTCCTAAAGAAACATTATTCATTCGATTTGATCGCTTATCTTCGCCATATCTCAAAAAGCTACGTAGAAATAAAGAACTGTTGTTCAAAACAAATGATAAGCCTGGTGTAAAAAAGTTAAACATTCTGATAAAACTGGAAATGAAAAGACTAAATGTTTTATATAATCAAAGATTTTTGTCATGTAAAACCCCTTCTAATTTATGGAAACTTTTCAAAGAAATTACTAACGGTAAGCGATGTATTTCTGTTCCATCTCTTAATGTTGACACTCTTAATAAATCTTTCATACGCTCTTCTGTTGATACCCTTCCAAATGATACAAATCATATTGACAATAACTTTAGTGGTTTTAATACCCTTGATGTGCTTAAATGTCTCCGGTCTCTTAAGCCTTCTCAAAGCCTTGGTCCTGACGGCATACCTGCCATTGTCCTCAGGAATTGTGCTGATATTTTGTGTTATCCTCTTACTAACATTTTTAATGCTTCTTTTTCCGGTAACGTTCTACCTTTTGCATGGAAAAACATTAAAATTATCCCTATACCAAAACCATCTTCTGGTTCTGATATTAAATTTCGGCCTATTGCAATTACTTCCCCCTTTTTAAAATTGATGGAAAAATTACTTTTACTTCGTCTTGAACCCGCTTTGAAACCTTTTAATGATCCTAAACAATTTGCATACAAACATGGTAGAAGTACCTTGGATGCTGCGGTTGTCTTATATCACAATGTTGTCTCTTGTTTAGACAAAGGTGCTAAATATGTTCGTAGTGCTTTCTTAGACTACACATCTGCTTTTGACTCTGTACCTAGGGGCCTTTTATTAAATAAGCTATCGTTGACACAAACAGGATCCTGGGCTAAGAGTTGGTTGCATTCCTATTTTTCTGATAGAATGCAGTATACTGTATATAACGGCAAATCTTCTTCTACCTCGCTTACAAAATCCGGTGTTCCACAAGGTGCTGTCCTCTCTCCTTTTCTTTTTTCTTTCTTCCTACATGACCTGCCTCATTCAAACGAAACTAACTTTGTCAAATATGCAGATGATCTGACTGTATCACTGCCTATCACTTCCGAGTCTGACAGCTCCAAACTTAATAGCTTTCTGTTGGACATCAACAACTGGTCCAAGTCAAATGGTCTTATATTAAATCCTTCCAAATGTCAGGCACTTGACTTTACTTTCAAGCATCGACGTGACTTACTTGAACTAGTTAACTCGCATGATCCCTGTAGCATAGATGGCACGGAAATTGAAACCAAATCAAGCATTAAATACCTTGGATTAGTTCTTTCCTCTGACCTTTCATGGTCATCCACATCTTATCTATCTCTAAGAAAATGTTTCGTCTTACCTTCTACATTAAAAAGTTAAGACAATCAGGTATCAACCAACCTTTAGTTTTGCAATTTTTAAACTCCTGTATTTTACCTATTGTACTCTATTGCTCTCCATTAATCTTTCCTGGGCTTCTCAAAAAAGATTATATCATATTACGAAGAGTATTAAATGCTGTGAGTAGAGCTTGTGGTCTGCCACTGCATGAGCTCGCTAATACTATAGTCGAGAGGCATATAAATTCCTGTACGAAATGGGCAAAGGCTATAATGTCAGACCCTCTGCACCCCCTTTATTCACACCTGTCCCCTTGTATCTCATCAGGTAGGACGAGAAGTCAATATAAAAAGTTATATGCTCGTACCACTAAGTATAGAAATTCTACAATACCCTATTTAGCCCGTACTTTATGTGACGAAGACTCTGTTAGACGTGAAACTTACAAGTTACTATGTAATTAGCACAGTGAATCGACCCTTTTATCGTTCATCTTTCTGTATTTTATGGTGTCACACTTTCTATCGTTTAATTAGTACTCTGCTATTTTATTTTTGTTGGTATTACTATTATTACTACAATTTTGTACTATATACATATTTTTCTCCGTATGGCACACAGTATTTTGCTACGTAGCTGCTATAACAATCGTTTTATTACTATTATGTAATGTGTATTTTTAATTTTTTTTGTCGTTTTTGAGTAAATTAGATGCAATATTGTACTGAATGCTGAAAATTCCTTGCTGTGTCATCAGCACTGTTTTTTGGAATAAAGCAAAATTATTATTATTATTATTAAAAAAAGAAAACATGAAGCTGAAAAATGAGACAAAGTGATGACGAAATACAGTATGAATACGAATATAAATTTTAGATAATAGATGCTAGTGGGTGAGACGAACAAATTTTGTCCACTTCTGACGGATGATTATGGTAGTAAGCCTCACCGAAAAGATTCAGATGCAGTCAGATAGCTATTTAACTCATCTTTGATTGGGCTTATCCCTTATGTACTGAAAATTACTCACCTCAGAGTATTGAGATGTTTAATCCAATTGACTTCTGACTAACATCTGAAGTGGTTAGTTGGAAACTAACCATTTTTTCCATCCTTTTGTGTTCTGAGTAAAACCTATGGCTTCAGGCTTGACCTTTAGTTTTCCAGCGACGATTTGGTTACCTTTGGTGGGGTAAAGTTGCTAGCCTCATAACCAACCTCCCCTTTTCACTAGACTTGCATACTGCAGGTTAGGAGACGATTAAGAGTGAGTCAGCTGGGACTCAAACCCCGGACCACGCAAAGTGTTGGCGAGAATTCTACTCCTCAACACTCGGTGCACGCATAACTAACCATGCTAAAAGGTTCAGTCAGTCTTAGATGATCTCGGTATAAAACACCGCGTGTAACGACCAAAGACCACTCATTGTCTTCTGAACACAAGAAACAGATCTTTGCGTCCTAATGTATAGCTGTCTGAAACTTTTTTGATAAAAGCACAGCCACAGAAGGATGTACAGACAGTAAAAGGATTATTGTTCTTGTTTGGAATATGCGTATGGTTTTATTCCACAACAATAACATCGAAAACTCAAAATCACATCAATAGGGGCGTTAGGCGGCTATAGAGCAAAGAGGAATTTCAAATACGAAACAAGTAATGTACAGCGAAATAAGTTAACGGAAATTCAACCGTAAGAGGTATGTGAGTATCATGGAGAATATTCCCAGCAAGGTGCGATCAAAAACTCTGTCCATGAGAATCATACACCTACACTTCTCTTAGGCAGCCCAAGATCAGAATCGCCTTCCCTAAATTAAACAAAATCACATCGTTAAACACATCAAGTCAATATACAACCTCGCCTTGCCTACTCGTTCGCTAGTTATCTAGCCAGACACAAGTCAGCGAAAGGAGGGAAGGCTGAGTGTTGTGTTAGAGACTCAACACAGGAAAATCAATTCAATCGATACAAAAACTTCAAAGCACAACCAAAATATAAAAACCAAACTTACTTTTCACTAGAATCGAAGAAACGAAATGACGCGGGATGATGAAAGCCCTCAGAAAATCAGTCAGCTAAATTGTCTCCTTTCGATGAAAGCGAAAATAAATATTCTGACATGAAATGTTTGTACAATGTACGAGTCTGGGAAAGTTATCTAGGTTGTCAAAGAAATGAGAACATACGACACAGAAGTGATCAGGATCTTCGAGAGCAGATGGGATGAATGTAGACTATTGAAATTGTCAACTGGAGGGTAGGTAGTCTACTCCAGTCACCCAGGCGACAACAACGAGCACACTGAAGTAGTGGCTATAGTGATGTCACCAACAGCAACCAAACCTCTTATTCAATGGGAATCAATCTCTTCTAGGATAGTGACTACAAGATCCAACTCAAAATGAAGCAAAGTTCCAATTATCTAATGATGTAATTCTATAAACTGCTAGGGCAAGAGACTGACGAAGGCTCATATAGACAACCGCAAGCAGTAATGGATGACAGCCAGAATGTTGATATCCAAATTCTCATGGGTGATATGAATGCCAGTCAGACTGGAGGTCCACAGAACACAGAGGGAATTCATCATGGGTTGCAAGGTTGTCTACTGGATGAATGATGACGGCAGAGAACTCTCCTCAGACTTCTGAGCCCAATAAACTCCAAAACTGCCTTCAAGTCTTTTACTTGGGCTCCTATATAAGAGTGAAAGAACCAATATGAACGGCTAGTGATCATTAATGGTACTGGTTAACAGAAAGAGTTTACCTAAATTTATATGCCCCTCAAAATGCGAAAGAGTATGAAAATGTTTTTGCTTAGTGTCAATTATGGGAGTGCATTCCCGAAAGGTCTCACTTCTGCCCTGAGAACCAGGCATCAAGTTCGATGCTCTTTATAGCCTTCTAAATGAATATGCAACCATAACATTGTTTTATTATCCTTCATAATGATGGTATGTAAACAGATAAACAATGAATTATCGCTTGTTGGCAATATGTTGGTCAAGGTCAATTTCGAAATAAACCAATCAAGACTGGCTTACGTAAAATAACTATGACAAATTGTTTTTGAACCTATAAAGGTGGTTTAAACTTCGCGATTGCTAGCTAGGACTTCCAAAAACTTTAGGATATGCATCAAACACTTTCTATGGACAGGTTTAAAAGATGTGTAACCACCAATTCTGTGTCCGGTCTCCTCTGTGATATGTTTAGCAGTGGAGGAACTGGGTCTCCTGTCCTCACCATCAATAGGTTCTGGCTATTCTATTTGCTTCTGAAGCTATTTAGGAATATGCTCTGAAGACATCTCTTACGTGAAGAGGTCGATGAGTCCTCCCTCCTATGTATGTGTCCACACCTACATTCTAATAAGTAAATAAAGTGGGATTTGACATCATTTTTCACATGTTCAAAGGGCTTAGATAGAGATATTTGCTTCACATTCTCAATTATTATGATATTAGCTGCATAAAAATTTGTCTTTTAACAGCAGCAATCAATCTTTGTCTAGTTATCAAGCTACTATGATGCCCCATATAGGGTAGCTTGATGTACACGTCTTTTTTTAGGGGCGAGCTGGAGAGTGTGTCTTAGAGTTTTGACTGCTCCATATCTCCTGATGAACTTGTCTGGATAACTGTTATCAAACATAGTTTGTGTCAACTTTCTTTCTTCTTCATCAAGTATTTGTTCGATTTTACTGATACCGTAGCAGATGTACTATTACCTCTGTTATTTGGTTTAGTGATTGATCTTCATTGTTATTCTGACCTTCAATATGTCCTTTTAACTTGACCTGAATTTATTTTCTCACCTCTTAACTCTTTATTAATTTCATATATATTCCTATGACAAGTCCGTGTGTGATCAGATTGTTCAAAATGTGTTGCGCAAATACATTACACGATTCAGGTAAAATTGTGTCTTCTTATTGCTTTGTCTAAATAATAATAATAATAATAATGGTATTATTCCAAAAAGTAATTTAGGTACATATATGGAATTTTCAACATGTAGGACAGTATTGCATCTAACTTTCTCATTACAAGGTTAATAATTAAAACAGTCGATTAAAATTGATAAATTGCTCAATATGAATACAAATTTGAGTGAAAATATTAACAACAATGTAACAGTGAAAAGGATGGGGCTATTTACTAGACCTTCTCAGTAAGTTTATAGTTCCCTAACTTACACTTTTCTTATCACATAGAATGTGTCACAGCTAAATAAAGTAATGTAGAGTTTTTGTACTCAGTCATCCAATCATATAGTCTTTCATAGTTGCTTTTCAGTTCTACCCATTGAGATGCATGAAGGAGCAGTTGTGTATAGAGGGGATATTACGTGTCTAACAAGATAATATTTACTGATTTGCTACAAGAGTTCATATGTCTGCCTATGACAGGTTTAATGAGTTGGTTGAGCAATACCTACTCAAATTCCTGACGGTTTTTAGTGCCCTTCGTAGTATAACATAGTCTTTCTTAAGTAGTTCAGAAAAATATCCAGAGGGAACAGTAATGAAGGATAGGCAGATTACGAGAATTCACAAACTTAGAAAGTAGTGACTGAGTGAAACAAGATCGTTCTAATTTCCTTACATAAAACGTTAAACTACTGCCATGTGTGAAGACCAGGAGGGATGACAAGAAAAACACAGTCCAAGTTATTTAACATTCGATTTAGTTTCAAAAACTGAGTGTCATCTATGATAGTGGCGCCATGTGAACTAACCATTTCATGTCAGCTGCACTACATACCCGACTCATCTGTATTGCTGAAGCCATCTTTGGCTATCGAATCAGAAAAGCCAGATCTCTGTGTACAGAAAAAGTTCGTTCAACCCCTCCAACTTTCATGGTCTTAATCCCTCTATGCTAAAGTATGGTAATCCCCAATCATATTTTAGCTGTACCAACTTTTTTCATTTTGTCTATTCAATTTGTAGTCTCTTCCTTATTACGTCAATTTTTACTATTACTGCTCTCACTTTGAACTGTCCCCGGTATTATTTCACTTGTTCCACTTGTCATTCTAAATCAATTCTTTTTTTTTACAACGTTAAATTCTATGCTATCAAATTTCACACAATATTACGTAACATTTTTGTTTTATTCGATTTGTCTACTAATCCTATAATTGCACACCCTTTTTCAAGTTCTATCCATCCTATGAATTATTTATATATGACAATAATTTGCTTTCCCACTTGACACTTAACTATGATTATAATCATAAACATTTTAGTTTCTAACTGCATTTCACGCTATTATTATTATTATTTTATGCATTCACACCTATGATTCAATTCCCTCGACGAATATAACTTTTTATAAAACCGTATATATACGATTGTACAGCTTGAAGATAAATTCGTTGAAAAGAGTCTCTTCGTTGAATCACTTGTTTTCACTTTTCATATGTTACAATGGGAATTTTCCATTTGCACTTACCTCTGAAAGTGGAATTAACCGCCTGATTAAGCTTTAGACTATTTAACTAGGACCACTGACTAATTTCTTAAAATAAGTTATTTATTTTCACTGAAAGACTAGTTTCAACATAGAACTTTCTAGGGATGTGCGGAAGTTCAAGTCGACACACTCCATGTACCATGCAAAGCAGGAGAAGAAATGCATAAAAGAGACAGTAAACAGGGATGTGAGGCGAAAGGAATAGTAATAACGAAGAACAACACAGTTTCATTGGGCATTATAAGTCACAAGGAGTGGATGCAACTACCCCAGACATTGAGCCATATCACCGATTATCTCCAGCCGTCATTGGTATTTTACCTTCCCGAGGACCCCAACCAGGACGTCTCCACATTCCTACGTGGCTTAAACTAATTGTTGTGGGTTCCATTGACTAATCAAGCCATGTTTTGGTTTAACCAACACTGGCTGTTTTCGAGCCTGACCCTATGTCAGCTAACATCGCCCGTTGTCAAGAAAGACGATGACTAAGCATACGTAACACATTTCCTAACCATCTCAGTCGATATAACTTCACAGTCTCGTCGACTGATTTCCCCTCCTGACCTAGCACCGGACCGATGCCTCACTTCAATATTGCTCACCCTATGATACCACTTAACACAGGGGATAGAAAGCAGGCACCTATGATCAAAAACACCTAGTCTTTTCACGTCTTCCACTCTCAATGGTCAGGTCTCACAGTCATAAAGGAGGACGGAGCGGACTGCTGAGCAGTACACACGCCCTTTGGTTGACAGTCAAAGGAATATCATGTCTACATCTATGCTAGACAAGGCGTAAACTGGCACATGCGAAACTAGCCTTCTGTATCCGTGCTGAGATTTCATTACCAGTTAACCCGTTGGCGTTGGGGCTGAGGCAACTTCCCAAATAAGTGAAGAGGTTAACACGATCCACCAACCACTTCGCTCCCTATTTCTAAGTTAGGAGTCAGTGTAGTCCAGTCCTGTAATATAATCTTACATATTGGCGGGAGCGGATCACATTCCAAACATTCGGAGATTGCTGCTCCTCAAACTGTCCAGAAAACTCTGCATTTTGTCAGCGTCTTCACCCTAAAGGAAGGACTATATCATGTGCATCTTCTAAGTCAATGAGATTATTTATTCATTCTTTTATTTATTTTGAAACAGCATGATTGAGAACCAACAGGCATAAAAACAATCAGATCATCAGGCGTAATTAACAAAATCAGTTTCGTCAAAATGGGACAAATCGTGTAATAATAACGATAATAACACGACCATATTACACATTAATTCCTTCATGTCTACATTGTAGATACTCAGTAATTAAATAATAATAATAATGTAATGTAATTTAGTAACTGTTCGCAAGTGCTATTTTCGATCAGCATAACTCGGAATGTTTCACTTAGTTTAGAGTACTTCTCATTCTCACCTACCATTTGAAACTAACATATCTTTTTTATGCATTTTCCGGAGTTACTAACACAACACTCTGACTTTAATTTCCTTTTCGTCAGGGTTTTTACACCTCTTGACTGAATAAAATCTGAAGGAATATAGCTAGGTCATTCATTCAACACTAGTTCTCTTTTTTCGAAAAGGGAATAAGCCATTTTTACTTCTCACTATCATGTCTATTACTTAACAGCGTGAATGATTGAAGCATGAAATCATGCCGGAAAAGGAAAGCAGTCCGTGAAATCCAAAGCTGTATCTATATATATATATAAATGTGTGTGTGTATGTTAAGTGTTGTTGAAACGTTTCAGAGCAACTGATAACAACGTTGATAAGTAGGAGTGAAATTACATTATCTTTTAACGTGATTACACTATGCATAGAAAATTACTTCAGATTACTGTTAAGACAAAAAAGCAATTTGAGTGGACTAGCTTAAGTTTCCGTTTTATTTTAATATTTACAACAGGCGTAGTAAAACGAAATCTCAAAACAAACTTTCAACCATCGTGTCGGAGGTTTTTAACTCCTCTCCCCCTCTCCTCCTAACGAGGATTAGGCTCATTACCAACTACATGAAAGCAACGACACTAATAATGACTGGCCTCATTTCAAGACAGTACGTATTGTTACAAAATTGCCTCCAAATTTACTTAATAATAACAAAATGTCATTACCGTGTATTTTTTATGACTCCTCCACCTTCCCGGTAGAACATAGGGGCCACCTCAAGCTAGAGGCTTGAAGTTTCTCTAGCAGTAGTGTTTTATTTTTACAAAATGGGATTGCTAGCCTCATGCTCAACTCTACCTCCTCACCAGACTTATTACTGGTTTAACGAGGTAAAGAAGTGCATATGTGGCTGGGAATCGAACGCCGGTCGGTGAGCATTCTACCGCTGTGCCACCGACGCACACTTTAAACTCTATCCTAAAACAGAGCTGAAAAAAAATGAGATAAGACTCAATGTATTGTGCCTCTCGACGGAAATCTTTAGTAAAAGGCGAATGATTTATCCGCAAGTGAGGAGACACCAGAGACAGTGTGCCGTTTATAGAAATAATTTCATAGTGAGTTGTAAGCTTCACGCTTTGTCACATAGAGGGCAGACCTAAATAAAGTGTTGTAGAGTTTCTGCACTTGGTTGTGTAGGCAGGTAATCTTCTATGATGACTTCTTCTAGTTCTACCTGATGAGACCCAAGACTGGGAGATTTGAAAGTAGCAGGAGTGGGGTGTTGAAAATAAGACAATATGGATTTGGTCCATTTCTCACGTGAGTTCAGGTGTCTGTCGACTATGATATTAATGAACTGACTCAGTGGCATATCAACTCCCCTACTGACAACCCTTCTAAATATGACACAGTTCTCTTTGAGTAACCCAGAAGAGACTAAGGAGAAGCAATAAATAATAGTAGGTAAGATGTGAGAGTTAACAAGTTGTAAAAGCAAAGGTTGCGTGATTCCAGATTGCCCTGACTTCTTAAAGTAGAAGGTAAGATGAGACATTTCCTTAGAAATAGGCATGATATGTGGTGCCCAAGAAAGTTCAGTGCCCTCTATGCTAGGAACTTCTTGCAAACGAACAAGATCGTGTAGATTACGTTTATGCCCAAAGGTGAAGTTTAATGTCTGACATCTGGAGGGATTTTGTGGTGACAGCGGTCTGCAAGACAAAATTGTAGACAACAATTAACGTCACCGTTGAAGTCCCAAATCGAAATCATGAGAAAAAACAAGAACAAAGTTTAAAATTGAGGAACTCAACAACCTATCACAGAAGACTTAACGTGGGAGGATACGATTCACAGATATATCAACGAACTGTCTAAGAAACGGCAACAAACAGATGACAGAGCAACCTTCAATAGGAAAACAACCAATCAGAAGACGTCGTCTCTCTGTTAACAATAATGAATAATAATGTACATAAGAATCTACATATATCTCTTGATTTTCTCAATAAACGTTGTGTTGCCTTACCCTTGTTTTCTATCGTTACAGTTCAGTGTAAGACCATTCAGCTTGGAAAACTGACTTATTTTGGGACAGTCAACTTGAGACTTAACTGGCAACGAGACAGTCAGATCATCAGCGGGTTAAACGAAGTTGATTTCTTCAGAAAGAAGCAAGCCAATGTACTCAGCAAGTAGTTGCTGAGTAACATACTTCCTTGCTTTTGAGTAGTTTAACTTATCCATTTGTATGACTTAAAAAGGATGAATTATAAAGATGTTTGGTGAGTGATTATGAATTTTTATTCATTACGAAATATTTTGGCTTCTGTGCACTTATCACCTATAGAAGAGAAGATTTATAGTTCACAGGATTTCATCATGGGCTGACATCAGTTACAGAACCACTGGAAAACCTACTGGCAGTACTGGTCAGCCGTTTCATTGGCCTAATTTGCAACTTTTCATCAATTCGCACTTACCCGGGTTCGAACCCAGGACCTTCTGGTGACAAGGCTAACGAGCTCGTAGACCGTTAAGTTCCTTGGACCCGATTTAATGGCCAGTCTATGAATTCTAACTTCTACTAATTCACGACATAGGACAACCGCTAGCCAGTGTCTTCGGCGAGCATTTGTCCCCGCACCCGACCTGCTGCACCCTACTGGTCACGACTTGCCATTGGAACCCACATAACTACCTACCTGAATAAGGCCAGTCACCAGTGAACATCTCATCGATGTGCAGGTATTGGTTTGTAGGCACTTGATTGATTGGTTACAGGATTTCATCGTCATCATCAACCCTACAAACCAAGACTTTAATATTTATATTTTAGCTGGATAATTTTGGAGTAGCTGTGTACTGTGAGCTGGATGGTTCAGTTGTGAACCTTTAACTGCCTCACTAGGCAACATCTTCAGTGCATACTTCAAACTGAAGTGAACTTTCACCATTCTCCACAAACTTATTAGTCATCTCTCCTGGTAAACGTAAAAGCAATTTGTTATTTTAGTATACACTTTTTTCTGTTCCAAAGTGGGAAGACTTTGTCAAAAGAAAAAGATCTATCAGATAACAATTCTTCTTTTTCTACTAATGTCATTGTCATCAGACCGTACTAACCAGTGTCAGATACGAAACACAAATCAACTGACCAATAAGATGGAAGTTGGTTGAACAATCTTACACAAACACAACTAACCACCTCCAAGATTGCCAGGAAAGGTTACTAATAAACACGTGACGAACTTTAAAAGCCCACTTCAAATTAAAGTATTCAATGAAGATGTTGCCAAGAAAGTCAATGAAGGCTCTGTATATTAACTAACGAGCTCAGAGAACACAACTAAGCCACAAATTATTACCTATGTTAAATAGGTTTATCTGAAATAACACACTGATACAGAATCGACAACTCGCATTAGGGTGGCATTTAAACCAACCAGCTGATTTACTCAGAGATAAACTTTGTAGGCTTTTGAACCCTGTTTCATCAGCCAAGTTTGGGAGTCATCGGCACTACGCACCCACAGGAGATTCGATTCCCGAACCTTCTGGTTACAAGGCGGACTCGCTTACCATTCAACCACGGTGACTTATGAATTCTAACGTCTATGGTCTTACCGTATAATGAGGGACACCTGAAACTCTACGTAGGATTCTTAATAAAGCAGGAATTCGGGAGGCATTTAAACCTACAAACTCACTCGGGTAGGAAGAGCTCTGTAAGTTAAAGGATCCTATTGACTCAATTAGACCAACTTATATAATTTACAAAATACTTTGCAATGAATTTGAGCAGAGTCACCTACATAGTACAAATCAATAGATCGAAGATAGTCAGATGATCAAAACATAAGAATTTGGTTAAGTGAAGATCAACTGACCCCGCGAAAATGAGTAATTTGGAAAAAAACTCATTAAACTGCACTTCATGCAACTACATACAACCATACAACAAAATGGGAGAGCTGAATACTTTACATACACGGATAAATATATATACTTTTGAAATTATATTGGGGGATATAAGACTGATAAGTAAACAAACTACATTGAATTAGTCATGCAGAAAGACAGGTGCGAATGTTTTCCAGGCCATGTTCAAATAGATAAGGCGAGAGAGAGTATGAGAGATCAAAATTAAAATAAATTGTATTACGCTTCAATTACATCACTTAGATAAACAATTAGTCATTAGGGAATATAACGAGAAGTGCAAACAGAGTAATGTCAATTGTAATAGTTATAATGACAATAATAATAATAGTGTTGAAGTGAGTTAAGATAATCCTACTGATAAAGCATAGTTTCAAATGGATCAAGAATAATAATAATAATGATAATAATAATAACAATAATAGAAGGAAGAAGAGGTAGAATAGTAATAACAAGTAAAGAATAATAAGTAAAACGTATCACCACGGTAGATTCAGGGTCACGACCATCTCCTTTTGTACACAGAGACCTGGTTTATAAATTCGAATTGCACAAGCCTTTCGATTGCAAGCATCTTCTTGTTTCTTTGTCTGCTGAAAACAGTGAATGACTTGACCACGTCGATATCATGTCCGTAATCCACAAGATATTTTGTTATTGAGGTTTTTGGCACTTCGCACTCAGCTGTTTTCAACCATTTTGGCAAATGCTCCATCATGCGAGTAGACAATGCCTTTCCGTACAACCTATGTATCTGCTTCCACAAACACACTCAAATTGATATACGCGGCAGTTTGGAGTGTCGAGGATTGGTGACTGGTCTTTCTTAGATTGTTCAAGCACTCGCTTAGTGGTGTTAAGGATAACAAGTTTTGCAGCATAATAAGTTCTCTTGATGGCTTTGTCGAGTCTTCGTTTCACTACTTCCTGTACGTCATCTCCTTTGAACGGCAAATTTATATAGACAGGTTTCTATGAAACTGTTTGAATTGTTTTGCAGGGAGTAGTTTCTTTAGAGTATTTATTAATGAACTTCTCAGGATATCCATTCTTACATAAAATATCCTTCAGAGATTTTATTTCATGTTCAATAGTACTGTCGGAACAAATTTTTCGTGCTCTATTGAACAGTGTTCTGACTAGGTTCTTTTTGCACTGGATTGGAACAAAGCTCTTGAAATGCATGTACTGTCCTGTCCATGAAGACTTTCTAAATATAGATCTTTCGATTGTGCCATCATTCATTTTGGCTAGAAAAACGTCTAGGAATTTCATAGTATCGTTTTCCTCGTGTTCTACTGTGAAGTTGAGATTTGGATGGCATGAATTGAATTTTATCAACATGTCTTCCGCTTTTGATCTGCTTTCACAGACAATAAAAATGTCATCAACATATCTTAGGTATACATCCGTTTCTTGTATATGTTGCTGTAAAGTACCGGTTTCTAGGCGTGACAAGAATAAGTCGGCGAAAAGTGGTCCCAAAGGGCTTCCCATTGCGACACCATCAACTTGACGGAACAGACGCCCGTTGAATTGAAACTGGACATTTTTAGTACATAAAAGTAGTAATTTCCTCAATTCCGATGTTGAAATGGGTATTTCTTCAGCTTTTTTACATATGAAGTCGATAGTCTCAATGACTGGCACATTTGTATAAAGGGAGTTATCATCGATGACGAGTTCTACCGAAATTTGATGAATTCATTCAATCCTGCTTTATTAACTTTTATTGCTTGTTTTAAATTCGTATCGGGAAATAAATGTTTTCGAAATGGGAGAGGCTTGAAATTTTAAGAACTAATATAGGCAGGTGGAGCTAAAGAGACGTTAATGACTGAATCTTTGTTCATAGAATCTACACCCGAGACATGAGATAGAAATGACTCACCACTCATACCAGAGATATGGAATATGTTACCAACATACAAATCAAAAGATGAAAAATCACGGGATTATATAAACGAATTAAGAAAGTCGTGTGAGTGACTGATATGATTATGAGTAGTAATAAATTCTGCTCGAAACGTGGTCGTCAGTAAATACTGATGTATGACACTAAGATTTAATCAAAATAAATTTTGTCCACAATGAAATATCCTTTAATATTTGAAGCGCTAGTAAGACAACTGTTTTATATTGAGAAACAATTTTTAAGCCGATAAGTTTTCTTCACGAATTTTGTCAAATCAGGATGAATACCTCAGTTATCTAACAAGTACAGTGTGAAAGACTGTTACATTTCTACCAAACTGATTCATCACATAACTGTCATGCATGATTCTTTAAAATTCGGTAAACTATTTATTAGGTTATTGAATTGAATTTTTTTTGATTTTCCCGTCGATTGATTGGACCGAAGTGTTCGGTCTCAGGTTGACATGTCGGCTCCTTGTGCAGATGCTTCGACGATGTCCGGGCATTTAGTTAGTATACAACTGGTGGATGGTGGCTAGCAGTGGAATCCAGGATGCGCATTTCGTCCTATTTGGGCACTGGGTTTAAACCTCGGTGGGAACATCATCACTCACTGAGAAATGCAGGTACATCCAGACGACGAGTCCCAAATAGGACGAAATGCGCATCCTGGATTCCACTGCTAGCCACCATTCACCAATTGTATACTATTTATTAGGTTAATGAAAGGGAACAAAAGATTTTGTATTGCAGATCAGAATAATTTTGAGACAAAACAGGGATGCCTTGAAGCAGTTCCCTTTCAAGAGTTTGTTTGTGAGTATTTGATTTGTTTCAAGTTTGACCGCTGATGGATTGATGTTGGTTAGATAACCATTGAAAACCATCAGGGAGCGATGTACAACTATCTTGCCCTGTTTTGCGACTCATCATCAGTGCGCACCCATCATAGGGGCTTGAAATCAGGACCTCTTACTTACAAGGTAAGCTACATCGTAGACCATCCAGTCACTGCAACCCAACTCAGTGGTCAACTCATGAATTCTGACTTCTACTACTTCATCATTTTATCGTGACTGATACCAGCCAATGTCATAGGAGGTGAGTATTTATTTGTCTTCACTCCCGGCCTGTTGGTGGACCCCATTGGTCAGCACTTCTGACTTGTCAAAACCAGTAAATAGCAAACATCAGAATAATTTTTAAGATTTTCTCTGAAGGGATTCGATATGTCTTTCATGTTCGACCGTGGATTAATATCAGTTAGAATAGCACTGAAAACCACAGAGTACTGGATGGGGCTATTTCGTCCTAGTTTCAGCTTAATTTTATACAAAAAATGTATTCTTTGTAACGACAGAAGACAAGGGCCAGGAAACAGATCGTTTATTGAGAAAATCAACAGATATTTATAGATTTTCATGTACATTATTATTCGTTATTGTTAGAAGAGAAGCAACGTCTTCTGATTGATTGTTATCCTGCCGAAGGTTATTCTGTACTGCTTGTGACCGTTTCTTAGAAGGTTAATCCATATATATCTAAGAATCGTATCCGCCGACGCTAAGTCTGCTGTGATTGGTTGTTGAGTTCCTCGAGGTTAGTCTTTGTTCTTGTTTTTTTTCCATGACCAAGGTTTGGGACGTGACAATGGAGTAAATTGCTATCTATCAATTTGGCTAGCAAACAGCTCTCACCACTCCTATTATGAAATTTCATTCTATTTTAGTTCCTGAATTTAATTCTAAAATAATTCTTTCATATTCTGAAAGCCAGATGATATTGATTGTGTGCACATAACTTTTCATCATTTGAGACTGTAATATCGACTGTTTTTAATCGTCGTTGAAGCAGTCAGAGATATGTGATACATTAAGTATGTCTCATAAGCTATTTTTATATTGTCTTGTCAGTTCAAACTTTAGATATCTGGCTGTCTAATAGATCGAAATTTCAACCAGATTATATGTCTTATACACAAACTTTCCAGAGTTTTATAACACAAAATATACACATGATATCATAGGAGATATAAAAAGACGGTTGCAGCAGAGGAAATTTTCTTTCAGACTAACTCCATCAACTAGGCTGGTGTCGGTTGGTGAGAAAGTTCCACAACTATGTCTGATTGAGATTCAAAATAATAAAGTTGTAAAAATGGATTAAAACACATGAAAATGACAAAAATCAAACAAGAAGATTGGATACGAAAGGTAATAAGATGATCACACTATTGAGAAAGAATTGACTTTTTACAATGGCCATGGTAGAGACAACAGCTCGACGTGTTTATTTTGACTGCGTACCGTGAGCGTGAACTTTCGGCTCGTTAGGGCCTAAGCATCAAAGTATCTGGGCACAGCCTTATATATACACATATATATATATACCTTGCTCAATCAAAAGATAAGCTGTCTAGCTGTAACACTTCTATGAATATCTACAAATTTAGTTGCTCTTGTAGATAGAGCCAGATAGCGCGAACAACTAGACAGCTTTACAAACGCAATAATGAGCATCTTCCTTCATGGTTCGGATAAAGGTCAAATAAAAGTGAGGACGGGAGTGAGGCAAGGCTGTCTACTATCACCAATGATCTTCCTGATTGCAATCGATTGGATAATGCGACAGACAACGCCAACCAACGAGGGAACAGGCATAAAATGGACTCACACAAAAAACTTGGGAGATCTGGACTTCGCCGATGATATATGTCTGATTTCCCACAAACTGGAAGATATGCAAGTGAAAAGTAACAAGCTGGCAGAAGAAGCATCAAAGATAGGACTTCGCGTGAACATAGATAAAACAGAGATGATGAAGATTCCTAGCCAACATCAACAGCAACAACAACAACAGACAACAACCAGCTAGCATAAATGGGAAGAACCTGAAAGAAACAACCTCCTTCACCTACCTGGGAAGCATCGTCTCATCTACAGGCGGAACTGACGAGGACATCAAAGCCAGAATCGGAAAAGCAAGACAAGCTTTCATTACTCTCAAATCTGTGTGGAGGTCAACAGCACTCAGAATCAAAAATAACATCCGGATTTTCAACTCCAATGTGAAGTCAGTGCTACTATACGGATCAGAGACTTGGCGAGTCATAAAGAGCATCTCAAACAAACTTCAGACCTTCATTAACAGCTGTCTTCGCTCAATACTCAAGATCAGATGGCCAGAAAAGATCAGCAACAGGGATCTCTGGCAATGAGCGAACCAACAGAGCAGGAACCGATTGTGAAACAAATAGGCAGGAAGAAATGGAGATGGATTGGCCATACGCTGAGAAAACCATCAAGTGACATCACTAGACAAGCCATTGCTCGAGTGGAAGCCGAAAGGGAGGCAGCGAGTTGGTCGTCAGTGCAAGGGTGACTTGGAGGAGGTCATGCGAGGAGGAGATGAAAGCATGTGGACAGACCTGGAGCAGGGTGAAAAAGTTGTCAGAAAACCGAAGGCAATGGAGGTGCGCAGCTGAAGCCCTATGTTCCTCTAGGAACTAAAGGATACAATAATAATAATAAATAAAATCTACAAGAAGTTCTATTTTGACTCATTTGATTGATAGCGGTCATCAAGTGGACAGAAAGCTATCTATTGCGTTCCATCGAGCCTGTCGAATGGAATTCGAACCCGGCTTTTACACATAGCCAAAGCTATGGGAATTAATTCAAGAGAGAAGAGGTTTGTTTTACCTTTGTCTCTCCCTTGACCTAGGTAAGTTCTAATCAAAACCCTCCCACCATTTCTTATTTTCTGTTTCCTTCGTACTTGTATGATATTTATTTAAACTCTGATTATATCTGCACTTCACCTTTAGTATTACGTAACTTTTAAGATTTGACCTAATTTATTTTTTGCGCTACTGTGTACATATACACATACTTTTGTAACTTTTATCGACACCTTCATAAACCACATTACCAATATTTTGTCATCAGCGAAGAGACTCTTTTCAGCTCTTTTGTTATCACTATAGTCATCGTTACCAACGAAGTTAACAACATTTACCACATTATTATTATTATTTGATTTACAAAATCACCGTCATTCGTTAAAATTGTTATATATATGTAAATCTATGTAAATTAGAGTAAAGTCTGAAGATCTAATTTATTTTATTTATTTTTATTTTAATTTTGATCACAGCTTGATTCCGCACTGTATTTTTGGTACAAGTATGGAATTTTCAGCATGGACATCGGTAGCCCAAATTTCGCAGACCGACCATAGATATCAAGTGTGCGTCAGCAGGGGATCGAACCTTGGACCATGTGCATGGTCGGTGAGAGTCCTAACCACTGTGCCACCGATAATATTGTTCTCTTATATATACTGTTCTAATATATATGTTATTTTAACTTGAATTAATTTCCCTGAAGTATGAACCAACTCGCCGAACGAAATGTTGAAATTTTATTTCATTTACGCTGAAATTTTACAAATATACACATATTTACACATATTTCTACTTCTCAATCGGTGCTGAATCACTGTGGAATCTAGATCACAGCTCATATAAACTAATGTGATTTTTCAAGTATTGGTTTTTCAAGGATTTTGTTCGATTGGTTTGAGGAATTCATCATGAGCTGACATCAGTTAGAGAACCATTGGAAAATCAGCTGGAAGTACTGGACAGCTATCTCGTCAGCCTAGTTTAGGACTCTTCATCAGTACACACCAACCACTCGTGTTCGAACCCAGCACCTGGTTACAAGTTGAGCTAGCTCGCAGACCATTAAGCCACTGGCACCTGATCCAATGGCCAGCCCATAAATTCTACCTTCTGCCAATTCATGACATAGCGCAACCACTTTGTAATGTCTTCTTCGATGAGTTACTGCCTCATCTTTAACCTGCTGCACCCTGATGATAACGGCTTCCCACTAGAACCCCAGGTCACTGCCTGATTTTCTAGTATAAAATTCTAAGGTAGATTTTCTTATGAATTTACGTAAGTTAGAGGACCGTGTAGAACTATGGAGTACTAGACAGCCACTTCACCATCAACAGTTTACAGCGATGACTTCATCAGGGATCGAACCCAAAGCCTTTAACTTACGAGACGACTGCGTTACCTTTCATCTATGTAGATTGAAATCTACCAAATTCTAACTTCTGTCAGTTTCCGACGTACGACTGCCGCTATGCGATGTCAGTGATGTGCTCCGCACGTAAAAAGGAGATACCCTACTGAGAACTCCTAAATAATGACGAAACAACTGTCCAGTGTTTCCTAATTCCCAGAGGTTTCCAAAATCATTCAAAACACCAGCAATGACGTTTGTCAGTTTGGACATATCTATTGTCCATGCAATGCTTTCTCCACGCTAACTGAGATTATGCAATTGTACAATCCTCTCAGTTTGGTATGAAGCTGGCTTTTCAAACTGCCGACGGCCTACTTTTTTATTTTTATTTCGCAAACCAAACTAGAATCGCATACATGGGACTTTTTAGACAAATAAACTCACTCTTCTGAATTAATTCTATTGTTTTGTTGAGGGGGATCAATTTAAACTATTAATCATCTAACGATTCATCGTATGGTCATGTGGACTGTACTATTTCATCAACTTTTTCTTTCTTTGGTCTTAGTAAAATCGTCAACCAGCTAGGACAGTATATTTCCACTGTCATAGATAGATTTAAATGTGATTTAAAAATATGCAAATATACCGTGCTTTTTCATAATAAAATTGTATCCTAAAACTCACAGGACAGTCTTTGTCTTTTGATGGGATCATATTAACGGGTCCATCACATTTGTCGATCTAAATTTGAAGGAAGTAAAAAAAATTACTCAGCTATTACATAAGCTTATTTGAACTTTACTCAACAGTATGTTGAACCGATAAGAAGAATCTACAGAATCTGAACTTCGAGGCAGACGATTTATGTCTAGTGTCACATGAATTCGAAAACTAACAGATGGAAAGCAACAAACTGGCCGAAGAAGCAGCAAAGATAAGATTTCAAGTGCACAAACAGAAGATGCAGTCAGTGAAGCTGAGGTAGAGAACTGACTGCCATTCCAAGCTCCGTTTACTGTTTAGATCGATGCATGACTTGTTCCTCCTTAATCTAGCCTGTTCAGGTCGCAATTTTCCATCTAGGTCGTGTTTGATTCTCTCCAGGATCGTGCGGCTTAATATTTTGCTTGGGATAGACAGTAGCATAGTGGCGCACCAGTTCTTGCATTGACTTAAGTCTCCTTTCTTTGACAGTTTGAATAAGTAGCTTTTCTTCCAATCTGCAGATACTTTGCCTTCTTTCCATACCTTCTCCAGTAGTGGTGTCACTAAGTCTGCTGATGTCTCAGGGTCAGTTTTCAACGCCTCTGCTGAGATCCCGTCTGGTCCTGCTGCTTTTCCAGTTTTTAGCATCTTGATTGCCTTCAGAACATTCCATGTCCCCACACGGACTTTTTCTTTTGTCGCAAGAAGACTCATTGAACTGAAGTAGCTGTAGCAACTTTGATAACGGAGTGGGGTTGATAGCCTCACGCCTGAGAATGGGGTTATTACATGTATATGTAGTCTACAGAGGGGCGACTATATGGGTTGCTCCCCTTAGAATCAGGATAACAAGGAATAAAGCAATCAAAACGACACCAGCAAAAAGAAAAAATTCACAACAGGAAGGGCAGCAACAACAACACCAAAGACCAAAATACCGTAGGAATCACTGTAAACAGAAGAAATTTAAAAGACGTCACTCGCTTCACTTGTCTGGTTAGGCAGGATCGTCTCAACTACAAGCCACAAAATGGATGAACCTATAGAAAATCAGAATAGGAAAGGCAAGACTGACCTTCGTGACTCTGAAATTAATATGAGAATCTGCAGAGAACATGAGAAAATGGACACTTTTTGTTGTAGTCATATTTTACACTCGGAACCTAAGGTGATAACAGTGAAATACTCTTCGTAATTACAACTAGTTTTAGACAAACTGTCATCTAAGCATAATGACACTTATGTAATTTCTGTCCTAATTAATTAATTAATTTTCATAATTCTTACATTATTTATGATTCTTTCCTGCCTCCTGTCTCTGTCAGAATTCGTGAACTATCATTACAGCTGTGAAACTATCAAATGAAACCTAAACATCCATCCAAAAAACAGAAATACCTAAATTGCTTGCAGTTGTACAACCTTCTTTTTCAAGGAAAGAGTCTCGTCTCTGAACTTGGAATTCCTGATTAGTCCTAAAATGCACTACAGTTATACATACAGAGAGAGAGAGAGAATCATTTCAGTTAGATTCACAGTCTAATTGGATAAATTTTGGCGTAGTTGTGTTCTCTGAGCTGGATCGTGGTTTATTTGCGAAGCTTTCATTGCCCTACTAGACAAGATACATCTTCAGCGAATACTTCAATTTGAATTGAAGTGGGCTGTTAGATTTCTTCACGAGTTTACTAGTTTTCTCTCCTGGTGACCCGACCTTGAGTGTGATTGGTTGTTTCTGCGTGTTTCCACACCCTCTAGGCTACTTGTATTGGTACGGATGCTGATTGTTTCTTTGACGTGAACTTTCACCTTTTTGTGTGTGAGATTTCCTTCTCATCGGTTGGTAAAAATTGTCCATCTCGATGAGTCGATTGATTGATGATTCAACAACATTTATTTCCCGATACAAATTCAAAACAATCAACAAAGTTTAATAATTAAAACAATTAGTCCCTTTGATAAATTTGAATAAGGCATTAAGAAGGCGAATTTCACGAGATGATATCGTCATTTCGTAGTTTATTTACAACCGCTTTACAACTAACATGGTTAACAATGATAAAATAAAGTTCATGAAAATTACTCAGTTAAATAAAAACAAAAGTACATACTAATGACCAACCATATTTAGATAGCACATGCAGTCCAGGGTAGGAGAAGATTGAAGTCTATTGATTTTTGCATACACAGTTTAAGCTGTATGTGATTCATCCAAAGTGCTTCCATCACCTTCAATAACCTTGAATTAGTGTTATGTGAAATAATTGTGAAACAGTCATTATTATTGATTTTGTGACCAGACATTAATAAGTGTTTTGTAGTGGATGAAGCTGGATTTCTATTAAGATTAATCGCGTTAGGATTTTCGATATGATTTAGTAGCCATTTTGGAAACATGTTCTTTTCGACGACATTGGAATATTCTGTTAGTTCTACCTATATAGGTGTCACAGCAGCTGCAGGTGAACTTGTAGATACAGTTTGAAGTAGATTCCACAGAATTTCGTCCTTTAATCATAGGAACAGATTAA
The DNA here is from genome assembly GCA_944472135.2 of Trichobilharzia regenti. NCBI lineage: Eukaryota > Metazoa > Platyhelminthes > Trematoda > Strigeidida > Schistosomatidae > Trichobilharzia > Trichobilharzia regenti. The sequence continues at coordinate 115,247,715 of OX235264.1, read as the reverse complement.
TAAAGCAGGATTTAATGAATTCATCAAATTCCGGTAGAACTCGTCAGCTAAGTACTCTACATACACGGATATATATACTTTTGAAATTACATTGGGGGCTATAAGATTGATAAATAAATAAACAAACTACATTGAATTAGTCATACAGAAAGACAGGTGCGAACGTTTCGATGATTCACTGGAATACCAGACAGGCTTCTAAAAATTATCTAGCATTTTTCGTGTTCTCTCTGTCTAATAATTGGTTGTATCTTCTTTCGCTGTTAAGTCTTTCGGTTAACACATAGTTGAGTGAAGTTATTTTCTTGGTTTGTGCACTACGTCAGTTGACAAAGGTATGAAGAGTCTTGGGATGATTTCTAAGAAGTTGTCTTTTATGTATGGTGAGGTGATTTTCTTTTTGCTTTCATTGAGGGCCTTCAATTCGGTAGGCAGACTTAATGGTAGATGTCTTTTGTTGAATTCCTGTGGATATCGATTCTTTTGGAAAACGTTCATAAGATATCTTTCTTCAATTTTCCTTTAAGGTGGGAGTACTGCAAACCTATCAAACAAAAGGACCCAAAGGAAAGCACAAAGAAAATCACCCTACCATACATAAAGGACAATATCTCACAGATCAACCCAAGAATCTACAAACATTTAGGAATTGACGTCACACACAAACCAAGAAAATCTTCTCACTCAACTTTGTGTCAAATAAAAGTTTCAACAACAAAAGAAGACAAAACCAACATCATCACCAAGATAAATTGCAGCAACTGCAAAGAACACTACATTGAAGAAAGTGAGAGCCCTCTTCGTCTTCGTATCGATGAATATAAACTAGCCATCAAAAGACATGACATATACTCCTTCATATCCCCGAATACAGACAACCGTGGACATCAATTCCATTGGGACAACCAAAGTTCAAATATCAGACAAGGAGAACACCAAGAATGCTAAAGAATTTGTAAAAGACTCCCTGGTATTCCAGTGAATCGTCAGTCGATAGATACATCGACATAGACAAAATTTACTAATCGATAAGAAGGGTATCTCACCCACAAATGGTCAAACTTCAATTCAGGGAAACAATCAGCACCCGTACCAATACAAGGTGTGAAAGCACACGAAAACAACCAATCACACTCAAGGTCACCAGGAGAGATGACTGATTAACTCTTGGAGAAATATAAAAGCTCACTTCAATTCAAATTGAAGTATGCGCTGAAGATGTTGCCTAGTATGGGGCAATGAAAGCTTCTCAAATAAACCATCCAGCTAGCTCAGAGAACGCAACCACATCAAAATCATCCACCTGAGCTACAAATCTTCTCCATCAATCCGATAAATAAAAGTCAGCAGAATTTATCAATGCCTACAGTTGTAAAACAAGTGTGAATAGTATACAAATAGTTAATTTATATATATATATATATATATATATATATATATATAAATTATATGAATGTAAGATGCTATCTGGAGACTTTATGCAAAGAATTTATCAGTACAAAAAAGATTATGTGAACAGCAAAAAATTTTGATAGTTTTTGATAGCGTTATTAGAAGACGGAGACTATCTGAAAAATGTGATGTATTAGCGCTATACATTTCGAACAATCTGACCACACACTTACTTGTCAAGTCAATATATATATAGAAAGGTTAAATTAAAGAAAGTGAGAGAAAACGGAATTAAGAATAATTAACACAAACGTTTGGTAATCCAATCAAATAAGGATTACCAATGTAGGTTAAGAGTAATGACAAACTGTTTTTGAATACACAGGGGGTGGGGGGGCTTAAGTCTATGAATAGCTTTAGCCTCAGCGTATTTCAGTAAACGCCCTTGACCGTTTTTATAGATGACCTTAAAGGCTGAGTTAACATCAATCTTATGGTTCATCTCGATTAGATGTTTAGCTATTGACGAATTTGGTAGTCTGCCACCTGCATCTATTAGCTTGTCACAATTCATCTGTTTTTCTAACCATTTTGGGATATGCTCTCCCACCCTCATGCGCAAAGCGCGATTACTCCTTTCTATGTATGTATGTCCACACACACACGAAAATTGGTAAATTGTATGGGATGTGATATAATCACTTGTGCACTTTTGGGGTTTACAGTGAAGCATATTTTTAGCTTTTTCCACAATTACAAGCTGGGCTGCATAGTAGGTTCTACGGATGATTGAATTCAACCTTTGTCTCAAAATCCTACTGTTTATTTCCCCGTTATATGGTAATTTGATAAAAACCTTTTTCTTAGGGACGGTATGGACTGTAGGTTTAGAGGCTAGTTGACTTCTACATCTGTTTAAAAATTTCAAAGGATATCCGTTTTGAACAAGAGTATCCAATAATATTTCGTTTTCTCTGTCCATAACATCAGCCGTGCAAATACGCTGAATCCTCTTGAATAGACACTTCACCAAGCCCCTCTTATACTGCAATACTGAAATACGCTGAGGCTATAGCTATTCATAGACTTAAGCCCCCCCACCCCCTGTGTATTCAAAAACAGTTTGTCATTACTCTTAACCTACCTTGGTAATCCTTATTTGATTGGATTACCAAACGTTTGTGTTAATTATTCTTAATTCCGTTTTCTCTCACTTTCTTTAATTTAACCTTTCTATATATATATTGACTTGACAAGTAAGTGTGTAGTCAGATTGTTCGAAATGTATAGCGCTAATACATCACATTTTTCAGATAGTCTCCGTCTTCTAATAACGCTATCAAAATTTATAAAAGGGACTAAGTGTTTTAAATTTTCGATAGATTTCTTATAACTGATTAAAAATGTCCATTAAAATTTTTAAAAGAATGGTTACTGGGAAAAAAGCCACAAGAAAACATTTGCATAGAAAAAGTACATGGACTGGACAATAAACACATTTTCACAGCTTCATTCTTTCCCAGTACAAAAGACCCGCAGAGTCACAGCTATATTGTCAGAGGAAGTAACTGAAGATGAATTAAGCACTTTAATATGATACCTTCATTGAAAATAGCTATTCCGACAAATTTGTTAAAAAAACACATGACAAAGAAAGCGGCAGAAAAGGACTACTCACTATCCATAAACAAGAAACCTTTATACACACGACTGCAATTCAAGGGCGATATATCAAGCCAAATAATTAAGAAGAAATTAAGAAAATCATTTCAAAGAACTTTTAAAGCTAGCGAACTACACTTCTCATTCTCTACGCGACCGATGGCAATTCCTCGACTGAAAGATGAAGTACCTAAAAAAGCCACTTCTAATTGTGTTTACCAATTCAACTGCGCTTGTGGAGCAAGTTATATCGGCCGTTGCTCTAGAAACTTGTTTTTTAGTGCTTGAGAACATCTCCCAAGTGCAGCGAAAACCATTAACAGTTCGATATTGGACTATTCAGTGAAACCGGCCACAAAGCCAGCCAGCGTTAAATAAACCTTCTCTATCATCTCCTGGGTGCCAAAGAAATTGCCAAAAACATCAAAGCATCGCATGCTCCAAACAACAGAGGCTATCACAACTAGCGTGAAACAACCAGTGCTCTGTGTTCAAAAGAAGCAAGCCCAGCCAGCCACTACTACTGTCCTGGCCGGACTTCAGTAGAGACTTTAAATTGATGAATTTGTATTATTACCTTTACTAATGTTTTTTTCTGATATTCAGTTTACTGTTATGTTGATGCTGTTGAACTGTAATCCATTGATATTATTATTGATTCGATGTTATTTAAACAGCAACATTAATGTCGTTCATAACACTAATTCATTCATTTATTCACTATAACGTATGTATAGCTGTAGAGCTTGATGAAAATGGCGTTATCAAAAAGCGCATTTTTTGTTCAGTATCCATTCTTTTGAAGGTTTATTATACTCATCTTTAAAAACATAAATAAAAAACAACAGAACTCAGTAGATGCAAAACTTAGATTAAGAGCTTCTTATTGACAAAATTCAAGATTTATTGTGATAATGATAATTTGCTTTATTCCGAAAACAGTACTCATGATACAGCAAGGAATTTTCAGCATTCAGTACAATATTGCATCTAATTTACTCAAAAACGACAAAAAAAATTAAAAATACACATTACATAACAGTAATAAAACGATTGTTATAGCAGCTACATAGCAAAATACTGTATGCCATACGGTGAAAAATATGCATAAAATTGCAGTAATAATAGTAATAACAACTAAAATAAAATAGCAAAGTTCTAATTAAACGATAGAAAGTGTGACACCATATAATACAGAAAGATGAACAATGAAAGGGTCGATTCACTGTGCTAATTACATAGTAACTTGTAAGTTTCACGTCTAACAGAGTCTTCGTCACATAAAGTACGGCTAAATAGGGTATTGTAGAATTTCTATACTTAGTGGTACGAGCATATAACTTTTTATATTGACTTCTCGTCCTACCTGATGAGATACAAGGGGACAGGTGTGAATAAAGGGGGTGCAGAGGGTCTGACAGTATAGCCTTTGCCCATTTCGTACAGGAATTTATATGCCTCTCGACTATAGTATTAGCGAGCTCATGCAGTGGCAGACCACAAGCCCTACTCACAGCATTTAATACTCTTCGTAATATGATATAATCTTTTTTGAGAAGCCCAGGAAAGATTAATGGAGAGCAGTAGAGTACAATAGGTAAAATACAGGAGTTTAAAAATTGCAAAACTAAAGGTTGGTTGATACCTGATTGTCTTAACTTTTTAATGTAGAAGGTAAGACGAAACATTTTCTTAGAGATAGATAAGATGTGGATGACCATGAAAGGTCAGAGGAAAGAACTAATCCAAGGTATTTAATGCTTGATTTGGTTTCAATTTCCGTGCCATCTATGCTACAGGGATCATGCGAGCTAACTAGTTCAAGTAAGTCACGTCGATGCTTGAAAGTAAAGTCAGCTGCCTGACATTTGGAAGGATTTAATATAAGACCATTTGACTTGGACCACTTGTTGATGTCCAACAGAAAGCTATTAAGTTTGGAGCTGTCAGACTCGGAAGTGATAGGCAGTGATACAGTCAGATCATCTGCATATTTGACAAAGTTAGTTTCGTTTGAATGAGGCAGGTCATGTAGGAAGAAAGAAAAAAGAAAAGGAGAGAGGACAGCACCTTGTGGAACACCGGATTTTGTAAGCGAGGTAGAAGAAGATTTGCCGTTATATACAGTATACTGCATTCTATCAGAAAAATAGGAATGCAACCAACTCTTAGCCCAGGATCCTGTTTGTGTCAACGATAGCTTATTTATAAAAGGCCCCTAGGTACAGAGTCAAAAGCAGATGTGTAGTCTAAGAAAGCACTACGAACATATTTAGCACCTTTGTCTAAACAAGAGACAACATTGTGATATAAGACAACCGCAGCATCCAAGGTACTTCTACCATGTTTGTATGCAAATTGTTTAGGATCATTAAAAGGTTTCAAGAGGGTTCAAGACGAAGTAAAAGTAATTTTTCCATCAATTTTAAAAAGGGGGAAGTAATTGCAATAGGCCGAAATTTAATATCAGAACCAGAAGATGGTTTTGGTATAGGGATAATTTTAATGTTTTTCCATGCAAAAGGTAGAACGTTACCGGAAAAAGAAGCATTAAAAATGTTAGTAAGAGGATAACACAAAATATCAGCACAATTCCTGAGGACAATGGCAGGTATGCCGTCAGGACCAAGGCTTTGAGAAGGCTTAAGAGACCGGAGACATTTAAGCACATCAAGGGTATTAAAACCACTAAAGTTATTGTCAATATGATTTGTATCATTTGGAAGGGTATCAACAGAAAGCGTATGAAAGATTTATTAAGAGTGTCAACATTAAGAGATGGAACAGAAATACATCGCTTACCGTTAGTAATTTCTTTGAAAAGTTTCCATAAATTAGAAGGGGTTTTACATGACAAAAATCTTTGATTATATAAAACATTTAGTCTTTTCATTTCCAGTTTTATCAGAATGTTTAACTTTTTTACACCAGGCTTATCATTTGTTTGAACAACAGTTCTTTATTTCTACGTAGCTTTTTGAGATATGGCGAAGATAAGCGATCAAATCGAATGAATAATGTTTCTTTAGGACAACATATTTCGAAACAGAATTTAAGATAATCGGTAGTGTTTGTGATTGTTTCATCTAATGTTTGTTCTGTAAATAAGTCCCAGTTAGTGTCTTTCAACATGCATCTGAGCTTGTCTAGGTTGTCTTTGAGTAGCATCTCCGTTGAACTTTACTGTAGAGGTGAGAGAGGACACCTTTGTGTGATTTGGAATATATTTTAGGCAGTACACGTATGATGCAGTGGTCAGAGTTAAGTAAAGGAGCACGTTTGCGAGCTTCATATATACCAACATCATTGATAAATACTAGATCCAGTTTTTACCAAGACGGGTGGCAAAGTTAACAATATTGTCATGACCAAGTGATATAAGGAAGGAGTGATCGCATGAATTAAAATCACAAGTTACTATTGATAAAGAGTTCTCGAAGCAAGCTGCAGCAAAAGCGGTGAATTCATCAGCGAACATAGATAAATCCAATATGGTACAGCCAGGAGAGACATAAACATTAGAAATATAAATGAATTTGTATTTTGACAGGTGTTTCGGGCGACATCTCACAGTGATGCAATCAATGTAGTCATTCGAGAATTTGAAACAAACTTTGTTAGAAATGGACCATTTTGAGTGAATAAAAGTTGCAACACCTCCGCCACGTTTTTTCTTGGAACAAACACGGTCTTGTCACAAAACATTAAAATCGTTTAGAGACACAATATTGTCATCGTATGAGTCATGGAGCCAGGTTTCTTGTAGAGTGACAATACCAGTATTGTGGTAAATTCCGGACGACAACACGGACTGAAAATCCAGAATTTTGTTAGGCAGGGACCGGCAGTTGGTACTAATGATAACTGGAACAGTGGTGTGATGTATGGGTGTAGATTTTAAGGCACGCTGCCAACCTCCATGGTGCTTTTTCTTGAGTTTATTGCAAATATGAAAGTTTTTTGGTTTAAAACGTTTTATAAAATCCCGGGAGTGAATAATACGATTAGAATGCATAATGTGATATGTAAACACCAATAAAATACGAGTAAATAGATGCAAAATGTACATGGAATGTGGTAGCCCAAAATGTTCAAACAGGCCGCCAAGGTCATTCGATTCCACCATATCATCCTAGGAATATTACATATTAGATCACTTAAACACTGATAGATGCTCAGGGCATAAAAACAACAAACATAGTCCAGCAGCTTACTGGTACACGTATACGAATAAGATTAAGAAATGATGGAGAATATTTGTAGCTCAGGTGTATGATTTTGAGGCAGTTCTGTTCTCTGAGAAGCTTTCATCGCCCCCTATCTTCAGCGCATACTTCAGTTTGAATTGAAGTGGGCTGTTAGATTTCTTCACGAGTTTACTAGTTTTCTCTCCTGGTGACCCGACCTTGAGCGTGATTGGTTGTTTTTGCGTGTTTTCACACCCTCTAGGCTACTTGTATTGGTACGGATGCTGATTGTTTCCTTGACTTGAACTTCGACCTTTTATGTGTGGGTTTTCTTTCTCATCAGTTGGTAAATTTTGTCTATATCAATGTGTCTATTGACTGATGATTCATTGGAATACTAGGCTGGCTTCTAAAAATTCTTTACTATTCTTGGTGTTCCATCTGTCTAATATTTGAACGCTGGTTGTCCCAATGGAATTGCTGTCCGTGGTTGTCCATATGCAGTGAGGCGATATGAGCGAGGGAGTGGATATTATGTCTTTTGACGGCTAACTTGTGATCATGGATACGAAGACGAAGAGGACGTCCAGCTTGGCCATTGTAGTGTTTTTCGCGATTGTTACAATTTATTTTGTAGGTGATGTTTGTTTTACCTTTTGTGTTTTATTGGATCGTTGCTGTTGTCACTCACTATGCGGTCAGTATGAGCTGATTTTCTGTAAACTTGAATTTGTAATTCCACTATGGTTTTTCGCTTGACTAAGAAGTCCAAAAATGGGATTTTGTTCTTGGATTCCTATTGTCTTGTGAATTTAATCTCGTTGAAGATGTTGTTTATTAAGTTGTCAGTTTTGTCCAACTCGTTTCTTTTGATCAATACAAATGTGTTATCTAAGTAACGTATCCAAATTTTAGATTTGATTTTTGGTAGGATTATTGTTTTTGAGTCTTTGCATCACTGCTTTTGCAATCAAACCTGATATGGGCGATCCCATGGGTGTTCCTTTTACTTTTTCCTTATATTTGACCGTTGAATTGAAAGTACATTGTAAGGCATCCAATCAGAAAATACAACTACTTCAGAATAAGAATAAAACACTGAGACTTTAATGAATAGAATGTTCTCATAGTGAGCTGTATGGAAAAAGAAGTAAACAGTGAAGAAAATTTCCTCTTCGACGATTCACTTTCCAGGGCTATACACAATTGTATTTATGCTAAACAAGGAATTCATAAGATCAATTGGATACTGGTAAATTTGTCCTGGAAATCGTATTAAAGAATGTAAGTTGTAAACTAGAAGGCGATAACAAAATTGGAGGAACTAAACAGACAAATAGACCGTGTAGCAATGGAGTCACGATATGACGTATTCTAGCCGAAATTTTCCTTGCGAAACTACAAAAATCGATCTTTGAAAGGTGTAACTAATGAACTTAAATTCTGTTGTCTGTACATGGATAATACATTTCTGATTATGAAAAATCAGAATGAAGCATGGAACATTCTGGGCGAATTCAACGATGTTAATCCTGCAGTAAATTTTACTGTTTAGAAAGAAAAAGACTCTGGTATTTCATTTCTAGATGTCCTTATATCCAGAAGTCATTTTTGACTTCGAGAGGTCATTTGATAACTACTTCGCTACTACGGGGTCCCATCGACAATTATACACCTTATCCAACAGTTATATGATAATGCTACATGCCAAGTAATCCACAACGGGAAACTTACGGAAGCCTTCGAAGTGAGGACGGGAGTGAGGCAAGCTGGCTGTCTACTATCACCAATGATCTTCCTGATTGCAATTGATTGGATAATGCGACAGACAACGCCAACCAACGAGGGAACAGGCATAAAATGGACTCACACAAAAAACTTGAGAGATCTGGACTTCGCCGATGATATATGTCTGATTTCCCACAAACTGGAAGATATGCAAGTGAAAAGTAACAAGTTGGCAGAAGAAGCATTGAAGATAGGACTTCAAGTGAACATAGATAAAACAGAGGTGATAAAGATTCCTAGCCAACATCAACAGCAGCAACAACAACAGACAACAATCAGCATAAGTGGGAAGAACCTGAGAGAAACAGCTTCCTTCACCTACCTGGGAAGCATCGTCTCAACTACAGGCGGAACTGACGAGGATATCAAAGCCAGAATCGGAAAAGCAAGACAAGCTTTCATTACTCTCAAATCTGTGTGGAGGTCAACAGCACTCAGCATCAAAAATAACATCCGGATTTTCAACTACAATGTAAAGTCAGTGCTATTATACGGATCTGAGACTTGGCGCGTCATAAAGAGCATCTCAAACAAACTTCAGACCTTCATTAACAGCTGTCTTCGCTCAATACTCAAGATCAGATGGCCAGAAAAGATCAGCAACAGGGATCTCTGGGCGCGAACCAATCAGGAACCGATTGTGAAACAAATAGGCAGAAAGAAATGGAGATGGATTGGCCATACGCTGAGGAAACCATCAAGTGACATCACTAGACAAGCCCTCGAGTGGAACCCGAAAGGGAGGCGGCGAGTTGGTCGTCCAAGGGTGACTTGGAGGAGGTCATGTGAAGAGGAGATGAAAGCATGTGGGCAGACCTGGAGCAGGGTGAAAAAGTTGTCAGAAAACCGAAGGCAATGGAGGTGCGCAGCTGAAGCCCTATGTTCCTCTAGGAACTAAAGGATACAATAATAATAATAATTATATCCAGAAAATAGGATGGCACAATAAGAAGAAGCCTACATAGAAAACCTACATCATCTAGTTAGTATCCTCATGTTTTTCAGCTTCGTGCCCTTGAAATACAAACGCAATCTGATAAAGTGCTTAGTTCACAGAGCAAAAGCGATTTGCTCGGATGAATGTCTTGATGAGGAACTAAATAATATTAAACGGTTATTCAGAAAAGTTTATTGATAAGAATATGAATCTGAAATCAAGGCAGCCCAAGGTACCAACAGTTCCTAAAAAGGCATTGTTTTTAAAAATTCGGTTCCTCGAAGATAACATCAGTGAGATAATAATACAACGCCTTAGGAATGCGGTAAAAATAGAATTCCAGCTGCTGAATTACGCTTTGTCTTCAAAACCACCCAAATTTTGCGTTTAGGAGTAAATATAAACCACCTAATTTCGCCTCTTTCATGTGTATCTACCAATTTAACCGTTCCTATGGGGCCAGTTACATAGGCTGTACAATTAGGCGTGATTATCGTCGGATTTCCAAACATCACCCTGCGTGGTTAAGTAAAGGACGAACAAAATCCATTCATAGCGCTATTCTACCTCAGCTTGTGGATACAAAACACAAGACTAATATCAATGAGGCGGCCTTCAAAGTCATTTACCGCATGCCAACAAATCCTAACTTCACCTTAAGACTTCGTCTACTACATATGGTGGAGGCCGATAAAATCTAGATTAAGAAGCCTAATTTGTGCGTCTAAAAGAAATTAATTAGTGCAGACATCATTCTTACCTTGGCCATCTAGGTTTGAATGATCTTCAATTTTTGTAGAATTTTCCTAATTTTAGTTGATATTCTATTTGCTACTATATCTTTATTATTATAATTATAATTTAAGCATCTTCAATGAACTGTGATTCCACTGATCTTAGTTTACAAATCGATATTAATTAAAAAATACTTATAGTGACTATCGTTCTAGAATATTATATATATATATATATATATATAAACTGTGGAGTCAGAACAGGAAATTATCGAAAAGGATATTCTTTGCTCAATTACTTTGTGTTTTATAGATGTCTGAATGAATATTTTCGCTAAATTGAAGATTATACAAAGAGAACGGAAGTTGAAATTACATAATAAATATTTATTTTTTATTTTATTTTTTATTTTTGATTGCAGCTTGATTCCACACCGTATTTTTGGTACAGGTATGGAATTTTCAGCATGGATATCGGTAGCCCAAATTTCGCAGGCCGACCATAGATATCAGGTGTGCGTCGGCCAGGGCTTGAACCTAGGACCATGTGCGTGGTCGGCGAGAGTCCTAACCACTGTGCCACCGACGCACACAAATATGAAAAATAACTAATCACTAAAATTGAATAAAGTGAACAAAAACTTGTACAAGGCCAATAAAGTGCTTGGTTCTAGTTTTCACATAATAACATCCGTTTTACCTTTAGTTGAAACGATGCTGCCTGGCTAAATAAATGAAGGAATTGACCTCATTGAGAATTATTGGCGCTGGTTGTTGATATGCGAGTATCTTCATCAACTTTTTCATCCATATGTTCACTTGAAGTACTGTCTTCCCCCGTTTATTTTGATAAATCACACAGTGTTGTACAGTAATATTAACTGATGACCACCCGTCGAGCACAAATTATTGTCACTTATACAACTTTCTGGCTTCATTTATATACATGAGTGAAACTGATTGATTAGACATTTGAATAAACATCAATTTAGGATAATGTACATTCAGAAATAATAATAATATGAGTGTTATCAATCAAATACAATCAGATGGGAAATAAGACGAGTGTTTTAATGGTCAAAATAAATAAATAACTTCTTAGAATGTTATAATGTGCGTGAATTGAATTGAAATATAATTTTAAGATTATTTATTATCCTCCTCTGATTCGAATGACTGGTGGTAACAATATCTTACATGCATATCTCTGGTATTTGCATTGAATCATTTCTGTTTCATGTGTTGTGTTGGGTGTAGACTCAATGAACCAGGCAGGATTCAGTAATCAATCTCTCTGTCCAACCAGATACTTATATTACTTCTTAGAATTTTAACCGTCTCCCACCATGCTATTGTGTGATTGTGTGTTAGTGCATACAGTGCAATCCTTGAGCTTTTTTCCAAATTACTTATCTTCTTGGGTGGGGTCAACTTTTCTTACCTCAGCTAAGTGCTTATGTTCCAAAAATCTGACTATCCCCGACCTACTCTACAAGGGGAAAGGAGAAATGGTTTTTATAAAAACTTAATACATATTGTGTAGTTTGCCATGGCAAAGAAAGGGCCTACATAAATTTCTTTGAAACACACAGATTTACCTTGTTCAGGTAAATTCCGATTGCCACTGCTATGTTTTGAAGTTGTACTCGTAGACCATGCGAGAGGTTGGGTGATATACGATAAATAACTTTAAAAGCTATGATGTTAGAGTCGACTTGATGTCGAGTCAGTATCGATGAGACGAGCTAGTATTTTGCTGCAAATAGCTTTATTCGGATCTTTGACAAACTCAGATAGTAGGTGTTCAGAAATTCGACGACCTTTAACCACTTAATTTTAGCCCCACCCTCACCCCTTTGCCTAAAATAACCATTTGATTAGTAAACAGCACTTTTGATGTAAAAAAAAACTGTATATTAGTTTGTAGAACCAGCCGATGATGACAAACTAATTGAAAAGGAATACATATTTCTTTGCTCAATCTGTTGTATTTTATAAATCCGTAAATGACAATTAGAATATATTAGAGCTTGTAAGTCAGATTTCATTCATTAAGATTAAATCTGTTACTTTTACACGACATTAGATACAAGGGGGTGGATTTATTTTCCATTTTGAAAGACATTCACCTTTATAGACCATTTTGACAGCACATTAATACTATATTTTATTAAAATGAAACTCATTCAGTTATTGGAGTATAGTTTTCAATTTACTGATTTCACCCTGCTCATTTTCATGTTTATTTCCTTATTTCTTGCTTAGGTATAAAATCTGAGAAGCACTACCTTCAGAAACAATGACGATGACTGTGATCAGTGTTGGCAAAAATCAGCATTATGCAATTGTGTTCTCATTAACTGAATTATTATGATAATGACAATAGCTTTATTCCAAAAGAGTACTTGCGATACAGAATGGAATTCTCAGCATTTTACTACAGTATTGCATCAAGTTAGTAAATTAACAATAAAATAAAATTCTACATAGATTAAGGGAATCTCAGTTAGTTTTGACAACAACATATTAGCATGTCGGTAGAAAAGCCAAAATTAAACTTAGTGTTTGAAGGTGCTAGAAAAGTAGGTGCTAGCGTATTTACTGGCTTAAGCAGAAGAAAGAAACAAAGCTGCACATAACAGAAAAGAGAGAGAGAGAAAGGAAAAGAAAGAAAGAAAAACGTTGTAAATGATATGAGTTGGAAAGACGAGATCCAGTTGTTCTACTGACTATTTAATAAGTTAAAGTTTTCACGCCTAATGGTTTCTTTAACGCATAGAACACGAGCTAAGTAGGGTATGGTTGGGTTTTTGTACTTGCTAGTGCGAGCATATAGTTTTCTATATAGGCTTCTGGTTTTGCCTAATGAAATACAAGGGGAGAGTTGTGAATGAAGAGGGTGGTGTGAGTTAGATAAAATGGATTTAGCCCATTTGTCACATGAGTCCAAGTGCCTGTTGACCAGAATATTAACAAGCTGGTTGAGTGGCACGTTGTTTACCCTGCTGACAACCTTTAACATCCTGCGTAATAAGGTATAGTTTCTCTTCAGTAGTCCTGGAAAATCTGGGGGGGAACAATAGAGAATAATAGGCAGGATGCAAGAGTCAACGAATCGTAGGAGTAAGGATTGGGTTATACCAGAATGTCTTAACTTCTTGATGCAGAAAGTAAGACGGAATATTTTCTTAGAAATCATCAAGATATGAGACGACCAGGAAGGATCAGAAGATAGAATGACACCTTGGTATTTAATTTCCGAGTTGGTTTCTATTTCAGTCCCTTTTATCTATGTTGCACACCTCGTGAGTGCTAACCAGTTTGTTTAGGTCAGATTTGTGCCTAAAGGTGAAATTAACTGCTTGACATTTAGAGGGGTTTTAGGTGAGACCGTTTCCCTCGGACCATTGGCTGAATTCTGATAAAAAGCCGTTTAGTTTAGAGCAGTCACTTTGACATTTGACAGGCAAAGATACAGTTATGTCATCAGCATATTTGACAAAATTAATGTCATTTGAAGATGATAGGTCATGTAGAAAGAAAGAAAAGAGAAGTGAGGAGAGTACAGCACCTTGGGGGACACCAGCTTCAGTGAGCACAACAGAGGAGGATTTGCCTTTGTATATGGTACACTGCATTCTGTTTGAAAAGTAGGAATGCAACCAGTTAGTGACCAAGGACTCAGTTTGTGTCATAGAGAGCTTATTTAGCAAGAGACATCTAGGTACAGAGTCGAAAGCAGAAGTGAAGTCGACAAACGTGCAACAGACGTATTTGGCACCTTTATCTAATGATGAAACGATACTGTTGTGTAAGACGGCTGCAGCGTCTAAAGTACTTCTAAAGTACCCATTGAATGCAATTTGTTATTAACAAATTACAGAGTTTGAAGTGACACGCCCCACCCCCAACACTCACACACACACAAACTCCTGTAAGACCTAAGAATACACAGATCACTATATGTGATTTGTTTGATGACTGAGTGAGTTTCACCACAGAGTGTTGCACAGAAATGCGCGAGATTTCACGTCCACAATTAATGTGGCACACAAAAAGCAAAAATAGAAATTTAGAAGAACTATAATAACTAGAAGTGTACATGAGAAAGAGTATTAACATGGAAAAACCATAGGTTTCAAAGGATTTGGGAAATCACAAAGAATGAATGTATCAAAGCCAATGAAAACGACTTTGAGACACATCACCAACAGTCTCCAATATCCCAAAGTCCCTGATCAGACAGTCTACACCTCACCATCTGGACAGTTTTCAACACCCTTAGCCATCCTGCAACCTAATCCGATGTCGGCTAACATCGCCCATCGAAAAGGGGATAGGTAGAAACGCGTCACACATGTTCTAGAGATTTCAATTGATTCACCTTCACAACCTCACCGATTGATTTTCCCTCTTTACCTAACACTCAACTGAAGCCTAACCTTAATATTACTCACCCTATTATACCATCTATCAAAGCAAGGGTAGGGAAAGCAAGGCAAGCTTTCGTTACTCTCAAGACTGCGTGGAGATCAACAGCACTCAGAATGAGAAATAAGATTCGGGTTTTCAGCTACAATGTGAAGTCATTGCTGCTATACAGATCAGAGACTTGGCGTTTCACGAAGGGCACTTCAAACAAACTAGAGACTTTCATCAACGGCTATCTTCGCTCAAGATCAGATGGCCTGCCGAAAAGATCACCAACATGGAGGGATCTCTAGGAACGAGCCAGCCAGCAGTCGGCTGTTCAACAAATAAGCATGAAGAAATAGAGGTGTATTGCCCATACTCTGAGAAAACCACCAAGTCAGTAACATCACT
This sequence comes from Trichobilharzia regenti, assembly GCA_944472135.2. NCBI lineage: Eukaryota > Metazoa > Platyhelminthes > Trematoda > Strigeidida > Schistosomatidae > Trichobilharzia > Trichobilharzia regenti. Next base: position 115,232,191 of record OX235264.1, on the reverse strand, counting down.
CGTCAGGCCATCGCTCGATTGGAACCCGAATGGGGAGTAGCGAGTTGGTCGTCAGTGCGAGGGTGACATGGAGGAGATCATGTGACGAGGAGATGAAAGGATGAGGGCAGACGTAGAGCTAGGTGAGAACGTTCGCAGAGAACGGGATGCAATGGAGACGTGAGGCTGTAGCCCTATGTTCCTTAAGGAGCTTAAGGAAGCAACGAGAATAATAATATTATACCATCTGACACAGGAGATAGAACGAAGACACTTGTGATCAAAGACAGCTAGCTGGGCTTTCATATCTTCCACTTCCTATGACCATGTCTCACTCACAACCAGCCATAAATGAGGACGGAGCGAACTGCTGCGCAGTACACATCCTTCCACTGATAACTGGATACCACCTCTACGCTTGTGATGATGCATATTGACAAATGCCACACAAGCTTAGATATCATCCACCATCGGTTCATTAGAGTTGAAGCAACTTCCCAAGTTAGTGAAGCGGTGAGCACGCTGTACCATCTCACTTCCTACCTATAAACTAGCAGTCAGTCCAAATCAATCCTGAAGCGTGATCCTATATTTGACAGAAAGGAATCTCATGTCAAACATTCCAAATTTCAGTTTTTCAGCTATAAAACTAGTTATTTTAATTTTGTTTCCATGCTCCTCCTGATCACACTTGTAGTCCGTTTAGAATAACCATTTTACAATTATATTCTAATCCCGTGTAATTTTTTGTCTCTATGCCTCTTGTAATCTATATTTACACCTTCCAACTTACATTTCAAGTTGAAAATTTTGATTTCAATTTGTTTCCATACTCATTTTGTTCACACCTGTAATTCGTTCTATCCCTGCGTTTCTAAACCTCTTGTAATTCATATCAAATTGAAAACAATTATCACCTTCTATTTTGACTTAAAATTATTTCTCCAGTTATCAAATATTAATTTTTTGCATACGTTGTAACTATTTTGTAATCCTATGCACTCTTGTCTCTAAGCCCCCGTGTAATCTATATTCGTATCTTCAAACTTTCATATCAAGTTGAAAATTATTATCACCTTCATTATTATGTGGAATTAAACAAATAGTAATTGTATCCATGTAAAATAATCTATTTAGATGTGATTGTACAGCTTTTGAGAATGAAATCGACGAAAAGATATCTACTCAATGTGTTCGGAAGTCTACGCGCTTTGTTCGCGTCTTCATCTAGGAGGAGAATATCATCTGCAAAATGTTAATGTTCGATGCTGTGGACGGAAATCTAGAAATTGTCGATCAGTGTTTAGGTTCGTTTCATCTGCTTAGTATGTATTTACTACTGAAAAACAACAGAAGACAAGGGCTAGGCAACAGAGCGTTTATTGAGAAAATCAACAGATATTTATAGATTTTTATGTACATTATTATTAGCGTTATTGTTAGCAGAGAAGCAACGTTTTCTAATTGGATTTTGTCTTGCTAAAGGTTGTTCCATACTCCTTGTGACCGTTTCTTAGAGAGTTAAGCGATATATGTGCGAATCGTATTTGTACACGTTGACTCTGTTGTGATTATTTGTTGAGCTCCTCAAGGTTAAGCTTTGCAGGTGATTTTTCTCATGCCCCCGATTCGGGACGTAACATTGACGTGAATTGCTGTCTACAATTTTTGGCTTGCAGTTAGCTCTCACCACACTGCTACTTGTTGTAACAGGTTACTCAAACTAATCAGTAGTGTACACTGTCTTGTCAACAGTGAAATAATCTTCAGACTGTCAGCTTTTATTGTGAATTACTTTACCCTCAAACAACCATATTATTATTCCCATTGGGTTCCAAGTGGAACATAGGGCTTCAATAGCACACCTCCACTTTGTTCTATTCTCTGTGGTCCTATTTCGCAGGTCCCGAGACTGCCCATAGTCTCTGACTCTCCTCTCGCACAACTTTCTCCAGGTCACCCTCGGAATAATGCCCAACTTGTCGTTCCCCATTCGGGTTCCATTTGTGTGTTGGACTGGCATGCCATGTCTTTCGGTAGTCTCCTCAGCGAATGCCCAGCCCACCTTCATTTTCTTCTACACATTTACAAAAGAATGAATACTGAACAAAGAATATTCTGAATGTCAGAAAGAACATTAGTAAAGATAATAATACAAATTCATCAATTAATAATCTGTACTGAAGGTTGCCCAGGGCAGTAGTAGTGACTGGCTGGACTTGCTTCTTTTGCACACAGAGCACTGGTTGTTTCACGCGAATTGCAATAGCTACTGCTGTTTGGAGTATGCGGTGCTTCGATGTTTCTGACGATTTATTTGGCACCCGGTAGATGATAGAAAAGGATTCTTGAATGGTGGCCGGCTTTGTGGCTGGCTTGAACCAGATGGTCCAATATCGAACAATTGATGATTTTCATTACACCTTTACTTAGCCATACCGGGAGATGTTCTCGAGCTTGCACGAAAAATCCAGTTCCGAGAGCAACGGCTGATATAACTCGCTCCATAAGCGCAGTTGAATTAGTAAAAAGAATTTGAAGCGGCTAGTCTAGGTACTTCATCTTTCAGTCGAGGATACGCGACATCACAAAGAATAAATGCATCTAAGCCGCCGCACACTATTTTTAGACATATCACCAACAATCTCCAATACCCCATGGTCCCTGACCAGACAGTCTACACCTCCATACATATTTGTTGAGTAATACGTTTTCGGTTGATTCGTCCAATGAATTTCTCCTTGCTAATCGTTTCTGGCCGGTCATCTGATCTTCACTATGGAGGTCAGTGAAGACAGCGGTTGATAAAAGTCTGCAGCGGTCTGTTTGAATAGCTCTTTGTGAGGCACTAATGAAGATACTGACCCCTTATAGAAGAACTGACTAGATTAGTATCGCTGTTGAAAATCAAAATTATGTGTTGTTGATACTAAGTGCAGAAGATCTACATACTGCTTTTAGAGTGGTGACTGTGTCTCATACCACTTCCGACTCTGGCTTTGCCATCTTCATCCGTTCTGCTAGTAGTTAAAAAAAAAACAACGATTCCTAGATAAGTAAAGGCATTGACTTCTTTCAAATTAGTTTTGTCATTCGTGATTGGTCCTTGTTGTTGTAGTAGTTGGTATCAGTCGGTTGGTTGATTATAGTCATCACCTCCGTCTTAACTTAACTCTGTCTTATCTGGAGTACTGTTTTCGCTGCTTCTTCAGCTAGTTTGTTAGTCTTCCCCCTTGTAGATCTTCAAGTTTGTATGAAATTAGACATTCGCCTTGGATCGTCCGCCTCGAAATTCAAATCTTCTAGAGTTTTGTTATCGGTTCAGTGTGTATTCCTGTTTCCTCACTTCCCACGTACTATGTCAAGCATGATGTAGTATATCACAACTGTCTGTCTGCTTTCGACATAGAGCTTTGCACAAATGTGCGGAAGTTCAAGTCGCCACATTCCGTGTAGCACGCGAAGCAAGAGAAGAAAGTACAAGAAAAGCATAATAGTAACAGTGAGCAGAGGTGTGAGACAAAGGAAGAGTAATAACGAAGAACAAAACAGTTTCAATGGAAATCACAAGTCACAAGGAGTGGATGCATCTGCGCCACTGAGAACGGTTTTCAGTCATGTCACCAATTGTTTCCAACCATAGATTTTTACCGTCCCGAGGACCCCAACCAGCCTGGAAGTCTACACCTTCCTACGTGGCTTAGACCAACTGTTGTGGATTTCATTGACTGGTGAGGCCAAGTTTTTGTTTGACCGCCGCTAGCTTTTTTCCAGCCTGACCCTATATCCGCTAACATTGCTCGTCGAGGGAGGCGATGACTTGGCATACGTAACACATGTCCTAACCATCTCAGTCTTTGTAGCTTCACGACTTCGTCGATTGATTTCCCCTGTTTACCTAGAACTCAACGCCTAACCTCCATGTTGCTCACCTTATTATGCCACTTTACACGGGAAATAGAACACAGGCACCTATGATCAAAGACAGACATCACAACTAGGAATATCATCCGTGGCGATAAAAGGCTGACAGCCTTATCTTACTCCATCCTGTCTTCACTTCAAATGCCTCACTGAGTTTTTCGTTCTGGATTACCTGACACATGCTGTTGAATAACCCTCAGACAATCTCGTTATTAATTAATATTTTCAATAAAAAGAAGCAATAGAGTCAGACAAAATGTGGTACTCATTTTAAGATATCCTACACAAACTACGTGTCTTATTTGCGATTCTTCAAGAGATAAATTTAATTGGTTAGACAATTTCATCATGAGCCGACATCAGTTAGAGAACCCGTGGAAAACCTACTGGGAGTACTGGACACCTGTTTCGTCAGCCTAGTTTGTGAATATTCATCAGTACACATCCAACACTCATGTTCAAACCCATGACCTTCTGGTTACATATAAGGCGAGCTAGCTCGTAGACCATTAGGTCCCTGGGACGCGATCCAATGTTCAGCCAGTCCATGAATTCTAACTTCTACTAATTCACAACATTGTGCGACGACTTAGCAATGTCTTCTTCGATGAGTAACTGTCCTCACCTTCGACCTGCAGTACCCTACTGGTCACGACTTCCCATTAGAACCCCAGGTTAACTGCCTGAATAGAGCTAGCTTCTAATGAGCAACAGATCAATTTTCAAGTATTGGTTTTGTAGGGATTTTGTTTGATTGCATGGAGGATTTAATCATGAGCTGACATCAGTTAGAGAACCATTGGAATACTACAACTGGGAAAACTGGACACCTGTCTCATCAGCCTAGTTTAGGACTCTTCATCGGTATGCACTCGTCAGGGTTTGAAGAAGACATTACCAAAATGGTCACACTATCCCGTGAATCGACAGAAGTTAAAATTCATGCACTGGTCGACCATTGGATCACGTCCCAGTGGCTTAATGGTCTACGAGCTAGCTCGCCTTATATGTAACCAGAAGGTCTTGGGTTCGAATCCCCCGTGGTGAGTGCGTACTGCTGAAGAATAATCCCAAACAAGGCTGACGGGACAGCTGTCTAGCTGATTTTCCAATGGTTCTTAAACTGACTGTCAGCTCATGCTGAAATCTTCTAACCAATCAAACAAAATCCCTATAAAACCAATACTTGAATAAATTGTCCCCACGTAAGCTTTAGATTTTTGATTTTTTTTTTGATTTTTGATTTACAGCTTGATTCCACACTGTATTTTTGGTACAAGTATGGAATTTTCAGCATGGATATCGGTAGCCTAAATTTTGCAGGTCAACCATAGATATCAGGTGTGCGCCGGCTTGGGCTCGAACCCCGGACCATGTGCATGGTCGGAGAGAGTCCTAACCACTGTGCCACCGACGCACAGTGAGAACTCAGAGAACAAAAGTACATCAAAAACTGTTCACCACATTACCTTTTATTTAAAAATAAAAATGGAAGAACATAAGTGCATATTAATTACTTCTTGTTGTTATTGTTATCAGACAAACTTATATTTTACGCCATTTTTACAATAACGTAAAAATAAAAGACCTGTAACATTATCTAAAATCTTGACAGTAAAATCTAAAATGCCTTAATGCCGTAAATATCAATGGTATCTAAGGGAGACAAGTTGACCTTGTGTGTATATACTACCAGTTGTCAAAATTACCGACTATAAACCAAGATAACTATCAATAAGACTCCTTAAGTGTGTTATCATCACCAATCTCTCTTGTCATCATCTAAAAATGCACATATAATGCTTTCACACTTTACTACACTAAATATGTTAAACTAGATTAACAGTGAAATTTGCTGATTTCTAATGGACATTATCTCTGATAATGAAGACAATCTAGAAGATAGTCTGGACTGTTTCAGTTGGTACCATCCCGCAATCCAGTATACATTAGAGAAGGAGTCTGACACAGAAATTTCTTATCTGGACGTCCATCTGACAAGATGGGACAATAAGAAGAATCATCAACAGAAAGCCAACACAGAACAGACAACTCAATAACTTTTGTATTTGGATGCTCCTTTATATATATATATATATATATATACAAAAGGAAGCCTGATCCGCTTATTGGGCCACAGAGAATCTGAACACTTTGAAACGAATTCGCCTTGAAAATGGTTACCTAAAAACGTTTCATCATAAAATCTATCAAGTGCAAATCACTAGAACCTCCTACACTTCCTGCTCTTACAAGACTCCTCCACTTGAATCTAAAATTCAACGGAGACTCATCGCTTCTTCAAGAATTGAAAACATTTATTTCCCGATACGAATTTAAAACAAGCAATAAAGGTTAATAAAGCAGGATTTAATGAATTCATCAAATTTCGGTAGAACTCGTCAGCTGAATACTCTACATACACGGATATATATATATATATATATATACTTTTGAAATTATATTGGGAGATATAAGACTGATAAGTAAACAAACTACATTGAATTAGTCATGCAGAAAGACAGGTGCGAATGTTTTCCAGACCATGTTCAAATAGATAAGGCGAGAGAGAGAGTATGAGAGATCAAAATTAAAATAAATTGTATTACGCTTCAATTACATCACTTAGATAGACAATTAGTCATTAAGAAATATAACGAGAAGTGCAAACAGTAATGTCAATTGTAATAGTTATAATGACAATAATAATAATAAGTGTTGAAGTGAGTTAAGATAATCCTACTGATAAAGCATAGTTTTAAATGAATCAAGCATAATAATAATAATGACAATAATAATAACAATAATAGAAGGAAGAAGGGGTAGAATAATAGTAATAACAAGTAAAGAATAATAAGTAAAACGTATTACCACGGTAGATTCAGGGTCACGACCATCTCCTTTTGTACACAGAGACCTGGTTTATAAATTCGAATTGCACAAGCCTATCGATTGCAAACATCTTCTTGTTTCTTTGTCTGCTGACAATAGTGAATGACTTGACCACGTCGATATCATGTCCGTAATCCACAAGATATTTTGTTATTGAGGATTTTGGCACTTTGAACTCAGTTGTTCTCAACCATTTTGGCAAATGCTCCATCATGCGAGTAGACAATCGCCTTTCCGTACGACCTATGTATCTGCCTTCACAAACACACTCAAATTGATATACGCGGCAGTTTGAAGTGTCGAGGATTGGTGACTGGTCTTTCCCAGATTGTTCAAGCACTCGCTTGGTGGTGTTAAGGATAACAAGTTTTGCAGTATCCATCACTTACCCCCATGGTTTTATAAAGGAGAATAAAAATTCTCCCTCGCTCCATGCAGCTCTATCCTGGAATAGCTGGTCAAATCTCGATACCAAGAGAACTCGGAAACGAACTTCAAACTCATCTACAGAATACGTGCGAAACTTGATAAAAGATTACGAATCAAACTTCTTCAGAGCATAGAAGTAATGGAAATTCACATCTTAAATCTTGAACTCAGCATAGAGAAGCATGTTCAGTCACTAAATCTACAATAGACCTGATCTGTCTTAAAACTGGATACGTGAATTTTGTTTTTACGTCTTTAACTGTATTATTATTTTCATCCCTCACTCTATAATAAATTTCTGCCCCTTACAGCCACTATTTTTTTTCAGCTTGACTCTCATTCAAATTTAGTTGAATTCTACTCAATTCCGTGAACTATATTGCGTCACTCAACTGACAAGATATGCGATTGTATAGTTTCATCAGAGCGATATCTCTGAAAAAAGTGACTCTTTGCTAAACGTCTTTTCGTATACGTGAAGTTGTATCCAGAACACTAGTATGTCAGTTACTGTCTGTTTTCAACATAGAACTTTGCATCAATGTGCGAAAGTTCAAATCGCCACTCTTCCCCGTGTAACACACAAAGCCGAGAGAAGAAAGTAAAAAGAAATGAAAAATAGAGATAGTAGACAGGGATATGAGACAAAAGGAATTGTAATGACGAAGTACAATATATTTACATTGGATATCATAAGTCACAAGGAGTAGATGCATCTGTGCCAGCCATTGAGAACGATTTTGAGCCATATCACCGGTTGTCTCTAGCCGTCATTAGTTTTTACTATCACGAGGACCCTAACCAGGATGTCTACACCTTCCTACGTGACTTAAACCAACTGTTGTAGATTTCATTGGCTGGTGAAGCCATGTTTTGGTTTGACCATCACCAGCTCTTTTCCAGCCTGCCCCTATGCCAGCTGACATTGCTCATCGACGGAGGCGATGACTACGCATGTATGCGTAACACATGTCCTCGACGTAGCTTCATAGCCTCGTCGATTGATTTTCCCTGCTTGCTTAGCACTCGACCGAAGCCTAACCTCAAGTGTTATGTCAGCCTGGTCGTATTACCACTGGACTACTTAGATGGGATCTTATGTCTCATCAAATCACCTCAGGATATAAACATTTAGTAAATAATAACTCTACGCCAAACAATACTTTTGATAGAAATATGAAGTTTTCAGCACGTATACAATATTGCATATAATTTTCTCATTACCCCTCGATCGATAGCTGACACCTGGACGTGGTGGTGGGCTCGCACATCACAATGACCCAACAAGCTACACTGGCTGGAACTATTGTTCATGCAGATCCTACCATGCCAGGAAGGTTGTTGGGATAGCGATTAGACTAAAAGCAGTTACCGGCATAGCGTAGGATGTTTTTTACACACTAGGGGTGTGGGCGAAGTCGTACTGCTGTGGAATAGGAATGTAACAGCAGTAAGCTGTTTCCCTCAGACGACCAGCATGCCAGCCAGTTATGCTGTCTCTACACTCCGAAGAGAGGGGGTTAGAAAAGGTCGACCCCAACAATTAGACATCCCAACTTACCCCACGGTGGTCTGTAACAGGCGGTAAGTTTACTAATATGGAACCAAACCAAGAAACCAGTTCATACAGGCCGTATGTGACCGACGGGCCTCAAGCAGTCGTCCCCTGGGCTCTGCGTTCACGCAACACTAACCCTTTTTCTGTTTCAGGTACCCGTAGAATCAACCAACTTCCACGGTGTGGACACCCGGGAAGTAACAACCGCCCACACACTTCCAAGAGCACATGAAGCCTTCCCGAGCATCTTTCTCCTTTACCCACATAACCTCCATCATCTTACTCCCTTACTACAGTTAGTACTATTCTTAAGGCTAGTGAGTCATCCTCTCATTACGTAATACAGGGTAGTAATTAGACAGAGCATTTACTTTCGTGATATTGTTAGTTAAGAATATGAACATAAGATTAAAATTTGCGTGGAAATATTCACAACAATATAAAGTAATAAAAGGAGAAATCAATAATACCGCTTACTTAGTGTTTTGCAGTAAGTCAGAAGTGTCATGCCTATCACTTTTCTCACTACATAAAATGCGCGTCTGCCAAATAAGATATCTTAGAGTTTTTCATACTTATTCGACCGAGCATAAAGCCATCTACAGTTGCTTCTAGTTCTACCGGATGCGATGCAAGAAGAGGGTTATGAATAGAGAGGATGTTCATAATTCAAAATGGCAATTTTCGCTCATTTCCCGCATGAGTGCTTGTCTGTCTACAAGGGGTGGGGGGCTAAACAAGTTGGATCAGCGGTACCGTAATCTTTCTACCGACAGCTTTTAGTGTCCTTTGCAGTGTCACAAAAGCTTTCTTAGATAGCCGAGGAAAAATTACGGTGAGGAGAAAAAGAGAAGAATCTGTAGAATAAAAGAATTCATTAACTTTGAAAGTAGAGGTTGAATGATACCATATCGTCTTAACTTTCTTACTTAGAAGGTCATGATACGGAAAGATTGGAGGGGAAAAATAATCCGAGTTATTTAACAATCGACTTAGTTTCAATTTCATTGTCATCTATGATACTAGAATCATGGAAGAGAAACAGTTCGTGTGAATCACGCTTGCTTTGGAAATTGAAATTAACTGCCTGACTGATATATCATGGAAGGATTTAGCTTAAAATCATTGTGACAAGGATCACTGACTAATTTTGGAATAATCTGATTGAAATGTGACCGGCATGGAAACAGTCGCATCATCGGAATACTTACTAAAATTGGTCTCACCAGAGTGAGGTAAGTCAAGTGAGAGAATGGGAAACAGAATAGCATAAGGTAAAGTACCTCGAAGGAAACTGGCTACAGTAAGCAAAGCAGTATAAGACTCACCATTATACACGGTGTACCTGTTCCCATCAGATAAGTAAGAATGCGATCACATTGCAAGCTCTTTTTGTTGTAGCAAGTTTTTTCCTATATATAGTTACTTCTAGTCGTACGTGTCGGACTATTGGCGGCGAGGAGTCAGGAATACGCTGGACAACCGATAAGAAGACTCTAGAAGGTTTGGATTTCGCATGTGGATGATATATGTCTAATGTCACACAAAATCGAATACTTGCCAGCGAAAATCTGCAGACCGGCTGAAGAAGCAGGCAAAGGAAACAGGACTGCAAAAGAAAACAGAGAAGACAGAGCTGATGAAGATAACCAATCAACAGCAACAGCAACAACAACCAGCACTTGTTACCATCAACGGGAGAGACTTAACAGAAGTTGCCTACTTCACTTATCCAGTCAGGAAGCCAGGCAGAATGGCAAAGGCAAGATACGCAAGCCTTCATCAACCTGAAACCAGTTTGGAAATCATCTGCACTGCACTCAGCATAAGGAACAAAGTTCGCATTTTTAACACAAATGTGAAGTTGTTTCTTCCATACTGGTCAGAAATTTGGCCGATGCGTGACGAAAAGGAATTCCAACAGCTTTTTGCAGACTTCTCCATACTGAAGATCAAATGGCCTGCTGACCAGAAAGAATAAGCAACAAGAAACTATGGGAACAAACCAACAGGCATGAGCCGATCGCTCAACAAATATGTAGGAGAAAGTGGAGATGGACTGATCAGGCATTCATTGAGGAGGCCACTGAATGATACTGCACGTCAGGCCCTCGAGTGGAATCCGAGTGGGAAGCGATGAGTGGGTCGTCGGCGCCAGGGTGACATGGAGGAGACCATGTGAAGAAGAGATGAGAGAGTTCGGACAATCGTGGACCTAGCTGAAGAGGACAGAAGAAAACAGAACAAAGTGGAGATGTGTTGTTGAAGCCCTATGTTCCAATCGGAACGCAAGGGAATAATACCAATGACAATAATAGTCGTACGTGGTGCGATACAAGGAGACAGTCGTGTATAGGGAGAATGCTCAGTGATCTACAAGATAATATTTGATAATTTCTTGCATGAGTCCATGTGTCTATCCACAATAGCATTACCAAGTTGGTTTAACGACACAACCAAAGGGATTAAATCGATTTAGATAACATTTATCATGTATTAAAAAGTAAGTTAGATGCTCAGAATGTCAACGCATGACAGTAAGAAAAAGTTCCAAAGTCATGTTCATCCGAAGAGACGGTTACTGCACATACCGGGAATTCTAAAAATCCAATTCATTCCCAAACTGACACTGATGATATTGTCCAGAGGGTGCTTTAATTAAACCATCCATCTCAGGGAAAGGAAACAACACTAAGGCTTAAGGATTTAAGCAACTGAGGTACACGGAATGTGAACACTTCAAAAGAGTAATTATTCCTTTTATCTACACTAACAATTTGTCATTGTTCCCAGGCACGGTTAACTTACTCAAGAAGACGACTATTTATCTTTAAGTTACAAGAGTTACTGTAGGAATTTGATTTGTTTCGAATTTGACGACGGATTGATTTAAGTCAGGGATCCATAGGAAACCACATAGTACTGGACAGCCACTTTGCTGCAGTAGGCACACACCACACAAGAGTTCGAACCCAGAACCTTCAGGTTACAAGGAAAGCTAGCCCGCAGACCATTCAGCCACTGGGACCTAAACCAATGACCTATTAATTCCAACTCCTACTAATTCGTCATTTTAACGCGACTGGCACCAGCCAATGTCATTCGTTGCAAGTATTTTTCCTCACTTCCGACTGTTTAGATTCATTGGTCACGTATTCTTCCTAGAATTCACTAGCAAGCAACAGATTAATTTTCAAGCGTTAGATTGTAGGGATTTTTCTTCACATTCAACTTTCATCAGTTGAAATATCCACACATGCGGTTGGGTAAGTGGGTAACAAAATAAAACCCTATAATTATAGAATTAGTAGGCGAATATAGAGTGCTGCGCTACATAACATGGTGTGAAACTTGATGTGATAGAATTCAATATTGTAGAAAAAACATTTTGGATTTAGAATGACAAGTGAAACAAGCAGAAACAACTCATAGTGAGCATAGTAATAATAATAATAATCGTAGTAATAAGGGAAAGGTACATAGATTAACTAAATAAACAAAATAAATAAATATCCATCCTTCTACGGCCAAGGCAGAAGTAGGGATTGTACATACTTCTTTTGTACACAAAAGTGTGACTTAAATTCAAAAATGACCAAAGCCTCCGCCGTCTTTAGAAGTCTATAACGAAGAAAATGCAGCAAGTTTGCATGAATTCGGTAAACGATCTTAAAATTTTTAAGCTGACGAGTGCCAACTAGCACAAAACCGAGGTCCAAGGCTTCCTGCCAATTACCTCTAACCATCTAACATACTAAGCTTTATTAAATATCATTTACAGAACTTTAAGAAAATAGGAGATCTAAATTTGTCTTTAAAAACGCATACAAATTATATTAAAACTATACAAGGTTTGCACAGAATTTCAAATAAAATAATTCCTCTTATATAAAGAAGTTATTATTGTCGACCTCCACCTCCAGTATTCCCTCCTCCTGCTGCATTAGGATCTTGCATATTGGAGAAAAGAATGAATATGAAGACTGCTGGAATGATGTAAGTCCACTGGAAAACAGAAAACAAACAAAAAATGATAAATCATGATAGACTAGATGGGATTCACTTCTGAAGTGAAATGAATAATTCGTCTGTGCTCTGAATGCAGAACATACAGCTACAAGATTTCAAAATATCCGTAGCAATGGCGTTATTTTAACGGGATGGACTTGTTAGCCTAACACTCAATATTTCCTCTCTTCCGGGCATAGTACACCGGACGAGGTATAGGAGTGAGTCAGCCAGGAATTGGATCTGGACCTCCCTCATGTCTTACAAGCACCCTACCATTGAAGTACTGCCGCGTTTAAACAGAACAACAAATTTTGAGGATAAGCACACAATTGTTAATCTGGGTTTTCCGAGGTGAAGTCTGATCAGTTGAATTCACGGTTTCTTCGAACTACTTTTTCTGCCTATCACACACACACACACACTAATTATGGTAAACTCATTTGCTTTTAAATCTCCTTTAATTCATCTTTCTATGGAAGGAATGTATGCATTTGACACCTCAGTCTTTACAATTAGGATTGTAACAGTAACTACACTCCTATGCACCACTTTACTCTCTCAGACTGAAAAACTAAGTTCTTTAAAAGCATATAATAATCAGGGCATAAATATCTTGCCATGTTGTCTAGGATGCTAGAATAATCCACACAGCCATTATTGCTGAATTTCGGGGAGACTGAGGAAGATCTAGATAACTGGATAAAATCCGAAAGCTTGAATTGATAACTCAAAAATCTAGTTACATTGGTACGCGTTGACATACTCGCTATCCGTATTGTAAAAAAGAACTTCAGGTAGAAATTGGAAGGCAACAGATCAAAGTTAAACCTTGCATAGAAATGTAACACCTCAGCTTGCTACATTTTGAAGCATGGCATGAAGAGAATGTGAATAAATACATGCCGTCATTAAAATAAAAACCGCCCATAGGTTTATTATAACTTCGTGGAAACTCAAGAAATGAGTTTCGATGAGGTATTATAACTGATTGGTTTCAACATCTACGCATCTACGCTACCACTGAGAATAATTTCGAGCCACATCACCAATTTTTTCAGCTGTTGGTTCTAAAAACCCCGAAGACCCCAGCAAATCAGGAAGTCTGAACCTCCCTTCGTGGCCCAAAGTAACTGTCAAAGATTTCACCGACTGATTCCAAGTTGATCGTTTTTCAGCTAACGTTGCCCATTGAGGAAGGCGATGGTTAGACATGAGTAACGCAAGTCCAAGCCATCTCAATCGATTCACCTTCACAACCTCATCGATTGACTTTCCCTCTTTACCTAACACTCGATGCCTTACCTCAATGTCAATCACCACCTAACATGGAAGATAGAATGAAGTTTAATCCAATTACTAACTCATATGCCAAAGTAAAATCTCCCACAGAACATCTCAAGATGCCAAACTTCAGAAAAGCCCATAGAATGGGACAGCAGAAACATACATCTAACTAGAAGAACCGCTAAGGGGAGATCATTGTAGATTTCCAGGAACAAGAGTAAACACATTCTTGGGATTGAAGACCATTTTAGGCCACGTCACAAAGCTTCCAAACATTGACAGTCAGCGGTCGCTACTTGGCTCACAACAATCTTTCATGATTTTATGGGTTGGTACTATATTTTTTTTCTGATCATGCCTTACGTGAAACGTCTATATTAGCTGTGTACTTAACATTAACTGTAACGTTTTCTGGTGATAAGTATATTCTTTAAACATGAAAGTTAACCGGACTAGTCATCAGTCTAGTGAGAAAATACATCCCTTTAAGCTGCTGAACTTTGGAAAGGCACACAGAAAAAATGTATTGAAATTACAAGATGTATGTTAGTGTACAATTAAATGAAAACCAGTAAGGAGTTTCAAGACTTGAATGATAGCAAGGAATGAATAAACCTCTGGTATTGCAAACAATATTTAGCCATTTCACTAATTCCTGGTATCTCAAAGACCTCAATCAGACACTTTACACCTCCCTGAATAACTTGTATCAACAGTCAAGGACTTCATGGACTTATGTGAGGCCTTCGTCTTACTACTTCTAGCAAAAGAAGTTTGTTCCACTTTTGTCTCTCCCTTGGCCTAGGTGAATTCTATTCAAAACCCTCCCACCCTTTCTTATCTTCCATCTCCTTCATACTTTTATGATATTTACTTAAACTCTGATTATCGTTCCCTTTCACCTTTTAAGATTTGACCTAGTTTATTTATTTATTGAACTGTCTATATATATATATATATATATATATATATATATATATATATATATACTGTCTCTGTTATTCTTATCACCTGCATAAACCTTATTATCAATATTTTGTTATCATTATAATCATCGTTATTAAATTTCGTTCAAAACATTTACCACATTATTGTTATTATTTGATCCACAAAATCACCGTCATTGGTTAAAAATTTTTATATATAAGTCTATGTAAATTAGAGTAAAGCCTGAAGAAGATCTAAGTGAAAATATTGTTCACTTATATGTCTTGTTCTAATACTTCCAACAAGTTTTTTTAAATCTAATACTACTTCGGCTAACACAGGTTGTCAAGGAAGCTGTTAGCTCGGCAAGCATAAATGATACCCCAGCCATCTCGAAATACACAGCCTTATCGATTAGCTCACCATTCTTATCTAACGGCGCACGTAAACTCACTACCATTAACCACAGTACACCTAACACGAAACTATATGGAAGCACTGGCGGTTGGAAACCGCTGTTCTTTCTACATATTGCACCTTTAACAGACTGGTCTCACAGTCATGAAGTGAAATGGCTGTCATGCCAAAGCCAAAGATAATGCAAATTGGTAAATGATAAAAGTGCATTTTGAATCCGTCCTGAGACCTCGTTGGAAATCAGTACATTGGGGTTGATGCCACTTTCCAACAATCTCACTACTTATCTTCAAACTAGACTAGGTGCAGATCAGTCCTGGAGAATGATCTTACGCTTGACATGAGTAACAACTCAATCCCAGATGAATCAAAGTCAACCACTATTAGTACATATATGATGGAAGTGAAGACGGGTGATGTCATCAAGTATTTTTGACACATAACGCTAGGTGTCAGCACTTTAGACAACAACTCTTTACGAGCTCCCAAAGGACTACATGAATGAGAATAGACTGTTTTCACTAACATTGTATCATCTCTCGAAACGCTATCCGCAGTTATCATAGTCAAAAGGATACTTGAATGACAAACAAGAATCCCACCTTCAGCTTACGTAGAAGTAGCAACTTGAACTAGTATAATTCCGTGGAAATTCCTACATTGGTCAGTTAATCAACCAAAAATATAGCAAATCTCGGATGCGTGTATTTCTACATTTCAGAGCCTGTTATTTACATTTGTGCAAAACGTAAGCTCAATTCACATCAGGATGGAAAATATGCCCAGTTAAAAATGGTTGTCGATGACTAGTAGTCATTCTGCATCATTTGGGTTAGGTGCATATCAAAAGTAAACACTTCAAGGGATTACTGAGTCAGCAGAACCACTTGATGACTTACATATTTTGCGAAAAATGAGCGGTTGTCACTCTGTTCAGCGCGAGCCATCTCTTCCCGTTGTCTTTCAAGTCTTTCAAGATATTTTGCAGTCTCCGGACTATGTATTTTATTATCAATGAACATCACAGTTACCTTGATCCCAACTTCGGTTTCTGAATTTCGAAGTTCACAGATATGTCTGGAAGGTCCAAGTGATTGATGGAAGTATCAGAGGGACAGTCATATTTTGAAGTACTTAAATGTATGGCGACTGGATTTCCAACGTCGTTAACACTAAGAGTTAACTTAAGTTTCATCCTAGAAGCAACAAGTTGGCACTTTAAAACACTAGAGAATAGAAAATTTTATTACCGCTAGGATAGAAGACTCAACGAACTCTTTGTCCGAGATGGGAATACGAATAGTATACAGCCTGCCAGCCTTAGCAGACTCCTACAAGTTAAGGAGACATTATATTGTGTTATAACACAAACTAGTAACAGCTGTTTTTCATTCGCGGTAAAACTATGGCCATCAGATACTAAACTTAGTACCCCAGAAGATGATTTGATCATAATTCCATTTAATTGGCTGAAAGCTCCATCTGACAATTATTTCATGATGTACACTACATACCTTCCAGTAAACTATGTTCTAGCAAGTAGGTAGAGGCTGAATTATCATAAGCCTTGTAAAGATAAATTCAAATTAATTTCGTCTTACATAAACTGAGGATAAAGAAAGTACATGTACTAAACACCATGCAAGAAACATTACAAAGAATCCGTGAAATCCTTATGTAAACAACACGATTGTAAGTAGCGCTGATGTGTGTGCGCACTAAAATAACATTTAGATTTATTGGTTGATGATAGAAGGCTTGAAGCCTATGTTGATCCTTTTCTAGTAAATTTATGTGCTAATCTAAACCCTTCTTGGATGAATCAGTTGGAGCTGCAGACCACGTGAAACCACGTGCAGTCACCGTGCGACATTGTGCTGTAGTTTTTAAGTAGTGACTTACTATGACATATAAATCCAAATAAGTCTGAACTGAAGAGAGTGTAGCGGTAAATAATTCCCCAGAATTGTTGGCCACAGCATTCATCACTGAACATTGGATGCTGACCTCCACTGTTTAAGTCAACTTGTTTAACTGAAGGCTCCCGGTCAAGCAATCACGCCATTTAGTACCCCGTCATGTCAAGTTCGCTCGTTCGTGCACGATCCCTAGCTAGTCAGGCGATCAACTTCGCACTACGATTTGGTACCGAAATATAACTGGTAATTTGGACGATCAATTCTGGTGTTTTGTCTCGCCTTTGGTCTACGGGGAATGAATACTATAGAAGATGTGGGTATTAGATCTTGCATTAGCATACCTCATAATATCCGCAAATGTCAATGCCGTCAGCTTCTCAAGAAGTTTTATTCCCTTTAGTTCGCTGGAGCTGCTGCTTGAGTGTCCGATGCGCATGATTTCACACTTCGCCACAGTGATCGAGACCATCCATTCTATGGACGACTCTGGCAATTTGTTGAGGTCTTCTTGCAACTCAGGCGTGTCATCGATATCCTCCAGCTCTCTCCAAATTTTTTAGTCATCTGCATATCGGACCATTGTGGAGTCTGTGAGCGTAAATAACTTCTTTATACACAAAATAAGTAGAAAAGGTTCGAGCACAGTGCCTTGTGGGAATCCACCACGCACTGTTGTCCCGGAGGAAAGTCTCGAGATGATCCTAACCCTCTATCTCGAGTGGCTTTATTGTATATCCCCGTTACGATGTCCATTATTATGTTGCCTTGGGTTTCACGTGGCTTTGATTTTGGAGAAAGATTTGGCTGATGTAATATTGCGATTTCATGGACATAACTTAGGCTCATAGGTGTAAGAAAGTTATTATCCTGAAATAAGGAGAAGTTGTTCATAAGGTCAGGAGGACATTATTTTTCAGTTTATGCGTATATATACTATTGCGCATCCAGTTGCACCTCGATTCCACATGTAGCAAAAGATTATGGATACCTTCCTCTTCTCTTCTGCATAAGAAAGTTACTTCACAAAATTCGCTATATTAAGCTCAGTGAGGAAAAATATAAATTTGTGAACTGTGCAGGCCACTAAAGTAATGCATTTGACATGCATGCTTCACAGTGAAATCAGGAATGTGCATGATGTACTAAATCTTCTGCACTTTTTGTAAAGATTCGATGTTCATCAAGTGGCCACCTAACAACTGCCGAGTGTTGCAGGCGATCAAGCTAAAACTATAACTAGTAATTCCAAGAATTGTTATCGTTTTCACTGGCAGCAGCTCACAGCCTATTGAGTTTACACAAATACAATAGCCATTTGTCACTTCACTGAGGAGACGATAACTAGGATTCTGGAAAAGTAGTACGTCAGTATGTGGGTTATATGGATCTGTAGATTTCATTCCATTCACTTAATACTGAAACCAAACTATGAGGGAACTGATATTGTCAAGTAGGATATAATACCAGGCTCATTTTTTACAACTGTCATCGTTATTTTAGTCCACTCTCATCATACATCTAATAACAGAATCGTCTGCCACTCACTTTAGCGACTTACAGTGGAACAGTCTCGTCAACTTAGTGTATGCTGATGATATTGTCCACTTAAGCTGTGAGAAGTGGCCAATGAAACTGAAAAATATGAAAAGACTACTGGTTTTGATCGTAGTGTCTGTGCCCTTTCTTCTGTGTTAAGTAGTCTAATATGGTGAGCAATATTGGGGTTAAGCTTAGTGTTAAGTGGAAACGTGACTCCACACGTTGTTAATGACACAGATGGATTCACTCTGTGTAATCTCACATATCTGAGCAACCCTTATGTTTTTTCCATATCACTGATCATTTTCGATCACATATATGCCCATTAGAGTTCCATTTAATTTCTTTTTCCTCTACTTTTGTGTGGTACATGGAATGTGATAACCTAAACGGGTGCATTTGGGTGCAAGCTTCTATGTTTAAAATCAGTCTGTCAGAATGATCTATAGTCCAGGTACAACGAAGTGCTAAGACGTGGATAAAAATAAGCGAAATGTCAACAAATGATAATCGTATTTTTTCATTTGGTTCTTGTCTAACTGAAGAAAAGAGTTATCTTACAATAATCTCCTCTCTTACCCTTTATGACTTTCAAAGTCCGTCTCGTTATATCTCATGAGTTATTTTATTTTATCCCGCAGCCCAAATGCGAAGTCAAAACACATCTGGCGAAATATGTTTTGCTTATTACCAACTAAATATAACATTTTTTAAGTGTGGAATGTAACGAATCGAACTGCTGCACTTCTGTACTCAGTTCTATGTTAAAACTAAGTCAGTCAGGTTTGTCACTGCAGCTGCCTAGTGTAGCAACTCACTACAGTGTTAATTGGCTCTAACAATTATTAATGCCGTTTCTTAAGTACTCTGTGCATTTCTCAATTCCTTGAATTGCTCAGATGAAGTGAACCGAAGAAAATATAAACCAAAAGTCAGTAACACGGACATAAGAAATAGTGTGAATAGAAGTGAATGAGATGGGTGATTTTTTATGCCTGTAGCACGCTTAACTAAAATACTCGTGTATATGAATGAAACAAAGAGTTTTGTGAGTGACTTGATATGATTATGAGCAATAATTTGTGCTGGAAACGTCGTCAGATAATACTGCTGTACAACGCTGTGTGATTTATCAAAATAAAATCTTATCCATAATGAAGTTATACTCTACCACAGTGTCCAAGTTCTATACTTATTTCAAAAATACTTATATTTTGTGTCGCTTAATTGTTTAATTTTTATCTTCCTCAATGCAGGTTGTCATTCATCTTAGACATTCTACTAGATGTCATACATATTGTCTGCAAGCAATACAATACATTCAACTCCCACAAAGTTGTTGACGTGGAGCACTGAGACTATTCAATTAGGGTAGTAGTACAAATAGTATGCTTATATTACTAATGCAATGACATTCAAGATTTGTACATGTTACTGTGAAGTTTGTCTGTAATAGAATTCCCTCCATAATAAGTACAATGCTTGCGATAATAATTCGTCATTATCTTTTCATTGCGCTGATACGTGCGTATGTATCAGAAAAAAAACTAACCTAGTCGTATTAGTTCTCTAAAATACTTTCCCTAAATGCCCATACCTCTGCTGAATACCAAGTGTCAATGTAGTTGAAGATTGAGCGATCAATTCACGGTTGTTTGCTCAAAACCAACTTCCCTATATCTTCGCAGAGGCATCAATACACCAGTCATCGTCTCATCGGTCGCTGTTCAGAAAGAAGATCGAAAGCCGTCAGAAGTAATATCGTGATTAATTACTGTAATATTTGTTCATAGACCTTGGTTATTATGCTGCTCATATGTTGGCGTTAGAATAAAGAATACTCAAGTTGCCAATCGGTGTTTTGGTTTTTGCCTCCGTTAGTACTAAGCGTTTCTGAAAGGCTTCGAGGGACAGCGAGAGGCCCGGCGTAGCAAGAGCTGGGCATTAACGGTTTTTGAGACGTGATTGACGCCAAGTGCTACTCATGGTTCATGAAATACGTTTTACTGCTTTTGTGAATAACTATAGAACCATTATTATTTGGAGTAGTATGACAGAAGGCGTGTGACATTTAGATATTAATGTGTATCTGAAGTTAATGACACAATATATATGTACATGTTTCATTTCCAAACAAAAACATTTTATAGGGTAATGTAAGGATGAGCGCAGTGAGTTAATAGTGCGTACATCTTGTGTCAATGTAGTTGAAGATTGAACGATTGTCAATCACGTCTCATAAACCGTTAATGCCCAGCTCTCGCTACGCTCGGGCCCACGAGGTTCTTCGAAGATTTCAGAAACGCTTAGTTATAACGGACGAAAAAACCAAAACACCGATCTGCCACTTGATATTTCTTCATTGTTACACCAACATATAAAAAGAATAAGTGAACTAAGGTCTGTAAACAAATATTACAATAATAAATCACAATATTACTTCTGACGGTTTTCTGCTCTTCTTTCTGAACAGCAACCGATGAGACGATGACTGTCGTATTGATGCCTCCGCGAAAATTGGGGAAGTTGGTTTTGAGCAAACAACCATGAGTTGATCGTTCAATCTTCATCTACATTGACACTCCCCGGCAAAAAAGAGATCCATCCCTTTTTTCCATCACGACCAACACACGTTGACTTGGATGCCATTGCGAGAACCTGGGTCGCACGGACAGAGCTGAAATGGAAAACAAACAGAAAAGCCAACACACCACAAGCATACTCACAGCACAATCTCACACATCGCTGACGACCTGCGCCTCCAGTTAAAGGCATCATCTTGACATCTTGCAACACAATCGCCACTTGCTAGAATGACTCTTGCAGAATGCAAAGTGACCATAGCAGCACCTCACGATACTCTACGCACATCCTCTTATCTACTCATTAGCAATTACCACTGAAATCGCTTGTCACTCATTCTGCCTCAGATCTAGTGACGGTGACGTATGCGAGCCTCAGTCGTTTACACTCTTTCTCCCCGGCGTGTGGAACTGCAGCTAACAATTATCTCCGTGTGCATTTCATTCTCAGCAACAGCCTAGCCTCCCCGGCGTATACGACCCATCTGCTGTCCTTAACATCAATCAATTCATTCATGGATGTAGAAGACTCGAAACAACTTCAGAAGTAATCACGACGAAAATTTTAACAAAATTACGCAATAACAACAAGATACGAAAACAACAAGTAAACACAATGAATCCAAAATACACCAATTGCTATGACACACCACACGTATATACAAATTGTACAAACAACCTCGCCGATCATGTCTTGGTGGAATTCCTTTGAAGAATTGCAGGACTTACACCAGTACGCCTACAACCCTTCTCAGGTTGACGATTGTAATTTGTGGAATTTACGGACACAAACAAGATTAACCAACAATTGCGATAATTGGAACTCACACAACTATTTAACACAAACATATGTACCATCACTACATCAAATGTTGTGGATTCCGGCACGAAAAGCTACCCTTGAAGAACTGTATGACTTACACCAGTACGCCTACAACCCTTCTCAGGTTGATGATCCAAGTGGAAGTCGTCCGGACACAAACAGAATTACCAACAGCTAGATGACAGATGATATCAATTCAGTATATACAATATGAACATATGTACAAGATCATACACCAAGCACATTGTGCTGCTCATTGATGCGCTACCCTTTAAAGAATTGTAGGACTTACAGCAGTACGCCTACAACCCTTCTCAGGTTGACGCTCTGGGTTGGAAAATCGTCGCAGAGTTCATTTGCTGACTTCCTTCTATGAGCTATATCCTCAAATCTGAACAGTAACGCGCTCATGTCATTGTATCGTAGAATATAGATGACGAACAAACACACGGCATATCTCATCAACCAAGTGTAGAAACAGAGTAATTTACACCAAAGATAATAGCATTCAATTAGTAACTTGAAACTAGAAATGCCTTTATTCATGCAAGTCAATTTAACAATTACTGTTTCGTTTACACTTGGCTTATTCTCACTAAACTGAGCAATATCTTTCGTCTTTTCAAACGCACCAATACTATCATAGTCATTGCAGAAGATACTTGAGTTGATGGGTATCTGTTTCATTGTGGATGAAAACACCAACGATGACTGAGTGACACAAGGTGATGAACTTAGCGGTGGATCAGAAGCTGTTCTTTTTCGGCTTTCAGATAGTTGTCCAACTGCAAGATTACCACCACTGCTGTCTTTCACTACTAGTTCGGGTTTAGCACTATCATCTGATGATAGGTGGGCTACACGCTGATCAATTACACTGACTGTCTCACAAGTATGCACACCTTATGGAACTGCATCTGCGTTCAATTCTACTTCACGTTGTAGTTGTACAGAACCTTTATTTCACTTAGCAGTAGTAGGCATATCCCTCATCTCATAATGATCAACCAAAGACAACTGTGAAGTATCATGATCATTATCATGAATATTCACTTTACCGTCAACTTCATCATTTTCAAACTCTTTAATAACAGAAGTAGACAATTTTGGCTCCTCCTCAAAAATCATTAAAGGTTTTATATCTTCACTCTGACTAGTTATACTTGTGGAGTCAGAACTCCACTCTGAAGCAGTAACTCTATTCTGTGACACTCTATTCAACAACGGCTTACCAGTTGCAACTACAGACTTCTTCACAACACCGATATCGTCACACAATTCGGAGTCAGACCTGGAGTTTACATTTAGCTTATCACTGAACTTGCTCACCGGTTCACAGTTCACTTCTGTATGCACCTCTTGCACACGTGTAAAACAAAACCGTGTTTGTCTTGTATCTTGTAACTTATCTATTGAGGATGTACTACGAAACCTGTTACACTCACTAGGTCTATATGCATTACCATACATCATGGAGTCTTCTCGATATCCACCTCTCTGAGGCTTACTCGTCATCAATGATTGCATTTTGATCTCAGACTGCCCTATTCTAGGGGTGAGATGTAATAGACTGGCGAACTTGCTCATAGATTGATTGACACTAGTATTTACCAGTTTCAGGATATCATCAAATTTTGGCTCGACACCCTCATCCTCCATATGGGAGCTTATCTTCACCCACTTCCTTTGCAGTCGAGTAGGTAGACGTCTTGCTATTACTTCTAGTATAAAACTCGAGTTGAGGTCACTCATGCGATTCATCGAAATCATTCCATTCTTGTAAATTAGCAAATTATCTAAAAACTCAGTGAGTGCCTGGGAGACATCCTGTAATTGACCACCATTACCCTTAACAGCTT
The DNA here is from genome assembly GCA_944472135.2 of Trichobilharzia regenti. Lineage (NCBI taxonomy): Eukaryota > Metazoa > Platyhelminthes > Trematoda > Strigeidida > Schistosomatidae > Trichobilharzia > Trichobilharzia regenti. The sequence goes on along the minus strand of OX235264.1, from coordinate 115,208,048 downwards.
CGAATAATTTCCCTGCAATCATCGAAGGTCATCCAAACCTTTGACGTAATATGCTCATAGCCTCGTAGTAGCCCTCTTTTGGCTCCATAAACGTACAGAACTGTATAGCTCTTGAAGCATCTCCAGTGCAATACCTCACCAAATACATTAACTTCATTTCATCAGTTAATAAAAAACCACTCAACATGATCTCAAACTCCTTTACCAATTGTAAATAATCAGCCGGGTTTCCATCGAAACACCGTGGTTCAAATTTAGGGAGTTTGATGTTCCTATTATCCCTGAACGGCGAAACAGTAACATCAACCATGTCATGCTTAACATCAGACACATCGTTACAATTAACAGACAAGTCACAATGACTTACTTTCCTGTTTGCATCCAAGACGTTCCGTCCCTTCCTTTACCCAGGTATTGTTGAACCTGACCCAATTCCAAAAACGTTCCAGATATTGCTTGTTCAAAGAGGACTTGACCGGCACCAGGAGAAACGAACGGCGACTATCCAAACTTTCACCAACTGTTTGAATCCGCCAGATCTGTTTCTATCGTAAGAAACTGTCAATCACGCCTCATAAACCGTTAATGCCCAGCTCTCGCTACGCTCGGGCCCACGAGGTTCTTCGAAGATTTCAGAAACGCTTAGTTATAACGGACGAAAGAACCAAAACACCGATCTGCCGCTTGATATATCTTCATTGTTACACCAACATATATAAAGAATAAGTGAAGTAAATTCTGTAAACAAATATTACAATAATAAATTATAGTATTACTTCTGACGATGTTTCACTCTTCTTTCTGAACAGCGACCGATGAGACGATGACTGTCGTATTGATGCCTCCGCGAAAATTGGGGAAGTTGATTTTTAGCAAACAAACAAGAATTCATCGATCAATCTTCAACTCCATTGACAACGATCAACTCATGGTTGTTTGCTCAAAACCAACTTCCCCAATTTTCGCGGAGGCATCAATACGACAGTCATCGTCTCATCGGTTGCTGTTCAGAAAGAAGTCAGCAGAAAACCGTCAGAAGTAATATTGTGATTTATTATTGTAATATTTGTTTACAGACCTTAGTTGTAACAGTGTCTATATGTTAGCGTTACAATAAAGAATCCTCGAGTCGCCAATTGGTGTTTTGGTTTTTTCGTCCGTCATTACTGAGCGTTTCTGATAAACTTCAAGGAACAGCGTGAGCCCGAGTGCAGCAAAAGCTGGGCATTAACGGTTTACGAGACGTGGCTGGCAGTTTCTGACGGTGACAGTTGTTGACGGTACAACGTCAGTTTTTAAACGGTTTTGGACAGTTGGCACGACTTTGGATAGTCACCGTTCATCTTTCCTGGTGCCGGTCAAGTCCTCTTTGAACAAGCAATATCTGGAACGTTTTTGGAATTGGGTCAGGTTCAACAATACCTGGGTCAAAGAGGGGACAGAGCGTCTTGGATGCAAACAGGAAAGTAAGTCATGGTGACTTGTCTGTTAATTGTAACGATGTGTCTGATGTCAAGCATGACATGGTTGATGTTACTGTTTCGCCGTTCAGGGATAATAGGAACATCAAACTCCCTAAATTTGAACCACGGTGTTTCGATGGAAACCCGGCTGATTATTTACAATTGGTAAAGGAGTTTGAGATCATGTTGAGTGGTTTTTTATTAACTGATGAAATGAAGTTAATGTATTTGGTGAGGTATTGCACTGGAGATGCTTCAAGAGGTATACAGTGCTGTAAACTCATGCCCCCTAATGAGGGATACGCTGAGGCTATGAGCATATTACGTCAAAGGTTTGGAAGACCTTCAGTGATTGCAAGGAACGTATTCGAGGCTGTTTAAGGCGATGGTAGTCAATTACGCGACGACTGCAAAGTACTCTCTGAGTTTTTGGATAGTCTGATGTCTTATAAGAGTACGTTGATTTCGATTAATTGCACGAGTGATCTGAACTAAAGTTCCATCCTTGAGGTAATAGCGAGACGGCTACCTACTCGACTGCAAAGGAAGTGGTTAAGATAAGCTCCCGTATACTGGATAAGGGTATAGAGCCAAAGTTTGATGATATTCTGAGACTGGTGAAGGACAGTGTCAACCAGGCGATGGGCAAATTCGCCAGCATTTTGCATTCTAAGGTAGAACCTAAGGAACCAGTGAATATAAGGAAGGCATTTGTGGTGAAGTCTCAAGACACAACGAGAAAGGATGAGTGTATTGTTTGCCATAACATGCATCAATTGAGTGATTGTAATCGCTTTATCGCTATGTCACCCGTAGAAAGGTTAAAAATGGCAAAGCAGAAGCGGCTGTGTTTCAGTTGTTTAAAGATTGGGCATACAAAGTGGAATTGTAAGGCGACAAATAAAGGAAGTAGTGGTTTAACGGATATGCACCCACTTCTGAGAACAGTGAACGAACCTGGGAATTCGGTTAATTGTAATAGTATCTCTAGACCCCTTGACATCCCACAAGTTTTCTTAGGGGTATTACCAGTTAAGGTGAAAGGACCGAAATCTTCAGTAGAGACTTATGCATTGTTGGATAATGGTTCAGACGTTACATTGATAGATGCTGAACTGGCTGGTTGCTTGGGTATTAAAGGCCCAAAGCAACCCTTGGTTGTAAATACTTTCAATTCTGCGAAAACAGTAGTATGTGAGCGAGTGTCATTTCAGTTAGAATCCTTGGCTACTGGGGAAACCGTGGAAGTGGATACTGCTTACACTACCTCCAGTATGAAACTTGGCGAAGCTATAGTACCTAGTCGTGAAACGGTTGTCGGTAAGCCATACCTGTGTGACATACCTCTTCCAACATTGCAAGATGGAAGAGTGAGAGTACTCATTGGATGTAGTGTGCCAGAAGCTCACAAGGTATTAGAAGAGAGATTTGGAGGTAGAGATGATCTGTTTGCGACGAAAACACCACTGGGATGGACAGTGAGAGGACCTATACCCATAGTCCACATATCATCATTAGTTACAAACGATGGGGACAAACTAGAAACTATGATTAAAAATATGTATGACAAGGAGTTTTGTGACTGCGGTGTCCCAGGGAAGGGTCGTTCTGTAGAAGACTTAAAAGCAGTTAAAATAGCCGAGGACTCTTGTAAATACGAAAACGGGCGTTTCAGCGTTGGCCTACCATGGAGATTCAAAGATAGACAGTTGGTTTGTAATAGGAAAGTTGCTCTTAAGAGACTAATGGGTTTACAGAAGAAATTCTGTCAGATGCAGAACTCTGGTCCAAATATAAGGAAGTCGTCGATAAACATATAATGAAGGGTTACGTTGAAAGACTAGTTGATCAAGTGAGCCAGGGAAGTGGTATTTGCCCCATCATCCCGTCTTTAACCCGAGGAAGCCAGGTAAACTCCGTGTGGTGTTTGATTGTTCTGCGAAACATGAAGGAGTCTCTTTAAATGATAATCTGTATAGTGGCCCAGATTGCGTGAGCTCATTAGTGGGACTGCTATTGAGATTCAGAAAGTTTACAGTTGCTGTCGCGGCGGATATTGAGGAAATGTTCCTACAGGTGAAGGTGCCAGAGAGTGACAGAGATCACTTGAGGTTTTTGTGGTTTGATGACGGTCCTTGTGGTAAGGTGTCAGAATATAGGATGACAGTGCATCCATTTGGTGCCACGTCCTCCCCGTTTTGTGCTAATTTTGCTCTACGAAAGGCAGTGTCCACATTTGGTTCTAATGATTTGCTGGACGTCATAGATTGTTGCTTCTACGTGGATGATTGTTTAGCCTCCTTCGATGATGATAAGTCTGCAGTTAGATTTGCAACAAGCATTACTGAAGTGTTAGCTAAGGCCGGCTTTCGTCTAACTAAGTGGGTCTCGAACAGCCTAGACGTTTTGAAGCATATAGATCCAGAAGACAGAGCACCTACCGTACGAGATTTGCCTGTTGATACTCTACCAGTTGAACGCACATTAGGTATGCGATGGGATGTGAACTCTGATACCTTTGGATTTAGTGTTGGTGATATTGATAAGCCAGTTACTCGGAGAGGTGTGCTCTCTGTGTTGTCGTCCGTGTTTGACCCACTTGGATTAGTAGCACCTTATCTACTTCCGGCTAGGAGGTTATTTCAAGAGACATGCAGGAAAGGGTTACAGTGGGATGAACCATTAAGTGAGAGGCAGAGAGAAGAGTGGAAGGGGTGGGTTAACAGTTTAAGAATGCTGAATCTACATTCCGTCTCACGTCCACTTAAGCCGTCGAGAAATCATGATATAATTGACTTCCATGTTTTTTCTGATGCCTCTGAGGTTGGATTTGGTGCAGCCGTATACATCAGAACCACCTTAAGGAATGATATAGATGTTAGCCTGGTGATGGGTAAATCTAGAGTTGCACCTCTAAAGACGGTTTCGATTCCGAGATTAGAACTTAATGCCGCCTTACTAGCTGCGCAGTTATTCACAACGGTGTGTAAAGAGTTGGATTACCCCAAGCATCCCGTAACGTTTTGGACTGATTCGATGTCTGTGATATATTATATACGCAACGAGTCAGCAAGATATGCATGTTTTGTAGCTAACAGAGTATCTCAAATTCGTGAACTAACAACTGTTGAGCAGTGGAGGTACGTACCGTCTGGAAAAAACCAGCTGATCTAGCCTCGCGAGGAGTTATTGATATGAATGTGGTTAAAAATAAGTGGTGGAAAGGTCCAGAGTTCTTGCTAAGGGCTGATAGTATGTGGCCTCGTAGAGAAGATGAACCACCGATAAACGAGTGTGCCTTGGAGTTGAAGACAAGTGTCAGTTTAACATCTACTCAAGAAAGACATTCAGGTTTACATCCACTTTTTAAATATTATTCTTCTTGGTACAAACTACTGAAAGCTGTTGCGTGGTTGACACGATATGTTACGTATTTAAAGGTCATGCATCTTGCGGGATACGAAAATATGAATGTGGGGCCTTTGAGAGTCGAAGATATTAGAAATGCAGAGTTAGCGATTTTGAGGGCTGCTCAGTGGGAAGCGTGGGGTGAGATTGCCAAGGAGGATAGTCCCGATTTCGCAGATTTCAAGGTGCGGTTAGATAGATTATCTCCGATAGTTTCCGAAGGGATCGCTAGAGTTGGTGGACGTCTACAAATGTTAGAATCGTCATATGAGACCCGTCATCCGGCTTTATTACCTTGCTACCATCCAGTCACTGATCTCATTATAAGACACTACCATGTTCTTGAAGGTCATTTGGGTACTTCGCAAGTACTATCAAGTATTCGATGTAAGTTCTGGATAGTGAAGGGAGGTACTGCTGTCCGTAAAATAATTGATAAGTGCATGGAATGTAAACTCCGAAATGCTCGTCCAGTACAGCAGATGATGGCACCACTCCCAGCGTGGCAAGCTTCTGAAGGGAATTATCCATTTGAGTACGTTGGGGTGGATTTGTTCGGACCTTTTGTAGTGAAGAGAGGCAGAACCCTATGTAAAAGATATGGCTGTTTATTCACCTGTTTGAAAATGAGAGCTGTGCATATTGAGATGGTTCATACGCTAACTACTGATTCATTCGTGCTAGCATTACATAGATTTATAAATCGCCGGGGTGTACCGAAGATGATGTTCAGCGACAGAGGGACTAATTTTGTTGGCTGTCACGCCGAGCTTAAAGAGTACTTCGAAGGTCCCCAAACGAGAGTTCAGGAAGAGTTACTGAAAAGGAACATCGAGTGGCACTTCAACCCACCACATGCCAGCCATAGAGGTGGGCTATGGGAAAGACTTATAGGAATTATCAAGCGTATTTTAAGCTCCATAATTAAAAACCAGAGTTTGAATGACGAAACGCTGGAGACATTTTTTTGTGAAGCTGAACGAATATTAAATGACCGGCCGTTATCACCTGTGAGGGACGACGTCAAGGATTTTGATGTGTTAACCCCAAATAAATTATTGTTATTGAGAGGCAACCCTGGCATAGAGGACTCAAGCGGGGAAGGAATACCTACGATTAAAAGATGGAAACAAGCCAGGCACATGAAAGATATATTTTGGAAAAGATGGTTAAAGGAGTATGTTCTAACACTGCAAACCAGGGACAAGTGGAAAAAGTTGTGCCGAAACTTAAAGGTTGGTGACATAGTATTAGTAGCAGATAAATGTGCCACAGGTAGGTGGCCTTTGGGAGTGGTAGTAAGGCTGATCTGTAGTGGTGATGGATTGGTGAGGACGGTTGAGGTGAGAACAAGTTGTGGCATGTTGGTGCGAGATATCAGAAAACTGTGTCTACTGGAAGGTGCTGAGAGTAGAGAGTCGGAGGATGAAACACTAGATGATTTTCCAACCTAGGGCGTCAACCTGAGAAGGGTTGTAGGCGTACTGCTGTAAGTCCTACAATTCTTCAAAGGGTAGCGCATCAATGAGCAGCACAATGTGCTCGGTGTGTGATTTTGTACATATGTTCATATTGTATATACTGAATTGATATCATCTGTCATCTAGCTGTTGGTAATTCTGTTTGTGTCTGGACTATTCCACCTGTATCATCAACCTGAGAAGGGTTGTAGGCGTACTGGTGTAAGTCCTGCAATTCTTCAAAGGAATTCCATCAAGACATGATCGGCGAGGTTGTTTGTACAATTTGTATATACGTGTGGTGTGTCATATCAATTGGTGTATTTTGGATTCATTGTGTTTACTTGTTGTTTTCGTATCTTGTTGTTATTGCGTAATTTTGTTAAAATTTTCGTCGTGATTACTTCTGAAGTTGTTTCGAGTCTTCTACATCCATGAATGAATTGATTGATGTTAAGGACAGCAGATGGGTCGTATACGCCGGGGAGGCTAGGCTATTGCTGAGAATGAAATGCACACGGAGATAATTGTTAGCTGCGGTCCGACACGCCGGGGAGAAAGAGTGTAAACGACTGAGGCTCGCATGCGTCACCGTCACTAGAACTGAGGCAGAATGAGTGACAAGCGATTTCAGTGGTAATTGGTAATGAGTAGATAAGAGGATGTGCGTAGAGTATCGTGAGGTGCTGCTATGGTCACTTTGCATTCTGCAAGAGTCATTCTAGCAAGTGGCGATTGTGTTGCAAGATGTCAAGAGGATGCCTTTAACTGGAGGCGCAGGTCGTCAGCGATGTGTGAGATTGTGCTGTGAGTATGCTTGTGGTGTGTTGGCTTTTCTGTTTGTTTTCCATTTCAGCTCTGTCCGTGTGACCCAGGTTCTCGCAATGGCATCCAAGTCAACGTGTGTTGGTCGTGATGGAAAAAAGGGATGGATCTCTTTTTTGCCGGGGAGTGTCAATGTAGTTGAAGATTGAACGATCAATTCATGGTTGTTTGCTCAAAACCAACTTCCCCAATTTTCGCGGAGGCATCAATACGACAGTCATCGTCTCATCGGTTGCTGTTCAGAAAGAAGTCAGCAGAAAACCGTCAGAAGTAATATTGTGATTTATTATTGTAATATTTGTTTACAGACCTTAGTTGTAACAGTGTCTATATGTTAGCGTTACAATAAAGAATCCTCGAGTCGCCAATTGGTGTTTTGGTTTTTTCGTCCGTCATTACTGAGCGTTTCTGATAAACTTCAAGGAACAGCGTGAGCCCGAGTGCAGCAAAAGCTGGGCATTAACGGTTTACGAGACGTGGCTGGCAGTTTCTGACGGTGACAGTTGTTGACGGTACAACGTCAGTTTTTAAACGGTTTTGGACAGTTGGCACGACTTTGGATAGTCACCGTTCATCTTTCCTGGTGCCGGTCAAGTCCTCTTTGAACAAGCAATATCTGGAACGTTTTTGGAATTGGGTCAGGTTCAACAATACCTGGGTCAAAGAAGGGACAGAGCGTCTTGGATGCAAACAGGAAAGTAAGTCATGGTGACTTGTCTGTTAATTGTAACGATGTGAATTTCTCCCGAAAGAAATCCGAAACGATAATCCAAACTATGGATTTAACCACACGTAGAGTGACGCGTAAAGTCCAAAATACAGGATATCCTGCAATACGGTACTTTATTACATAAAAATAGATATATAATATACAAACCTCAAAATGTGAGGTGTCTGTGGCTAAATGCCGTCAAATGCACAACCACTGTGCAGTCAATAAGTAAAAACAGCAATGCTGTGTCAAGGTCGATCCACGCGTCGGTTCAAACGGCCCGCGAATGCCAAGCAAAGAATAAACAAATATGAACAAACAACTTTCAATAATAAAGCATACACTATAGGGTAAATGCAGCAAATAATGTTTAAGGAGAAGAAAAATAAGAACTATACATTAATAGAATGATAATAGAACAAGTAATTTAACTGCAGTCGTAAGCAAATGTCATTGTTATAAATTAACATATAAAATCATACTACTTACTAATGGCAAGTAGTATAATGTTTAACAAAGGAAAGATTGAGAATGAACAGGTAGGAAAGGAATTAACATCGCCCCCTCAAAACCAGGCTGGTTTTCCCTACTCTACCTGCTAGTAAGACACAGAAATGGTACAATTTACTCTCGCCACATCTGCATCCACTATCCAGCTATATATCCTACAAAGTGCTTATCTCTCCTCAATACCTTCTAATAGGCAAACCTTACGCACATCTCGGTTGACTATACCCCTCGGTGTCTTGATATCCACTTTTCTGATATACCCATCACAGCTTGCCGTAACACCTGTAATTATTCCCATTGACCAACGATTGTGAGGTGAAGGCTCCGCAGCCACTAGTACTAGGTCTCCCACTTGTAAGTTTCGATGTCGTTGAACGCGATTGTAAGGTCGTCAAGTACTCCCGCTTCCACCGTCTCCAAAACGTATCGGCAAGGAGTTGCCCTTGTTTCCATCGTCTTGTGGCTCGTTTTAAAGCATAGGCTGCACAAAAAGGTGATGAGGTAGCACCGAAGGGATGTACGTTTAATTCATACAGGCTCGGTGGTAAGTCCAGTCTACCCTCAGAATACCATAAGAAACTAAAGGCACTTTTATCCTTGACAGGTAAGTGAACCTGAAGAAACATCTCCTCAATATCTGCTGACAAGGCTATCCGATGTTTTTTGAATCTCAATAGTACCCCAGCCAAGTCATTCATCAGATCAGGTCCCGAATACGGACAATCGTTCAAGGATATTCCCTTACATTTAAAGGCACAATCGAAAACCACTCTAATTTTACCAGGCTTGCGGGGATTCATAACTGGGTGGTGAGGGATAACTCTACGTTTCTTGGAGAAGTCGTCAGGAACGCGACTAATATAACCCTTCAACTCATGGTCTGTTAGTATTTGATTGTAGGACTTCAATAGGCTTTCGTCCTTTTTTAGTCTCTTCTGAAGACCGTCCAGCCTGCGTTCTGCCTCAAACTTATTAGGCGGTAATCTACGCCAGTCCTCTTTCCAAGTCAATGGAACTTCATAATGTCCGTTCCGCAATCTTATCTCCCTATCGGTTGCCTTCAGAACCCCTTTATCTATTTCAGAACTGGACCTTTCGCATGAGTGCTTGTCCTGAAATTCAGCTTCAATCATTCGCAAAGGCTTGTTCTCTACTGATTCACTTTCCTCTAAGCAGAAGATAGAGGTTGCTTCTTTATATTCGTCTCCTGAACCCAATAAATACCAACCAAAAACTGACAAAGATGCAAACGGTTGGTTGGATTTCCCTATACGCTGCTCCAGCACCCAGTGTGCTTCAGGTACATTAGTCCCAATTAGTAGACTGACCTGTTTACATTCGACGTCTAGAAAGGGAATTTCTGCCAGGTGAGGCCATTTTTTCACCTGTTCGTTTGAAGGAGTCTTAGGTCTCTTTACAGGTAAGCTTTCCACGGTGTAGGCACTCTTGACCCTCGTCTTGTAATCTCCCGTTAAGGATTCAACTTCGAAATCAACCTTAGATGAATTCTGAGAAGTAGTTCCACAGAAAGATGTTACCTGCATCAATGTATTAACCCCTTCCAGTCCTATTTGGCGAGCAACATGACTCAGCAGTAGTGTAGCATCTGAACCATTGTCCAGAAAGGCATAGGTATCTAGAAATCCTTTAGGACCTAAGATACGAATCGGCACATATCCTAAAAAGGAAGTTCCGGATTCCGTGCTAGAGTAGTTGACAGTCTTGCATGCTGAATTATCTTCATTGTGTAGAAGTTTATGATGACGTCTAGTGCATCCTACTATATCGCAACCTCTTGCTGCACGACAAGTATCAGCTCGGTGATTACATTTCAAACAGTTGAAGCACACCTTATGCCGCATTGACACTGCTAGTCTCTCTTTGTGACTCATCGACAAAAAGCGTTGACAGTCCCATAATTCGTGATCTGTGAAGCAAACTATGCACGACTTCTGGGCTTGTGACTTCACGACATGAACACTGTGCGAAGGCATAGCTCTGGACATTTTATCGTTGGACCCTACTTCGTTGTTGTTCCTATTCCCATTAGCTATCTGGCCGTAACAGCTTGTAGCCAAGGACAGTTGCCTTTCGAGGAATTCTTTGAGGTAACGAAAGCTAGGTTCAGCAAACTGTAAACCATCGTTTACCAATTCTGCCCACTTCCATCGTAGGTGCCGAGGGAGACGTTGAACAATGCACTTAAGGTTGGTAGAGCAGTTCAAGTCTGCCATGTGATTCATCTGAGATAAGGCTATCTCACAATTGGTCATCTGTCTCAACAACCGTTGTAGCCCAACTATATCTTCAGGTTGCAGCTGTGGGCCTGACAGTAATTCGGAGAGGAAGGCATCTGAAACTGCATGAGGTTGGCCAAATTGACTTCGTAAAATCCCCATGGCTTTCCTATAGCCTACCTCAGAGGGCAGTAGAATGCAATGCTCTATGGCCTCCTTGGCTATACCAACACAATTGTGTATAAGATGCATTAACCGTAGGTTGTCATCATTAGTTTGTTCTCCTATGAACATGTTAAAGCATCTTATAAACTTCAAGAACTTAGTCGGTGTACCATCGAACTTATCCATCTCAATTTGAGGCATTCTAATGGGGCTAAATGAGTTCAGGAGTGGTTGGACTGGAGTAGCAGTACAATTTGACCCTGATAGTTGTGCTGTACAATACATGGTGCTACCGTCTAGGAGTTGGCTTTCCGAGGGATTGGCGCAAGATCGGACGCAGCTGGCTGCAGTCTTGACTTGTTGAGAGCGCTCGCTCTTCAATTTTCGTTGTTTGCTGCGAAGTCTAAGCTCTTGAATTTTAAGCTCTAAGATCTCTAATTCGGTAGCCACATCCGAATCAACATCGGAGTCTACTACTACACTACCTCTCATAGCAATATTATCAAAACCTGGGCTGACATGAGGGGTGTGTTTAAAATTATCAGAAACAGATAAGGAAACAGGTAAAGAAGAAACTTGCGGTGAAGATAAATTGACTCGAAGATATTCTTCAGCGTTTTCCAGTTTTCCAGACATGTTACGAGTAACCGGCATTGATAATCGTCCAAATAGATCAACAAGACCAATTTTGAGTAATGTGAATTTCTCCCGAAAGAAATCCGAAACGATAATCCAAACTATGGATTTAACCACACGTAGAGTGACGCGTAAAGTCCAAAATACAGGATATCCTGCAATACGGTACTTTATTACATAAAAATAGATATATAATATACAAACCTCAAAATGTGAGGTGTCTGTGGCTAAATGCCGTCAAATGCACAACCACTGTGCAGTCAATAAGTAAAAACAGCAATGCTGTGTCAAGGTCGATCCACGCGTCGGTTCAAACGGCCCGCGAATGCCAAGCAAAGAATAAACAAATATGAACAAACAACTTTCAATAATAAAGCATACACTATAGGGTAAATGCAGCAAATAATGTTTAAGGAGAAGAAAAATAAGAACTATACATTAATAGAATGATAATAGAACAAGTAATTTAACTGCAGTCGTAAGCAAATGTCATTGTTATAAATTAACATATACAAATCATACTACTTACTAATGGCAAGTAGTATAATGTTTAACAAAGGAAAGATTGAGAATGAACAGGTAGGAAAGGAATTAAAAAACGATGTGTCTGATGTTAAGCATGACATGGTTGATGTTACTGTTTCGCCGTTCAGGGATAATAGGAACATCAAACTCCCTAAGTTTGAACCACGGTGTTTCGATGGAAACCCGGCTGATTATTTACAATTGGTAAAGGAGTTTGAGATCATGTTGAGTGGTTTTTTATTAACTGATGAAATGAAGTTAATGTATTTGGTGAGGTATTGCACTGGAGATGCTTCAAGAGGTATACAGTGCTGTAAACTCATGCCCCCTAATGAGGGATACGCTGAGGCTATGAGCATATTACGTCAAAGGTTTGGAAGACCTTCAGTGATTGCAAGGAACGTATTCGAGGCTGTTTAAGGCGATGGTAGTCAATTACGCGACGACTGCAAAGTACTCTCTGAGTTTTTGGATAGTCTGATGTCTTATAAGAGTACGTTGATTTCGATTAATTGCACGAGTGATCTGAACTAAAGTTCCATCCTTGAGGTAATAGCGAGACGGCTACCTACTCGACTGCAAAGGAAGTGGTTAAGATAAGCTCCCGTATACTGGATAAGGGTATAGAGCCAAAGTTTGATGATATTCTGAGACTGGTGAAGGACAGTGTCAACCAGGCGATGGGCAAATTCGCCAGCATTTTGCATTCTAAGGTAGAACCTAAGGAACCAGTGAATATAAGGAAGGCATTTGTGGTGAAGTCTCAAGACACAACGAGAAAGGATGAGTGTATTGTTTGCCATAACATGCATCAATTGAGTGATTGTAATCGCTTTATCGCTATGTCACCCGTAGAAAGGTTAAAAATGGCAAAGCAGAAGCGGCTGTGTTTCAGTTGTTTAAAGATTGGGCATACAAAGTGGAATTGTAAGGCGACAAAAAAGGAAGTAGTGGTTTAACGGATATGCACCCACTTCTGAGAACAGTGAACGAACCTGGGAATTCGGTTAATTGTAATAGTATCTCTAGACCCCTTGACATCCCACAAGTTTTCTTAGGGGTATTACCAGTTAAGGTGAAAGGACCGAAATCTTCAGTAGAGACTTATGCATTGTTGGATAATGGTTCAGACGTTACATTGATAGATGCTGAACTGGCTGGTTGCTTGGGTATTAAAGGCCCAAAGCAACCCTTGGTTGTAAATACTTTCAATTCTGCGAAAACAGTAGTATGTGAGCGAGTGTCATTTCAGTTAGAATCCTTGGCTACTGGGGAAACCGTGGAAGTGGATACTGCTTACACTACCTCCAGTATGAAACTTGGCGAAGCTATAGTACCTAGTCGTGAAACGGTTGTCGGTAAGCCATACCTGTGTGACATACCTCTTCCAACATTGCAAGATGGAAGAGTGAGAGTACTCATTGGATGTAGTGTGCCAGAAGCTCACAAGGTATTAGAAGAGAGATTTGGAGGTAGAGATGATCTGTTTGCGACGAAAACACCACTGGGATGGACAGTGAGAGGACCTATACCCATAGTCCACATATCATCATTAGTTACAAACGATGGGGACAAACTAGAAACTATGATTAAAAATATGTATGACAAGGAGTTTTGTGACTGCGGTGTCCCAGGGAAGGGTCGTTCTGTAGAAGACTTAAAAGCAGTTAAAATAGCCGAGGACTCTTGTAAATACGAAAACGGGCGTTTCAGCGTTGGCCTACCATGGAGATTCAAAGATAGACAGTTGGTTTGTAATAGGAAAGTTGCTCTTAAGAGACTAATGGGTTTACAGAAGAAATTCTGTCAGATGCAGAACTCTGGTCCAAATATAAGGAAGTCGTCGATAAACATATAATGAAGGGTTACGTTGAAAGACTAGTTGATCAGAGTGAGCCAGGGAAGTGGTATTTGCCCCATCATCCCGTCTTTAACCCGAGGAAGCCAGGTAAACTCCGTGTGGTGTTTGATTGTTCTGCGAAACATGAAGGAGTCTCTTTAAATGATAATCTGTATAGTGGCCCAGATTGCGTGAGCTCATTAGTGGGACTGCTATTGAGATTCAGAAAGTTTACAGTTGCTGTCGCGGCGGATATTGAGGAAATGTTCCTACAGGTGAAGGTGCCAGAGAGTGACAGAGATCACTTGAGGTTTTTGTGGTTTGATGACGGTCCTTGTGGTAAGGTGTCAGAATATAGGATGACAGTGCATCCATTTGGTGCCACGTCCTCCCCGTTTTGTGCTAATTTTGCTCTACGAAAGGCAGTGTCCACATTTGGTTCTAATGATTTGCTGGACGTCATAGATTGTTGCTTCTACGTGGATGATTGTTTAGCCTCCTTCGATGATGATAAGTCTGCAGTTAGATTTGCAACAAGCATTACTGAAGTGTTAGCTAAGGCCGGCTTTCGTCTAACTAAGTGGGTCTCGAACAGCCTAGACGTTTTGAAGCATATAGATCCAGAAGACAGAGCACCTACCGTACGAGATTTGCCTGTTGATACTCTACCAGTTGAACGCACATTAGGTATGCGATGGGATGTGAACTCTGATACCTTTGGATTTAGTGTTGGTGATATTGATAAGCCAGTTACTCGGAGAGGTGTGCTCTCTGTGTTGTCGTCCGTGTTTGACCCACTTGGATTAGTAGCACCTTATCTACTTCCGGCTAGGAGGTTATTTCAAGAGACATGCAGGAAAGGGTTACAGTGGGATGAACCATTAAGTGAGAGGCAGAGAGAAGAGTGGAAGGGGTGGGTTAACAGTTTAAGAATGCTGAATCTACATTCCGTCTCACGTCCACTTAAGCCGTCGAGAAATCATGATATAATTGACTTCCATGTTTTTTCTGATGCCTCTGAGGTTGGATTTGGTGCAGCCGTATACATCAGAACCACCTTAAGGAATGATATAGATGTTAGCCTGGTGATGGGTAAATCTAGAGTTGCACCTCTAAAGACGGTTTCGATTCCGAGATTAGAACTTAATGCCGCCTTACTAGCTGCGCAGTTATTCACAACGGTGTGTAAAGAGTTGGATTACCCCAAGCATCCCGTAACGTTTTGGACTGATTCGATGTCTGTGATATATTATATACGCAACGAGTCAGCAAGATATGCATGTTTTGTAGCTAACAGAGTATCTCAAATTCGTGAACTAACAACTGTTGAGCAGTGGAGGTACGTACCGTCTGGAAAAAACCAGCTGATCTAGCCTCGCGAGGAGTTATTGATATGAATGTGGTTAAAAATAAGTGGTGGAAAGGTCCAGAGTTCTTGCTAAGGGCTGATAGTATGTGGCCTCGTAGAGAAGATGAACCACCGATAAACGAGTGTGCCTTGGAGTTGAAGACAAGTGTCAGTTTAACATCTACTCAAGAAAGACATTCAGGTTTACATCCACTTTTTAAATATTATTCTTCTTGGTACAAACTACTGAAAGCTGTTGCGTGGTTGACACGATATGTTACGTATTTAAAGGTCATGCATCTTGCGGGATACGAAAATATGAATGTGGGGCCTTTGAGAGTCGAAGATATTAGAAATGCAGAGTTAGCGATTTTGAGGGCTGCTCAGTGGGAAGCGTGGGGTGAGATTGCCAAGGAGGATAGTCCCGATTTCGCAGATTTCAAGGTGCGGTTAGATAGATTATCTCCGATAGTTTCCGAAGGGATCGCTAGAGTTGGTGGACGTCTACAAATGTTAGAATCGTCATATGAGACCCGTCATCCGGCTTTATTACCTTGCTACCATCCAGTCACTGATCTCATTATAAGACACTACCATGTTCTTGAAGGTCATTTGGGTACTTCGCAAGTACTATCAAGTATTCGATGTAAGTTCTGGATAGTGAAGGGAGGTACTGCTGTCCGTAAAATAATTGATAAGTGCATGGAATGTAAACTCCGAAATGCTCGTCCAGTACAGCAGATGATGGCACCACTCCCAGCGTGGCAAGCTTCTGAAGGGAATTATCCATTTGAGTACGTTGGGGTGGATTTGTTCGGACCTTTTGTAGTGAAGAGAGGCAGAACCCTATGTAAAAGATATGGCTGTTTATTCACCTGTTTGAAAATGAGAGCTGTGCATATTGAGATGGTTCATACGCTAACTACTGATTCATTCGTGCTAGCATTACATAGATTTATAAATCGCCGGGGTGTACCGAAGATGATGTTCAGCGACAGAGGGACTAATTTTGTTGGCTGTCACGCCGAGCTTAAAGAGTACTTCGAAGGTCCCCAAACGAGAGTTCAGGAAGAGTTACTGAAAAGGAACATCGAGTGGCACTTCAACCCACCACATGCCAGCCATAGAGGTGGGCTATGGGAAAGACTTATAGGAATTATCAAGCGTATTTTAAGCTCCATAATTAAAAACCAGAGTTTGAATGACGAAACGCTGGAGACATTTTTTTGTGAAGCTGAACGAATATTAAATGACCGGCCGTTATCACCTGTGAGGGACGACGTCAAGGATTTTGATGTGTTAACCCCAAATAAATTATTGTTATTGAGAGGCAACCCTGGCATAGAGGACTCAAGCGGGGAAGGAATACCTACGATTAAAAGATGGAAACAAGCCAGGCACATGAAAGATATATTTTGGAAAAGATGGTTAAAGGAGTATGTTCTAACACTGCAAACCAGGGACAAGTGGAAAAAGTTGTGCCGAAACTTAAAGGTTGGTGACATAGTATTAGTAGCAGATAAATGTGCCACAGGTAGGTGGCCTTTGGGAGTGGTAGTAAGGCTGATCTGTAGTGGTGATGGATTGGTGAGGACGGTTGAGGTGAGAACAAGTTGTGGCATGTTGGTGCGAGATATTAGAAAACTGTGTCTACTGGAAGGTGCTGAGAGTCGAGAGTCGGAGGATGAAACACTAGACGATTTTCCAACCTAGGGCGTCAACCTGAGAAGGGTTGTAGGCGTACTGCTGTAAGTCCTACAATTCTTCAAAGGGTAGCGCATCAATGAGCAGCACAATGTGCTTGGTGTGTGATTTTGTACATATGTTCATATTGTATATACTGAATTGATATCATCTGTCATCTAGCTGTTGGTAATTCTGTTTGTGTCTGGACATTCCACCTGTATCATCAACCTGAGAAGGTTGTAGGCGTACTGGTGTAAGTCCTGCAATTCTTCAAAGGAATTCCACCAAGACATGATCGGCGAGGTTGTTTGTACAATTTGTATATACGTGTGGTGTGTCATAGCAATTGGTGTATTTTGGATTCATTGTGTTTACTTGTTGTTTTCGTATCTTGTTGTTATTGCGTAATTTTGTTAAAATTTTCGTCGTGATTACTTCTGAAGTTGTTTCGAGTCTTCTACATCCATGAATGAATTGATTGATGTTAAGGACAGCAGATGGGTCGTATACGCCGGGGAGGCTAGGCTGTTGCTGAGAATGAAATGCACACGGAGATAATTGTTAGCTGCGGTTCCACACGCCGGGGAGAAAGAGTGTAAACGACTGAGGCTCGCATACGTCACCGTCACTAGAACTGAGGCAGAATGAGTGACAAGCGATTTCAGTGGTAATTGGTAATGAGTAGATAAGAGGATGTGCGTAGAGTATCGTGAGGTGCTGCTATGGTCACTTTGCATTCTGCAAGAGTCATTCTAGCAAGTGGCGATTGTGTTGCAAGAGATGTCAAGAGGATGCCTTTAACTGGAGGCGCAGGTCGTCAGCGATGTGTGAGATTGTGCTGTGAGTATGCTTGTGGTGTGTTGGCTTTTCTGTTTGTTTTCCATTTCAGCTCTGTCCGTGCGACCCAGGTTCTCGCAATGGCATCCAAGTCAACGTGTGTTGGTCGTGATGGAAAAAAGGGATGGATCTCTTTTTTGCCGGGGAGTGTCAATGTAGATGAAGATTGAACGATCAACTCATGGTTGTTTGCTCAAAACCAACTTCCCCAATTTTCGCGGAGGCATCAATACGACAGTCATCGTCTCATCGGTTGCTGTTCAGAAAGAAGTCAGCAGAAAACCGTCAGAAGTAATATTGTGATTTATTATTGTAATATTTGTTTACAGACCTTAGTTGTAACAGTGTTTATATGTTAGCGTTACAATAAAGAATCCTCGAGTCGCCAATTGGTGTTTTGGTTTTTTCGTCCGTCATTACTGAGCGTTTCTGATAAACTTCAAGGAACAGCGTGAGCCCGAGTGCAGCAAAAGCTGGGCATTAACGGTTTACGAGATATGGCTGACATCTTGTATGAGTGAAATGCTTGAAATCAATTTTCGACGTAGCTGCAATATATCCCTGGAGGGTTTCTTCGTTGCACTCTCATAGGGAACAACAGTTGTTACTAGGGAGTCCAGCGAAAGCATCTGTGACACAGTCGAATTACTTTTTCAACTAATAGCGGTAAGACTGATATTAAGTGTGATTTACCTGTGAAATGAGGAACTCTAATGTAACACAAAGCCATATCTAGAAACGAGGCGCACAATGTCTTCCGAAGATCTCATTTTACTTTTTGTCGGTAATTGGTGCTTAAGTCTTAATTCGAGTTTAGTTACTCGCTAAATTAGAAGTTTCGGTAGACTGCTCTACTCCTATCTTCAAAACAATTCGCCTGATGGCGTTTTACTTCAAAATATCTGTGTAGTGACTAGTTGATTTTGCTTATCCAGTTATAGGAGGGAGGGTGGCGCTAGCTGATCAGTAGATATGGTGGTAGTCACTAAGGTGAATCGACCCATTCTGCAGGAACAGCAATATACAAATTAAAGGCTCGAGATATTTCTGATTTTTATGAGGGCTTAGATCTTTATCTTGAAAAAGATAATAGTGAACGCCTTGACAGATAATGCTTCTACCTTTAAATATATACCATTCGCTCAGCCTATTGTTGAGATGCAACCACGTGGGATCTGCACAGATTTATGGGGCATCTTATAAATTAACTTGCTATCCATTGTCAGATCTTTAAATACCACTTCAGTGTCTTGTCTCACTTATTTTCTAATAACGCCTTTACTTTATCCTCCTTATATTCCATTAAACCTAACATTTTATAGCTCTTTATGAATTTGATTCGACTTATTCTATTCCTATTCTCTGGAGGGTACGGTTGTGCACCAAATAGAAAAAAAGACATGAAATGAAAACAACTGGCTTGAAAATAATTGTATTAAAGCCAAAAGTGGACATCATGATAGTATAAAATATATTGGTTTCATTATACATTGCAAATGAACGTTGTCGGCCTAAGGATTAATTACTTCCCCTTTCTGTTTTCTATATAAATGTGTTTATTAGTGATATATTTCACTCACTTAATCTATTACACTTTAATGTTTCACCTCAGCACTTTAATTTTTCTAAAACAGCTTCCAATTCCTTGTAAACGTTGTACTTACCTCAATATTGGTTGGTTATCGTAAGCCTACAACCACGGGATGAAAACGAAACGAAGTCGATTTTCCCGCTCAACCTGGAGGACAACTGTACAATTCAATAACTATACGGCCTGGTTCAGACAATCAGTGTAATTATATATATGTATCAAATATTAAACTGTTGAAACATTATTAACTTGTAGACAATTTAAGATTTGACATTATATCATCCTTGATCGTGCCTGTAAAAATGGCATGCATTTTCATGTAAATTTATGTTTATATGAAAATAAATTATTATTATTATTATTATACAGTTATTCAGTTGCACTGTGCCACATATGTTCCTATCACTCAAAACATCCCTTAAACTATAAACAAGTTACTATCACTTCTAAATAAATAAACTTAACCATTCGCTTGTAAATATGCTAATAACCTTATCACTCAAGTGAAGTTTCGACTTTCGAATAATGATTTTACATGAACATCTGTTTCAATTTTAACGGACAGTTCTAACCTTTGACTAATGCATTAGTACGTTTCGTTATATACCATCCTTACAAAATATCGGTACTGATAATAATTACCGCTAACGAATTTATCACGATAACAAGAATGTACTGCATATTGACGACAATATGACCCAGAGGCAAACGTATCCTCCAAAGTCACTACCCTAAATTCCCTAACTCTGTAGCTCATAGCATTCGATAAAGTTAGTAGTCACTATTAACAAGTAGAATGTCCGTTTGAGGTATAGAGAATATGTTTATTAGTGATTCAACGCAATATACGAGTTAATTTTGTCTGGTATACTAGTTGTTGTTTTGTACGTCTATTTTTGAGAAAACAAAACCGCGGGGTTTTGTCTGTTCTCAAGGTCAAGGTCATTCTGGATTACCATATGTCATCTGAAGGTATATGGTGTTTTGATATGTATTAATAGCGTTAAGAAGTATCTGGGTTTCTTTGTCCGGATTGCCTGAAGTCATTTCCGGATTCAGAATATCTCGTGCAGCATTTTGAAACAACTCATGCGAGTCTCTGCGTAAGTTTCATTTGTATTGAGAAATTTCATTTTAACTACATGTTATGCTGAACTAAGGAATGTGAATTAACTATCTATCTTCTTGTATTTAGTATTTAATTTGTGGGGAATTCTGTTTGAATTTTTTTGGAAATCAAGTAACTGCAGTTACATATATGCATGCATATATGTTAAGCATCCACACTACTCTCACAAGAGTAAACGCGTTGGTTTTTTTGCAGATTTCTCATTTTGCTCTGCATTACTTTTTCAAATAATCGGTTCACGATTAACCGATATCATTGTGTTCATAATAAAAATATAGTTACGCTCGCTTGGGATACCGAGGTTTGTATTTATATAACTGAGGGTTGACACATATCATACATCGTATGCTTATTCGTGTGGTTGATTGCTTGATTTTCAGGTTGTTCGTTAAGAATCAATGCAGGTCTCTGGGCGTATCAGGTATTCCTTTTTGTATTCCCCAAGTTTAAAGCTCTGGCAAAACGAATGAAGTTCTCGTACTCATAATAATATCGAGCTGTGGGTGTAGAATGACATTGTTTTCACACACTGTTGTCGTATTTACTTAACTATCTTTGCATGAGTCATGGGTATCTGGCATTTCATGAGAATCATCATCACTGAACTGATCAGATATTAAGACAGTACAGGATGATAACTGCCGGTTTTACATGGATTTTTGTTGTAATCGATAACTCTAGTATGTTATGCATGCATTTCCAAAGTGGACGTCCCTTTTGTCTTCGTATCCACGAACATAAGCTAGTCGTCAAAAGACATGATATCCACTCCCTCATATCACTACACACAGACAACCACGGACATCAATTCGACTGGGACAACGTTCAAATATTAGACAGAGGAAACAACAAGAATGCTAGAGAATTTTTAGAAGCTTGGCATTCCAGTGAATCATCAATCAATGGACACATAGAGATAGACAAAATTTATCAACCAATAAGAAAGAAACTTCATACACAAAGGGTCAAAGTTCAAGTCAAAGAAACGATCAATTCCAATACATGTAACCTAGAAGATGTGAAAACACATAAACAACCAATCACGTCCAAGGTCACCAGGAGAGATGATTAATAAACTCGTGTATAAATCTAAAAGCTTACTTCAAATTGAAGTATGCGCTGAAGATACCACCCAGTAGAGTGATGAAAGCTTCGTAAATTAACCATCCAGCTCAGAGAACAAAACCACATCAAAATCATCCCCCTGAGCTATATATCTCTATCATATGCATTTCCAATGCTTTTACTCTAGAAGGTTGTAAAAATTCTTGCTCTTTGGTTTAGTTGCTCAATTTTTAAAAATTGGTCATGGGTACATATCATATTTTACCTACATTGATTGAGGTAGCTAGGTAGTATTGTAACGACAGAGGACAAGGGCCAGGAAACAGATCGTTTATTGAGAATATCAATAGGTATTTATAGATTTTTATGTGCATTATTATTGGCGTTATTGTTAGCAAAGAATCAACGTCTTCTGATTGGTTGTTTTTTGCTGAAGGTTGTTCTGTCATCTCTTTGTGGCCGTTTCTCAGAAAATCAAGTCTTATATCTGTGAATCATATTTCCACACTAACTCCTCTGTGATTGGCTGGTAATTTTCTCAAAGTTAAGCTTAGTTATTGTGTTTCTCATGACCATGATTCAGGATGTGAACATTAATGTAAATTGTTGTCTACAATTTTGGTTTGTAGACAGCTCTCACCACAGTATCATTAGTTATCTCATGTTAGGTGTGGTTGGTGGCATTTAAACCTAGGTAGTTCATGAGTAACATTCTAGTTTTGCTTCTGGTCGTCTTTTGATGTCAGTTCAGTTACTAGTTGAGCAATAAGTGGTTTTGAAATTGTGTGGAGTGCTAAACGTCTCCATGAGACTAAATATTGGGTCAGTCAGTCACCCTTCTGTTTTCCTACCTGTCAATAGCACAGAAGTCTTTGGCTTAAATTCGGAATACAACATGTGTAATAAACAAATTTGTATACACTGTGGTCAAAATTTGATATCAGACTTTCAAAATTAGTCTACTTTTGTTAAACAGTCTAAACAGAGTGTACTTTTCACCAGATCACGTTCGACTGAAAGTTCATTGTCGTAGATAACTGAATATGAAAATATATGTGTGTGTATGCAGTATACAAAGGTGTGTGTATGTGTGTATAGGTAGACAGTTGTAAAACATTTGTCAGCTACTCCATAAGAAGATATAGACAATTGGGAGTTTTGACCAAGTATGATTAATTAGTGGTACGAATCTTCTTTTTCAATTATTAATCAGGATTTATCATGCTTCAGCTAACATCACACCTTCACGTCTATTCAAACAGTTGGGATTCACCCATATATGTAGGATTTCCGCAGTCAGTCTTTCTTTATACGAACTAAAACCTTTCTGTAGAACCTTAGTCCTATCAAAGTTGATTTGTGTCCCGTTTCTATAGAATGCAGTGCAATCTCTGATCTGTTTTCTAACTTAAAGTCTGCAGAGGTCTTTGGAACCACCTTTAGACAATGTTTATGCCCTTTCACTCTTATATTTACCTGTCTGGAAGTTTCTCCTACATATAATAATAACAGCTTTATTCCAAACGGTATTTGTGGTACAGGTATGGAATTTTCAGCGTGCATTGCAGTATATTGCATCTAATTAACTCATAAATTATATAAGATTTTTAAAAATCAAAAAAATAAATAGAAAAAAACCAACGCCAAAAAATAAAAGATTAATAAAAATATAAAAAAGCAAACAGCGTAGAGTTTACATTTCAAACAATGTACCACAGGATATGAAATATAAAGTTGATGTGTGATAGATGAGAACAACAGTGTAATAGTAACGAGGAAAGGAAAACAAAAACTGATGGGACTATTTGTTAGAGTGCCGTAGTAAGTTTATCGTGTCATACCTAATGGATTTCTCATCACATAACAGCTGTGCCAGATATGGTATTGTGGAGTTTTTGTATTTGGTAGTCCTAGCATATAGCCTCCTTCCTATAGCTGCTTCTAGTTCTACCAGATGAAATGCACGGAGACAGCTGTGTATTGAGAATGCTCGGGGTCCAACATTATTGTATTCACTAGTTTCTTACATGATATAATATGTCTATCTACAATAGTGTTAGCCAGTTGGTTTAACGATATCCCACTTGCCCTACTAACGGCTTTTAGTGCCTGCCCTTCTCAACGAAGCAAAGTCTTTCTTAAGTAGTCCAGGAAAGGTTAATGGGGAGCAGTAAAGGGGGATGAGTAGAATACGAGAATTTACAAACTGAGAAAGCAAAGACTGCTTTATGCCAGATTGCCTAAATTTCCTAACGTAGAACGTTAAGCGAAACATCTTTCTAGTAACTAGAAAGATGTGGGAAGACCAGGAAAGATCGGTGGAAAAACTCAGCCCAAGGTACTTGACATTAGATGTATTTTCAAACTCTGTGCCGTCAATGAAAGTGGGGCCATATGAGCTAACTAGTTGCTGTAGGTCACATTTACGTCTGAAAGTGAAATTGACTACCTGACATTTAGACAGATTAAGCTTAAGTCCGTTTGAAGAGGACCACTGACTAATTTCCGACAGAAAGTTATTTAATTTGGAACAATCTGACTGAGAGTTGGCAGGCATAGAAACCGAGAGGTCGTCGGCATACTTAACAAAAGTGGCTACATCAGAATGAGGCAAGTCATGTAAAAAAAACGAAAACAGAAAGGGAGAAAGAACAGCACCTTGAGGAACAGCAGCTAAAGTAAGTGAGGTAGTGGAGGACTTTCCATTGTAGACGGTGTACTGTTTCCTATCAGAAAAATAGGAATGCAACCAGCTCTCAGCCTGTGTTGCAACAAGCTTACTTAGCAAGAGAGACCTGGGAACAGAGTCAAATGCAGATGTGTAATCAAGGAAGGCACACCGAACGTGTTTAGCTCCTTTACCTAAACTAGAGACTATGCTATGGTGAAGGACAACAGCGGCATCTAACGTACACCTACTATGTTTATAAGTAAACTGGTTAGGGTCGTTGAAAGGCCTTAAAGAGGGTTCAAAATTAAGTAAAATAAGTCTTTCCATAACTTTCAAAAAAGGTGAAGTAATATACGGCGTCACAGTCCACACAATTGATCTGGTACACACAATTATGTTGGTTTTCTTCTATTTTATCCTTAACGTTCACCAGTTATTAGCGTAAGATGTTAGTTGCACGAAAATACACTCTTATGTTATGATCATTAAGGATTTGCTTTATCTCATCCGATGTTTCTTTGCGGTAAAGAATCACCTCCGTAATAACCCAAATCTTAGCAACAGGTTTCGATCCATCCTTATCTTCACATTTTAAATATCTTTTTATGAAGGCTTTAGGATAGTTATTTGATTCAAGAGTAGATTGAACCAATTTTAGTTCATTGCTAATATCTTCCTCCTCAGTAACTAAACGTTTGGCTCTGTTAGTCAGATTCTTGGCCACAGTTACTTTGGTGGTAAAGGAGTGTGCTGAATAGTGGTCTAGGTATCTGTCCGAATTTGTCAGCTTTCTGCAAATGTTGACTTTAAATTTACCATTTAATTTTCTTTTTACTAAACAGTCGACGGACACCAAATCATTCTCGTTGGATTCAACCTCTTTGGAGAACTTTATGGTTTCTGACATTGTTTATTACGTGAAAAAGTCCTTTCAATAAACTACGTCTGATTATGACGAAGGTATCCTTCACTTACCTTAACCACATTTTTGGGGGACTAGAGTATCTCATAATTGCATTTGTTTTTGATGAGTGCATCAATAGATTGGCGACCAGTAGACATACTGGTGATCTCATGGTAATACCTTCTGTTTGACGGTAAAGAACCCCTCTAAATGTAAGTAACGTGAAACGTAGACACAGTTCCAATGCCTTCATAATTTCGTCTGGATTTGAAGGACAACGACCACTGAGTTCGTCGTCAGAACAAATTAAATTATAAACATTATTTAAAGAATCATTAACGGGAACCTTCGTGAATAATGAATAAACATCGAAACTTGCGATTACTTCATCTTCTTCAATATGAGTCAAGTTTTTCTCTTAAATTCGTACGAATTCTTCACTCCATGTTCCACTTTCACCTCATATGGGCTTAGTATTCAATAAATGTCTTTGGAGAGTTTGTAGGTTGGGGAATTAGTAAAATCTACAACTGGACGTAATGGAACTTCTGGTTTGTGTATTTTTAGTAATCCATAAAATCTTCAGGGACTGCAACTTTTTGGAGCCAGAGTAAACCAAAGCAATACACTGAGTTACTCTTTTATTGACTGTAGCATTTGCTTGCGTCCAATTATTTTGGAACTATTTTGTCAAATCTTGATCCCATTTCAATAATAATAATAATAATAATAATAATAATAATAATAATAATGATTTACTTTATTCCAAAAACAGTACTTGTGATACAGAATGGAATTTTCAGCATTAATCACAATATTGTATCTAATTTCCTCAAATTTTGAATAAAATTAATCACACAGAAAATTTTCCACATTTACAATAGAGGTAGTGTCAAAAACATGCAGCATATAAAATGGAAATAGCAATAATAATGATAACAGCTAGGGTAATAATAATAAGAATACAAGTGAAAATTGCCGTTGGCTTGTGCCACACAGTATTGTCAATGTGGTATAGAAATCCTAACATGTTTAAAAATATTGAATATAATGTTCTCTTTACATGATATGGTGAAGGGAAAAACAAAGATTACAGCCCGTCATGGAGATAAGTTGGTGTTTGCAATTATGAGAGTAAAAAAAAACAGAGAAGTAACAGGACCATAAATATAATAGAAGTAATAAAGGTAAAACTTGAAGGTATATGAGGATGGATGGAGGAAATTGTTTATTTACTAGATGAAAAAAGGTTAGTTAATTCTTGCCTGACACTATTTTCATCACATAAAATACGTGCCAAGTATGGTATCATAGAATTCTTATACTTAGACGTGCGAGCATACAGTTTTCTGAAGTTACTCCTTGTTCTACCTGAGGAGATGCAAGGTGAAAGCTGAG
This sequence comes from Trichobilharzia regenti, assembly GCA_944472135.2. NCBI lineage: Eukaryota > Metazoa > Platyhelminthes > Trematoda > Strigeidida > Schistosomatidae > Trichobilharzia > Trichobilharzia regenti. The sequence goes on along the minus strand of OX235264.1, from coordinate 115,181,638 downwards.
GGTAAAGCGGATGCTCCAAGTCAGACAAAATCCCTTTAGCAAATTTATTGCATGAAGTCAAGTGCCTATCGACAACAACGTTAACTATGTGGTCCACTGGGACACCACTCACCCTACTGACAGTCTTCAGTATTCTACGAATTGTGACATAGTCTTTTTTAAGCAAACCAGGAAAGAATAAGGGTGAGCAATAAAGAAGAATAGGTAGGATGCAAGAGTTAACAAACTGTAAGAAGAGGGGTTGAGTTATACCCGAGTGTCTTAACTTCTTAATGTAAAATGTCATATGAAGTTGTTTAATCTTGTTGACTGACCGAAGATATCCATGATAACCGTTGATGTATAACGTTCGTACGACTTAACAAGCAATAGCTTAAAGTAAAACATAAAAATAATGACTTTGCAACATTTTGTTAAGACTGTCGTACAAATGAAAAGTTCAAGTATTGGTTTTTAGGTATTTGTTTGATTGGTTACAAGATTTCATCGTGAGCCGACAGGGGTTTCAGAACCAATACTAGAATATCGATGAGATGCTCACTGGCCGTATTTAGGTAGATTGTTACCTGGTTTCTAGTGGGAAGTCGTGACCAGTAGGTTGCAGCAGGTCGGGTGTGAGGACAAATACTCACCGAAGACGTTGGCTAGCCGTCGCTCTATGTCGTGAATTGGCGGAAGTTAGAATTCGTGGACTGGTCATTAGGTCGGGTGGCCGTGGCTTAATAGTCTACGAGCTTGCTTTATAATCAGGGTTCAAACCCTGGTGGTGGGTGCCTACTGATGAAGAGTCCCAAACTAGGCTGACGAAACAGGTGTCCAGTACTCCCTGCAGGTTTTCCAGTGGTTCTCTAACTGATGTCAGCTCCTGATGAAAACCTGTAACAAATGGAAAGTTACTGAGCACATTTAACCAATGTAAATCTAGTGAAAAAAACTAATCAGAACCCTTTTCTTTATTTCTTTTTTTCAGAATGACATAATTAAATCTTCCGCTGAAAGCAAGTGTAACGGTGGTATGTATGTTTTTATGAGTTTCATGTATTTCTTTCAATGAAGAAACTGATAAACTTCATTCCTACGAAAACTTAGTCGGTGAATTGTCCACTCATAATTTAAATCTGTTGAACAGAATCACAGAACTTGTAAGTTACGCCCATTTTATGCTAAGCTCACGTGTTAGGATAATCTTGTATGGTATACAGCACCCTGATATATATCCATATAATATGTGTGTTTGTTTGACAGTCTGTTATACCTTGCTATGTATATATGGATCGATATTCCATTATAATTAGCCAATCATGTTAAGACTGTCTATCGATTTGTTCATTTTGAATATTCGCTCACACACTTGTTCGGACATTCATATAATTTGCTCTCACACATTTGTGTGACATTGATTCTCCTTGTGTTTGGAAAATAGAAGTATCATCGCAAACCTAGTGGTCTTCTGATTTCCGTCTTTCTTGCGTCAGGACTATTAAATTCTCGACTAGTACATAACAGTAATTTGGCGACGAGTATATAATACACCCATATACTCTTTTAGTATAATTTTAGCATAAAAACAACGTTCAAAATTGGTTTCGTTCTTGTTTTGGGACTCCTCAGCGGTACCCACCTAGCGGGGGTGAAAACCAGGACCTTCCAGCTACAAGGTTAGCTCGTAGTTCATTCAGCTCCTGACACTCGGTCCAATGGCCCGTGGATCCCAACTTTTGTACCAATACGTTATATATGGCGCGACTACTAACACATGTCCTCAGCAAGCACCTGTCCTGACGTACCTGACTTGTTGGAATCCACTGATCACGACTTCTCACTAGAACTCCAGGTAACTTCCTGTAATGCAGTAATCGTTCATAACAGAAGTGATATGGTGAGTCAAGTTATGTAACAATAAGAAATCCCAGACACTATATGATGTTACCAATGTCTTTGTAAATACTTTTACGATAGGGAAAGCTAAATTATTGATTCCATTTATTGCGGTGAATAGCGCTAAGAAGCCTAGATAAGAGTTGTTACATCTGATCTGTTCACTGTGTATCACTCAGTAAGCATGGCGATTAAACCCTAGACTTCTTGCTGTTCCAAAATCTGTTGTCTCACACTTTATAAGTAGTAAGCTAAGATTCCAATTAACCTTATATATTCTATTCAGAAAATCTTTTCGGCAGGCGGAATTGATTAGTTCTGAGTAGCTTGCTATTATAGGTAATCATATGAAGCACAGTGTATTTCTTGTATTCACTCAGTCTGCTATATAGTACAACACGATGGAGAGAGACACAATCTCAGAGAAAACACTGAAAAAGTCAAAAGATTAAGCACTGTGTAGAATAAGAAGTTAGGGTATTCAAAATAAGCTGGAAGAGAAAAACTGACGACGAAATGAATGTGTCTGAAGCATAGACTATGCAGTGCATTTAAATTTCCACGACTATAAGCAACATTATTCAGGTATTTTTAACTGCTTGTTTTATTTTTAATGACTCTCACCGTTGTTCCAAAGAATGGTTAAAAATTTGTATTGTATCGAAGAAATTTCCTTATCGAACACTCATTTATTTATGGGTTTGGCACGCGATTCGCTCCCACCAAAAGTAAGGTGATGTTTCAGCAATGGACTGGACTACATTGACTCCTAGCTTAGAAATAGGGGGTGAAGTGGTTGATGGAGCGTGTTGACCGCTTCACTTATTCGGGAAGTTGCATCAGCCCCAACGCCAACGGGTTGATCGCTGACAAAACCTCAGCACGGATACAGTAGGCTCGTTTCGCACATGCCAGTTTACACCGCATCTGGCTTAGACGCGATATCTGGCTGACTGTCAACCAAAAGGCGTGTGTACTGCTCAGCAGTTCGCTCCGTCCTCCCTAATGCTTGTGAGACACAGCCATTGTAAGCGGAAGACATGAAAGACATGACTAGCTGTTTTTGATCATAGGTGCCTGCGTTCTATCTTCCGTGTGACATGATATAATAGGGTAAGCAGTATTGAGGTTAGGAATCGGTCGAGTGCTAGGTAAGGAGGGAAAATCAGTCAACGAGGCTGTGAAGCTACATTGACTAAGATGGTTAGGACATGTGTTACATATGTCTAGTCGTCGCCTTCCTTGACAACGGATAATGTTAGCTGGCATGCGGTCAGTGAGGTTGGAAAAGAGTTAGTGGTGGTCAAACCAAAACATGGCTTCACCAGTCAATGAAATCCACAACAGTGTAAGCCAGGGAGAGACGTAGGAAGATGTAGACTTTTTGGCTGGTTGGGGTATTCGGGATGGCGAAAACTAATGACGAGTGGAGACAATCGGTGATATGGCTGAAAATCGTCCTCAATTGCTGGTGCAGATACATCCACTCCTTGTGACTTATAATTTCCAATGAAACTATATTGTTCTTCGTTATTACTATTCTTTTTGTCTCATGTCCCTTCTTCTCTTGCTTTGTATGCTACATGGAGTGTATCGACTTGGACTGCTGCTCATCTGTGCAAAGTTCTATGTTGAAAACAGACAGACATTTGTTTATGAAATCCTTCATTTTTTCTTATAGTCTTTAAGTGTACTGTTATTGTCTTAAAAGTCGTATTAACAATCTGGTCACTTGAGCACTTTTGTTTGACATATCATTTTATTTATATTTAGGAGGCAGTGATCCGACTTCTTCTTAATGAAGCTCCTTTGGTAGATCCTAAAACAATAAAGTGAGTCATCTTGTAACGTAATTTTTGATTTATTTTTCTGGCTATTTAATGTTTCACCTGATATAAACTTGCCAACTTTAAAATATGCGTTGGTGGCACAGCAGAAGAGTACTCGCCGATCACGCAGGGGGTCCTGGGTTCGATCCCCGGTTGCCGACGCACTCCTTTACCTCGCTAAGTCAGTAGTAAGACTGGCAAGGCGGGAAGGTTGGGCATGAGGCTGGCTAGCAATCCCATCCTGTAAAAGTAATCACCACTGCTACAGAAACTTCAAGCTTCTAGCTTGAAACCCCAATATTCCACTGGGAACGTAAAGGAATGAAAAAGAAAAACAACTTTAAAATATACGCATGAAAGAAAACGTCAATAATTTATAAAATTCCAATTATGTATAGCAAAACTAGTAGTCGTCGCAACAGTTACATGCATAATGGACGCAATTCGACGACGGGCATACCACAAAATTCGAAGGTGGTGAAGCGTATACATATCGGTGTGGATCAGAGTTGTGTCGTGGTGTTCAGTTTACCTAATTGATTATATTTAGTATTTTTCACACTCTGGTTTGCTCATTAGATCATGTGACGTACTGTAAAAGGTGTGGCGAGTGCTACTGATAAGATTTGTCAGTACTATATAAAGAGACGTTAATCGGCATAAAAAAACACCAAACAGCAAGGAGATAGGTTTAATGTCAGCGAAGGCAAAATGATACAGCGTTGTAGAGGTACATTGGAAATGACGTGAGTGGAACACAAAGAAACACACATAATATGAAGGCCAGAGGTACTACAACACAAAGATCTGTACAAATTGTGCGTTGAAGATAAGGGGTACATAATTTGACCATATAGAGATATCAGTTTCCAAATAAACACTCCTTTACCAAGTCTTTGTCTTCTACTGTTTCGGTAGCTGATGGTACCGCCAAGTTACTGAATCTTATGAAAGTGGAACTTGTTTGGATTTCTGCTTCATGCCTTAAAAGTGAAGCGATTGAATCAAAGCTGTATTGTCTCACAAATGTGAATTTTTTTTCCGAGGAAAACCTCCAATAAGTAATGACATCCTGAAGAAGTGCTTTTATTTTGAGTATATTATGCCTTGTCTTCCCTGTAAGCGTCATTGATTGAAAGAAGCGCGGAAGTGATTAGTTCTTAAAGTAGCACTGTGTAATGAATGCTAGTTGTATTTCTCTAGCATGTGTTTGTTCATCACAGCTTTCGTGGACAAGCTGCAAGCGGCTGTATGTTCCAGTGACTCATATTATTGTCGTGTATAACTAATAATAACAGTAAGCATACTGCGGCTTTCTTGTTTCTTTATACATCGAAAAGCGAGAAGAAGGCGGTGAATACATTTTTGTATGTCTATTTATATACATTACCATTGAATTATTTTATTGTTCCCCTATTATTACTATTATTATTATTATTATTATTCCCTTGGGTCCTGAGTGCAACATAGGGTTTCAACAGCACGTCTCCACTTTGTCCTATCCTCATAAGTATTCTTTAACTGACTGCACGATTGCCCATAAGCTTTCATATCCTCCATATGAGTCTTAGACGCAGACCCAACTCGTTGTTTCTTACTGGGGTTTCACTGGAGCGATGGCGTAGAGCACGACTTTGCTTGACGGTCTCCTTAACGTGTGTTCGACTTATTTCCATTTCCTTCAGTTATGATTGTTGAGCAGTAGGTTCTTGAATGGTTCGTACCCAAAATTTCTTGTTGTCAATTCTTTCTGGTTTGCCATCTAATCTTCAATATGAAACCAACGAACGCAGCTGTTGATAAAAGTGTGGAGATGGCTGTTGGAAATATTTTTTCATGTTGTTCTAGTCAATTTTCCGACTCATATAGAAGAATTAACTTATGTCGTTAGTTTATTTTGTATCTAGGACCAGAATAGGAATACTAAAGATGAAGAGTGGTGGCATCGTCGCGTGAGTAGTTCTGAGGTTCGGCGGCGTGTGTATGAACACAGTCGAGATCACCATTCGTTGAGTGTCGTCATCTGGAAACACCGGCTTCGGTGGCTTGAACATGTGCTGCGAATGTTATCCCAGAGGCTTCCGTACAGCTCTCTGTTCGCTTGTCCTGGGACGAGATGGAAAAGGCGGAAAGGTGGTCAGCCCATGACGTGGTGTCGTGGGATGAAGGATATTTGCGCTAGATTAGCATCGGTTGGTGCGTCATGACTCCCTGGTTGGAGTCCGAGTGATGGCTCGAAACGTTACCGGATATGGCCAAGAATCGTAATCAATGGTGAACGTGCTACAATTTCCTTCTTTCTTCCCTTCCCGATGATAGTTGACGAATCCTGTTTGAACTTCCTGATGAGGTTTTTTTTCGTTCTCCACCAATATCTTTTCCTTTGAATCTATGTTGTTTTATTATTATTGTGTGGTGCATCTTCTTGGTGGAATATTGTACCAAGCTTTTTGTGTTTACGTAAACAAATATAATATAATATGTGCGCGTATGCGTTGGTGGCATAGCGGTTAGCACGCTATATATATATATATACATAGAACTATGCACAAATGTGCGGAAGTTCAAGTCGCCACATTTCGTGTAGCACGCGAAGCAAGAGAAGAAAGTACAAGAAAAGCATAATAGAAACAGTGAGCAGAGGTGTGAGACAAAGGAGTAATAAAGAAAAACAAAACAGTTTCATTGAAGATCATAAGTCACAAGGAGTGGATGCATCTGCGCCACTGAGAACGATTTTGAGCCATGTCACCAATTGTTTCCAACCATAGATTTTTACCGTCCCGAGGACCCCAGCCTGGAAGTCTACATCCACTCCGGTAGAATGGTACAAATAACACCTCTGCTTGATACAGTCGAGAAGATATGCAGCTGAGGTAATTGACTAAGACTGAGTTTTAGCAAAGAGCTTAACACAGAAGCACACCAGTTCAAGTTATCACATCCTATGAAGCACACAAATGGAGACAAAGAAGAGAATAAAAAATCATTCGAAAAGACGATAATAATCAGAAATGTGATGGAGAAAGAATAGGAACATGCAAAATCAATGGGGTTTAATGGATTTAGGCGATTAAAAAGAGTGAATACATCTGCCCTCTTGAAAATGATCTCGAGCCATATCAAAAATTGTCTGTAGCCATTGGTTCTTTGCATTCCGAGGACCCTAACGAGACAGTCTACACCTTCCTACATGGCTCAAACCAACTTGATGGATTGATTGAAGTGTGTGTTTTTAATGTGGTTGTTTTCTCTGAACTCTGATCGGTTTTATTGTCCTTCTTTTTTTGAAAACAAGACCCCGTAGATCACCGAAGAGTCTCTTTTCGGCAAACAAATTCATTTTCTAAGCTGTACAATCGCAAATATATATGAGTTATTTTGTATGTATGTGTACATCAAGTTTGTCAAACAAAAATACAATTGGTTATAGTTATTTTAACTAGACAGGTGAAGATTGGTAATTGGAGTTACGTAATGCAAAATCAGCCAAGAAAATTAGGTGTCAATGAAATTAGGATAGTAACAAAGGTAATGAGTTGTCATAAACAATTGTCAAAAAAAGTTATGTAATAAGACGAATAGTTTGATAAGTGAGCTTTACTCAGGATGCGCATAGAAACAAAAGTAGATAATACAAAATTACATAAGAGTTCCAAATGAATACAAGAATTATAAGCAGTTAAAGAAACAAGCAAACAAACAAAATTAAGTCATTAAAATAAAAAAAAGTTGTTACCATGACAGTAGAAGTGGTTAAGTAATCCTCTTTTGTATGCACAGCTCCGGTTTTTCTATGTGAATGGCCAGAGCTTCAGTGATACAAAGAAGACGAAACCTTATTGCCTTTTAGTAGGTTATTCGAATCGGTCAACTCCAGAGTTGCAATCGATAGGTTCAAGGGTTCCCCGCTCGACATTTCTGTTCTCGCTGTCTATGCCCCAACCCTCGACTCTGATGAAAGTATCAAAGACGAATTTTATGACAATCTTCAAGAGGCAATCAACAAAATCCCAAAGCGTGACGTTCTCATATTAGCCGGCGATTGGAACGCCCGCACTAGCCCTTCAGACGACGCGACAAAACATATACTAGGCAAACACGGTCTCGATCAGCGATGCCGTAATGGTGATAGACTTTTAGCTTTTTCTGATTACAATCAATTATATATCACCAACACTCGATTTCAACACCCTAGAAAACATCTCACCTGGTATTCGAACGACAGTTGCACTGCACATCAGATCGACTACATCCTAGTGCGCTCACGCCGGATCTCCTCGGTGGAGGACTGTCGATCCTATCGTGGTGCAGAGGCCGGAAATAAAGGGGGATCAGACCATACTCTAGTTCGGGTGAAATTCAAACTTCGTTTAACAACACGCCAGAAGGTGCGACCTCCGAAGCGTATCAATGTTGCCCCGCTTCAATGTTTGACAAAGCGACAAGCTTTGTCCAAACAAATCCAGGCCGAACTAAGCGCCGCAGATGAACCAACATCCACATCTTCTAATACACCTGAGACACGATGGAATCATTTCAAAGAAGTAGTCTCTAAAGCTTCAATGTCGCATTTGGGTACTACATCCAACAAGCAGAAAGACTGGATTTCAGAGCACACCATGCATCTGTCCTCGCAAGCCAGAGACGCTCGCCTAGCAAAGCCTCCAGTTTATCGCTCCCTCAGGCGCAGAGCTACACAGTCTGCTAGGAGTGACAGAAATCGCTATTGGTCTAATGTGGCGACTAACATGGAAGCAGCATCAAATGTAGGCGATTTCGGAAAACTTTATCGCCTCATACGCTTATCATCTGGCAAACGCCTTAACAGTCATGCTGTGTTACGCACAGCATCAGGAGAAATTATTTCGGACACCAATGGTAAGATGGAACGATGGGCCGAACATTCCAAGCAGCTACTCAATCGCAACGCTGGTCAACCGTCTCATCGACCGATACGACACTTACCAACACCCTACGTAGTTGACTGCGATCCACCCACTTCAACCGAAATAGCCAAAACAATTAACAGACTCAGAAACAAAAAAGCTCCGGGCGAAGATGGTCTACCTCCAGAAATATACAAGGCCTGCACTCCAGCGCTAATCAATTTGCTGCACTCGCTGTTCTGCTCAATTTGGGAGTCCGAAACCATTCCTTCCGATTGGAGCACCTCAGTTCTGCTACCGTTCCACAAAAAGGGAGACAGGTCACTATGCGAGAACTACCGAGGCATAAGTCTGATTGATATCGCTGCTAAGGTTTTTGTTTCCATTCTCCTGAACCGCTTCGCTGCCGAACGCCACGTGCGAACAAAGCCAAATCAAGCCGGATTTCGACCTGAAAGAGGCTGTGTTGATCAATTATTCACACTGCGAAGAATTTTGGAACACAGGGACAAATTCCAACAGCCGACGGCTGCTTGCTTCATCGACTTCCGAGCGGCATTCGACTCAGTCGATCAAGGAGCACTCTGGTATCTAATGGAGCTCGACGGAGTTCCGACCAAGCTAATCAACCTGCTCAGGTCATACTACTCCAACACCAAAGCTCGAGTCCGAGTGAACGGTGAAGAGTCCCGCACTTTTGAGGTAACCAGCGGTGTCCGGCAAGGTTGTCCAGCATCCCCTATCCTGTTCAATTTCACAATTGATTGGATTTTGCGGCACACCCTAACCGAGCACCACGGCGTCCAACTTTCGCCCGATATTCACATAACCGACCTCGAATTCACCGACGACGTCGCGTTGTTAGCTGAAAACTTCCCCGATCGATCAGATAAACCACCTCGCGTCTACTATCGGTTTGGAAATTAACACTTCCAAAAAAAAATGTTTTCGAACACATCCACCAGCAATGATGAAATCTTATCCCTGAATGAAGCACCTATTGAAATTGTGCCATCGTTCAGATATCTGGGATTAATAGTGCTCCCCAACGGTCAAGCGAAAAACGAAGTGAATGCGCGAATCTCCAACGCCCGGAATGCGTTTCTACAGCTGAGGAGCGTTCTATGGAGCAAGAGGGAAATCAGTCTCAGGACTAAAATTCGGGTCTACGAAGCCTCCATACGACCCGTTCTCCTGTATGGCTGTGAAACCTGGCCTCTTCGCGCGGAAGATTTACACAGACTCGAGGTATTAGACCATTGGTGCCTCAGGTTAATTTTGCATGTTCGTTGGCAGGACAAACTCTCCAACGAAGAAATGTGTCGTCGTTGCTACAACATCAACCAAATTCCAGTACTGGTCCAACACCGTCGCCTTCGGTGGTTTGGCCATGTTCTCCGCCGACCAGATGACGATCTAGTCAAATCAGTTCTAAATCCCTCACCATTTCCATCTTGGCGATGTCGCAGGGATGGACAGCTGAAAACATGGCTTGGTACAGTCAAGGCTGATATGGAGTGCCTGGGGCTACAAACCGTCTACGGACTTCGTCTGTGGAACAAGAATTGGATAACCCTGTCGCAAAACCTTGCATCGGATCGCCGCGCCTGGGCAGCGATGATTCGAGATGTTCATGAAGCCGGCTCATCCTCCCGTAGGAGATAGCCGAAGTAAAGTAAAGTAAGTATTCTTGACTCTGTAGATTACTTTGAAGCAGGAGGCGTTTGTTGTTGAGATGGAATGATCAGTGTGTTAACCAGGTGTTCAATTATTGCACTCTTTTTTTTATTCCTTTACCTCCCCAGTGGAACATAGGGCTTCGAGCTAGAGGCTTAAAGTTTCTGTAGCAGTGGTGTTTATTTTTTACAGGATGAGATTGCTAGCCTCATTCCCAACCTTCCCTCCTTACCAGTCTTATTACTCGTTTGATGAGGTAAAGGATCCGGTATCGAACCTTGGACCACCCTGTGTGGCTGATGAATATTCCACAGCTGTGCACTCTAGACAACTTATTTTCCAGTACAATTCGATAGTTCTATCTATACTCCGCTTACCACTTTTTTTTTACCATCTTTTCAGAGATGATGAACTTAAGGATAAAGTGAGCAGTTTTCTAGACTATCAAGCTCAATTAGCAAGCACTTATTCATCAATAAAGGTAAGCTGTGGATTGATCTTTGTATTTAAGGCATAGTTTTCAATGTTATATGTTCCTGCAGTTTGTTATCGAAAGGGTGTGTTTATAATAATAACAACAATAATGATAATAATAATAATAATTTCATACATTTGGTCCCCTTGATAAATTTCGATAGAGAAGGAAAGACCAAATTTGCAGTATAAAATGATATCATCATTCTATTTCACAGGCTATCATCAGCTAACTCTGAACTGCCTGAAATCACAATGGTTATAAATAATGACATTTCATACTTCAATGTTGGTGGTCTCGTGTCAGTTCTCGTCAAGTCATTATCTTGAATTATGTCTGGTTGTGGTAAAGGCAGTAAGGGATTGGGAAAAGGAGGAGCGAAGAGATATCGCAAGGTTCTCCGTGATAACATCCAAGGAATCACCAAGCCAGCTATCCACCGTCTCGCTCGTTGTGGTGGTGTGAAGCGTATCTCTGGTTTGATCTACGAAGAGACTCGTGGTGTTCTCAAGGTGTTCTTGGAGAATGTGATCCGTGTCGCTGTGACGTACACAGAGCATGCGAAGAGGAAGACTGTGACAGCTATGGATGTTGTGTATGCATTGAAACGCCAAGGTCGTACTTTGTACGGTTTTGGTGGTTAATTTTCTCAGCATGTGTGAGTGAATGTTTTGTGACCAATGAGTGGTCCGCACAAGAACGAATCAAGGTCCTTTTTAGGACCACCTGCGTCGGTGGCATAGCGGTTAGGACGCTCGCCGACCATGCACATGGTCCGGGGTTCGATCACCGGCTGACGCACTCCTTTACCTTGCTTAGCCAGAAAAAATGCTGGTGAAGAGGAAAGGTTGGGTATGAGGCTAGCAACCTCATCCTGTAAAAATAAACACTACCGCTACAGAAACTTCAAGCCACTACCTTGAAGCCCTATGTTCCACTGGGAACGTGAAGGAAAAATTATTATTATTATTATTATTATTATACTTCAACGTTTGAAAGGTAATAGAGAAAACATTATAAGGTGAACAAATCCGGAATATAAGTATTATCCAGTTTTCAGAGCATATTCCAAGAAACTTAGGCTTAAAAGGAAGCAGATATTTACAAGGTGTAATTACCAGACACCCACCATATAGAAATGGGTCGTTTTGTCGAGATTTCCAAATCCTTCAAAATAATAAACATACAAAGGATAGCAAATCTACTACGATTTTCTGCTGAAGCAATTGTATTCAAACATTTCATACCAAAACTTATGCCCACACACACAGAGAGTGTAGTCAGTCTCTCATTCCTTTGGTAGCCGTATTACATTCATTGTACTGATTAATCATACACACTAGTGAGCTGGGCTCATTGAGCAAGTTTTCCATTTGAAGAACTTTAACCTTCTTGAGCTGCTATGTTGATGTACTAGCTAACACTGTTTATGAGATTTTTCTATTATCCGTCTTCTCTCACACAACCCACCACCACTGGAAAAGAGCCAGTGGTGGCCAAACAAAAACATGGCCTCATCAATCCATGAAATCCTTGACAGTTAAACTGAGTCAGGTAGAGAGATGCAGACTCCCGGGTTGGGGGCCTCGGGACTCTAGGAATCAATGTCTGGAGACAATAGGTGACATGGCTGAAAATCGTTGTCAATGGCCAGCACAGATGTATTCAGTCTCTGTAATCTTTCATATTCCTTTCTACCATTACCCATTCTGTTTCACTCTTATACTTGTCAAACTTGTCTATTGATTCTCTTCACTTATCTTTTTGTCTACCTCTGTGTGCTATTTGGAACGTGGCAACTGGAACTGGTGCACTTCGATGCCAAGTTCTATGTTGAATCCAGACAGAGACAGACTCACACAACCCCCTCTTTTTCATAGTTTGACAGTATATAAAATAATGGTAATTTAAACTATAAATAATTGTGATTGCTTATAATATTTCGGATGCGTTCATCTTAGAATGTTTTCTCTATGAACTTTCAAACAATGAAGTATGAAATGTTATTATTCATAACCATTGTAATTTCAGGTAGTGGGTTGCAGTTAGCTGATGAGAACCTATTAAAGAGGATGTCGATATCAAATTTTATACTGCAAATCTTGTCTTTCTTTCTCTATGGAAATAATACTAATAAATAAAAAGGACAGCCGATTTTTGAAAAATGATAAATCACATGGGATATGAACCCACAATCCAGTGAATGTAAGTAGAGAACTGGAATGAATGACAACGAATAGCAATAAACCAAAATGTTCCATATAAGAACTAAATTATTTTAATTAACTATTGTCATCCATACACTTAAAGTTTCCCGTGTTTATGAGGAAGTGATATCAAATCTCTTCGGAAATCTCCCTTTTTTTTAATTGACTACTGTAATTATTCCTGTTTCCTTTAGTTCCTAGAGGAACATAGGGCTTCAGACGCACGTCTCCAATGTGTTTGGTTCTCTGCCAACGTTTTCATCACCTGCCTCCACGTCTGACCACATGCTTTCATCTCCTCTTTGCATGACTTCCTTCTCCATGTCACCCTCGCACTCACGACCAACTCACTCGCCCCTTCCCATTTGGGTTGCGCTTGAGCGATGGTTTGGAATGTGATGTCATTCAGTTGATGGTTTGTTTTCTCAGAGTATGGTGAATCCACCTCCATTTCTTCCAGCTTATTTGTTGCACCAGCGGTTCCTGCTAGGTTGGTTGGTTCACTCCCAGAGATCCCTCCATGTTCCTGATGTTTTCTGGCTGGTCATCTGATCTTGAGCATTGAGCGAAGAGTTGACTAATGGTAGTGATATTCCACAAAACATTGTGAAACTCAATGTACAATCGTCTTTGAAAAAAACTAAATCTCTTCATGAAGTTCGTAATGATCAGAGGAAACTTGTGTGCTTGCTCAAAGAAGTTTGTGGGCTGTTGTTACCTCCCGGAAAACTGACCACATCGTAGAATTTGATTTCTCTTGAAATAACTACGACAGGAAAAGCACCAGCGCTTAGGGTTTGCGGAATTGAGGGGATAGCTGCTTAAGGACCAATCAGACACGGTCAGTTTGGAATAACCGTGTTGGAATCAAAAGTGCAGCGTTGCCTGTGGACAGCTGCAAGGGAAATCGGAGTGCACAACCCTGTGTGTGGTGTGTGCTTAGTGTTTATGCCTCTCATTCTGGGAAGAGGTAGCTATCCAGTACTCCCTGTGGCTGGTTTACAATGGATCTCTAACTGATATCAATCCGTGATCGAACTTGGAAGAAATCAAATCTCTACAAACTAACTGTTGAGAAAGTTAACTGTTATTTGTTTTTATTGCTTAATATTTTTCTCGGTCACCCCTTTCTCTTACATTTTTTCAGTCAACTGATGCCAGTTTGGCGGAAAAGGATGCTAAAATTAACCAATTGGAAAAGCGTATAAACGAGCTGGAAATTAAGGTAAATTAAAAACATATTGTAAAAGCCAAAACAAAATGAAAGTGCTTTGGTTACTTTTCTATGATTTTGGCTCTACTTTTCTCACGCCTAGATTTCTTATTCTCCGAGTTTAGTACATTCAATCTAGTCGTTTTTGTCACCTCCCACGCGTTACTTCACAAGATACTCGAAGGAGTCACAAAGTGTTTTACAGTAATATTTACTGATGATGATATTTTGAGCACAATCTATCATTGCTTATGACCTTATCAAGGTACTCTCACACAACTTTCTTGCTTTGTTTATTTAAATGAGTAACAAATTGATTAGACATTTGAATAAAACTTCATGCATTTATTCCCCTTGATAAATTTGAATAAAGCGAGAACAACATTGATTTGTGCAGAATAACATGGTACCATCATTTATTTCGTTGGCTTCTCGTCAGCTGCTTACAGCCTAAATAAATTTTCAGGTTTAAGTACAGAAACGTTTTAACGTACTTGCAAATTTTACATGTTGACAGAAAGTTTCACAACTAGTAAACAGTGCTCAGAAAATTGCGCTTATATAGTTTTTACACAGGCAGTTCAAGTTAAAAAATAATAAATAAATGTATGTATATAATGGTAAGGGATGTGCGTTGGATGCATAGTGACTAATAAGTTAGGTAACAATGTACTGAGTTGAACTCAAATCATAGAAACAAGAGACAAACAAAATTACAGATTATAAAAGGAGGGTGAGGTTAAAGACAAAATTACACAATCAGATGAGAGATGCAAAGTGACTAATAAGTTAGGTAACAATGTACTGAGTTGAACTCAAATCATAGAAACAAGAAACAAGCAAAATTATAAAAGAGGGTGAGGTTAAATAAAGACAAAGATTACGCAATCAGATGGGAGAAAAAAGACATCCAGTTACCAAGGCAAGGAAAGACTAATAACTGATTCTTTCTGAACACATAGATCTGGTTTCAAGCGTTTTATAGAAATTGCTTCGGCAAACTTGAGGAGAATGGAGCTCCTTTGTCTATTGATAATTTTGAAGGATTTCTCGATTTCCACCTCATGACCCGTGTCGAGGAGATGTCTGGTAATAGCGCTGCTATAAGAATTTGTTCCCTTGAGACGTAGGCTTTTCGGCACATGTTCAGAAAATCGGAGGTGTGCCCTTCTTTCTGTTCTCCCAATGTAACTGCTCCCGCAGATACACGTAAATTTGTATACACAGTTGGAGTTAACATGAGAAGGGTATCTATCGACTTTTGACTGCACCAAAGAGCATGTTGTTCGGTGGACGGGAACCAACTTAGCTGCAGGATAGGCTCTGGCTAGTGACGTCCTCAGTCTTCTGTTGACCATTTCTGCAATGTCTTCACCTTTAAAGTCTAGTTGAATGAAGACAGGCTTTTTTTCGACTGTGATTTGTTTGGTATTTAAGCCTTCACATCTTCCATATTTGTTAATGAATTTTTGAGTATAGCCGTTGTTTTTCAGCACCTTTTCGAGATTCGTGAATTCTTCCTCTAGTTTCTCTGCAGAGCATATTCTCCTCGCTCTATAGTACAGAGTCTTGACAAGTGCTCGTTTATAGCTATTTGGACAAAAACTATTAAAATGTAAGTATTGTCCATTCCATGTGGGCTTTCGGTAGATTGACCTCTGGAGGCTACCATCTTCTAGGCGTTTTACGGCGACGTCAAGGAAATGGAACTGTCCATCATTTTCATGTTCCATAGTAAATACAATATTTGTATGTGCGTTGTTGAATAGTCTGAGTAGGTAGGAGGCATGACTTTCATTGTTGCATACTACAAATGTGTCATCGACATATCGACAATAGGACGTTGTTTGATCAATTGC
Organism: Trichobilharzia regenti; assembly: GCA_944472135.2. NCBI lineage: Eukaryota > Metazoa > Platyhelminthes > Trematoda > Strigeidida > Schistosomatidae > Trichobilharzia > Trichobilharzia regenti. The sequence continues at coordinate 115,165,611 of OX235264.1, read as the reverse complement.
ATGCTTCAGCTTTGTTTTCTCAAGGTTTGACATAAAGATATCTGCTAAAACAGGGCTAAGTGGACTGCCCATAGCTACACCATCTATTTGTCGGTAAAGAGTGTTGTCAAACTGGAATTGTACATCCATGGTACACATCAGCAGTAGGCGTTTGAATTCCGGCTCTGGTAGTGGGAGAAGATCAGACTGTTGACAAATGATTTCAATGGTTTCATTGATTGGGATCATTGTGAACAAGGAGGTTGCATCAAATGAAGCCATGAACTTATTTGAAACGTTCATGTGATTCACGCTTTCAGCAAAATGAAATGAGTCCTTTATGGTGTGCGCGGCCAGCCTTTGGCGAATGGGTTCCAACTTCTCCGCGAGCCAACGGGCAACCTTATGTTGGGGAGAGTTGATCATCGAAAGTATAGGTCTCAAAGGGACTTCTTTCTTGTGTGTCTTTGGAAGGCCATACATATATGGCAAGCGGGACCCTCGGGGTTTCAATTCATTGTACGTGTTGTTGTCAATCAATTTCTTCTTTAGAAGATCTCTCAATACGTTTGTGATGCGTTTTTCGGTTGCATCTGTCTTGTCTTTCTGGCAGTCGTCGACTTTGAACCTCAACGGATCACTGAGCACAGTTTTCATCCTTGCGACGTAGTCATCTTTATCCATCACTACCACTCCTGAGCCTTTGTCAGGTCGCAGTATGACAATTTTGTCATTATTTCTAAGAGCTTTCAATGCTTTTTTATGTTCTTCAGAGAGGACTTTTGAATATGACGTTGGTGAGATGAGGTATTGATTTGCAACGTCGACCAGCTTAGATTTGAACCAGCTCTTCTTGTCTTCATCAACTGGAGTAAGATCATTCAGCTGATAGAATAGGTTTTCGAATTGAGCTGTGACGTCGGTTCTATTGACAAAGCTATTCGGGATATGGAAGTTAAATCCGAGGGAAAGCACTTCCATTTCTATGCGGCTTAAATTCACACTCGACAGATTATATACAAAATCCTCAGGATTTTCTGGGAAGACTTCATATATTTTTTCCTTTGTCAGGGATTTCGTCAGGGTTTTATAAAAATTTTCACAGGTTTTCTGTTGAAGCTCTTGAATGAAATTGATGAATTTGATCCGGCAGACTATGTTCAAACTATTGACGACACCGTCAAAGGATCTGGCTTCATTTCTCAATTTTGCAATCAGAGATTCTGTTGATTCAATATGCGATTTCGTAATGCGTCGGAGGTTTTTGAGAGAGGGTGGCAATTTGCAACTACGGAGTGACTTCATGAGATGCCGAGGGAAGCAGTGGGACTGCAAGCATTCATTGTAAAACTTTATTCGTGTAACTTCTCTGGATATTCTGCAACGAATTGTCACCAAGCGATCCAGTGACTTGAAAGATTCAGCGGGGAGGCGATTTTTGAGAAACTTCATGCATTTATTCCCCTTGATAAATTTGAATAAAGCGAGAACAACATTGATTTGTGCAGAATAACATGGTACCATCATTTATTTCGTTGGCTTCTCGTCAGCTGCTTACAGCCTAAATAAATTTTCAGGTTTAAGTACAGAAACGTTTTAACGTACTTGCAAATTTTACATGTTGACAGAAAGTTTCACAACTAGTAAACAGTGCTCAGAAAATTGCGCTTATATAGTTTTTACACAGGCAGTTCAAGTTAAAAAATAATAAATAAATGTATGTATATAATGGTAAGGGATGTGCGTTGGATGCATAGTGACTAATAAGTTAGGTAACAATGTAATTCATTAACAAATATGGAAGATGTGAAGGCTTAAATACCAAACAAATCACAGTCGAAAAAAAGCCTGTCTTCATTCAACTAGACTTTAAAGGTGAAGACATTGCAGAAATGGTCAACAGAAGACTGAGGACGTCACTAGCCAGAGCCTATCCTGCAGCTAAGTTGGTTCCCGTCCACCGAACAACATGCTCTTTGGTGCAGTCAAAAGTCGATAGATACCCTTCTCATGTTAACTCCAACTGTGTATACAAATTTACGTGTATCTGCGGGAGCAGTTACATTGGGAGAACAGAAAGAAGGGCACACCTCCGATTTTCTGAACATGTGCCGAAAAGCCTACGTCTCAAGGGAACAAATTCTTATAGCAGCGCTATTACCAGACATCTCCTCGACACGGGTCATGAGGTGGAAATCGAGAAATCCTTCAAAATTATCAATAGACAAAGGAGCTCCATTCTCCTCAAGTTTGCCGAAGCAATTTCTATAAAACGCTTGAAACCAGATCTATGTGTTCAGAAAGAATCAGTTATTAGTCTTTCCTTGCCTTGGTAACTGGATGTCTTTTTTCTCCCATCTGATTGCGTAATCTTTGTCTTTATTTAACCTCACCCTCTTTTATAATTTTGCTTGTTTCTTGTTTCTATGATTTGAGTTCAACTCAGTACATTGTTACCTAACTTATTAGTCACTTTGCATCTCTCATCTGATTGTGTAATTTTGTCTTTAACCTCACCCTCCTTTTATAATCTGTAATTTTGTTTGTCTCTTGTTTCTATGATTTGAGTTCAACTCAGTACATTGTTACCTAACTTATTAGTCACTATGCATCCAACGCACATCCCTTACCATTATATTATTATTATTGTATCCTTTAGTTCCTAGAGGAACATAGGGCTTCAGCTGCGCACCTCCATTGACTTCGGTTTTCTGACAACTTTTTCACCCTGCTCCAGGTCTGCCCACATGCTTTCATCTCCTCTTCACATGACCTCCTCCAAGTCACCCTTGGACGACCAACTCGCCGCCTCCCTTTCGGGTTCCACTCGAGGGCTTGTCTAGTGATGTCACTTGATGGTTTCCTCAGCGTATGGCCAATCCATCTCCATTTCTTTCTGCCTATTTGTTTCACAATCGGTTCCTGATTGGTTCGCTCCCAGAGATCCCTGTTGCTGATCTTTTCTGGCCATCTGATCTTGAGTATTGAGCGGAGACAGTTGTTAATGAAGGTTTGAAGTTTGTTTGAGATGCTCTTTATGACTCGCCAAGTCTCTGATCCGTATAGTAGCACTGACTTCACATTGGAGTTGAAAATCCGGATCTTATTTTTGATGCTGATTGCTGTTGACCTCCACACAGATTTGAGAGTAATGAAAGCTTGTCTTGCTTTTCCGATTCTGGCTTTGATGTCCTCGTCAGTTCCGCCTGTAGTTGAGACGATGCTTCCCAGGTAGGTGAAGGAGGTTGTTTCTTTCAGGTTCTTCCCATTTATGCTTATTGTGGTCTGTTGTTGCTGTTGATGTTGGCAAGGAATCTTCATCATCTCTGTTTTATCTATGTTCACGTGAAGTCCTATCTTTGATGCTTCTTCTGCCAACTTGTTACTTTTCATTTGCATATCTTCCAGTTTATGGGAAATCAGACATATATCATCGGCGAAATCCAGATCCTCCAAGTCTTTTGTGTCAGTCCATTTTATGCCTGTTCCCTCGTTGGTTGCCGTTGTCTGTCGCATTATCCAATCAATTGCAATCAGGAAGATCATTGGTGATAGTAGACAGCCTTGCCTCACTCCCGTCCTCACTTCGAAGGCTTCCGTAAGTTTCCCGTTGTGGATTACTTGGCATGCAGCATTGTCGTATAACTGTTGGATGAGGTGTATAATTGTCGATGGGACCCCGTAGTAGCGAAGTAGTTTCCAAATGACCTCTCGATCGACGCTGTCGAAGGCCTTTTCAAAGTCGATGAAGTTGAGATAGAGAGGTGACTGCCATTCCAAGCTTTGTTCAATGATGATCCGTAGAGTGGCGATTTGATCAATACATGATTTGTTTCTCCTGAATCCAGCCTGTTCCGGACGAAGTTTTTCATCTAGGGCTTGTTTGATTCTCTCCAGGATGATGCGACTTAGTATCTTGCTTGGAATGGACAGAAGCATAATTCCACGCCAGTTTTTACATTGACTTAAGTCTCCTTTCTTTGGAAGTTTGAATAAGTAACTGTTCTTCCAATCCTCGGGTACTTTGCCCTCTTTCCACACCTTCTCCAGTAGTGGTGTCATCAAGTCCGCTGTTGTCTCTGGGTCTATTTTCAAAGCCTCTGCTGGGATTCCATCTGGTCCCGGTGTTTTCCCAGTTTTAAGCATCTTGATTGCATTCAGGACTTCTGATTTCGTCGGGGGGTCAGTGTTCACTGGTAGTTCTGCTTCCGTTGTTGGTATTGCTGGACGTGTTGTAGGTGGCGGACGATTTAGAAGTCTTTTGAAGTGTTCAACCCAGTGCTTTCTCTGTTCCACCTCTTTGGTGATTGACTTTCCATTGTCGTCCTTTATTGGCTTAATCTGTGTCGAACGTTTGCCCGAAAGGTTCCTAGTTGTTTGGTAGAGTGTGGCGAGGTCTCCTTTGCCTGCAGCTTGTTCTGCTTCGTTTGCCATGGTTTCATAATATTTTCTTTTGTCTTCCCTGGCACTTTTCTTCACTCTTTTGTTCAGTGTATTGTAGCTTGCATTCAGCTCCTGTTTTTGTTGCTCGTCGTGCACTGGATAATCTTTTGCTTCACTGTCCTTCTCTCTTCTATTAGTTTCCAAGTGTCCGTAGTGAGCCACTGTTTGTCCTGTCTCTTTTTTCTGCCTAGAATTTCTATGCAGGTTTGGCTCCACACCGTTTTCAAGTTGTTCCAGTGCTTTTCAACGCCGACCTCTTCGCTAGTGTTGATTTGTGTCTCGGCTTTGTCCTTTATGCTTGCAATGAAGATGTCCTTTGTAGCCTGGTCCTTCAGCTTTTGAGTGTTGAACTTGGCTTGTGGTCTATCTGCAGCTCCTCCTTCTCTGAAAGCTTTTAATTTGATTTGGATTGTCCCTTGTACGAGATAGTGGTCTGAGCCAACGTCTGCTCCTCTTCTTGCTTTTGTGTCCAGTAGGCTGCGCCTCCACTTCCTTGAGATTGAGATGAAGTCGATTTGGTTTTTGGTTTGCCCGTCTGGTGACACCCATGTAGCCTTGTGGATATCTTTGTGCTTGTATACACTGCCACCAATCACCAGTTCGTTGAAGGCGCAGAAGTCGGCGAAGAGTTCTCCGTTTTCATTCATTTCTCCTAGAGCTTCTCTACCCATGATGAGTTCCCTTCCCGTATTGTCTGGTCCCAGTTTGGCGTTCATGTCTCCCATTAGTATTTTCATGTCGCCAGCTGGAGTATTGTCCATTGTTGCCTGTAGTTGCCTGTAGAATTCTTCTTTCTTCTCGAGGTCTGCGTTGTTTGTGGGTGCATAACATTGTATGATTGACACTTTCCTTCCTTTGGAGTTGAACCTGGCGGTCATTATCCTGGACGAAATCGCCTCCCATTGTATCAGGGCTTTCGTTGCCGTTGGTGACATCATGATAGCCACGCCCTCGGTGTGCGTGTGGTTATCTTCTGGGTGACCGGAGTAGATCACTGACTCACCTGTTGACAATTTGGTGAGTCCACTCCCATTCCATCTGCTCTCACATATTCCCAGCACTTGTATTCCGTATCTTTTCATCTCGTTGGCGATCTGGGCAGCTTTTCCAGTCTCGTACATAGTTCGGACGTTCCATGTTCCTACACAGACTTTTTCTTTTGGTGCAAGGAGGTTCAGCATACTGAAGTTCTGTAGCAATTTTTGTTTACAGGGTGGGGTTGCTAGCCTCACGCCTGAGAAAAGAATGATTACATTAAGTAAAAGTTTAGAGAGAAGCAACTTTTTGGGTTGCTCCCCTCAAAATCAGAAAATAACGGACAAACAATGAGAACAACATCAACAAAGGAAACAGTTCACAGAAAAAAGGGCAAAAAGCGACGACAACTATACAATAAGACAACATGCAATATAGTTCAGTACATGTAACTAAAATGATATCTTAACCATAAACTCACTGACTTGGAGCAACTTGAACATATAAATCCAACAATATATACAATTATAGATGTGTTTATGTTTAAAAATTCCACAAATCCAAACAGTGAGTTATGTGTATTATCTGTCAATAAGATTGTATTTTTTGGATTCAGTGTTCGAAAGGTTAATAATTGTGATAATTTCCGCAAACACTTTGCATAAAATTTTAGAGTAATAAGATATTTTATTTATGACCAAAATGTAGCGTAATAGTCGAAAAGCGCGCGTGTGCGTCGGTTGCACAGTGGTTAGGACTCTCGCCGACCATGCACATGGTCCGGGGTTCGAGCCCACGCCGGCGCACACCTTGATATCTATGGTCGGCCTGCAAAATTTGGGCTACCGATATCCATGCTGAAAATTCCATACTTGTACCAAAAATACAGTGTGTAATCAAGCTGTAAATCCAAAAAAAAAAAATAATAGCTTCATCTAAAACAGCATGTTTACATTACCATTATATACATACATTTATTTATTATTTTTTAACTTGAACTGCCTGTGTAAAAACTATATAAGCGCAATTTTCTGAGCACTGTTTACTAGTTGTGAAACTTTCTGTCAACATGAAAAATTTGCAAGTACGTTAAAACGTTTCTGTACTTAAACCTGAAAATTTATTTAGGCTGTAAGCAGCTGACGAGAAGCCAACGAAATAAATGATGGTACCATGTTATTCTGCACAAATCAATGTTGTTCTCGCTTTATTCAAATTTGAATAAAAGTCAATATATGATAATGTACATTCAGAAATTCATCTGATTACGTAATGCCGAAAGTTTCCATTGTGTATGACTATTATTGTTCCGAATAGTGCTCAATATTATATATGCGTCGGTGGCACAGTGGTTAGGACTCTCGCCGACCATGCACATGGTCCGAGGTTCGACCCCCTGCCGACGCACACCTGATATCTATGGTCGGCCTGCGAAATTTGGGCTACCGATATTCATGCTGAAAATTCCATACTTGTACCGAAAATACGGTGTGGAATCAAGCTGTAATCAAAAATCAAAAATTTATATATATATATATATATATGTTAAAATTGTTTCTGAAGATATACTTAATAATGACTTTGTCTGTAAACAGCTGATGAGAAGGCAACGAAATAAACAATGATGGTACCATTTTATTCTGAAAAAAAACCCACTGTTGTTCTTGTTTTATTCAAAATAACATTAGTGTTAACAATAAAATGCAATCAGATGGGAAATAAGGTGTTTTTGTAGTAAAATAAAAAAGTAACTTGTCAGAATGTTATAATGTATGTGAATTAAATACATTTTAGCAGTATTTATTACCCTCTGATTTGAATGGTAATAATATCTTCCATCTATATTTCTGGTACTTGCGTTGAGTCATTTCTGTTGCATGTGCTAGTTGTGTAGACTCAATGAACCAGTATTCAGTAATCAATCTCTCTGTCCAAACAGATACCTATATTACTTGTTAGAATTTTAACCGTCTCCCACCATGCTATTGTGTGATTGTGTATTAATGCATGCTGTGCAATCGCTAAACTTTTTCCAAATTACTTATCTTCGCAGTTGGGGTCAAACATTCTTACCTCAGCTAAATTCTTATGTTCTGACAATCTGACTACCCCCGACCTACTATTTTGACCTATTTAGTTAACTTAGCCCACATTCGTTGCAGGGCATTTTGTAAATTATGTTATTTTGTCTAATTGTGTCCATCGGGTCCTTTAGCCTGCACAGCTTGTCCAACCTGAGTGAATTTGTAGGTTTGAATGTCACTCTAATTCCTGCCTTATTGGGAATCCTATGTGGAGACTCAGATATCCCCTCCTCATTTGGTAAAACTGTCAATGCCTTATATTCTCTTATTTATGTTATCATTATTAGTTTTCCCATTATTTCTATTTTGCTTTTGACGTTTTTTGATATTCGTAATGAATTTTATAGGATAGTTAAGTTGTTTGACACTAACGCCTCTTCTTTCTGTTTTATTTCATCGTTTAGGTCGTTCTTGTGCTACTTAGTGCTACTGCTCGGTTTGTTAGACACTTAACTAAGCCTGCTTTTACGGATAACAACGGATGAGGTGAATTAAAGTCTAAATATCTATTAGCAGAATGCGTTGGTTGTTTATAAACGCTAGTGTGCAGTTTACCTTCTTCCGTTCGTTTTATTTTACAATCTGACATAGCTGATTCTCCTTGTTCATTTTCTGATTCAAATGTGAATTTTATTCCCTCTACTTGTGAGTTTATGTCTGTCAAGAATCTGGAGATATAATACAGGAGATTTGTAGCTCAGGTGAATGATTCCGAACTAGTTGTATTCTGTAAGCTGGTTGCTTTAATTGCATGACAAGAAAGTTTAAATCCCAAATCAATAAAAAAATGATCAATACGGATGTAAATTGACTGCCAGTCATGAAGTTAGTTGACAGGAGACACAGTTGTATCATTCATGGATAATTCCAAATGAGTTCATTTTATGCTAAAACATGCTGTGAAGATGTCTATAAGAGGGAAAACGAAAGCTTCGCAATTAAACCAAGCAGCTGAGAGGAGAACACAATTAATTCCAAGCTAGAGATATGTTCTGTTTTTAGCACTATGAAAGTGTCATTCATATATCTCCACCATATCTTTTGAGTAGGATTAAATTTACTAAGAGCAATATGGATATGATTTTTTTCTTCCTTCACGTTCCCAGTGGAACATAGGGCTCCAAGCTATAGGCTTGAAGATTCCGTAGCAGTGTTGATTTTTACAGGATGGGGTTGCTAGCCTCATGCCCAAACTTTCCTCTTTACTAGCATTATTTCTGGCTTAGCTAGGTAAAGGAGTGCGTCGGCAGGCGATTGAACCCCGGACCATGTGCATGGTCCGCGAGTGTCTTAACCGCTGTGCCACCGACGCAGAATATGGATATGATTACGAGCAACGAATTGTGCTCGAAAGGTGGTCATCAGTAAATATTACTGTATTACACCGTGATTTTATCAAAATACAATTTTATCTATAGTGGAGTTATACTCTACCATATTGCACAAGTTTTATTGTTATATCTCAATACTCAAAAGAGTGTAATGACTGAAGACAAGGGTCAGGAAACAGATTGCTTACTGAGAAAATCAACAGATATTTCTAGATTTTTATGTACATTATTATTAGTGTTATTGTTAGCAGAGAAGCAACGTCTTCCAATTGGTTGTTTTCTTGCTGAAGGTTATTCCGTTATCTCTTTGTGACCGTTTCTCAGAAAGTTAGGCCACATATCTGCGAATCATATTTGCAGACGTTAAGTCTTCTGTGATTGTTTGGTGAGTTCCTCAAAGTTAAGCTTTGTTGGTGTTTTTTCTCATGACCCCAATTTAGGAGGTAAACATTGACGTAAATTGCTGTGTATAATTTTGGCTTGCAGCTAGCTCTCACCACAGAAGTAATTACTGTCATCTATCCGAAAACTGCTTTGCAAATAGTTGGTATTAGATGGTTGGAGACAATCGGCAGGAAGCCTTGGACCTAGGTTTCGTGATAGTTGGCACTCATCAGCAGGGCGTATCTGGAACCTCGAAGAAACTCATGTCCCTTCTGAGATTCGAACCCACGTCACCCAGTGAGTGATGCAGTCAGAGACGTTACCACTGAGCTATTCGGGCACGTTGACCGCCCCAACGGGTTGATCTTTGACGAAATCTCAGCACGGATACAGAGGGCTATTTTCGCATATTCCAGTTTACGCCGTCTCTGGTTTAGTAGACGTGATATCCGGCTGGCTATCGATCAAAAGGCCTGTGTACTGCTCATAAGTCTACTCCATGCTCCTTTATGGCTGTGAGACCTGGCCATTGAGAGTGGAAGACATGAAAAGGCTAGCTGTCTTTGATCATAGGTGCCTGCGTTCTATCTCCCGTGTTAAGTGGTATAATACGGTGAGCAATATTGAGGTTAGGCGTCGAGTTCTAGGTAAACTGGGGAAATCAATCGATGAGGTTGTAAAGTTAAATAGACTGAGATGTTTAGGACATGTGTTACGTGTGCCAAGCCATCGCCTCCCTCGACGAGCAATGTTAGCGGATATAGGGTTAGGCTGGAAAAAAGCTAACGGAGGTCAAACAAAAACATGGCACCAGTCAATGAAATCTACAGCAGTTAGTCTAAGTCACGTAGGAAGGTGTAGACTTCCTGACTGGTTGAGGTCCTCGAGTCGGTAAAAACCAATAGTTGGAAACAATTGGTGAAATGGTTCAAAATCGTTCTCAATAGCTGGCTGGCGCAGATGCATCCACTCCTTGTGACCTATGATTTCCAATGAAACTGTTTTGTTCTTCGTTATTACTATTCCTTTGTCTCACACCTCTGTTTACTGTCTCTTTTATGCATTTCTTCTACTTTCTTCTCTTGTTTTGTGTGCTACATGGAGTGTGGCGACTTGAACTTCCGCACATTTGTGCAATGTTCTATGTCAAAAACAGAGAAACAGATTTGGGCTGTCGATTGACCTCCTGTAGGACTGTAATAGATATTTTCTAATTGAACACTTTTCAGTAGCTGGTGTAATGTGTGTAATCCTTTGTTTGGTTCAGACTAAATTCTATCAGTCAAGCTTGCTCTGCAAACACATTTGTCTTCGTATCATCATTGCATTTTATGCTATCTATTCTGACATTTCAGGACAACATTATCAAATTGGATGCAATTACTAATACTCAAGTGGATACTGATAACGCGGAAGTACAGTTTACTTCCGAGGTGAGCAAAATAACTTTATCTCTCACTATATTGGTAAATATTTCCTTGTATTGCTTTATGCAATGAACATTAGCAAACTGATAAACATTAAACAAAGAGGTTCAGTGATAAGTTTTATTACTTTAACATTTGTTTTCTCAGCTATTGAGGTCTTTACTTGAAGATTCCAAATACGTCTTGCTGTTAAGTGCGGCAGAGCATGTGACAGGCATGCATGCAGTTATCTGTCTGTTGTCCATAACCATCTGTTATTGATTTCGGGATCAATCAGGAATTCACTTCAGCTGGAGAATCACTGAAAGCTAGGGAGTACTGCACACCTGTTTCGTCCTTGTTTGCGACTCTTCAGATGCACACGCCCATGACCTAATTAAGGATCCAACCCAGAACCTAGTTACAAGGCGAATTCGTTAACCACCATCGATTCTAACTTCTGGCAATTCTTCACTGCCAACGAATGTCATGGGCAAGCATTTGTCCTCACACAGGACTTGTTGAACCCTGTTGGTCACGCCTTCCCACTGGAAATGCTGGCAGCATCGTTCTTCAATCAGACACAAGTGAGTAGTATATCCCGTCGCTGTAGATGAATGGTTGACGGGCAAGTCTTCCAACCTAAAAGTTCTGAGTTTGACCCCTGAAGAGGTCATAGGTGCGTGTTATGAAGAGTTCTAAATGAGGACGAAACAACTGTGTAGCACTTCTTGGTTTTTGCTGATTCTTTAACTAAATCGATTTCGTGATCAGTTGTAACACTTGAAAATGTTTACTATCGTCTTTTTGTTAATCTATCACTTCAAAAATATTTGATGTATTACGGTATCTTAGTTATCAACAATATGCACATAATTTAAAAGATTTGTAGAGTTTGGGGCAGGAAAATTGACAAGTCACTTCAAGGTTATAAAAGGTGTCAGGTGAGTGAGCGGCTAGTAAAAAGTGGTCTGTATTAAACAGGAGATAGTAAGACTACAATGAGAAAATTCATAATGAAATAACGAATGTGTGAAATGAAACAGGCGGAGGTAGGCATATATTGAGAAAAGAGATAATATCACTAATAATAAGTCCGGATAGTATCAATGAAAAATTCGATAGTAATGAGGGAATGTTAACACGAAGGGCGGCATAAATTATGACGAACAATAATAATAATAATAATTGTAATAATAAGCAGAGAAAAAAACCAAGAGGTTTAAGGGGAAGAATCACTCTTGGTAATAAGAAGAATCATCAATCCACGTTTGGCCATGGTAGGAACAATGTTTGGACGTGTTCTTTTTGGATACAAAGTTCTGGTTTAGTTGATCTGATTGCAACAGCTTCAGCCATGTGTAGGAGACGTAAGCAAACTGTACATGATAATGGTTTCAGAATTCGGGAAGTAACCCTGAAAGTTGTGTTGGCGTCGACATGATGTCCAATATCAACCAAATGTGACAAGATCGAGCTTTTTATGCATTTAATCCCCCCCCTCCACACACACACACACTGAACGCAGCTGGTAAATGTTCTCTAACCCGAAGACAAACCTGCCTAATCGTGCGTCCTATAACTTGAACTACAGAAACAGTTAAAATGGTATATGCATGAAGAAGAGCTAAGGTTAGGTAAGATATCTTTGAGTTGCTGCGTAGAGAATGAACTTCAGATCATTGGAGACATCCTAAGCGAGAACGGATATCCAGACAAGTTCATTAAAGCCAACATAGGTTACCATAACCGTAAACATAAACTGGCAGCGGTGGGGAAAAAGCCTCTGTTTTTACGTCTCCAATTCAAGGGAGATACTCCTGCGGAGATCCTATCGCAACGTTTAACCAGGGTGATCAAAATACTTTCTACTCTGCACGTCTGTGTATATTCTTCAGTAGCTGTCCAATGTTCACCCAGCAACTTAGTGATCGCTTACGTCTCCTACACATAGCTGTGCGTCGGTGGCACAGTGGTTAGGACTCTCGCCGACCATGCACATGGTCCTGAGGTTCGATCCCCTGCCGACGCACACCTGATATCTATGGTCGGCCTGCAAAATTTAGGCTACCGATATCCATGCTGAAAATTCCATACTTGTACCAAAAATACAGTGTTGAATCAAGCTGTAATCAAAAATAAAAACAAATAAATGAAGCTGTTGCAATAAGATAGACTAAACTGGAACTTGGTATCCAAAAAAACACCTTCACACGCTGTTCCTACGTGGCCAATTTCGGATTGATGATTCTTCTTATTACCAAGAGTGATTCTTCCCCTTAAACCTCTTGGTTTTTTTCTCTGCTTATTATTACAATTATTATTATTATTATTGTTCGTCATAATTTATGCCGCCCTTCGTGTTAACATTCCCTCATTACTATCGAATTTTTCATTGATACTATCCGGACTTATTATTAGTGATATTATCTCTTTTATTATGACCCACCATTATTATCACCACCATTAACGTCTCCCATTTTATAATAATTTGTAATCGATTTCAGCCTAGCAGAACGTTTTCCACTCAAATAATTTACAAGCCCAGTAGTAATAAGCGCACAAATACACACCTCAACGTAATTGGTTAGTGTGAATGACACATACTGTGATCACTGATAATACTATCCAGTTGTCCAGATTAGGCTAGATAGGGTAGTGGGATTTGAATCATAAGTTCATCGGCATACTTCAAATTGAAGTATGCGCTGAAGATGTCACCCGGTAGGGTGATGAAAGCTTCGCAAACTAACCATCCAGCTCGGAGAACAAAACCACATCAGAATGTTTAAGTCAGTCAGCCACCTGTCAGTCATTAGTTTCTAACGTTCAACAATCGTTATATTTCTTGACCTAAGGGCAGCAATAGATTCTGTCGACCGAGAGGTACTCTCACGATGCTCGACTGTAAAAGGAATGTTGAGAAAATACATTGCACTGATCAAGTCACTCACTCTACTCGAACTTATGCAGTCAGCCAGGTGACAGCTTACGACGAGTTGTCATCTTAAGTGGTGACAACTAGTGGTGTCTGCCAGGGATGCTCACTATCCCCATTTCTATTTAATTTCATCATAGATGTACTAATGGAGTTAATCCTAGGTCACCTCAGGGACTCAGAGATTGACTTGTTACCGTCAGGGAATAATCTCGTTGATTTAGAATATGCAAATGATATAGTCCTTCTTGGTGAGGACGCTGACAAAATGCAGAGTCTTCTGAACACCTTGAGCTGCAATCTGCGAATGCTTGGTATGCGATTTGCTCCCCTTGTGAAGTGTAAGAGGATGTTAGAGGACTGGACTACACTGACTCATAGCTTGCAGATAGAAAGTGAACTGGTTGATGGAGCGTGTTGACCACTTCACTTATTTAGGAAGTTGCATCAGTCAGTGCCAACGGGTTGATCGCTGACAAAATCTCAGGACGCATACAGAAGGCTCGTTTCACATATTCCAGTTTACGCCGTGTCTGGCGTAGACGTAGTCATGATATCCAGTTTACTGCTCAGAAGTCCGCTCCGTCCCCCTTTATGACTGTAACTGAGACCTGACCATTGAGAGTGGAAGACATGAAAGGCAAGGCTAGCTGTCTTAGATCATAGATGTCTGCCTTCTGTCTCCGGTGTGTGTGTGTGTGTTGAGTGGTATAATAGGGTGAGCAATATTGAGGTGAGGCATCCATCGAGTGTTAGGTAGGTGTGAAGGGAAATCAATACACGAGGCTGTGAAGTTCCATCAACTGAGATCGTTAGGACATGTGTTACGTATGCCTAGCCATCGCTTTCTTCGACGATCAATGTTAGCTTACATGGGGTCAAAATCGTAAAGAGCTAGCGATAGTTAAACCAAAACATGGCTTGATTAGTCAATGAAATCCACAACAGTTAGTTTGAGTTACGTAGGAAGATGTAGACTTCCTGGTTGGGGTCCTAGAGATCATAAAAACTAATGAAGGCTGGAGACAATCTGTGATATGTCTTAAAATCGTTGTCAATGGTTGGTGCAGATGCATCCACTCCTTGTGACTTATAGTATCCAATAAAACTATATTGTTCTTCTATATCACTATTGTTTTTGTCTCATATCACTGTTTACTGTCTCTATTTTGCATTCCTTTTTACTTTCTTCTTTTGCGTTGTGTGTTAAATGGAGTGTGGCAACTCGAACTGCTGTACGTTTGTGCAATGTTCTATGTTGAAAACAGACAGACAGACAGACTGACAGTTCCTAATCGTGATAAAACCTCTATTCAGTGGTATTTGATTCTCAATGTTGATAGTTGATAATGCCCGACCGAAAGCTGCTACCTTGACGTGGTGGTCGGGCTTGAACACCTCAATAACCTAATCAAGCTATACTGGCTGAGACTTATGTCTCTTGAGGTTCTACCATGCCAGGCAGGTTGTTTGGAAAGCGGTTAAACAAAAAGCAGCTACCTCATCCAATACCATGATCCAAACAAATTCACAAAATTTCATGCCGGATCGGCCGTGGCCCGGATTAACAACGACCGCGCTTCCTGCTGCCGTGTCACAGGGCGGGAGTGATAAGTATGCTACTGAGGCACACAAAACAACAAAGAACGAACAAAAACAGGCCGCGTGTGACCGGCCACAAGCAGTTGTCCCCTGGGCTCTGCGGTCACGCAACCAACTTCCACGGTGTGGGCAGCCGGGAAGTAACAATCGCCCTCACAATCCAAAACGCACACAAAACCTCTCTAATCCTCGCTTATCTTTGTCTTCATCTTCATCTCTGTTACCTTGCCTTCCTCCAACTGATGCAACTCCTCTACTTGATGGCTCCTCACTCCCTCTTCACTCTGTGTCCACTAAAAACGACGAAAGCCAAAAAACCACCACGGATAGTCTCCTAAAGCCACGCCACCAATTTCATATAGGAGCATTTAATGTTAGGACACTTTGCCAAATAGGACAACAAGCATCACTAGCTAAGACCCTGGCATCTCGAGCCATTGATGTATGTTGTGTTTCAGAAACACGCATACAAGACCCAAGTGTGGTTATTCACCTAACCCCACCTGGCCAACAGGATGAATCTTCAAAATTCACCTTGAGGGTGTCAGGAGATGCCACAGCTAGTTCACGAGGATTAGCTGGCGTAGGGATAGCTCTGAGTACTAAGGCAGAAAAGACATTGCTTGACTGGATCCCGGTAGATAGCCGAATGTGTGCTGTCCGTCTGAACGGATCAGTAAGAAGGAGAAAGGACTGCACTACTCGCCGATGCCTTTTCGTAATCTCCGCCTACGCCCCCACTGACTGCAGTTCGGATGAAACGAAGGATGAGTTCTACCAAAAGCTGTCTAGTTTGGTGAGAAAGGCTAAACGCTCAGATATAGTCGTTCTAGCTGGTGACTTTAACGCTCAAGTAGGGAAATTGTGTCAATCTGAGAAGGATGTCGGTGGCACCTATGGAGTTCCGTGCCAGCGAACCGACAACGGTGACCGTCTCCTACAGTTCTGTTCAGATAATCATTTGTTTCTTGTAAGCACTAACTTTAAACACAAGGAGAGACACTGTTTAACCTGGCGACCCCCATCATCAAACCAACGCTGGACACAAATAGACCACATAGCAATAAGCTATCGTTGGCGTGGGTCGGTAGGAGATTGTCGCTCCTTCTGGAACACGTGTGTAGATACCGATCACGCACTGGTCCGGGCTCGTGTGTGCTTACGACTGAACGGACGTAGGAAACAGCTGGCGGTAAAACCATCACGTCCCCAGCTCGATCAGGAAACTAAATCCCTATTTGAGGAAGAACTAGCTAAACGCATATCTGAATTCGACAGCTGTGCTCACCCTGGAGAAGCCTGGAAGAATATTCAGTCAGCCATAGATACAGCTGTAAAAGCTGTGAATAAGGTAAATCCAAAGGTGAGTAAAAACCACTGGATTTCGACTGCCTCATCCGAACTGATAGATGCTAGAAGACTTATTCCGGCGAGCTCCGAATTCAATGAGGAGCGAAAGCTGCACAAAAGGAAACTTACTAAAAGTCTCCGCAAGGACCGTGAACAGTGGTGGGTGACAAAGGCGAAAGAGATGGAAAAAGCATTGGCGATAGGCAACACTAGGCAACTCTTTAGACTCATCACAGAATCGGGCGGGAGAAGGCAATTCATAAGTGAGACTATTTCTGAGAAAAATGGCTCCTTAATTAGCTCTCAGGATAGACGCCTTGAACGCTGGAAAGAACACTTTGAGGAACAATTTAACTTGCCTACAGCCACACTGAACCTCCCCGACATCCACCACACACCCGAATGGGATATAGACACTGGTCCGCCGTCTGTAGGTGAGGTTACAAAAGCTATCAGTAATTTGAAACGAGGCAAAGCGGCAGGACCCGACGGAATTATTCCGGAGGTGTTTAAATATGGGGGTGACATACTAGTTTGTAGATTAACTGAGGTACTAGGCAAAGTCTGGGAATCAGAGACAGTTCCATCAGACTGGGGTAAGTCACTTATTATACCGATATTCAAGAAGGGAAACAAGTCCTCGTGTGATAATCATAGGGGGATCAGCCTAACGAACATAGTCTCTAAAATCCTAGGCTCAGTAATCATGCATAGACTAAGCAGAACTCGGGAGGAACAGACAAGGGAAAATCAAGCAGGCTTTAGACCAGGTAGAGGGTGCATAGATCATATCTTCACTCTTCGACAGATTCTAGAACATAGACACACTTTTCGGCGTCCAACAATTGTCATATTTCTTGACTTGAAGGCGGCCTTCGACTCCGTGGATCGAAAGGTACTATGGCAATGTCTGACTGTGAAGGGAGTGCCAAGAAAGTACATTGCACTAATCAAGGCACTCTATTCAAACTCACGTAGTCGTGTAAGGGCTTATGGGGAATTGTCATCTGAATTGGTAACAACCAGTGGTGTCCGACAGGGATGTCCACTTTCCCCATTTCTGTTTAACTTCATCATAGATATGCTAATGGAAGTATCCTTAACTGAACGTAGTGACTTAGGAATCGACTTGTTACCAGGGAATAATCTTATGGACTTAGAATATGCAGATGACATAGTCCTGTTAGGGGAGGATGCTGACAAAATGCAGAGTCTTCTGAACACCTTGAGCAGCAATCTTCGTATGTTTGGCATGCGATTCGCCCCTGCAAAATGTAAGATGCTGCTACAGGACTGGACCACGTCAACCCCTAACTTAGTGATAGGGAGTGAAGTGATAGAACATGTTGACCACTTCACCTACTTGGGAAGTTGTATTAGCACCAACGGACTGATTGGCGATGAAATCTCAGCACGGATCCGAAAAGCTCGAGCTGCTTTCGCTGACTTACACCATCTCTGGCGTAGGCGTGACATCCGGTTATCAACCAAGGGACGTGTGTACTGCTCATCAGTTCGCTCCGTCCTTCTCTATGGCTCTGAAACATGGCCAATACGCGTTGAAGACATGAAAAGGTTGACTGCTTTCGATCATAGATGTCTGCGATCTCTGTCTCACGTTAGGTGGTTTCACAAGATAAGTAATGTTGACGTTAGGCGTAGAGTGTTGGGCAAAGAGGGAAAATCAATCGACGAGGCTATAAAGTTACATAGACTAAGATGGCTAGGTCACGTGCTGCGCATGCCTAACCACCGCCTCCCCCGACGGGCATTGCTAGCTGATATAGGTTCAGGTTGGAAAAGAGCCAGTGGTGGCCAAACAAAAACATGGCATCAATCCATGAAATCCTTGACAGTTAAACTGAGTCAGGTAGGGAGATGCAGACTTCCGGGTTGGGGCCCTCGGGACTCTAGGAATCAATGGCTGGAGACAATAGGTGACATGGCTCAAAATCGTTGTCAATGGCGCAGATGTATTCAGTCTCTGTAATCTTTCATATTCCTTTCTACCATTACCCATTCTGTTTCACTCTTATACTTGTCAAACTCTATTGATTCTCTTCACTCATCTTCTTGTCTACCTCTGTGTGCTATTTGGAACGTGGCAACTGGAACTGGTGCACTTCGGTGCCAAGTTCTATGTTGAATCCAGACAGAGACAGACAGTTGATAATGAGAGTTGATATTGCATCTTGACACTATATAGTGTTGTATTACTCACAGATTATCATTGATAGACTTTTATTTTTTTTAGTCGTTTTATTGTGATACTTATGTCATTCATAGGAGTTAGTGAACAATGAAAACTCTGAGGATAAATCAGACCAAGAAACCAATGAAGACAGTCTACGGATAAATCAAAGGCTGAATTCTCTTTTATCAGAAAATGAATCTTTAAAAGTAAGATTTCAGTTTTAAAATTGGACATTTTGACAAAGTCTAATGACTCCTCATTCATTCTTTTTTTCTGTTCTACTCGGACTCACACAGTCGTGTAAGAGCTTATAGACAGTTGTCATCTAAAGAGATGATAATCAATGGTGTCCGTCACGGATGCCCACTGTCCTCCACTCCTCTTCAATTTCATCATAAATATACTAATGGAGTTGACTTTAACTGACACTTCAGTGACTTAGGGATTGACTTGTTACCAGAGAAATAGTCTTGTGGACTTAGAATATGCGAATGATACAGCTTTGCCTCCTGGTTGAAGATACTGATAAAGTGCAGAGTCTTCTGAACACCTTGAGGAGCAGCAATATTTGGATGTTTGGAGTCAAATGTCAAGATGATCCTACAGGACTGGGCTACATCGACTCCTCAGCTGAAGATAGGGAGTGAGTCAGTGGAGTGTGTTGCATCAGTCCTAGCGGGTTGATCGCTGCTGAAGTCTCAGCACGGATGCAGAAAGCTAATGTGGGATTTGCCAACTTACACAATCTCTGACGTGGGCGTGATATCCGGGTGTCTACCAATCAAAGAACTACTTAGGAGTTCACTCCGTCTTCATTAATAACTGCGAGATATGGCCATTGAAGTGGGAGACATGAATAGGTTGGTTAGTTATCTTTGATCATAGGTGTCTGCGTTCCACCTCCCATGTTGAGTGGTATAATAAGGTGAATAATATTAAGGTTAGGTGTCGAACGTTAGGTAAGGAGGGAAAATCAATCGATGAGGTTGTGAAGATGAATCGATCGAGATGGCTAAGAAATGCGTCACGCATGCCTTTTTTCAATTCCCCTGTTTGAATTGATTAGTAGGGCTTTTTATTTAGAGGTCTGAACATCTCTATGTGTATATTTGTGTGTGTGTGTTTATTTAATGTAGAGGCATACTGTTCTAAGCGAACGTACTCTAAACTATCTGTTTCAACGTAGAACTTTGCACAGAAATACTAAAGTTCAAGCTGCTACATTCTGTGCAGCGAGAGAATTCGAAAAGAAATTCAAAGAACTTTAATCTGCAGAATTGTGATGGAGAAAAAATAGTAATATGGAAAATCATGAGGACGATTTTGAGCCATATCACTAGTTATTTCTGTAACCACCAGTTCATAGCATCCTCAGGACTCCAAAGAGGCAGTATTCACTTCCCCACGTGGTTCAAACCTACTTCCAAAGTCTTCATTTCACTGATTCCATGTCTTGGTTTGACCACTCATAACTTTTATCCAACCGTATCCTATATCAGATAACATTGCTTGTCGTGGAGGGCTGTATCTGAGCTGTGTAACACATGTCCTAAACATTTCAATCGATACGACTTCTGGCCCTCTGTGTGTAACACCCTACACCTACCCTCAGTCCCTTAGACGTAACTGTTGACCAACACGTTTTAGTGACAATTGATGAATCACTAACTAACTTAGGACTTCATCATTAGCTGACATCGGTCAGAGGACCATTGGAAAACCGGCTGGGAGTACTGGGCATCTGTTTCGTCAGTCTAGTTTGGGACTCTTCATCAGTATTCACCCACCTCCAGGGTTCGAACCCAGGATATTCTGTTTACAAAGCGAGTTTGTGGACCATTAAGCCACTGGGACCCTATCCAATGGCCAGTGTATGAATTCTAACTTCTTCCAATTCATGATATGGCGCGACCACTAACGAATGTCTTCGGCGAGTATTTGTCTTCACACCCAACCTGTTGTACCCCACTGGTCACGATTTCCTGCGCCTTGTAACCAGAAAGTACTGGGTTCGAACCCTAGCGGTGGGTGCATCCTGATGAAGAGTCTCAAACTAGGCTAACGAAACAGCTGTCCAGTACTTTCTAGGCTTGGCAATAGTCCTCTAATCGATGTCAGTTCATGATGAAATCCTTGCAAACCAACTTTTGAATAACTTAACTTAATTCCTTATCAAGACAAATATGTATCGATTTTCTTCTGACTGTGTTCTCTCTGTTGTCTTTTTTTTTGCCTCTCCCATTGATTTTCTTTGTCTTCTAGACAGAATTGTTGTCGACAAAAAGTGAGCTGAACAGCTATCAAATAAAGCTGGCTGATACAAGTGAAATAAACAAACTAGAAACAGAATTAACTAATCGTTCCACGTGTATATCGATTCTTGAAAGACAAATTCAAGAATTAAAGCTGACCAATAAAAAACTTACTGAAGATTTATCTGTTATACAGCATACTAAAGACACCTTACAAACTGATCTAACAACACTAAGAAATGATTCTGAAATAAAACGAAAAAAATCGGAAAATGAAATTGTAAGTGTCTAAAATATTTTGTGTATAAAATAATTTTGTAAAGTTTGACTATGGATTGATGTTGGTTAGGGAACCATTGAAAACCATCAGGGAGTGCTGGATAGCCTCAAACCTCGTCCTATTTTAAGCCTCAACAGCAGTAATCACCCACCTACAATAAGGGTTCGGTTTCAGGAGCTTCCAGTTACATGGGAAGCTAACTCCGTAGATCATTCAGCCACTGGGACCCGTTTCAGTGACCAGCCCATGAATTTTGAATTCTACAAATTCGTGATTTTACCGCGACCACCAATGAGTGTCACTGGCGAGTATTTCTCCTTACTCCAAAACTTGTTGGTGGACCCCAGTTGTCGTGACTTCTGACTAGAACTCCAATCAACGTCGTCCTCTAGCCAGTCACTAGCAAACATCAGATTAATAAAGGTTAAGTTCCCCTTGATAATCATTGATTAAAGTTCTTCCCATCTAACTAACTGTCCTAATTTCGTGACTAGTTGACTTTGTGGCTCATAGTCTAGTAGGCGAAGAAAATGTTCTGTTGGCTAGCGGTTGCGCTATATCGTGAATTGGCAGAAGTTAGAATTCATGGGTCATTGGATCGGGTCCCAATGGCTTAATGGTCAACGAGCTCGCCTTGTAACCAGAACGTCCTGGGTTCGAACACGAGTGGTGGGTGCATACTGATGAAGAGTCCTAAACTAGGACGAAACAGCTGTCCAGTACTCCCAGGTTTCCCAATGGTTCTGTAACCAATGTAAGCTTATGATGAAATCCTGCAACCAATCAACCAAATCCCTACAAACCAATATTTGAATTTTAAATATCTGACTGGTTGATTTTGGCAGCTGTCACGCTAGTTACCTTATTTCGGTTGATGGTCAGTGGCAGTGGAGTCCAGAATGTTCATTGCATCCTGTATGACACTGAGGAGCTGGATTTACCTGCCACCCCCAGTGAGAGATGGTGTTCCCACTGAGATTCGAATTCCACACCCGTCGTTTCGAACATCTGTCACCAGGGATGCAGGTACGTCCAGCTGACGAGTCTCATATAGGAAGAAGCGTGCATCCTAGATTCGACTATGAATCATCATCAATCGAGATAACATCATGTTGATCTTCAGACATCGTCGAAGGGTTCATATTGGGGGCCGGCATGTCAGAAGAGTTCGAGCATTTCGGCTTCAAATCATCAATCATCGGGAAATGCAGAGTAACTTAGAAAACTTTTACTTAGCACCTAGTGAGTCATGGGTTTAAATTCTGGTTTTTTATGAGTTCGTGCAAAATGATTGTATCAGTAATCCCTAGGTTGTGACGCATTCCAGGGTATGTAAAGGCTGAAATAATAAGCCGTGGTTTAACGGATTATTACAATTTTAGGAACTGCTGGTTTTAAGAATTCTTCTGTTGGCTTTATTGCGGGAAAACGAATGAGGAATTCTGCATGAAAGTATAATGGTTCGAATTGATTTTGACGCAATACAGAGGTGATTGCAGCGGTAGGAGAAAAAAACTGAATGAAGAGGGGATTGTCGTCAGCAGCCTCAAGATTAGTCATCATCAGACTAAATGACTTCGTTAATAAGTTCGAGAGTTCATGAAGTTTCATGGGAATTTGGCACGAGTGATGTCCCCAGAATCGCTCGGCCTTTTGTTTGAGAGTGCAGCTCTAGCCTTTACACAGCCAAGTGTGACCTACAAGGCAGTAGGAGTGGAGTAAGGAGTCCACTATCCATTGGCAGCCGATGACCGGAGTTCGGTTCATACGCCTTTTTGAATGGGGCCAGACATCCAGGACATCCAACAAGCCCTTTGTCCATACGTCTGCCGGTGAGCTCCAGTAATCTTCATACTCCAATCGTTGGAGGTTTGGAATCAGGGTTTAGCCATCTCCCCTAGACTGTCATCCAATGGACAGTCAACCCGGTGGAGAGCACCAGGCATCCGCTTTCGCCCTCTCACTTTGGTGCGAAACACCTCCGCCACGTGAGGCAGTGAGTAGGACTTCCTCAGGAGAGGCTATGTAAGACGCCTGGTCATATGGGAGCATTTCAAGAGGTGTGCGGAGGGGTGGCCAACCCTCAGCGCAAGGCACCCACCCCCGACCATCCTGAGGCTTTGGAGGCTCTCTTACAAATTGCCGCGCCTGGGCAGCGATGATTCGAGACGTTCATGAAGCCGGCTCATCCTCCCGTAGGAGATAGCCGAAGTAAAGTAAAGTAAGTAAGTACTTAGTTAATATTCAAATATATGCCTGTAGCTTGTGAGTAGTAATAATTCAAGTGTCAGAAATTACTTTGTCCTCTATATAGTTGGGTTTTATAAGCGTTGAATCAGCTTTTACAGTCTTGATTAAAATTTTTTAACTGATTACGACGTGGTTATTGTGTGGTGAGAGCTGGCTGCAAGCCAAAAATTGTAGACAACAAGTGACGTCAATGTTACGTCCCGAATCGGGGTCATGAGAAAAAGACATTGAGGAACTCATCAACCAATCACAGAAGATTTAACGTGTGCAAATACGATTTGCAGATATATGGCTTAACTTTCTAAGAAACGGTCACATGTAGTAGGGGATAACCTTTAGCAGGAAAACAACCAATCAGAAGACGTTGCTTCTATGCTAACAATAACGCTAATAATAATAATATAAATATCAGTTGATTTGCTCAATAAACGCTCTGTTTCCTGGCCCTTGTCTTCTGTCGTTACAATTTTCCTGCATAACAGTCTCACTTGCTACGCGTGATATCAGAGTGAAAAGAAAGATGCAATAGTAGGAATATAAAATAATGACAATGTTTAG
Organism: Trichobilharzia regenti; assembly: GCA_944472135.2. Taxonomy (NCBI): domain Eukaryota; kingdom Metazoa; phylum Platyhelminthes; class Trematoda; order Strigeidida; family Schistosomatidae; genus Trichobilharzia; species Trichobilharzia regenti. The sequence continues at coordinate 115,141,585 of OX235264.1, read as the reverse complement.
TCGTTATTTTCAGTTGTTCCCCAATTATTCAGCTTAAGGAAAACTTACACTTCTCTATACAGCTAACAACAGCGATCAGAGAATAGCCGTCACCATATATTTCTGTCACCCAGCATCATTTCAACTACAGGCGACAAGCACACATGAGGAATTCAACACCAGAATCGTAAAGGCAAGACTGAGCTGTGATCACTCTGAAATCATTTTGGAAATCTTCTCCACTCCACTGGTGCATAAACAACAAAATTTGGATTTTTCCAGCTCCAATGTTCAGTCAGTCAGTTCTTCTGTATGGGTTAGAAATTCTGCTTGCGCGTCACGAACAGCATTCCCAACAAGTTACTGCAGACTTTTATCAACAGCTGACTTCTGAAAAGCCAGAAAGAATTAGCAATGAGAAACTCTTTTCTTATGGACCAACCAAGAATCTATTAATCAACAAGTATGCAGAATAAAGTGGAGATGGATTGGGCATATACTCTGTGGTGACCGACCGTGTGTGGTGAAATCGCGCTCCTGACTATCACTCGAATGGAACCCGAATGGGGAGTGCTTTCGAGGTTGACATAGAGGAGATCGATATAAGTATAAAAATTGGGCACTGTGCTCGTAGAGTATCACACCATTATGAATAAGATTTTATTTTGATAAATCACACAGTGTACTGTTATACAGTAATACTAAATGATGACCACGTCTCGAGCACAAACTATCACTGCTAGTAATCATATCAAGTCACTGATTCACACAACTTTCACCCTTCATTTCTATACCTGAGTGAAATTGATGATTAGACGTTTGAATACAAATCAATCAGTATAGGATAATGTACATTCACAAATAATAATATGAGTGTTATCAATCAAATACAATCAGATGGGAAATAAGACGCGTGTTTTTATAGTCGAAATAAGTAACTTGTCAGAATGTTATGATGTATGTGAATTGAAATGAAATAGAATTTTAAGATTATTTATTATCCTCCTCTGATTTGACTGACTGACAGGTGGTAATAATATCTTCCATGCATATCTCTGGTATTTGAGTTGAGTTATTTCTGTTGCATGTGTTGGTTGTAGGGTCAATGAACCAGGTAGGATTCAGTAATCAATCTCTCTCCAACCACCTCTCCTATCACCACCTATATTTACCTTTTAGAATTTTGACTCTTTCCCACCCATCATGTTGTGTGGTTGTGTGTTAATCCTTGTTCATCGAGTCTACACCGAACACATGCAACGGAAATGACTCAATCCAAATACCATAGATATGCATGGAAGATATTATTACCACCAGTCAGTCAGTCAAATGAGAGGAGGATAATAAATAATCTTGTCGTCGGTGGCACAGTGGTTAGGACTCTCGCCGAGCATGCACATGGTCCGGGGTTCGAGCCCACGCCGACGCACACCTGATATCTATGGTCGGCCTGCGAATTTTGGGCTACCGATATCCACGCTGAAAATTCCACACTTGTACCAAAAATACGGTGTGGAATTAAGCTGTAATCAAAAATAAAAAAATAAATAAAAATAAAATCTTAAAATTCTATTTCAATTCAATTCACATACATCATAACATTCTAACAAGTTACTTATTTGACTATAAAAACACTCGTCTTATTCCCCATCTGATTGTATTTGATTGATAACACTCATATTATTATTTGTGAATGTACATTATCCTATACTGATTGATTTGTATTCAAATGTCTAATCATCAATTTCACTCAGGTATATAAATGAAGGGTGGCAGTTGTGTGAATCAGTGACTTGATATGATTACTAGCAGTGATAGTTTGTGCTCGAGACGTGGTCATCAGTTAATATTACTGTATAACAGTACACTGTGTAATTTATCAAAATAATATCATTATCCATAATGAAAAAGAGGAGATGGTGTGAGTAGGAGACGTTAGCCTATAAGCAATTATGGGGCTAGCTGAAGAGAACCACGGAGAATAGGGTGAAATGATGATGTGCTGTTGAAGCCCTATTGTGTCACTCAGAACTCAAACGAATATAATAATTATAATAAAATAATACCACTCATAGGTAGTGCGATTGGCTGTTTGCACTTTTAACTTAATAACTACATTCCAATTGTTTCTTTTTTAAGTAATAATAATGCTTAGTTCATAAATGTTGTAATAAATTTAGTCATTTTCATACAATGAGGATTGTAATCTTACGGTTAACTTTACTCTTCTTGCTGTTCCTTTTATTTTATTCAGAGCCGTTTAACTAATGAATTAAGAGAATTACAGAAGACGAATAAAGCACTTCAAGAAAACTGTGATCAGCTAAAACTTCAAGCCGATGAAGCGGTAAAATCGAATGGAATGTCAGAAGAAAAGCTAATTAGTCTAGAAAAGGAGCTTAAAGTTGTTCGTTCAGATTTACAGAGTAAGAGATTGTCTGCATATATTATAGTAGTAATTATTATTATTATCATTCCTTTGGCTTCCGAGTGGAACGTACTGCTTCAACGACAAGTCTGCATTTTGTCCTGTTCTCTCCAGTCCTCTTTAGCTTGCTCGACGATTGCCAATAAGCTTTTTTCGGCTGCTCACGCGATCTCCTCCATGTGTTACCCTCGGGCACACGCCGGACTCGTCGTTACCCATTCGAGTTCCACTCGAACGATAACCTGACGCGCGATGACATCCAATGGTCTTCTCAGGGTATTTCCGATCCATCTCCATTTACCTATACGTATTTGTTGAACAATATAACTTCTTAGTTGATTCTTGTTGGTCATCCTCTCCCACCGGCCATCTAATCCTCAATATGGAGTCAGCGAAGTCAGCTGTTGACTTCCAGTATTTCAACACTAACGTTAAGTCAGTCAGTTCTTCTGTATGAGTGAGATACTTGGCTAGGGCTTTACGAACAGCATCTCCAATAGTCTACTGCAGACGTTTATCAATAACTGACTTCTGTGTTTTCATATTGAAAACCAGATAGCCGGTGGGAAAAGATAAGCAACAAGAAATTCTCGGAAAGAACCGACCAAGACCCTGTTGATTCTATCAAGCTGTAATCCATTGATATTATTAATAATGATTCGATGTATGTATATTATTATTTATATATAACTGTAGAACCTTATGAAGAGCAGGTTATAGAAAAGAATATCCTTTGTTTAGTAACCATTCTATTAAGAAAAAATTTTAATGGGCGGCATTTTTAATCAGTTAATAGATTTCTGTAAATCTGAACGGGAAAACATGAGAGACTAATAACCAAAAATGTGTGGTACTCTACTTCAACTGAAAATTCATGTGCAAACTGATATTTCCCTGTTTAATCAGACCCTATATCCTTATTATTAATACTATCTACTATCGTTTACTTTAGTTCCTAGAGGAACATAGGCCTTCAGATGAACGTCTCCATTGCGTTCGGTTCTCTGTCAACGTTTTCATCACCCGGCTCCACGTCTGCCCATGCTTTCATCTCCTCTTCGTATGACTTCCTCCTGCATGTCACCCTCGCGTTCACGATCAACTCGCCGTTTCCCACTTGGGTTCCACTCGAGCGATGACCTGGCGTGTGATGTCACTCATTTGATGGTATATTTTTTCAGAGTATGGCCAATCCAATACAGCTTCATTTCTTCCTATATATTTGTTGCGTAGTTGGTTCCTGGTGGGTTGGTTCGTTCACTGCCAGAGATCCCTCCCTGTTGCTGATCCTTCCTGGCCGGCCACCTGATCTTACGTGGTATTGAGCGAAGACAGCTGTTGATGAAGGTGTGTAGTTTGTTCGAAGTGTCCTTCGTGATGCAGCGCGGTGCCAAGTCTCTGATCCGCATAGCAGCACTGACTTAACATTGGATTTGAAAATCCGGATCTCATTTTCATTTTCATGCAGAGTGTTGTTGACCTCCACACAGACTTGAGAGAAGTGAAAGCTTTCCTTGCTTTCCCGAACTAGCTTTGATATCCTCGTCAGTTCCGTCAGCCTGTAGTTGAAATGATACTTCCCAGGTAGGTGGGTAGGTAAAGGAGGTTGCTTCTTTCAGATTTCCCCCACTTGTGTTGATTCTTGTCGGTTGTTGTTGTTGTTGCTGTTTTTGGCCAGGAATCTTCTTCATCTCTGTCTTCCCTGTGTTCACCTGAAGTCCTATCTTGTCTGGATGCTTCTTCTGCCAACTTGTCGCTTTTCACTTGCATATCTTCCAGTTTGTGGGAAGTCAGACATATATCATTGGTAAAGTTCAAATTCACCATTTTTTTTGTGGTTCCAGTTTATGCCTGTTTCCTCGCTGCCCACTCTCTGTCGCATTATCCAGTCTACCGCAATCAGGAAAATCATTGGAGATAGTAGGCAGCCAGCCAGCCTTTTCTTACTCCCGTCTTCACTTCGACAGATTCCGTGAATTTCCCGTTGTGAATTACTTGGTATGCAGCATTGTCGTCCAACTGTTGGATGAGATGTATAATTTTTGTCGGTACCCTTTCGTAGTAGTAGCGAAGTAGTTGCCAAATCACCTCTCGGTCGACGCTGCGTTATCAAAGACCTTTTCAAAATCGATGAATTTGAGTTAGAGATGGGACTGCCATTCCAAGCGCTGTTCAATGATGATACCTAGTGTTGCGATTTGATCGATGCATGACTTGTCCTTACCCAATCCAGCTTGTTCCGATCGAAGTTTGTGATTATATTCATAGTTAAATATCAAGTAGTGAAACAATTAATCTCTTATACAGAACAGTTCATAGGATGTGCAAATGTTAGGAAGGCGGTGCATGATCACAGGGTAAGTAGGCAAATAAAAAAAACGTTACATAATATGATGTGGAATTTGATAAGATCAAGTTGAACATTACAAGAGTTTTGATTTAGATTGACAAATGGAACAAGTGAAATGATACGGGAAACAGTTTCAAGTGAGAAGAGTAATAGTAACAATGAGGGAAAGGTACATAGATTAACTAAATAAACAAAATAAAAAATAAATGTTTATCCCTCTACTTCCAAGGTAGAAATAGAGACTGTTCATACTTCTTTTGTACACAAAGGTTTGGCTTGAATCCATGGTTGGACTAGTCTTCTGTTGTCTGTAGAAGTTTAGAGTGAAGAAACTGTGGCAAGTTAGCATTAATTTGATAGATGATCGTGAAATCATGTTAAGGGTTGGTAAAGCCTCAGGATGGTCGGGGGTGGGTGCCTTGCGCTGCGGGTTGGCCACCCCTCCGCACACCTCTTGAAATGCTCCCATATGACCGGGCGTCTTACATAGCCTCTCCTGAGGAAGTCCTACTCACTGCCTTCACGTGGCGGAGGTGTTTCTCACCAAAGTGAGAGGGCGAAAGCGGATGCCCGGCGCTCTCCACCGGGTTGACTGTCCATTGGATGACGGTCTAGGGGAGATGGCTAAACCCTGATTCCAAACCTCCAACGACTGGCGTATGAAGCTCACTGGAGCTCACCGGCAGACGTATGGACAAAGGGCTTGTTGGATGTCCTGGATGTCTGGCCCCATTCAAAAAGGCGTATGAATCAGACTCCGGTCACCGGCTGCCAATGGATAGTGGACTCCTTACTCCACTCCTACTGCCTTGTAGGTCACACTTGGCTGTGTAAAGGCTAGAGCTGCACTCTCAAACAAAAGGCCGAGCAATGCTGGGGACATCACTCGTACAAAATTCCCATGAAACTTCATGAACTCTCTTACAAATTGCCGCGCCTGGGCAGCGATGATTCGAGACGTTCATGAAGCCGGCTCATCCTCCCGTAGGAGATAGCCGAAGTAAAGTAAAGTAAGTAAGTAAAGTGACAGAGGTCGATCAAGTGTTCTAGAACAGAGTTTCACACGCCCTTCATTTCTCGTTCGTAAAACTATGCTGGTATATATTCTCGTATTCGTATCTCAAGCGTTCTCTGGCTAAGGGCAATGGATCTTGCTCCACACAGACCAGGTAAACTGATAGATGCATATGGAGGCGGCCAAACGAATGAGAACTTCTATTTTACACAAACGGAGAACAACTTACGGCTGGCGAAGGTCATTTGTAGTCTTGCAGCAAAGAGTGTCGTACTAATTGATGTAGTGAGACGATTTCTGAGTGCATATGTGAAGCTTGATAATCTTTGGATTCAAAATTTATCAAGATTGTTTTCTTTTGAACTGAGTCAGCGACCAGTTTCAATTGCTTACCTTTTGTATTTTAATAAAAGGTAGTCAGGTTTTCTTTCCTAGTAAAATACTAACGACAACCAGTTAATTCGTCATCTTGGTTTTTCACACCTAGTAGGCATGTTGTTGTTGTTGTATAGTGTAATTCAGTGTTGACAGGAAATGGATTTGACTTGACATCAAGGTCGTTATTTGTTAGATCTCCTATCACGTTAAAAAAATCAATGATCATAATGGGAATTACTCTTACGTAAACTTGTAAATGATAACCATATTCAATTTTTATGTAAACTGAAGTCTGTTTACTTGAAGTCAATTGGTGAATGGTGATTGACTGGCAGCGGAATTGGGGATGCGCGTTTCGCCCTATTTGAGACTCGTCATCTGGATGTATCTGCATTCCCCAGTGAGTGATGGTGTTCCCACTGAGGTTCGAATCCAGTTTGCATAGTTTCAAACGCCAAAGCGTTATCCATTAGACCACTTGGGTCACGAGAGTTATCGCTTGTGTAACGGGTTTTATTAATTGCGTTTGGTTTGTAGTCTCAACTTCTAGTTCTAAGTGATTCTTTTTCATCAGCGACGAGGATATCAAAGCGAGGATCGGGAAAGAAAGGTAAGCTTTCATTTCTCTCAAGTTTGTGTGGGGGTCAACAGTACCCAGCATGAAAAATAAGATCCGGGTTTTCAACTCCAATGTGAAGTCAGTGCTACTCTATACAGTGTTGACCACAACTTCACTTATTTGAGGAGTTGCATCGGCCAGTGCCAGTGGGTTGCTCACTGATCAAATCTCAACAAGGATACAAAAGGCTCGTTTAACATATGCCAACTTACTCCATCTCTGGCTTAGTAAATGTCATATCCGGCTGGCTGTGGACCAAAAGCCGTGTGTACTGCACAGCAGCAGTTTTCTCTGACCTCCTTTATCGCTGTGACTGAGACATGGCCATTGAAGGAGGACGACAAGAAAAGTATAAGTGTCTTTAATCATAGATGTTTGCGTTCTGTTTCCTGTGTTATGGGGTAGGTGTAACAGGGTGAGCGATATTGAGGTGAGGCTTTGGTCGAGTGCTAGGCAAGCAGGGAGGGGAAATCAATAGACGAGATTGTGAGGTCACATAGATTGAGATGGTTAGGACATGTGTTACATAAGCCTAGTCATCGCCTTGGCTAAACCCTGATTCCAAACCTCCAGCGACTGGCGTATGAAGCTCACCGGCAGACGTATGAACAAAGGGCTTATTGGATGCCCTGGATGTCTGGCCCCATTCAAAAAGGTGTATGAATCGGACTCCGGTCACCGGCTGCCAATGGATAGTGGACTCCCTACTTCACTCCTACTGCCTTGTAGGTCACACTTGGTTGTGTAAAGGCTAGAGCTGCACTCTCAAACAAAAGACCGAGCGATTCTGGGGACATCACTTGTACCTAATTCCCATAAAACTTCATGAACTCTCTACAACATCAACCAAATTCCAGTACTGGTCCAACAACGTCGCCTTCGGTGGTTTGGCCATGTTCTCCGCCGACCAGATGACGATCTAGTCAAATCAGTTCTAAATCCCTCGCCATTTCCATCTTGGCGGTGTCGCAGGGGTGGACAGCTGAAAACGTGGCTTGGTACAGTCAAGGCTGATATGGAGTTCCTGGGCTGGGGCTACAAACCGTCTACGGACTCCGTCTGTGGAACAAGAATTGAGTAACCCTGTCGCAAAACCTTGCATCAGATCGCCGCGCCTGGGCAGCGATGATTCGAGATGTTCATGAAGCCGGCTCATCCTCCCGTAGGAGATAGCCGAAGTAAAGTAAAGTAAGTCATCGCCTTCCTTGACGAGTAATGCTAGCTAATAAAAGATGGATCAAGTTGGAAAAGCGCCAATCGTGGTCAAGCCAAAACATGGCACCAGTCAAAGAAATCTATGTAGGGGGGGGGCGTCGACTGCCTGATTGGTTGGGGTCCTCGAGACTGTAAGAACCAATGACTGCTAGAGACAGTTGGTGGTATGGCTGAAAATCGTTCTCAATGGCTGATTTGTAATATGAAATAAAACTTTATTGTTCTACCACAATACTGCTGTTTTTCCCTCACACTTCTGTTTATTATCTGTCCTTTGGATGTCTCTTTACTCACTTCTCTCGCTTTGTTTGATACATGGAGGGAAAATAGCAACTAGGACTGCTCTGCACACCACCTGTACAAATCTCTATGTTTAGATCAGTCTGTCAGTAAGTCAGTCTATTCTGTACTCATGACTTCATAATAATAAATTTGTTAACAAATAAACTAGCAGTAAATAAACATTGCACACAAATTCAGTGGTGTGTTAGCAACATTGATCGATTTATAACTCTGTTGATGATTTATTCACATAATTCATGTATACCAATCTTTGTTTAATTTATTCCGAAATCTTGTTTTCTTTGTTGTGTACATTTAATAGATTAAAGCACCACAGAATACTTATCAAGATTTGTGTATTTGTGTTCTCTAAGTTTTAGATGGTATAATTGAGAATATCATTTACTGATGGCACAGTGAATAGGTGCTTCCTTCGAATTACTATTATTATTGCTGATATTAAGCGTAGAAGGCTGAGTTAGCTAGCTTTGCATACCTGTTACCATGGAAAAAATCGCGTTGATTAAGAATATGCAGATGATATAGTCCTCTCGCCTAGATGAAGACACTGACAAAATGCCAGAGTCTTCTGAACACCTTAAGGAGCAGCGATCTTTGATTGTTTGGCATGCTATTCGCTTCCCTTGTCAAATATAAGATAATGCTACAGGACTGGATTAGACTACACTGACTCCTAGCTTAATTTTAGGGCGTGAAGTGGTTGGTGGAGCGTTTTGACCGCTTCACTAACTCGGGAAGTTGTATCAGCCCCAACGCCACCGGGTTGATCTATGACGAAACTTCAGGACGGATGCAGAAGGCTAATTTCGCGTAGACATGATATCCAGCTGACTGTCGACCAAAGGGTGGGTGAACTGCTCAGGAGTTCGCTCTGTCCTCCTCTGTGACCGTGAACAGGATCTGGCTATTGAAAGTGGAAGACATGAAAGGCATTGCTAGCTGTCTTTGTTCATAGGTGTCTGCATTCTATCTTCCATGTATGTTAGGTGGTATACTCGGGTGAGCAATGTGGGGATTAGGCGTCAAGTGCTAGGTAAAGAGGGGAAATCAATCGACGAGGTTGTGAAGCTGCATCTATTGAGATGGTTAGGACATGTGTTACATATACCTAGCCATTGCCTTCTTCCTCGACGGGCAATGTTAGCTGACATAGGGGTAGGCTGGAAAAGAGCTAGCGGTGGTCAAACCAAAACATGGCTTCATCGCTCAATGAAATCCACATTAGTTAGTTCAAGCTTATCACATAGGAAGGTGTAGACTGTTTGGCAGGTTGGAGTCCTTGGGATGATAAAAGCCAAAGAAGGCTGGAGACAACTGGCGATGTGAGTCAAAATCGTTCTGAATGACTGGCGCAGATGTATCCACTCCTTGTGACTTATAACACTCAGTTATTATTATTGTTTTTGTCCCATATCTGTGTTTACTGTCTTTGTTTTGCATTCTTATTTACTTCCTTCTCTTTCTTTCTGTGCTGAGTCAAGTGTGGTAACTTGAACTGCCACACATCGGTGCAAAGTTCTATGTTGAAACCAGTCACTCAGTTTGTGATACGTTTCTGACTCATGTCAATCTGTAGTATCACATCAAACATTGATGTATTATCACGATTATGCGTCAGTGTGTCTTTATTTTCACAAGTTTTCTCCACTTAAGGCGTTAGTTAAAATGATTCCATCGTCTTTTAAAATTGGAGAACATATTCATTATTTGATCAGGTATCAATGATAATCTAGTTAAATAAATTAATTCTTATGGAAGTCGATTTGATTTGGGATTGCTAGCTCCTCACCCCCACCTTCCGTCTTTGCTAGGTTTACTATTGGATAAACAAGATTTAAGAGTACTCTGGCTTGGATTTCAACTTTGACAACATACATGATCATGGGGTGACCATTCTACCATACACGCTGACTGACGTGTTTCAATATAGTAGTTGTCAAAGAAGTGCACCAGTCTCAGGTTACTATTCTAAGCATCACATAAATAATGACAAAAGAGAGAAAAAAGAGGTTCGAAAGGACGAGAATAGACAGAAACGTGAGGGAGAATGATTAGTAATATGTAAGAGTAATAGGGTTTAATCGATATAGCATCTAAGGAGTCATTGAGTATGATTTCGAGTCATACCACCAATTATCCCTAGCCGTCATTGATTCTTACCATCCTGAGGACCCCAAAAGGGAGGCTTACTCTCCCCTGCATCACTCAATCCAACTGTCAGCGATTCCATAGACTGATTCCATTTTTCGGATTGATCACCGCTAGCTCTTTTTAAAGTCGATCCTATGTCAGCTAACATTGCCCGTTGGCGAAAAAAGCGATGGCTAGGCATGCATGCGTAACACATATCCTAACCATCTCAACCTATGTAACTTGAAAACCTCGTCAATTTGTTTCCCTTCACACCTCACTAGCACTTGACACCTAACCTCAATGTTACTCACCTTGTTATACCACTGGACACGGGAGATATACCGTAAACATCTATGTCTTCCGCTTTCAATGACCAGGTCTCACAGCCATAAACGAAGGCAGAGAGAACTGCTGCTGTGCAGTACACACGTCCCTTGATTGACAGCCAGCCTGGTATGACGTCTACGAAGCCAGAGTTGGCATATGTCAAACGAGCCTTCTCTATCCGAACTGAGAACTCGCCAGCGGTCAGCCTAAATAATTGAAGTAGTCAACACGATCTCCTGACTCACTACCAATCTTGAAGCTAGGAGTCGATGTTGTCCAGTCCTGTAGCATCATCTTACATTTGACAGTAGGAGCGAATCAGACGCCAAACAGTCGAAGATTGCCGCTCCACAAGGTGTTTAGATGACTCTGCATTTTTATCAGGGATGACTATAACATCCACACATTCTAAATTAAGGAGACTATTCCCTGGTAACAAGTCAATCGCTAAAGTCAGTTACGGTCAACTTCACATCTATGATGAAATTTAAGAGCAATGGATATACTGGTCATCCCTGGTGGACACCATTGGCTGTCATCAAATTAGATGACAACTCTTCATAAACTCTTACACGTCTGCGTGATTTCAAGTAGGGTGCTGACGAGCACAACCATAAAATATTTTCTTCGAATTTTGTTACTATCATTATGCAATCAATAAATATCTAACTTATTATGCAATTTTTGCTTGTTTTATAAAAATCCACTTTTAGCAGAATCAGCTTTGTCCAAAAAAGAAATTGATTCGTTAATGGAAAAGTGAGTTGACTTTATTTTGTTGGTACGTACTTTTTTTTAATTGGAAAAAATATTGAGATGAAAGTATAAAACTTGGGCACTGTCCTGGTAGAGTATAACTTCATAATGGATAAGATTTTATTTTGATAAATTACACAGTGCTGTTTTACAGTAATATTAACTGATGAACACAATTCGATTACAAATTATCGCCACTCATAATCATATCAAGTCACTGATTCACACAACGTTCTTGCTTCATTTATATACATGAGTGGAATTGATGATTAGACATTAGAATAAAAATCAATATAAGATATTTAGACTTTAATTCATCTCATTCGTTGTCTGGCTTAGTCCAATGTCTAGCAAACCGATCATTAGCACTTAGTAGTACAAGAAAAAACCTAAATGATGAAATAAAACAGATAGTAGAGGTCTTCGTGTTGAATAACTATCCTATAAAATTCATTAGGAAAATCAAAATAAAAATAATGGTGAAACTGATAATGATAACTGTTATGTACTCGTCGCCAAATTATTGTTATGTACTGGTCGAGAAACTAATAGTCCTGACGCAAGAAGGCGGAAATCAGAAGACCACTAGGTTTGCGATGATACTTCTATTTTCCCGAACACAAGGAGAAGCAATAAGTGGTATCACACCAAAAGTAAGTCACACAAGATTGTGAGAGCGAAATATATATGAATGTTCAGACAAGGGTGTGAACAAATCAATAGACAGTCTTAACATGAATGGCTAATTATAATGAAGTATCGATCCATATATACATATCAAATCTTTGCTGGTCGTCTCATATTCTTATAGTTTCTAAGAAAGTTTTCCGTCTGACTTATTACATAAAGAAGTTGAGACACTCAGGTATAACTCAATCTCTTATCATACAATTTATTAATTCATGTGTTTTGCCCATCATTCTTTATTGTTCTCCATTATTCTTCCCTGGGCTACTCAAGAAAGATCATATAATACTACGAAGAACATTGAGGGCTGTAAGTAGGGTCAGTGCTATCCCTTTGACTGAACTAAATGACACTGTTGTCAATAGGCATATGAATTCGTGTAAACACTTAGCTAAAGTTATCTTATCTGATAGTGAACATCCTCTTTATTCACAATTGTTTCCTTGTATCTCTTCGGGTAAGACCAGAAGAAATTTTATAAACATTTATGCTCGTACTACAAAATATAAAAATTCGACCGTTCCATATTTGGCACGAGTATTGTGTGAAGAGACAAATATCAGAAAAGAACTTTTACAACTTTTGAATCAATAACTAAACTATAAAATGTAATGATGCATATTATTATGCATGTGTTATTCGTTATATTATTTATTTATTATTCACTATGACCTAGAAATGGTATGATTTTGTTGGGTTTTTTATTCTTATTTATTTTTTTTATTATTTTTTCCTATTAACTATCAATATTTTAACATTTTATATATTTATATAATTATAAACAGAGCTAAACCATTGCAATATGTAAAAGAAACGCTGAAAATTCCATGCTGTAAATTTTTATTGTTGTGGAATAAAGTGATTATTATTATTATTATTAGCGAAATATAGCAGACATGTCAACAACCACACATAATATGGATATATGTCACCAAGCAACGGACTGTCAACAAACATTCATATTATATATAATATGAGGGAAATATACATTGTTAAAGGAGACAGGTTCATCAAAGTGAAATGGTCACAGACTAAGCGAACAAACAGAAATAGAGATCACCAATATATATATATATATATATATATATATATATATATATATGGAGACATATCAATAACATAAATAAGAGAGAGAGTGTAAGGCATCTGCAGTTTTACCGTATAAAGAGGGGACATCTGAGACCCTCACCACATAGGATTCTCAATAAAGCGATAATTCAGAGTGGCATTCAAACCTACAAGGTCACTCAGGTAGGACAAGCTCCGTAGGCTTAAAGACCCGATGGACCCAACTAAACAAAATAATATAATTTACAAAATACCCTGCAATGATAATGAGTTAAGTCAACTACATAGGTCAAACTAGTAGGTCGGGGGTAGTCAGATTGTTGGAGCATAAGAATTTAGCTAAAGTAAGAATGGTTGACCCCGCTCTCGAAGATGAGTAATTTAGAAAAAAGCTCAGCAATTGCAATGCATGTATTAATACAATCACTTAATAGAGTAAGAAGGAGAGGGTTAAAATTCTAAGAAGTAATGTAGGTAGGCGGTGATAGAGAGAGAGACTGATTACTGAATCGTGGCTCATCCAGTCTACACCCAACCAACACATGCAACAGAAATGACTCAGTCCAAATACCACAGATATGCATGGAAGATATTATCACTACCAGTCAGTCAGTCAAATCAGAGGAGGATAATAAATAATCATAAAATTCTATTTCAATTCAATTCACATACATCACAGCATTCTAACAAGTAACTTATTATGACTATAAAAAGACATTCGTCTTAGTTCCCATCTGATTGTATTTGATCGATAACATTCATATTATTATTTGTGAATGTACATTATCCTATACTGATTGATTTGTATTCAAATGTCTAATCATCAATTTCACTCAGGTATATAAATGAAGGGTGAAAGTTGTGTGAATCAGTGACTTGATATGATTACTAGCAGTGATAGTTTGTGCTTGAAATGTGGTCATCAGTTAATATTACTGTATAACAGTACACTGTGTAATTTATCAAAATAAAATCTTATTCATCATGGGGTTAAAACTGTTGAGAATTAGGAATCAGCTGAAAAAAGAGGGAGAACTCTGTCGTCGCCGCATGTGAAAGTAGTAGCACTTTCAGTTTTTGTTAACTTGAAGTTGTACTTTTCAAACTTCTCTTATAAGACAGTGTAACTAATTCAGTACTTCAAATTTAGAATTAAAAATTCAATTGGTATAATGCAGGCACATCCAGATGACGAGTCCCAACCAGGACGAAATGCACGTTATCCTGGATTTCACTGCTGTGGTCACCCTTCACTGATCGACTTGAAGTTACATGACCAAACGTCATCGAATCATCTGCACTAGAAACTGACATGTCAACCTGAAATTGAGCAGCACACCGTCGATCCAATCAATTGACGGGAAAATCTTAATTGAATAATTAAACGAGAACTGTCATGTTATTTAAGTTGACGGTTACTGACAGTAGCGTCGAGGATTTTTATTTCGTCCTGTTTTGTGGAGATAACATTGACTTTTATTATTAACTTTGTTGCATGTTATTATGAAATAATCAACTATGACAAACCTGACTACATTATTCACAGAGAACTGTGTAATGTTCTCAAGCATACTTATCGCTGATTATTCGACATCATAAATTGACAGGATCTAAGTTATAGGCGCTATTTGATCCTTATCCGCTAGCTTTTTCTGTAACACACATGTCATCATCTCTCGTGGGATCATTTGTGTGCTGTGTTGAATAAATTTCAATTTAGAAAAGTAATGCCATACTTTATCTACCTCAATTTTCATTTCATCAATAGGTTGATTAATGCTGAGGATGTTAGTTCAAGTCTTCGAAGTGAATTAAATTCAAAGCTGAAAGAAATCAAAGAATTACAGACTGCTGTGATTGAATTAGGCCGAGAAAATCAAACTCTTCAGGTAAGTTGTATAGAGTTAAGACATTTTGACATCATCATCATTGTGTTGACAGGTTTTACGAGAACGCCTAACAAATCGTCAATGGACTAAAGATGATGAAGCTATGACGTGTTTTGGTTGTGATCGAGAATTCTCTATCAGTACAAGAAGGGTATGATAAATATTTCATAGTGTAATTTTGCGTTTTCTTTTTTTATAAAGATTGTGTATGTATTTGAATTTATTCAGATTCCTAATTCATTTGAAGTGAAAGTTACGCGTGGTCTTTTTATGATTATTATTATTATTTAATTCCCAGAGGAACATAGGGCTTCAGATGCACGTCTCTATTGCGTTCGGTTCTCTGCCGACGTTTTCATCAACTGGCTCCATGTCTCCGCATATGCTTTCATATCCTCTTCGCATGACCTCCTCCATGTCATCCTTGCACTGACGACCAACTCGTTGTTTTCCTTTCTGGTTCCACTAGAGCGATGGCCTGGCGTGTGATGGATATTATATTTGTTGCACATTTGGTTCCTACTGAGTGGGTTGCTGATTTTTTTTCTAGCCATCTGATCTTGAGTGTTATTGAGTGAAGACAGCTGTTGATGAAGGTCTGTAGCTTGTTCGAAGTGTCCTTCGTGATGCGGCGCGGTGCCAAGTCTCTGATTCGTATAGAGTAGCACTGACTTCACATTGGAGTTGAAAATCCGCATCTTATTTTCATTTTCATGCTGAGTTCTGTTAATCTCCACACGGACTTGAGAGTAATGAGTTTGTCTTGCTTTCTTGATCCTGTCTAGAATATGGTACTTTATTAAACGTGAAATAATCAGATTTAATATACAGACCTCAAATTGTGAGATGTCTGTGGCTGCATACTGTTAGAAGTACAGTTAGTGTGCGTCAATAAGAAAAACAGCAGAGCTGTATCAAAGGCAGTCCACGTGTAGAGTTGAACAGCGCGCGAATACCAGACACTGAATAAAGTGACATGAGTAAACAATTTTCAACAGTGAATGGTATATAAATAAGGCACATACAGCAGATAGTTTTCAACTAAACGTCTAATAGGATATTATTGCATTAAGTTAGTTAAGCTTCATTGGTAAACAAAGTCATGGTTAAGTAAGTAGTGACAACGTATAACGTATACTGTAACGGTAGAAGACAAGAAATATGGTAAGGTAATATTTATTTGGGATTTGGTACTGTTATAAAGCGAACACTATGCATCACCTTATCTTCAACGCGCCGTTTGCAAAGATCTCACGTGTTGTGCTACTTCTGGCCTTTCTTCATGTTTTGTTCCTTTCACGTCTCCGATCTATCTTCACTACGCTGTATCATTTGCTTTCTATGACATCAAATCTATCTTCCTACTATTTGATGGTTTATTGCGATGAATATCTGCTTATAAACTACTGATAAGATTTATCAATAGTACACGTCACACTCGTCCCCCTATCAAACAGTTTGTAATGGAGCCGCCCCGACCTTCTTGGTGTTACTCCTTCCTCTTGTACCTTGGTCTCGGCTTCCTTATCCCACTAAATCCATTTCTGCAGTTTTTTGATGTTAACCAGTTTCCGCTTATTTTCTCTTTTGATGGTATATACGGGACCTCGTCTCTCGGTGATAGTGTGTGACTCTTCCTACTTTGGTTGGCGTTTCCATGATCCTGGCCCACAGATGACCGCCTACTTTCTTTCTCTACACTTTACTTAGTCGCTGACCCCAACGGTTATGCATTCCATCTTTCCTCCCTGTTCTGATTTCACGGCGTCTTTTCTCTTTCTGAAGGCGTTTTGCCGTTGCGTTGAACACAGCCTCGTCATATTCCATTCCTGGTGGAGGGACCAGGTTGTGCTGAGTATTATTAGTCGTGGTTTCCTCTCATACATCAAGTGAGATGGTGACTTCTTTGTTGTTTCCTGGGTGGATGCACGATGTGCTAGCTGAATCAATGGAAGCTGTGCCTCCCAGGTGCCAGCAGCACACGCCACAGTACTACTACTTATTAGTGGTAAGTAGTGTGGAGTTGAGTAAAGAGGAATAACAAAGGACAGATAAGAAAAAGGAATCAACAGTTTCATATTTTCCTTCAGTCAATGTCGCTTATTTTCGTTTGGAGAATGTAAGGAAGTGGGGTCGCTGTGATCCTTGTGTACTGTCCGGGCCTCGCGGTTCAACTGCCAAGTTACACGACCGTGTTATTTGTGTCAGCACTTTTTTCTCATTATTTTTTTGATGTCTACATATGACACACACACTCATTCGTTTCTAATCTGTTTTTCGCCTTTCAGCATCATTGCAGAAACTGTGGCGGCATATTCTGTCAGAATTGTTCATCTAATCGTGCTGCTACAACATTTAGTAAAGATCCAGTTCGTGTATGTCAGGCTTGTTATAAAGAGTTGACTGGTAATTTGTGATATAGTAAAACTAACCAGTGTCTAGTCTAGTCCACTCAAGTCGAGTCTTTCTAAGTTTATCTGCTGAGAATTTAACTTCTGTGTAAATAATATGTGTTGTTATTATATTATGCACAAAATGCATTTCAATCTGTCTGTCTGTCTGTCTCTCTCTCTGCTTTCACTTTACCAATCATGTGTTCTTTTCGCGGCGATGCTGCGATTAGCAATTTGATTTTATCCTCAATTATGAGCAATAATAATAATAATAATATGCTTCATGAATACGACACTGTCTTCAACACCAAGTCAAATGCGTCTACTTTTAATAATTTCATATAGTACTACCCTATTATCAGTTGAACAGAATTAGCTACTTTTATTACACAAGAGAGATATATATGGCTTAATCATACATATTGAGTACTTTAACAGCATATTATGCTTTCTTTTAAAAGCCTTCTGATGATCTCGTTTTCTTCTTTCTTTCTTTCTTTTTTTTTATCAAGTATGTGATTCTATCTTTCTGTTTATCAAACTAATAATAAAGCGTTGAATTCCCGATCATTGTATTTATTGATCTCGTTGAATAATGCTAAAGTGAAGATCTGCTGATTAACACTACTTTAGAGGTTGACGTTCACGGATAGTACGATGTATACTAACACAGGGGGGGGGGGGCGGGGGTGGTGAGTTGTAGCGGTAGTTAATTCCCCAGAATTATTGGCCACAGCATTCATCACTGAACATTGTATGTTGACCCTCACTGTTTTAGTCGATTTGTTTAGCTGAAAGCTTCCGGTCAAGCATCCACGCCATTTGGCCGCAGTCGTGTTACGTTCGTTCGTGCATATATTATTTTGTACTGATTTCTGGTTCTACCTGATGAGATGCAGGGAGAGAGTTGGGAATAGAGGGGGTGTTGGGGGTCGGAGAGTATGGTTTTAGACCATTTTTTGCATATATTCAGATGCCTTTCTACTAATGTAGTGACGAGCTGACTGAGTTTTACACCCCTAGTCCTACTAACTACCTTCAACATCCTTCTCAGGATGATATAGTCCTTTTTCAGTAGCCCAGGAAAGACTAACGGGGAGAAGTAAAGTAGAATAGGTAAGATACGAGAGTTGACAAATTGTGGAAGCAGAGGTTGAGGGACTCCAGTTAGTCTGAGTTTCTTAATGTAGTATGTTAGACGAAACACTTTCTTGGAAATCATTAGGATATGCGATGACCAAGTAAGGTCGGAAGATAGAACTAATCCGAGGTATTTTGCATTAGACGTAGTTTCAGTTTTAGTCCCCTCAATGCTAAATGCTTCGTGAATGCTTACTAGTGTTTGTAGATCTCGTTTATGCCTAAAGGAGAAGTCAATAGTCTGGCATTTTGAGGGATTCAGCATGAGGCCATTTAGTTTAGATCACTGACTGATGTCCGACAGGAAGCTATTCAATTTGAAACAGTCTGACTGAGACTTAACGGGAAGCGAAACAGTCAGGTCATCTGCATATTTGACGAAGTTGATTTCGTCTGAAAGAGGCAAGTCATGTAAGGAGAAGGAAAAGAGAACAGCACCCTGAGTAACTCCAGCTTCAGTAAGCAAAGGAGAGGAAGATACACCATTAAAAAGCAACAAACACAATCCCCTGTAAATCTGGTGACTAATTTTACGTCTTTGATTGCTACATCAAGCAATATACTCTCTACAAACGGTTATAGTAAGCCACATAACTCACTCGTATGCCATGAGCGTTGCGCTGGAATTGAGAATAACAACTGTACTGACAGCTAGTATTAGCACTACTCCTATAAATTCAGTACCCTTTTGGAGTACGCAACAATATGATCGTACACTTTTTGTTAGATTTTGATATTAGAGACATTGTACACGATATTTTTTTTAAGCGATTCATGTTTAAATACATATAACTTTCGAGTACAATTTGAAATAAACTATATTGTTGGTAGCCCTAGGTGTGGTGAGAACTGGCTGTTAACCAAAATTGGTGGACAGTAATTTACGTCAGTGTTTACATCCCCAATATTGGTCGTGAGAAAAATGAGAACGAAGGCTTTGCGTAGGCGGATACAGTTAGCATATAGATGATCTGACATTCAAGAAACAGTCACAAAAAGGTTAACTTTCTCTGAGGAACAACCAATCAGTGGACTGTGTTTTTCTGCTAACAATAATCTATAATCATGTACATGAAAATCTATAAATATGTGTTGATTTCCTTAATAAAGGATCTGTTGCCTGGCCCTTGTCTTTTGTTGTTATATAAGCAGAGGATAGAGGCACAAATCAGCTGACCGCTACAGATTTAAGGTGTTGTTGTGTCTCGGCTATTCTACGTTGTTTTCAATGGATATTTTCGACAGAAATACGTTTCAAATACTGTCTATAGTTTGGTTTGTTAGGGTTCGTTATATTTTACGAGTTGATCGCGGATTGATATCAGTTAGAGAACCATTGGAAAACCTGGGAGTACTGGACAGCTGCTTTTTAATCCTAGTTATGGAATCATCGGCAGTACGCACCCACTGGGATTCGAACCCAGGACCTTCTGGTCACAAGGCAAGCTCGTATACCATTCAGCCACTGGGACCCGATTCAATAGCTCATGAATTCTAACTTCTACCAATTCGTGATTTAGCGCGACCCCAACCATTGTCGTTGGTGGGACATCCATCCACACACATGACATCTAATTGGACCTCACTGGTTACGACTTCTCACTAGAACTCAGGAAACTCCAACCTGTAGCAAGTCACTAGCGAGCATCAGATTAACTTTCTATAGTTTGGTTTGTAGGGGTTAGTTATGTTTTACGAGTTGATCACGGATTGATATCAGTTAGAGAACCATTGAAAACCAGGGAGTACTGGACAGCTGCTGTTTCATCCTAGTTTGGGAATGATCGGCAGTACTCTATTTTAGCGAGAAAAAAACGTGTAAAAAGTGAGAAAAATAGTCGCTTTTTCTCAGTGTGTTTACAAAATACTGTCTTTTCATCAAATTGACATGTTCGAGGTGTATAAGAAGTGTTAGTTAGAATTCGTTGGAAAATGTCAATTATGATGGGAAATGCTAAAAATAATTCCAATTTTTGTAGTGCATTTTACGTAAATGATGAGGGCGGGGGGGATGTTAGATAACGAGGTGATTATGAATTTTTGATCTTTACCGAATTTTACAGTAAGAAAGGAAACTGAATTGGTTATTTCGTCAGATATAACGGTGAAGAGACAGTCATTTAACTGGTAGGTACTGCTGTTTTAAGTTTTTTTATATTTATATTATTATGTTATTATTCTTATATCCTTTAATTCCTAGAGGAACATAGGGCTTCGGTTGCGCGTCTCCATTGAGTTCGGTTCTCTGCCAACGTTTTCACCCAGCTCCAAGTCTGCCCACATGCTTTCATCTCCTCTTCACATGACCTCCTCCAAGTCACCCTTGCACTTACGACCAACTCGCCGCTTCCCTTTCGGCTTCCACTCGAGCAATGGCTTGCCTAGTGATGTCACTTTATGGTTTCCTCAGCGTATGGCCAATCCATCTCCATTTCTTCCTGCCTATTTGTTTCGCAATCGGTTCCTGGTTGGTTCGCTCACTGTGAGAAATCGCTGTTGCTGATCTTTTCTGGCCATCTGATCTTGAGTATTGAGCGAAGAGAACTGTTAATGAAGGTCTGAAGTTTGTTGGAGATGCTTTTTATGACGCGCCAAGTCTCTGATCCGTAAAGTAGCACTGACTTCACATTGGAGTTGAAAATCCGGATGTTATTTTTGATTCTGAGTGATGTTGACCTCCACACAGACTTAAGGGTAATGAAAGCCTGTCTTGCTTTTCCGATTCTGGCTTTGATATCCTCGTCAGTTCCGCCTGTAGTTGAAACTATGCTTCCCAGGTAGGTGAAGGAGGTTGTTTCTTTCAGGTTCCTCCCATATATTGTTGTCTGTTTTCACTTGCATATCTTCCAGTTTATGGGAAATCAGACATATATCATCGGCGAAATCTAGGTCCTCCAAGTCTTTTGTGTCAGTCCATTTTATGCCTGTTCCCTCGTTGGTTGCCGTTGTCTGTCGCATTATCCAGTCTACTGCAATCAGGAAGATCATTGGCGATAATAGACAGCCTTGCCTCACTCCCGTCCTCACTTTGAAGGCTTCCGTAATTTTCCCGTTGTGGATTACTTGGCATGCAGCATTGTCGTATAACTGTTGGATGAGATGTATAATTGTCGATGGGACCCCGTAGTAGCGAAGCAGTTGCCAAACCACCTCTCGATCGACACTGTCGAAGGCCTTTTCAAAGTCGATGAAGTTGAGATATAGAGGTGACTGCCATTCCAAGCTTTGCTCAATGATGATCCGTAGAGTGGCGATTTGATCAATACATGACTTGTTTCTCCTGAATCCATTCATCATTTTCTGACTGAATTTTTATTATTTTTAATTTCCAGATTATGGTCTTCAATTCCGCGATCACTCAATTATTTATTTATTTAAACGCATAAAAACTTGGTACAATATGGCACCAAGGAGGATGCGCCACACAATAATAATAAAACAACATAGATCAAAAGAAAGAATATATATATATCAGTAGAGAACGGATAAAGAACTTCATCTTGAAGGAAAACAGTCATACTTAACAAGTTCAAACACTATTCGTTAACTATCATCGGGAAGGGAAGAAAGAAGGAAATTGCAACACGTGTAATAGCACGCGATAAGTTTCATTGATTGTTTGTTGCTTTATTCAATTCATTGTGTGAGGGCTGAGATACTACCCGGGCGCCCAGACCAAAGCAGGTGGTTTTATTAAGGGACCACCCCTCCGGGAGCCTTTGACTTGGAGTCTAATCCGAAAGGCAGCGGAGCTGCTGCATTCCCATGATTCCCGGTGACCCATATGGGTTCATACGCCATTTGATCCGACTGGATACTGGAGCCCATGTACCCCATGGTAACTGCTTTTAGTTTAACCGCTATCCAAACAACCTTCCTGACATGGTAGGACCTGCAGGGACAGAGTCCCAATCAGTTTAGCATGTTGGGTCATTACGGTATTCAAGCCCGACCACCACGACAAGGTAGCAGTTATCGGTCGGGAATCACTCAATATATTTTGCACTCCATTCATGCACGATGAATACTTACTGTTTGTCGAGTCACAAAGTGATGCCAATGTAGAAGACATAATATTCGTAAAATGTCATATTTATAACACACATGGTTGAATTTGGTCATGATGGGGGTACTGTTATCGCTTCTGAGTAATTGCTTCCGCGATATGCACAACAAAAAGCTTATCTAACGAGTTGCAGTAACATAATAATCAATGAAGTTGAGTGACGTGATCAACTAATACACAAGTCTAAGCGTTGATGTGATCATATAATACGAAATGATAACACAAGAGTGATTCATGCATTTCTTTATTATCTGACGATTTCCTTTAAGATAGTGGTGTTAAACGCAATATGAGAATAATAGACTATTCGTGATAAACAGGATATACGTTGACATAGTGTACTTGAACTGCCTAGACTACCAATACCAAAGTGGTGTACGCAAAGCACCTACGCTTGCTAGGTTATTACAGAACGGAAACATGTTCAGCGGCTATTTTCTTAACAATCCAGAGTACTAGTAGTATACGCAACCAGATCAAACGTAACGCAAGGCTTAACGATACATTGAAGAAAAAATAACAGTTTAAAACTGACACATTTCACATAGGTATTAAATACGTTGCCTATCATTCTCGTTAACTCTGTAATATTCTCAAAATGATAAGTAAAAGAGACAAAGTTAGTCAACATTATTTGCATATATTTGCGAGGAGACAATAATCAATCAATAGTCAGTCAGGTTAACAATAATTCAGAATGAAAGAGTACATATCCTACACTGAAAAGAGTAAATAACAATCCAGTCAAAAGAAAAAATCACAGTTGTAGAGTTTTTTTTATATAGCTGCGTCATAATCATCATAAAGTCCACTAAACACTCTCTATCCGCAAAATCTGCATCTGGTTACCTTCGTTGGTAGTGGTGTTTGGACCAGTCTTCGCAGTTTTCGTCACCAGCAGATCCGCTCGGCGAAACTGGATGTGAACCTTTCAAGCCGAGATTGAGAGATTATATACTCCTTCGAATATCTTCGGCCGTATTGAGAAACATCTAAGGATGGATATATATGTATCAGGTAAATTATTCTTACCTCTGATGAACAGTTCTTCATCTTCGCCACACTGAATATGTGAACAAGGGAGGGAACAATCAAAGAGTTGGGAAAATTCTACAGATTAGTCGTCCATGTATTCCACGATAGATTTGAAGAATTGTGTAACTTCAGAATCACCTGTCACACTTTCTCTACCGTAGAAGACAAATAATATACACGTGATTCTCATCCATTCGTTACAACCAACTAAAAGCGATCAAATCTTCAAACTTTATACTTCTTTGACTAAGATACCCAGTAATATTCTTTTTGTAAGTGGATTCAATGCTTAGCACATCTGTGGAATTTATACACCTCTCAACTTGCTTCCTTAAGCTAAATAATAAAATGTCTATCCCATTATATTATTGCTATTTCAAAGTATACCTCGGAAACGCACAAACCGTATTAGCCGAAATGCCCACGCAAGCGAAAATCTACCAATCACAGTGTACATAAGTGACCTCCAAGTGCTTGAGCCTCTCCGTAAGCAATTTGTGCTGCTATCCACTGTCGTTAGTAGCTTCTCCTTCTCACTGACCATTACTGTCTACTGGCTCAACTCATACCGTGTTGTACGCTTTGGATTTATTGCAGGAACATACTATCCTTATCCGAAGACAACTCTACAATCGGCACACACCTTCTACCAGTAGACACGATTCAAACAGTGAACGCTTCTGTGGAGGATTATATAAATAATTTGTACCAGTGGACTTTAACAGTATATCCAAGTAACCTTTTTAATAATATAATTCACTTATGCATTTTTGATAGTATACTGTCACACTATCATCTCATTGACTTTAATTTTTATTCGCATATTTGTTATGTTATTCAGCTCTCTAGACAGTCCCCTTCACCCTCTGCTCATACAGAACCCTTATGTGCTTATCAAAATACTTCAGGCACCAAGCTCTGTTTCAGTACCATCTTCAGAAATAGAACTTCTGAAGTTGTCTATAGGAGAACTTAGGGCTGAGTTAAGGGAAATAAAATACAACAAGTCAGTAAAGGCTGGAAATTCTGAAAGCAATAACCAAGATATCCAAAATATCAGATCGGATCAGCGATATCAGATCACAGGTCTGTGAACTGACACCTCTAACTATCCTCATGAAAACTGTAAACGACTCGACGCAAAACTGAGTGCTATTGTCTACAAAGTTCCGGACAATGAGGCACTATAAAAGTTACAGCGCGTCTTACTTACTGAGGCGAAAATTCGCAACTCCCAGACTAAGTCCTATACACTGGAGAAGAGTCGACATGAAAAGTGTTGTCCTATTCGTCTTCAGTTCGAAACACCGACAGAGACCAGAAAATTCATCCAGTCCCAACACACTCTATCGAAAGCCAGAAACTACAAACTAATAAAAGTTGCGGTAGACAAGACAGTCATAGAAAAGCGCGCATATAATTATCTCACTAAGCCTAATTGCAAGCAGCCATTATACCCAACCCTTTGAGAGATACCGTAGAACTCACCCCACCATCCCTCTCAAACCACACAGAATTATCCCCTCAGAGTGCAACACCAGTCGATAGGACACTAGATTGTAATCAAATAACTAAAAAAACAAACCATACCACCTATCAACGTAGATTTAGACATGTCGCTAAATAACCCCAGAAAAAAAGGTCGAAGCTCCCCGAAAGTCGACATTGTCCTCTCCTAGCCATAAATCCTTTGATAAAGAGGAAATAGTTAACAAACCTATTCGAAATATGTCACTGGCACCGGAAAATCAAATACACTCACCAAATGTTTCTCAGAAAAATGTACACCACAAGGAAAATAAGACCCCAAATCATGCCAACAATACCATTGGTAGTATAAATAAGCCCACACAATAGTACAAGTGTCAATAGTCAGCACACGGCTATTAACAACTCACGGTCTTCAGAGTATGGAACACAAACAAATTTTGATCGGATATATGGTACAGGTTTGCTGGCAACTAACCCACAATGCAGTACACACGAAACCCATACAAGGACACTACTAGTATCAAACAATAGTTGGAATAATAATCCATGGTCATCACAAGGATCCAATCATTTTTTATTCCCTGTGTCCCTTTCAGCGTTAAAAATACAGCTGGTGGGGTTGTCAACACTTCTAAACCACTAGTGCAGCACCCACCCCCTTTGCATGAAAACAGAAACAGTCTAGTGCACCCGCATCCATCCATTAAGCACACTTGATACTTGCACAGGTATAGGTCAAATAAAGAGCACTCCCACGTTTCTAGCCTAACTAAAAATAAAAATGTCTTACCCTAAAGCAAATCCAGTACTCCAATTCCTAATTCTTCACCGAAAACAGCACACACCAACTCGATGGACAGGTGAGCATGATGTTGAAACTCCTCTTAATATAGGGTCGTCATGTCAAGCGGAACTACTGGGTGCTGAACCATATCCGGGGTTGATTAACGATCTTAAATAATTCAAACGCTATTTCAACTCTCATCTTTACCTAATCCTCATAAATGCTAGATCTGTTCTAAATAAACTGTCGATGCTCAGAGCACTCACTGTAACATACAACCCCCCCCCTATAATTGTCATCATTGAATCCTGGTGTCATTCAAACATACTGGATGAAGAGATAAGTTTAGATAAATAACTACACGCACTTTCGGTGTGACAGTGAAGGTGGTAAGAGAGGGGGTTGTCTTATGTACTTTCTGAATGCACTTACTGTATCACAGCTAGAAAGTAGTACACTTAACATGCCTGAGACTCTATGGGTTAACGTACACTTAAATAACCCAATACCATTAATTCGATACACCTATAGAGCATCTGACATCTTTAGTAATTACGAGACCCAACTCATTGATACTCTGGAGCAATTATCCACCTTACAATGCGATCATAAGATCCTATGTGGGGACTTTAACTTACCTGAAATCAACTGTTATACACCCACAGACCCAACTAAATTTGATAGGTTCTCAGGTATACTGGATACACTTGACTGAAAACAAACTATCGCTACCCTTACAAGAGGTAATAACGTACTAGACTTAATCTGTCACAATATAAGTCCCCTATCAACCTTAGTAGGTTCTGAGTTTTCACAGAGCGACCACAAAACAGTGCTGTGTGCACTGCCACTTCCACCAAGTAGAAATGCAGCCCCTACCCCCATAGGCCCCCTCCTATTCACTCGATATGTCGAGGAGATATGCAGTCGCTTCTCACTTGGCAAACCGTTCACCTTTGCAAATAAGTAAGATAGTTACATATGGAAGAAAAAATGTTCTTGTTTCAACCAACTAAATCATAAAACGGAGAATCAGTTCGAACAAGTTATATCTATGTAGGGAAATGAATTAATTAGGTAAATATCATATTAATTTCAGCTACTTACATTCTCCTAACTATGATTATATTCGGATTCATCACGTCGCGGAGTCTAGTCCAAAGAAATGCGAGGCACAAAGCGATTAAACACAGCAAACATGCAGACATGCGTGAACTGTTTAACGAGACGTTTGCAGCTAACTACCTCAATCCCATAAGCCCACTTCCCGGTTTACAATCTACAATGGATCTCCCTTCTTGTTTAGCGCTGAAACAAATCAGTACAGTTCATTCCACTTATTCTGATATTAACCAAGCCATTAAAACGTAAAAGCTCTAGTAGTGCTGGTATTGATGACATACCATCGTATTTTTATAAACACGTGGTTCTGACATTTCCTTATTATTATTTAAGATCTTTACAATGTCCACATAGCAATAAGCTATCGTTGGCGTGGGTCGGTAGGAGATTGTCGCTCCTTCTGGAACACGTGCGTAGATACCGACCATGCACTGGTCCGCGCTCGGGTGTGCTTACGACTGAACGGACGTAGGAAACAGCTGGCGGTAAAACCATCACGTCCCCAGCTCGATCAGGAAACTAAATCCGTATTTCAGGAAGAACTAGCTAAACACATATCTGTGTTCGACAGCTGTGCTCACCCTGAAGAAGCTTGGAAAAATATCCAGGCAGCCATAGATACAGCTGTAAAAGCTGTGAATAAGGTAAACCCAAAGGTGAGTAAAAACCACTGGATCTCCACCGCCTCATCCGAACTGATAGATGCTAGAAGACTTATTCCGGCGAGCTCCGAATTCAATGAGGAGCGAAAGCTGCACAAGAGGAAACTTACGAAAAGTCTCCGCAAGGACCGTGAACAGTGGTGGGCGACAAAAGCCAAAGAGATGGAGAAAGCTTCGAGGATAGGCAACACCAGGCAACTCTTTGGACTCATCAGGGAAACGGGTGGGAGAAGACAAATCATCAGTGAGACAATCTCGGAAAAAAATGGCACTATAATTAGCTCACAGGATAGACGACTGGATCGTTGGAAAGAGCATTATGAGGAGCAGTTTAATTTGCCCACAGCCACGCTCAACCTTCCGAGCATCCAACACCTCCCTGAATGGGATATAGACACAGGTCCTCCGTCACTAACTGAGGTTACTAAAGCTGTCACCAATCTGAAACTAGGCAAAGCAGCGGGACCTGATGGAATGACTCCAGAGGTATTTAAGTACGGTGGAGACAGCTTACTGTCCGGATTAACTGAGGTACTAGGCAGCGTCTGGGAATCAGAAGAAGTCCCATCGGGTTGGTGTAAGTCACTGATTATCCCCATATACAAGAAGGGAGACAAGTCTTCCTGTGATAATCACAGAGGGATTAGCTTGACTAATATAGTATCTAAAGTCTTAGGCTCAATAATCATGCGTAGACTGAGTGGTGCTCGGGAAGCACAAACACGAGAGAGCCAGGCAGGCTTTAGACCAGGAAGAGGGTGTATTGATCATATCTTCACCCTCCGACAGATTCTAGAACATAGGCATTCCTACCGGCGTCCAACAGTCATTATATTTCTTGACCTAAAGGCAGCATTCGACTCTGTCGATCGGGAAGTTCTCTGGAGATGCTTGGCTGTAAAGGGAATTCCAAGAAAATATATTGCACTGATTAAGGCACTCTACTCGTACTCATACAGCCAGGTGAGGGCTTACGGCGAGCTGTCATCTGAACTGATGACGACCAGTGGTGTCCGTCAAGGATGCCCATTATCTCCTTTTCTATTCAACTTCATCATAGATGTGTTAATGGACTTAACCCTAGGTGACTTCAGCGACTCAGGGATTGACTTGCTACCGGGGAATAATCTCGTTGACTTGGAATATGCAGACGATATAGTCCTTCTAGGCGAAGACGCTGACGAAATGCAGAGTCTTCTAAACACCTTGAGCCGCAATCTGCGAATGTTTGGCATGCGATTCGCTCCCGCCAAATGCAAGATGATGTTACAGGACTGGACTACATCGACGCCTAGTTTAAAAATAGGAAGTGAAGTGGTAGAGCACGTTGACCGCTTCACT
Organism: Trichobilharzia regenti; assembly: GCA_944472135.2. NCBI lineage: Eukaryota > Metazoa > Platyhelminthes > Trematoda > Strigeidida > Schistosomatidae > Trichobilharzia > Trichobilharzia regenti. The sequence goes on along the minus strand of OX235264.1, from coordinate 115,112,404 downwards.
TATTTGGGAAGTACCATCAGCCCCAACGGGCTGATCTCTGACGAAATCTCAGCACGAATACAGGGGGCTCGTTTCGCATTTGTTAGTTTACGCCGACTCTGGCGTAGACGAGATGTTCGACTATCGACCAAAGGGCGGGTGTACTGCTCATCAGTCCGCTCCGTCCTCCTTTATGGTTGTGAGACCTGGCCACTGAGAGTGGAAGACATGAAAAGACTAGCTGTCTTTGATCATAGGTGCCTGCGTTCTATTTCCCGTGTAAAGTGGCATAATAAGGTGAGCAACATGGAGGTTAGGCGTAGAGTTCTAGGTAAACAGGGGAAATCAATCGACGAAGTCGTGAAGCTACAAAGACTGAGATGGTTAGGACATGTGTTACGTATGCCAAGCCATCGCCTCCCTCGACGAGCAATGTTAGCGGATATAGGGTCAGGCTGGAAAAAAGCTAGCGGCGGTCAAACAAAAACTTGGCATCAGTCAATGAAATCCACAACAGTTGGTCTTAGCCACGTAGGAAGGTGTAGACTTCCAGGCTGGGGTCCTCGGGACGGTAAAAATCTATGGTTGGAAACAATTGGTGACATGGCTCAAAATCGTTCTCAGTGGCGCAGATGCATCCACTCCCTGTGACTTATGATCTTCAATGAAACTGTTTTGTATTTCTTTATTACTCCTTTGTCTCACACCTCTGCTCACTGTTTCTATTATGCTTTTCTTGTACTTTCTTCTCTTGCTTCGCGTGCTACACGGAATGTGGCGACTTGAACTTCCGCACATTTGTGCAAAGTTCTATGTCGAAAACAGACAGACAGAAAGACAATGTCCTTAGAAAGCCAAACTCGTCCAGACAATTGGAAAACCACATTTATGATACCCAAACACAAATGCGGATCGAAAACTGAAGTCAACAACAATAGGCTAATCAATATTACACCCATTCTTCATTCCTTTACGTTCCCTAGTGGAACATAGGGCTTCAAGCTAGTGGCTTGAAGTTTCTGTAGCAGTGTTTATTTTACAGGATGGGGTTGGTAGCCTCATGCCCGACCTTTCCCCGTTACCACCATCATTTCTAGGCCTAGGGAGAAAAAGGAGTCCGCCGCCCGGGGAGATGGAACTCCGGACCGTGTGCATGATCGGCGAGCGTCCTAACCGCTATATCACCGACGCAATATTGAACCCATAGCATCTAGAATTATGGAAAGAATAGTTAAATGTGATATTCTCAAACGTATTCTCGGCTACAGTATTGTAAATCCCAACCAACATGGATTCCTAAAATCCAGATCATGAATGGTCTGTCGCCCTGATTTCTTTAACTATATAACCAGTAGCCGAGACAGACAACTAGTCATCTACTTCGACATCTCCAAAGCCTTCGACCGCGTTGACCATTTGCTTCTAATAAATAAGCTGAACTCCTTAGGAATACGTAACCCATTATTAGGATGGTTTGAATCATTCCTTAACAATAGGTCCCAGGTAGTTACACTGGGGTCTGTAAACTCTAAACCTAGTCCAGTCACTTCTGGTGTAGTTCAAGGTTGCGTCCTAGGCCCCCTCCTATTCACTCGATATGTCGAGGAGATATGCAGTCGCTTCTCACTTGGCAAACCGTTCACCTTTGCAAATAAGTAAGATAGTTACATATGGAAGAAAAAATGTTCTTGTTTCAACCAACTAAATCATAAAACGGAGAATCAGTTCGAACAAGTTATATCTATGTAGGGAAATGAATTAATTAGGCAAATATCATATTAATTTCAGCTACTTACATTCTCCTAACTATGATTATATTCGGATTCATCACGTCGCGGAGTCTAATCCAAAGAAATGCGAGGCACAAAGCGATTAAACACAGCAAACATGCAGACATGCGTGAACTGTTTAACGAGACGTTTGCAGCTAACTACCTCAATCCCATAAGCCCACTTCCCGGTTTACAATCTACAATGGATCTCCCTTCTTGTTTAGCGCTGAAACAAATCAGTACAGTTCATTCCACTTATTCTGATATTAACCAAGCCATTAAAACGTAAAAGCTCTAGTAGTGCTGGTATTGATGACATACCATCGTATTTTTATAAACACGTGGTTCTGACATTTCCTTATTATTACTTAAGATCTTTACAATGTCCTTAGAAAGCCAAACTCGTCCAGACAATTGGAAAACCACATTTATGATACCCAAACACAAATGCGGATCGAAAACTGAAGTCAACAACAATAGGCTCATCAATATTACACCCATTCTTCATTCCTTTACGTTCCCTAGTGGAACATAGGGCTTCAAGCTAGTGGCTTGAAGTTTCTGTAGCAGTGTTTATTTTACAGGATGGGGTTGGTAGCCTCATGCCCAACCTTTCCCCGTTACCACCATCATTTCTAGGCCTAGGGAGAAAAGGAGTCCGCCGCCCGGGGAGATGGAACCCCGGACCGTGTGCATGATCGGCGAGCGTCCTAACCGCTATATCACCGACGCAATATTGAACCCATAGCATCTAGAATTATGGAAAGAATAGTTAAATGTGATATTCTCAAACGTATTCTCGGCTACAGTATTGTAAATCCCAACCAACATGGATTCCTAAAATCCAGATCATGAATGGTCTGTCGCCCTGACTTCTTTAACTATATAACCAGTAGCCGAGACAGACAACTAGTCATCTACTTCGACATCTCCAAAGCCTTCGAGCGCGTTGACCATTTGCTTCTAATAAATAAGCTGAACTCCTTAGGAATACGTAACCCATTATTAGGATGGTTTGAATCATTCCTTAACAATAGGTCCCAGGTAGTTACACTGGGGTCTGTAAACTCTAAACCTAGTCCAGTCACTTCTGGTGTAGTTCAAGGTTGCGTCCTAGGCCCCCTCCTATTCACTCGATATGTCGAGGAGATATGCAGTCGCTTCTCACTTGGCAAACCGTTCACCTTTGCAAATAAGTAAGATAGTTACATATGGAAGAAAAAATGTTCTTGTTTCAACCAACTAAATCATAAAACGGAGAATCAGTTCGAACAAGTTATATCTATGTAGGGAAATGAATTAATTAGGCAAATATCATATTAATTTCAGCTACTTACATTCTCCTAACTATGATTATATTCGGATTCATCACGTCGCGGAGTCTAATCCAAAGAAATGCGAGGCACAAAGCGATTAAACACAGCAAACATGCAGACATGCGTGAACTGTTTAACGAGACGTTTGCAGCTAACTACCTCAATCCCATAAGCCCACTTCCCGGTTTACAATCTACAATGGATCTCCCTTCTTGTTTAGCGCTGAAACAAATCAGTACAGTTCATTCCACTTATTCTGATATTAACCAAGCCATTAAAACGTAAAAGCTCTAGTAGTGCTGGTATTGATGACATACCATCGTATTTGATTTCAGGTAAGTTAAAGTCCCCACATAGGATCTTATGATCGCATTGTAAGGTGGATAATTGCTCCAGAGTATCAATGAGTTGGGTCTCGTAATTACTAAAGATGTCAGATGCTCTGTAGGTGTATCGAATTAATGGTATTGGGTTATTTAAGTGTACGTTAACCCATAGAGTCTCAGGCATGTTAAGTGTACTACTTTCTAGCTGTGATACACTAAGTGCATTCAGAAAGTACATAAGACAACCCCCTCTCTTACCACTTTCACTGTCACACCGAAAGTGCGTGTAGTTATTTATCTAAACTTATCTCTTCATCCAGTATGTTTGAATGACACCAGGATTCAATGATGACAATTATAGGGGGGGGGGTTGTATGTTACAGTGAGTGCTCTGAGCATCGACAGTTTATTTAGAACAGATCTAGCATTTATGAGGATTAGGTAAAGATGAGAGTTGAAATAGCGTTTGAAGTATTTAAGATCGTTAATCAGCCCCGGATATGGTTCAGCACCCAGTAGTTCCGCTTGACATGACGACCCTATATTAAGAGGAGTTTCAACATCATGCTCACCTGTCCATCGAGTTGGTGTGTGCTGTTTTCGGTGAAGAATTAGGAATTGGAGTACTGGATTTGCTTTAGGGTAAGACATTTTTATTTTTAGTTAGGCTAGAAACGTGGGAGTGCTCTTTATTTGACCTATACCTGTGCAAGTATCAAGTGTGCTTAATGGATGCGGGTGCACTAGACTGTTTCTGTTTTCATGCAAAGGGGGTGGGGGCTGCACTAGTGGTTTAGAAGTGTTGACATCCCCACCAGTTGTTTTTTTAACGCTGACAGGGACACAGGGAATAAAAAATGATTGGATCCTTGTGATGACCATGGATTATTATTCCAACTATTGTTCGATACTAGTTGTTAGAGGTGTCAGTTCACAGACCTGCGATCTGATATCGCTGATCCGATCTGATATTTTGGATATCTTGGTTATTGCTTTCAGAATTTCCAGCATTCACTGACTTGTTGTATTTTATTTCCCTTAACTCAGCCCTAAGTTCTCCTATAGACAACTTCAGAAGTTCTATTTCTGAAGATGGTACTGAAACAGAGCTTGGTGCCTGAAGTATTTTGATAAGCACATAAGGGTTCTGTATGAGCAGAGGGTGAAAGGGACTGTCTAGAGAGCTGAATAACGACAAATATGCGAATAAAAATTGAAGTCAATGAGATGATAGTGTGACAGTATACTATCAAAAATGCATAAGTGAATTATATTATTAAAAAAGTTACTTGGATATACTGTTAAAGTCCACTGCTACAAATTATTTATATAATCCTCCACAGAAGCGTTCACTGTTTGAATTGTGTCTACTGGTAGAAGGTGTGTGCCGATTGTAGAGTTGTCTTCGGATAAGGATAGTATGTTCCTGCAATAAATCCAAAGCGTACAACACGGTATGAGTTGAGCCAGTAGACAGTAATGGTCAGTGAGAAGGAGAAGCTACTAACGACAGTGGATAGCAGCACAAATTGCTTACGGAGAGGCTCAAGCACTTGGAGGTCACTTATGTACACTGTGATTGGTAGATTTTCGCTTGCGTGGGCATTTCGGCTAATACGGTTTGTGCGTTTCCGAGGTATACTTTGAAATAGCAATAATATAATGGGATAGAGAAGGCGAACCCACCAACGTTAGAGGGTGACTCTAAAGAATAGCGGCCCAAACCGAAACGACCTTCGAACAAAAAAGTGACTTTGAGCAAGGAATCAGCTGACTGTATCATTTTCGGAAGTAATCATAGATGTTTTCGATTACTGTTTGGATAACGGACTCATAGCTCTGTCCAAAATTTGCCAGTGCGGTGGAGTTATGCATATACAAATATAAGCAGAGGCCATTGATGGCTTTGTATACAGATGTATTAGTGCCGCAGGAGGAAATCGGTTCGAGAAGGTTTGTCGTTGTTTTTTAGTTTGCAGATCCCTTAGGAACTTTTCTCTCAAGGTCTAAACTACCTTTGGCGAAAATTTTAATGATCTGTAATTTCTGGGTCCTGAAAAGAGCAGTCACAGCTACAGCTTATGAAACAGAAAATTCAGGTGTCAGCAGTGCAATGGTACAACTACTGCAGAGATGTTTCCTCCTGGAAAATGAACACCCTGACTCAAGTTCTCGGAGGAGTCGGCAGCACAGTCCATATTGATGAGACTGTACTTATCAAAAGGAAATACAACCGCGGGAGATTACAAGCAAACCAGCAGTGGATACTGCGCACTGAGGTGCTTGGGTCATTAGGCACCTTGAATGAGAATTGGCACATCTGAAACGAATCAACTAAACAAACTTGGATGGAATTTCTTACTATTTCCTCGAAATACTTTCTGTTTTTAAGCTTTCGCTCAAAAACTTCCAGCATAGCAAAGGTTTTCACCGGTAGCCTGACATCGCTGTCGCTATCATCAGCTTTGCAACCACTGAAAGTTGCCAACGCGAAGTCAACACGTTTGATTAATTGAGCCTGGGTTTCACATAGTTTTTGAAGACAAACTGTTAATTAATTACAAGATAAACATAAAACAAGAATGAACCGAACCTGCTACTATATTATCGGAATCCATCCTAGGCCGCTTAACATTACTATCCTTGGGCGACCTGAGAAACAATGTCTTTTAATGTCGACATTACTTACGTAATAGGTGTACTTGTAGCAGCCAACATGTGTGAGGAACTCTTCTGCAGTAATCCGAAACTACTTCATTGTAATGTAAGGTTGAATATCTGTCATACCTTATATTCTTTTTTGAATCACATGCACTGCTATCGAGGTCTGCGTAATCGGGGTCCTCGAAGACTTTGCACTGCTTGTCCATCAGGTCAGATGGGTAGTCGTTGCTTACGAAAACGTCATTTTTCGGCGCTCTATTTATTCAATCAAGTATATAACGATGCTTACGTTTATTTGACGCTTTTGCGTGCAAACTACAGTCGACTTGGAAGACTGACTGCAATTGGCAGTGCTGTATGTTCTTTGAAGAGCCTTGTGCTTGGCGAGCGCCTCTTGCAAGTCATCTGGATAAATAGTTAAGTGTCGATACGACTAACCTGTTTCAAATATCACCTCACAATTCTCTATCTTCCAATCAATCTTGGGATACTCCTCCTCATAGGCATTTTCCCAATTGTCTTGGCTGCATACAACAAGCTTGGGTCCAAAAAACGAAGAGCTTCGGCATATCACTGCCTCATTTTTCCCATCGATCAGTGCAATACGATATTTGCCCATATATTCTGAAAGGAACGGTACATTAGTGAATGAAGAACGAAATACCTTAAAATTATCCTACTGGAATGTATAGGGAGTCTACACTTAAACTGATATGCTAGCAAACCCAAAACACTTTGTCGATCATGTCGGCTATTACCTATGAACCCCATTAACTGCAACTGACGCCAACGGAACACAAATTAACAATGGCAACAGCTTATCTAGCCGATGTGTGAGGCATTGGTATGAAAACGTTGAAGTGATTTGTGGGTATTGCAATGCACTTATATTTAATTGTGTTAATTGCAACCCATTCAGTGTCGCCTGAGAATTGGCCTGATTTGTATATATCAAGCTTCGTTGATTCGAAAGGCTTTTTAAAAAATGGTTGCTTATCCAAACAAGGTGTGAATTTGAATAAATTGCCCTCACCCACACCACAGATAATCCCAGGTACTCCATTCACTACTACGAATCGGTCAGGCGAAACAGTTGAATAGTAAGTCTTGCCAACACAAAATGACTGCTTTGCTAAATAAACTGTAACGCATGGCGGGGTTAGCTCAGCAGGTGACTTACCTGCATTTGTAGAGCTTGCAAACACGCATCTTTCGACTTCTCGAGAGGCTACCTGTTTTGCTACCCTGAAGCCACTCATCACCCTTCCCTTGATTTGGCACAAATGTGACTCATACGGGAAGGCTGAAAAGGTATCGAGACAACCGTGTTCACAGACGTCCCCAGCTAAATGCTGAAGAGCATGCACATTGTAAACCAACTCATCAGGGTAGAGGCTGTCGAAACATAGTACATACTGCTTGAGTTGTTGTTTAACGGAGTCGCACAATTTAAGGTGGTAACGAGGATGACATAAAATGTAGACACTCGTGAACAATCTGAGAAAGTTTGCGTATAGTGGAGAGGGTAATAGGTCATGTAATACAACTGGGCCCAAATACATAAGAAATAGCCGGCATTCAGTGGCCTTCCAAAACTGAAGAAACTCCAAGCTGCGACACTTCCTTTGGAAGTCCTTAGTGATGCAGCTTTCTGCAGCCTGTAGCCTTTCGTTAATACAAGCAATTGTTTCATTGCTTAATCTGAATTGGCGTTGTTTTGCCAAACGCAACCATATACCCAATTGCCGCCTAACAACACCTAAGCAGACTAAATGCATATAATCTAATGGAAAAATCTTAACCATATCAATTGGAAGTCTCTCAAATACTGATGTGCCATGGTGGTAATCGGCACCTTCCTTACTCCTAAAGCTATTATCTGTCCTGCGACAGCTGTTAACATCCTTAAATACCATGCGCCGGTTTACATAGTTGCCAGTAACGCAACATCTGTCACAACCTTTCCTACTGTTGCGACTCGCTGTATAAGTGACGTCAGATCTTGCAGGCTTATCGCAGATAACACTGTTAAGCCGGAAGCCGATATGCCTCTCATTGATTTGTAAACCATATGCATATAAGTGCTCCATGTCAGTTACAACTGGCAATAAAAAACTATTGAAGTCAGGCGGTTTATGAAAACCACCATAAACTCCAATAAGAAATATATCACTGAGAAACGGTTTCACCAGTCGACCCAATATCGGCCAAACTTGCTGTGTACCATTGTTAAACAGTGACAATCCATCAGCATTCAGTTGCAGATTAACGCAATCAAAAGATGCAAACTGACACCAACAAGTCAGTATAGGCGTAAGTATACTTCGCAAACCAATATGATAGTAAACTCCACTACCAATAACAGTTGAGGGGCATGACTGGCTAGTTTTGAGAATGTGTCTTATATTTGTTGGTTATCTTGGAATATGCCGCTTGAACAATCGCATAATCTTTCCACCATCAACAATGGATGTTTTAGCGCACTTTGAAAAAGGAGAGTGGCATTTTTTACGTTGTGAAGTAAATTCTGCTTTTGTTGTTTAAACCACATCAGAAGTTTTTAGTTCACTTTAACTGATTTATTTAGTTCAAGTGTTGTCTGTTTTATTCACATTTTGTGTTTTGGTTGGTATTTACCTAGCTGTCACACGTATATATAAGTGTGTATTTGTTTGGCATTAACCTCACTGTTTTCACGTATATATAACTGTATAGTTGTAACAAATTAAAATTATGGCCCCAACTAACAATTGTGGTCGACCGGACTGCCACTTTCCGGTGGATGATGGGATGCAGTGTGACAACTGCAGCCTTTGGTTACACAAAGTTTGCACTGGTTTAACACCAGTAGCCTATAAGAGATGTTGCAAGCCATCATCTCCATGGCTGTACAAATTTTGCAGCAACCTGTTAGATGTGTTCATCCAAGAGGCAGTAGGACTCTTGATGTCCAAGAAATTGTCGAAAGACATAGTTGAAAAGCCTGTACCAGAAACCTTCGCCAAGGATGGCGGTTCAGGACATAGTTGTAAGATTCAGGGTGCATCACCTCCTGAAGTCTCCGAAGCGAAAGAAGCACAAAATGCCATTGCTTTTACGTTTAGGATTCATTCTCTCATGCACAGGCCAAAATCTGCTCGTCCAAACATTTGGAAAGCGGATATACAAGGAATCTGGAACGCAGCAACTGTGGTTGACTGGTCAGTTGATACAAGTCAGACTGTCGAGGAAGCTTGGGTAGGATTTAGGAATACACTAGATCGTGTCACTTCACCTTTTATACCTTGGTACACTCCTCGAAAGCCGTCGCATGAACCTCCTTGGATCACTAGTGAAATAAATAGGTTATTAAGACGGCGAAAGAACTTATGGGACCAATTTGTTATGACAGGAAGGGAAAACTTCCAGAAAGACTACCGCAAAACTCGAAACCTCTGTAAGTATGCGATAAACAAGAGTCGTGTAGAGTACGAGAGACGATTAGTACTAGATTGCGTTCATTACCCAAAAAGGTTTCACTCGTATATTAAACGTAGGACTAAAACTAGCAGTGGTATACCGTCACTCATAACCATAAGTGGAGAAGCGGCTGAGTCAGACGAAGGAAAGGTTGAAAACCTCTCTGAATACTTCTGTGACGTCTTCTCGTCTGATAGTACCACCCAGGGATATGGCGAGGTCACTGCCATCGCCACTCAAATGCCCTCAATTGTGGTAGAGCACACAAAGGTTCTCAAACTACTGTCTAAACTGAAGCCAGGTAATTCACCTGGGCCGGATGGACTTCACCCTAAGCTGTTACTTTCCTTGGCGGATATAATATATATTCCGCTTACGGAGATTTTCCAAATGTCTCTGACGCAGGTTAAGCTACCCAGGGACTGGAAGGATGCCACTATAAGCCCTATCTTCAAGGACGGGGATAGGCAATTGGTATCTAACTACAGGCCGGTAAGTCTGACATGCATTATTGCAAAGGTACTGGAAACTATTATAAGGGATCAACTATTAGCTTATGTTGAAACACATGGCTTGTTGGCTGTGGAACAGCATGGATTCCGACCAGGACGATCCTGCTTGACAAACCTACTATTGGCTAGGGAAGACTGGGTTGAGGCCAGAGATAGGGACCATCTGTTGGACGTGGTTTTTGTTGATCTTAGCAAGGCGTTCGACGAAGTATCCCACTTAGGTCTCCTTAGTAAACTGAAAGGTTTCGGACTAGACCAATGCCTATGTGAGTGGTTTAGAGATTACTTAATGGATAGAAGGCAGAAGGTTAGAGTTAATGGTGTACTATCAGGATGGAAAGCAGTATCCGGTGGAGTGCCCCAGGGAACTGTATTAGGTCCATTGCTATTCCTATTATACGTTAACGAATTACCAGGGATTCTTTCTTCATCTTCATTATTATTTGCAGATGACATTAAGGTATGGAAAACTGTACACAATAACGAGGATAGGTCGGCCCTACAAAATGACTTAGATAAATTAGCTGAGTGGTCAAGCCTATGGAGTTTGGAAATGAATGCTAGGAAAAGCGCGGTAATGCACTTAGGTCAGAAGTCTCATACGTCGTACTCCCTGGTGGATGCAGAACTACCTGATGTTACCGAACAGAAGGACCTAGGAATCATTGTCAGCAACGATTTGAAAACAACTGCAAATTGCAATGCAGCCGCAGCTAAAGCTTTTCGAATGCTATGGGCAATTCGAAGGGCTTTCAAACGATTAGACGAGGGCATGTTCCATATACTCTACGCAACATATGTCAGGTCTCATCTAAAATACTGCATACAAGCGACGAGTCCATGCTTCAAAAAGAAGGCACATATTCTGGAAAGAGTACAGAGAGTAGTTAATGGTATCTCACACCTTCCTTATGATAAGAGGATGGAGCATTTAAATATCTTCCCGTTATCATACCGAAGGAAGAGAGGCGACTTAATTTTAGCATACCGTATACTTAAGGGTGATTTAGGAACTGACCTTTCTAACCTTTTCTCCCCTTCTAGGATACATTTACGGGGTCACCGCAAAAAGGTGCTCAAACCAAGGACGATTAAAATACGTGCAGAATTTAGATTCTCTCACAGAGTGGTCAACGATTGGAACTCCTTACCTGATTCAGTAGTATCAGCTCCATCGGTGAACGCTTTCAAAGAGAAGTTAGATCTCTGCAGAGATATACTTTGCAAGGATTAACACAGGCCACAAGAGCCTTCTATTCTTATCATCTGAATCTGAATCATAAGCTTTAAGGCAGTCTTCCTAAGCTCTGCCTTTGAATTGCGTTCTTTCGCCTTATCGGAACGTATCTCATGGGACAAAAGAGCGCCCGCAGCATTACCTTATAAAATAGTTATCACACGAAATACTAAGAAACCAACTTGGTAAAGTGGTTTGCGTGTCACTTTGCACGTTAACGACGCTACAAGAAGTTTCATCAACTAGACATTCACCAGCCTCGACTCTGAAATCGGGAAGTATCATCATGGCTACGTCACTGAGCAACTCCGATTTCAATCTCTTAGTTCTTCTATACAATGTGGATCGGTGGCCTGTCTCTTTTTCAAACAAACCTAAAGCACAAGGCTATATTAAAGAGAATAAAGTACTTCTAAGACGTCCAGGGGTATTCACATTACTACCACTTGGTACTACTTCACTTTCAGTATCCATTTTATTACCTTAAAAAAGACATTACTGTACATACTTAACTCACCTAGTCAGGTGCACGACGAAGAATTTGAAATCGCGGCTTCGGAAGTCAAACTTCAGTTTGAATTCACATAAACAAACATGTCAAAATAATGGAAATGAAATCGTCACCATTTGTCTTCATGCCAATTCACAGTTATTACAGACGCATTGTATAATATTCAAGCTGAAATGTTCCTCACCTCATGCATTCCCCATCTTAGTATGACTGCGCTACAAAAACAATTCACCCCATTCTTCCCATGTTTCCCCTGTTTCTCATATTTTCCCACATTTCCCACGTCTCCAGAAAATAGTTGCCCACGTTTGCCCACTTTTCCCATGTCACTTGAATAACTAGCCCACTTCTTCCCACTTTACCCGTGTTACAAACGAAAACAGCCCACTTTATCCCACTTTGCCCACATTTGAACGGAAAACTGCCCACGTTTTTACCCACATATCCCAGGTCCAAAAAAAGTAACCGACTGGGTGGGTATCTACGACACGACACCGCGCAAAGGGTATATGGAAGCGATTCCCAATCGCAGTGCAGCAGTATTAGTGCCTATTAATAAGCGTTTGGTGTTGCCGGGGACGACCATTCATACGGATGAATGGAGCGGATACCGTCAATTATCGAATCATGGGTACATTTATCATGTTGTTAATCATACGGACGGTTTCTGGAATCCTTTGGATGGAACCCACACCAGTTCCAGTGAAAGATTTTGGAGTCGTATAGAAAGACGTATAAGAGCGGTTAATGGATCGAGAAATCCCATGATTCACAGTCACCTGGATGAATTTATGTACCGAAACTGGTTTCATATGACTATGAAGACTCGCATGAGAAACTTGGAGGTTTTCTTGCAACATATACGCGAACGCCATTCTTTGTAACTGTTTATTATGATTGCATTACTTCTATATAAACCGTTTTTTACAATTATGCGCCTTTCTTTTTGAGCCTTCTCATTGGCCGAAGTTGTCCCTGTCAAGGTCATTTTTGCGTTAAAATGTAGTTTCGGTTTGGGCCGCTATTCTTTAGAGTCACCCGTTAGAGTATATTGCAAATTGAACTCGGAAGTTATATGTATTTAGACATGAATCGCTTAAAACAAATGTCATGTACAATGTTTATAATCTCAACATCCGACTAAAATTATAACATCATATTGTTACGTACTTCACAAGGTTACTGAATTTTTTAGGAGTAGTGCTAATACTAGTTGTTATTAAGGTTTTATTCTCAATTCCAGCGCGACGCTCACGGCATACAAGTGAGTTTTTTGGCTAACTATAACCATTTGTAGGGAGCGTGTGGCTTGATGGAGCAATTAAAGACGTAAAATTAGTTACCAAATTTACACGGGATTGAGTTCGTTGCTTTTTACTTTGAGTGACCATAACTATTTAATATGAAAGTTAATGGTTACAAGTTTGAAAGTAGTTTAGTACTTGTGCAAGGACTACAAGAAGATAAATTTTATGTAACGAATCACGCAGAAGTGCAACGCGAACGTTGACCGTACTACACCATTAATGTGCTCCACTTTTCAAAATAAGTGTAAACTAGGATGGCTGAATTGATTGAATGCGTAAGTGTAATTGTGTTCGAACACTATCGATGGATATAAGAGGCGAATTATAAGTACTTCAGTCAAGCCTTATTTATTTAGTGTTCCCTTGAAGTCCTAGTGGAGCGTAGGGCTTCAACTGCACGTCTCCAGTGCTTCTGTCTTCTGCTGTACTTTCCACCTGCATCCATGTTAGTCCATACTGTTTCAACTCCTCTTCACACGATATCCTCCATGTCACCCTTGCACTGACGTCTCACCCTCCTCTTTTCTTTCATGTTCCACTCGAGGAATGGCCTGAAGAGTGATTTCACCAACCGGCCTCCTCAACGAGTGTCCAATCCATCTCCACCTTCTCCTGCATATTTGCTGGGAGATTGGTTCTTGTTTTGTTTGTTCCCATAGTTTCTTGTTGGTGATTCTGTCCGGCCCAGCCGTCTTTTCTTCAAAATGGAACCAGGGAAGACAAGGTCTGCAACAGGCTGTTGGAAATATTCTTTGTGACCCACCCGCCAAGTTTCTGATCCGTACAGAAGAACTGACTGACTTGATGTTTGTATTTAAAATCCGACTGAATTTTGTTGGTGATGCTGAGTGACGAAGATTTCCAGATTGGTTTCAGGTTGATGAATGTGTTTCTCGCCTTCCCGATCCTCGCTCGATTTGACATCCTCATCCGTTCCTCCTGTAGTTGAAACAATGCCCCCTAGATAAGTAAATGAAGTAACCTCTTTCAAATCCCTCCCGTTGATGGTGATTGACGCTGGATGGTGCTGCTGTTGTTTTTGTTGTTGTTGGTTGGTTATTTTCATAACCTCCGTCTTGTCTATGTTCACTTGGAGTCCTGTCTTTGCTGCTTCTTCGACCAGTTTGTCGGTTTTCGCTTGTAAGTCTTCGATTTTATGTGACATCAAGCATAAATCATCCACACGCGAAATCCAGGTCTTCTAGGTTCTTCACTTCGGTCCAGGATATTCCCGTCTTCTCGTTTCCCACTGCCTGACGCATAATCTGGTCCACCACAATTAGGAATATCATTCGTGATAATAAGAACCCTTGTCTGACTCCCGTGTTTACTCCAAACGCCTCGCTGAGTTTTCCATTGTGGATCACTTGACATGTGCCGTTGTTGTACAGCTGTTGAATAAGGTTGATGAATATTTGGGGTACGCCGTAGTACTCGAGTAGTTTCCAAATTACTTCACGATCAACGCTGTCGAAGGCCTTCTCGAAGTCTATAAAGTTGAGGTAGAGGTTTGATTGCCATTCCACCCTTTGTTCGAGGATGATGATGCGTAGAGTTGCAATTTGGTCGGGCGTTGATAAGGCATATCCCCTATTTGAAGTGGCGCCTCTGGCTTAATCTTGATGGTATTTGCGCGGTTTAGTTGATTCGAGTTGGACCTAGTCGTCCAGCAAACGCAGTAGACGCGATTTAGGTGCTTATTTTGCTCTTGTTGGATGAATTTATAAGAAAATTATTGTTCGATATTGTTCTTGAGCATTTGCTTATTGCCTGTTTGACAGGACGCTTAAATACATGGTTCATGCAGTGATATTTGGCATGCCAAGTAAGCTTCGCGTACATTTCGACGACTGTCATTCAATAAATTTCTTTGCAGATTGGCGGAAACTTGTACTCGGTCTCAAATTTCCCTATCAGCATTTGTGCAGTACCTATTACTGCTGCAGGAACCGAGGAGTATGGTTGATATCAAATTTTGCATCCTTCCGCACTTTTGTGTGGTGTTTTGATAGCTGAAAGTCAATGGAATGCATAGATACAAGCGAAAATTAGTGTTCACAAATGGGAAGAGACTGTAATATGTTTTACGATCACTTAAAACATTCAGGGTTTTCTGCCAAAATTTTTAAATGAGTTAAATGCACACTGCAACATTTTAGTAACTTGGTGGATTTCAATACCATCCTCGTGATCAGGTACGTAAAGACATCTGACGTGTGCGTCACTTTGTCCTATTAGTGAGTTTGGTTTCATAAACTTCCGATTTTTGTTATTGTCCTGACGCCACATTATTCGCGCTTGTTCGAAGTTAATTCACAAAATTATTTTAAAACCACGTAGAAGTAGTGTCCGACATCTCTTAAAGCTATGGACGTAAGGTTTAGAAATGGTTGCTGTATCCATTTAGGGAAGGCTCATCGATTTCTGCAAGTAAGGGCTACGCATCATATTCCTAAATGCCTCCAGAAGCAACAGAATCTTCAGAAGTTATTAATGGGGTCCCAGCTCCTCTATTTCGAAACATATTATAGGGACAGGACATAAAACTGACGTTTGCACATTTTTTAAACCTATCTGTAAAACGTGTTTGGATTGCATCCTAAAGTTTGTGGAAGCCGAAGTGTGATTAGGAAGTTTAAACCACTTTTGTGAATTCCAAGACTATTCGTCATCACACGAAACCTTCTTTGTTAAACTTCGTTTTGATACTAGTCAGGGTAGATGTACTAGTCTCTCTGATATTTGGTTTAGTGATCTTCATTGTTATTTTGACCTCCAATATGTGGTTTTAATTCCACCTAAATTTATTTTCTAGACTTTTAACTGTATTAATCTCATATGTATTCCTATAACAAGTCCATGCGTGACCAGATTGTCCAAAATGTGTTGCACAAATACAACACTACACGACTCAGACAAATTACGTCTTCTTATTACTTCGTCTAAATATTCACTTGTGTCAAAAATAGTGACTGATGTAATCGCACATCGATATAAACTTTCATTAATTCTTACTGTGCTATCTCGTTAATATTATATTGGTAGTCATATTCATGTATACATCCTGTGAACCCTTGTTTTCTTTTTTAGATAATCTGTAGTCCCAGTGACCTCGTGGGATTCGTTGCTGAAGAGAGTGGTTTCCAGTACCGTTGATTTTGTATTTTGTGTCGAATCACTAATAAATGTATTCTCTATACCTCAAATAGACATTCTACTTGTTAATAGTCACTACTAACTTTATAGAATGTTGTGAGCTACAGAGTTATGGGGTTAGGGTCATGTGTTGTATTGAGTAGCGCGTTTAGAAGATACGTCCGCCCCTGAGGAATATTGTCGTCAATATGGAGTACATTCTCGTGATAAATCTGTTAGCAGTAATTATTATCAGTACCTATATTTCGTATGGATGGTATATAACGAAACGTACTAATTCAGTAGTCAAAGGTTAGAAATATCCGTTAAAATTGAAACAGGTGCTCATGTAAGGGAAAACTGATTAATCGAAAGTTGAAACATCACGTAAGTGATAAAGTTTATAGCATTGTTTACATGCGAATAGTTAAGGTTATTTATTTAGAAATGATGGTAACTCGTTGATGGTTTAAGGGATGTTCTGTTTGATAGGAAATAGATGGGACATTGTAACTGAAAAACAGTGTAACTGGATAAGCAACATCAGCTGGCCAGTATACACATATTTTGAAGTAAAACACGATCGGGTAAAGTATTTCGAAGACAGGAGTAGAGCAGTCTTCTGGAACTATTAATTTAGTGAGCAATTAAATTTGTCTTTGAATTAAGACTGAAAGTAAGCGGCATATTGGTAAGCTAAACGATTATCATTATTCGGTTTCGTTAGAATAAGTATCCGAGTACTGTTTCACTCATCATTCTGTCTTTTGAATAACTTAGTAACATGGCGTTTACTTTCGGATCCAAATTACTAAGTAAAGGTTAATATCCCTAAGATGAAATTGTCGCCAAAGTAAGTAAATATGTTCATATCTAGAAAATACTAAGGTTTGGAGTTGTTTTTTTACTACCACAACACCAGGTGACTCACCAATTAGTCACAAAGTAAAACTAGATCTGTCAAAGAGAGTCCGCTCCTGACTTCTAGGTTTCGTGAAGGTAGAACTATATACATAGGTTAATAGGATTAGACGCATGATGTCAATTCGAAACTAGGTAATTACGTTTCGCAGCTACAGAAAACACCACGTTACAATCTATTCCTTTAATCGTGTCAATCAATGTGACATCAATTAAGACTAGAGAAGGAACACCACTGGTTTTCACAAAATCCATTTGTGTTCCCTAATATAATGTACATTCCGTAATTATAGGCAAACTAGGAAACGCACCAAGTCATCACATATACGAACAATAATTAATAATTAATTTAAAGGAATGCCTACTCGATATGGTCCAGAGTTCATGTGAAGTGACACATGCCTACATCTGAAAGTGCGTGTGTAAGGTATCGCATTTCCTCAGCCTTTCGTTTAAGTGACTCAATGGGTCGCCTCCATATTTAACAAATGCTCAGTCCATGAATTCTACTTGTACCTGTAAAACACAAAGAATACCCTGCTGGGATATGGTGCTGTGTTACACTAGAGTCCCTCAGTTTACAGGTAAATCACACTTAATATCAGTATTGCGGCTTTTAGTTGAAAAAGTCATTCGACTGTGTCACAGATGCTTTTGGCTGGATTCCTCAGTACCAAGTATTATTCCTTATGAGAGTGCATTGAAGAAACCCTGCAGGGTGATATTGAAGCTTCGCCGAAAATTGAATAGAAGCATTTCACTCATACAAGATGTATGCAGTAAAGAATACATTATTAACTCATTGCGCTCACTCCTACATTACCCTATAAAATTCTCTAGTTTGGAAATGAAAAATCCACATATATATTGTGTCGTTAACTTCAGATACACACTAATATCTAAATTTCATACGCCTTCTGTCTCACTACTCCATGTAATAATAGTTTGACTGTTATTTCCGAATGCAGTAATAAGTATTTCATGGGCCACGAGTAGCACTTGGTATTCAGCAGAGGTATGGGCACTTAGTGATTGTAATTTAGAGAACTGATACGACAAGGTTAGCTTTTTTCTAATATATACGCAACTATCAACACAATGAAAAGATAATGACGAATTGTTATCACAAGCATTCTATTTACTATGGAGGGAATGTTATTACAAGCTAACTTCACAGTAACATGTACAAGTCTTGCATGTCATTGCATCAGTAATATTAGCACACTAATTGTATTACGGCCAAGTGTAAATGATTTAAAGGCATCGTAACAATAACTTTGCGGGAGGTAGATGTATTGAAAGACTGCTTGCAGACACTATGTATGACGACATCTAGTAGAATGTCTACGGAGACTGACAACCTGCAATGAGGAAGACAAAAAGGAAACAATTAGGAGACACATAAGATAAGTATTTTTGACATAAGTATAAAATTTGGGCACTGTGGTAGAGTATAACTCCATTATGGATACGATTTTATTTTGATAAATCACACAGTGTTGTACAGCAATATTACTTGGTGGCGTTTTGAGCACAAACTATTGCTCATGATCATATCAAGTCAGTCACACAACTTTTTGCCTCATTCATATACATGAGTATTTTAGTTAAGCGTACTACAGGGATAGAAGGTCACTCATCTCATTCACTTCTATTCACACTATTTCTTACGTCCGTGTTACTGACTTTTGGTTTATGTTTTCCTCTTCGGTGCACTTTATCTGGACAGTTTAAGGAATCGGGAAATGCACAGAGTACTTAGGAAACGGCATGAATAATTGTTTAAGCTAATTAACACTAGGTAGTTGTGACACTACGCATCTGCAGTGACAAAGCTGACTGACTGAGTTTTAACATGGAAATGAGCACAGAAGTGTAGCAGTTCGATTTGTGACGTTCCACACTTGAAAAATATTATATTTAGTTGGTAATAAGCAAAACATATTTCATCAGATGTGTTTCAACTTCGCATTTGGGCTACACGATAAAATTAACTAACTAATGAGATATAACGGGACAGAGTGTGAGAGTTATCTCGGGTAAGAGGAGAAATTATTGTAAGATCACTTTTTTCAGTTAGACAAGAACTAAATGAAAAAATACGATTACCATTTGTTGACATTTTGCCTATTTTTATCCACGTTTTAGCATTTCAGTATACCTGGACTATAGACCATTCTGACAGACTGACTTTCAACATAGAAGCTTGCACACAAGTGCACCCGCTTAAGTTAGCACATTCCATGTAGCACACAAAGGTAGAAGAAAAAAGAAATTAAATGTCACTATAATGAGCATAAATGTGATGAAAAACAAACAGTCATATGGAAAAAATATAAGGGTTGCTCAGATATGTGAGATTACATAGAGTGAATGCATCTGTGTCATTAACAACGTTTGGAATCACATTTCTACTTAACACTAAGCTTAACCCCAATATTACTCACCATATTAGACTACTTAACACAGAAGAAAGGGTACAGACACTACGATCAAAAACCAGTAGTCTTTTCATATCTTCCAGTTTCAATGGTCACTTATCGCAGCCTAAGTGGACAATACCATCAGCATACACTAAGTTGACAAGACTGTTCCCTGGTAAGGGCCTAAAGTGAGTAACAGACAATTCGGTTAATACATTTATGATGAAACTGAACTAAAATAAGGACGACAGTTGTAGAAATGAGCCTTGTACTACATCCTTCTTTGAAATATCAGTTCCTTCATAGTTTAGTTTCAGTAATAAGTGAATGGAATGCAGTCTACAGATTCATGAAATTCGCATACTGACGTACTACTTTCCTAGAATCCTAGTTGATGTCTCCTCAGGAAAGTGGGAAATGAGCATTCCACTTGCGTAAACTCAATAGGCTGTGAACTGCTGACAATGAAAACGACAACAATTTTTGGTATTACTTAATTCCAAAAACGATTACATAATCTTTTATTCCGACTTCTGGTTCCATCAGATGAAAT
Organism: Trichobilharzia regenti; assembly: GCA_944472135.2. Lineage (NCBI taxonomy): Eukaryota > Metazoa > Platyhelminthes > Trematoda > Strigeidida > Schistosomatidae > Trichobilharzia > Trichobilharzia regenti. The sequence goes on along the minus strand of OX235264.1, from coordinate 115,092,290 downwards.
TAAAGGGAAGAGCTGGGAATAGAGGGGATGTTGAGGGTTAGACAGCATAGATTTAGACCATTTCTCACATGAGTTTAGATGTCTTGTAACTAATGCATTAACGAGTTGACTAAATGGTACACCACTTGCCCTAATGACAACCTTAATACCTTGCACAATACGACATAGTCGTTTTTGAGTAATTCAGGAAAGAACAAGGGTGAGCAGTAAAGACCAATGCAAGAGTTAACAAGTTGTAAAAGAGAGGTTGAGTGATTCCTGACTGTCCTGAATACATAACATGGTAAGCTAGACTGAAGGTTTTCTTAGAAATCGACAAGATATAGAATGACCAAGAAAGACCAGAGGAGAGAACTACTTCAAGGAATTTTTTTTCTGATAGACTTAGTTTCTGTTTCAGTTCCTTTGTAAATCATGTCTCATAAACCGTTAATGCCCAGCTCTCGCTACGCTCGGGCCCACGCTGTTCCTTGAAGATAATAATAATAATAATAATATATTCTCATTTTTTACATGAGGGACGCCAGTTTACAGGCATCATCAATTCGATAATTTACACATAATATTAATAAGCATATTTAGTAAAGATAATATAATAAAGTACATTTTTTTCCCTAGCTATGTAGGGTACACCAATTGTATAGGCATGCATAAATATTGTTTTAATAATAATAATATATTCCTTCCTGTTTATGCAGGAACATACCTATTGTACAGGCATGGATAAGTTATTATATAAATTACACATAATTTGATGTATAATGGACTTACAGTTTGGTTGTTCTTTCTGACATCAAAGTCAGTCGGAACAGTCTGCTATAAAGTCTGTTTGTGTAGCACATAAAGAGATATAGAAACATTGTCTTCGCATTAACAAAAAACCCAGACATCAGATGAATGTAATACAGATATCTGGGAAAAATAAAGCTTGAAGTCAATTCTCTTATATAACTTTGTTGTGAACAGCATCCATGGCTTGAAGTTTATTGATGTATTATGTTGAGATCAGTGATATATTTATTACATTTTTGCAGCAGTCTTATCGTAGTTTCATAACAGGAAAGAAATTTGATCGTGGAGGCGAAAATTAGATAAGGTCATGTCGGTTTGTTTTACTGCATCAAATGGTCCCGAGGTCGATTCCAGAATTCCCCATTTGCGCCATTTGTGTCTGCATGGTGGACTGTACTCGTAAGTTGAGTAAAATGTTGAAAACCAGTTGCTTCATTATTTCAGATCATGAATACTCATTTACATCGTGTCCGCCAGCTTCTTTAAATGGTAGAATTGGATCGTTCCTGGAATTTGAGTGATTATGGGATAAATGGTTTGTAATTAATTTTTGATTCAGCGACCGGTGAATTTTTTATTCTTTTCGATCTAGTACCAGAATAACTGCGAACCATTCCATTCAATATGTCGAATAAGGCACGCAGGAGGAGATCATTACCATGGAATGAGTCAACTTGATCTGAGATGCAGCTTTCAGCATGTCTTCGTTATATCATAGATATCCAGGTTTATTTGCGGCGAAGTTTAAGAATAGGGTCCCAAAACCTTCAACGCTCAAATGACCTTGAACGCATGCTAGTCGTTGGCTAACGGTTCCTGTCATTATCATGGCTGAAATATCAACCCTATTCATCAAATAAGGAGCAAGTTTCACCCAGATAACACTTTTATTACTGTTTGGACAATGTGTTAACATCTCGTTAGGGTTATGATGGGGGTTAAGGCGAATATTGTGGTTAGGGTTAGGGTTACGGTCATTGTGTGCGTCGGTGGCACAATTAGGGTTTAGGGTTAGGGTTATGGTTAGGGTTTAGGGTTAGGGTTATGGTTAGGGTTTAGGGTTAGGGTAGCGATTAGGAATAGATTTTTCGTTTATTTCAAGTTCTTTTGTTATCCTTATTTCCCTTGTATGTAGCCGCCAATGCTCCTACTGGAACCATAGTAACTAAACCGAGGGCTGAGGAGAGGACTACACAGCAAGAGAAGAGAGATGAACCATTCCCAAAACAGCACACCTTCAGTCTCTTTGGTGAATACATCTACAGAAAGTAGTCCAAATTAGCAACTGATACTCTTCATCGCAACTGGAACGTATTTTTAAATCATATCAGAGAAATATAATCCGTTTAATGTTTTTTTCATGCATTTTTGTGTAAATATACGTTAAATTTTATGCAAAATTCCTCCTATTTTCTGATTGGTCGGCTCAAGGTCATTGTGCGTTCGCATCTCTTGGGACTCCATTCTTAAACTTTGCCTTATTTGCGCTGTAGAGGCAGTGATTTGGATTATGACGTATTCTAAAAAGTCTCCGTGCCCATTTGAAGTATACATTTGCTTTGAAAGGATTACTTTGTTGGCTCCTACCCCCACTGAGTGTTAACAACAGCTGCTGTGGGTTTATGTATTTCCTCGCCTTTTTGGATAAAACATCGCCGCATTCTTTTTGGGTAGGAGACCAGTTGGTGGATTATAAATGATGTCCAAGTAACTTTTATCTTTTCATGTGGTGTTGCGGTAAGTTTCTACCTTGTTTTCTCATATTTCATTCGTATGTTGATTATGGTTCGCCCTTTGTATCAGGTAGACATAGTTTGAACGACTCTTGGTTGAATGGGTGTTATTGTCATGACTGCTGCTTTTTTGTCTGGAATTATAAATAGAGACAAAACAAACAACAGGTGTAGTCTCTGAGTTCATACATTAAATGGGCCTATGATTTCTGAAACTCTTACATGGGAATTACCATTGGTATCAATTACAAACTCACTTAGTGTGTCATTAAGTGCCTTTTCAAAGGAGGCCAATGTGCTTGCTAGTCGTATTTTCTCAGGTAGTTTGTTCCATATTTGGGCATACCTAATCAAGAAAAACTTTTGCCTGGTGGCTGTTTTACATGGTTCTATAGCCACTGTACCTTTAGTGTGCCTAAGGTTGTATCCTGTGTTACCTGAGGACCGAGTATAGTTAGCAGGGGTATACACTATTTGGTTAAGAAGCTTATAGAAGAGTAACAGATTTAGTCGCAGTCGCCTTAACCATAATGTTTCTAGTCCCAGGATTTCACATCTGGTAGAGTAGTTTGTGCCGTTATCGGTTCCGAGTACTTTTCGCGTGAAGTACCTCTGTACTCCTTCTACTTTCAGTTTGTCTTCTATGCGTGTACTGCTGAATATGAATGAGCAGTAATCTAGGAGTGGGCGCACACATACCTTGTACAGTAGTATTCTGGACTCGTTTCTGTAGAAGTTCCTGAGTAGGAAACCAATAAGCCTTCGTGATTTCGACACTTGATTCGAGATATGCTCTGAAAATGATAGATTGTGTGAATATTTCAGTCCTAGGTCTAGTACAGATTTGAGTCTGGGGATTTTGTGGCCCTGAATTGCTAGGTTGAGGTCAAGGTTGGAACAGCCTATGCAGAGCCATCCACACTTTTCAACATTAAACTCAAGTCTCCACGTGTCACACCATCTATCCATTTTTGCTAATTCTTCATGTATGGAGTTCATAGTTGGGCCGATATCTGTATTTGTGCAGGTATATGTCACCTTCAAGTCATCTGCATACAGTATTGGCTTGCCTATACTAAAACATTCACATATACTGTTTATGTATATAATGAAAAGAAGGGGTCCCAATACACTCCCCTGGATGACACCACTGCTGATTGGTCTAGGTCTGGAGGTCATTGAGCCAACTTTAGTTGTCTGATTCCTGTCATACAGAAATGATTTTATCCAATTGTAGAGGGGGTTGCGTATCCCTAGTGAGCATAGCCTACCGACTAACAGACTATGTGGGACTCTGTCGAAGGCTTTCCTTATATCGAAATAGAGGATAATCACTAGCTCTCTCCTATCTCTTCTATAGGTGACTTCGTTGAAAAAGTCTATATGGCAAGTGACGCAAGATCTTTTCTTGAGGAATCCGTGTTGTGACAGGTTGATGAGTTTATGTTTTAGAAAGTAGTCTGACATTTGGTCTTTGATTACTTTCTCCATGATCCTTGATATGACTGGTGTTATATTGATAGGCCTATAATTACATGCACTAGTTTTGGCCCCTCCTTTATGCTTAGGTAATATATATGTGTTTTTCCAAGTTTCAGGGTAGGTTTCGGTCACTAGTGAGATATTAAATATTCTAAGTAATAATACAATCATATCCGTACCACCGTTTTTGTATATGACGGATGGTATATCGTCTATCCCACAACTACTGTTAGCTTTTAATGTCCTTACCGCCGATGCTATATTTTGTATATTAAAGTTTATTTCACCTAACTTGTAGTTATTTTTGCAGGTTATGTCGAGAATTGGGGACGGATGTGCTTTGGTGTTATTGGAGAACCACTCACTCAGGAGTTCACTAATGATCTGGGGATCATCATAAATTATATCTTCGTGTTCTAAATGACTGATATTGTTTTCTTCACCCTTCTTCATCCGTTTTTGCAAGATTTTGCAGAGTTCCTGGGTTTTAGAGGTGCCCTCTAGGGCTTTATTTTCCTCGACTTGTGCTTTCATTTTATGTCTCTCATCTAAATTTTTAAATATTTCGTGTATCAGGTGTAATGCATTAAATTCTTTGTATAAATAAAATCTCCTTTTTAGTTTCCTTAGTTTTATTCGCGTTTTGCGATCTATGAACAGAGTTGGTGTCTTTAGGGCAGATTTCAGGGGTGCGATTGTGTCTCTTACCGAACTGATTGTCTTGTAGAAGGTATTTAGTATTACTTCTAAGTTATTATTGGTGAAGTATTCACCCCAGTCTGAGCTTCTCAAGAGCGTTGGTAGGAATTCCCAGTCGGCATTTCGATAGTCCCTATATTGATAGTAAACCGGGGAACTCTTAGGTGTGTGTTTAGTTGTTAGTTGTAAGGGTAGGGTGCAGTACAGTATGTTGTGGTCACTGTTGTCGAGTTTATCCCTCACCTCTATCGAGATCGGCTCTATTTTGTGACAGAGGATTAAGTCGAGTATATTGTTGTGTCGTGTTGGGAGGCGTACGCACTGCTTCCATCCTCCCACATCTATGGCTTCTAGGATCACCTCGTAGGTTCTCGGTCCAGTGCAGGTATCCCAGTTCACTCCAGGGAGGTTGAAATCGCCACAAACTAGTTTGTAGTCGAATTCCAGCTTAGGTACAACCTCTAGTATTTCTCCGATAACCGTATCAGTCGTTATAGGGCTGTTAGGGGCTCTGTATATACATCCCACAAGAATGTTATTTTCATTCGTGTGGATGCTTATCCACTTGGATTCTGGGAGTTTGTCGATAGTTAGGTTTGTAAAGGTATTGGAGTTAGTGGATTTAGAGGCATATATTAGACAGCCGCCTCCTCTCTTGTCTACTCTGTCATTCCTGTGGATGTTATAGTTATCGATTATCAGCTTTGTGTCAGGTATATCAATAGTAAGCCAAGTTTCAGTTACCAGAATCAGTGTTGGCCGCTCCATGTATACCAAGCTGCGAAGGGAAGTTATTTTGTTAAGGAGAGATCGAGCATTTAAAAGCATAATTTTCAGAAAACCAGGGTTGTTGGGATAGTTAGTAGGTTTTCTTGTTACTATCCCTAACTCCTGGTTGCCTATGTTATGTTCGGAGGAATCCTCATATGAGACATTGTCAGCGTGTTTACTATTCCCTGGACAAATTGTGCTGCGAGGGGGGCTATTGCTTGCTGCAGCCGAAAATAATCCTGTTGCATATTTTGACTATTAGCATCCATGGGTCGGCATCTGCGTTCATCTACTGGTGATATATGGTCTGCCCTGCAATTTGGGTTGTAGTTTGCTGGACCTGGGTACCCTGTGTTAAGACTACCCTGGTAGTTGTACCTCATGGGGCTTTCATAGCCGTATGCATATTGGCTCACGTCACGTGCGTGAGTGAAGTTATTGAGGGGATCAAGTGTCGACCTGTTCTCATTATGTTGATGAGGTTTAACATATATAGTGCGGGAGTCTGGACGAGAATTTTCGTTAATATGGTGCCTATATGAGTCCCGTTTAGTGCCCCATGTATCCCGAGGATCCATTCTACGTTGCATTCCCAAGTTATGTGCGTTGTTAGGCATGTTACTTCTAGTCCGGGAAGGGGTATTCCTTCTCATATGCTGCGTGACGTCTTTGGGAATGTGCTTCGTTACCCATGCTTTGTCATTTTTTAGACTGACACGCTGCTTATTTGACTTATTACGAGGGAGGTATGTCGAAGTCTGGGGTGGGACTCTGGGTTTTGTGGTCTTTTTTGCGGTTTCTACTGAGGGACTCTCTGGCTTGGATCCAGATTGAGTGTGGTCTGCCAGTAGTTTCTGGTCAGCCATAGTTTGTGCGTCTATGTCAACCTCATGTAGGTCAGCAGGTTTTCGAGATGTGCTCTCGTGCACTCTAAGACTGCACCCAGTGGCACTGCTCTTACTGAGTTTTGGGTCGCTCTTACTTGCCGTTTTTTCTCCTAACACTATACACGTGACTTGCTGTGCCTCAGTGTCCGTCGACTCTTTAGCACTGATACCAGATGTATTTCTCAGTGTTGTCAACTTTGTGTCGAAGGAGTTCTTGGTTGCTTGCCTTTGGTTTGGTGTTTTATCCGAGACTACTTTGATAGTCTTGAATTTAGTGGCAGTAGCCAGAAGATCTTCGGCCATCTTAAATCGTTCAGCTGTTATGTAGCTGTCGAACCTAAAGAGTATAGGACAAGGATACTTCAGGTCTTTTTTGCTTAGGCGAATGCACTGACAAGGTGCATTCAATAGATTTGCAGCCTTCAGCAATGAGTGCTGGACTGACTTTATGGGCTCACTATCCGGTACATTATATACTATTGCGTTTTGTTTTGAAGCCAGCCTTTTAACAACTTCGCTGGATAGAAAGTCGATGGCGTTTTCTAACTCCTTCGCATTTTCTGAGTCAGTATGAGTCATTCTAGAGGTCATATTAAAAAGCTTTAGGATTGTAGGATCCTGCATTTCTTTTTTCATACGTGAGATAGTTTCAGGTATACATTCTAGGGAACTTAATTTCGTTTTTAATTCATCTATCTGTAGCTGCATCTCTTTAATTACGCACGTTAAGTAAGAGAGCTCTACTTTTTCAGACAGAACATCTTCCACCTGTATTACAGGGGTCAGAGTTATGTTCGAGGCTTTTATGTTGGGTGAACTACTAATAATATGGGGTGGTAATGTGTTATTAGACGAGCCGGTGCTATTTTCTAAATTACTGGTGTTCACACGAACACGCTTTTTAGAATTTTGAACCATCGTTATTAAAGATCAATTATTAGTAACCAATAAATGAATATAAGCGAAAACACGTGCAAAAGCGTCACCTGATTTGAACGTACCGGGCTATATCATTCAATGTATCATTGCAATGTATAATGATACCAGTATACTTCGTACTGTCATGATGTCCACTTTTGGCTTTAGTGCAATTATTTTCAAGCCAGTTGTATTTATTTCATGCCTTTTTGTCTATTTGGTGCACAACCGTACCCTCCAGAGAATAGGAATGGAATAAGCCGAATCAAATTCATAAAGAGCTATAAAATTTTAGGTTTAATGGAATATAATGAGGATCAAGTTAAGACGTTATTAGAAAATGAATAAGATAAGACATTGTGAAGTGGTATTTAAAGATCTGACAATGGATAGCGAGTTAATTTATAAGATGCCCAATAAATCTGTGCAGATCCCGCGTGGTCGCATCTCAACACTAGGCTGAGCAAATGGTATATATTTAAAGGTAGAAGCATGATCTGTCTAGGCGTTTATTATTATCTTTTTCAAGATAAAGATCTAAGCCCTCATAAAAATCAGAAATATCTCGAGCGTTCAAATTGCAAATTGCTGTTTCTGCAGAATGGGGTGATTCACCTTAGTGACCACCACCATATCTACTGATCAGCTAGCGTCACCCTCCCTCCTTTTTTGATGTTAGACTCTGAGACTAGGATTATTATGGCTACCGCAAATATATTGCTTGGTACCAGACGTGTTCGTACCCCATATTCCATCTCCCTAGCTTTCTTAATGAGTGCTTCCAATAGGTCTCCACGTACATCCTTATGAACATATTATATGTGTGTGCATGCATCCTAATGAACAGATTACTTTATAAGAAGTCAAAAACTTAAAGAGTAAAACGAATAGGTATTGTGAATAGTGGAGCAAGATTCAGCAAAACACTATAGTTAATGTTCATTGTAGGTAGTATGAACTGAAGGTAAGGTCGGTTGGCAGGACTTAGTGTACTTATATATAGTAAACATCTGACATTGCAAAGTAACATGTCCAGACATATTATAAAAAGATATTAACACAGAACTAACAAACTTTTGGCATTTGGTTAACAACACTGCAGTGTGTGTATACTGAAGAATGGTAGTTAGTCTACAGAGAGCCGTGGAGTAAATCAAACCATATATGATAATAGTATAATCAATAATATAATTCGTATAACAAATAATACATTAGGCTCAATAATTGAGTGTTATAAGGTAAACAAGCGTGGTAAACCAAGAGAACATTTGATGCATAAATATTTTAATCATTTTAAGTATTTTAATAACCATCTAATTTAAGAATTGAACATGCGTGATTAATAAGTATTATTATATTAGTATATACATATGTAAAACGTTAAAGGTGTGGATGCTATTACAACTATTTCCAGTGTTACTTTTACCAACACAACTTAGTGAAAATTATAGGGAATAGAAATCAGCAAATTAGTTAACGTTCGCTGCGTGAGTATTAGAGTCGAGATATACGTATGTGACTAGACTGAAAACTGGACTGGCCTCCAATTTCCGTTCTAACAACAGTTATGGTATTTTAGACGAGCTAGAGTGGACATGTAAAAGTGTCGTTCTAGGCTCCGTTTGAACCCAGAAGGGTTGTCGCAACATCTCATTTCAGGTGGCAGTTGGTTCCAAAGAGTGCAATAATTTATGGTAAAAAAGGTTGCCCTAAAGGATTTTCTGTGGGTAGCCACCTTGACAAGGTAGTCGTGGTTTCGCAGCTGATATGATTTAATATTTTCCCACGTTATGGATGAGTTACTGTAGCAATGTTTCCTAATGACTTTGAAGAGCAGAAATAGGTTGCACTTCACTCTCCTTAACCACAGAGGCTCTAATTTCAGACGTACACACCTGTCAACATATTCCACTTGTTGGTCGAACCCTATTATGTGTTTCGTGAGGAATCTCTGGACACTTTCGATTTTTTTGTCTACAGACCTGAGGTTACTAAATAGGAGAGCACAATATTCAAGTTTGGGACGGATACATGTCCTATATATAGCTAATCTTGCTTCTTGGGTGTAGAAGTTACGCAGTACAAAGCCAGTAAGTCGTTTACAGTCAGATGCAACCTTGTTTGTGTGATCGGAAAAGGATAAATCTGAGTATGTTATCCCGAGATCCGTGACTGTGTTCAGTTTTGAGAGGAGCTTACCGTACATATATAGGCACATTATCGGTTTCCAGCGTCCAAGGTGGGCTATACCGCACTTGTCTGGGTTGAAAGTCAGTTGTCACTTTTCGCTCCAATCACCTAGATCGTTTAAGTCTTGTTGGATCTTCCTTTCGACGCTCATATCACCGTACCCATAATCATATACTATCTTGAGATCATCTGCAAAAAGGTATGGCTTACCACACTCGATTACAGAGACTATGTCATTTATAAATAAGAGGAATAGAATAGGGCCAAGAATACTACCTTGTACCACACCACTGGTTATCGGCTTTGAGGAAGACAACTGGTGGTTGATTTTGACTAATTGCTGTCTTTCTGTGAGAAAAGAACTTATCCATTTGTGAAGCTTTCCGGTTATTCCGTAGGATTGGAGTTTTGTTAGGAGTCTGATATGTGGGACTTTATCGAAGGCCTTGCTAACGTCGAGAAACAATGTTGTTACCGAACGCCCATTATCAATGCTTTGTGTAATGTAGTCGAAATAATCTAAGTGGCAAGTAATGCACGACATTCTACTTAAGAAACCGTATTGGAATGGGGATAGTAGGTCATTTGACAGCAATTACTGAATGATTTGAGATGAAAAGATACGGAATACAAGTGCTGGGAATATGTGAAAGCAGATGGAATGGGAGTGGACTCACCAAATCGTCAACGGATGAGTCAGTGATCTACTCCGGTCACCCAGAAGATAACCACACGCAAACCGAGGGCATGGCTATCATGATGTCACCAACGGCAACGAAACCCCTGATACAATGGGAGGCGATTTCGTCCAGGATAATGACCGCCAGATTCAACTCCAAAGGAAGGAAAGAGTCAATCATACAATGTTATGCACCCACAAACAACGCAGACCTCGAAAAGAAAGAGATTCTACAGACAACTACAGGCAACAATGGGCAATACTCCAGCTGGCGACATGAAAATACTAATGGGAGACATGAACGCCAAACTGGGACCAGACAACTCAGGAAAGGAACTCATCGTGGGTAGAGAAGCTCTCGGAGAAATGAATGAAAATGGAGAACTCTTCGCCGACTTCTGCGCCTTCAACGAACTAGTGATTCGTGGCAGTGTATACAAGCACAAAGATATCCACATTGCTACATGGGTGTCACCAGACGGGCAAACCAAAAACCAAATCGACTTCATCTCAATCTCAAGGAAGTGGAGGCGCAGCCTACTGGACACAAAGGCAAGAAGAGGAGCAGACGTTGGCTCAGACCACTATCTCGTACAAGGGACAATTCAAATCAAATTAAAAGCTTTCAGGGAATCAGGAGCTGCAGATAGACCACAAGCCAAGTTCAACACTCAAAAGCTGAAGGACCAGGCTACAAAGGACATCTTCATTGCAAGCATAAAGGACAAAGCTGAGATACAAATCAACACCAGCGAAAAGGTCAGCGTCGAAAAACACTGGAACAACTTGAAAACGGTGTGGAGCGAAACCTGCATAGAAATTCTAGGCAGAAAAAAGAGACAGGACAAACAGTGGCTCACTACGGACACTTGGAAACTAATAGAAGAGAGAAGGACAGTGAAACAAAAGATTATCCAGTGCACTGACGAGCAACAAAGACAGGAGCTGAATGCAAGCTACAATACACTGAACAAAAGAGTGAAGAGGAGTGCCAGGGAAGACAAAAGAAAATATTATGAAACCATGGCAAACGAAGCAGAACAAGCTGCAGGCAAAGGAGACCTCGCCACACTCTACCAAACAACTAGGCACCTTTCGGGCAAAAGTTCGACACAGATTAAGCCAATAAAGGACGACGATAGAAAGTCAATCACCAAAGAGGTGGAACAGAGAAAGCATTGGGCTGAACACTTCAAAAGACTTCTAAATCGTCCGCCACCTACAACGCGCCCAACAATACCAACAACGGAAGCAGAACTACCAGTGAACACTGACCCCCCGACGAAATCAGAAGTCCTGAATGCAATCAAGATGCTTAAAGATGGGAAAACACCGGGACCAGATGGAATCCCAGCAGAAGCTTTGAAAATAGACCCAGAGACAACAGCGGACTTGATGACACCACTGCTGGAGAAGGTGTGGAAAGAGGGCAAAGTACCCGAGGATTGGAAGAACGGATACTTATTCAAACTTCCAAAGAAAGGAGACTTAAGTCAATACAAAAACTGGCGTGGAATTATGCTTCTGTCCATTCCAAGCAAGATACTAAGTCGCATCATCCTGGAGAGAATCAAACAAGCCCTAGATGAAAATCTTCGTCCGGAACAGGCCGGATTCAGGAGAAACAAATCATGTATTGATCAAATCGCCACTCTACGGATCATCATTGAGCAAAGCTTGGAATGGCAGTCACCTCTATATCTCAACTTCATCGACTTTGAAAAGGCCTTCGACAGCGTCGATCGAGAGGTGATTTGGCAACTGCTTCGCTACTACGGGGTCCCATCGACAATTATACATCTCATCCAACAGTTATACGACAATGCTGCATGCCAAGTAATCCACAACGAGAAACTTACGGAAGCCTTCGAAGTGAGGACGGGAGTGAGGCAAGGCTGTCTATTATCGCCAATGATCTTCCTGATTGCAGTAGACTGGATAATGCGACAGACAACGGGCAATGAGGAAACAGGCATAAAATGGACTTACACAAAAGACTTGGAGGATCTGGATTTCGCCGATGATATATGCCTGATTTCCCATAAACTGGAAGATATGCAAGTGAAAAGTAACAATTTGACGGAAGAAGCATCAAAGATAGGACTTCACGTGAACATAGATAAAACAGAGATGATGAAGATTCCTAGCCAACATCAACAGCAACAACAACAACAGACAACAATCAGCTAGCATAAATGGGAAGAACCTGAAAGAAACAACCTCCTTTACCCACCTGGAAAGCATCGTTTCAACTACAGGTAGACGGAACTGATGAGGATGTCACAGTGTGAGGATCGAAAAAGCAAGATAACCTTTCATTACTCTCAAATCTGTGTGGAGGTCAACAGCACTCAAAATCAAAAATAACATCCGGATTTTCAATTCCAATGTGAAGTCAGTGCTACTATACGGATCAGAGACTTGGCGAGTCATAAAGAGCATCTCAAACAAACTTCAAACCTTCATTAACAGCTGTCTCCGCCCAATACTCAAGATCAGATGGCCAGAAAAGATCAGCAACAGGGATCTCTGGGAGCAAACCAATCAGGAACCGATTGTGAAACAAATAGGCAGAAAGAAATGGAGATGGATTGGCCATACGCTGAGGAAACGAGTCATCAAGTGACATCACTAGACAAGCCATCGCTCGAGTGGAACCCGAAAGGGAGGCGGCGAGTTGGTCGACCAAGGGTGACTTGGAGGAGGTCATGCGAGGAGGAGATGAAAGCATGTGGACAGACCTGGAGCAGGGTAAAAACGTTGTCAGAAAACCGAAGGCAATGGAGGTGCGCAGCTGAAGCCCTATGTTCCTCTAGGAACTAAAGGATACAATAACAATAATAATGGATTTTCTGTGGGTAGCCACCTTGACAAGGTAGTCGTGGTTTCGCAGCTGATATGATTTAATATTTTCCCACGTTATGGATGAGTTACTGTAGCAATGTTTCCTAATGACTTTGAAGAGCAGAAATAGGTTGCACTTCACTCTCCTTAACCACAGAGGCTCTAATTTCAGACGTACACACCTGTCAACATATTCCACTTGTTGGTCGAACCCTATTATGTGTTTCGTGAGGAATCTCTGGACACTTTCGATTTTTTTGTCTACAGACCTGAGGTTACTAAATAGGAGAGCACAATATTCAAGTTTGGGACGGATACATGTCCTATATATAGCTAATCTTGCTTCTTGGGTGTAGAAGTTACGCAGTACAAAGCCAGTAAGTCGTTTACAGTCAGATGCAACCTTGTTTGTGTGATCGGAAAAGGATAAATCTGAGTATGTTATCCCGAGATCCGTGACTGTGTTCAGTTTTGAGAGGAGCTTACCGTACATATATAGGCACATTATCGGTTTCCAGCGTCCAAGGTGGGCTATACCGCACTTGTCTGGGTTGAAAGTCAGTTGTCACTTTTCGCTCCAATCACCTAGATCGTTTAAGTCTTGTTGGATCTTCCTTTCGACGCTCATATCACCGTACCCATAATCATATACTATCTTGAGATCATCTGCAAAAAGGTATGGCTTACCACACTCGATTACAGAGACTATGTCATTTATAAATAAGAGGAATAGAATAGGGCCAAGAATACTACCTTGTACCACACCACTGGTTATCGGCTTTGAGGAAGACAACTGGTGGTTGATTTTGACTAATTGCTGTCTTTCTGTGAGAAAAGAACTTATCCATTTGTGAAGCTTTCCGGTTATTCCGTAGGATTGGAGTTTTGTTAGGAGTCTGATATGTGGGACTTTATCGAAGGCCTTGCTAACGTCGAGAAACAATGTTGTTACCGAACGCCCATTATCAATGCTTTGTGTAATGTAGTCGAAATAATCTAAGTGGCAAGTAATGCACGACATTCTACTTAAGAAACCGTATTGGAATGGGGATAGTAGGTCATTTGACAGCAATTACTGAATGATTTGAGATGAAAAGATACGGAATACAAGTGCTGGGAATATGTGAAAGCAGATGGAATGGGAGTGGACTCACCAAATCGTCAACGGATGAGTCAGTGATCTACTCCGGTCACCCAGAAGATAACCACACGCAAACCGAGGGCATGGCTATCATGATGTCACCAACGGCAACGAAACCCCTGATACAATGGGAGGCGATTTCGTCCAGGATAATGACCGCCAGATTCAACTCCAAAGGAAGGAAAGAGTCAATCATACAATGTTATGCACCCACAAACAACGCAGACCTCGAAAAGAAAGAGATTCTACAGACAACTACAGGCAACAATGGGCAATACTCCAGCTGGCGACATGAAAATACTAATGGGAGACATGAACGCCAAACTGGGACCAGACAACTCAGGAAAGGAACTCATCGTGGGTAGAGAAGCTCTCGGAGAAATGAATGAAAATGGAGAACTCTTCGCCGACTTCTGCGCCTTCAACGAACTAGTGATTCGTGGCAGTGTATACAAGCACAAAGATATCCACATTGCTACATGGGTGTCACCAGACGGGCAAACCAAAAACCAAATCGACTTCATCTCAATCTCAAGGAAGTGGAGGCGCAGCCTACTGGACACAAAGGCAAGAAGAGGAGCAGACGTTGGCTCAGACCACTATCTCGTACAAGGGACAATTCAAATCAAATTAAAAGCTTTCAGGGAATCAGGAGCTGCAGATAGACCACAAGCCAAGTTCAACACTCAAAAGCTGAAGGACCAGGCTACAAAGGACATCTTCATTGCAAGCATAAAGGACAAAGCTGAGATACAAATCAACACCAGCGAAAAGGTCAGCGTCGAAAAACACTGGAACAACTTGAAAACGGTGTGGAGCGAAACCTGCATAGAAATTCTAGGCAGAAAAAAGAGACAGGACAAACAGTGGCTCACTACGGACACTTGGAAACTAATAGAAGAGAGAAGGACAGTGAAACAAAAGATTATCCAGTGCACTGACGAGCAACAAAGACAGGAGCTGAATGCAAGCTACAATACACTGAACAAAAGAGTGAAGAGGAGTGCCAGGGAAGACAAAAGAAAATATTATGAAACCATGGCAAACGAAGCAGAACAAGCTGCAGGCAAAGGAGACCTCGCCACACTCTACCAAACAACTAGGCACCTTTCGGGCAAAAGTTCGACACAGATTAAGCCAATAAAGGACGACGATAGAAAGTCAATCACCAAAGAGGTGGAACAGAGAAAGCATTGGGCTGAACACTTCAAAAGACTTCTAAATCGTCCGCCACCTACAACGCGCCCAACAATACCAACAACGGAAGCAGAACTACCAGTGAACACTGACCCCCCGACGAAATCAGAAGTCCTGAATGCAATCAAGATGCTTAAAGATGGGAAAACACCGGGACCAGATGGAATCCCAGCAGAAGCTTTGAAAATAGACCCAGAGACAACAGCGGACTTGATGACACCACTGCTGGAGAAGGTGTGGAAAGAGGGCAAAGTACCCGAGGATTGGAAGAACGGATACTTATTCAAACTTCCAAAGAAAGGAGACTTAAGTCAATACAAAAACTGGCGTGGAATTATGCTTCTGTCCATTCCAAGCAAGATACTAAGTCGCATCATCCTGGAGAGAATCAAACAAGCCCTAGATGAAAATCTTCGTCCGGAACAGGCCGGATTCAGGAGAAACAAATCATGTATTGATCAAATCGCCACTCTACGGATCATCATTGAGCAAAGCTTGGAATGGCAGTCACCTCTATATCTCAACTTCATCGACTTTGAAAAGGCCTTCGACAGCGTCGATCGAGAGGTGATTTGGCAACTGCTTCGCTACTACGGGGTCCCATCGACAATTATACATCTCATCCAACAGTTATACGACAATGCTGCATGCCAAGTAATCCACAACGAGAAACTTACGGAAGCCTTCGAAGTGAGGACGGGAGTGAGGCAAGGCTGTCTATTATCGCCAATGATCTTCCTGATTGCAGTAGACTGGATAATGCGACAGACAACGGGCAATGAGGAAACAGGCATAAAATGGACTTACACAAAAGACTTGGAGGATCTGGATTTCGCCGATGATATATGCCTGATTTCCCATAAACTGGAAGATATGCAAGTGAAAAGTAACAATTTGACGGAAGAAGCATCAAAGATAGGACTTCACGTGAACATAGATAAAACAGAGATGATGAAGATTCCTAGCCAACATCAACAGCAACAACAACAACAGACAACAATCAGCTAGCATAAATGGGAAGAACCTGAAAGAAACAACCTCCTTTACCCACCTGGAAAGCATCGTTTCAACTACAGGTAGACGGAACTGATGAGGATGTCACAGTGTGAGGATCGAAAAAGCAAGATAACCTTTCATTACTCTCAAATCTGTGTGGAGGTCAACAGCACTCAAAATCAAAAATAACATCCGGATTTTCAATTCCAATGTGAAGTCAGTGCTACTATACGGATCAGAGACTTGGCGAGTCATAAAGAGCATCTCAAACAAACTTCAAACCTTCATTAACAGCTGTCTCCGCCCAATACTCAAGATCAGATGGCCAGAAAAGATCAGCAACAGGGATCTCTGGGAGCAAACCAATCAGGAACCGATTGTGAAACAAATAGGCAGAAAGAAATGGAGATGGATTGGCCATACGCTGAGGAAACCATCAAGTGACATCACTAGACAAGCCATCGCTCGAGTGGAACCCGAAAGGGAGGCGGCGAGTTGGTCGACCAAGGGTGACTTGGAGGAGGTCATGCGAGGAGGAGATGAAAGCATGTGGACAGACCTGGAGCAGGGTAAAAACGTTGTCAGAAAACCGAAGGCAATGGAGGTGCGCAGCTGAAGCCCTATGTTCCTCTAGGAACTAAAGGATACAATAACAATAATAATGGATTTTCTGTGGGTAGCCACCTTGACAAGGTAGTCGTGGTTTCGCAGCTGATATGATTTAATATTTTCCCACGTTATGGATGAGTTACTGTAGCAATGTTTCCTAATGACTTTGAAGAGCAGAAATAGGTTGCACTTCACTCTCCTTAACCACAGAGGCTCTAATTTCAGACGTACACACCTGTCAACATATTCCACTTGTTGGTCGAACCCTATTATGTGTTTCGTGAGGAATCTCTGGACACTTTCGATTTTTTTGTCTACAGACCTGAGGTTACTAAATAGGAGAGCACAATATTCAAGTTTGGGACGGATACATGTCCTATATATAGCTAATCTTGCTTCTTGGGTGTAGAAGTTACGCAGTACAAAGCCAGTAAGTCGTTTACAGTCAGATGCAACCTTGTTTGTGTGATCGGAAAAGGATAAATCTGAGTATGTTATCCCGAGATCCGTGACTGTGTTCAGTTTTGAGAGGAGCTTACCGTACATATATAGGCACATTATCGGTTTCCAGCGTCCAAGGTGGGCTATACCGCACTTGTCTGGGTTGAAAGTCAGTTGTCACTTTTCGCTCCAATCACCTAGATCGTTTAAGTCTTGTTGGATCTTCCTTTCGACGCTCATATCACCGTACCCATAATCATATACTATCTTGAGATCATCTGCAAAAAGGTATGGCTTACCACACTCGATTACAGAGACTATGTCATTTATAAATAAGAGGAATAGAATAGGGCCAAGAATACTACCTTGTACCACACCACTGGTTATCGGCTTTGAGGAAGACAACTGGTGGTTGATTTTGACTAATTGCTGTCTTTCTGTGAGAAAAGAACTTATCCATTTGTGAAGCTTTCCGGTTATTCCGTAGGATTGGAGTTTTGTTAGGAGTCTGATATGTGGGACTTTATCGAAGGCCTTGCTAACGTCGAGAAACAATGTTGTTACCGAACGCCCATTATCAATGCTTTGTGTAATGTAGTCGAAATAATCTAAGTGGCAAGTAATGCACGACATTCTACTTAAGAAACCGTATTGGAATGGGGATAGTAGGTCATTTGACAGCAATTACTGAATGATTGACTCTTAACTATCTTTTCCGTTACACGTGAACCTTCAGACGTGTTGTTGATGCGGCGGTATTTGTTGATGTCAGCTATAGGTCCGTATTTTTGGATAGGTACAATATAAAACTTCTTCTAGCAAGTAGGTTACGTCCCATCGCTTAATGAAATTGCGTATAACTTGAGGAGGAATAAATTCATGTCATTACCACTTTTTTCAGCAGAACGGAAGATATGCCGTCTGGGCCAGTAGTGTTACTAAGCTTAAGATTTGCGACAGCTTTATCAATCTGTTTTACGTGGGAAATGCACGACCTCATCGTTCTCTAAGGTGTATAATCTGGCTAAGTGCTTGCTAAACAGTTCACATATCACCTCATTATTTTCGTAAGGAATGCCGTCTAAGTATATTAAGGAAAAGTGATTCACGCAGAAACTGAACACCTGTGGCGCAACAGTTCAAAATTTGATAATATAATGGCAATCTAAGGTACATCTCTATACAGTGAGGAGAAAACTGATGGAACCACTGAAGCTGCAGAAAATTTATTTTCATCAAGTTGTTTACTTATCTATACATTTGGGTGAGAATGGGACAGTCCGACACAATCGATAACAAATGCATTTGAGTGAGACATGTCCATCAGGTATACGTGTAGACGCACCTTGTTCCGACAGCGGATATAAGTCATCAGTGACCTCCGGTTCATGTGGCGAGGGATGGGCATAACGCGATGCAGGCTGTTGATTAAAAGGCTCTAGCCTCGGCGTCAGTTAATTCATCAACAACCTCGTTAGGTGATGTCTGTTGGACAGAAGAAATGTCCTTGAAAGCCTGAGTGAGTCAACGCTACGAGGCAAACGTTTTTCGTTGACAGGCTCACCATCTTCGTAATGCCAATCATCAGACAATGATCCGAAACAGAGAGCAAAGCGCACGTTAGCATGGTGATCACACAAGTATCGCATGTCTGTAAGAACGAAGTATGAAGGTAAAGGATTGTATTTACAATCAATCTTATTACAGTTAGGTGGGAGGGGAACGGTTTTCTTAATGGTCACTACATCTCCTTGGACGACTAATCCTGTATCGCTACGTGGCCAACCCGAAGTTAGAGATGCACACAGCTTAAACATGGGAAAACCGTCTAACTTACCACTCCCCATACTACCTTGTCTCCCATAGGAGCACTGCCTGCAGTGCTAGATGGCTATTACTGCAGGGTTTGTCTGAACTAAGGTTTGTTGGCGAAAGGTTTTGGTCTGTTCAAATTTGTGACCAAACTTTCAGCAGGACTCGGTCTCTGGATCCCACAGGCGCAGTCACTAGGTGCCACCATTACTGGAAATGGTCCTTCACAGCGTTTCTGGAATTTAAGAGCCTTCCCTTTAGGTGGTGCCTCCCTTAGTAGCATTACCTTGTCTCCTGGCCCTACAGGTGATCCATGTGCTTTCTTACCATAGTATGTTTTCTGGTACTTCCTATTTGTTTGAAGTATGTCCCTAGTCATTTGGTGTACCTTGTTCAGGTTTCGTCTGGTTCTGATTACGTGTTCTGAGGCTGTGTTCTCTCCTGGTGTGTTTGAAGTCAGATCAACTGGAAACCGCAGCTCTCTTTCAGTGACCATATAATGAGGCATTTGACGCGTAGCTTTGTGAATGCCTGCTCTTTACGCCATTAAGCACTGAGAGAGAGAGATCGGCCCAATTTCCCAGGCTATTTTGGTCTGCAAGTGTCCGCAGAAGTGATTTAAGTGTTCGACTGGTGCGTTCAACCAATCTATTTACTTGTGGATGTGTGCGGTAGTGCGATGATGGTTACAGCATCAATTCGGGGAATCGTGATAGCCATGCACCATATAGTGAAATGGTCTACTGCGAGTAATATGCAGTTATTTTTTCGAGAAGTCACTGGGAGAGGCCCAACTAAGTCTGTTTGCAATAAGTCATCTGGATGGCCAGTAATAATGGGCTCTAGGGGTGCCTTAGTATATTTGTGCGTAGCCTTAATAGTTTAACACATCTCTCAGAAGTCACAGAAATTTACGATATCCTTTCTGTGATGAGGCCACCAATAACACCTTTTAGCCACTTCTGTCATCTTGTTTGAGCCTGTGTAGCATAACTGCTGGTGTAATGACAATAGTACTGTGGGTAGTGCCGACTGTGGAGCCACAATTTGGCGAGTATAAGTGGGCCCATGTTGGTGGCATAGACAGTTTTCAAATTGTCCCACCGAGCTCACAAACACCGAGTTTCCCATCTAACTTACTTATTTCCTGAGCTGTCGGTCGTTCGCTTTCACTTCGAATACGTTTGAAAATCGTAGCCAGTCCAGGTTCAGAAGACTGAGGATCGGGCTATTTATGTGAATAACGTGCCTCTATTTGGAGCAGGGAAACTTGTTCTTCGGAGCGTGATGGGCAGTCACCAGGATACGTAAGAGGTTTTCTTAACAGTGCGTCTGCATTTCTATGATTTTTTTGAGGTCTATGCTTGCATTCGAAGTCATACACCCCCAGGTGTTCTTGGCATCTAGCATTCTGACTCTCAGCTTCTTTATTCTGACTGGTCAGAAACATTGGGATATGCCAGGATAGAGGGACTACATAAACAGTTTTTAAGTCTTTCGAAGGCTTCGGTGGCTGGTGCTGTTTAACTGTAATCCTTCTTCCAAAGAATTCAAATAAAGGGGCTGCAAGTAGAGAAAAGTTAGGTAAAAAACGTCGCATATTTCCGGAAAAATTGCATTTGTCGGGTTCAGTTTTAGCACAACAATTTGCATCCGTTATAGTGCTCTGGAAATACCACTTGAATGTTCAGTAATTGCCTTACTATGTATTATGATATCGTCTAGATATATCCAGCACTTTTCTGGTATGCAATCACTCAGGACCGTTTGCCTGAGGCGTTGAAGTACCTCTGATGAATTTACTAGCCCGAACGGCATTGTTTCAAACTCATGTAGGCCAGATTGCTCGATAAGTGTCGTTTTTTGCCTGCCCTCTCTGTGCACTTCCACTTGCCAATACCCCGATGCTAAATCCAAGGTGGTAAACCAATTCGATACATCTAGAGCATCAAAAATGTCGTCTATACGTGGTAGAGGAAAACAATCTCGTGTAATCAACTGGTTCAACTTGCGATAGGCTACACAAAACCGAAGTGTTCCATTCGATTTCTTCGATGTTTCAAGTATCTATTTCGACGAGAAACATGAAGTGAATCATCCATGGTATCAACATGTCCGGTATGCCTATGGAAAACTACAAGTCGAAGGTTGCTGGTGAACATCCTAAAAAACCGCTTGTAATGTGAATGTTGTCATTCTCATGTTGACGTATTATGAGAAGAGGTCTCTGCAACAAGTATGAATATCAATAAATGAATATCTCAGAGGAGTAAATAGTCATTTCCTTCCAGTAAATTTCCATAGACAGAGATCGAATGCAAGTTTATTAAGACCAGAATATATAACCTCTGCTACAGGCTTATCGTTTTCTACGATGTCCTTGAGTCAGGTCAGGTAGACATGAAAGCCTGTTTGAATACCTTTTTGAATTTGAAGGGTAGTATAAGACTGAGGGAGACGTTATACCAAGTAGTACCCATATTCTTGGGGATTACAGACTAAACCATACTTGAAAAATTTCTCACAAGACATTCCGAAAGACGGGGACAGGGGGAAACGGCATCATAATAGCAAGACTAATCGTGTCCTTGAGTGTTATCCTTGAGTGCAGGGGTTCAGAGCTTAATATTACTTAACCTTTGTAGGTTCAGCTATAGGGCGTCAGAGATAACTCATAATAACGCCGAGAGCTCGTTGGACAAGTGAACCCAATCGAGTAATCCACAAAGGTTTAGCTGTTGTCATGCGGTATGTATTGAAGAAATGGTTTCAAACGACACTACATCACGTGAAGTTATATGCTGCATAGTGAAATCCAAAGGATAACCTTGATTAAATTTGCAATTGCCCTGACTACACAGTATATGACTTTCTGATAGATAAACTAGACGAAACTGCACGAAACTCTGGCTGCCAGTGCTCGACAAGTACGAAGCAATTACCTAGGCTCAAGTCTGAAATGTCGGAAAACAAACAGAGAAAGACCTCAAAGGCTCCTTAAAAACTGGAACCATTTTATGACGGAGTTTCCGCGTGCATATTTAACTAAAGGATGAAAAAGTAACCCATGTAGTGGACTTTGTACGGCCTGATCTAGCCGCCTTTCCAAAGTTAAATATTTTCGATGGAGCTTACTAGAACCTTACCAGATATATTATTTTAGCATAGTAGCAGTGGAACTAAGATAGGTTTCTGTTTGTAAGCAGTCTGGATGGACGTAGTTTCATTAAACTCCTGAAATAAAGAATATAAATGGAAAGCTGGTTCTGAGCTGCAGTCATTCTGCGTAATTCGAAAAGCGAAATGACACAACAGAGTTAAGTCTTCAGGATTACTCATGCACAAACCTTTAAATTTTCACCTCACGATCTTAGCAAAGCAAATATTTAAAGGTAATTGGACTGTTGATATTTATTAGGGAGTGCTGGTCGTCGACCTTGACAGTAGGCGACAATATGAAAGCTGGCCGCGCGCCTAGGTCACGTTTTAATGTATGTTATATATATGTCTCATACTGATCATATCAATAGAACCATGGCAGAAAACGATTATCTGACGAAGAAATAGAATCCGAAAGTGAAGTTGATTCGTACGACAAACCCTTCCGCATAATTTATTGCGTTAACTAAATATTACTTTTAGTGTTGTATCTGGATCAGATTCTGATGAATCAGTGCACGAGACTGCCCATGAGAAGAAAGTGAGACTTACAAAAAAGGCCATACAAAAAGCCCTAGAAACAGGTATTAAGATTTCTTTCTGATCTTTGTAGTTGGTTCGGATGATGAAAAGTACGAAGCCTTATCTTTACGTCTCAAGGAAGAGGCACTACAAACCAAAGGAAAATTGCTAGCAAAACTTGCTCATCAGGTTAGTACTAAATTGGAAAATTAAAAGTATAGATAAACGGCCTGGACAGTTCAGATTTAATCCTATTAAAGGGACATAGAAAGTCCGTTTCATGTGTATGCATTTCTGAAGATGGAAAGTCCGCCTATTCTGGAGGAAGAGATTCTTCAGTAATCAAATGTAAGTAATTCAGACATCTAATCATAGCTTCTAGGGGATCTAAGCACCTTGAAAAAATTATATGTCATGCCCGGAGGAAAGCGTGGCACAAAGTATGCGTACCATACTGGTCCAGTGCTCTCTATCGCTGTTTCTAGTGATAATAGATATTTGGTAAGTTGAAATATTTGGTGCCCTAGGTGACTTTTGACTGGCATGTTCTTGGGCTCAAGTTTTTGTGCTTTTCGGCATATTGGGAGTGCAAGGTTATAAAGCAATTTTGTAGAAATTTGCTAACTCGTAGACATGATCTAAGACTCGCAAACAATAGGTATTTCGGACATCTCTCTTTTATATAGTGGGACTATTATGTGTGCATTTTTGGTCCATATTGCTGAGGAACTTTCAGTTTTATCTTTTCGTTACTTTTGCAAATTTTATCGACGGGACTTGTGGATGCACAATGCAACATCTTGTGCTGTAATCTTTAGTCCTGTGGTTTTAGTCAATCTGAAATACGCCCAAAGAATTTGAATTTCTCTCTACGGTCAGATATATCAAGCTGATTAACATTAGTGGTTATGTCAATTCTATTTGAGTAATTGTTAGTTCACATGAGCTGAGCTGGTTGATTGATTGTGTCTTTGCTTTTACCTCGTTGTGGTCATCGATTCTCACAGTCTACGTGAAAAGTATGTAAAATTTCACAAACTTGTACTTACTATCCATTGAGATCTGCTAATTGGATTCAAAGAGTTGTAACAATGTTATGTCCATGGCATCTTATGATTTCTGTCAACATCTGTCTGGACTTTTTGGAGGCAAAGTAACTAGCATTAAATTTAGCTGTTTGTGACATATAATTTCAAGACTAGGTTGTACCAAGTTGTTTGCGTCACTGAGTTTACATGGATGTCTTTAGTCATCAAGTTATAAAGTCACTAGGATCCACTAAAGCATAATTAATTTTCGGAAAAGTTCTTATTAACAAACATGTCTTGTATGAACCAGCAGCACTTTTCATTTATTGTCTGTCTGTCTGTCTGGATTCAACATAGAACTTGGCACCGAAGTGCAGCAGTTCGAGTTGCCACGTTCCAAACAGCCCACAGAGGTAGACAAGAAGATGAGTGAAGAGAATTAATAGAGTTTGACAAATATAAGAGTGAAACAGAATGGGTAATGGTAAAAAGGAATATGAAAGATTACAGAGACTGAATACATCTGCGCCATTGACAACGATTTTGAGCCATGTCACCTATTGTCTCCAGCCATTGATTCCTAGAGTCCCGAGGGCCCCAACCCGGGAGTCTGCATCTCCCTACCTGACTCAGTTTAACTGTCAAGGATTTCATGGATTGATGCCATGTTTTTGTTTGGCCACCACTGGCTCTTTTCCAACCTGAACCTATATCAGCTAGCAAAGCCCGTCGGGGGAGGCGGTGGTTAGGCATGCGCAGCACGTGACCTAGCCATCTTAGTCTATGTAACTTTATAGCCTCGTCGATTGATTTTCCCTCTTTGCCCAACACTCTACGCCTAACGTCAACATTACTTATCTTGTGAAACCACCTAACGTGAGACAGAGATCGCAGACATCTATGATCGAAAGCAGTCAACCTTTTCATGTCTTCAACTCGTATTGGCCATGTTTCAGAGCCATAGAGAAGGACGGAGCGAACTGATGAGCAGTACACACGTCCCTTGGTTGATAACCGGATGTCACGCCTACGCCAGAGATGGTGTAAGTCAGCGAAAGCAGCTCGAGCTTTTCGGATCCGTGCTGAGATTTCATCGCCAATCAGTCCGTTGGTGCTAATACAACTTCCCAAGTAGGTGAAGTGGTCAACATGTTCTATCACTTCCCTCCCTATCACTAAGTTAGGGGTTGACGTGGTCCAGTCCTGTAGCAGCATCTTACATTTTGCAGGGGCGAATCGCATGCCAAACATACGAAGATTGCTGCTCAAGGTGTTCAGAAGACTCTGCATTTTGTCAGTATCCTCCCCTAACAGGACTATGTCATCTGCATATTCTAAGTCCATAAGACTATTCCCTGGTAACAAGTCGATTCCTAAGTCACTACGTTCAGTTAAGGATACTTCCATTAGCATATCTATGATGAAGTTAAACAGAAATGGGGAAAGTGGACAGCCCTGTCGGACGCCACTGGTTGTTGCCAATTCAGATGACAATACCCCATAAGCCCTTACACGACTACGTAAGTTTGAATAGAGTGCCTTGATTAGTGCAACGTACTTTCTTGGCACTCCCTTAACAGTCAGACATTGCTATAGTACCTTTCGATCCACTGAGTCGAAGGCCGCCTTCAAGTCAAGAAATATGGCAATTGTTGGACGCCGAAAAGTGTCTATGTTCTAGAATCTGTCGAAGAGTGAAGATATGATCTATGCACCCGCTACCTGGTCTGAAGCCTGCTTGATTTTCCCTTGTCTGTTCCTCCCGAGTTCTGCTTAGTCTATGCATGATTACTGAGCCTAGGATTTTAGAGACTATGTTCGTTAGGCTGATCCCCTTATGATTATCACACGAGGACTTGTTTCCCTTCTTGAATATCGGTATAATAAGTGACTTACCCCAGTCTGATGGAACTGTCTCTGATTCCCACACTTTGCCTAGTACCTCAGTTAATCTACAAACTAGTATGTCACCCCCATATTTAAACACCTCCGGAATAATTCCGTCGGGTCCTGCCGCTTTAATTTATTGTAACGCAATCCGTTTGATTTTACGTTTGAGAGGATGCCTAGTAGCATAACGGTATGTATGTTTGATCCGAAACAAAACAATTAACATGTAAAAATTACATGCTAATACAACAACATTTAGAAAAGCCTTTGTGATAATGTTGAATGAGCATTCTAAAGTTTCTCTTACAATTTACGGTTCGTGTGAGGGCTTAGGTACTTCCAGGAGGAGTACCTCTTGAACCTTCTACATAATCCACAAGGTGTCGAACAAAGTGTAAATTCTATATCCATGCCTACTATTGTTTCAGAATCAGGGTTTCCCAGTTCTGTTTTGCGAACTCATTGTGTCCACTCAGTGACGAGCAAGTATTTACGTCTGCTGGTATCGTTTGTCGTAAGGAAGGTTGGGTAAACAACTGCCTACGAAAGAACTAATACGCGGCTCAACGCGTTTTTACCATATTTGTCCTAGGTTCGACCGATGGAGGTTAGTGAAATGTTAATATTTCGATAAAAAAATGAAGACGAAATTTGCAGCATAAAATTGTATCATTCTATTTCACAGATTCTCATTACTTTATCATATTTTATATGATATGATATCATTTTATACTGCAAATTTCATCTTTCTTTCTTTATCGAAATTTATCAAGGGAACCAAATGTAAGAGATGTTTATATGTTCATAAAGACAACTTACGACTTCGCTCGGTCGAAAGACAAATAGCTTTGAGTGGAAGTGAAACATTTTCGTCTCTCAGATTGAAATGGGGATGTTTTCAAATGGAGTTCCTCCACTAATCATGGATTATAGCATTCTTTCCTCCGAGCCTCTTGCCAGCTTGTTTCTCACGGGTTTATTTCTCCCGAGCACCGTTTAGTTTGAGCATCATTATTGAATGTAGAATTTTATGTAATGTGTTGGTCAGTCTAATCCTTGTGTGACTACCACAAGAATATTTGTCTCCCTTCTTATAAATTGGGATAATCAATCGTTTACACTAGTCTCATGGGACCACCTGAGATTCCTGCACAATATTTAATATCTTAGTTAACCCAGACAACAGTTCGTCATGACTACCCTTTACTATGTTTGGAGTCATTCTGTCAGGTCCCACTGATTTACCTCGTTCCACTTAAGGGACATCTCGTGCATTATTTATTTAAACGCATAAAAACTTGATACAGTATGGCACCAAGAAGGATGCGCCACACAATACTAATAAAACAACATAGATCAAAAGAAAAAAAAGAAGAGAAAAGAAATATATATATAAGTAGAGAACGGATAAAGAACTTCATCTCGAAGGAAGACAGTCATGCTTAACAAGTTCAAACAGTATTCGTTAACTATCATCGGGAAGGGAAGAATGAAGGAAATTGCAACATGTTCGACATTGATTACGATTCTTGGCCATATCCGATAACGTTTCGAGCCATCGATTTGAGCTATCTCTCGGACCCCAACCAGGGAGTCGTGACACACCAACCGATGCTAATCTAGCACAAAAATCCTTCATCCCACGACGCCACGTCATGGACTGACCACCTCTCCGCCTTTTCCATCCCGTCCCAGGGCTAGCGAACAGAGACATGTACGGAAGCTTCTGGGATGACATTTGCAGCACATGTTCAGGCCACCGGAGCCAGTGTTTCCAGATGACGACACTCAATGAATGGTGATCTCCACTGTGTTCAGACACATGCCGCCGAACCTCAGAATTACTCGCGATGATGCGATCGAACGCAAGCAATCCTGAGGAGACAGCGATGATCGAACGCGCAGAGTCGCCGCACATCCTCAGCTCGGAGAGGCCAGGTTTCACATGCGTAGAGCAGGGCAGCCCACACCGAAGCATTGTATACCCGACCTTTGACAGCCAGGCTGACATCGCGACGGCGCCATAGGTGGCTCAAGTTGATGTATGCCACCCTAGCCTTCATTATACGGTTGGAAATCTCATCCGTCAGCCCTCCGCCAGCACTCACACAACTATCCAGGTACACAAACTTATCAACAACTTCAAGCGGTTCACCTGCAAGAGTGAGTGCAGGTACAGGCTCCTGCCAATCTTGTAACAGTACTTTGCACTTAGACGATGCAAAGCACATACCATACTTACAGACACTGATCGCCAACTGATTAAGTGCGATTTGGGCAGCCTGCATGCTGTCGCACAGTAAGACGATGTCGTCCGCATACTCGAGGTCGAAAAGTCTATCTCCAGGTAGCAGATCTACACTACCTTCACGCACATCCTTCAGAGCTGACTCCAGAATGTCATCGATAGCAAAGTTAAAGAGAAATGAAGAGATTGGGCAACCCTGTCTAACCTCACTGTTGGTTGGGGATAGTGATGATAGTTGGTTGTATGCCCTCACTCTACCCGAGGTATTTCTGTATCGTGCTTTCAAGATGTTAACGAATCTCTCAGATACACCTCTCTCTAACAGACAGTTCCCGAGCATCTCGTGCCACCTCAGTTGCAGTTGGAGGACCGACGTCAACACCCCAAACAGCTAGATATCGGATGCATGGTAAATTTAGCGTGGCTATGAACCAATTGGATTGTACCTCAAAGTGTTCCCTCCAGCGTACCAGTCTCCTATCATAAGAGGTATCATTCTTCTTGGAAATCGTTTCTATTATCATTATTTTTTCCATAACCCGTCTCTCTAATGACTCGAAATAGTTGTTTGACGTTATACACCACCACCGCCATTTCTCTCTGGCTTTTATCTCCTTCCATTGTTCATTGTCCTTGCAGATGCTTTTGATCAGCTTACGTTTAAGCAGCTTTCGCTCTTCGTCATGTTTAAAGTCCTACGGAATCAGTCTTGCGTCTCTTAGCTGAGACGAAGTAGCAGAAATCCATTAGCCTTTGTTAATCTTCGATTTCAGGTTATCTACAACCCTGATCACTGTTCCTACAACCGGTTGGATATTATTCTAAGCTTCCTCAGGATGTCTTGCTGTGAATCTCGGATACGCGTTTAGTTGTTCTTCTCTAGTTAATTTTCTGGCATAGCGGCTTCGTGGCTGTTTGTATTCCATATCCCTTCTGTCGTAGACACACACGTGCGCAGACTAGAGTGTGGTTGAAGTCTACGCAATTGAGTAAAACTCAAATATTATGCAAAAGTAAAGTTTCAGCTTATATAACTCTTACTGTCTTCTATGAAATAAATTAATAATGGAGTATTGATTAATTGACAAATAACTGGAGACTAATTTGAATTCGTTGGTTTAATATATTTTGAGTATTGGTTTTTTGTAGGGATTTAGTTTCATTAGATGGAGGATTTCAGCATGAGCTGACATCAGTTAGAGAACCATTGGAAAACCTGCAGGCAGTACTGGACACAGCTGTTTCATCCTAGTTTGAAAATTCATCTGATGCTCACTAGTGACTGGCCCTATTCAGACAGTGGCCTGGGGATCTAGTGGGAAGCCATGACCAGTAGTGTGCAGCAGGTTCAAAGTTAGGCAGTAACTCATTGAAGAAGACATCGCGAAGTGGTCACGCTATGTCATGAATTGGGAGAAGTTAGAATTCATGGACCAGTGGCTCAATGGTCAACGAGCTCGCCTTGCACTCAGAAGGTCTTGAGTTCAAGCACCGATGGGTGTATACCACTGAAGAATCCCAAACTGGGCTGATGAAACAGTTGTCCAGTACTCCTTGACAGGTTTTACTGTCAGCTCATGATGAAATCCTCCATCCAATCAAATATATCTTGGATTATTAATTTGTAGTTCGTAGAATGTTTATGTGTTGCCGGGTTTAATTGCTCATCCAAGTACATTGCAGTAAAGAATTATGGCACAAATTTTGGTTTCGTAGCTAACCGAAGACAATATGAGTTTTATCGGCTTGAATAAAAACGTAGTAGTCACATAAGTGTCAGTTTTTTTTATTAAGTTTTCATAAGAATGTACTAATGATAGAAATTTAAATATTTAATAACTTTCAGGCCTCTTCCAGTATGGACCACTCAGTTATAGTATGGGAACCAGATCAAATGAAGGTTTTCATGAGACTTACACGTCACAGTGCACCTGTTACAGTAAGTCCCATTGTCTTCATTCAGCTACAATTGTAGGCTGTTAGTTTCAGACATCATTCGCATATGTTATTCACAGCAGACTGTTCAGGTCGTGTTTGTGTTTGGAATATGCCTTTAAAAGAGGCTCTACAGGATCAAGGGTAAGTCAGTAGTCTTCATTCATTAACCGGTGTCGCTTTCTGATTCTGATTTTATGTGTGTCGCGTTTAGTGTTATTCCATGACCAGTCGGTTTGACACAAATGAATTCGCACTTTTAAGATTTAGTGTTCCCCGTTGTATTATGTTATTTCCAAACACGAAATGTTTACTTTGCAATAAAACCTTTGTGCTTTGATGTGAGCAACTGATTAGTGTCGCTGACTGACAATTGATTATTAAGTGGACCTAGAAGCTGCATAAAGTATAATCCACTTAATGATGACTTCTCACCACTAACTGACTATCGGGGGTTTAAGAAGTTCTCCAATAATTCCACTCAAAACTCGTCTGGAATAGTCCCTTTGTGATGCTGTAATGGCAGAAGATAAGAGACGTGGTAACCAATGTATGATAAGGAAAATGTATGCATTCTTAGCCAGATTAAAGTTTGGCTAGGTTTGAGGAGAATAAATTGTTCTGATTGGTTGACAGTTGGCTCAAAGTGAGACAAATTGTCCAATAAAGTTGTCTCATGTCTACAACGTAAATTATATCCAAGTTTGAGGAATAAATGTTTTTACCTCTTCAGGCATTTATTTAAAATGTTGTTTGCAAGTTTTTGGTCGCTTCTTATCAGTCTGCATCATCCGACAAAATTATATTATCATTATTAGCACTCTCTGTCAACAGTTTTGTCTAATAAGAGCACTAATATTATCACCGAGGCTTATTAATATACGTGTAAAACTTGAGCGCTGTGGTAGTATGTAATTCCATCCTATTTTTTATTGATTAGATATATATTACACAGTCAGTGAAACAGTATTAGTATTTACTGGATGACGAGGTTTCGGACACAATTTGTTATTGTTCATAATCATATCAATCAGTTATAATCACACAACTTCGAAAATTTCTTTTTATGGTTTTCCTTATTTTTCCCTGCTTTTTGTATGTATGAGTAGTAGAATTTTCCAGATGTACGGATGGACAAGTGTTGAATCATTTCTGTTACACGTATTTGTAATTGATTCGATAAGATAAATAAGATTTCTGTTATCAATCTCTCCCTCCACTCTGTTCTTACATTAGATTTTAAGGAACCTTGGAAACCCTAGGTAGAATTCCTAACAATGTACGAATAAAAGTGGTTGGGATTCGAACCACCCACAAACTCAACCAGAAACAAGCTTTGTTGATTAAAGGATCAGTCCTGTAGAGCCTTTAAAACAAAACTATTTAGTATATCTAATGTCCTGCTGGAATAATTGTAAGGTCAAATACACAGGTTAAGGTAGTAGGACGGAGTCATTCAGTAGTGAGACTAGCGGAACAAAAATATCTGGCAAAATCTGGATTTTTTTTCCTTCACGTACCCCAGTGGAACATAGGGCTTCAAGCTAGTGGCTTGAAGTTTCTGTAGCAGTGTTTATTTTTACAGGATGGGGTTGCTAGCCCCATGCCCAACCTTTCCTCTTTACCAGTATTATTTCTGGCTCAACGAAGTGAAGGAGTGCGTCGACCGGGGATGGAACCCCGGACCATGTGCATGGTCGGCGAGCGTCCTAACCGCTCTACCACCGACGCACAAAATCTGGATTAGTTGATTCCAATAGGATAGGAAATCTGGAGAATAGTTCATATGTAGCACTATATCCAATTAAACAGAACCATACAACAGGATGGGATATGCTGACAGTTTTAAAATATAATATAACAGGATGAAGGGAGAGATTGATAGCAGAAGTTTTATTCACCGAATCAACTGCAAACACGTGAAATAGGAATAATTTAACACCGCTCCATTATAGGACATCTGAAAAATTCTACTACCTCTATGACGAATGAGAAGGAATAAAGAGAACTATGAAACGGAATTTTCAAAGTTGTGTATTTATAATTGATATGGTTATGAACTATAATAAATTGTGTTCGAAACCTTATCATCCAGTAAATAGTACCGTTCCCTTGACTGTGTGATATATCTAATACGAAATCACTGGGGCTTGTTTGACTTCGCCAGCACTTAACTGCTATGAATGTGGAAATCAGCTACAATCAATATAAAGAGGTAATTGGGATTTTCAACATCAATGTAAGTCAGTCAGTCCTTCTATATGGGTGAGAATCTTGGTGCATCACGAAAAGTATTTGTAACAGACTGCTGTAGTCTTTCGCCAACAGTTTTGTGTCGAAAACAGACAGACAGACAGACCAACAGTTGCCTTCTCTGATTCCCTGCTGAAGATCAGATGGTCACCAATGGCGGCGGTAAAGATATGTGTTACGCATTCCTAGCTATCACCGTCCTAGACAATGGGTAGTGTTAGTTGACAAAGGATAAACCAAGTTGGAAAAGATTTAGTGATGATCAGACCCAAACATGGGACTAGTCAATGAAATCTACAGCAGTTAGTTTACAACAACAGTTAGTTTAAGCCACGTAGGAAGGTGTAGACTTCCTGACTGGCTAGTTGGGGTCCTCGGGACGGTAAAAACCAATGGTTGGAGACTATTGGTAACATGGCTCAAAATCGTTCTCAATGTCCGGCGCAGATGCATCCACTCCTTGTGACATAGGCATTCCTACCGGCGTCCAACAGTCATTATATTTCTTGACCTAAAGGCAGCATTCGACTCTGTCGATCGGGAAGTTCTCTGGAGATGCTTGGCTGTAAAGGGAATTCGAAGAAAATATATTGCACTGATTAAGGCACTGTACTCGTACTCATACAGCCAGGTGAGGGCTTACGGCGAGCTGTCATCTGAACTGATGACGACCAGTGGTGTCCGTCAAGGATGCCCATTATCTCCTTTTCTATTCAACTTCATCATAGATGTGTTAATGGACTTAACCCTAGGTGACTTCAGTGACTCAGGGATTGACTTGCTACCGGGGAATAATCTCGTTGACTTGGAATATGCAGACGATATAGTCCCAACGGGCTGATCTCTGACGAAATCTCAGCACGAATACAAGGGGCTCGTTTCGCATTTGTTAGTTTACGCCGACTCTGGCGTAGACGAGATGTTCGACTATCGACCAAAGGGCGGGTGTACTGCTCATCAGTCCGCTCCGTCCTCCTTTATGGTTGTGAGACCTGGTCACTGAGAGTGGAAGACATGAAAAGACTAGCTGTCTTTGATCATAGGTGCCTGCGTTCTATTTCCCGTGTGAAGTGGCATAATAAGGTGAGCAACATTGAGGTTAGGCGTCGAGTTCTAGGTAAACAGGGGAAATCAATCGACGAAGTCGTGAAGCTACAAAGACTGAGATGGTTAGGACATGTGTTACGTATGCCAAGCCATCGCCTCCCTCGACGAGCTATGTTAGCGGATATAGGGTCAGACTGGAAAAAAGCTAGCGGCGGTCAAACAAAAACTTGGCATCAGTCAATGAAATCCACAACAGTTGGTCTAAGCCACGTAGGAAGGTGTAGACTTCCAGGCTGGGGTCCTCGGGACGGTAAAAATCTATGGTTGGAAACAATTGGTGACATGGCTCAAAACCGTTCTCAGTGGCGCAGATGTATCCACTCCCTGTGACTTATGATCTTCAATTAAACTGTTTTGTATTTCTTTATTACTCCTTTGTCTCACACCTCTGCTCACTGTTTCTATTATGCTTTTCTTGTAATTTCTTCTCTTGCTTCGCGTGCTACACGGAATGTGGCGACTTGAACTTCCGCACATTTGTGCAAAGTTCTATGTCGAAAACAGACAGACAGACACAGACAGACAGACTCCTTGTGACTTATGATTTCCAATGAAACTATACTGTTCTTCGTTATTACTATTCCTTGGTACAATATGGCACCAAGAAGGATGTGCCACACAATAATAATAAAACAACATAGATCAAAAGAAAAAAAGAAAGAGAAATATATATATATATATGTATATATATATAAGTAGCGAACGGATAAAGAACTTCATCTCGAAGGAAAACAGTCATGCTTAACAAGTTCAAACAGTATTCGTTAACTATCATCGGGAAGAGAAGAATGAAGGAAATGGCAACACGTGTAATAGCACGCGATAAGTTTCATTGATTGTTTGTTGCTTCATTCAATTCATTGTGTGAGGGCTGAGATATTGCCCGGGCGCCCAGATCGAAGCAGGTGGTTTTATTAAGGGACCACCCTCCGAGCCTTTGACTTGGAGCCTAATCCTCAAGGCAGCGGAGCAGCGTCAGGAGCTGCATTCCCATGGTTTCCGGTGACCCATATGGGTTCATACGCCATTTGATCCGATTGGATACTGGAGCCCATGCACCCCATGGTAACTGCTTTTAGTTTAACCGCTATCCAAACAACCTTCCTGACATGGTAGGACCTTCAGGGACAGAGTCCCAGTCAGTTTAGCATGTTTTGTGGCTGATTTTGCATTGTTGTGTCATTACGGTATTCAAATCCGACCACCATGACAAGGTAGCAGTTATCGGCCGGGACGGGGGTGTAGACTTCCTGACTGGTTGGAGTCCTCAGGATGGTAAAAACCAATGGATGCGGAAAGTTGGTGATATAGCTTAAAATCATTGTCAATGGCTGGTGCAGATGGATTCACTCTTTGTGATTTAATATAATAATATAATATTCAATAGAATTCTATTGTTCCTTCATATGACTGCTCTTTTCCATCACACTTGTGTTTATTATCTCACTTTTGAACCTGTGTTTACTCTTCTGTTACTTTGTGTGCTACATGGGGGGTGGGGGCGGGGGGAGTGTCAACTGGAACTGGTGCATACCTGTGAAAAGTTCAGTTAGTCAGTTAGTCATACCATTTATTTTGGTGCCTGATCATGATCATCAGTGGGATTTGTTGATATACGATACAGTTTACTGATCTAAAATCCTTCATTCATTACATAAGTTATTTTGGCGATCTGACTTCAAAAAGGACAGCCACTCCATTGTTATGGCAAATTAAAGATGTCAGAAGTTTTATTTACACAATTATTAGTCGAAAAAGCATAATTTATTCTGTCAATTTATCTGGCAAATAATGTGTCCTCGACAGTATATTATGTTTCCTATAAGTTTTATTTTCATGTACCCGCCATTCTTTCTACTTTTCATTCAGAGCAAGAACAAATATCGAAGTTTTGGGACTATGTGGCCTAGTATCAGAACGATGTGTGTCATGTTCTGGATTCGGTGGACCTGGAGTCTGTGTGTGGAAGGTTCCAGAAGAAGTCTGTGTCCAGTATAGTACGAAAAATACCCTAGAGTTAGTTTTCTATCTTTGTATATTGATGTCCTTTTGTCTACATTCTGCCGTATATGATGTTACAAACTGATCTTTTTTTTAAAAATTTCGTTATAGGAGTTCTATGGAGTGTATTTATGCAGTGAACGATGAGATTTTCATCGGTGGATCTACTACAAAGTAAGTCCACATTCTTACAATCGTCTATAATTGTTAAAAATTTGCTTTTGTACTCACCTAACATTCTTTTTGTCCTTTTCAGTACGCTTTATATCTGGCATTCAAGCAGAGGTAGTCCTGTATTCACTGTGTCACCTGCACATCCTGTGGCTAAATTATGCCCTCCAACACCATCTGAGCCTTTTATCCGACCAGTTGCAAACTGGGTGTCAGCAGTTACTGGTTTATATGGAACTGATTTGATTGCTTCAGGTTCTTCAACTGGACATGTACAGCTATGGCGACTAATTACACCACAGTTGGAACGGTCAAACGAAGGTAAAGGACAGCAACAACAACAGCTTCGTACACAGGTCAGCATTGAACGCCTTCCCGGTAGAAGTATCTCTCTGGTATGTTTTATACGATATTTTTAAGTATATATTTTGCTGGATTTCGATGTACTTTTATTTGTTAGTTGCGTAACCTTAGAGTATACATAGAGTGTATTGTGATTAGGCCTTCTGTCCCTATCAGTTTTGTATGCCTTATGTTGGCATGTAACAGTGGAACTGTTAAATGATATGCAGATATGGGAAAATACGTATACCGTTTGCACGTGTCCTTTGTATTTTGCTTTTGTTTTTGCCTTTTCATATTTTACAAGGATCATTCATTTATTTTTCTTCGCCATTAAATCTATCCCTCTGGTACTCAAAATTCTTGCAGACAATATGCATACTACTTAAAAAATCGTCAGTAGCACACGCCGCATACGGACAATATTTGACAAACCTGCTTTCATGAAAAGTGGCTAAACACTTCGGAGTATCATTTTCCGATAGTCATACTGCACACTAATGCATAAATTTAGGAATGACATATGTATTGTCTCTAATAAACATAAGCTGTGATTTTGTTCCCGTAGCTTTATCTTTCCTATCGATATTGTGTTGAAGTGTATATCACGTCTGTGCAGCGTTGTTGCGCTAGTAAAGATAAGATAAGATAATAGCTTTATTCCAAATCAGTACTTGTAATACAGAATGGAATTCTCAGCATTTTTACTACAATATTGTATCCAGTTAGTACGTTAACAATAAATAAAGTTCTACATAGATTAAAGTTATCTCAGTCAGTTTTGACAACAACATATTAGCATGTCGGTAGCAAAGTCAAAATTTAAACAGTGTTTGAAGGTGTTAGAAAAGTAGATACTACTAGCATATTTACTGGCGTAAGCGATAGGAAAATGGTCGAGATATACAGAGTGTGAAAGAACGAATAAGAATGTTTTAAGTAGAGTTGGTAAGGAAGAGAGAAACAAAACAGTACATAACAAAAATAAATACAGAATGGAAGAAAAAAAAAGTAGAGAGAAAACGTTGTACCTGTAAATGATGCGAGTTGGAAATACGAGATCCTTTTGTTCTACTGACTATTTAATAAGTGCGTCGACTGGATGGGAATTCAATTCGGGTCACTTGTGTGGCTGTTAAACCATGAATGCATTGCTAAATAGGTGATACCTAATAATGTTATTGTGACTATTCCTGTTTGCATTAATCTTGTAAAATTATCTATGTATTCTATTTCATCATAGATGTACTGATGAGACTCATAGATTGACTTGTTACTGTCAGGGAATAACCTTATTAACTTAGAATAGGCAGATTATATAGTCCTCCCACCTGGCTGAAGACGCTGACAGAATGCAGACATGGTCCACTGAACACCTTGGGCCGCAATCTACGAATGTTTGGCGTGCAATTCGCTCCCCTTGTCAAATGTAAGATGACGAGGCTACAGGACTGGACTGGGCTGGACTACATTGACTCCTAGCTTAGAAATAGGGAGTGAAGTGGTTGGTGGAGCGTGTTGACCGCTTCACTTATTTGGGAAGTTGCATCAGCCAGTGCCAAACGGGTTGATCGCTGCCGAAATCTCAGCACGGATTCAGAGGGCTAGTTTCGTATATGCCAGTTTACGCTGTGTCTGGTGTAAACGTAGACGTGATATCCGGCTAACTGTCGATGAAAGGACGTGTGTACTACTCAGCAGTTCGCTCCATCATCCTTTATGGCTTGACTGAGACAAAGTCATTAAAAGTGGAAGACGTGAAAAGCCTGGCTAGCTCTTTTTAATCAATATGTGCCTGCGTTCTATCTCGTGTGTTTGTGTTGAGTGGTATAATAGGGTGAGCAATATTGAGGTTTAGGCGTTTAGTGCTAGGTAGGTAGGTAGGTGTGCAGGGAAATAAGTTGACGAGGTTGTGAAGCTACTTCGACTGAGATGGTTAGGACATGTGTTACTTACTCGAAATGTGTATTCTCGTCACTTTTAATTATCATTCTTGTAAACTCACTTACACTTGCATAGACTATATTCAATCAGATATCAATTGAAACATTGAAACGCACTCCAAAATAATTTTAATGTATATCCTATGCCTTTTCTTTCTTTTTATATTTTCAGGGTGGTTTCATCAATGGCTTGGCTTTTACCTCTGATCGTCGATATCTCATCGTTTGTCTGGGTCAAGAGCATCGTTTAGGCCATTGGGAACCAAGACGACATGTGACAGATGGATTATATTTGATACCATTGGATATATCGAAGTAAGTTTATGAGGTGTTTTCAACGTAAATTTAAAAGTTTTAATTGAATTTTACATTTTCTCGTCGATTGATTGGACCGAAGTGCTCGATCTCAGGTTGCCATGTCGGCTTCTTGTGCAGATGCCTCGACGATGTCTGGGCATTTAATTAGAATTTACTTGGTGGATGGTGACTAGCAGTGGAATCCAGAATGCGCATTTCCTCCTATTTGGGACTCGTCATCTGGATGTATCTGCATTTCCCAGTGAGTGATTAGCCTCGGTGGGAACGTCATCACTCACTGAGAAATGCAGGGACATCAAGCTGGCGGACGAGTCCCAAAATAGAAGGAAATGCGCATCCTGGATTCCACTGCTAGTCACCATCCACCAAGTAAATTTAAAAGTTTTGGTTAGTATGCACAAATATGTTCTATGTTCAGTTAACAGTTATGCTGTGAGATATTAATTGTTTTCTTCTATTCCCTTTTCACCTTTCAGACCATTTTCGCGCGAAATGTAAATTATCTAACAGGTATTGTATATTTGAAACAAAAATATAATATATCATGAAATTGATTCAGAATGTTCTTATTTCAAAACAAGACATATAAGCGAACAATATTGTTTTCAATTAGATCTTCTTCAGGCTTTACTCTAATTTACATAGACTTGTATATATAGAATTTTAACCAATGACGGTGATTTAGTGGATCAAATAATAATAGTAATCATAATAATAATAATCATAATAATAATAGTAATAATAATGTGGTAAATGTTTTGAACGAAGTTAATAGCGATGATTATAATAATAACAAAATATTGTTAATAAGGCTTATATAGGTGATAAGAATAACAAAGTTAGTATATGCATATATGTTTTAAATTCTCTGAAGAAAGGCGTGAGGCTAGCAACCCCACCCTGCAAACAAAAATTGCTACAGAATCTTCAGTATGCTGAACCTCCTTGCACCAAAAGAAAAAGTCTGTGTAGGAACATGGAACGTTCGAACTATGTACGAGACTGGAAAAGCTGCCCAGATCGCCAACGAGATGAAAAGATACGGAATACAAGTGCTGGGAATATGTGAGAGCAGATGGA
Source organism: Trichobilharzia regenti (assembly GCA_944472135.2). Lineage (NCBI taxonomy): Eukaryota > Metazoa > Platyhelminthes > Trematoda > Strigeidida > Schistosomatidae > Trichobilharzia > Trichobilharzia regenti. The sequence goes on along the minus strand of OX235264.1, from coordinate 115,053,102 downwards.
ATGGGAGTGGACTCACCAAATTGTCAACAGGTGAGTCAGTGATCTACTCCGGTCACCCAGAAGATAACCACACGCACACCGAGGGCGTGGCTATCATGATGTCACCAACGGCAACGAAAGCCCTGATACAATGGGAGGCGATTTCGTCCAGGATAATGACCGCCAGGTTCAACTCCAAAGGAAGGAAAGTGTCAATCATACAATGTTATGCACCCACAAACAACGCAGACCTCGAGAAGAAAGAAGAATTCTACAGGCAACTACAGGCAACAATGGACAATACTCCAGCTGGCGACATGAAAATACTAATGGGAGACATGAACGCCAAACTGGGACCAGACAATACGGGAAGGGAACTCATCATGGGTAGAGAAGCTCTAGGAGAAATGAATGAAAACGGAGAACTCTTCGCCGACTTCTGCGCCTTCAACGAACTGGTGATTGGTGGCAGTGTATACAAGCACAAAGATATCCACAAGGCTACATGGGTGTCACCAGACGGGCAAACCAAAAACCAAATCGACTTCATCTCAATCTCAAGGAAGTGGAGGCGCAGCCTACTGGACACAAAAGCAAGAAGAGGAGCAGACGTTGGCTCAGACCACTATCTCGTACAAGGGACAATCCAAATCAAATTAAAAGCTTTCAGGGAATCAGGAGCTGCAGATAGACCACAAGCCAAGTTCAACACTCAAAAGCTGAAGGACCAGGCTACAAAGGACATCTTCATTGCAAGCATAAAGGACAAAGCCGAGACACAAATCAACACTAGCGAAGAGGTCGGCGTTGAAAAGCACTGGAACAACTTGAAAACGGTGTGGAGCCAAACCTGCATAGAAATTCTAGGCAGAAAAAAGAGACAGGACAAACAGTGGCTCACTACGGACACTTGGAAACTAATAGAAGAGAGAAGGACAGTGAAGCAAAAGATTATCCAGTGCACGGACGAGCAACAAAAACAGGAGCTGAATGCAAGCTACAATACACTGAACAAAAGAGTGAAGAAAAGTGCCAGGGAAGACAAAAGAAAATATTATGAAACCATGGCAAACGAAGCAGAACAAGCTGCAGGCAAAGGAGACCTCGCCACACTCTACCAAACAACTAGGAACCTTTCGGGCAAACGTTCGACACAGATTAAGCCAATAAAGGACGACAATGGAAAGTCAATCACCAAAGAGGTGGAACAGAGAAAGCACTGGGTTGAACACTTCAAAAGACTTCTAAATCGTCCGCCACCTACAACACGTCCAGCAATACCAACAACGGAAGCAGAACTACCAGTGAACACTGACCCCCCGACGAAATCAGAAGTCCTGAATGCAATCAAGATGCTTAAAACTGGGAAAACACCGGGACCAGATGGAATCCCAGCAGAGGCTTTGAAAATAGACCCAGAGACAACAGCGGACTTGATGACACCACTACTGGAGAAGGTGTGGAAAGAGGGCAAAGTACCCGAGGATTGGAAGAACAGTTACTTATTCAAACTTCCAAAGAAAGGAGACTTAAGTCAATGTAAAAACTGGCGTGGAATTATGCTTCTGTCCATTCCAAGCAAGATACTAAGTCGCATCATCCTGGAGAGAATCAAACAAGCCCTAGATGAAAAACTTCGTCCGGAACAGGCTGGATTCAGGAGAAACAAATCATGTATTGATCAAATCGCCACTCTACGGATCATCATTGAACAAAGCTTGGAATGGCAGTCACCTCTCTATCTCAACTTCATCGACTTTGAAAAGGCCTTCGACAGCGTCGATCGAGAGGTCATTTGGAAACTACTTCGCTACTACGGGGTCCCATCGACAATTATACACCTCATCCAACAGTTATACGACAATGCTGCATGCCAAGTAATCCACAACGGGAAACTTACGGAAGCCTTCGAAGTGAGGACGGGAGTGAGGCAAGGCTGTCTACTATCACCAATGATCTTCCTGATTGCAATTGATTGGATAATGCGACAGACAACGGCAACCAACGAGGGAACAGGCATAAAATGGACTGACACAAAAGACTTGGAGGATCTGGATTTCGCCGATGATATATGTCTGATTTCCCATAAACTGGAAGATATGCAAATGAAAAGTAACAAGTTGGCAGAAGAAGCATCAAAGATAGGACTTCACGTGAACATAGATAAAACAGAGATGATGAAGATTCCTTGCCAACATCAACAGCAACAACAGACCACAATAAGCATAAATGGGAAGAACCTGAAAGAAACAACCTCCTTCACCTACCTGGGAAGCATCGTCTCAACTACAGGCGGAACTGACGAGGACATCAAAGCCAGAATCGGAAAAGCAAGACAAGCTTTCATTACTCTCAAATCTGTGTGGAGGTCAACAGCAATCAGCATCAAAAATAAGATCCGGATTTTCAACTCCAATGTGAAGTCAGTGCTACTATACGGATCAGAGACTTGGCGAGTCATAAAGAGCATCTCAAACAAACTTCAAACCTTCATTAACAACTGTCTCCGCTCAATACTCAAGATCAGATGGCCAGAAAAGATCAGCAACAGGGATCTCTGGGAGCGAACCAATCAGGAACCGATTGTGAAACAAATAGGCAGAAAGAAATGGAGATGGATTGGCCATACGCTGAGGAAACCATCAAGTGACATCACTAGACAAGCCCTCGAGTGGAACCCGAAAGGGAGGCGGCGAGTTGGTCGTCCAAGGGTGACTTGGAGGAGGTCATGTGAAGAGGAGATGAAAGCATGTGGGCAGACCTGGAGCAGGGTGAAAAAGTTGTCAGAAAACCGAAGTCAATGGAGGTGCGCAGCTGAAGCCCTATGTTCCTCTAGGAACTAAAGGATACAATAATAATAATAATAAATATATGTAGACAATTCAATAAATAAATAAATTAGGTCAAATGAAATGGAACGATAATCAGAGTTTAAATAAATATCATAAAAGTACGAAGGAGAGGAATGATAAGAAAGGGTGGGAGGGTTTTGAATAGAATTCACCTAGGCTAAGCAAGGGAGAGACAAAGGTAGAACAAATTTCTTTTGTATACAAAGACTAGGATTGTTCTCTCGAATTCCCATAGCTTCGGCTAAGTGTAAAATACGGGTTCTGATTCCGTTCGAAAGACTTAAAGGAATGCGGTAAATAACTTTGAAAGCACTATTTTTGTCCATTTGGTGACCACTATCAATCAAATGAGCCAAAATAGAACTTCGTATGGACTTTATTTGACCTTTTCCGAACCATGAAGGAAGATGCTCATTAATGCGTTTGCTAAGCTGTCTAGTTGTTCGGCCTATATAGCTTTCTCCACAGGAGCAACTAAATTTATAGATACACATGGAAGTGGCACAACTAGGTAACTTATCTTTCACTTGAGCAATCAAAATTGGCCGGCTGGAAAATGACAAACAGAGGGTGGCGGCAGTATAAGTCCGTTTTATCGCTCTCGATAATCTCTGATGTAAGACTTCACTAGCCACGTCCCCATTAAATTGCAGTTTGATGAACAGTTGTTTCTTTTTAACTGTTGTCGGTTTCTCTTTATTGTAAAGCCTGAAGAAGATCTAATTGAAAACAATATTGTTCGCTTATATGTCTTGTTCTTATTTCGTTTATCTGTAGGCGCGTACTGACTAACTGTCTGACTGACTGATTGCTTGTTTTCAACAGAGGACTTTGCCCAGAAGTGTGCAACAATTCCAGTTTCCACATTCCATTTAGCACAAAAATGAAAAGAGAGAGAGATTCGGAAGAACAATAATTAGCAGAAATGTGAGGGAGAAAGACTAGTAACACGAAATATCCACTATCAAAACCCTTCAGACCTTTCGCACATTAAATCGGTCCTTTATTTCCTCACATTTATGCCACTGCATCTTATTTATTATCTCAGTTGGTTACCAGTCCCTTTCTGTTTATCCATGTCTTTGTATGTTTTCTCAGCATTTAAGTGGGATGTCCTACATCTGTCGGTTAATAGCTTCATAACCTTCAGTTGTATCGAAGTTCGTTCGACGTCTACTGTTTTGGTGAACTTGTTAAGATGCTTTCCTGCTTACTTCCATTATTCATAAACCATTCCCGCCTTAGTGTAGCAGACATTTCGATTTGATAACAACTGTCCCTAAGTACACATCGTTTTTCTGAAGCTGGAATAATTCTTAATTTATCTGGTCTTGCGTTGTGTAAGTAAAATTTAGTTAGAGATAACAGTTTTATACGATAATAGGGTAATAGGAGAAGATAAGAGACGGGAATTTATTAAAGAAAAAAAAGCATCGTATGCATTCTTAGCCGCGTTAAAGTTTAGCTAGGTCTGAGGAGAATAGATTGTTCTGATTGGTTGGCAATTAGCCCAAGGTTAAACAAGTTGTCCAATGAGGTTATCCCGTATCCACAATGTAAACTGAATCCAGATTTGAAGAATAATTACTTCTACCTCTGCAGCCAGCCATTGATATAAAATGTTGGTTTCAGCTCTAGTCGCTTCTTATCAATCGGTATCATACCATAGTAGCATGTATTACCCTACCATTAAAAATACCTAAATTTGCGTATTCATTAGAGGGTACTTTTATAAACGTTGTTTTTTGTGACAACATTGTTTATTGTTACCTGAAAAAAATGTAAATTGGTTCTTTGTCATTATGTATGGCATGAATTCGCCAAATTAAACACAGCATTACATTCTTCCATTGATAAGTATATGACACTGCCGTACAGTAATAGAGTACTGTTAACTGGTCAACATTTAGAATGAATCTCGTCTGGTTTACTAGTTCGCTAGTGTTTTAGCCGGTCCTAAGCTGGGGACTAGGGATCCTATCCCGGAAAATTAATCTAACCACTAGAGGAACTTCAAAGCACAAGCAAAATATAAAATAAACTTATCCTTCACTGGAATTGGAAAGATGAAATAACGCGAATTGATGAAAGCCTTTGGCGAAACCATTCAACCGATGTATCCTCTTCCAATGAAAGCAAAAATAGGAATGGGGACATGGAATGTTCGTAATATGTACGAGGCTGGGAAGCTACCCAGGTTGCCTAAGAAGTGAGAAGATACGACATAGAAGTGCTAGGAATCTGGGAGATCAGCTGGTATGGATGTCAACTGGAGAGTCAATGATCTACTCCAGTCATCCAGACGATAACCGCGAGCACACGTAGGGGGTAGGTAGGTATCATGATGTCAAAGGTGGCAGCCAAAGCTCGTTTTTTATTCCTTCACGTTCCCAGTGGAATGTAGGGCACCTTCAAGCTAGAGGCGTGCAGTTTCTGTAGCAGTGTTTATTTTTACAGGATTGAGTTGCTAGATTCATATCCAACCTCTCCTCTTTACCAGCTTTATTTCATTACTGGCCTAGCGAGGCGAAGGAATGCGTCGGCCGGGTATCGAACCGCGGACCATGTGCATAGTCGGTGAGCATCCTAACCGCTGTGCCATCGACGTAGCGAAAGGTCGTAGGCAGTGAAAACCAATCTCCTTCCACACAATAATGCCAAAATATTCAACTCAAAATAAAGCAAAGTTACAATTATCCGATACTACGTGCCTACAAACAACTGAGAACAAGAGAAGAAGGAAGAGTTTTATAAACAACTGTAAACAGTAATGGATAGCATTCCAAATGGTGACATCAAAATTCTAACGGATGATATGAGGGTTCAGCTGGAGAGGACCGCAGAGAACAGAACAAATCAAAGATGTGCTATTATTATTATTGTTCCCTTGGGTTCCTAGTGGAACATAGGGCTTCAACTGCACGTCTCCACTTGCTTCTGTCTTCTGCTGTACTTTTCACCTGCATCCATGTTAGTCCATACTGTCTCAACTCCTCTTCACACGATCTCCTCCATGTCACCCTTGGACGTGCCACTCGCCTCTTCCCTTTCGGGTTCCACTCGAGGAATGGCCTGACGCGCGATGTCACCAACCGGCCTCCCCGACGAGTGTCCAATCCATCTCCACTTTCTCCTGCATATTTGCTGTTGGTGGGCGATTGGTTCTTGTTTTATTTGTTTGTTCCCATAGTTTCTTGTTGCTGATTCTGTCCGGCCATCTGATCTTCAGTATAGAGCGGAAACAGTTGTTGATAAATGTATGCAACAGGCTGTTGGAAATATTCTTTGTGACCCACTCGCCAAGTTTCTGATCCGTATAGAAGAACTGACTGACTTGACGTTTGTATTGAAAATCCGACTGAATTTTGTTGTTGATGCTGAGTGACGAAGATTTCCAGATTGTTTCAGGTTGATGAATGTGTTTCTCGCCTTCCCGATTCTCGATTTGACATCCTCGTCCATTCCTCCTGTAGTTGAGACAATGCTCCCTAGATAAGTGAATGAAGTAACCTCTTTCAAATCCCTCTCGTTGATGGTGATTGACGTTGGATGTTGCTGCTGTTGTTGTTGTTGTTGGTTATTTTCATTTTTTTTATCACCTCTATGTTCATCTGGAGTCCTGTCCTCACTGTCTGCTTCTTCGAACAGTTTGTCGGTTTTCGCTTGTAAGTCTTCGATTTTATGTGACATCAAGCATAAATCATCCGCGAAATCCAGTTCTTCTAGGTTCTTTACGTCGGTCCAGGAGATTCCTGTCTTCTCGTTTCCCACTGTCTGACGCATAATCTAGTCCACCACAATTAGGAATATCATTCGTGATAATTTTTAAGCACCCTTGTCTGACTCCTGTGTTTATTCCGAACGCCTCTCTGAGTTTTCCGTTGTGGATCACTTGACATGTGCTGTTGTCGTACAGCTGTTGAATAAGGTTGATGAATGTTTGGGGTACGCCGTAGTACTCGAGTAGTTTCCAAATTACTTCACGATCATCACTGTCGAAGGCTTTCTCGAAGTCTATAAAGTTGAGGTTGAGGTTTGATTGCCATTCCATGCTTTGTTCTGTGATGATGATGCGTAGAGTTGCTTTAATTTGGTCAGAACATGATTTGCCTTTCCTGAATCCAGCTTGTTCTGGTCGGAGTTCTGTCTCCAGTGCGTCCTTTAAACTCTCCAGGATGATGCGACTCAGGATTTTACTTGGCGTCGACAGGAGCATGATTCCTCGCCAGTTCTTGCAGAGTGGGGCCTAAGTCTCCCTTCTTTGGTAGTTTCACGAGGTAACTTTCCTCCAGTCAGTAGGCGCCTTTCCCTCCTTCCAGACCTTTTGCAATAATGGAGTCAGCATGTCTGCTGTAGTCTCTGGGTCCGGTTTCAGTGCTTCAGGGGGTATTCCATCTGGTCCGGCTGCTTTTCCAGCTTTCAGAAGCTTGATTGTATTCAAGACTTCAGCTTTCGTTGGAGGATTGGTGTCAACTTGCAGTTGTGTACGTGCTGTTGTTGGTATTTCTGGACGGGTTGCAGGTGGTGGTCGGTTCAAGAGTCCTTTGAAGTGATCCGCCCATTGTTTGGAATGTCTTTCTTCCTTGGTAATTGGGTTTCCTTGGCTGTCTTTTATAGGTTTCACTTGTGTTGATCTCTTCCCGGATAGAGATTTGGTTATCTGATATAGTGTCCTCAGGTCCCTTTTGCCTGCTGCCTTCTCAGCTTCAGTGGCCAGATTGTCGTAGAATTGTCTTTTGTGCTTCCTAGCACTCTTCTTCACTTCTTTGTCCAGTTTTGTGTACGTTCAGCTCAGTGTCTCTCTCTCTTGCCCGTCTTTGCATTGAATCATTTTCTCTTTCACCATTCTCCTCTCTTCTATTAATTTCCAAGTGTCCGTTGAGAGCCATTCTTGTCTTGTCTCTTCTTTCTTCCTAAAACCGTTGAACACGTTTCGTTGAGAATCGCCTTCAGAGAGTCCCACTGGTCTTCCACGCATGATTCGTCGGTGATGTTACGTAGTGTTTCCTGCTTCGCTCTGACAGTTGCAGTGAAAGTGTCCTTTGTGGTTGTGTCCTTCAGCAACTGAGTGTTGAACTTGCATTGTGGCCTATCCCCAGCTTTCCTCAAGGCTTTTAGCTTCACCTTGAAAGTCCCTTGTACTAGATAGAGGTCTGAACCCACATCTGCTTCTCTCCTCGACCTTGTGTCCAGTAGGCTCCGTCTCCACTTTCTTGAGATTGAAATGAAGTCTCTCTGGATTTTGTTGTGTCCATCTGGTGAAATTCATGTCGCCTTGTGTCTATCCTTGTGTTTGAACACACTGCCACCAATCACCAAATCACTGAAGGCGCAGAAGTCTGAGGAGAGTTCACCATTGTCGTTCATTTCATTTCTCGACCCATGGTGAGTTCTCTTCCTGTGTTGTCTCCTTCCAGCTTTGCACTCATGTCACCCATCAGGATTTTGATGTCGCCATTTGGGACGTTGTTCACTATTGCTTGTTGTTGTCTGTAGAACGCCTCCGTCTTCTCTTGTTCTGAGACGTGTGTAGGCGCACAGCATTTGATGATTGTGACCTTCCTTCCTTTTGAGTTGAACCTAGCTGTCATTTTCCTGGAGGAGATTGGTTCCCACTGCATGAGAGCTTTGGCTTCTGTTGGCGACTTCATGATGGCCACTCCATCGGTGTGTTCGTGGTTGTCCTCTAGGTGGCCGGAATAGATTACTGTCTCTCCAGTCTGTCTGTCTGGATTCAACATAGAACTTGGCACCGAAGTGCAGCAGTTCGAGTTGCCACCTTCCAAATAGCACAGAGGTAGACAAGAAGATGAGTGAAGAGAATTTATAGAGTTTGACAGATATAAGAGTGAAACAGAATGGGTAATGGTAGAAAGGAATATGAAAGATTACAGAGATTGAATACATCTGCGCCATTGACAACGATTTTGAGCCATGTCACCTATTGTCTCCAGCCATTGATTCCTAGAGTCCCGAGGGCCCCAACCCGGGAGTCTGCATCTCCCTACCTGACTCAGTTTAACTGTCAAGGATTTCATGGATTGATGCCATGTTTTTGTTTGGCCACCACTGGCTCTTTTCCAACCTGAACCTATATCAGCTAACAATGCCCGTCGGGGGAGGCGGTGGTTAGGCATGCGCAGCACGTGACCTAGCCATCTTAGTCTATGTAACTTTATAACCTCGTCGATTGATTTTCCCTGTTTGCCCAACACTCTACGCCTAACGTCAACATTACTTATCTTGTGAAACCACCTAACGTGAGACAGAGATCGCAGACATCTATGATCGAAAGCAGTCAACCTTTTCATGTCTTCGACGCGTATTGGCCATGTTTCAGAGCCATAGAGAAGGATGGAGCGAACTGATGAGCAGTACACACGTCCCTTGGTTGATAACCGGATGTCACGCCTACGCCAGAGATGGTGTAAGTCAGCGAAAGCAGCTCGAGCTTTTCGGATCCGTGCTGAGATTTCATCGCCAATCAGTCCGTTGGTGCTAATACAACTTCCCAAGTAGGTGAAGTGGTCAACATGTTCTATCACTTCACTCCCTATCACTAAGCTAGGAGTTGACGTAGTCCAGTCCTGTAGCAGCATCTTACATTTTGCAGGGGCGAATCGCATGCCAAACATACGAAGATTGCTGCTCAAGGTGTCTCTCCAGTAGTTAGTTGGCACCTTCCAGTTCCGTTCCATCTGCTCTCGCAGATTCCCAACACTTCTATTCTGTACCTTCTCATTTCAGCGGCTATCTGGGCAGCCTTTCCAGTTTCGTACATTGTGCGAACATTCTAGGTACCCATCCTTACTTTTGCTTTCATCGAAAGAAGGCAGGCACATCGGCTGACTGGCTTCCCGAAGGCTTTCACCAGCCTGCGTCATTTCACTTCCCCGTTTCCAGCGAAAAATAAGACTATTGTTTATATTTCTTAGAATTTTTAATATATATGTGCTTTGAAGTTTCTGTAGCGGTTTGGTTGCGTTTTGGGGGTGGAGTTGCTAGCACCATGCCCCAACCCTCCCTCCTTATCCAGGCTTGGGACCGGCTAGAAAACTAGCAAGCTGGTAGTCTAGGCGAGGTTAAGATGTGCTACTTGGGCCATACTTTCCACTCGGAGCCCAAGGGAACAACAGTAGTAATACTTAGAGCGTACGTCGGTGACAGTAGTATACTCGTCAACCACTCAAATGTTCTGGAGTTCGATTCTCGATTGATGCACTTCTAAATCTCTTTTAGCGGGAAGTTTGCCCGGTATAAAGGTAAGGTTAGGCGTGGGTCTGGCAACCCCATCTTGTAAAAATAAACACCACTGCTACTGAAACTTCAAAACTATAGTTTGAAGCTTTATATTCCACGGGGAAGTCAAAAAACTAAAGCACAAAAATCATTTAGAGTTCAAATTATTTGCCATAATCAGTTATTTTGGTATGAGTACAATCACAGCGGTCATTGTTGACCACAGATTCCTTACTCTGCTGTCATTGCTGTAATCAGTGTTCATAAGTGAATGAATCAATACCTGACAAACTCAGTTTCCCTTGGAAGTTTTTACTAATGGCTGAGATCTTTCGATTAAACGTTAGTAACTCTGAGCATACAAATAATTTAACAGAAACTAAAATCAAAGCAGAAACTTAGTTACTTAATTATTCGAAATAAAAGTGGGATATAAATAAAGAATGAAAGGACAAGATGAAGAGTTGTCAAGGAAACTGTTAGAGTGCTATGATTGGACACTAGTCAGTGACTGTCTGTCTGTCTGTTTTCGACATAGAACTTTGCACAAATGTGCGGAAGTTCAAGTCGCCACACTCCGTGTAGCACGCGAAGCAAGAGAAGAAAGTACAAGAAAAGCATAATAGAAACAGTGAGCAGAGATGTGAGACAAAGGAGTAATAAAGAAATACAAAACAGTTTCATTGGAGATCATAAGTCACAAGGAAAGGATGCATCTGCGCCACTGAGAACGGTTTTGAGCCATGTCACCAATTGTTTCCAACCATAGATTTTTACCGTCCCGAGGACCCCAGCCTGGAAGTCTACACCTACCTATGTGGCTTAGACCAACTGTTGTGGATTTTATTGACTGATGCCAAGTTTTTGTTTGACCGCCGCTAGCTTTTCTCCAGTCTGACCCTATATCCGCTAACATTGCTCGTCGAGGGAGGCTATGGCTTGGCATACGTAACACGTGTCCTAACCATCTCAGTCTTTGTAGCTTCACGACTTCGTCGATTGATTTCCCCTGTTTACCTAGAACTCTACGCCTAACCTCCATGTTGCTCACCTTATTATGCCACTTTACACGGGAAATAGAGCGCAGGCACCTATGATCAAAGACAGCTAGTCTTTTCATGTCTTCCACTCTCAGTGGCCAGGTCTCACTGACAGCCATAAAGGAGGACGGAGCGGACTGATGAGCAGTACACCCGCCCTTTGGTCGATAGTCGAACATCTCGTCTACGCCAGAGTCGGCGTAAACTGGCAAATGCGAAACGAGCCCCCTGTATTCGTGCTGAGATTTCGTCAGAGATCAGCCTGTTGGCACTGGCTGATGGTACTTCCCAAATAAGTGAAGCGGTCAACGTGCTCTACCACTTCACTTCCTATTTTTAAACTAGGCGTCGATGTAGTCCAGTCCTGTAACATCATCTTGCATTTGGCGGGAGCGAATCGCATGCCAAACATTCGTAGTTTGCGGCTCAAGGTGTTTAGAAGACTCTGCATTTTGTCAGCGTCTTCGCCTGGAAGGACTATATCGTCTGCATATTCCAAGTCAACGAGATTATTCCCAGGTAGCAAGTCAATCCCTGAGTCGCTGAAGTCACTTAGGGTTAAGTCCATTAACACATCTATGATGAAGTTGAATAGAAAAGGAGATAATGGGCATCCTTGACGGACACCACTGGTCGTCATCAGTTCAGATGACAGCTCGCCGTAAGCCCTCACCTGGCTGTATGAGTACGAGTACAGTGCCTTAATCAGTGCAATATATTTTCTTCGAATTCCCTTTACAGCCAAGCATCTCCAGAGAACTTCCCGATCGACAGAGTCGAATGCTGCCTTTAGGTCATGAAATATAATGACTGTTGGACGCCGGTAGGAATGACTATGTTCTAGAATCTGTCGGAGGGTGAAGATATGATCAATACACCCTCTTCCTGGTCTAAAGCCTGCCTGGCTCTCTCGTGTTTGTGTCTCCCGAGCACCACTTAGTCTACGCATGATTATTGAGCCTAAGACTTTAGATACTATATTAGTCAAGCTAATCCCTCTGTGATTATCACAGGAAGACGTGTCTCCCTTCTTGTATATGGGGATAATCAGTGACTTACACCAACTCGATGGCACTTCTTCTGATTCCCAGACGCTGCCTAGTACCTCAGTTAATGCAGACAGTAAACTGTCTCAGTGACTAGTGTGATGTGTGTCTAGTCCTTGGTGTTTGCTGCAGACTGAATTCTATCAGTCAGTCAGGTTTGTAATGTAGCTACTATTCTAGGTTGCTCGCCAGCTTCGAATCTCAGAAGGGACATGAGTTCCTTCAGGGTTGCAGATGTGCCTTGCTTACTGGTGAGTACCAACTAGCACGAAATTTAGGTGTGTCCAAGGCTTCCTACCTATTGCTGCCAACCATCTAGCAAACTGCCAGAGTATCATTACAAGGGTTATTAGTCAAAAAGACACTGGGATATTTGTAACAGTGTAGTATTGAGTTACCAAACTGTTAGGAAAACAGGACTTCATACAAACATGGAGAAGATAGATATGATGAAGTTACGTGATCAGCAAAATATCAATTACTATCAACGAAAGAGATATTCAAGCAGTATCGTTTCAAATACAGACGGTACAGATGAGAATGCAAAAGACAGGATCGGAAAAGCAAGATAGGCCTGAAAACTGTTGCATAAAGCATAAGGAAAAGATCATGATTTGATCATCAACACTAATGCCAAACCAAATCTTCTATATGGGTCAGAGATTTGGTGTACACGTCACGGGAAGCATTTTTGGGCAGGCTGAAGACTTTCATCAACAGCAGTACTAGTTTCATAGTGAAGGGCGATACTAGTTACATAGGTTTCTTTCAGAAAGTGTCTGAACACAGTGCGGAAATTTTCAGCGTATTTAATTCCAAAATATTTCCTCTTCGCACAGAATTTACGTGTTAAGTAATAATCTTAAGTATATCATGTGACCTAGTGTTGTTGCATACAGGGAGAGAACCAATTTTGCACGTTTTGTCTTCATTTTTCCTTCAAGAATTGTACAGCGTCCAGTTGGAAGCTAACTAAATGGGTGTGCGAGTTCATCTAGTGATCATCTGGTATAGTTTAACGATTAAAACAATAAGAAATGAAGGAGAGTTTAAGCATTCTGATAGATAGAACTTCTGGTAGCCCAGTGATTTAAACAGGCCGCCAATATAAAACAAAAGACTTTGACAACAAACCAATTAGGAACCAATCGCTAAAGAAAGGAATGGCGACAGATTGAATGTAAACTGTGGAGACCGTTCAGTCACATCAAGTGACAGCCAGACGCCTGAGTGGTACCCAAATGGGAAACGATAATTTGGGCTTCCGAGGGAATATGTCAGGAAGAAATGTTAGCCTATTGGCAATCATGGAGTCATCTAGAAAGGGCTGGAGAAGACAGGGTGCAATCGAGATGTGATTCTGAAGCCTTATGTTTCACGCTGAACCCATGGGACTAATAATAATAAAAACAAAGTATTCTCAACAAACCACTATGTGAATTTCAGTAGTTGTTACTCCACATAATATCAATTACTTCATTCGAAATGGTCATTTTTATAGAGTATTTGTGTGTTACAAGAAATTAAGGCATTATACAAGTAAGCGTTGAAGAAATAACCTGGAAATCATAATCTAGGAGGTGATTATTTACAGGTTACAAAGTAGGACATTATTTTCTTTACACAACATACATGTTGAATAGGGTAGGGTTGAATTTTCATATCTAACCGTATGAGTGTAAATTCTAATTAGTTTACTTCTAGTTTTCTTTCCTGAGGAGATGCAAGGAAAAGTTGTGAAGAAAGGGAGTCCTCAGCTCATTACCCTACAAATTATAGACTTTCGGTAACTGCTTGCAGCAGTTTAAATGTCTATCAGTAACCGTGTCAGTTAGTTGTATCAGTGACACACTAGTGTAATCTTGTTAACAGCCTTCAGAGTTCCAGGTAATGTGGGGCAGTTTTTTATCAGATACCCAAGGAAGAATGGGCAGAATATGAGAATTAATATATTGCAAGAGTAGATGCTAAGTTGTGCTAGAATATCCCGGAATACATCTTATCTAGAAAGCATCGTTTCAACTGCAAACTGAACAGATGAAGAAGACGTCAAAGCCATATTTTTGGGAAGGCAAATCAGACCTTCATCACTCTGAAGTCACTTTGAAAATCTTACACAAAATTCGGATATTTAGCATCAATGTTAATTCGGTCAATTCTTCTATATGGATCAGAGACTTGGTGTAGGCATCACGAAAAGCATTTCGCGAACAGTCAACTACTGACCCTTATCAACAGCTGCCTATTCCGGCTCCGTGGTGAGGTTCAGATGGTCGGGGAGAAGGAATAAGCAGCAAAGGACCCTGGGAATGAAACAACCGAGAACCTAATGTTCAGTGTAAATGCCGAAGATAAAGGAGATGGACTGAATGATACATGCTGAGGAGACTGTCAGATAACATCGGGCGCCAAACTATCAATCGAGTAGAAGATGGACGGGAAAAGATGAGTTGGGTGTGCATCCGAGGGGTGAAATGGTACATTGGTCGTTCGACTTGTATCCTGTCTAGAAGGGTCCAATAAGACTATATGGCATGGTTGTAATAGTGGCTCCATAAAGAGTCCCATAATCGAACACCTTGTCAACACTGATCATTCCATTTCAACGCAAATGCCTCCTTCAGAGTAATCTATCTACATAGCGAAGGATAACCTACCAAAGATAATACGCCTTCGTTTCCTTTACATACCTGAAGGTCTGGCCATTCAATAATAGAAATTGGAGCTATACGTATAAGAAGTTTATTTAATCAATTGTACAACCTTGTTGATTTTTTACTAAGTTCATTTTTGTTTGACTATTTTTTTTCTAACTCCTTAAAACGCATTTCTTTAGAATTCTTATAGAATTTTATAATTTCCTTCACTTTTGTGTGGATCCTGACTATAAATCATTCACTGAAGCTGTTCATCTTATTGAGTAAATCTAATACACTGGTTCCACTCATCTTATGCGCATTGACTAATATTAAGAACTATAATTGTGACAACTGATCACTTTTGTTACTATCGTCTTTCATGGAAAGTAGTTGTGTGTATAAATGCGACTGTGCGAGTAAAGAAAGCGAATTCTTCATACAATTGGTTCCCTTGATAAATTTCGATAAAGAAAGGAAGACGAAATTTGCAGCATAAAATGATACTATTCTATTTCACAGGTTCTCATCAGCTGCAGACTACCTGAAATTACAATGGTTATATAGATGATAATAACATACTTTAATGTTCAAGTGGTGGTAGAAAAGAGATATTATAAAATTGACGCATCCAAAATGAAAGAGAATTCTCCCAAAAAGGACATCTTCATTCAACTAAGTGTTCTGCCTTCTTTTGGGAACCGCAATTATTCATATCAGACTATGTGATCTGTTGATGTAAGAGTAGTATTTAGCACTGTAGTAGAGTATAGTTCCAGCACAGAATAATTTGATTTGATGCGAATCACACAGCGATACACTTTCAATGTTTGATCTGCTGCAGAGAATAAATGTGAATGAAGGAAACAGACAATATAAAAAGGTACCATTAACTATTTACTGACTGATGCAGGTAGTTGGTATTGCTTTTCAACCAGATCGAGGTGATCTGAACGTGGGAAATCTGTCTTATTGGTCCAGGGCTGAGATCATCGGTTATATACGTGTTTGGAACCAGCTTAGAAAGCGAAATCACTTCTGTCTGTTCCTGTCAGCTGATGGTGTACACACACACACACACACACACACACACACTCTCTCTTTCTATATATATATATTGATGTGGTTGTGTTCTCTGAGCTGGATATTGAATTTGCGAAGCTTTCATTGCCCTACTAGACAACGAACATCTTCAGCGTATACTTCAATTTGAATTGAAGTGAGCTTTTAGATTTCTCCACGAGTTTATTAGTCACCTCTCCTAATGGAAACCTTTAACGTGATTGCTTGTGTTTGTGTGTTTTCACACCTTCTAGGCTACTTGTATTGGTACCGGTGCTGATTGTTTCTTTGACTATAACTTTGACTCTTTGTGTGTGAAGTTTCTTTCTTATTGGTTGATAAATTTTGTCTATCTCGATGTGTCTATTGATTGTTTATTCACTAAAATGCCAAGCTTCTAAAAATTCTCTAGCATTCATGGTGTTTCCGCTGTCTAATATTTGAACGCTGATTGTCCCAATCGAATTAATGTCCGTCGATGTCTGTATGTAGTGAGTGACATGAGCCAGGGAGTGAATGTCATGTCTTTTGACGGCTAGCTTATGATCATGGATACGAAGACGAAGGGGACATTCGCTTTCGCCAATGTAGTGTTTTTCGCAGTTGTTACAATTTATTTCGTAGATGATGTTGGTTTTATCTTCTTTCGCTGTTGAGTCTTTTGGTTGACATAGAACTGAATGAAGTGATTTTGTTTGTAGCCTAGAGGGTGTAAAAACACAGATGTCATGTCCGTCAAAAGACATGACATCTACTCCCTCATATCACTACATACAGACAACCATGGACATCAATTCGACTGGGATAACCAGCGTTCAAATATTAGACAGAGGAAACACCAAGAATGCTAGGGAATTTTTAGAAGGCTACCTGAAATTTCATTGAATCATCAATCAACAGATACATCGAGATGGACCAAATTTACCAACCGATAAGAAGGAAATCTCACACACAAAGGATGGAAGTTCAAGTCAAGGAAACAATCAGCACCAGTACCAATACAAATAGCCTAAAGGGTGTGGAAACACGCAAAAACAAACAATCACCCTCAAGGTCAGGTCACCAGGAGAGACGACTAATAGTGAAGTCGCGGAGAAATCTAAAAGCTCACTTCAATTCAAATTGAATTATGGGCTGAAAATGTTTGTGGTCTAGTAGGGGCAATCAAGGCTTGGCAAGTAAAGCATCCATCTCAGAGAACACAACCACATCGAAATCATACACCTGAGCTACAAATCTTCTCCGTCATATATATATATATATATATATATATATGCATCTTTTATCGATTACAACTTATGATAGGAAGCAGATAAAATATTACGATCTAAATAATTTTGGATTTTAAAGAAAACCATGGCGACTTTTCGTCTCATGCTTTGTAGTATACAAATGACGAATTCATTCCCTTATTACCAGTTCGCTCGATAAGTTGACCAGAATTGGAATGATTTAAACTCAGCTCTCTGAGATGATGCATTTGGAATACATTACTGATGAACTGGAACACAAGCAATCGAAACGGCCATACAGTAATTACATCTAGTTGATTAATTCCATTATTTGTGAATGCTTCACATTTTCATCAATCTGAAATCAGTGTGGGGATCTGTTGCACTATGCATAAAGAACAAGATTTGGAATTTCAACACTAAAATGACAACCCAGTTCTTCTATGCAGTTCAGAGACTTAGTGAGTCACTGAAAGAACTTTCAAGACGCTACTGTAAACTTTTGTCAACAGTTAATCAGCCTGAATTGAATACTGAAGATTGAATTACCAGAAAGGATTAGCACTGAAGAACTCAAGGGACGAACCAAATAGGTTTCAGATGTAAAAGAGAGTTTAATGAAGCTGTTGGTTCCTATGACCACTGCAAAATTAATGATATTCATATAGAAATCAAGTCTGAAGCTAAGTATCTTCGATTAATGCTTTCTTCTGACCAATTCTGGTCTTCCCATGTCTTAGCGATTTCCAAAAGAATATTTCGTCTGAATTTTTACATTACGAAGTTAAGTCACTCAGGCATAACTCAATCACTCCTCCTTTTACAATTTGCCGAATCGTGTATCTCATCTATTCTTCTTTACTGTTCACCCTTATTCTTTCCTGGATTGCTTAAACAAGACCATGTCATACTTCGTAGAACTCTGAAGACTGTCAGCAGGTAGAGTGGTATCCCATGGGGCCATATCGTTGACATTGCCACTAATAGGCAATTTTGCTAAAGGAATTTGTCAGACTATGAGCACCCAACCACCCGCAGCTCCAACCTTGTGTCTCCTCAGGTAAAACAAGAAGTATTTTTATGCACGTACGTCCAAATATATAAATTCCACTATATCATATTTGTGACATACGTTCTGCGATGAAGATAATGTCAAACACGAACTAATTAACCTTCTTTGCACTATTAAATAAACCATTACCTCCACCCTTATAACATCAGGCTTTATTGTTATTGTTATTATTATAATTATTAAGAATCTGTCACCCAAGAAATATGCAGAAGGAATAGAAGATTGGTAGAACATATATTAGTGCGTCGGTAGCACAGCGGTTAGGACGCTCGCCAACCATGCACATGGTTCGAGGTTTGATCTCCATCTACCGACGCACTCCATTAACTCGCTAAGCCAGAAATAAAAGGTAAAGTAAAGAGAAAAGGTTGGGCGTGAGGTTATCAACCCCATCCTGTAAAATAAACACTGCTACAAAAATCTCAAGCCTCTAGCTTGAGGCCCTATGTTCCACTGGGAACGTCTAGGAATAAAACGAAATATACTGAGGAAACTGTTAAGTAAAATCGCATACCAGGCCAGCTATCGAGTGGAACACGAATGGGGAACAACAGGTTAGGCGTTCGACAGTAAACTGGATAGGGTTGTGTGAGTAGGGGGAAGTGAGCTTATGTGCGACCATTAAGTCAGCTAAGAAGGACTTCAGACAGAGGAGTAGAATGGTGGTGCGGGGGGGGTGTTGTTGATGGTCTGCTTCCGCTTGGGAGCCAATCATTTATCAGTAGTGTGAACCATTTTGTGAAATTAGTACAGTAAAATTTCATCACTCGAACATGCACATTTCATATTGCGAGTTTGATTTATGTTATGATCACTTCCACGAGGTGATCAGCCAGATATTGAATGGTTGGAACTGATTCGGCTATATCTCTCTTTGAGCTAAGTTGTCCAACCTGACTATACCACTGATGAGCTTCACCCCAAACGAGTGAAACGGCCCTCACAACGGTATTCAGATTACCTCGATCTGGTTGGTTGGCAAATACCCTACTGGTTGATAGGAGTGGTATATGACTACTCGTCGCAGTTAATCAGTAGTATGCAGTGTTTCTTTTATTTTCACAGTCAATGAAGTTTTGAAAACTGTCAAACGAACAGGTTTAATTCGCCAATTCTTGTTTTAGACCACCAATATTACTGAATTTTGTAGACAATAGCAATAAATCACCAATATTGTTATTTATTAATCATTTAATGGCACACATATCATCCATCATTAATTATTCGATTACATAATTTCATTCATGGGAATGGTTTTTCCTCTCCTTTCTTTTTCTTTCAATTTCACTTTCATCCTAGTTGATATTGGTATTTCGGCAAAATTTAATGTGTAGCTTTCATGTGTAGCGTGTAATATGCGCTAACTAAATAACTAACTAACTAGCCAACTAACTAAATAACCATTTTTTTCTCCTTTCTTCGTCTTATGCTGTGAATTCAATTCATGTAATTTTGTACACGTCTATCTTCCATAATCCATCTTATTCTACAATGTCTATAATCATGATAAGGCGTAATTGTAATAGTTGAAAGGAATGCATATTAACGAAGATGAAAGATCAAATGATAGTAGTAGTAGTAGTATAACCGGCATATAATTAACTTTGAAGAATTAGCTCTTATTATTATTATTATTATTATCGACATGAAGAGAAGGGGAGGCTGAGCGAGGCGGGGCGGGCCGGGCCAGGAAAGCTACTTATAATTCAAAGGATTGATAAATTTCCCGTCAAGATAAAACAAAAAGGGGAGAAATTTTAAAGCAGTTACAAACAAAATGACATTTTTGTGTCTAACCGATTCTTTACTTCTGCCAAAAATGAGTTCGATCAGTTATTCTCGCCTATATACACAAACAGACAAAATTAATCATTCCTCGATTACTTTACTACTAATGGTGATATAATAGTAGCAATGATAATAATAATTAATTATTTTATTTATGATTAGAAGTATCTCTACAGCAATAATATAAATAATGGTAATAGTAATAATAACAGTACTGTTGATATATCCATC
The DNA here is from genome assembly GCA_944472135.2 of Trichobilharzia regenti. Classification (NCBI taxonomy): domain Eukaryota; kingdom Metazoa; phylum Platyhelminthes; class Trematoda; order Strigeidida; family Schistosomatidae; genus Trichobilharzia; species Trichobilharzia regenti. Next base: position 115,032,925 of record OX235264.1, on the reverse strand, counting down.
TATCTTTATTTTCCATGTATATATGTATATATTATTTCACATTTCTGTTATACAAGATAAGGAGATAAGGGAACTCTTTTCTTTCTGTTGTGTGTATATTTTTTTATGTGTGTGTGGTTGCGTAAGTGATTGGAGATTCGTAGGGGAGATACGATGTGTGGTTTCTATGGAAACGGCATCCTGAAGATTACACTTTTTGTTATACATACACTATCGGTATCATGTATATATTATCAACATCAAACGAACAAAGAATAAAACAATGGAAATTACAGGATATTAAAAAAAAATGCAAAGTCTGCTGTATACCTCGCGTCCGAAGGAAATATTTAATTGTTATATTGTTTTGCTGAACAGAATGAAAATTATGAATATATTATAGATGATATATATATATATTTAAATTGAAACATTTACATTGAAACCATTGAACACACTGTGAGGTACTTTGTTTAAATGTTAACTAGATAAAAATGGCCCCTTTTTCGAATTTAATTTGTCTATTTATATATATATATATATATATATATATATATATATATATATATATATATATATGAGACTGTTTGTTATCACGTGTCGTACAATCACCACAGGTGAGTGACTTAAGTTCTCACAAATTAATAGATCTAAATTTGAATTCACATACTTGGCAAGAAAGAAGATTATTTGAGACGACATATATGAGGAGCTCTTTTCCCTGGATTTCTTTCTGTCTATCTTGAATTTCTGTTCATTTCAATTTCATTCGTCAGCGGTGTTGTTGTCGTTCTTGTCGTTGTTGGCAGTGTTGCTGTTTGTGTTGTCATATTGACTGATGTTGTTGCAGTTGCAGCAGTTGAATTAGTATGCGGTGGTATCACAATAATATCAGTAATATTTGCAAATTCTACTGGTGCTTCTAAATCATGTATAGGCTCACCTTTATCATTCCAAAATGGTGATCGAACACGTTCACCTTTCCGTTGTCTAAATGCCATAACACGAAATGCATTATTTAAATAATCACGTAATTTACCCAATGCCATTGGTTCTGTAAAAAAATAACCAGAACCAAATTGTAATTGTGCTTGACGGAGTACAGCACTCATTACAACTGGATCAATTGGTGCTTTACCTCCAGACCCGTTATAATTGTGTGTAACTAAATAATGTAGACTAAATAAACTTTGTAGTAGACGTAGACAAAGACGTGGGCCTAGTTCATGAGGTTCACCACGTACCATTGTTAAACACTTACAATATGCCCATAATGGTAATGAGACGGATTGTACCCCGCCGATGAATATTTCACGTGGTTCATCTGGATTTAGTATAACTACTGGACGATCGATTAAATTATTATTCTGGTTATTGTTATTATTATTATGATTACTACTGTTATTGTGATGGTGATGATGATGATGACTGGAACGTGAATTTGAAGCTGTTGAATGCATCATTCCATTCGATCCAGAGTGTTGTAGATCACCGCCTAATAAACTTGATCTTACGCTTTGATCTGTCATTATCGTCGACGACGACATTGGACTTGGTGGTGGCGGTGGTGAACCAGACAATGCCCATTGACAATTATTAAAATTCATTGCTGATCTACGAATATTTTTTAATGCTGATGTTGAAATGCCTGCAGTGTAATGATTCGATTTGCTATTATGACATAAATGTAAACGATTATTTGAATAGGTACAGTTTTGTTGACATCTGTTCGAATTCAAACATTTTGTTTTTAAACGTCCAAATTTACTACCACGAAAACGTAGTGATGATGAGGATGATGACGGCGCTGGTGCTGATGGGGATAATGAAGACGCTATGGATGAGGTGGATTTTCGGTTGATATTCAATAAATCATTTGGATTAAATTCATAATTTGAGAAAAATACTGGTGGGTATAGTCGAGGTGATTTGTGCTGAATAATTAAACAGATAAAAAGTAATAATTAATTAGCAAGAAAGATACACTTTTCTAAAGAAAATTATACAAATATTACGATAATACTTTACCTCTGTTTAATCTACAACCAGTATCTCTAATAGTAGCGGATGAAATCAATGACCTAAATTCGTCCTACTTGGGATTCATCAACTGGACATGCTTATTTACCCCAGACGGTGCGTACTGCCAATGATTACCAAACTAGAATGAAACAGCCAGCTGTCGAGTATTCCCTATGGCTGGTTTTCAATGGTTCTGTAACTGATATCAAACCGTGATCAACTCATAAAAACAAAACTGAGCCTTACAAAACAACTAAATAAAATGAATCTAATGCTCGCTAGTGATTGGCTGGCTACAGGACGAGGTTGCTGGAGTTCTAGTGAGAAATCGTGACCAGTAAAGTCCATCCAGTCAAGTATGAGGAGGGATGTCCCACCTACGACATTGGTTGGAGTCGCGCTAAATCACGAATTTGTAGGAGGTTAGAATTAATGCGTTGGCCATTGAATCGGGTCCAGTTGGTTTAATGGTCTATGTGCTCGCCTTGTAACCAGAAGGTCCTGGGTTCGAATCTCAGTGGGTGCATACCGCTGCAGAGTCCAAAATTAGGACGGAGGAAGCAGTTGTCCAGTACTCCCTTCAGGTTTTTCAATGGTTCTCTAACCGATGTCAGCTCATAATGAAATCCTGTAACTCTTGAAAATTAATTACTCAATTTTCAACTCTTAGTTTCCACGTTTGACTCATAATCGACCTACTTCAGTCTGGACGACGTGACAGTATTATCAAGGCGTACAAAATAAGTGTGTTTCATCCTGTGGCATATGGAAAGTCTATTGCGTATAGATGAGTTCTAAAAAAGCACAATTAAATTTTAATTTCGATAGAGAAAGAAGGATCAGATTTGCAGAATAAAATGATATCATCATCCCATTTTACAGATTCTCATCATCTATCTGTAAACTACCTGAAATTACAATATTTGAAGGGTAATAGTGAAAACATTATAAGATGAACGCATCCGGAATGTAAGTATTACAATTACTTTTAGTTTAAGTTACCATCAATTTATAGACTGTCAAACTATGAAAAAAAGGGTGGTGGTGGTGGTAAGAGAAGACAGAAAACACAAAAATCTAATAAACAGTGTTAACCTGTACGTCAATATTGGCAATTCAAGAAGGTTAAAGTTCATCAAATTGAAAACTTGCCTAGTGAGCTTAACCACTGGGGTCTAGTCCTTGATACAAGTACAGACTGAGTTTTGTCACCCAAATTTTTTGCAATGGGGTCACCGGGGATAGATGACTCATACTGAATCAATATTAGTTAGTTGAAGGAAGTCAAAAAGAAACCCCTTTAGACTCGGCTTTGCACTTGTTAAAGCTCGTCAACATGGTGCATCGGCAAACTTGAAGGGGTTGACATTCCCCTTGAAATCACCTAGTGCTAAAATCAGAGACATTACCACTGAGTTATTTACATTCAAAACTGACTTCCTGAAATACCATAATGAGTACACTGCTTATAAGTGCTAACAAGCATGAAATCTAGATTCAGGATTACCTTTTAAAGTTTGCTTCCAACCATTGAAAGTAACAAAAAATGTATTTTCGAGTGAATACTTTTCTAAAATTAGAAATATTTGTTGTTCCTTAGAATGATATTTTGAAACATTGTACAATATCTATTTTCTCTCTGTTCAATTCATATTCAAATCGCTGATATAAATTCAGGTCAAGGTAGGAGATTTCACAATTCTGTCTACGAGAAAGCCACTCTTAATCATGCTTTTAAATAGAGTATAAACACTATTTACAAGTCTGTTGAACAACATTCTTTGTTTGGGTAGATGATCTCACTGAAATAACTGACACTGGTTGATGTTAGGTATTTGATACAACGTACAATGAAAGCAGAACTATTAAGCTGAGAATTCAAGGACTTTGAGGAGTTTTGATTGTAAACTTCCAAAGTTGGGAACAAAAAAATCTTGTGCCAATAATAGTGGAACATTTAATTTGTATAGAACAAGAAGTTCTATACATGTTCTAAAGATAATAATATTAATATTAATGAAGACATGCATGTCAAACATGCGAAAGATAATGACAACACTGACAATAAGGAATCTAAATTATCAGTTGTAATTCCACACAAGGAAGGAACCTCGGAAACTACCTTACACCGAATTCTTAACACTGCTGGCAGGAATAAAAGTGACTGGCATTCAAACCCACGAACTCAATTAGAAACAAGCTTTGTCGGTTAAAGAATCAATCCCCTGCCGGCAATGATTGTCAGGTCAAATACATGGGTCAAAGTGGTTGGACGGTGGCAGTCAGACTAGCCGAGCATAAAAACCTAGCAAAATCTAGATTGGTTGACTCGAACAAGATAAGAAACCTAGAGAAAAGTTCAGCTATAGCACTGACTACATGCAATTACACACAACCAACCGTACAATAGAATGGGATAGGATGACAGATTTGAAATCTAATGTAACCGCGTGGAGGGATAGATTGATAACAGAAGCTTTCTATGTCGAATCAACTGCAAATAAGTGCAATTGGAATGATTCAACACCTGACCACCCGGACATCTGGAAAATTCTATTACCCCAACGACGACAAATAGGGGAGAATAGATGAACTATAAACCTCAAGTTTCGAAATCGTGTGATTATAGTTGATATGATTATGAACAGCAATAAATTTTGTTCGAAACGTCATCCAGTAAATAATAATACTGTTTCACTGTGTGATACATCTAATAAACAAACTAATATAGAATTACTTACTACCACAGTGCCCAAGTTTTACACATTTATTAACATGTGCTAAAGGCTTTGTTAAGTATCTTAAGACACCAGTATTACACATCAGATACATAAAAGCCACAGATCACAATATATTGTAGTATGATTAAAGTCGGCGATATATGATTATGTAAGATCTATTTACATTCCCCTTCGGGAAGTTAATAGCTTGCAGCCTCTCCGTGCGTCGGTGGCACAGTGGTTAGGATTCTCGCCGACCATGCATATGGTTAGAGGTTTGATCCTCTGTCGACGCATACCTGATATCTATGGTCGGCCTACAAAATTTGGGCTACCGATATCACATGCTGAAAATTCCATACTTGTACCAAAAATACAGTGTGAAATCAAGCTGTAATCAAAAATAAAAAAGTTAAATGAAAATCGTCTGCCCTTCGTGTCGTGCTTATTTTTTTGTCTTTTTCTTTTCTTGTCATTCATGTTTTTCTGCAATACTGACTCATTACTTCGCCTCTTTACTATCAAATCTGTATCCGATGAACGTCCCTTCATATACTACTGATAAATCTCGACAGTAGTACATACCACAACTTTACACAATATAATGAACATATGTATTAAACTCATCAACTGATTATGTTTATTTTGGAATACACTGTTAAGATTATGTTTACTGAACAGAACAAAAAAAAGGAAACAACGCCTTGATATAATGTTGTTCTCGTTGTTAACACTCTGTCTTTTAGCATAAATTGAATAAAGACGAACATTTTATGTACATGAATCTGTTCTAATTTAAAATTATCAGGGTAATGTATACACACTCACTGTATGTTGCATGCATGTGTGTGGTAGGTCTGATAATGTTTACGTGCTATATAACACATTTTGAAGAGGAGAAGGGTATGTTGTTAAACTCTGAAATTTTTCTATGTTTTAGGTTGATGGGGATGGGTGTGGGGACTGGGGGGGGGCGGGGGGTTATATTTGTGTACATTTGTCTCCTGTGTATGCATAAGCCAAGCGAATAGGCATTTTAAAACATGTTTATAGGTGGTGATATGATTAAATTATCTAGTTATGTAAAATACTTGATAATAGAAATGTCATCAATGCATATTAAAGAAAATATTTAATGTTTGTTTGGTAATAATGACAATGAAGTTAAGGCAATACAAATGTCGCACTATTATTCATTTAAGTATTAGATATTTCCTATACTTTGTAAGCGATAGTAACGGCAGTGACCATCAACGGGAGGTATTTGAAGAGGGCCATATCTTGCTCTCATACCGGATAACCAAGTCTCTATCCGAGAAGAAACCAACGCAGATGATGAAAACCAATAATAGATGCTTAAGGCAGCCTAATTACCAAGGTGAAGAAACAATGGCACCACACTCCCTCCCCCCCCACACACACCCCACACCTCAACTTCACCGACTTCGGAAAGGCCTTCTACGGACAGCGTTGACTGAGAAGTGATTTGGATAATGCTTCTGTACTACGGTTTGCAGTGCCCAAGTCTTTATCAATCTCATTCAACAGCTGACTGTATGATTATGCCACGTGTCAGGTGATACAAAGTAGAAAACTCAGAGAGGCTTTCGAAGTGAATATAGGAGTAATACAAGGCTGTTTATTATCACCACGGATGATATTCTTAATTTTGGTGGACTGAATTATGCGTCACACTGTGCATGGGAGGGAGAAGGTTGGAATACGCTGGACCACCGATCATAAGACTCTAGAAGATCTGGATTTCGTGGATGATATATGTCTAATTTTACGTAAACTAGAAGAGTTGCAGTGGAAAACCAACAAATTGGCTGAAAAAGCAGGCAAAGAATACAAGACTTCAGGTGAATGTAGAGAAGACGGAAGTTTTGAAGATTACCAACCAACAGTAACAGTAACAAATACAACAACAAGCACCAATCGCCATCAACGAGAGAGATATGACAGAGACTACGTCCTTCATTTATCCAGCCAGGAAGTATCATCTCAACGGCAACTGGTGTAAAGAGTGAAGATATCAAATCCAGCCAGCCAGAATCAGAAAGGCGAGATATGCCTTCACCAACCTGAAACCAGTCTAGAAATCTTCTGCTGTCACTCCGCCAAAGCATAAAGAATAAGATACGAATTTTCAACACAAATGTGAAGTCAATCAATCAGTTCTTCTATACTGGTCAGAAACTTGCACTGCGTGTCACGAAAAGCATCTCCAATAAACCACTGCAGACGTTTATGAACAGCTAGTTGTCACGCAAGCTGACTCCATACTGAAGACCAAATGGCCAGCTAACAGGCTAGAAAGAATTGCAACAAGAAACTCTTGCTGGGGACAAACCAACTAGTAGCAAATTGCTCAACAAATGTGCAGAAGCAAATGGAGGTGGACCAGGTGTACGTTGAGGAGGTCGTCAAATAACATCACGTGCATTGCAGGCCATCACTTGAGTAGAATCCAAATGGGAAGTGACGGGTCACTGGACTGGATTATATGGAAGACTGTGGTGAGCTAGGATACTGGAATATGCTGGACTACCAATAAGAAGAATCTAGAAGATCTGGATTTCGCGCATGGACGATTTATGTTTAATGTCACACGAATTCGAAGACTTGCAGGTAAGAAGCAACTAACCAGCTGCAGAAACAGGTGGTGAAGACAAGACTGCAGGTAAACATAAAGAAGACAGAGGTAATGAAGATAGTCAACTGCTGCCAACAGCAATAACAACAAGCATCAATCACCATTAGTGGAAGAGATTTGTCAGAAGTTACCTTCTTCACTGACTCAACCGGGAAGCATCGTTTCAGCCACTGGCGACAGTACGAATGAAGATGTCAAAACCAATCAGCCAGAATCAGAGAGGTAAGACACACCTTCACCAACTTGAAACTAGTTTGGAAATCTTCTGCACTCCACCCGGCATAAACAACAAGATAAGGATTTTCAAAACTAATTTCAGGTTAGTCAGTCAGTGCTTCTATATGGGTGAGAAACTTGCCCTGTATGTCACGAAGAGGATTCCGAACAGGCCATTGAAGAATTTTATCAACAGCTTCCTGTTCGCTCGCTCGCTCCATACTGAAGATTGAATGACCAACCGGCTTTTCAGAAAAAATTTGCAACGATAAACTCTGGCTGGGAACAAATTGACAGGCGATATCCGACTACTCAACAATTGTGCATAAGAAAATCGAAGTGGATCGGGTATACATTGAGGAGGACAACAAATAACAGCAAGTGGAGTGCAGGCTATCACTTGAAATGAGTCGAATGTGGGATTGAGGGTGATATGGAGGAGAGTTTCTGTGTAGCAGATGAGAAATTATGAGCAATTGTAGAGCCAGATAATGAGAGCAGCGCACAGAACAGAACCTGACAAAATAAAGATGCACTATTGATGTCTTGTGTCAATCTTTGTGGAAATAAATAAATACTCCGTGTTATGTGTAGACATTTTAGTTCGCAAGAGTTGTTGAATACTGTCCGTGTGTAAAGAGTAGGAGGAACATACACAACAATGTCAAGCATTCACACTATCTTGATTCGTCCAGAAAACATTGCAAATCAATAAATTAGGCGTATCTACACCATATATATATAGCAGGAGTAAAACAAGATAATTTATGCCTTTAAGAAGGAGATTTATCCCCAAACATAAATTCTGTATACTATGGTGGTCTGTGTTTAATTCACTTACACCTTACATTTGTTATACTACCATACCTTAAAAAGCACAAATCCTGTATACATAAGGTACGGGCATTCACACACACACATCCAACGAAACAGACATGCATATAAACGTACGTGGACATATGGAACAGTTTAACACTAGTTAAGAAAACTGCTATTATTACTATTATTATTATCATTTACAAAATGTGTAATATCCATTTGTGCAGACATTGAAATTGTTTGTTTCAAAAAGTAAACATTAAAAAGGAGAATAATGTTTATTAAAATTTTTGTTTTAAAATAATAATAATACAACACAGAAACGTGTATTGTAAGTGTTGATATTTTGATGAGATGATGCATTTCACATTTGTTACTTAATTGAGAAAAAACGAAAAAGTAACTTGTAGGACAGAAAGTGTAGAAATTGAGAAGTTTTTGTACTTAAGTTATCAAAAAAAAGTAAGAACAATATGTTAAGGTTAGAACACTCTCTGTGTTTACCCTTCTGTGTTGGTTATTTTGTTGTCTAAACTAGATAGATAGAAAGACTAAGTATACTACATTGTTTTTAGTGAATCACATTATAAAAAAGGAAGAAAAGAAAGATAGACCACCAAGTGAGATTACCTCCTTGTCTTCTTCTTTTAGTTTCTACACATTTTAATCCTCATCAGATTTGTAAATTTATCCTACTCTGGTGTAGATTGATCGTTGTTATTTTATAATCCTATCATCACTAACACTTTTTTGGCTAATAACTCTTACTAGGTAATAGTTATCTCGTTGTAAGTGATGTTATTACAGCTTGGGATCATTGGACATACGTAAAAGGTGGTGGTGTTTGTCTGAACACCTTTTTTTTTCAAACATCTGAGTACGTGCGTGTGTGCGTTTACATAAGTTGAAAATATTATGCACAGGAAAGGTTCATCCACACCTTGGGCCTGTGTGTGTGTGTGATTCTGTGTGTTCTTCTGTGCATGAAACTCTGTTCACGTAAATGACATCTTAGTAATACATATTATTATTATTATTACCGTCACATAAATTAGGTAGGTAGGCAGTAGTGTTATCAACCATACTAAAAATGTATTATAGTAATAAATCTTATAGATTTAATTAACTGACACGCGAAACAAGACATATATATATATATATATATATATATATATATATATTTCTCGATGTTGGGAGAAAGATATATGTTTTCAGAGGATATATATATATGTTGAAGATTTGTCAATATTTCTCTCATCTACCTCATTCAACTCTTTTTCCTTGACAGACTTGAAGAATACATCTATCATCATTGCTATTGCAATTAGTAATGAGATGCTTTTTGAATTATACCTATTCTGATGAAATGATTTATTCACCTTGTTAATAGAATGTAAAATTTTCTTATCTTCTAGCAGGCCATTTTGAACATTTCATCAGTTTGTATGTATATACTGTCTTAAACTTTATATGAAATATATATATATATAGGCAGTTGAGTGAATAATGAAAAGAAAAGAAATTATGAAGACATTCTATGCTTGTCATAAAGTTACACAACATATGATAATTTCGACAGTATTAGATAGATGAATTAATCTTCAAGTATTGGTTTTGTAGAGATTCAGTCTAATTGGATGAAAAATTTCATCATAAGCTAACATCATCATTACGCAGCCATGGGGAGTGGGTGGGTCGAACCCAGGTCCTTCTGGTTACATGGCGAGCTCGTAGACCATTGAGCTACTGGGACCCGATCCAATGGCCAGTGCATGAATTTTAACTTCAGTACGCAGCGTACTGATAATGAATCCCAAACTAGGATAAAACAGCTGTCCAGTAATCCTAGCTTGTTTTGCAGTGGTGTTCTCTAACAGATGTTAGCTCATAATGAAATCTTCCATCCAATTAGACTAAATCTCTATAAAAACAATACTTGAAAATTAATCTGATATTCACTAGCGACTTGTCCTGGGCTTCGAGTGGGAAGGCATGACCAGTAGGGTACAGCAGGTTAAAGATGAGGCAGTAACTCATCGAAGATAACATTACGAAATTGTTGTGCTGCGTTGTAAATTGGTGGAAGGTGGAATTCATGGATTGGCCATTTAATCGGTTCCCAATGTCCGTTTGAATGGTTTTCGAGCTTTCCTTGTAACTAGAAGGTCCTGGGATCGAATCCTGACGAGTCAGTATTGTTGATGAGACTCAAACTAGAAGGAAACAGCCCTCCAATACTCCTTACTGATTATGAATGTTTCTCTAGCTGATTTAATCAATCAGTGGTTAGACATGAAATAAATCAAATCCCTACATACTAACTCTTGAGAATTAATTACTACTACTAATAAAATACCTAGTAGTCTTATATCAGTTAACTGAATATTTTCAGGCAGTCTTTTAATAAAAAACCCTTTTTACTTATTTTTTTGATTATAGCTTGATTCCACACTGTATTTTTGATGCAAGTATGGAATTTTCAGCATGTGATATCGGTAGCCCAAATTTTGTAGGCTGACCATAGATATCAGTTGTGCGTCGGCAGGGGATCGAACCTCGGGCCATGTGCATGGTTGGCGAGACGGACACATAATTTCCCTATTTTGAAATATCAAATTCAAAAATAGGGATTCCATTATCAGGTATCTATTAGGCGAAAGTAAAGTGTAACAAGAGAAGACAGGGGCCAGGAAACTGATCATTTATTCAGAAAATCAACAGATATTTATAGATTTTTATATGCATTATTATTTGGTATTACTAGCAGAGAAACAGCGTGTTCTGATTGGCTGTTTTCCTGCTGAAGGTTATTCTTTACTGCTTGTGACCATTTCCCAGAATGTTAAGCCATGTATTTGCGAATCGTATCCGCCCACGCTAAGTCTTCTGTAATTGATTGTTGATTTCCTCAAGGTCAGGCTTTGTTCTTGTTTTATCTCATGATCCCGATTTGGGACGTCAATATCGACGTAAATTGCTGTCTACCAGTTTTGGCTCGCAGACAGCTCTCACCACAAAATTATCATAGCTAAAGTCAAGATATTTCAAAAGTTGACCTTCAAGAATCGGTCAGACACAGGGAATGCTATGAAATGTCATTCCAAATCAAATCATGCCTGCCTTTTGGGATTTGAAGAGGATAGATATTGCATTCTACTTATTCAATAGGTACTTTGTCTGCAAATCTATAATGTTAGGTAGGGTTATAGCTTTTAAGATTAAGACTTAGGGTCTAGGGTTAAAGTTACAATTAGGAGGTAGGATTATGGTTAGAGTTAGGAGTAGGTTGAAGAATAGTGCCAGAAATATCAATGGATCTCAAAGTACTATGACCTGCAGTCATCTGGATAAATGAGTATATGTATAGTTCATGGCATGAATTCCCTATAGACCACCTTGAAGTGACTGAGAGACATTGTTACAACGTATAAGGTACAACTATGCAGTGCAATACCATTTTGGGAATATTTTATAATGTATTTTTCGACGATTGTGTGACTGTTTTACTTTTGAATCCTGATCGGTCGTTCAACGTCACTGTGGTTTTGGCTAGGATAGTTTAACTTCGCTCTCTATTCTTCTATCGTTACAGGGAGATCAGTATTGGCTTGCTACAAATGTGAGCTGTCCTTCCACATTTTCTGTTTTCTACCTTCTTCCGTGACTTGCCACACTCTTGTGAAATGAACTTTGCTGAGTATGTGGACGACCTAACTGTCTCAATGCCTGTTAACTCTCAGCTAGATTGTACTAAGATGAACAGCTTTCTATCAAGAGTCAGCAAATGATCTTTATTTAATGGTCTTGAACTGAATCCTTACAAATGTCAGTCTGTTAGAAGAAGGTAAATGAAGCTGTTAATTCCTATAACAGTTGTATAATCGATGATAGTGATATAGAAATCAAATCTGAAGTTAAGTATCTTGGATTTATTGTTTCTACTGATCTATCCTGATCTTCCCATGTCTTAGCGATTTCTAAAAGAATATTTCGTCTGACTTTTTACATTAAGAAGTTAAGTCATTCAGGCATAACCTAACCTCTCCTCTTACAATTTGTCAACTCGTGTATTTTACCTATTCTTCTTTACTGTTCACCCTTATTCTTTCATGGATTGCCTAAAAAAGACTATGTCATACTTCGTAGAACCCTGAAGACCGTCAGTAGGGCGAGTTGTGTGGTATCACATTGGGCCATATCGTTTACATCGTCATCGATAGACGGTTGATTTCATGCAACAAATTTGATAAAGGAATTTCGTCAGACTCTGAGCATCCACCTCACCACCTGCAGCTCCAACCATGTGTCTCCTCAGGTAAAACAAGAAGTCTTTTCAGAAGACTTTATGCACATACGTATAAGTATAAAAATTCCACTATATCATATTTTGGAACGTACTTTGTGTCATGAAAATAGTGTCAGGGAGGAACTGACTAACTAACCTTCTTTACACTAGTAAACAAACCATTTCCTCCTCATCAAGCTTTGTTATTATTGTACTTCTTATATTTATAATCCTCTTAAGTTTTTGTTTTTATTTGTTAATTTTTTTCATAAGTGTGAACATCATTTGAGTTGTGTAATAACTGGTAATTTTGTATTTCCCTTCACCATGCTACTATATCAACAGAACATTAGATTCAACACTCTATAATGCTAAAATTTTCAAACTGTCACGACAATACTGTGTTGAAACAAACTCACTGTTACTATTATTGTATTTAATATTCTCAATTCGTACTTCGAATATTTTTCAGTTTATATCGTAAATGTGGACAAATTCCTCTGGTTAATTTTGTTTTAATTTTATTTACATTTTGAGTAAATTAGGTGTAATATTGTGATGACAAATGCTGAGAATTCCATTCTGTATTATAAGTAGTACTGTTTGTCTTGGAATAAAGTAGATCACTGTTATGATTAACTTTTATCGCCTGTGTGCTTTATTTCATGAATCCAAAAAAAACGAAATGGAACAGAACTATCAACCATTTCTAATCTTTCACAGGCCTGTGTGTATTTCTCTTTTCTTATTAGAATTATTATTAAATGAACAATGAATATAAAAGTGATTTGGTACGGATCATGTTTCAGTAAGTAAGCTGTCTGTAAAATTTTAGGCGTCGAATGTCGGTAATCGTATTTTATGCTTCATAAGAAACAAAAAACGATCAACTTTTGTGTCTTTATTTCGTTTTTCTAGAGTAAAACAAATCGAAATTAATAAACGCGTCAAGTATTTATGAAATGTGTATTCCAAGGTGAAATTCCAGCATAGTTTTGTTTTGAAACCGGATTATAAGATTTGGTGAAGATAATGAATGGGTGGTCTAAGGTGGAGATGAAGAAGGCGAAACTCCTGGATACATTGAACTGTATTCACTGGGGATATCACTGCTCACCAGCCATATTAACTGACTATGAAACAGGAGTGCTATTCCACTCATCAAGTTAGTTTCTAGAAAGATAACTCATCCAACCGTCTATGTAAGGAAGTGAAGACAGTCTGGTATCAGTCAGTCTCTCTCTGAACTTTCTAAATTTGTTAATTCTTGTATTCTATCTATCCTTATTTTATTGCTTACTGTAAATCTTTCCTGGACTACTTAAGAGGCACATTTTTCTGCTCTACGAAGGGCAATAAAAGCCGAAAGTAGGGTGATTATTCTCAGACTCCAAGCACTTTCTGTTGTATACAAAAATACCTCCTTGAATCTCATCGGATAGAACCAGAAACAACTAGGGAATACTTCCAACTGGACAGTAATTGGTATCTTGTGCCTAGTCCTTTGTTTACTGCAAAATGAACTCTATCAGCAGTTGGCAGGAAGCTTTGGGCCCAGATTTCGTGGTTGTTGGCTCTCGTTCACAATATTTCTGAATATAGTGTGATGGCGAGCCATGATGATCACATTGCAAACATGACTGATAAAATTCACTCTGCAGTAGACAAAGGACTGGACGCGCGACACTAGTTACTAGTGTCCAATCGAAAGTATCTAATACAATCCTACAAGAGGTCAATAGCAAGCCTAAATAGCCCAGTGATAGTAACGTCTCCGACTGCAGCATGAGGTGACGCGGGTTCGAATCTCAGAAGGGACATGCTTTTCTTCAAGGTGGCTGCAGATATGCCTTGTTGACTGGGGGAGTGACAACTAGCTCGCAACTATGTCGAAGGCTTCCCGCCGATCGCCTTCAACGTTTAGAAGGAAGGAGAAGTACCTTCTCATTGGAATAAAGGCTATCATGTCAAACTGCCAAAGAAAGGCATCTTAGGTGTCGGCATGAATTGGCGTGAAATCATGATTTTCCCCAAGCCAAGTAAATACTTAATCATGTCATGCTGAAGAAAATAAAAGATGCACTGGATGCAGAACTCCATCCCTCTCCTGGAAGAAGCTAGATCCAGCTGAAGCAAATCATATTTGGATTAAATTTCGAGTTTACGCATCATTATCAAAGAGAACATAGAATATGAATCAAACCTCTACTTCACCTTCATCCACTTTGAAAAGGCCTTTGACAGTGTTGACCGCGGAATGAGTTTGAAGCTAATTCAATATTATAGAATGATTTTGAAACTAATTCAATATAATAGAAAGCCACAAAGCTTAATAAACCTTATTCAAGAGCTATTTTACAATATCATATGTCAAGCGATCCACTATGAAAAACTAAGCTAAGCCTCTGAAGTTGGAACAGGAAAGCGTAGGACAAGGCTGTCAGCCTATTATCATCACATATTATTATTATTATTATTATTGTATCCTTTAGTTCCTAGAGGAACATAGGGCTTCAGCTGCGCACCTCCGTTGCCTTCGGTTTTCTGACAACTTTTTCACCCTGCTCCAGGTATGTCCACATGCTTTCATCTCCTCCTCGCATGACCTCCTCCAAGTCACCCTTGCACTGACGACCAACTCGCCGCCTCCCTTTCGGGTTCCACTCGAGCAACGGCTTGTCTAGTGATGTCACTTGATGGTTTCCTCAGCGTATGGCCAATCCATCTCTATTTCTTTCTGCCTATTTGTTTCACAATCGGTTCCTGATTGGTTCGCTCCCAGAGATCCCTGTTGCTGATCTTTTCTGGCCATCTGATCTTGAGTATTGAGCGGAGACAGCTGTTAATGAAGGTATGGTAGTACTAATTATGGTAGACTGGATTACACGGGATATCGTGAGTGTCGAGCCAGAAGAGAGGAATACATTGGACAGATACGAAGACTATAGAAGATATGGACTTCAAAGACGATTTATGTCTGATGCCACACAACCTCGAACACTTACCCAGAGAAAACCAGCAAGCTGTCAGAAGAAGCAGTACAGTGGAGACAGGACTCCAAGTGAACATAGAAAAGACGGTGATGATGAAGATAATTAACCAGCCAACAAGGACAACAACAAGCATCAGTCACTATAGACGTAATAAATTTGAAAGACGTCACTTCCTTCATTTGTCTAGGAGGCATTGTTTCAACTATATACAGCCAATGTGAAAAGGATTTCGAATCGAGAATCGCAAAGGCAAGACAGACCCTCATCATTGTGAAACCATTTTAGAAATCTATCCTCCACAGTAAGAAGAAAGAAATTCGTCTTTTCAGCAACAATGTTGAGTCAGTTAGTTCTTCTCTACAGGTCAGAAACTTGGCATTCACGTCACGAAAATCACTTCCAACAGTCGGCTGCAGACTTCTATCAATAACTCCATCCTCTGGCTCCATGCTAAAGACCAGATGGCGGGTCAGAAAAGATTAACAACACGAAACTGTGAGAAGAAATCAATCAAGAACCTATTGCTCAAGAACTGTTCCGAAGAAAATTGAGATGAATCGAACACACGCTTAGGAGATTGTTGAGAGACATAGCTGTTCAGGATGTAGTTCAAGTAGAACTCGAATTAGAAATGAAGAGATGGGCTTGAGGGTTGACGTTGACATCGAAGAGATTGTATCGGTTGGAGATTAGAGCCAGTAGGCAATGGCGTAGCCAGATGAAGGGGACTTAAAAGGATAGGGTAAAATGGAATTGTGTTTTTTGAAGCATTATATTCCATTCAAAACCCAAGGGAATAATACTACTAATATTATGAAGTGGTGAAACTTCAATAAATAATTATAAACCCATAATTAGCAGTCAAAGGGTTTGTGATGTATGAGTTATATTCAGCTGAGAATAAAATGAAAGAAATCCGCAATCTGATTGTTGTTCCTGATTAAGGAGAGTTAAAGAGTTTCTATGATGTTGAATTCAATTTTAGATTTTCCCGTCGATTGATTGGACCGAAGTGCTCGATCTCAGGTTGACATGTCTGTCGGCTTCTTGTGCAGATGCTTCGACGATGTCTGGGCATGTAATTAGAAGCTAATTGGTGGATGGTGACTAGCAGTGAAATCCAGGATAACTCGCATTTCCTTTTATTTGGGACTCTTTAGCTGGATGTACCTGCATTCCGCAGTGAGTAGTGTTCCCACCGTGGTCTAAGTAGTCTAGTGGATAACGCTTTGGCGTTTGAAACTATGGGCACTGGGTTCGAGCCTAGATGGAAACATCATCACTCACCGGGGAATGCAGGTTTATCCAGATGACGAGTTCCAAATAGGACGAAAAATGCATCCTTGATTCCACTGCTAGCCGCCATCCGCCAGTTAACTTCTATTTTTTATGATGGCTGTGTGTTATTTCACGGTTTCCGTCAGATATAACAAGCATTCTCAGTAGCGTGAATTCACATTAACCAAATCCGTTACTGTTTATGAAAGGCCAAAAATATGTATGATTCAAAAGACAAATAAGCCCATAAAATCAAGAAGAGAATGAGAGCGAAGATAATCTCATTACTTAATGCTCATTTGGAATGAAACTTCTAGTGAATAAGTATGTAATGATATTTTCAAGTGTTTCTTCGTAGGAATTTCATCGGTTTCAAATTAAATTTCATTACGAGCTGAAAATGGATAGAGGAGTATTTAAAACCAGGGAGTGTTGGTTTTTCCTCCAGTAATCCTATCAGGAACTGAGCCCAGGATCTGTGTAGGTTACATGACAGAGATGTTACTGAATAGCCAACAGAATGGAATATAATAGTTAGCGAATTGTAACCCTCGTATTCTGCTACAGATGAAGCATCACCGATAGCTAGTATCATGTGCAAGTATCTGTCTTCTCAGCAGACTTTACATACGCCATCGTTCATGACTTCTCGATCCTACAGTCAGTCACTAATGAGAAGTGGTTACAGTTCCTCTGGATAGCCTAAATTTCCTTTGGTTGACACACTTAGTGGTCATGAATGAGTGTTGTTAGAGATTCCCCAACTAGAACGAAACAATGCCCAATATTTTGTGCATTGGGATTTCCTATGGCTCTCCAAATTATGTCGGTCGGTTCATGATGAAATTTACCTTGTGTGATGAGTGATTGTTTTGTTTTTCGATACAATAACCTGTGAATTAGATTTTGTAGTCCTTTTTTATTGAATTCAGATTGACAGCGTTTACCGCGGAATGATTCTGAAACTAATTTAACATTATGGAGTGTTTCAAAACTTTATCACTCTCACTCAATATCTACATGACAATTCCATGTGTCAAGCGATCCACTGCGGAAAAATCAAAGAAAACTCTCAGGTTTTCTAGTGTTTCTCTAACCAGTGCCAGCTCATGATGAAACCCTGTAACCAATCAATCAAATCCCTACAAACCAATACTTGATTGAATATCGATGAGATGCTCACCGGAAACTAGCCCTATTTAAGTAGGTGGTTACCTGGAGTTCTAGTAGGAAGTCATGACCAGTAGGGTGCAGAAGGTCGGGTGTGAGAACAAATACTCGCCAAAGACATTGTCTAGCGGTCACGCTTTGTCGTGAGTTGGCGGAAGTTAGAATTCATGACCCATTGGATCGGGTCCTAGTGGCTTAATGGTCTACGAGCTAGCCAGCCTTGTAACCAGCAGGTCCTGGGTTCGAACCCCTGCGGTGGGCGTGTACTGCTGGTGAGTCCCAAACTTGGACGGAGGAAACAACTGTCCAGTACTCTATGTGGCAGGTTTTCAAATAGTTCTCTAACTGACTGTCAGCTCATGATGAAATCCTGTAACCAATCAATCAAATCCCTACAAACCAATTCTTGAATAATTTAGATTCTGTTGAATAAACTTTGCTTGAAACGTTATCCATCGAATAACACTGTATTTTCGTATTCTGTATCTAATAATTAAGTTATGTAAATTGTCCTTAATTAATGGAAATTCAAGTGAATTGTTATTTTACTTGTCATTTGGGGGCTATTCCTGTGCCTAAGTTAGATGAAATGAATTTAATTCTTTAGGACTAATGTGTGATTTGCATCGGTAGCACAGCGGTTAGAATGTTCGCCGACCCTGCACATGGTCCAAGGTTCAATCCCCGGCCACAGACGAACTTTTGAACCTCACTAAGGCAGCTGGTAAAGAGGAAAGGTTGAGCATGAGACTAGCAACCCCATCCTGTAATAATAATCACCGCTGCTACAGAAACTTTAAGCCTCTAGCTTGAAACAGCCCTATATTCCACTGGGAATGTGAAGGAATAAAATAAATGTGTGATATATCAAATTTAAACATGACCACAGCGGATGGAGTCTATAAAAGTTCCAGTTGTTTGATGCCTTTCTTCCTGAGATATTTGGTATGCTTTTTGATAATTGGATTAGGTGACTTCATCAATGGAAAAGTCATCAAAACCAAGTAAATTTAGAGGGTAGGAATTTTAGAAAAGACGATTGCAACGAAGAAAATTTCCTTTTTGACGAAGTCACCAACTAGAAGGCTGTACACTGGTGCTTTTTATACTAAATAAGTGAGAAAGTTCTAAGACTAATCCCGGTCAAGGGTCAGATTAGAAAGATTGCCTGTATGAATTAAGATGCAAAGAAAACAAAGTGAACAGAATGGTTGGGTAAGAGCCATTAGAGCATATCCTTTTGTTGCTAGAGGCACACAAGGCTACAGCCGTACATCTTCATTGAGTTCGTTTCTACACCAATGTTTTCATCACCTGGCTCATCACCACGTCTGTCCACGTGCTTTCATCATCTTCTTTTCGCATCACCTCCCCCATGTCACCCTCGCACTGACGACCAGTTAACACAACGCTCCCCATTCGGGTTTTGCACAAGCGATGGTCTGGCATGTGATGGATGTCACCTGATGATGGTTTGTTTTCCCAGAGTATGGACAATTCACCTGCATTTCTTAAGGAAAATTAATTAGGAGAGGTAATAGGGTAATCATTATTCAGAGAAATAACTGTTTGCAATGATCATGGTAGAGACAACGGTTGGATGTATTTCTTTTGAATGCATGCAGTTGGTTGCAACGTTTGGATCGCTAGTGTCTCTGCTATGTACAGACGTCATGATCTCACACCAGGTTTGATAGGATCTTCTATATGGCTGTGAGCGACTTTTCAAATGGAGCTGAATATCCCTAATTCACGAGATGTTCCCTTACCGAGCCACCTATACACATACTCATGTTCTGTTTTCACTAGCCAGCTTAGCTTGCTAATGAACTGTTTTCATTTCGTTACATAAATTAAATTCCTCAACTAAGAAGTGATTTCATCAGTTTACATAAAATATTGTTGTAATTCATTCGGAAGTGTGATTAGAGTTAGTCGTAGGTATTTGATTGAAACAAATATTGTAAAGTGGCATTAGAGCTAATTTCCCGTGCTTTTTGACATGAAGTTTCACTTTCCTTCCTTCGCACACTTCTCACATGCATTTTTCACTAACTTTAGGAATAATGTCGGTGGTACAGCGGTATGATACTTGCCAACCACTCATGTGGTCTAGTATTCGATACCCGGCGGGCGTACTCCTTTACCTTTTTAAACCGGTAGTAAGATCAGTAAAGAGAGAGAGAGAGTCAGGCATGAGGCTAGCAACCCCACACAGTGAAAGTAAAACTGTTACTGAAACGTCGATGTTGTGGCTTGAAGCCTTGTGTTCCGATAGGGACTTAAAAGAAATAACATATTTAATAAGTATTTGAGAGCTTTATATTTTTGAGTGTCGTTCATTTCAAAACAAATAGTTGAATTTAAGTCATGGATGATCTTATCATGTATTGATGAAGTTCCACTTCTAGAATCAGTGAAATCGAATCAGCATTCTAGTAACAGCCAAAAGTAGTTATCATATTGTTGGAGACAGCAGTCATGATGACCAAACCAATGTGTTGTGGTCTGAATGCAAAAAAGCGGATTTTGCGTTCTACTAAATAGCTGATCAAAATGTCCTTTTTTTATTTTTATTTTTGATTACAGCTTGATTCCACACCGTATTTTTGATACAATTGTGGAATTTTCAGCGTGGATATCGGTAGCCCAAATTTTGTAGGTCGACCATAGATATCAGGTGTGCGTCGGCGTGGGCTCGAACCCCGGACCATGTGGATGGTCGGCGAGAGTCCTAACCACTGTGCCACCAACGCACAGCCACAAAAGCTTCCAGCGACAATAAAAAGGCAGTTATCTGCAATAAAATCGGTTGTACTGTTTGACAGTTACAACATATCGAGACTCAAAATTATCGTAACAGTAGTGTTATATGGCTATACAGACAAGGTAATTTTCTTAGTACAAAGCGAATACTGTGTGACGAAATTAGTTAACTAGGACTCAAGTGAAAGAAGGACCTAAGAATCAAGTGGAATATTCACACTAAGGTGGGATCAAAACTGTGTCCATAACAATTAAAAACCGAAAAGCACCCTCAGACAGTTCAATGTTAGAATCACCTTGACTTACACAAAGAAAATCGTAGTCGTAAAACGATGTACCGCCAGTGTCATCACAATAATACAAAGGGAAGCACTCAAATTAGAGACTAGAGAGGGACAAAGACAAATAATAAAGATCATTTTAAAACATGCGGTATGCTAATCTTAGAACAGTGATATAAAGTCTAGTAGAAAGGCGAGTAATAATTACAGAGTTTGTCGAAACGTTCTAATTAGTGTAAATATTGTGATTGAATCGTTCAAGATAGATTTTCCGTTATAGATAAAATGACCTGATAGATCCCTGAAATGACTTTATGAATCCTTAGCATTACTGATGCGCAACTGTTTTCTGTTCAGGATCAAAATGTCTGTAAGATTATTTTATGATGTTTAAGAAACGGTTAAATAGGGTAACATGAGAGTAGATTCGGTATACAAACTTAACATCATCCTAGTACTGTGGTGACAGCTGTCTGAAAGCCAAAATTATAGAAGAAAATTTACGTCAATGTTTACGTCCGAATTGGGGTCATGAGAAAAAACAATAACGAAGACTAGCCTTAAGGAACTCACCAACCAATCACAGCAGACTTAACATGTGCAAATACGATTCGCAGATATATGGCTTAACTTAGTGAGAAACGGCCACAAAATGTACAGAATAACCTTCTGCAAGAAAACAACCAACCAGAAAAGGTTGCTTCTCTGCTAACAATAATGCTGATGATAATAATGTACATAAAAATCTATAAATATCTGTTGATTTTCTGAATAAACGATCTGTTGCCCTGCCCTTGTCTCTTGTCGTTACAGTACTACTTGTAGAGGAATAATTGTTTATAAAGTCCCTCGTGAACGACATGACTACAATATTGGCACATAGGTGGATGTATCAATTGACTTAGTAATTATTATCAGTGTTTCTCGTGGATATATATAATCAGTCTCTGACATATTGATAATGTGTTGTTTTACCATGTGATTTTGTTTGAGCTGATGTTATTCTGACGTTGGAATGTCTGTAGGAAGTTGTAGTTTGGGATTCTTGTGGATAGAACTTTGATCCCACTTTAATGGGAATATTCTACTAGATTCTAAGTACTTACTTTGCACCTAGAAATTTACCCTGTTAGGGTAATTTTGAGTTTTTGGTGTTATAATTGTTGAATATTATTATTGATGAACGCTTCATGCATTTAAATCCACACAGTATTTTTGATACAAGTATGGAATTTACAGCGTGTAATATCCGTAGGCTAAATTTAGCAAGCCGACCGTTGATATCAGATGTACGTCGGCCAGGGGTCGAATGCAGGACGATGTACACGGTCGGTGAGTGTCCTAACTGCTGTACCACCGAAAGTACATGAAAGTACTTCAGTAATGCCATTCGAGTGCGATACTGTACAAAATGCATACTATGCGGTTAAAGTTGACTAACTGAAAGCGACACTTAAATATCTGAGAATCAATAATATTTTTCCCAAAAAAAAGTGGGATCACAATTCTGTCTGCAAGAATCAAATCAAGCAAAAAAAAATCTTTCCAGCAGACAGTTAAAGCACAAGTAGTCACATCTACAAAGTAGGTGTTAAGATAAGTCTCAAGCTAGAAAAAAGACTAACAATAAGGCTCAAGTGAAACAGTGAGCACGAGCGCCGAAATAATACAATACAGGTTATCAGTAAAACAGAGCTCTGGGAGAGTGGGGAGGGGGTGTGTGATTACAAATGATATGTTCTTTTCGTCACTTCAGAAATCTTTGATTTCTGTTTTCACATTTCCATAAGCATAGAATTCGGACATTGAATAACTTTATTTGTTACAAAACATCGTAGGACAACATTAATAAATGCACAACCTTTTAAACACAATTTACTGCTCACAGTCATATCTGTTTAGTCAGAAGGATTCATAATTTGTCTTATATGTATTCTTCTCTGTCCCCCCTCACCCCACACTTTCCATTTCTCCAGTTTGGGCGTTGCATCATTCCGATTGCAGGTATTGTGAAGTGTTGAATCGATTAAAAAAAGACTAAGTCAGTAAATAACCTTTTTCTCTCTCACTCCAACTAAATATATCACTTTTAATTACCTTCACCTTGTCCCACCTTATTTTGTGATTACATGTAAGTGAATGTAGTGCAGTGGTTGAGCTTTTTCCTAGGTTATTTAACTTAGCAAGATCAATCATTCTAGGAATAGCGAAAATTTTTATGTTCCAATAATCTAGTTGACCTTGATCTAAAAGTTTGACCTATGTAATTGACCTTATTCACAGTCATGAAATGATATTCGTTATACGACATTATGTTTCATAATTGGATCTATTGGGTCCTTAATCTGACAAAGTTGATATCGGAGAGAGTTGGCTGGTCGGTCTAAATGCCAACTTAACTACAGCTTCATTGAGAATCTTACGTAAGGCCACCGATTTCCCTTATTTATACGACTATACCACAAAGATTTTGAATTATATGTTTTATTTTTGTCATTTTCACTACTAATCTTACTTTTTCAATGGGTTTTCATACATTTTTGAATAAATTCTGGTAGATGGTTTGGTTATTCACCAGTAATATTTCTTTTATTAAGGGTGTGGGTTTGTAGGGATTCAATTGGTTAGAGGATTTTCATCATGAGCTGACATTAGTTAGACAACCATTGGAAAACCTGCCACAGGGAGTACTGGACAGTTGTTTCATTCTAGTTTGGGACTCTTCAGCAGGGCGCATCCACCGGGATTCGAACCCAGGACCTGGTTACAAGGCAAGCTCATATACTTCTTTTATTTGTTTAATTTCATTATTTATATCTCCTGGCTTACTAGTTAGGCTCTTGCCTTGATTATAAATTCATTTAACTAACCCTATCTTCACCGATTGTGGATGGGATGAATTAAAGTCTAAGTACTTTTTTTTTTACTGTGTCATTTGCCTATAAATGTCGATATCTAACCACCCACTACCTTATTTTCGTTTAATTCTACAGTCTAACATGGCCAACTCACGTTGTTCGTTTTCTAACTCACTAGTGAATTGCATTCTGTCTACTATTGAGTTTATAAGTGCAAACCGCTTTGGGAGATGTTCAGACTTCAACAGAGTAGTGAATGTGTCATCCACATATCTCCAACATAACACTGGATTAGGATTAAATGTTCTAAGAGGTTTATGTTCCCTAACTGTCCATAAATATGTCTGCTACTACTGTTTTTATATTTCACAAATAATTTCTACTAAAAGACGTTTAATATCTGATGTCTAAATTACACAACTTTTTCGTACATAGATGCATAATTTTATTGCGAAAAAGTTTGTTTTCAGCCCAGATTTTGCGCAATCCATAATGGATTCGTTACAATTGAAGTCTTCTTATTGTGTAAAAGGCATCAGTCTTAAAATCACAAATTACTCATGATTTCTATGAAAACTTCGCCAACACTAAGAATAGTGACAATAGAACGTGTGGCATTCTCTAGATGACAGAACCGGCTGTGAATCTCACATCAAAAAGCCGTTAATTTACAAAAGGAAAATTAACATAACCAGAATGGAACACATTAAAACCTATATTTCAGCCCACAGTATCTGAATAATGCTTCCCAGTTACACCGAAAGGTATCGGTTTCCAAGTTTTATAGGTATCAGGTGAGTTTCATCTATATGAACAACAAAACACTCTCTTCCCACTTAGTTTTTTTGACAAGAATGATACCCCAACCCTTACTAAAACCCCAACACTAATAATAAACCCAACCCTGACGTGCTGCCAACCCATTATCCAAGCAGTACTTGAAGGCAACATCAGGTTGGAATTCGCACATACGTTCGTGTATGACACTGTAATAATGACAGGTTCTGTAATTCAACGAATCGTACGTGTTTAAGATGATTGATGCGATCATATTCGATGGTCGCTAGATTTGGGTATTTTCCTAATTTTGAGTATTTTTCAGTGCCTTCATTATTAACATTTGGAATTTTTTAAAAGAAATAAAACCACTGGCGCAAATAATAAGTTACCAAGGCCTGATGTAGAAGAACCCATCAGGTGAAGAGGCTTAATTATAGAGAATTTATGACAAAAACATCACTAGGCTAATAGAGGAGAAATAACTTTCAGCGGTGAAGTATTCTAAATTTAGAATCAACACACTATTTTTTTTTCTAAATTACTGTAATTGAGCCTAATAAACAAAAAATCTCGAAACTTCAATGGAAAGAGCTTTTCATGAAATAGTGATGAAATTTACTTTTTACAATGGTGTTTTCTTTTTTCGTTAACGTTCTCAGTGGAGCATAGAGCTTAAAGCTAGAGGTTTAAAGTTTCTGTAGCAGTGGTAATTATTATTACAGGAGTGATAGAACATGTTGACCACTTCACCTATTTGGGAAGTTGTATTAGCACCAACGAACTGATTGGCGACGAAATCTCAGCACAGATCCAAAGAGCTCGGGCTGCTTTCGCTGACTTACACCATCTCTGGCGTAGGCATGACATCCGGTTATCAACCAAGGGACGTGTGTACTGCTCATCAGTTCGCTCCGTCCTTCTCTATGGCTCTGAAACATGGCCAATACGCGTTGAAGACATGAAAAGGTTGACTGCTTTCGATCATAGATGTCTGCGGTCTCTGTCTCACGTTAGGTGGTGGTTTCACAAGATAAGTAATGTTGACGTTAGGCGTAGAGTGTTGGGCAAAGAGGGAAAATCAATCGACGAGGCTATGAAGTTACATAGACTAAGATGGCTAGGTCACGTGGTGCGCATGCCTAACCATCGCCTCGCCTCCCCCGACGGGCATTGCTAGCTGATATAGGTTCAGGTTGGAAAAGAGCCAGTGGTGACCAAACAAAAACATGGCCTCATCAATCCATGAAGTCCTTGACAGTTCAACTGAGTCAGGTAGGGAGATGCAGACTTCCGGGTTGGGGCCCTCGGGACTCTAGGAATCAATGGCTGGAGACAATAGGTGATATGGCTCAAAATCATTGTCAATGGCCAGCACAGATGTATTCAGTCTCTGTAATCTTTCATATTCCTTTCTACCATTACCCATTCTGTTTCACTCTTATACTTGTGAAACTCTACTGATTCTCTTCACTCATCTTCTTGTCTACCTCTGTGTGCTATTTGGAACGTGGCAACTCGAACTGGTGCACTTCGGTGACAAGTTCTATGTTGAATTCAGACAGACAGACAGACAGACATTATTACAGGATGGGGTCGCTAGCCAGCCTCATGTCCAGCCCAACCTTCCATCATTACCAGTCTTACTACTGGCCTGACGAGGTAAAGGATCGCATCTATAGCCAGGGATCGAACTCCAGACCCTTTGTGTGGTCGGCTAGCACTCTACCTCTGTGCCACCGACGCACATGAAACTTAGCTGCTATGAACATTACAATCAGCAAAAATTCTAGGAAAAAGCAAAATATTCCCAATTAAGTAGGATTCTAAATCAGATAATTTCAACACTGAATAGTCACCAGAGTATTTTATTTTTTAGAACTATGATTTTTAAGTTTTCAAAAAAAACATTAAAACATTTATAATCTTAAATACATGAATGCAAACATTTGAGGAAAATCACTCCCATGATGGTAGAAGTTTGACATCTGACTCACAAGTAAGTAAATAAAAAGATCAAAGAAGAAAAGATGCTGACAATATATTCTGACACTGATTGATTGATACGAGTAGGTGAACACCACTCACACCAGTAATTACAGCACTGCTTGCTAGCCAGGACGAAAGGATCTAAACATCAGTATCAAAATCACTTCGCCTAAGTAGCTAGCCAGAACTCTAATGGTTTGAACAGATTTACCTCTCCAAGTGGAGTCGAGTCAGGTATGATACTGATGAGCTCAACACTGAAAGACCGAAGTTGCTGTCTTAACGGTATTTCGATCAATTTTATCATGCTAGTTGGCATTTATTTTACTGGTCGATGTCAATGGTATTCAACTACTCATATCAATCTAAAAGTAGTATAAAGTTTTATGCAAATATGCTTGCTCTCTTGATTGTGGTTATTATGAAGCACTTTCAAATTTTACTTTAGATTTAACAATCAAGTCTAAGGGTATATCAATGGTGTGGAAATGAATTCTTTTCTCGGACTCCTCTCGGTTGACTGTATTATGGCTAGTCTCGAAAACAATTCATTATCACGGACTTTGAATAAACTACATTTTTGCAAGAGATACACTGATTGTAATTTCACTCTTTGTGGTGAGTATAACCAACCTCAAGTCTTCGGAAATGCCTATCCAACGTTTCAAATTCACTATAGAAGGTGAATCAGACTGAATTTTGCATTTCCTAGATGTTCAGCTGCAGAGAAATGCTGATAACTCTATGAGAACATCCACATACCGGAAGCCTACATAGAACAAAAAGTTAGTGAATTTTCAAAGTTGTTCCTTAGTGCAGACAGAGAAACCTTGTGTATTCTCTCTCTTCAAGGATCCGGAATATAAAGGTCAAGGAATCTATTGACGTAGATAGGAAATGGTTCGTCACCTAGACTCATAGATAAAAATCTAAACTGAAGAAAACGTCTGAATTGGTCCAAGTCGCCGCAGGAATGATGTGCCTAATTTCCCACTCAAAAGTGATATTGAAGCAGGAACTCCACGTAAATGGCTTTTGAAATCTCTTAGTAAAAAATACATTACAGCCAGCCTACGAGTGGCATTTTCTTGCAAGAAACTATTCAACTAGCACGTGAAAGACAAACTGTCGCGTTGGGCCACTTCAATATGCGTATACCAGTTCACTTGATCTTGCGAAGCTGGATATATATTGGGCTTACGATGAATCCACTTGCAAAGCTCGGATAGCCAGCTCGGCTAATACAGGGAGAAAACAGGTGTGTATATAGTTCGGTAACAGAATATCTGGTGAACTCTCTACATTCAGCTATATTTGAGAAGTCCTTCAAAGTCATATTAAGGATACTACTGAACTTCTCAAAGGGAGTTAGAAAAAAATTCTGAGCATAGCTGAGCTACTGAGGACTCAAATGTTGAAGCCAAAGCCATGTGTTCAGGAGAAATATATATGCAACCATTGTCCCTGAATAGTGATTATTATATTAGCTTTCTTATGAAATCTTCCTGTATATTCCAGTTATTTTTAAGTTCTTTGATTCCCAATCACTAAGAAAGTTAATTTTCCCAGTAATTACTGTCTAACTATGCCAGGGGTCACTTCCTTCACTTATCCAGAAAACAAGCACAGTTTCAACCACATCTGGCGGAACGGATGAAGATTTCAAAGACAGCTAGCCGATGTGATTTCGTAAACCTGAAATTGGTTAGGAAATCTTCTGCTATCACCACGCCTCAGCATGTGAAGAATAAGATTCAGAGTTTCAACATAAATATGAAGTGAGTCAGTCCGTTCTTCTATTTGCAATGCGTGTGATGAAAAGGATTTCCAGCCAACTACTGCATACTTTCGTTAACAGCTTCTCCATACTGGAGATCAAATGGCTGGCTGACCAGAAAGAGTTAGCAACAAGAAACTCTTGCTGGGAACGAATTAACTAAGAAAAAACTGTCCTACAAATGTGTAGAAGAAAATGGAGATGGACCGGGCATCCGTGGAGGAGGCCGCCGGATGACATCGTGTGCCTACTAGGACATCGTTGGAGTGGAATCCCAATGGGAAGCGACGAGTGGGTGATATGGAGGAGATCATGTGGTTAGCAAGAGAAGATGAGAGATTATGGGCAATCTTGGGGATAACCAGCTGAAGAGGAGGACAGAAAAAGGTTAAGATTACAGCTTGATTTCATACCGTATTTTTGCTACAAGTACGAAATTTTCCGCATGTGATATCGGTAGCCCAAATTTTGCAGGCCGATCATAGATATCAGGTTTGCGTCGGCAGGGGATCGAACCTCGGACCATGTGCATGGTCGGCGAGAGTCTTAACCACTGTGCCACCAATGTGTTGTTGAAGCTCTATGTTCCGTTTGGAACCTAAGGGAATAATAATAATAATAGTTTTTACCCAGTTTTTCCATTTACTTCACTTTTATTAATTTGACCCTTGACCCGAAATACTTCTGGAACTTTCTCCCTTATTTATTATAAAAACCACGAATGTACAGCCTCTCAGTTGATGCCTTCATGAAAAAGAAAAATTTTATCCCAACAATCGGCTTTTTTTAATTATTTCCTATGACTTAATAGGTATGTTCCTTCATCACTAAATATGGTGTCAAGCAGATCACGTGCATTGTACTTTGAACACTTTTCACTTCCAGAAGAAACTATGATGAAATTTCACTCTATCGAACTGTGTAAACTGCCAATTACGAATCTACTTGAAAATTGGGAGTTTAATGAATAGAAGGATATTATTTTTTATGTAAGACCACAGATTGTTATCAGTTACAGAACCACTGAATACCAGAAAGTAGTAGTACTGGTCAGCTGTTTCATCCTAGTCTGGAACATTGGTTTGCGGTCACTCTAAAAATGTCACGAATTGGAAGAATTTAAAATTCATGGGCTGGTTTTCAAATCAGGTCCCATTTTCTAAATGGTATACTATATCTAGCTTGCATTGTGAAAAGGAGGTCCTTGGGATCGAACCCTAGTGGTGGTCGGTGCGTACTGTCCACGAGTCCCAAACAAGACTGACGAAACAGCTCTCCAGTACTCTTTGGTTTTCAATGATTCTCTAACTGATAACAATCTATTGTATAACTCGAAGAACAAATCAATTCCCTACCAATCAACTCTTGGATATCATTTCAATTTAAAACAATCAGTTCGTTTTATGAATTTAGATAAAGCAATAAGAAGACGTAATTTGTCTGAATCGTGTAATGTATTTGCGCAACACATTTCAAACAATCTGATCACACACGGACTTGTCATAGAAATGTGTTTATATGAAATCAGTTAAGAGTTAAGAGGTGAGAAAATAGACTAAGGTCAAGTTAGAAGGACGTATTGAAGGTCAAAATAACAATGATGACCACTAAACCAGAAAGCAGAGGTAATAGTACATCTGCTATGGCATCAAAACAAAATTTACCAAGTAAGGAAGGTTTACTGTGATGATGAGTTGTTGCTTCGATCGAATAAAGGTGGTCGAAACTTTCTAATTGCTAGCCAGGGATTCCACAAACTTTATGATACGTCCCGAATACGTTTTATAGATAGGTTTAAAAGATGTGTTAACGTCAATTTTATGTCCTGTCTCTATAATGTGTTTCGCGACAGAGGAGCTAGGTCTCATGTTCTCACCAATAATGGGTTCGGAAGATTCTGTTTGTTTCTAGAGCCATATGCTCTGAAGCTAGCCCTAACTTGCAGAGATTGATGAGTCTTCCATATGCATGTGTGTCCACACGTACATTCAAATAGGTAAATACAGTGAAATATGACGTCATTTTTCTGATTTTCGAAAGGCTTACGAAGATATATTGGCTTCACACTCTCAATAATTATGATATTGCTGCATAAAAAAGTCCTTTTAACAGCAGCATTCAGTCTTTGTCTAGTTATCAAGCTGCTATGATGCCCTATACAGGATAGCTTGATGTACACGTCCTTCTTAGAGGCGAGTTGGAGAGTGGGTCTTGGTGTTCTGACTACTTTATATCTCCTCATGAACTTGTCTGGATAATTGTTATCAACCAGAGTTTTTGTCAGCTTTCTTTCTTCTTCGTCAAGTGTGTCCTCAGTGCATATTCGTTGGATTCTACTGAAGAGGCACCTTACTAAGGCTCTTTTGTACCTAATAGAGCAGGCAGAAACTGTGATAATTACGATACTATCCTGTCCAGGTAGGTTTTCTATGAATAAATCGTTTGATTGACCCATCAAGCCGTCTGTCGACTAAGCAATTTGTCTAGGAAAGATAAACAATTATCTTTCTCTTCTACAGACAGACTTAAGTGATACGCTATTCTGAACTTCATTCATTTGATTTAAAATTGAGGTGGCAGAACAAAACTTATCACTGATGATTACAGTATCATCTACATACCTTCTATAAAGTGGCACATTTTTGATTAAATCCTCTGATAAATTCTCAATGTACTACATATAAATATCTGCTAAAAGGGCCCTAAATGACTTCCCATAGCAACACCATCAACTTGATGTAAACAGCAAAGAAGTAATAAATCCCTCAAATAAGGTATAGGGAACGGGATGAAAGGATTGTTTGTGGAAATGTAATCAAACATAATGTCAACTTTTTTGAGCAAAGGCATATTAGTCAATAACAAGTTTACATCAAAAGAGTACATATTCTTGTTCAGAATGTTAATATTGTCAAGAAAATTAACCAATTCAAATGTATCTTTTAACACATACTTACAGAATTGTGTTTTAACTGAATTCAATAATTCTCTACTAACTGTTAAGCAAGATTATACTTTGGGGGACTTTCATATTGACAATATAGGAAGTAGAGGATTATTGGGTTTATGTACTTTTGGCAAACCGTACATATGCGGGAATTTACATTCTGATGGTTTTAATGAGTCAAATTTATTTTTACTTTTTTAAGATAAGATAAGCTAATAGCTTTATTCCAAAACAGTACTTGTGATTCAGAATGGAATTCTCAGCATTTTTACTACAATATTGCATCCAGTTAGTACGTTAACAATAAATAAAGTTCTACGTAGATTAAAGTTATCTCAGTCAGTTTTGACAACAACATATTAGCATGTCGGTAGCAAAGCCAAAATTGAACAGAGTGTTTGAAGGTGTTAGAAAAGTAGATACTACTAGCATATTTACTGGCGTAAGCGATAGGAAAATGGTCGAGATATACAGAGTGTGAAAGAACGAACAAGAATGTTTTAAGTAGAGTTTGTAAGGAAGAGAGAAACAAAACAGCACATAACAAAAAATAAATACAGAATGAAAAAAAGGTAGAGAGAAAACGTTGTACCTGTAAATGATGTGAGTTGGAAAGACGAGATCCATTTGTTCTACTGACTATTTAATAAGTTAAAGGTTTCACGCCTAATGCTTTCTTTATCGCACAGAACACGAGCTAGGTAGGGTATGGATGAGTTGAGCATTTAGGCTATGAAGCTTCAGTAGATTACCTAGCTGTCACTGTGCCCTGCAACAACTGAATATCTTCTGAGAAGGGATCACGGCTAAATTTGCTCTTATCATCAAGAATAGACATCATTTTAGATTTGTAGTCACTTGTATTCATAATGACAACTCCAGAATGTTTATTACGTTTCGTAATTATAATATTAGAATTTTTTTGTAGCTCTTTTAAAGCTTTGAAATGCTGAGAATTTAAAATACTTTTCTCTTTTGCGTTGGTGATTAAAAACTGGTGAGCTGTATTCACAATCTTGGCCTTATATTTTGTATTTTGGAATAATTATCATTTCAGTCTTACTGCTGTTACAATCTACAGGATTAATAATAATAACAATAATAATAATAGCTGATTAGCGTGTAATAAGACACAAACTTACACACACACGCACACACACACAGAAAGAAGCACCACATCCACAATAACCGTAAACTAGAAATTAGTAATAAACTGTAGGTGGTAATTTCAACTGATGTGGAGGTGGAGGGGGAGGACGAGGACGAGGATTAGGGTGAAGGATACCTGCCTCATTCCATATTGAATCACGCACACACACACCATTGCTGTTTTGTTGTTCTCGTACCTGTTCCTCCTTTACTTTTCTTCTTATTGTTTATCTGTTTTAATTACTGCACCATTTCTGTTTTTCAATTTCTATTTACTAAATCATCGAAACAGTAATATTTATGTTTAAGCGTATAATTATTTTAAAAATAATTCGCCAATTGTTTTATTTACTGCTATCATTATTATTATCATGATTGTTATTATCACTGTATATTAAAATTTATTTGTAAAGCAAATTAAATTTGGCATAAAAGATCTGCGTGTGTGAAAAAAAATCGTTCAGGAGTAAAAAATAAACTGTCTAATTTCGCCTCATTCATGTGTATCCACCAATTCAACTACTCCTGTGGAGCGAGTTACATACGCCGTACAATTAGGCGTGTTTCTCATCGGATTTCCGAACATCAGCCAGTGTAGTTAAGCAAAGGATAAGCAAAATCTATTCGCAGCGCCATTCTATCTCATCGTTTGGTTACAGAACACAAGACTGATGTTAGCCATGCTTTTAGAGTCATTTACCGCATACCAACAAATCTTAATTTCGCCTCAAGAGTTTTTTTTATTGTTTTTTGATTACATCTTGATTCCACACTGTATTTTTGGTACAGGTATGGAATTTTCAGTATGTGATATCGGTAGCCCAAATTTTGCAGGCCGACTATTGATATCAGGTGTGTGTCGGCCGGGGGTCGAACTCCGGACCATGTGCATGGTCGGCGAGAATCCTAACCACTGTGCCACCGACGCACATATTGCTGACGCTGGCAGTTGGGATCCACGTTAAGAAGCCTAATTTGTGCATCCAAAAGAAGATGGTTCAACATTATCCTTACATTGGCCATCTAGGTTTGAATGATCCTCAATTTTTGTGGAATTTTCCTAGTTTTAGTTGATATTCTATTTGCTAATATATATTTATTATTATTATTATAATTTAAGCATCTGTAATGAACTGTAATTCTATTGTGTTCTTACTTAACAAATCGATATTATTTAAATAACACTAATATTGCTATTGACTACTATTTTAGAATATTCTATGTATATAAACATACAGATATATAATTGTAGGGCCAGAAGAGGAATTTATCGAAAAGGATATTCTTTGCTCAATTATTTTGTGTTTTATAGATGTCTGAATTAATATTTTTGTTATATTGAAAATGAAATAATCAAGTATTGGTATGTTTTTTGAGGATTTATTTGATTTGAGGGATTTCATCATGAGCTGACCTCGGTTGGAGAACCATTCGAAAACCTGAAGGGAGTACTTGACACTTGTTTTGGAAGCCTAGTTTAAGACTATTGAGCAGACTGACGTTCCTCACTCTAAAATCAGTTCGGAAATCTTCTGCTCCAAATGTAAAGACCGAAATTCGGATCTTCATCGCCACTGTCGAGTCAGTCAATTCTTCAAAATGGGTTGGAAATTTGGTGAGGGCATCGCAACAGATATTTTTTATCAGCAGCTACCCTTTTCACAAGCCGTCTTACTGAATATCACAAGAAACCCTGTGAACGAACCAACAGAGATCCTCAAGATAATGGACTGCAAACACGGTGAGGCGATCGTTGGACGATATCTCGCTCCAGGACACCGGTGGAGTATAACTCGAATGGGAGATGATGGGTCAGATGTATAACTGAAGATGACATGGAGGGGATAGTGTGAGAGAAGGATGAATATTTACGGGCATTCATGAGACAAGATAACGACGGCTAAAGTGGACGGGATGAAATAAAGTTTTCCTATTGTGCGTCGGTGGCACAGTGGTTAGGACTCTCGCCGACCATGCATATGGTCAGAGGTTTGATCCTCTGTAGACGAAGCACACCTGATATCTATGGTCGGCCTGCAAAATTTGGGCTACCGATATCACATGCTGAAAATTCCATACTTGTACCAAAAATACAGTGTGGAATCAAGCTGTAATCAAAATAAAAAAATAAAAATAAAAAATAAATTGTATCTCTGTGTTCCACTCATAACCCAAAGCGGCAATAAATATATATATATATATATATATATATATATTAACCGTTTAAGTATGTCTTAATTAATTTGGAATAAAATTTTCTTTTCGACGAAGTCATCAACTAGAGAGCTGTACATTCGTGTATTTATGATAT
The DNA here is from genome assembly GCA_944472135.2 of Trichobilharzia regenti. NCBI lineage: Eukaryota > Metazoa > Platyhelminthes > Trematoda > Strigeidida > Schistosomatidae > Trichobilharzia > Trichobilharzia regenti. Next base: position 114,997,932 of record OX235264.1, on the reverse strand, counting down.
TGACACTAATTGTGCAACTGGGGGTTAGAAATGTAGAAATAACAAAAATAGACAGGACGTTTGCATAAAAAGTCTAGTGTGATCATAACTAATGTGAATAATAGTTTATGCAATTAGAGATTAAATATGTAGAAATAGTAAAATGACAAAATCGACAGGAAGTTTGGATATGAAAATATGGTAAGGAGGGATTAAGAAAACTTGAAAAACTTGAATAAACAGGAAGTTGGGATAAGAGAAGCAAAGGGATGGGCATTACTAAAAGAATTACCTGTTTATGATGGCCATAGCAGAACAAGGGTTGGACGTATTTCTTTTGGATACATAGTGTGGGTGTGAGATTTTGAATGGCTAGTGCCTCGGCTATGTTCAGATATCTTGATTTTACTCCCTTTGATAGATTTGATCGAATCTTTTATATTATTTTGAAGAATTTTTCGAATGGCGCTGAATGTCCTGAACTGACCACATATTCTGTCACTGAATTATATACACGTTTTCGATATCCTTTTACTAGTCAGGCTGGATAGTGTTCACGAGCACGTTTTTTTCAAATTGGCGCATGGTACGGCCGATGTACTCAGAGCTCCTTATCAAAAGGAGTAAAATCAAGACATCTGAACATAGCCGAGGCACTAGCCATTCAAAATCTCACACCCACACTATGTATCCAAAAGAAATACGTCCAACCCTTGTTCTGCTATGGCCATCATAAACAGGTAATTCTTTTAGTAATGACCATCCCATTGCTTCTCTTATCTAAACTTCCTGTTTATTCAAGTTTTTCAAGTTTTCTTAATCCTTCCTTACCATATTTTCATATCCAAACTTCCTGTCGATTTTGTCATTTTACTATTTCTACATATTTAATCCCTAATTGCATAAACTATTATTCACATTAGTTATGATCACACTAGACTTTTTATGCAAACGTCCTGTCTATTTTTGTTATTTCTACATTTCTAACCCCCAGTTGCACAATTAGTGTCAATATCATAAATACACGAATGTACAGCTCTCTAGTTGATGACTTCGTCGAGAAGGAAATTTTCTTTACTGCAACCGTCTTTGTAATAATTCCTATCATCCAATGTTCATTTTTCTTAATTTGGAATAATTTTAAATTGTAAACATTTAGAAGTCGTCTGTTTCATTGATATACCTTTTAGATTAAAATGAAAAGTAATTTGAGTCGACCGCCAACAGATAGTCGTCTAAATGAAAAGTTAAAACTGAAATACGTAGAAATATGTATACGGCGGCAATAAGAATATACATATGCATGTATATATATGCGTAAATTGCCATTTTTTCATCGATTCATTGAATGTGTAACATTCTAGAGTTTTTTGATTTAGAAATTGATACCTCATTTAGATTTGCCGACATCATTTCACTTTCACATTTGTTATATATATACAATATATATATATATATATATATATATATATATATATATACTTCCCTCTTTCAAAATGTACATAAATGGAAACATTATGATGTGTGATGTGTTTTTTCCAGCATTAATTGAATGCGTTTTTGTAGTTTGTGAACAAAAAGAAAAGATACTAACTAAGATACAAGCTAAAATCTCGCATTACATGACTTTACATTCTCCATTGTGTTTAATATATCTATATTCAAATAGTTCGCGGTTTGTTGAAAATGTAACATTAAAACAACGACTAGTAGAAACAAGTCAAAATGAAATAGTTTAATCACAAAATGAAGAAAAATAAAAGCAGTAATGTGGGGAAGTAAAGAAAAAATGAATGAATGAAAAGAGAATTAAAGTCGAGAAAGAAAACACATAACCGAAAAAGGCCTACCGCAAATCCGGCGCACCAGTCTGTGTGGGCTTCGCGTGATTTTAACTGGAGGTATAATGTATGCCTATCGGTGTAGTTGTGTGCAGATTTTTATTCCTTCTTTAAGCATTTTTTGTTTTGTTTTGAAGTTGTTAGAATCTACATTATTCCGTTATACATATGCTATTCGATAGCGCGGAACATATGGTGTTTTGGCATTGTATATAATATATACATAAAGAGGAAATATATTTATACCTTTTATAATCTTTGTTGAAAGAATAATGTCAAAATATTTATTTTTACGAGTTAATCACGGATGGATATACGTTAGAGAACCATTTTAAGGCAGGGAGTACTGGACAGCTGTTTCATCAGCCTAGTTTGGGAATCATCGGTAGTACGCACCCACCACCTAAGTTCGAACCCAGAGCATACTGGTTACAAGTCAAGCTCGTATACCATTCAGCCAATGGGATCCGATTCAGTGGCCAGTGCATGAATTCTAACTTCTACCAATTCGTGATTTAGTGCCACTCTAACCAACGTCATTGGCGGGGTAGCGTCGGTGGCACAGCGGTTAGAACTCTCGCCGACCATGCACATGGTCCGAGGTTCGATCCGCTGCCGACGCACACCTGATATCTACGGTCGGCCTGCAAAATTTGGACTACCGATTTCACATGCTGTAATTTTCATACTTGTACCAAAAATACGGTGTGGAATCAAGCTGTTATCATCCTCACACGTGACATCTGGATGGCCCCCACTGGTCACGACTTCTCACTAGAACTTCAGGAAACTCTATCTTGTAGTCAGTCACTAGCGAGCATCAGAATAACTTTCTATAGTTTGACTTGTAAGGATTAGTTTTTTTCTACGGGTTGATCACGGATCGATATCAGTTAGAGAACCATTGCTAGCTGTCCAGTAATCCCTGGTTTTCAATGGTTCTTTAACTGATATCAACCTGTGGTCGAACTCGTAAAACCAAAACTAATCCTAACCAACCAACTATAGAAAAAAATTTATGTTTTACTCAGAGTAAATGCCTTAATATCTACATCGCGAGTGTTCAACGCAAACACATTTACACTAAATTGTATCGCTAACATGAGCTCAGGTGTTTGTCGAATGGAGTAGAAGTAACAAGCTGACTTAGTGGCACACTATTGGTCCTAAGGGGAAAATTTATTACTCCTCGAACAATCACGTAGTCCCTTTCGAGTAACCGTAGAAAGACCAAGACGGGGAAAGAGTAGTGGAGTAATCAAGATTAATAGGTAAGAAGCAAGAATTAAAAAATTATAAAAGTAGAGATTGAGTTATACTTACCTGATTGTCTTAACTGACTAATGTAGAAGTTTACAGCGAACATTTTCATAGAAATCGACAAGATATGGGATGACCAACCAAGAAAAATGAGAGGATGGAAGTATTTCAGGCTATTTTGTGCTTTAATTAGTTCGCGTTTCACTTCCTCGCTATGCTACAAGCATCTTGTGAATGAACAACTTCATATAGATCATGTTTATGTCCAAAGGTGAAGTTAACTGTTTATCATCTGGAGGGATTTAACTTAAGACTGCTCAGCTTGGACTACTGTCATATGTTCGACAAAAATCTATCCAGTTGGGAAGTCTTAGATAGGAATATAACAAGGAACGAGATAGTCAGATCATCAGCATATTTATCGAAGTTTATTTCTGATTAGACAATAGTCGGTAACTGGTGTAATGTGTGTGTGTCTAGTTCTATCTTTGGTGCAGACTGAATTCTAAAAGTCAACTTTGCAAAATGGTCACAACGCTCAGTAGGTGGCTGGTCATCACGGTGCACTGTGAATGGTTGGTATCAGATGGTTGGAGGGAATCGGCTACAAGAAGCCTTCGACCTAGGTTTCGTGCTAGTCGGCACTCAACAGCACAGCGTATCTGTAACCACATTGAAGGAACAACTCAAGTCCCTTATGAGATTCGAACTCGAGTCACCCAGTGTTGCCTGCAGTCGAAGACGTTAACAGTGAGCTATTCAAGCTGGCGAATGACTCCCTGTAGCAGTGTAAAAGATATTTTTGATTGGACACAAGTTAATAACTAGCGTAATGTGTCTATTCCTATCTTCGGAGCAAACTAAATTCTACCAGTCAATCTTGCAATGTGGCCACCACCTCTTCTTCTGTAAGTGGCAAGTCATGTGAGAAGAAAGGAAAAAGGAAGAGTGGACAGACAACACCTTGAGAAACACCGGATTCAGTAAGCAAAGAACAGTATACAGTATACTGCATTCTGTTCGAGAAATATGAATGCGACCAGTTAACACCTCAGGACTTGGAGTGCGTCAGAGAAAGCTTATATATATATATATATATACTCACTCAAAGACAAACTCTGTAGGCTAAAAGACCCGGCGGACCCAATTAAACAAAATAATATAATTTACAAAATACCTTCCGATTACTCTGAGTGAGGTCAACTACATGGGTAGGTCGAGGGTAGTCAGATAATCGTAACTTAAGAATTTAGCTAATGTAAGAATGGTTGACCTCACTCGAGAAGATAAGCAATTTAGAAAAAAATCTCAGCAATATACTGCACTGCATGCATTAACACACAACCATACAATAGGATGAGGTAAAATGACAGTTTTAAAATCTAATGTCACAGGGTGGAGGGGGGGGAGGGATTGATAACAGAAGCTTTGTTTATCGAATCAACTGCAAATGCGTTTAATAAGAATAATTCAACAACTGTCTAGTCGTCGTGTGATAATCATAGGCGGATCAGCCTAACGAACATAGTCTCTAAAATCCTAGGCTCAGTAATCATGCATAGACTAAGCAGAACTCGGGAGGAACAGACAAGGGAAAATCAAGCAGGCTTTAGACCAGGTAGAGGGTGCATAGATCATATCTTCACTCTTCGACAGATTCTAGAACATAGACACACTTTTCGGCGTCCAACAATTTTCATTTTCTTGACTTGAAGGCGGCCTTCGACTCCGTGGACCGAAAAGTACTATGGCAATGTCTGACTGTGAAGGGAGTGCCAAGAAAGTACATTGCACTAATCAAGGCACTCTATTCAAACTCACGTAGTCGTGTAAGGGCTTATGGGGAATTGTCATCTGAATTGGTAACAACCAGTGGTGTCCGACAGGGATGTCCACTTTCCCCATTTCTGTTTAACTTCATCATAGATATGCTTATGGAAGTATCCTTAACTGAACGTAACGACTTAGGAATCGACTTGTTACCAGGGAATAGTCTTATGGACTTAGAATATGCAGATGACATAGTCCTGTTAGGGGAGGATGCTGACAAAATGCAGAGTCTTCTGAACACCTTGAGCAGCAATCTTCGTATGTTTGGCATGCGATTCGCCCCTGCAAAATGTAAGATGCTGCTACAGGACTGGACCACGTCAACTCCTAACTTAGTGATAGGGAGTGAAGTGATAGAACATGTTGACCACTTCACCTATTTGGGAAGTTGTATTAGCACCAACGGACTGATTGGCGATGAAATCTCAGCACGGATCCGAAAAGCTCGAGCTGCTTTCGCTGACTTACACCATCTCTGGCGTAGGCGTGACATCCGGTTATCAACCAAGGGACGTGTGTACTGCTCATCAGTTCGCTCCGTCCTTCTCTATGGCTCTGAAACATGGCCAATACGCGTTGAAGACATGAAAAGGTTGACTGCTTTCGATCATAGATGTCTGCGATCTCTGTCTCACGTTAGGTGGTTTAATAAGGTAAGTAATGTTGACGTTAGGCGTAGAGTGTTGGGCAAAGAGGGAAAATCAATCGACGAGGCTATAAAGTTACATAGACTAAGATGGCTAGGTCACGTGGTGCGCATGCCTAACCACGCCTCGCCTCCCCCGACGGGCATTGCTAGCTGATATAGGTTCAGGTTGGAAAAGAGCCAGTGGTGGCCAAACAAAAACATGGCCTCATCAATCCATGAAATCCTTGACAGTTAAACTGAGTCGGTCAGGTAGGGAGATGCAGACTCCCGGGTTGGGGCCCTCGGGACTCTAGGAATCAATGGCTGGAGACAATAGGTGACATGGCTCAAAATCGTTGTCAATGGCCAGCACAGATGTATTCAGTCTCTGTAATCTTTCATATTCCTTTCTACCATTACCCATTCTGTTTCACTCTTATACTTGTCAAACTCTATTGATTCTCTTCACTCATCTTCTTGTCTACCTCTGTGTGCTATTTGGAACGTGGCAACTCGAACTGCTGCACTTCGGTGCCAAGTTCTATGTTGAATCCAGACAGACAGAGACAGACAGAGTCGGATATCTATCCAACGGCGACAAATAGGAGAGAACAAAGAAAACTATTAAACTCAAGTTTCGAAATCGTATGATTAAAATTGATGGAATGATTGTGAATAATAAATTGTGTTCGAAACTTTGTCATCCAGTAAATACTAATACTGTTTCACTCTGTGATATATCTAACAAACAGGCTAATGTGGAACTACTTACTACCATAGTGCCTAGGCTTTACACATACATTATTAAAATATTATTACCACCAGACAGTCAAAACAGAGGAGAATAATAAATTTTAAAATTCTCTTTCAATTCACATACATTCTAACAAGTTATTTGTTTATTTTGACTATAAAAACGCTTGTCTTATTTCTCTTCCCATCTGATTGTATTTGATTGATAACAGTCATATTATTATTTCTGAGTGTACATTATCTCATATTGATTTTTATTCAAGTGTCTAATCATCAATTTTCACTCATGTATATAAATGAAGGAAGAAAGTTGTGTGAGTGAGTGACTTGATATGCTTATGAGCAGTGATAGTTTGTGCTCGAGACGTGGTCATCAGTTAATATTACTATACAACAACACTGTGTGATTTATCAAAATAAAATCCTATCCATAATGGAGTTGTACTCTACCACCACAGTGCCCAAGTTTTATACTTATAGCATAACATTTAGGTTTTGAAAAATATTTCAGGCTAGTTATGAATTCAGACATAGCCCATTTAATGACTAAAAATAACTCATTGTTTTCTAAACATGGCAATGCCATCTCCAAGTCCTACTGTATAGCTGTCCAAAACTTTCCTGAGACACTCACAGTCAAGTAAGGCTTCAAATAAGATAGCAAATAGTCGGTTATTAATTGTTAGATCTTTATCGTTCCATTCAACAGTAATAATGTCAAAAAACTCAAAATAACTTCAACAGTGCCGCAATTCAGCTATACAATCAAAGTAACTATCTAACCAAAGAACACGTACTGTAGAACAGAATTATGTAACCCTAATTCAACTGAATCAAGTGGAATATTTTCAACAATTATGGCGTCAGAACCCTGCCCGCAACAGTCACACAGCAAACAATTCCCCTAGACAAAGCAAGATCAGAATGACCTTGATTCATTAAAACAAGATCATATTGTAAAACAATACATTGTCAATGTGTCAATGCACCACAAGTAGAAGCATCCAAACTGGGAGATCAAACAGTGACAAAGAAAAAGAATAAGGATCAATTTAACACATGTTATGGTAATGTCACAATGATGATATACAATTTAGCAGAGAAACGAATGATAATGACACAGTCAGTTGAAACCTCCTGATTTTCGCCTTATTCCTTCAAGTTCCCAGTGGACCATATGGCTACTTAAAGCTAGAGGTTTGAAGTTTCTGTAGCAATGATGATTATTTTTACAGAATTGGGTAGCTAGCCTTATGCCCAGTCCAACCTTCCTTCTTTGTCAATTCTATTACTGGTTTAGAGAAGTTTGGTAGTGCGTCGACAGCTGGGGATTGAACCCCAGACAATGTGCATGGTCGGCAAGCTTCCTAATCGTTGTGCCACCGACGCAAAAAATCCTCCAAATAGTTAACAGTATTCTAATTAGATCTTTCTGGTAATTCTGTCACAGTCTCGATGCTAAAAACTTCAAGTATTTATTTTACCGACACATTTTTAACAATACGATAAAGTATCAGGTATGAGATAAGAACATAGGGCATAGATGGAGGCACTTTTATGTATATATATATATGACCTTGTCTATATCCGTATCCATATGTAATTACCCTCTACTCTGACATCTTAACTGTAAAATAGTCATTCGTACGCGTACATATTTTTCTCCCGCTTTATCTCACCAAAGACTTTATTCATTCAAATTTGTCATGTTAAGTAAATCTACTGTTTGGTCCAGTCTTCAGTATATACACTACGAATGAAATGATTTATGAGGGGCATAATTCTTCTTATCTGTCAATTTACTTGATGTTCTGATATGTTTAAGCCATGGGAACGCAGTTTATGTGAGGTTATTATTATTACTATTACTACTATTATTATTATTAATATAATGTTCGTCAGCAGAACAATCTTCGGGAAAACACTAGAGAATGTACTTCTGTCTAATATTTCCGTCTATAATATTCCATACTCTAAACTGTTTATTTCTCTTAAATAACTTTTAAGTAAGTAAAATATCACCGATGGTGTCTGTCTGTGTATGTGTGTGATCAGACTGCTTACTGTCAGTTAACTCATGGGAACATTTTCTGTGTACTTCTATTATTCTCTTATTTTCTGTTGTTGGTGGTGTTTTTTTCTCTGCTTAAAAAGTGTGATGTACATTTTGACGGATAAAACAGTGATTAATGACTTCAAATGTTATTCTGATTACCAACATAGAGCAGGGAATGTTTCCTTTGGGTAATTCTTTCTTGGCCATAACATTAACGATGATGGTAATAAGAATATTTTTAGGGAGCTGAGCAATAGAACTTATGCTTAGTTTGATATGATGAAATTTAATGCTTAGATTATAAGTAAACTCGTTACAATGAGTTTATTAGGGTGAAGATCAGCAGCCAAGATAACTCTTTTTTTTCGGCGATTTCATTTTCAAAAGCAGCTGTATAATCGCATAATTCCTAGGAGAATATAGGGCTTCAGCCGCTCGTCTCCATTGCGTTCGGTTCTCTGGCTTTACATCCGCTCACATGTTTTCATCTCATCTTAACATGACCTCTTCCATGTCACCCTCCCACTGATGACCAACTTACTAGTTCCCCTCGAGTGATGGTATGGTGTGTGATGTCACTTACTTGATGGTTTGTTTTCTCAAAGTGTGGTCAATCCAATTCAGCTCCATGTCTTCCTGCATATTTCTTGCACAATTGGTTCCTGCTGCGTTGGTTTTTACACCGCTGATCTTTTCTGCCCGGCCATTTGATCTGCGTTTGTGTTGAGCGAAGACAGTTGTTGATGAAGGTCTGTAGTTTGTTCGAAGTAGCCTTCGTGACTCGGCGCCAGGTCTCTGATTCGTATGGTAGCATTGACTTCAAATTAGAGTTGAAAATCTGGATCTTATTTTTCATACTGCACTCAGACTTGAGAGTAATGAAAGCTTGTAATTCAATATTAGTTTTTTATAAGATATATCACACAATGAAACAGTATTATTTACTGGATGACGTTTCGAACAAAATTCATTATGTTCATAATCATATCAATTATAATCACACGACTGTGAAAATTTAGTTTTGTAGTTTTCTTTGTCTTGCCTTGCTTTCCCGATCCTTGCTTTGATATCCCCATCAGTTTCGTCCGCCTGTGGTTGAAACGATGCTTCTCAGGTCGGTAGGTAAAGTAGGTTTCTTATCTCAGATTTCTCCCAATCATACTGTTTGTTGTCTGTCATTGTTGCTACTAGTGTAGCTGTTGGTCAGGAATCTTCGTCACCTCTGTCTTCTGTATGTTCACCTGAAAGCCTATCTTCGATGCTTCTTCTGACAACTTCTTGCTTTTCACTTGAATATCTTCAAGTTTGTGGGAATTCAGACATATATCTTCGGTGGGCGAAGTCCAGTTCCTCCAAGTATTTTGTGTTGGTCCATTTTATTCCTGTTTCCTTGCTGCCCAGCTCGTTGTCTGTCGCATTATCCAATCTACCGCAATCAAGAAAATCATTGGAGATATTAGGCAACCAGCCAGTCAGCCATGTCTTAATCCTGTCTTCACTTCGAAGGATTCTATGAGTTTATTATTGTGGATTACTTGGTATGCAGTATAAGTCTACATAAACACAATTATTACCTAATCAATTCTACATTTCAACAACGAAGGAGAATAAAGGCGGTAATGGTTTTCAACTTGATATGAAGCCTTGAGAGTGTGAATAAAGACTGCAAGGGGATAAGAGGAAAAACTACATGAATAAAAGATACTTCTTTCCAACGAAGACAGGCGTAAACAGGATTCATGGAAAATTCCCATTGTAACATTTAGAAAATCAAAACAAGTGATTCAGCGAAGAGACTCTTTTCAACGAATTTATCATCAAGCTGTACAGTCGTATATATATGGTTTATCAGAAGTTATATCCGGTGAGGGAATTGAATCTTAGGTGTGAATGCACAAAATAATAATAATAATCATATGAAGTTCAATTAAAACTAAAATGTTTGTGATTATAATCGTAGTTAAATGTCAAGTGGCAAAGCAGATTAATGTCATATATAGAATAATTCATAGGAGGGGTAGAACTTGAAAAAGGATGTGCAATTATAGGATTAGTAGGCAAATCGAATAAAACAAAAACGTTACGTAATATTGTGTGAAATTTAATAGCATAGAATTTATCGTTGTAAAAAAGAATTGATTTAAAATGACAAGTGGAACAAGTGAAATAATACCGGGGACAGTTCAAAGTGAGAATAGTAATAATAACAATTGACTTAATAAGGAAGAGTATACAAATTGAATAGACAAAATGAAAAAATGAAAAATTGGTAGAGCTAAAATATGATTGGGGATTATCATATTTTAGCATAGAGGGATTAAGACCATGAAAGTTGGAGGGGTTGAACGAACTTTTTCTGTACACAGAGATCTGGCTTTTCTGTTTCGATAGCCAAAGCTTCAGCAATACAGATGAGTCGGGTACGTAGGGATTTAGGTAAATTGCTCTTTGCCTTGTAGATGACTTTAAAGGCGGAGGCTATAGAGATAGGGTGATCATTTTCGACCAGATGTTCTATGATCGCGCTTCTTATTGCTCCACTTCCACCTTTTCACACCTAAGATTCAATTCCCTCACCGGATATAACTTCTGATAAACCATATATATACGACTGTACAGCTTGATGATAAATTCGTTGAAAAGAGTCTCTTCGCTGAATCACTTGTAAACAGGATTAGCATGAAAACAAACTGAGATAATAGCTTTTATAACTGAAGATGAAAACTACTTAGGAGAATGAAAAAAAACAGAAAAAAAAACGAAAACTATGGAGTCAAACCGAACTATATCTATGGTAAATGTAGAAGTTGGACTAGTTTCTTTTAAACTCACAGTTCCGGCTTTTCCATGCCTGTAACGAGGGTTTCTGAAATAGTACAAAGAAGCTGGAAATATACCATCTTTGACATACTTTTGTTTACTTTGTAAATGACTATGAACAATGAGTCAACACAATAAGAAGACGTAGTTTATCTGAAATGTTTCAAGTAAACTACGTCTTCTTATTGCGTTGTCGAAGTTCATAAATATTTTTTATATTTTTTATATTTTTGATTACAGCTTGAACTAATTGCTTTAAACAATGAGTCAGTTGAGATGCTGTGATAAGTGTTGACGAGATTATTATTATTATTATTAGATAATTACTTAGGAAAAATTGTTATCCAGATAAGTTTATTTAGAAAAATATGAATTCATCACCTAGGACAGTCAGTATAGTAACAGTCCCAAAAAAAACCACTTCATAAAAACTGAAGTTCCTCGGTGACGGCATCAACGAAATAGTAACACAACACCTGAAGAATGCAGTGAAAAGAGGTTATTATGCAGCAGAGGTAGGTTGTCTCTTCATGTTCAGCAAACAAGGCCAAACCACTTAATTTCGCCTCCTCTATTTGTATTTGCCAGTTTGACTGCAGTTTCCGAGCCAGCTACATTGAGCGTACGATTAGATGGCTTCATCATCGCATTTCCGAACATCATTCATCTCGTAGCTCTGTATTTTAGGACACCTTGTAGATAGTGAGCATAAGGTTGATGTTAATACAGCATTTAAAATTATTTGTCGCATTCCTACTAATCTTAATTTAGCTTTACGAGTTCATCTTCTACATACGACAGCTGAAGCAATAGGAATCCACCTGAAGAAGCCTAACCTATGTGTACAAAAGAAATTTGTACAGCCACTTTCCTTACCTTGGCCATCGTTATATCAATGTGTAAACCAGACTATTTCACCCCCTATTTCTGAACCTTTAAAAATTATAAGTGTCAAAATTTCTTTCTGACTACTTCTCTTGATTATATGTTATCCCTGTAAAATTACTTATTCTCATGACCACCTCATCCTTAGTTACAGGTTGTCACCGTCCAAATCGTCTTATTTTCTTGAACAGTCTGTTATGTAATCAACCTGGTCAGACGCCCATTCCTTAATTACTTTTCATTTTTTCAAAATTATGCATTACACAGTCCATGTGTTGCAACCATTTCTACCTTTTAATTGTGTGTATAAATTTTCTTCGTTATTTATCACCCTATTCACATGTTGACACTGGCTAATTATTGTTAACAAACATATCAGTGTCACCTGATTGGTAAACTGTTGTATATTGTAATAAAAATGCCATGGATATATATTAGACTGAAGCCAGAAAGAGAGATGAGGATCTAATTGAAAAGTAAATATTTCTTCGCTCAATCTTTCTGTTTTTGAAAATTATTATCACCTTTAATCTCCCCCCTTCGTTAACTATATGACTGTGTCTATGTCAACTTTTGTAATATAAATGCGATTGTGCAGATGATTTTGAAAATGAAATCACCAAAAAATGACAGTTATCTTTTCTACTGAACTTCTTGTAATTTTCTCTGTGATTTCCTAATGGGTAATTTCCACAATTTGAAATGAGTTTATTGAATGCATATTTTAGCGGAAGGGAGCTTAGTAATACAATGAAAATTAGCATATTGTACATTCATACTATATGTTTTAATAAATTCATTAGGTTGTTGGAAGGCAGTTGTTTGAATACAAGCTTCTTGATATCTTGTAAAAATGCTACTAACACAGACAGAACAAAGAAAGAAGAAATTTGAGAAAAAAATTTAATGTTTTGCATGATTACTACTTAAAAACAGGTGTCACATATGCCTTTTATTCAAATGAAAAGAATTTTTAAAAGGTGATAGATTTTTAAACACAGAAAATTAATTTCATTCATTTTTTCAGTATGTAAACTAACTGTTATGGACTGGATTATGCGGACCACTGTGAGTGGGGGCGGGCGAGGAGATAGGAATGCGTTGGATTAATTAGAAGGCTCCAGAAGTTCTGGATTCCACCGATTAAATAATTTCTATTGACAAGGCTGTCTACTATCACCAATGATCTTCCTGATTGCAGTAGATTGGATATTGCGACAAACAACGGGTAATGAGGAAACAGGCATAAAATGGACTCACACAAAAAAAGAACTTGGAGGGTCTGGACTTCGCCGATGATATATGTCTAATTTCCCACAAACTGGAAGATATGTAAATGAAAAGCAACAAGATGGCAGAAGAAGCATCCAGAGAAGATAAGAATTTAGGTGAACATAGAGAAAACAGAGGTGATACAGATTTCTGTCCAACATCAACAGTGCCAACAACAAACAACAATTAGCATAAGTGGGAGAAATGTGAAAGAAGCAACCTCCTTTAACTACCGACTTGGGAAGCATCGTTTCAACCACAGGCGGACGAAACTGACGAGGATAGCAAAGTGAGGATCGGAAAAGCAAGGCGAGACAAAGAAATCTTTAAAACTTAAGTTTCAAAGTCATGTGATTATATTTGATATGAACATAAAGACTAAATTTTGTTCGAAACCTCACCCAGTGAATAATACTGTTTCTTCACTGAGAGATATATTTAATAAACAAACTAATATGGAATTACAAGCTTTCATTACTCTCAAATCTGTGTGGAGGTCAACAGTACGCAGTATGAAAAATAAGATCCGGATTTTCAACTCCAGTGTGAAGTCAGTGCTGCTATACGGATCAGAGACTTGACCAGCGCGACCTTCATCAACAGTTGTCTTCGCTCAGTACTCAAAATCAGATAGATGGCCAGCCAGAAAAGATCAGCAACAGGGATCTCTGGCGATGAGCGAACCAACCAGGAACCGATTGTGAAACAAATAGGCAGGAAGAACTGGAGATGGATTGGCCATACGATGAGGAAACCATCGAGTGACATTACTAGACAAGCCATCGCTCTAGTGGGACCCGAAAAGGGAAGCGGTGAGTTGGTCGTCACTGCAAGGGTGAATTGGAGGAGGTCATGTGAAGAGGAGATGAAAGCATGTGGGCAGACTTGGAGTGGGGTGGAAAAGTTGGCAGAAAACAGAAGGCAATGGAGTTGCGCGGCTGAAGCCCTATGTTCCTCTAGGAATTAAAGGATACAATAATAATGATGATAATAAATTGTCACACAAACTTGAAGAATTATAGGTGAAAGCTACAAGTTGTCAGAAGAGGTAAGTAGCGATGACAAGACTTCCAGTGGACATAGAGAAGATGAAAATGATGAAGCATCGCTTCAACCATAGGTAGCTCAAATGATGATGCCTAAAAACAGCCATGATCAAAAAAAAAAGCAAGGCAAACATTCATTACTCTGAAACCAGTTTGGTAATCTTCTGTCGTCTACAGGAAAAAGAACGAAATTCCGATTTCCGACACCAATACCGAGTCAATCATTTCTTCTGTATGGGTCAGAAACCTGACTGACACGTCTCAAACAGCATTTCTAATGGTCAGCTGAAGACTTTTATCAGCAGCTACGCCTTTTTCTGCATACTGGAGATCGAATATCTGGCGAGACAGAATTTTGAACCGGGTACTCTAGGAATCGACTAACTGAGAACCTTTTGATCAGCAAATATGTAGAAGTAAATGAAGATGAATTAGACGTATAGTGAAGAAACCGTTGGTCAACATCACGCGCTAGGTCATCGTTCGGGTCAAGTCCAAATGTGAACTGAGTCACCGAATTTGAGTCTTAGGATGATCTGGAGGTGATCATGTGTAGAAGAAATGAGAGCTTATGTGCACTTGCAGAGGCAGCTACAGAGAATCTCAAAGAACAGAACAAAATAGAGATATTCTGTTGAAGCCCTTTATTCCATTCATATCCTGTGGGGTTGGTGCTGTAATAACAATAATACACAACGAAATAACACTAACATATTCAAATGTCTGTCATTTATTTGAAATCCATCACCAATTTTCTTTTTCATGAAACTGTTGATTTCGCTTGCGATTACATCACAAACAGTGGGATAAACTTAATTATTCCTGTCACGTGCGTAAGGGACAACATCTTAATATGTACAGAAAATATCGGATTCACCTTCCAAGAAAAGGCTTACAAACAAATCGATGGTGTTACGACGGGAAGTTATCTCGAGCCTCTGTTAGAAGATATATTAACGTCAAAATTGGAGAAACAAATCCGAGGTACGCCTAGAGAATTTATGCCAGATAAACATTGTGTAGGTGACACACTCATTACTGATAATAATAGTAAGTTTCTTGAAAACTTTACTACCCTATTAAATCATATTCATCCAAATATCTGAGTGACTTACGAACTCGGTTTCCTGGGTATTACGATGAACAGGAGATATAATGGAACGAATCAGTGATCTGTTTTTCGTAGGTATACATGGAGCGTACAATATTTTCATTTCATCAGTTTTGTTCCTATCCAGTATATACATTCCCTAGTGTGAAATATCTGTTTTCAAGCGCCTGCAAAATATGTACGAACAAAACATTGATGGATGAGTTTCGACATATACATTCAGTTTTATTAGCTAATGGTTATGCAGAAAACTCGCTTTATGAATTTTCACAGTAAAGAAAGACCATATCTCGAAATGACAGCTTCTGTACTGGACATAGCTATCTATCTTTATTAACCTACCAACGATTCAAGGGTGACCATATTATGGAGTTGACAGCTCAAAGACTTCGGTCAGCCATCAAAGGCACGTTCTACACCTCATCATTTTATTTCGAACACCGAAAACGTTTGATCCTTGTACCTATGATTAAAGGATGAAATTCTGTGGACTCTACTTCAAACTGTATCTAAAAGCTCACCTGCAGTTGTGGTGACACACACATATATCGGAATAACCAATAGACTGTTCCAGTGTGTTTGTCGAAAGGAACATGTTCCAAAATGGTTATTAAAACACATAGAAAATCCCAGTGCAATAAGTCTGAATAGAAATCCATCATTATCATCATCTATTGCCAAGCACTTGTTAGTGTCAGGTTACAAAATCAATATTAATGACTGTTTCACAATTATCGCATCACATAACTCTAATTCAAGGATGGTTATTGTCGGTGATGGAAACATTTTGAATTAATCACATACATCTTAAACTATGCATACAATAAACAATAGACTTCAACTTTCGCCAACCATGAACTGACAACCTGATCTATTTAAATATGATTGGTCATTAGCATAGTATTTACTTTTGTTTTTTTATATAACTGAGTAACTACTGTCATGCATTTTATTTTATTATTATTCTGAACCATATAACTTGAAAAGCGGTTGTAAAGAAACTACGAAATGAAGATATCATCTCGTGAAATTTGTCTTGTAAATGTCTTATTCAAATACATTTCGAAATTAGATAATATTACAAACAACTGAATCGAAGCCATTTAGAATAAAAAAGCTTTATTCTTACAAAATCCAGTTCCTTGGGGATAAAATCAGCGAGATACTAACACAGCGCCTTAGAAATGCGGTAAAAAGAGCATTCCCTGCTGCCGAATTACTCTGTGTCTTCAAAACCACTCCTCTTTTGTGTTCGGAAGTAAAATACAAACTGCTTAATTTCGCCTCATCCATGTGTTTCCACCAATTTAACTGCTCCTGTGGAGTGAGCCAGTTACATAGGCCGTACAATTAGGCGTGTTTCTCGTTGGATTTCCTAACATCACCCTGTGTGGTAAAGCAAAGGACAAACAAAATCTATTCGCAGCGCTATTCTATTTCATCTTGTGGATAAAGAACACAAGATTGATGTCAGCGAGGAGGCTTTTCAGAGTCATTTACCGCATACCCGCAAATCTCAATTTCGCCTGAAGAGTTCGATCACTAAACATTGCTGAGGCCGTTGTGATCTATATTAAGAAGCTTAATTTGTGCGTGCAAAAAAGGTAGTTCAGACATTATCTTTACAGTGGCCGTCTAGGTTTGAATGACCCATAATTTTTGTGGAAATTTCCCTAGTTTCAGCTACTATTATATCTTTATTATTATTATAATTTAAGCACCTTTTATTATTATTATTATTGCTCCCTTGGGTTCCTAGTGGAACATAGGGCTTCAACTGCACGTCTCCATTTTCTTCTGTCTTCTGCTATACTTTTCGCCTGCATCCATGTTAACCCATCTTCTTTCAACTCCTCTTCACACGATCTCCTCCATGTCACCCTTGGACGTTCCACACGCCGCTTCCCTTTCGGGTTCCACTCGAGGGCTTGGCGCGCGATATCACCCAGCGGTCTCCTCAGCGAGTGTCCGATCCATCTCCACTTTTTTCTGCATATTTGTTGGTTGGCGATTGGTTCTTGCTTTGTTTGTTCCCATAATTCCTTGTTGGTGGTTCTTTCCGGCCATCTGATCTTCAGTATTGAGCGAAGACAGTTGTTAATAAAGGTCTGCAGCCTTTTGGAAATATAATTTGTGACCCACCCGCCAAGTTTCTGATCCGTATAGAAGAACTGACTGACTTTACGTTTGTATTGAAAATCCGACTGAATTTTGTTGTTGATTCTGCTGAGTGACGAAGATTTCCAGATTGATTTCAGGCTGATGAATGTGTTTCTCGCCTTCCCGATTCTCGCTCGATTTGACATCCTCGTCCGTTCCTCTCGTAGTTGAGACAATGCTCCCTAGATAAGTGAATGAAGTAACCTCTTTCAAATCCCTCCCGTTGATGGTGATTGACGCTGGATGGCGCTGCTGTTGTTGTTGTTGGTTGGTTATTTTCATCACCTCCGTCTTGTCTATGTTTACCTGGAGTCCTGTCTTCGCCGGCTGCTTCTTCGACCAGTTTGTCAGTTTTCGCTTGTAAGTCTTCGATTTTATGTGACATCAAGCATAAATCATCCACACGCGAAATCCAGGTCTTCTAGGTTCTTCACGTCGGTCCAGGATATTCCCGTCTTCTCGTTTCCCACAGTCTGACGCATAATCCAGTCCACCAGACTTTAATGAACTGTAATTCCATGGATCTTTCTTAACAAAGTGATATTATTTAAAAAAGACTAATATTGTTATTGGCTACTACTCTAGAATGTTCTGTGTATATAAACATATATATATATATATATTAATATTTGTTATATTTACGAATTATTCTTGTAAATTGACAATATAACTTATTTCTGGATATATATATACATTATACCTTTAGCTTTACTTACAACACACACGTTTCCCCGTCCCCAACACATAAGCACATTTTAGCCTCATAGATATAAATGTCGATACAGCCTGAAGTTTAGACATTTTTGATGGGAGTCATTTATCAAAAGGAATGTGTAATACAAATGACAAATTATTCATTAGTTATAGTATTCACCATTCCTCTTCTTCTTCTGTTACTTCTTCGTCTTGTTCTCCTTCTGTATCTGAATGCTATTCACTACATTAACATGCATACAGAAATGACTGGAAGTAAAATGCCTGCAGAGATGACATATTTTGTTATTGTCTTAGAAGTATAGTGTTACAATGACATGATATATATATACCCTTGTACTTCAGATTTGATTAATTAATATCTCAGATGAGAATGCTATCTCATGTTGCATTATTTCATTTATCATTATGCATAAATGGAAACATTTACAGTTTAGCTATGACGTGCAAGGGGATAAGTTGTTCTTTAAAATTTGTGTTATTTTTTTTATAACTTGTAGAATGGTAAATAATTTCTTTTTGCAAACAATGCTGTTTTAATTTAGGCAAAAATGTAATTAAGTAACTTGAAAATATGTAAAAACTTATTAAAATGTCCTCTGAAAAAAATATGGTTAAAATATGTACATGATATTTTTGTAGTGCTAAAACGAGATCGAGAAAGTTCATTCCTGGAGAAAATAGACAGTCTATCACCTAGAATCTAGTTTACTTCAGAAGTAGAATCAGACGTTGTTGAATTAACATTTCTAGACTGTCCAGTTAAGAGGAAGGAAATATGGACATTTTAGTATATCTATTTTCAGGAGGCGAACCCACTCCAACAATAAATATTTAGACTTCAGATCATCACATCCCATCAGCGCAAAGGTATCAGTTGTTTCAAGTCTTCCAAAATGAGCACACTCACTGATAACGGATGACAAAGAGAAAGAAGAACAAGAAGTATCAAACATTGCTGAGACTCTCAAGTAAAATAACTACCCAAATAACTTCATCAACAAAACCAATACTGACATTAAGTATGGTCGAAAACGTATTCCGAAAACATGGATCTCAACAGTTGTCATTCCATATATAGAGTGAAGACATCAGACGATATCAGAAGAGTACTCAATAAGCTAGACATAAGAGTTTTCTTTAAAACACCAGACAAACTGAGAAGCAACCTTGTCCATATAAAAGACCAAGCCCCTAAAGATTCTCTATCTAATTGTGTCTATAAAATAAAATGCTTGGTTGGAATGTGATGCGGTATACATCGGACAATCATCACCAGAGGGAAATCAAAATGAGAGGAAATGAACATAGTAGAGCATCTGTTCGACCACCGAGAAGTTCAGCTGAACTGGAAAAGCTTGAAAAATCATTAGCCGTAGGTCTACACGCTGTAGGATTATAAATATCCAGAAAAGTATCAGAAATGAAAAAGAACGTCTAATATCATCGGCGGCACTTTATATCAAGTGGAATCCAAGATGTCTGAATAGGAATGATGGACTAAAGCAGAATTTAACGTGGTTACAACACCCCTTCCCCCATAAAGTGACAAAATCAACACGAATGCGATGAGCTATTTAATTTTGTAAACACATATTGCATTTATAATTTTAAACACTTATCAAATCCTTCAATGTACACATGGTTTTGTTATCTTTACCAACTGACCAACTTGATGATGCAAAAATGATCCTATACTGAGTAACGATGATTGAGCTGTTATATATAAGCTGAGATTTTGTAAATTCTGGTTCGATAATACTACTGGCACTATTAAGCAGCGAAACATCGGTAAAAACAATATCGTTTTGTTTTTCATTCATTGGGAAATACAAGAAAACCTTTATTTTAATGATTATCAAAATGTCCTCCAGAAACTAGAAAATTTAATTTATGATGTGATTCTGTAAGTACGGATCAAAGATTTCTTTAGACGAAGCAATAAGAAAACGTAATTTGTGTGAATCGTGTAATGTATTTGCGCAACACACACTTCGAACAATCTGATCCATCACATTCACGGACTTGCCATAGGAATATATATGAAAATAATAAAGAGGTGAGAGGTGAGAAAATAGACTTAGGTCAAGTTCAAAGGAGGACATGTTCAAGGTCGAAATAACAATGAAGACCACTGAATCAAATAGCAGAGGTAATAGTGTAACAACAGAAGACAAGGGCCAGGCAACAGATCGGTTTATTATGAAAATCAACACGTATTTATACATATTTCACATACATTATTATAGCTTATGCAAGTAGACAAGCGCAGTCATCTGATTGGTTGTTTATCAGAAGTTAGGCAGACAAACGCAGACTTCTGATTGGTTGTTTCGGGATTCCTCGACAAATAGAGTTCTCTATCTGCGGATCATATTTTGCCACGTTAACTTTGCTGTGATTGGTTGTTGAATCAGCCTTGCTCATATTTTCTCACGGCCTGCTCTCACCACAATAGTACGTCTGCTGTGGTTTCGAAATAAAGTTTTCAAGAGGTTGGTCTCAAAGGATTAGATTTGTTTATACGAGTTCGACCATGGATTGATATCAGTTAGAGAACCATTAAAAACCAAGGAGTACTGGACAGCTGTTTCATCAACATGGTTCGGGAATCATCAGCAGTATGTACCTACTAGTGTTCGAACCCAAAGATAATCCTTACAAACCAAACTCCTGAAAATTAATCTAATTTTCGCTAGGGACTTGTTACAGTACAGAGTTTCCTGGAGTTCTGGTAAGGTTCATCCAGTCAAGTGCGAGGATGGAGTTCCAACCAGTGACGTTGGTTGTTAGTCACATAAAATCAAGAATCAGTAGAACTTCGAATGCATGGGCTGGCCAATGAATCGGGTCTCAGTGAATGAATGGTATACGAGCAAGTTTTCCGTGTAACCGGAAGGTCCTGGGTTCAAAACCCAGTGGTGGTGGTGGTGGTTGCGTACTGCCGATGATTCCAAAAACTAGGATAAAGCAGATATTCAGTGCTCCCTGGATTTCAGTGGTAATACAACTGATATCCATTTGTGGTCCAAGTCGTTTGAACAAAACAAAGTTCGCCAAATAAGGTGGTTTAGTGTGATGAAGAATGGTTTTTGAAGGCATACAGATTGTTTTAACTTTCTAATTGCTAGCTAGCTAAGGCTCCCACAAATTTTAGGATGCGCGCCAAACACGTCTTATAGATAGGTTTAAAAGATCTGTTAACATCATTTTTATGTCCTGTCTCTATATTATGTTTGGAAATAGAGGAGCTAGGTCTCCTGTTCTCACCATTAATGGGTCCTGGTGATTCTATTTGTTTCTGCAGCGAATTAGCAATATGCTCTAAAGCCATCGCTTACTTGCAGAGATAGATAAATTGCTTAGTCAACGGCTTAATGGACCAATTAAACGATCTATTTATAAAAAAACCCTATCTGGACAGGACAGTATCGTAATCACCTCAGTTTCTGCCTGCTCTTTTCTGTGCAAAATAGCATTAGTGAGTGAGGTGCCTCTTCAGTAGAATCCAACGAATATGCACCGAAGATACATTTGATGAGGAAGAAAGAAAGTTGACACAAACTCTGGTTGATAACAATTATCGAGACAAGTTCATCAGGAGATATAAAGTAGTCAGGACATCAAGAGCCACTCTCCAACTCACAGCCAAGAAAGACGTAAACATCAAGCTACTCTAACTGGGCAGTCAATTTTCTCACCTCTTAACTCTATTAATTTCATATATGTATTCCTATGGCAAGTCCATGTGTGATGGATCAGATTGTTTGAAATGTGTTGAGCAAATACACAGAATACACCGTTTAGACAAATTACGTCTTCCTATGCTTTGTCTAAATTCAATGGACCTGAAACCAGAGCAACAATACAATCAATACTGGCTTAGATTCCAACATCATTAAGGAGAGTCAGCATTTAATATTCAATGAACAATGTATCATTAGAATAAGCCCAGAATCCAAAGATAGGCAATATTAAGCAAGGCTAGAGTCAGATGAAAGAAGCAGGAAGACACCTTATCATCACTATTATTATTAACTTTTTAACATTAACGGATTAAAACTATGAAAGGAGAGAAGGCTGTTAACTTTTCTTTCAAGTATAAAGCTCTAGTATCTCAACTGTGATGGGATAATCTTTAACAATGGACATGAAGGAATGCGGAAACATACTGAATTCTGTAGGTTATTTGCAAATTTTTAGATAAAAAATGCGGCATCCTGATTAAATTATTTGATCAGTTAAGGTTTCTCTCTGTCAAAATGCATCATTTTGCAATGCGTTTCAAATTGTTTTGACCTTCTAATTGCCACAAGAATAGTAGTAATAATAACAATCACTTTATTCCAAACAACAGTAATAATATTGAATTGAAGTTTTGATTTTCCCGTCGATTAATTGGACTGAAGTGCTCGGTCTCAGGTTGACATGTCGACTTCTTGTGCAGATGCTTCGACGATGTCCGGGCATTTAGTTAGTATACAATTGGTGGATGGTGGCTAGCAGTGGAATCCAGGATGCGCATTTCGTCCCATTTAAGACTCGTCAGCTGGATATACTTGCATTTCTCAGTGAGTGATGATGTTCTCACCGAGGCTAACTAAATGTCCGGACATCGTCGAAGCATCTGCACGAGAAGCCGACATGTCAACCTGAGACCGAGCACTCCGGTCCAATCAATCGACGGGAAAATCAAAAATTCAATTCAATAATTAATATGACCCGTTGCACTAGAGGTGGCTCTCGTGGCCCAAGTGGTCTAGTGGATAACGCTTTGGCGTCTGAAACTATGGGTACTGGGTTCGAGCCTCGGTGGGAACATCATCACCCACTGAGAAATGCAGGTACATCCAGCTGACGAGTCTCAAATAGGTCGAAATGGGCATCATGGATTCCACTGCTAGCCACCATCCACCAATTGTATACTAACAGTAATAATAATTATTCAGAATGGAATTTTAAGCGTTTTAATAAATGTTACAACAATTTAGCTCCTTTTATCAATATATCCATACATGAAATTTAAAACAGTAATAATAATGAAAACCACTATAAACAGAATATTAGTGGAAACATAATGAAGTACAATTGGATAGTATCTGGGATAACACATGATAATAATAATCTATGCTTATACTTTGCAGTTCAGATTTCTGATTTAAAAGGTTTATAAGTTCTTTTCTGCTGTCTGACTGTTCCCACAAAACCCGTGCTAAATGGTAGGATTTCTATATTTAGTAGCTGTTCGAGTGTAAATTCTCATGAGTTTTCTTCTGGCTTTACTCGAAGAGATAAGAGGCGAAAGCTGAGAGTAAAGAGGATATTCCGTATCAGACAAGATAGCTATAGCCAAATGCTTACGAGAATTTAAGTCCTTGTTGACAATAATGTCAGTTAGCTGAGTCAAAGGCAGCACACCACTAACCCTACTTACAGTCTTCAGTGTTCTGCATAATAATGACACAGGAGAATAAAGGAGAGTAGGCAGAATACATGAATTAACAAATTGTAAGAGAAGAGGTTGAGTTATGCCAGCCGAAAGTCTCAACTTCTTTACTTGATTTATCAAACGGAAAATGTTCTGAGAAATCAACAGGATGTGAGACAACCAACAGGAATTTGAAGAGAAACTGATACCGAGATGAGAGATATGCGATTTACTGCTGATCACAGTGCCATCAATATTACAGGAATCATGAGAGTGAATCCGCCCACGCAAGTCTTGTTCGCTTCTGAAACCAGTATCAGCAATACGACTTGCTAGTGACTTTCAGGTTATAGCATGTCCTTGTAGCCACTGAATCTGTGGGTTAGAATTACATGGTCATTTGATTCCGATTCCAACACGTGCATCAGTATTGAACAGCCTTAATATTTACTCATTTCATACTTTCCTCATCATTTATCAGGAATTCCATTTTTATGCTTAATACAAATAAGCGATGGATTGAAACAAAGTTATTCGGATTGTGAGTGTCTTATTCATACCGTAGGGCGAATCGTCAAAAACTGTCATTTGTTAAATTAATGTTGATAACTGTTCAGAGTTTGATGATTATTTCAATACGTTTCACTTTAAGATGTTTTTATCGAGCTGAGAATTCTATACAGCGTGTGAACATTTTGTGTTTACACCTTGAGCAGTAATCTTCAAATGTCTGTGATGTGATTCACTCCTGTCAAATGTAAGATGATGCTACTGGACTGGAATACATTGACTACTCCTTGCTTAAATATAGGGAGTGAGATGGTAGAGCGTATTAACTACCATTTCACTTATTTGAGGAGTCGCATCAGCCAGCGTCAGCAGGTTGATCGCCGATGGAATACCAGCATGGATACAGAAGGCAAATTTGGCATATACCAACTCTGGTTTAGTAGATGTGATATCCAACTGTCTGTCGACCAGAAGACAGCAGTTCTCTCTGTCCTCCTTTATGACTGTAACTGAAACATGGCCATTGAAAGTGGGAGATACGAAAAAACTAGCTACCTTTGATCATAGTTGCCCACATTCGATCTTCCGTTTGTGTCAGTTAGTAGTAAAATAGGGTTAGTAATATTGCAGAGGTTAGGCGAAGATTCCTGGGTAAGGAGGGAAAATCAGTCCAGGAGGTTGGAAAGTTACATCTTTTGAGACGTTAAGGACATACGTTGCGCATGCCGAGCCACAGCCTTTCTCGAGGACCAATGTTAGCTATTGACATAAGTTGGATAAAGTTGGAAAAGAGCTAGTGGTGGTCAAACCAAAACATGGCATCAGTCAATGAAATCCATAACAGTTAGTTTAATCAAGCCATGTGGGGAGGGGCGGACCGCCTGACCGGGTTGGTTCCTCGAGATGGTGAATTTCAGTAGCTGGACACAATTAGTAATATGGCTGAAAATCGTTGTCAGTGGTCGGCGTAGATGCATCCACTCCTTGTGATTTATAATATTCAATAAAATTTTATTTTTCTTCCATATTGCTGCCATTCTTTTTCCTTCACTCACATTTGTGTTTATCATCTCTCTCTCTTTTTACTGTCTTCTCTTGCTTTGTGTGCTCCATTGGGGGAGTATGGAAACTTGAAGTGATGCATATCTGTGCAAAGTTCTGTGTTGAAACCAGGCAGTCATTCAATCGGTAAAAATTTTATTTAGAATAAAACTATTATTATTATTCTTTAGGATTGCGTACTGATCCAAAGTGTTTTCAGAGAAGTCTTTAATTATCAAAATATGAAGGCTTTTAAACGACAAACGAACAGAACTGACCTCTCCATCTAAACTGATTGAAACAAGGAAATTTATGTACCTAAGAGCTGGTAAAACGCGAAGGTTGCTAGTCTCTTCACGTGAACTTGACCAACGTAAACATGTATCAGGGTGAATCGTTTACTTCCTATCTGTGTAGTCTAGTGATTCTTGATATCAACTGATTACAAATACATTTGTCCGTGAAATATTATCAACTGAATAAACAAAGTAAAGAGTGAAAATGTCTGCATTGAAGTCCTTTTTTTTCTAATCAAATGTTTGGCTGCCTTCAGTGCTTTATATGACACATACGATGTAATCACTGAAGTAAAAAAAAGATTATGGCAGAACGTGAGATTTATAAACGAAATATGCCGATAAAACTGACAAGTTGTATTATATTCCGCCTCTGTCATTTGATATTTAGTTAAGCTTATTTTCTAAAAAAATAAAGGCAGAGATGTATTTATACCGACTAGCAAAGTGATTATTTCAATGGTTAACTCTTTGAATAACTGCTGCTTCAAAAAGTGAGGCATTTTATGGACCTAATATATTTTCAATTCATATGAAAGTTATTCTGATGCTTTCCAGTGACTGGCTACACGAGGACGTAGACCGGGGTTCTAGTGAGATCAACTCCGTTGGGAGTGAGGCCAAATATACTGACTGACTGGTGGTCACACTAAGGTCACAAATTTGTACAAATTAGAATTCATGGGCTGTCCATTGAGTCGAGTCCCAGTGACCAAATGGTCTACAAGCTTTCCTTGTAACTGACTAGACCTGGGTTTGAACCCTATATAGTGGGTAGCTACTGACGATGAGTCCCAAACTTGGAGAAAATAACTGCCCAGCACTCCCTGAAGGTTTTTAATAGTTATCTGATTGATATTAAATCCCCACACACTAACTCTTGAAAATACATTTATCATGCTGTACCAATCAGTCTACATGGTCTGCTAAGAATGTTGATGATAAACGAGCGGTAACTAATCCCTTACCTATACTCAAAGTGACTACAGTGAAATGGTGACCTAGTTAGTAGTAGCTAGTTCTAGTAACTCATATGGCAGGACACTGGATTAGTAATTCACAGACTTTAGGTTCAAGTCCCTTCCTGATGTAGATCTTCATTTCATGGCCAGTTACCATCTCCTTCCGATATATATATATCTCAGTGTTAATAAAAGGAAATCGAATTTCTTGTTTGATCAGAAGAGGAGAATTGTATGCTGATTATTAATCATTATTGGTTATGCTGGATTGTTTATGTCATAGCCTGAAGCAGTTCATGTATACGCGATGTTTTAACTTCCCTAGATTTCATTATTGTGTTCGCCTACTTGCTTCTCATACAAATATTATTTGAACTTTCAGAGTGTAAACGTCATGCGATAAAGCCTCTAATGTTTGGTCACTTAAATTTAGTGTTTCACTGAATATGAAATGGTAGGGAAGGGTTAGAACAATTTTAGTTCTTAAATGTCACGTTTAATGATATTTGTCAACAGTTTTGCTACCAAAACTTACCCGCTTTGGTTTGGACGCAGGAAACGGATCTCTGAGTCCTACAGCCTGGCTGCCCGTGTGGTGAGGGCAGGCTGCTAGCCAAATGGTAGACATTAATCTACGTCAATGCCTAGGTTACTAATATTGGCCGTGAGAAAAGATGAACAAGACTGATTCAACAACCAATCACAGCAAACTTAACGTGGGCAAATATGATTCGCAGATAGCTGGCTCTACTTTTCGATGGTTACCCGAAACAACCAATCAGAAGCCTGCGTTTGTTTGCTTAACTTCTGAGAAACAACCAATCAGAAGACTGCGTTTGTCTACTTGACTAAGCTATAATAATGTATGTGAAATTTATATAAATACGTGTTGATTTCCGTAATAAAACGATCTGTTGCCTGGCCCTTGTCTTCTGTCGTTACACCCGAAGCTTTCCCGAGACACGCATAGTCAGAAAACACTCCAAAGATGGCGAAAAGATGATTATTTTTGGTTGTATTCAAGAATAATATCACCAAAGACTCAAAATTACTTTAAAAGTGTTGGCAGGTTTAATTGAATTTTAGGTTTTCCTGTCGATTAAATTAAATGCTCAGACATCGTCGAAGCATCTGCACAAGAAACCGACATGTCAACCTGAGACCGAGCACTCCGGTCCAATCAATCGACGGGAAAATCAAAAATTCAATTCAATAATTAATATGACCCGTTGCACTAGAAGTGGCTCTCGTGGCCCAAGTGGTCTAGTGGATAACGCTTTGGTGTTTGAAACTATGGGTACTGGGTTCGAGCTTCGGTGGGAACATCATCATTCACTGAGAAATGCAGGTACATCCAGCTGACGAGTCCCAAATAGGACGAAATGCGCATCCTGGATTCCACTGCTAGCCACCATCCACCAATTAAGTGTTGACAGGTGGCTATACAGACAAGTTAAGTTCCTAAATACAAAACAAGTAATGTAGAACAAATTTAGTTAACTAAAATTCAGCTGTAAGAGGCACCCGGTAATCAAGTAGAATATTTCGAACAAAATGGGGTCAAAACTCTCTGTCCATCATAGGAATCACACACTGACTCTTTACACCACAGACAATTCAGTGTCAGAATCTTCCTGATTCACTCAAACACAGTCAAATTTTAAAGCAGCACATCACCTACGTAGGCACAACTACAACGAGAAATATTTGAATTAGAGATTAAAAAGGGAGGTATAAGGACAAATAATATTGAGGATCAAACCTATGTTTGGTATGCAAATGCCAGAAAAATGAAATACAGTCTAGCGGAAAGTGGGATAAATAAATATAAATATATATATATATATAAATAGATAAAATAAGTATAAACGATGTGATTAGATTGTTGGGAAGGGCTTTTCCAAGCAATTTTCCTGTTATTAACAACCCTTTAGCTATTGGCGGCATTGTAACATACTTCATCTTCGGTGTGAATTACGTCTCAGTTCTCTAAAACTTTCCGACTTTATACAAAGTCTGCACTAAAGACATTGTCTCAAAGAAAAATGAATGCTTCGTAACTATAGCACCCAAATCAGAGAACAAAACTGCGCTAATATAATGCGCTTGAACTACTAATCTTCTCCAGATATATTCAAAGAGATTCCAGTAGAATTGGTAAAGTGTACATTTGATGTATTTTTAAAATTTTCAAAAATATAATGCATTGAATGGCAGTCAAACCTCTCCTTACCTCAAATTTATCGACTTCAAAAAGGCTTTCAACAAACAGTGGTGAACGAAAAGTAATTTGGAAACTACATCAAAAGTATGGCGTTCAGTGTACAAGTCCGTGTCAACCTTATTAAGTAACTAAATAACAACGCCATGTGTAACGTGATGCACAACGGTAAACTCAGCGAGTTGTTCAAAGTGAATAGAGAAGTAAGACAAGCTGGTTGCCTATTATCAAATATGATGATATTTATAATTGTGGTGGACTGGATTGTGCAGAAGACTCTGAGTGGGGAGTGAGAAGACCGGAATACGTTGAACCACCGATAATAAGATTTTAGAAGTTTTGAATTTCACGTGTGGATGATTTGTCTTTAATGTCACACAAACCCGAAGACTTGCAGGCAGAAACCAACAAACTGGTCGAAGAAGTAGCTAGTGAAGACAAGGCAGATTGCAGGTGAATAAGGAGAAGACGGATGTGATTTTTTTGGTTTCAGCTTGATTCCACACCGTAATTTTTTGGTACGGGTATGGAATTTTCAGCATGTGATATCGGTAGCCCAAATTTTGCAGGGAAGCCATAGATATCAGGTGTGCGTCGACAAGGGATCTAACCCCTGACCATATACATGGTCGGCGAGAGTCCTAACCACTGTGCCACCAACGTGGATAAACAACCAGCAGTAATAGCAACAACCACCAGCACCAATCACAATCAGCGGGAGAGGCTTGACAGAGATTACTTCCTTCACTTATCTAAGAAAATCGGCTTCTTTCCAAGTGTGGTGAGAGCAGGCTGCTAGCCGATTGGTTGGCACTAATCTACGTTAATGTCTAGGTCACTAATATGGGCCGTGAGAAAATATGAACAAGGCTGTTTCAACAACCAATCACAGCAAACTTAAATGTGGACAAATATGATTCGCAGATAGATGGCTCTACTTTCCGAGAAATATCGAAAACAACCAATCATAAGACTGTGTTTGTCTGCTTAACTTCCGAGAAACAACCAATCAGAAGACTGCCTTTTTCTGCTTGCATAAGCCTTATTAATGCACATAAAATATATATAAATACGTGTTGATTTTCGTAATAAAACGATCTGTTGCCAGCCCTTGTCTTCTGTTGTTACACAAGTATAGGCAGTCGGAATGGATGAAAATTTTAAATCCAGCCAGAATCTGAAAGGCAAGGTATGCCTTAATTTTTCTGAGACCAGTATGAAAATCTTCTGTTGTCACTCCGCCTGAGCATAAACACAAGATTCAGAGCTTCAATACAAACGTGAAGTGAGTTAGTCAGCCATTGTTTCTATGTGGGTTGAGAAACTTGTACTGCGTGTCACGAAAAGCACCTCCGATAATTTACAGACTCTTATCAATAGCTGCAACTCTCACTGGCTTCATACTTAAGATCGAATTGCAGCTGGCCGGTTAGAAATAATTTACAACAGGAGGCTTTGTCTTAGAACACACCAACAGGTGAGAGCCAATCGCTCAACAAATATGTAGGACAGGGAGGATGTGGATTGTGCACATGATGAGAAGGCTATCGAATGACGTTGGGCGCCAGGCAGCACTTCACGTGGAATCCGAATGGGAAGCGGCGACGAGTGTGTTTTCGGTGTGGATGTGACATGGAGGAGAAAGACTGGGCTGCAGGAGTAGATGAGAGGTTATGTTCAATCGTGGATTCTGTTAAAAAGGATGGTATATAATAGGAGAAAGTGTAGATGTGTTGTTCGAAGTCTTATTTTCCACTAGGAACTCAAAAGAGTAATAAATGAATACTTTTGATGTGAAAAAATACCATAAAAACGGTAAAATTTGTGCCTTAAGATTCTCTGTACATTGATATTTTCTAGGTATAATACATTAAGTTGAAAGTTCCACAAATTAAAATGGTTTAAACCAAAAATATTTAAACCTGCAGATATATACAAACGTCACAGTTTGAATACTTCTGAATATGTTTCTTAAACTCCGTGGGTAACATAACAAAGGTTGATAAGTATTTTAAAAATCAAGATTTCAATATTTGGTCTTATGATTTCAAAGAATGTGGAGCGAAGAAACTTTACAGGCTTATAAAACCCTCGGATTCTGGAAATTTCATGTTTGTCAGGATATCATTTATTTCAGTTTGGATATTGTGGATCATTGAATCGTACCACAGTCACCTAGTATTGTGGCTATTCTCAGTCCTACATGACATCATATACCTTGAAGGTACGAGTTTTTGTTTGCATGGCATCCATTATTTTGTAAGAAGATTCATAAAATTAACACTTGATACCGACATCATTCGAGACACAGCGCGCGAGACGAATGTTCCAGTAGAATCCCAGTGGGAAGCGACAACTGGGTAGTTGATGTGAGGGTGACATAGAGGGGAGATCGTGTGACTTGGAGAAGAAGATGAGAGATTATAGGCAAACGTGAG
The DNA here is from genome assembly GCA_944472135.2 of Trichobilharzia regenti. Taxonomy (NCBI): domain Eukaryota; kingdom Metazoa; phylum Platyhelminthes; class Trematoda; order Strigeidida; family Schistosomatidae; genus Trichobilharzia; species Trichobilharzia regenti. Next base: position 114,966,681 of record OX235264.1, on the reverse strand, counting down.
GTAAGCTGAAAAGTGGAGACATGTTGTTGAAGCATTGTGTCCCACTAGAAACCCAATGGAATAATAATAATAGTAAAACTGTGGTAATTTATTTAATTCAACTAGGCTTTATTTAGTAAAGCTTACTGGTTTCAACAATTAATCATAGTGCTTAAAACTTAAAAAAAATACGTATGTATAGTAACTTATTCAGGATATGCTTAGGTCTCAGTTCAAAAGGTTAAGCAACATGGTTATCATTTCCGATTGCAGTGTAGATAAGTGAGGAAAATTACTTTTGAAGTATGCATGCTAGATTAAAAGGGGATACTTCACACATGGATATTTCCAGAAGGATGTTTTGTGATGAGTCAGTTTCGATTCGCAAAACGTGGGAGATTGTGTGTAACTGATATTATTATGGTGTACCGCTGATTTCGAGTAGCAGATAGGAGGACTTCAGTAGCTGATCTCTATTTCGCTCTATTGTATGGAATTGTTTTATATGGATCTACGACTGCCTGTAAACTTTCATTCCTTCTCAAATGATCTCATCTTTTTGGCAGTCTTACGCCCAACCTTTTGCTCCTCAATCACGCTTTATTCGACAGGTTGACGTGTAATATCCTCTGGCTATTTCTAACCCACCTCCACTTCTTCATTGGTTCAGTGTGTGCTCTTCTTATCACTATCGATTCTTTTTGCTTCTTGATCAAGACCAAAACGAATAGAACGGATATCGTTAATTAAGTCACTGAAAGAAAGACTAGATAACTAAATACCATATCTTGATTAGTTGAAGAAATAATAAGGTCTAAACACTTACACTAAATCTGTAAATATCCACAGTACTTTTCATTATCCAATGAAACGGTAAAAACAAGACGTTAACAATAATGACGACAATAACAACAGGATAACAGTCATTGATATTTTTTCAATAATTTACATTAACAGGGTATCATTTTTCAAACGCTGAGCTTTTAAAGTACACGTGAACAGACAAACATTTATATACCCTATTTACTGTAATACAACAATGCAAAACAATCAAAGCTTTAACGTTTTCTTTCATTCTTGTTAAACGGTACAAAAAAAGGGTGTAAACATGTTTTAAAAATACCGATTAGAATGATTTATCACTGTACAGTTTCTTCTACACACTGATCAACTGTTGAATGTTAATATTAATAATAATAACGCTTGATAGAATGTGGAGAAAAGTATGACAGACAAGACAGTATAGATCAAAAGGTTTTCGGGGGTATTAAGAAGCAACAAATACAAATCTAAGACACTTGAAAAAGAAGTGAAAATATCTAAGTGGCGAGGGGGGGCGGAGGGAAATTTTTGCGTCTTGTTAATGAATTATTAAAGTACAGAATACTGTAGTGTCATTCAATCCGTCTGAATACCAAAATACACGCGTGTATAAATATCTGTCCGTGACACTACATTAACGATGACGTAATAAGGTACAACAGTCTATATAGACTCTAATTGTATTATTATTTTACTTTCTATTGTGAAAAAAATGTTTCCATCCGGATTATAGAAAATAATATGAATTAGGCTGAGGCATAAAAGTACGAAGAGAGTTTGCACACGTTAATAAAATTACGTGCTATAGTTTTGGTTTGTAAGGAATAGTTATGTTTTACGAGTTGATCACGGATTGATATCAATTAGAGAACCATTGAAAACCAGGGAGTACTGGACAGCTGCTGTTTCATCCTAGTTTGGGAATCATCGGCAGTACGCACCCACTGCGTTTCGAACCCAGGACCTTCCGGTTACAAGGCCAGCGAGCTCGTATACCATTCAGCCACTGGGACCCGATTCAATGGCTCATGAATTCTGACTTCTACCAATTTGTGATTTAGCGCGACCCCAACCATTGTTGTTGGTGGGACATCCATCCACACACGTGACATCACGAGCCATTGAATCGGGTCCCAGTGGCTGAATGGTATACGAGCTCGCTGGCCTTGTAACCGGAAGGTCCTGGGTTCGAAACGCAGTGGGTGCGTACTGCCGATGATTCCCAAACTAGGATGAAACAGCAGCTGTCCAGTACTCCCTGGTTTTCAATGGTTCTCTAATTGATATCAATCCGTGATCAACTCGTAAAATTACGTGCAGTATTAAATCTACTATTGGGCAGATTATATATAAAATTCTAGTTCAAATTATATGTCACTGATTATCTAACTAGTAGGAAGTCGCTGTTATAAACATAAAACTTTAGCATTGTGCTGGTAGAGTTAAACGCCATTATAGATGAGATTTTATTTTGATAAAGTTTCACAGTGTTATAAAGTAATATTAACTGATCACCACGTTTTGAGCATAATCTATCACTGCTCATAATGGTATCAAGTCACTGACACAACTTATGAACATTGATTTGTGCTGAAAACGTTGTCATCAGTTAACATTATTCTACAGCACTGTTTGATTTTTCAAAATCTTATTCATAATGGAGTTATACTCTAACAGCCCGATGCTCAGGTTTTCTACTAATATCATTGACTCAATATTTATACTTATTTTGATGTTTCAGCTGACTTTGTATTTAGTGGGAGGATCTCATCATGAGCTGACAGTCAGTTAGAGAACCACTGGAAAACAGGGAGTACTGGACAGCTTCCTGATTGCAATTGATTGGATAATGCGACAGACAACGGCAACCAACGAGGGAACAGGCATAAAATGGACTGACACAAAAGACTTGGAGGATCTGGATTTCGCCGATGATATATGTCTGATTTCCCATAAACTGGAAGATATGCAAGTGAAAAGTAACAAGCTGGCAGAAGAAGCATCAAAGATAGGACTTCACGTGAACATAGATAAAACAGAGATAATGAAGATTCCTAGCCAACATCAACAACACCAACAGACCACAATAAGCATAAATGGGAAGAACCTGAAAGAAACAACCTCCTTCACCTACCTGGGAAGCATTCCGTCTATAATGACTGATGCTTGTTGTTGTCCTTGTTGGCTGGTTAATTATCTTCATCATCACCGTCTTCTCTATGTTCACTTGGAGTCCTGTCTCCACTGTACTGCTTCTTCTGACAGCTTGCTGGTTTTCTCTGGTATGTGTTCGAGTTTGTGTGGCATCAGACATAAATCGTCTTCGAAGTCCATATCTTCTAGAGTCTTCGTATCTGTCCAATGTATTCCTCTCTTCTGGCTCGACACTCACGATATCCCGTGTAATCCAGTCTACCATAATTAGTACTACCATACCTTCATTAACAGCTGTCTCCGCTCAATACTCAAGATCAGATGGCCAGAAAAGATCAGCAACAGGGATCTCTGGCAATGAGCGAACCAATCAGGAACCGATTGTGAAACAAATAGGCAGAAAGAAATGGAGATGGATTGGCCATACGCTGAGGAAACCATCAAGTGACATCACTGGACAAGCCATCACTCGAGTGGAACCCGAAAGGGAGGCGGCGAGTTGGTCGTCCAAGGGTGACTTGGAGGAGGTCATGCGAGGAGGAGATGAAAGCATGTGGACAGACCTGGAGCAGGGTGAAAAAGTTGTCAGAAAACCGAAGTCAATGGAGGTGCGCAGCTGAAGCCCTATGTTCCTCTAGGAACTAAAGGATACAATAATAATAATAATGGACAACTGTTTAGTCAGTCTAGTTTAAGACTATTCACTATGGTTTAAACTCAGAACCTTCTGGTTACAAAGCGAGCTCGTAGACCATTAAGTCACTGGGGCTGCGTACTGATTAAGAGTCCCAAACTAGGCTAACCAAACAGCTGTCCAGTACTCCCTGTGGTCGGTTTTCCAATGGTTCTCTAACTGATGCCAGCTCGTGATGAGATCCTCTGAGCAATCAAACCAGATCTCGACAAAAACCAATACCTGTCTTTATAAATGTCATTCATTTTTCTTCTAGACCTTGTCTCAGTGTTCTGACATTTGCGTATCTCATATGTTGATTTGATCCTTATTAGTATTTGACTTTGTCCTTGCTTAGTCTCTAACTACGGCATTCCTTGTTGTGGTTGAGAGACACGTTGATGTTTTGCTGTTTTACGATTTCAGTTGTGTCTGATGAAGTCAAGATCGTTCGGACGCTTGACTGTCTGTCTAGGGGAACTATCAGCTTGGGATTCTCGTGATAGACGGAGGTTTCAATCCCACTTTGTTGGGAATATTCTACTCGATTCTAAGTAATCTTTTTATATTTAGACCGGATTGCATAACTGCCTAACTGGTCTATAGAGTTTTTCATGTTGTTATTGTTTGAAAGTGACTGTAATTTATTGAAAAAATAATCATGTTTTTTTTAACAGCCTTTGAAGCATTTCGTGACTGCATGTGTCTTATGGAGGTTTTGCCAACTACAGAGTAGGTTTCCAAGATCTGTTTCCTACACTCAGACCCCAATGAGTCAATTTGATTGTAGTACTTACACTATTTAGCGTATTGAGTAAACAAACTTTTTTTGATTACAGCTTGATTCCAAACTGTATTTTTGGTAGAAATATGGAATTTTCAGCATGGATATCGGTAGCCCAAATTTTGCAGGCTGACCATAGATATCAGTTGTCAGTCGGCAGGGGATTGAACCTCAGACCATGTGCATGGTCGGCGAGAGTCTTAACCACCGTGCCACCGATGCACTTACGTGTAACTAAAATACTTTTTTCTATAGTTTGGTTTGTAAGGTGTAGTTTTGTTTTTACGAGTTGATCACGGATTGATATCAGTTAGTATTATTATTAATATATCATTCAATTCCTAGAGGAACATATGGCTTCAGCTGCGCATCTCCATTGCCTTCTATTTTCTGCTAGCTTTTTCACCCCACTCCAAGTCTGCCCACACGCTTTCATCTCCTCTACACATGACCTCCTCCAATTCACCCTTGCAGTGACGACCAACTCGCTGACTCTCTTTCAGTTTCCACTCGAGTCATGGCTTGTCTAGTGATGTCACTTGACGGTTTCCTCAGCCTATGGCCAATCCAATCCATCTCCATTTCTTCGTGCCCATTTGTTTCACAATCGGTTCCTGGTTGGTTCGCTCATCGCCAGAGATCCCTGTTGCTGATCTTTTCTGGCTGGTCATCTATCTGATTTTGAGTATTGAGCGAAGACAACTGTTAATGAAGGTCTGAAGTTTGTTTGAGATGCTCTTTATGACGCGCTGGTCAAGTCTCTGATCCGTATAGTACTGTTGACTTTGCATTGGAGTTGAAAATCCGGATCTTATTTTTGATGCTGAGTACTAGGTTGATAAAACAGCTGTCCAATACTCCTACCTGCTTTTCAATGGTTCTCTAACTGATTTCAATCCGTGATCAACTCATCAAATACTTCTTTTTTATCTTATACTAATATTCTAAATCAGTACTGATCTTTTTTTCAGTGAAGACTGAAATGATTACTGAAAATTTCAGTTTTAAAACAGGTGGTATCAGCTTCAAAATGTTATTCTCGACCGCTTGCTTTCACCACCTAGTGGGCTTGGGAAAAAAAGAATCCCCATTTAGCATAGTTCTATGCAACAGATGAAACGATGTAATGTTAACCTTTTATATCATAAATGATACTAGAGGTATATGGGGTGATCACATCTCAAATTATGTTCCTTTTGTTGTATTTTTCGCTTTCTTTCAGTGCCTTTATCAGATGAATTATTGTAATGCACGAATGTCCTTATTAACATCATAGAAATGAAATTTACACGCACACACACACACATACACACACACAAACACCAGTTTCTGTTAATCTTTTTCACCTATTTATCACCATGTCAGTTAGAAGTAATAAAAAAGAAATGTGCTAAATAAACGGTTACAACATGAACACCGACCATCATGTGTGTGTGTGTGTGTAAGTGTGCGTGATATCTATATTAGATCTTTTTCTCAGTCGTTGTTGCTTCTCCCCTCCTGTGTGTCTGAATTATTTTTGTGTTCGTGTGTGAATTTTCCGTATTTTTTCCTTTTGCATATTTCATCGGCAATCTGTCATTCAATGCCTATTTGGATTTCATCAATTCCTTCCATATATATATATTTTTTGTTCTCTTCTTTTACCTCTCTCTGTTTTCTACATTATAAACGAAAGCCTTTGAATAAAAAAACAAATCTAACGATCATCATCATCACCATCATCATCATCGTCGTCGTGCATAAGTGCTTGTGTGTGTACTGTAATGCCTATAGTGTTGCTTTATTGTTCTGTTTCGTATTCTGCTCTGCTTATCACTTCTATATTACTGTGAATGATCGTGTCAATTATTTGTTGCCTACAGCCATATGTATATATATATATACTATTATTATTATTATCACAATAACGCAGATACATGTGTATTGCCTAAATGTATATTCAGGTTATCACTATCATCATTGCATTTGTTATTATTATTATTAATATTTAAAAGTAAACTAGACTGAAGAATAAAGCTTCAGGGCAGGAATGAATCAACTCTACACTATTGTTTCATTTTCAATTTGAAATCAACACATGTTTAACTAACCATCTTTAAGCCCTTGTTTATATATGTGGATGAAATGAAGAAAACGATGGAGATAAGGAGTGATGATACACAGTAACAGTTATAATAGTAATAATAATAATAATGTCAAAGAGAAATTACTGTAACAACAGAAGACAAGGGCCAGGCAACAGATCGTTTTATTATGAAAATCAACACGTATTTATATATATTTCACATACATTATTATAGCTTATGCGAGTAGACAAGCACAGTCATCAGAGTGGTTGTTTATCAAAAGTTAAGCAGACAAACGCAGACTTCTGATTGGTTGTTTCGGGATTCCTCGACAAATAGAGTTCTCTATCTGCGAATCATATTTTGCCACGTAAACTTTGCTGTGATTGGTTGTTGGATCAGCCTTGCTCATATTTTCTCACGGCCTGCTCTCACTACACTCGTCCCCCCGTCAAATACGTGCGACTGAAGTCGGCTTGATCTACTTGGTGCAGGCGTCATCGTTGGCTTGTCTCGCTGTATCCACTTCTGGAGTTCTCTGACGTTCACGCGCCTCTCATTGTTCGTCATTGCGATTGTGTCCACGTAATCCCATCTCGAAGTGACTATATGTGGTCCTTCCCACTTTGGAAACTGTTTGCCTGACCCTGTCGAACATTCGTCAGTATTTCGTCTCACACTTTCATATGCTGCTTTCGCCCGACCTCCCAGCAGCGTCCCAAGTAGCAGCTCCATCGCTGACAGATCTTGAACGCCACTCAACTGCGCAGAAGCCTTGAAGTCCTGCCCGAAGATCCATATGTCTCCATCAAAAACAGCAGGGCATAGGCTTTCCATTTGTCGGTAGGCAGCGACACCAAATGTAACAACAGAAGACAAGGGCCAGGCAACAGATCGTTTTATTATGAAAATCAACACGTATTTATACATATTTCACATACATTATTATAGCTTATGCAAGTAGACAAGCGCATTCATCTGATTGGTTGTTTATCAGAAGTTAGGCAGACAAACGCAGGCTTCTGATTGGTTGTTTCGAGATTCCTCGACAAATAGCGTTCTCTATCTGCGAATCATATTTTGCCACGTAAACTTTGCTGTGATTGGTTGTTGGATCAGCCTTGCTCATATTTTCTCACGGCCTGCTCTCACCCCATTACCACATAATCTATCTCTCAGAATCTAGTTTACGTCAGAAACAGAATCAGACGTCGATGAACTAACATTCCTAGACTGCCTGGCTAGTTAAGAGGAGGGAATTATGGACAGTTTAGTATATCTAGATTCACGAAACAAATCCACTCGAGGAACAAATATTTAGATTTCGGATCATCACACCCTAGCAGCTCAAAGGTATCAGTTGTTTCAGGTCTTCTTAGAGAAAAAACACACTCTTTGATGAAGAAATATTAAACATTATTGAGACTCTCAAGTAAAATAACTATTCAAAGAACTTCATCAACAAAATCAATACTGACATTAGGTATAGTCGAAAAAGTATTCCGAAAACATGGAACTCAACAGTTATCATTCAGATGATATCAGAAGAGTACTCACCAAGTTAGGCATCAGAGTTTTCTTCAAAACATCAGACACACTAAGAAGCAACTGTGTTCATATATAAGACTAAATCCTTAAAGATTCTCTGTCTGATTGTGTCTATAAAATAAAATGCTTGCTTGAAATGTTATACGTTATACATCGGACAAACATCGCCAGAAAGAAATAAAAATGAGCAAAAAATGAACACCGTACAGCATCTGCCTGACGACGCAGAAATACACTTGAACTGGAAAGGCTGGAAAAATCATCATCCATAGATCTACAAAATTGATTTTTACAATATTTAAATAATTTCAGAAATCACAAATATTATCAGAGGGCACTTCATATCAAGTGGAATCCGAATTTTCTGAATAAAAATGATGGATTCAAACAGAGTTTAAAGTGGTTACAACACCTCCGTCCCCAAAATCATCACGAATGTAATAAGCGATTTCGTTATGTAAACACTTACTGCTTTTATAATTTTATACACTCATCAAATCCAACTATATACCCCTGGTTTTATTATATTTATCAAATGACCAACTTGACACCTCAAAAGTGACCCAATACTGAGGATTGAGTTGTTGTATATAACCAGCGGCAGCATTAAATAGCGAAACGTTCATTCAATGAGGAATGCAAGAAGACCTTTATTATAATGAATATCATATATCCAATACCCAAATTTTTTCAAACTGTTAAATGTGAACTTGGTCAGGACATACATAACAGAATCTACCTGTGTTTACATCCTAAGGTTTGAGACTGTTTGAATGGAAGATATAAGTCAGCAAAGAGACATCTCTTTTTCTATCACTGACTGCTGCAATTACAGACGTTACTAGTTTTCTATTCTGGTTCATCAGTGTCTTTCTATGACATTGTCAGTTTATATACACGTATACTCATCATCAGAACTTACCCAATGGGTTTTCGAAACTAGGACCTTCTGGTTACAAGACAAGCTCGTCGATCATTCCGCAACTAGTATAATTTAAAATTCATGGGCCACTGAATAGAGTCCCAGTGGTTAAGTGGTATACGAGCCTGCCTTGTAACTGGAAGGTCTTGAGTTCAAGCTCCAGTGGATACATACTGCTGACGAATCTCAAACTAGGAAGAAACAGATGTTTTGTACTCCTAACTGATATCATTTCCGTGTCTATTTATGCAATGTAGATTGACAACAGATGTCGGTGATTATTGTCAATTGCTAACAAATTAAAGTGAGTGAGCAATAACCATATCCGAAAAATTAAGAACAGTCTTACTTAGTCAAGAGAGTTGATAGCTCATTAGATGAGTAATGAATAAACATTTGGAAATACTCGATAAGAGAACAAAAAATTGAAATTGAATTGCGAGAACATTAATTGGACTACATAGAGCTTATTATACAGTTAGTTATTCAGGAAGACAAACAAGGGAGAAAATATGAAAAAGAAAGGTAGTGCCAAAGCCATGGTATTGTGTGAGTAGAGATTAAATGTCTCTGAATACAAAGTTTAGATTTCTCGTTAACCAATGCTAAGATTTAAGCTGCATGAAGAAGATGTAGGCGAAATTCGTTTGAACGACTTGTTCATACCTTATACAAGATTTCGTAAGAAGTTACTGCTGATGCTTCATGATCAGAAGTAATAAAATGCTCCATATATTAGCTACTAACTGTTCTGCCTTGTTCTGCAATGTCATTCAACGGCCTTCTGAATGTGTGCCTGGTCGATCTCTATTTTTAATCCTCGCCTGTTGTTCTCAGATAGAGTTTGGTGTTGTAAATTCTTTCTAGCCAGTTGGCTGGCCGGCCAATCAGTCTTCAATATAGAACCAGTAAACATGGAAGCTAGCTGTTGATAAAAGTTTGTAGCTGACTGTTAGAAATGCATTTCATGACACGCAATACAAGTTTCTCAACGCCTTATAGAAGAACTAACTGACTGATTTACTTCACATTTGTGTTGAAAATCTGAATCTTGTTGTTTATGCTGTCTGAGACTATGCAAAATATTTCCAAACTGGTCTTAGATTGATGAAGGCGTGTGTCTCCTTTCCGATTCTGTCTGTCTGGCTGGCTGGCTGGCATTGACATCTTCGTCCATTCAGCCCGTCTGTGGTTGAAACTCTGCCTCCTGGCTGGTCTAGTGAAGGAGGTAACTTCTGTTAAATCTCTTGCGTTGATGGTGATCGTTTCTGCTTATGGTGGTTGACTACCTTCATCATCTCCGTCTTTTTTATGTTAATCTGGAGTCCTGTCTTCGCCACTTTCCTCTTCAGTGAGTAAGTTGGTTTTCGCCTGTAAGTCTTCCAGTTTGTGTGACATTAAGGTTAAATCGTCCACGAGCGATATCTATATCTATCTATCTATCTGTCTAAATCGAGTCTTCCTATAGGTGCTCCAGCGTATTACTGTCCTCTCACTCCCACACACACACAGAGTGACGCATAATCCAGTCCACCACAGTTAAGAATATTATCGTATGTGATAATAAGCAGCCAGCTTGTCTTACTCCTATATTCATGTTGAACACCTCACTGAGTTTTCCATTGTGGATTACTTGACACACTGCATATATATAAACTCGCTGAATACCTGTACAACTTTGAAGTGAATTAATGAAAAGTGATTTCTTGACTAACTTATGCATTCTTGATAACATCAGATGTAGATTTTCGAATGCCTGAATCTCTTTTATTCTTTCTTTTTAATCACCTGAACAAGTGGAAAAGTCAACTATCTATTAACGTCTATAAATACATATACTTGTCATTTATATTCAGCGTGATTTCTGTTTCCAAATGGTATAATAAATGAATGTAAATATGTTTATTTCAATTGGATACCGATCAGTGATAATAGTGTCGAAATTGAATTTTCCTCTTTATTTCACGAACATATTTTACAACTGATGTAAGTTTTTTGGATGAAAGAGAAGTTTAAAAAATTAAAACAGGTGTTTTAACCTCGGAAACTTTTCAACGAATTCACTTTCAATCTGTATGTCTTCGAAAGGGGGTTGTAGAATTAATAAGACTAACATGGGATTAAAACATTACGCAATAGGATAAGAAACTATGCTAAGGAAACACTGTAAATAAGTTATATTCAGTTAAATAAATAAATAAATAAATAAATAAAGGCGATAAATAAAAGAATATCGAGATTTTAGTAGAACGTCGTGACCTATGGGATCCATACTGACAGGAATGAGTACAAATACTCTGCAATGATATTAGCTGGTACTCGCTTTGAAATCACGAATTGATAGAATTTAGAATTCGAAGGCTGACCACAGAGTCGGGTCCCAGTGGTTGAATGGTCCATGAGGTTACCTGGTGACTGTAAAGGCCCTAGATATGAACCTTGTGGATACTGCTGATGAGTTTCAAAATGGGAAGAAACACCAGTGCGGTACTATCTAGTCCTTGATCAAACAGTTCAAATCCCTTCAAATCAACTCTTGAAAAATTATGCCAGAAATTATTTGAAGTAAAAATGGTGGTAACAATCGAAACAATAAGAAGAGGATATATACACTGAATTAACAGAACGAAAAATGAGTGGGGTCAAATTGGGTTTGGGATCTCTAATAGTTAAGCATAGATAGACGAACCAATACCATGAGAGATGGCGTGGTCGAACAAACGCTTTTTCTATGTTAAGCAATGACTTCTCTGTTTCAATCATAAATAGATTATTTTACACTTTATAGAAAACTTTAAAGGAAGAGGCTATAGAGATATGGTGATCAGTATTTATCAGAATTTCGAGTTTTGAGGTTCCTCTAGTCCTACCTCCACCTGTTCGCAACCGCCAATGACAGTGTTCTTGCATCCATTTTCAGTAAACCTACATCGAAGACCGACATATTGAGAGCTGGTTGATAAACATTTAGTTAGTCAACTGTGGAGTCTTTTGTGTCACGTATTTGAATATAATAACGGTTGGCTAGAAAACACCATCAGTGCGTTGGTAGCACAGTGGTTTGGACACTCGCCGACCATACACATGGTCTGGGGTTCGATCCCCTGCCGACTGACACCCGATATCTATGGTCGGCCTGCAAAACTTGGGCTACCGATATCACATGCTGAAAATTCCATACTTGTACAGAAAATACGGTTTGGGATCAAGCTGTAATCAAAATAAAAATCAAAATAAATAAAATAAAATAAATATAATAAAAATTATGGAAATACTTAACGAATAGCGGCCATAGAATGTGGACGCATCACCTTGAACACGCACAATTCTTTGAATTACCTAACCTGTCATTATTATAGTGCCGTACACGGACAGATATGTGGATTCCAACCTGATGTGACTTTTACGTACTGTTTCGAAAATGACTTGGTAGCATGTCAGGGTTTGGATTTTAGTTAGGGCTAAGGTGTGATTCTTGTAAATTGCTAATTGAGAGGAGAGTGTTTTGTTGTTCATATAAATGAAACTCATTTGATACCTATGAAACTTGGGAACCGATACCTTTCAGTGTGACTAGGAAGTATTTTTCAGATATTGTGGGCTGAAATATTGGTTCTAATGTGTTCCATTCTTGTTATGTTATTCTTTCTCATAAGTAAGTGACGTTTTGATGTAAGACACACAGAAGGCTTCGATATGATTTCAAGGTGATTGGCATGTTTGCATTCTATTGTCACTATTCTTTACGTTTACTAAATTTTCATAGAAATCATGTATACTTAGTAGTGATTTTTATATTGATGTCTGTTGCAAAATGAGCAAAAGAAAAATCAGCTTATCATTGCATAAATTTCCACTTTTTAACTTGTAGTTTGATCAGTGAAATGGAATAGTTAGGTGAGACATAACAATAAATTCGCTAATTGGACATTTGTAATCACTTCTTGTCTAGGTTTAGCCTGTTACACGCTTTCTCTTTTCGATATAAATATACTTTCTTTCACAATACTGATTTTATATTTGTCCTCTGTTGGTGAAATCGAAGAAACCTACCATTAGGATGTCACCATCAGCAAGAATAAAATAATTATAGCATCTTTGACTGCGACACACTTTGTGATACGGTGTTACATTTTTAGGATGATATCAACTCTTGTGACTTTGTGCAGATACTCCCTGCTAAAACGTGCCAATAAGTATGAAAACTTGATGCAGGGTATCTTGCCGGTAACTCTAAATCATCAGATAAAGTTATATGTTTTTTATGTAGATGTATTCTTTCAGCTGGATGGTTAATTTGCGAAGCCTTCATCGCCCCACTAGACAACAAACATCTTCAGCTCATACTTCAATTTGAATTGAAGTGGGCTTTCAGACTTCTCCACGAGTTCATTAGTCATTTCTCCTGGTGGAAACCTTGAACGTGACTTCTTGATTGTTTTTGTGTTTTCATACCCTCTAGGCTAATTGTATTGGTACCGGTGCTGACTGTTTCCTTGTCTTGAACTTTCATCCTTTGTGTGTGTGTGAGATTTCCTTCTTATCGGTTGGTAGATTTTTTCCATCTTGATGTGTCCATTGATTGATGATTCACTAGAATATCAGGCTCTTGAAAATTCTCTAACATTCTTGGTGTTTCGTATGTCTAATCTTTGAACGTTGGTTGTTCCATCGGAAATGATGTCCTCTGTTGTATGTATGCAGTGAGGCGATATGAGGAAGTGGATGTCATGTGTTTTGATGGCCAGCTTATGTTCATGGATTAGAAGACGAAGGGTACATTTACTCCAGATTTTTGCGGTTGTTACAGTTTATTTTGTAGATGATGTCGGCTTTATCTTCTTTCGTAGTTGAATCTTTTGGTTAACACATAGTTGAGTGAAGTGATTTGTTGGTTTGTGTGCGACATCAATTCTTAGGGGTTTGAAGAGACTTGCAGTGATTTCTGAGATATCCTTTATATGTGGTAAGGCAAATTTCTTTGTGTTTTCCTTGAGGGCTTTTAGTTTGATAGGTTGGCTTTGAGGTATATGTCTATTGATGAAATTCCGTGGATATCCATCCTTTTGCAAGAGCTCCTTGAGATATCCTTCTTCAATTTTCCTTGAGGTGGGAGTGCTGCAATACTTCCTAACTGGCTCTCTTGAGTATATTTTGTATACAATAACTTTTGTGTGTTATTGAACTGTTGCTTTTTTAATTCAGTATCTGGTCAGTGTGAGTTGATTTTCTATAAACTTGAACTTCAAATTCCCCTGTGGTTGTTCGCTTGACTAAGACTTCCAAAATGGGATTTCACCCTCGGATTCCTCTAGGACAAAGTTCAAATATTAGGCAGAGAGAATTTTTAGAAACCTGTCTGGTATTCCAGTGAATCGTCAATCAATAGAAACATTGAGATAGACTAAATTTACCGCCGGATAAAAAGGAAACCTCGTACAAAAAGGGGGAAAGTTCAGATCAAGGAAACAATTAGCACCAGTACCAATACAAGTAGCCTAGAAGGTGTAAAAATACACCAAAAAAACAATCAATAAGTCACGTTCAATGTTTCCACCAGGAGAGATGGCTGATAAACTCTTGGAGAAATCTAAAAGTCCACTTCAATTCAAATTAGAGTATGAGCTGAAGATGTTTGTTGTCTAGTAGGATAATGAAAGCTTCACAAATAAACTACCATCCAGCTCAGTAAAATTCACCTCTTAACTCTTTATTAATTTCATTTATAGACATTCCTATGACAAGTCCGTCAGTTTGATCAGATTGTTCAAAATGTGTTGCGCAAATACATACTACACGTGAATCACATGAATTACGTCTTCTTATCGCTTTGACTAACCAGAGATACATTTCCAAATTTCCAGTTACAAAATATTAAAAAAATCAGACTGATATTGTATATTGTTGTTGTACATCATCAAGTCGACCAGAGAGAAACTGTTACTTTTTGATTAGATTTTATAGGGCTTATCTTCATTACTAAAATACATATATAGGTATATACGTTGTAAAACGCCCTTTACTCTGTTTTTTTTATTATTTTTTCTTCTTGTATGTTTATCAAAAACTGCAAAAAAGTCACATTCCAATTTGATGGGGTACACGTTATCCACAGCAATATAAAAAATGTCTAAGATATACTAGGGAAAACTAACAAAAAAAAAGCAACATTGAGCCGTATTCAATCTTCATAATGTCATAGGAAACATAAATGTATGTGTAAGATAAACTTTCCACCACACTTTCAATATTTGTCAGCCTAAATGTTAACACAAAGTGAATGCATACGAAATAATGAAGAATTAGGCATTATATATCGTATGGAATAACATTTCCGATAATGAAAAAAAACGATAAATCATTGTGTATTCAACACGAGAGAGAAAAATACCATATCATCACTGCTGACATTATACACTCAAAATGTGAAATGATTGATTCAACGTTGTGTAATGGGAAATTTGCAATGCATTACAACAATGAATTTTAAGTTTTGTCAGTAATTAGGGAAAGGTATTAATCATTTACAGGAGAGAAAAAGGATTGATTATTGCCAAAGAATATACATATACGTGGGTAACTAAAGTCAACACATGATATTTTTCAAACATTTAGTTTCCTTGGTAAATTTCGATGTATAAAAAGAAAGGGGACTGATAACGGGCAATGAGAAAAGAGGCACAAAATGGACTCACACAAAAAAGAACTTGAAGGATCTGCACTTCGCCCACCTATGATATATGTCTGATTTCCCACAAACTAGAAGATATGTAAGTGAAAAGTAACAAGTTGTCAGAAGAAGCATCAAAGATAGGACTTCAAGTGAACATAGATAAAACAGAGGTGATGAAGATTCCTGGCCAACACCACCAACAGCAACAACAACAACAGACGACAATCAGCCGGCATAAATGGGAGGAACCTGGAAGAAACAACCTCCTTTACCAACCGACCTGGGAAGCATCGTTTCAACTACAGGCGCACTTAACTGACGAGGATATCAAAGCCAGAATCGGAAAAGCAAGACAAGCTTTCATTACTCTTAAATCTGTGTGGAAGTCAACAGCACTCAGCATCAAAAATAAGATCCAGGTTTTCAACCCCAATGGAAAGTCAGTGCTACTCTCTATACGGATCAGAGACTTGGTGAGTCATAAAGAGCATCTGAAACAATCTTCAGACCTTCATCAACAGTTGTCTTCGCTAAATACTCAAGGTCAGATGGCCAGAAAAGATCAGCAACAAGAATCTCTGGCGATGAGCGAATCAACCAGGAACCGATTGTGAAACAAATAGGCAAGAAGAAATGGAGGTGGATTTGCCATACACTGAGGAAACCATCAAGTGACATCACACGCCAGGTCATTGCTCGAGTGGAACCCGAAAGGGAAGCGGCGAGTTAGTTGTTCGTCACTGCAAGGGTGAATTGGAGGAGGTCATGTGTAGAGGAGATGAAAGCGTGTGGGCAGACTTGGAGTGGGGTGAAAAAGCTAGCAGAAAACAGAAGGGAATTGAGGTGAGCAGCTCAAGCCCTATGTTCCTCTAGGAACTAATGTATATAATAATAATAAATAATAAAAAGAAAAAGAACTCATCAACTGCAGACTACCTGATATTACAATGTTCATAGCATAGTTTACTGTTAGAGTGGTAGGAGAGAGGAAACACCATTAAACTGACGCATCCAAAGTGCCAGGATAGGAATTTTTAATTAAAGTTTTCACCATCAGAAGAAAATTAACAAGGGGTGTTAACTTGTAGGTGCACACAGTAACCTAAAAAAACCAAAATCGGTTACATTGGATGGAGGATTTCATCATGAGTTGACATCATTTAGAGAACCATTGAGAAACCTGCCACAGGGAGTACTGGACAGCTGTTTGGTTAGCCTAGTTTGAGACTCCTCGTCAGCACGCATCCACTAAGAGGGTTCGAACCCAGAACCTTCTGGTTACAAGGCGAGCGTTGTCGTAGACCAGTAAGCCACTGGGACACAATCTAATGGCCAGTACATGAATTCTAACTTCTGCCAACTCATGACATAGCGCGACCACTTCGTAATATCTTAATCGATGAGTCACTGCCTCACACCCGACCTGCTACACCCTACGGGTCACGGCTTCCCACTAGAACCCTAGGTCACTGCCTGAATAAGGTCAGTCGCTAGTGAGCATCAGATTAATTTTGAAGTATTGATTGTGTAGGGATTTTGTTTGATTGGATGGAGAATTTCATCATGAGCTGACATCAGTTAAAGGACTACTCGGAAACCTCTAACTGATATCAGCTCATGACGAAATCCTCCATCCAATCAATTAAAATCCTTACAAAAACAATACTTGAAAAACCGATTACAGTATATAAGATTGAGATTTGCTCACTGAGTTGAGATCACTGAATTAGATGACTAATTAATGTAATCAAAGTTAAAATTCAGTTACCAAGGGAGTGAGAGAATAATCACACACTCTCTTTCTGTGTGCATAAGTATAGTGAAAGTCATTTGATTGCGATCGCTTTGGCCGATCGTAGTAAATTTGTTGTCATTTGTCTGTTTAATATTTAGAAATCTCTACGATATGTCAGGTATCCACAAGATGTCTGGTAATTGCACTTATGTTTGCTTCCTTTCAGGCACAATTTTCTTGGAATATGTTCAGAAAGGCAGGCAAAAGCCCTTATTTCCGTCCTTCTAATGTACTTGCTCCCCCAAGTTCACGTAAGTTCATAAACGCATTTGGAGATGACATCAGCAGGATATTTATCCAGTTTCGAGTGGCTTATAGAAGAAGTGATGCTGTATAATTTTATGAGTTTAGCTGCAGGGAAGCTTCTTTTTATTGCACCTTTCATTCCTTTGTCAATCTTTCACGGCGCTGCATCTCCCTTGAAAGTGAGACCAATAAACACTTTCTTCTTTTCTACAGTTGGGTGTTTTTCTTTCTTACCTTTTTCTCTTCTATACTTTTGTATAGATCCCTTTGAATGTTCACTTTCTCTTAGTTATTTCTCAACAAAACCTAATTCTTCCTTCAACTTGTTCGGTGAACATGGCTTCCTGTCTCTGTCATACAGTGTCTTTACTAATCCCCGCTTATGGCTAGTAGGACAGATACTGTTGTAGTGAAAATATTGTCCAGTCCAAGTTTCTTTTCTATAGGTGGACTTTTTGATCGTACCTTTGTTTGTTCTTTCTACATTTAGATCCAAGTAGTTGAACTCATTATTATGTTCATATTCCACAGTGGATTTGATGTTCAAATGGGGCTCATTGAGACGATCATGCAATGCCAATGCATGGTCAGGCAATGATTTCTGTCTCATATATCACTCGATGATTTAGTATTAATAGCTGAATTACGCTTCGAGAAGAATTTATTACTCATAATCACATCAAATTGCGTTTTATGGTTTCATGATTTTTCTTATATATATTTTTTCTCTTTTTCTGTCTATCCAACTTTCCTTCATTCAGATTGCACGTGTTGTGCGGTGTTGAATCGATAAGCAAAGATTCAGTGATTGACATCTCTCTCTCTATATCACCCTACTTAAATATATTATTTTTAATACTATCACCCTGTCTCATCCGCTCTATTTTGTGATTACATGTAACTGAATACAATGCAATGGCTGAGCTTTTTTCCGTGTTATTTAACTTATCCGGGTCAGTCATTCTACATGTAATTAAATGTTTGTTTTGCAATAGTCTAACTGACCCTGATCTGCTAGTATGACTGACCTATGTAATTGACCCCGCTTGCAGTCACTTACCACTTTTCTTAATTGGATCTATTAGCTCCTTGAGCCAACAAAGTTTATCTCTGAGTGAGTTTGTCGATCAGTTTAAATGTCATCTGAATTCCAAACTCATTGAGGATTACATACAGGGCCTCTGATATTCCTTCTTTATATGGCAATACTCTCGCCAACCATGCACATGGTCCGGGGTTCGAATCCCGGCCGACGCACTCCTCTACCTCGCCAAGCCAGAGATATAATGCTGGTAAAGAGGAAAGGTTGGGCATGAGGCTGGCTATCAACCCCATCGTGTAAAATAAACACTGCTACAGAAACTCCAAGCCTACAGATGCTTTGAATTCTTAATTATTTTTGTCATTTCTATTGTAAGTCTTTTATTTTTCCTACAGGTCCTCATACATTTCTGAGTAGATTCTGGTGAGTTAGTTAGTTAGTTATTCACTGATAATATTTTATCTATTTGTTTGATTTTGATTGTTTAAATCGTCTGGCTTACTAGCCAAGCCCCTGGTTCGATTACATGGACATTTAACTAAACCTGTCCTCCTCGATTCTGGATCCAGAAACTATCATCCAGCTATTAATACTGCATCAGTGTGTGATATTTGAAATATACCCATCTCATATGCAATAACATTCTAGTACCGTGCCCAACTTCTATACTTGTATTATTGATTTTTGTCCATGCTAACCAAGTATTGACTTGATCACGCTAAACATTTACTGAAGGCGTTGCAATCCAACAACTGTTGACATTAAACAAATTTCAAAGAATTAAAGTTCATTATTTTGGAATTTTTATGTTTACCTAATAAATATAAGAACACTCTAACCAATGTCAGCTCATGATGAAATCCTGGTGCCAATCAATTAAATCCCACAAAGTAATACTAGATTGAATATCGATGAGATGCCCTATTCAGGTAGATAGTTACCTGAGGTTCTCGTGGGAAGTCGTGACCACTAGGGTGCAGCAGGTCGAATGTGAAAACAAATACTCACCGGAAACATTGGTTAGCAGTCGCGCCATGTCATGAATTGACAGAAGTTAAAATTTATGCACTGGCCATTGGATCAGCCGGGTCCCAGTGGCTTAATGATCTACGAGCTAGCTAGCCTTGTAACCAGAAGGTCCTGGGTTCAAAGCCTCGTGCTGATGATGAGTAATAATAATAATAGCTTTATTCCAAAAACAGTACTCATGATACAGCAAGGAATTTTCAGCATTCAGTACAATATTGCATCTAATTTACTCAAAAACGACAAAAAAAAATAAAATTAAACAATACATAATAGTAATAAAACGATTGTTGTAGCAGCTACGTAGCAAAATACTGTGTGCCATACGGAGAAAAATATGTATAAAGTACAAAATTGTAGTAATAATAGTAATACCAACTAAAATAAAATAGCAGAGTAACGATTTAAACGATAGAAAGTGTGACACCATAAAATACAGAAAGATGAACGATAAAAGGGTCGATTCACTGTGCTAATTACATAGTAACTTGTAAGTTTCACGTCTAACAGAGTCTTCGTCACATAAAGTACGCGCTAAATAGGGTATTGTAGAATTTCTATACTTAGTAGTACGAGCATATATCTTTTTATATTGACTTCTCGTCCTACCTGATGAGATACAAGGGGACAGGTGTGAATAAAGGGGGTGCAGAGGGTCTGACATTATAGCCTTTGCCCATTTCGTACAGGAATTTATATGCCTCTCGACTATAGTATTAGCGAGCTCATGCAGTGGCAGACCACAAGCTCTACTCACAGCATTTAATACTCTTCGTAATATGATATAATCTTTTTTGAGCAGCCCAGGAAAGATTAATGGAGAGCAGTAGAGTACAATAGGTAAAATACAGGAGTTTAAAAATTGCAAAACTAAAGGTTGGTTGATACCTGATTGTCTTAACTTTTTAATGTAGAAGGTAAGACGAAACATTTTCTTAGAGATAGATAAGATATGGGATGACCATGAAAGGTCAGAGGAAAAAACTAATCCAAGGTATTTAATGCTTGATTTGGTTTCAATTTCCGTGCCATCTATGCTACAGGGATCATGCGAGTTAACTAGTTCAAGTAAGTCACGTCGATGCTTGAAAGTAAAGTCAAGCGCCTGACATTTGGAAGGATTTAATATAAGACCATTTGACTTGGACCAGTTGTTGATGTCCAACAGAAAGCTATTAAGTTTGGAGCTGTCAGACTCGGAAGTGATAGGCAGTGATACAGTCAGATCATCTGCATATTTGACAAAGTTAGTTTCGTTTGAATGAGGTAGGTCATGTAGGAAGAAAGAAAAAAGAAAAGGAGAGAGGACAGCACCTTGTGGAACACCGGATTTTGTAAGCGAGGTAGAAGAAGATTTGCCGTTATATACAGTATACTGCATTCTATCAGAAAAATAGGAATGCAACCAACTCTTAGCCCAGGATCCTGTTTGTGTCAACGATAGCTTATTTAATAAAAGGCCCCTAGGTACAGAGTCAAAAGCAGATGTGTAGTCTAAGAAAGCACTACGAACATATTTAGCACCTTTGTCTAAACAAGAGACAACATTGTGATATAAGACAACCGCAGCATCCAAGGTACTTCTACCATGTTTGTATGCAAATTGTTTAGGATCATTAAAAGGTTTCAAAGCGGGTTCAAGACGAAGTAAAAGTAATTTTTCCATCAATTTTAAAAAGGGGGAAGTAATTGCAATAGGCCGAAATTTAATATCAGAACCAGAAGATGGTTTTGGTATAGGGATAATTTTAATGTTTTTCCATGCAAAAGGTAGAACGTTACCGGAAAAAGAAGCATTAAAAATGTTAGTAAGAGGATAACACAAAATATCAGCACAATTCCTGAGGACAATGGCAGGTATGCCGTCAGGACCAAGGCTTTGAGAAGGCTTAAGAGACCGGAGACATTTAAGCACATCAAGGGTATTAAAACCACTAAAGTTATTGTCAATATGATTTGTATCATTTGGAAGGGTATCAACAGAAGAGCGTATGAAAGATTTATTAAGAGTGTCAACATTAAGAGATGGAACAGAAATACATCGCTTACCGTTAGTAATTTCTTTGAAAAGTTTCCATAAATTAGAAGGGGTTTTACATGACAAAAATCTTTGATTATATAAAACACTTAGTCTTTTTATTTCCAGTTTTATCAGCATGTTTAACTTTTTTACACCAGGCTTATCATTAGTTTTGAACAACAGTTCTTTATTTCTACGTAGCTTTTTGAGATATGGGGAAGATAAGCGATCAAATCGAATGAATAATGTTTCTTTAGGCCGAGTCTCAAACTCGGCTAACGAAACAGCTGTCCAGTACCCCCAGGTTTTCCAATGGTTCTCTAAGTGACGTCGGTTCATGATGAAATCCTGTAACCAAATATAAGAACAAACAGTTCAGCGAAGAGTCTCTGTTTACTCTCATATTCATGTCTAAATGGATATTTCTCGCGAGTCCAAATAAATTTTGAAAATAATGTAACAGTAATCGATAGCGATTAGCCTAAAATACATTATCTTGTCCCTGAAAATGACACCAGTGTCCACAGTTGCAATATAGAAGAACATCTAAGTAAATATATATATCTCACGATACAGTGTATTCTTTAATGTCCGGTTACAGACGCTGGGAAGGTTAAGTTCATAAAGAATGAACCTGATAATACCAACTAAAATTTCATACACAAATTCCAAGTTTCAAATTTGTACAGAGTTAGAATAAACATCAGTGCAGAATACTATGGATCCATTTTATCCTGTCAACGTTGACAACCATCCCTCATATGTAACCTACAGTTGAATGTATTGATTCACGTGTAATTACGGAAACAGTTGCATTGGGAGAACAGGAAATGATATATGTTAGACCTTTTGATTATGTACCGGAGAGGTTTCGATTAAAGGGACAGAATAGTTTACACTTATCAACTACGAGACACCTAATGGACAGAGGACACTGTGTAGAGGCACTAGAAGGATTCAGAATAATCAGTAGACAGCAAACGACTCGAGTATTCTTCTGTTTTCTGAGGGTATGGCGATAAAATAATTGAAAACTGACTCATATGTTCAAAAGGAATCGATTGTGGAAATTCAGTTACCCTGGTTACTCTCTTAATAGTTATTTTTTGTCTTCCGATTTCATCAATTTGTTTCCCCCACCCTATTTTTTGTTTGATTTACATGTCTGACCATGTCTATAGTCTTCCAATACTTCTCACTATATTGCATCAAATTTTCATTTGATTTTGTAAACACCAAGTTTTAATTTTACAATCTGAGTTCTAATTTCTCTATTTTGTTATCGCTGATTACATGGTTATCGTGCTGAGCAAATCGCAACTCTATGCACATTTGGGGATAGAAACATCCACCTTAACTTCAATGACGTCGAGAAGGCCTTCGATAAACAGCATTGACCGGCGTGCAATGCCTTGTATTTCTCTTTTCTCCTTTTATCTTTCTCACCCACACCTTTTGCGTCTCCCTACCGATTATTTGTGACCTTGACCTGTACACAATCTGACCTATAATGTAATTATTCATGCCTTCTTGCCTTCTATAAAAACTGTGCATGACATGTACGTGTGTGATTTGAATGTCCGAAATGTGTTGCACCAACACATTACATGTTTCAGATAAACTACATCTTCTTATTGTGTTGTCGAAATGCTTTAGTCATCATCAAACTCATACAACGGCTGGCTTCATAACAGTGCCACGTGTCAGGTGATCCACAGGGGAAAACTAATCAAAGCTATTCAAGTGAATACAAGAGTTAGACAAGGCTGTCAGCCTACTATCGCAAACGATATTCTTAGCTGCAGTAGACTGGATTATGCGTCCGCGTGCGCGTGGAAGCGAGAAGACAGGACTGACCAGAAGACTCCAGAAGATTTTGATTTAGCATGTATATGATTTATGTGTAATGTCACTCACACAAACTCTAAAACGTGCAGGCGAAAACCAGCAAACTGGCTGGAGAAGGTGGCGGCGAAGACAGGATTCCAGCTGAACATAGAGAAGATGGAGGCGATAAAGATAACCAAACACCCCCACTACTGAGAGCGACAGCAGCAATAACCAGCACCAGTCACCATCAACAGGAGAGATTCGACAGATCTTACTTGCCTCACTTATTATTCATCCAGGAAGCACGATTTCAAACACAGGCAATCAGAAATGATGGAGACATCAAATCCAGCCATGTCTTTTTTTGTCACGTCTTTTGACATCTAATGAAATCCACTCCGTTATATCACAACACACAGACAATCCCGGGACATCAATTCGACTGGGAAAACCAGCGTTCAAATGTTAGACAAAGAAAACACCAAGAATGTTAGACAATTTTTTAAAAGCCTGGCATTCCAGTGAATCATTAATCAATAGACATATTGAGATAGACAAAATTTATCAACCGATAAGAAAGAAACCACACATACAAAGGGTCAAAGTTCAAGTCAAATAAACAATCAGTTCCAATACAAGTAACCTATAAGGTGTGAAAACACACAAAAACAAGTAAGGAGTCATCTCCACCAGGAGAAATGATCAGTAAACAGGTGAAGAAATTTAAAAGCCTGGTAGGGCGATAAAGGCTTCGTAAATAAACTACAATCCAGCTCAGAGAAGACAACCCCATCAATATCATTTACCTGAGCTTCAAATCTTCTCCATCATATCTGAGATACCTATGCTTAATATTCTTGAATATGATTCCATATTAGATAAGTTTATTGTAATATTCACACAGTGATGATACAGTATTAACAAGTGAATGGTGTTTTGAGCATAAATTATTGTCACTCATAATTATATCAATTCAGTCACACAGTTTCATAATTTACTATGAGATTATATTCTATCACAGTGCTGAAGTTCTACACTTACATTCTTGTATATAAAGAAAATGGATATGTTGATCGAAGTTCACTTCATACCGTTTTATAATAATAATAATAATTTATGGAAGGAAAATGAGAAAGATGGTAAACGTCTGCTTGTGAATTTCTAATGTTGAGGCATAAAATCACCTAAAATTTATTATATATAGATACACATCTATAATCTGTGAGAATCCGCCGATAAGTTCCACAACAACTACACTGCCTATAAATCTTTCAGATATAAATGAATTTCACAGACAATATCAACTTATCGCTAAAGGGTTAAAACTCTTCTCTCTGGTTTTTTTTTCAATCCACCGCGTTTATAAAGACGCCAGTCATGGCAACAGTATTAATAAGTTAAAAGGTATTCCACATACATAGTCGACAACGTGTTAAACGACAAAAAAAACGGAAAAGAAATGAAAACCAAAAAAAAGAACATGCCAAATGGTGACTATGTACAACAAAAAACTCTAGACGATATGGGTGGCACTGAGATTAGATGATTATTGTGTTAGAAATATGACAAACAGGGAGTGTGAGAGAGAGAGAAAGTGAGAGAAATAAATAAATTTCTCTGGCGGTATCAAGATGATATTTCCGAAAAACCATTTTGCAATATAAACATGTGAGAAAAAGCTGATATTTTAAAACATTCCTTTTTAAATATTTTTTTAAAACATTTTAATGCGTTTATGCTAAACCGCTATCGCCATCATCAACACCTTTTAAGATTAAGAATAATGATCATATATCACCATAGTGGTAGTAGATATGGTTGCTGGATAAACTAGTCCGTTATCTATAACAGATAACATTTATATATGATCACATAGTCTTTCTTCCATATAGCATTCTACTAAAGGATTGTTTTATAACATGCAAAGATATGAAACAAAATTTGGCGTCTTTATTATCATTTTTTACAAAAAAGGAGATATTTTAACTAAAGGAATTAGTTTAATGTACTTTTACACATACTGTGAGGTAGATATCGTTTACATTCGCATAGAAATAAAGATGAGGAGAATTTAATTTATTCACCTTTAGGTGTCATATAATGAAGTTGTATTTCGTTTGTTGGTGTACACGTAGGTATGTATGTCATGTCGGTAGATAGGTAGGTAGGTAGATAGGTAAGTAGGTAGGTAGGTAGGTAGGTAGGCAGGTAGGAGATCATAATACCTGAGAGATAAAACGTTATCTTTTTCTTTGCATTTCGTTATTTTTATATAGGTGAGTGCCGAAATGCCATTCAAAATATGGCTTAAAAAGTTAAGGTGGGAGATGAGAAAAAAATGTCACTATTTGCAGGCTATTGGAATTTATGCCTTGGTTTATTTTAGCTTGCCTTTCTATTAGGTCATTTCATTTATATTTTTTGTTTAAATATCTGGGTGTATTATAGTTAGGAATGTGGATAACGGATGCATTTTTCTATCGCGCTACAGATTTGTAGATAGTTGTCGGAATCTATTAATTTTCAAGTATTGGTTTTGTAGAGATTTTTGTGTTTGATTGCCTTAAAGGATTTCATCATTAGCTGACATCAGTTAGAGAACCATTGGAAGACCAACATGAAATATTGGACAGCTGTTTCGTCCTAGTTTGGGACTCTGCAGCAGTACGCACACACTTCTGGTTACAAGGTGAGCGTTCTCGTAGACCAGTAAGCCACTGGGATCCAAATCAATGGCCAGTGCATAAATTCTAACTTCTGCCAACTCATGACATAGTACGACCACCTCGCAATGTCGTCTTCGGTGAGTTACTGCCTCATCTTCAACCTCCTGTACCCTACTGGTCACGGCTTCCCACTAGAACCCCAGGTTAACTGCCTAAATAGGGCCAGTCACTAGTAAACATCAGATAAATTTTCAAGTATTGGTTATGTAGGGAGTTTGTTTGATTGGCTTGAGGATTTCATCATGTGCTGACATCAGTTAGAGAACCACTGGAATCTATTAGCACATAGGGATGAAGTTTATTCACAGATTTGCATGACTAGCTTCAAGATATCTGCTGACATTGTGAAACTCATCTGGTGAATGAAATTGTGAAGAAATGAATTTGTTTCGACAAATTTATGTTCACTGATATCGAAACCTGGAAGTAGACGGTGTTCAAGGATTTAGGTTTAATTTTTTTGATTATAGCTTGATTCCACACAGTATTTTTGGGACAAGTATAGAATTTTTAGCATGTAACATCGATGGCCTAAATTTTAGACGCTGACCAAAGGTATCAAGTGTGCGTCGGCAGGGAATTGAACCTTGAACCATGTGCATGGTAGTCGAGAGTCCTAACCGCTGTGCCACAGAGGTGCACATGGTCAGTTTTATTCAGTCAACTTAGCTACTCTTGTGATTTGCAGTTTTTGCAGCTGAAGACCTTAGGGCCAGCTAGAAAACTAGCGAACTAGTGAAGTAGGTGGGGTGATAAGAAAGAATTAGAGATAAGAACCAAATTGGAATGAACCAACCAAGAACCCATCGCCCAAATAATATGTAGAATAAAATGGAGATGAACTGGACATACGCTGAATGACATTGTTTACCAGGCCATCACTTGAGTGGAGTTCGAAATGGGGAACGTCAAGTGACCTTGGACTTGAGAGTGACATGGTGATGTTCCTGTAAATAAAAGATCATAACCAATCGTCAGTCATGTAGTCAGCTTCAGCGGACTGCAGATAACAGGATAAAAATGAGGATTTATTTTGGAAACCCTATGTTTTACACAGAACCCAATATAATAATAATAAACCTTAGCTACTTCTGTAAAATGGGCATAATAGATTTCAAAAGTCGTGTCTTGTATTATGGTGTTTGCTATCTGTTTCATCAAAAGTTACACATGATTAGTAAGACATTCTAAATGTCGACTTCTAGTTAAAGTTCGATGTTACGTTGATGTTTCTAATAGTGTCTTAGTGAATATTTTTCAGTTACCTCAAAGTTTATTTCACACAGATGTCGTAAGACATCGGTTATTATTTCAAGATAGAGGTAAATATAAATACTGTGTTGGTCTACAGGGATTTGTTCGGTTGCAAGTCGAAATCAGTTAGAGAACGATTGGAAAACCTCAGAGTTCTGAACAGCTGTTTTGTTCTAGTTTGGTACTCTTCATTCGCATGCACCGCATACACAACAATGTGATGGAAAGCTCTTAAATCACATGTCTTAATGTCAGGAGTCACACAACAGTAGCTTGGCTATGTTATGTTGCCAAACGATACTACACGAGTGTCCGGATATGCTTAACGGAATTATTGAGGTAATCTTGAGTTTTTGATGTTATTCTTCTCAAATAGAATCTGACAGCGATTTACCGATGAATAACAGTCTTTCTACTGTCTTTAGAGCACTTTGTGAATCCACGTGTCTCGTGGATGTTTTCCGTCAGCTATAAGTTAGAATACAGAGACCGGTTCGCTTCATTCAGACGAAAAGTGGTCGGTTTCGGTTGTAACGGACAGAATTTTATTCATACATTTGGTTCCCTTGATAAATTTCGATAAAGAAAGGAAGACGAAATTCGCAGTACAAAATGATATCATTCTATTTCACAGGTTCTCATCAGCTGCAGACTACCTGAAATTACAATGGTTATATAGATGATAATAACATACTTTAATGTTCAAGTGGTGGTAGAAAAGAGATACTATAAAATTGACGCATCTAAATGAAAGCATTACAATGTTTTTAGTTTAAGTTTTCATCATCAATTTATACGCTTTTAAAGTTGAAAAGAGGGGTAGGGGTAAGAGAGAAAACAGAAAAAATTGATTAACAGAACAGTGTTAGCTTTTAGGTTCACATAGCAACTCAAGAAACAAAAAACGGTTACAGTTTATGAGATTAAGATTTGTTCAGTGAGTTGAGATCACTGAATTAGATGACTAATCAAAATCAAAATTCTGTTACCAAGGGAGTGAGAGGTTAATCCCACTCTCTTTCTGTATGCATAAGTCTGGTTTAAGTCTTTTGATTGCGATTGCTTCGGCAAATCGTAGTAAATTTGCTGTCCTTTGTCTATTTAATATTTTGAAGGACTTAGAAATCTCTACGAGATGTCCGGTATCAGTAATGTGTCTGGTAATTGCACTCTGGGAATAACTGCTTCCTTTCAGGCACAGGTTTTTGGGAATATGTTCAAAAAACCGGATAGAAGCCCTTCTTTCTGTCCTTCCAATGTACTTGCTCCCGCAAGTGCACGTGAATTCATAAACGCAGTTGGAGGTGAATTTTATTCAGTTCTTAATCGTTATAAAAGACAGTGACCATGAATGACTGTACTAGTTACGATTTTAAGTTCTTTTTTAAGTTTAGGAAATTAGTTTCAACCTGAGACAAGATACTAGAAGATGTTGACTTCGCAGGCGATTTATATTTTGTGTCACACACACACTCGAAGACCTACAGGTGAAAACCAACAAACTGGCTGAAGAAACAGCCCGCGAAGACAGGACAGATTGCAGGTGAACATAGCGAAGACGGAGGTGATGAAGGTAATCAATCACTACCACCAACAACAACAGCCACAACAACTAATACCAATCACTGTTAACGGGTGATATTTGACAGAGGTTTATTCCTTCACTTATCCATCCATGAAGCACAGTTTCAATCACAGGCAACAGCACGGATGAAGATGTCAGAGCCAGCTAGAATAGAGAACTAGAAACCACCTAGAAACCAGTTTGGAATTCTCCCGCATGCCTACTTGGCATAAAAATCAAGATTTGAATTTTCAACATAAATGTGGAGTCAGTCAGTCACTTCTTCTATACGGGTTGAGAAACGTGCACTGCGTCTCACGAAAAGGATTTCCAACAGTTAGACGCAAACGTTTATCAAGAGCTATTACCTTCACTGGTTCCATAATGAATGTCAAATGGCCAGTTAACCTGCCAGAAAGAATTAGCAACAAGAAACTCTGTCTGGGGACAAAGCGACAGGCGAGAGCCGATCGCTCAACAAATATGTTGGCGAAAATGGAAATGTGTGGATCAGGCATCGGTGGAGTAGACCGTCGAGTGAAATCGCGCTCAGTACAGGCAATCACTCAGTTGGAATATCCACAGAAGTCAGTGACGAATGGGTGGTTGACGTGAATGTGATATGCAGGAGATCGTGTGTAGAGGAGGAGTGGGGCTGAAGAGGACAGCAGAAAATAGAAGGAGGTAGAGGTGTGATGCTGAAGACGTATATTCCACTCGGAACCAAAGGGAATAATAATAAAAATGAGACAAACACTCACTAATTCACAGGGTTTTCATTGGCTGCATGTACCCCAAATAATGATTTTAACATTATGTAATTATTGTGATAGTTTTTGACACACTTTAAATCGGTAGTCAATTATCGAGAGATAGAAAACGATGATGACGAATGAAACAGTAGTTCATTGCTCGAGTGAATTATTCAGTAACGTTTGTAAAAATCTGTAAGGTTTTGTTTCACTGACATTGAAACATGAGAATTAACTTTCACAACAGTATGTAACCTTGTTTTTGAGTGAGGCTAAAATAATAAGTCTTCGAAGACATATGTTTAAGAAACTCTGGGATTTAAAAAAAATAAATTTACGCCAATAAGGGCTTTAAGCGACGTCTAAATATGGTTGACATTCTCTTTTGAGATGAATTGTCATGCATAAATTCACAATATCAAGTTGTAGACTTCACAAGACATTGTGTTAATGCAAATGTTCGTGGTCTGTTTTTCCTAAATAAATCTGACTGATTTGTGCAAAAAACTTTAAAAGATATCTGAAAGAGTAGTGAGACATTTAAGGTTATGAGGTATGTGACGAAAAAGATAATGCAGAGAGACATCGGTCATTTATTTTGTTGGAGAATAGACGTAAACTCGCCTTATCTTGAGTCCTTCTGAAACCATGTTCATTGTTCAGAAACAAAAATTTTCAGGAAAAACATGAAGTCCCGTGGAACATTTTAATGTGATCAAAAGCCAATTGCTTTTAAAAGTCAGCGGGTGTTATCTGGAAGCATTTTATGACGCGAGCTTTCCCTAGAGGTATATAAAAACCATTCACACAAATATGATATAATTCCATATTGGAAATATACTTTCTCTGCCCATTGTCTTGAAAAGCAACGGAAACAAATGGTGAGATTGTCTGGCAATAAGCTAAAAGTTGGTATTTGTAAAATTAAACCAAGCCTGCAATTCATAAAAACCTTCTTCATTTACGATCAGGGTGAAAAATAATCAGACTATTGATACCGTGACTGAACATTAAGAATAGCTAACAGGATTTTTCGAAGGCGAAAAGGCACTGCAAATTTCCGAAACTCCTAAAATTCACATAAGTCCTCTTCACATTTCAATTGTCACATATCCTTCATGAAATAGACCGATAGTTGAATCTCTCGTCGTTGGCTTAAAGATTAGTCAACCTATGTTTAAATCGGAAATGACAACTAGGAAAATAAAACTGGATTCAACGAAGAAAACGTCGCTTAATGATGAAGACTAGACGACTGGAATGTTGGAAAGAACACTTTGAGAAACGATTGAATCGGTCTACAACCAATCATAAGTTCCAAGCTCAGTAGTCATGAATAGAATGAGTGGTGCTCGGAAGAAACAAACATGAGAGAAACAGTCGGACCTTAGACCAGGAAGATGGTGTATTGTTCAAACCTCCACCCTTCGACAGATTCTGGAACATAAGCATACTTACCGGAGTCCAACAGTCGTCATATTTGTTGACCTAGAGGCGGCGTTCGGTTCTATCGATCGAGAGGTACTGTGGCGAAGTTCGGCCGTTAAGGGAATGCCAAAGTTTGAATCAGGCTGACCAAAGAACTCTAATAGAACTCATGTAGCTAGGTGAGAGCTTACGGTGAGTTGTCGTCTGAAGTGGTGACAACTAGTAGTGTCCATCAGGGATGCCCACTATCCTCCTTCCTGTTTAATTTTACAATGGATGTACTAACGGACTTACCCCTATCTTACTTCAGCAACTCAGGGCTTGACTTGCTACCAGAGAATGGTCTTGATGACTTAAATTGTGCGATTGATATAGTTCTCCTTCCTAGTTGGAGAAAATGACAAAATAGGGAGTCTTCAGGACAACTTGAGCAGCAAACTTCGAATGTCCGGCATGGAAATTGCTCCTGTCAGGTTCGAGATGATGCCACAGGACTGAAGTAGATTGACCCCTGGGTTGAAGATAGGGAGATACGTGATGCAGCCTGTTGGTCACTTCACTTGTTCGAGATGTGGTACCAAAGTCATGAGCGGGTTGATCGCTGAAGAAATTTCAGGACGGATACAAAACCCTCAATTGTTATTCGCCTAATTATTCCATCTCTGGCTTAGTAGGCGTGGTATACGGTCGACTGTCAACCGAAGGGCGTGTGCACTGCACAGCAGTTCACTCCGTCCTCCTTTACAGCTGCGAGTGACACATGGCCATTGAAGGTGGAAGACACGAAAGGCATGACTAGCTGTCTTGGATCATGGATGTCCGCATTCTATCTTCCATGTTAGGCGGTATAATAAGGTGAGAAACATTGCAGTTAGGCACTGGTCAGGTTTTATGTAAGGAGGAAAAATCAATCCACGAGGCTGTGAGGTTACACTGATTGACCGAGATTGTTGGGACATGCGTTCCTCATGCCTAATTATTGCCCTCGTGAGTGAACAATGTTAGCTGACACAGAATCAGGTTTGAAGAGAGTCAGTAGTAGTCAAACGAAAACATGGCTTCATCAATCAACGAAATCCATAGCGGTTAGTTTAGACCATGAAAGAAGGTGTAGACTTCCTGGCTATGATCCTCGGGATGGTAAAAATCGATGACGGCTGGAGACAATTAGTGATATGGCTCCAAATCATTTTCAGTGGCATTAATTCACTCTATGTGATTTATAATATCCAATAAAATTCTCTTGTTCTTCCAAATCACGGTTCTTTATGCCTTACACTTCTGTTTATTATCTCTCTTTTGAATTTATCTACTCTCTTCTCTTGGTTTGTGTACTACATAGAGAGAGTATGGCAGTGGGAATTGCTGCACATCAATGCAAAGTTCTGCGTTGAAATCTTTCAGTTAGTTAGTTACTGATGGAGTCGTCTTCGTAGACTTTGCAATCACATTTATCTTTAAAGTATAATAGTTCGTGACTAGGTGATGTTATATAATTGATCCATTTACTTAGTTATTTCCAAAAGTCCAAAAGAAATCGCATAGTAATGAACAACAAAATGGCAGTAAAGGTTTTAGATATGGCGGGGCTTAAGATGTTATCAGATAAAAAGTTAGTCAAGTGTCCAATGACTAGGGTACATGTCAGAAAAAGAACTAATTTGATAAACTGTTTAGGAGGGAATATGTAGGAGTAAAAATCTCCTTAACAAAAACAGAGTGGAGCAAGTAAGAGGGTGTTTAAGACGGTGGCAAGATCATACAGTGAATGAAAATTTGTTCAAATGAACTTAGACGTCGATTTGGAGGATTGATAGTGTCTGCATGAAACATAAGTGTTGGAAACTAGGCTTCCTTGTACAAAGGGGGTTTCAACTTTGATCATATATTGATATTAGTAATAAAACTATTGAAAACTAAGGAGTATTGTGGTGAGAGCAGGCTGTGCGAAAATATGAGCAAGGCTGATTCAACAACCAATCACAGCAAAGTTAACGTGGCAAAATATGATTCGCAGATAGAGAACTCTATTTGTCGAGGAATCCCGAAACAACCAATCAGAAGCCTGCGTTTGTCTGCCTAACTTCTGATAAACAACCAATCAGATGACTGAGCTTGTCTACTTGCATAAGCTATAATAATGTATGTGAAATATGTATAAATACGTGTTGATTTTCATAATAAAACGATCTGTTGCTTCGCCCTTGTCTTCTGTTGTTACAGTATTACAAAGTTAATTCTTCCTATTTTGTGGCTCGTCGGTAGCACGTAATCCCCATTGGAGGTTCAAACCCATAACCTTCCGGTTACACGGGAAGCTAGTACATCATCCAGTCACTGGGGGTCTAACTCAGTGGCTACTCCAGAATTTTAACTTCTACCAATTCATTGTTTCGAAGCGGTGAGTATTTGTTTTCACACTCAGCCTGGCGTACACTCTACGAATTAGGCGAAGTTGGAAATTATGGGTCACTGAGTCAAATCCCGGTGGCTGAATGGGTCTGTGACTTTGTTGTGTAACCAGAAAGTTTTTTGGTTTGGACCTCTATATTGTGGGTGAGTACTGATAATGAGTCCCGAACTAGGATGACACAGCTGCTTGATACACTCAAGTTTTTCACTACTTCTCCAACTGTTATCAATCCGAAGTCGAACTTGAAACAATTCGATTCACTACAAATATGCTCTTGAAAATTCGAATTCAATTTGGAAACAGTTTTAAACAAGGAGTCCAGTAGAACTGTGTAACCTGAACTTGTTAGATTCTCGAGAAGCAAGCTAGTGATGTGCCTTCAGTCTTCTTCTGATTGGCATACCGATTGTTTATTATTCATGGGTGCGTTTCCAAATAGCAAGCTTCCTACGGCCAGGAAAAAGTGGCCTAAACTGGTAGGTTTGTCT
This sequence comes from Trichobilharzia regenti, assembly GCA_944472135.2. Lineage (NCBI taxonomy): Eukaryota > Metazoa > Platyhelminthes > Trematoda > Strigeidida > Schistosomatidae > Trichobilharzia > Trichobilharzia regenti. The sequence goes on along the minus strand of OX235264.1, from coordinate 114,932,473 downwards.
TAAAACATCTACTAACCATCTCGACCTTGTTAATTAACTTGAATATTTTCTAGTATCTTCAAATTATGTGAATTAGTAGGAAAAGGGTCGGATTCATAAAGCCCAGTCACTGTGATAATATCCTTTAATGACAGATAGTATGGTGTGAAAGTGTTTAATTTTGCGGTTATCCTTTATCAACATGCCGCTGTTTCTGATGTCAAACCAGCATACAACTTGACCATCAACAGCAGATAATTTTCAATAAATTATAGTTAAGGGGAAAAATCTTCATAAATTTTCATTCCAAATTTCTGACCTCCTTCAATGATGACGTATTTTTTTACAAGAAATACTATACAACCGCATTTATAGTTTGTTAAAGATGAGAAATGAAATTTTGTATTAACCGCTGTATGCGTTATTCATATTAAAACAATTATCATCACTGCTTCATCTATTACGTACAAAAAGTCCGGAAAATAAAAATATACGTAGAAAGAAAAGAAGATTTTCTTCTTCTAAAGGATTCTTACTTCATTTTCCCAAACTACTAGTTATCTATTACTGTGTGAAAAGATATATAACATGTATCCATCTTGACAGGAGCTTCAGAATAATTCCCAGCCTATACCGAGAGCTTTCGCATGTTCTCATGTACACTTTCAAAGATAGTTTACAAATGGAATTAGTTAGTTAGTTGATAACTTGTGATTAGGAGCAATATTATTAACAATAAATAATTCATGATGTTCAGTTAGAATAATAATAATTAATTTATCAAAATTTGACATTTTTCTTTAATATAAGTTCCCACTTTCATGGTGGTAGGTGATAAACTCTACGTGAATCCTTTAATATGTTGCTGTTATTTTTCAACAGGTTTGTAAACTTTTATACCCAAGAAATTAAGCTGCGCGCGTTAGATTGAACATTGAACAATTTGAAAATATTTAATAATACTGAATAAAATTAAGTATAGTTAAAAAAATTTAAGTAAAATGTGAAGATTTTATTTCAAGAAATGTAAAAAATCTAACAGATAATAGTTAAATATCTCTTTCCTATAGCAAAATCATCGTTCACTTGTTAACTCATTACAATTTTATTGTTATTTTTACTTCATGCCTACTAACTGTTCTAAAACCGAGATTCCGTCCCCTTCTAAATTGTATAATATCTGGAAAACGGGTTATTTCATTCCTTTACGTTTCAAGCTAGAGATTAAGAAGATTCGGTAGGAGTGGTTCTGTTTTAACCTGTTTTGATTGGTAGCCTCACTCCGAACCTCCCCTCTTTACTAGCCTTACTATAGGCTTAGCGGGGTCTAGGAGTGCATTGATGAGGGATCAAACCTATGACCACATGAGGCATGACTGGCGATATTTCTATCACCCAAACAGATACACACCTGGAAGGCAAAATCCAGTATAAATCGTGATTTTATTTTATGACAAGTATCCACACTTCACATTATGTCATCATTTCTGCACAGCATTATTATATAGATTCGGTAAGTAGTACATGATATTAGTAATCTCATTTACACAAAGTTGCATTCTGTGTACGACCTGCTCCACTATGAAATGTTTCAGTGACAATAGCTACGATATCCTGTATAAAATCAATGAATTTGAAACAGTCTGTTTTAATGCGATCAAAAAAGTGAAAATTACACAACATAAAATAGATTATTTTAACCTGAGTAGAGATATGCAGTTGACATTTACAACAGCTACATTTCTCTTGAACTCAGAGTTTTCTGTCTCCTAGAAATACTTCTATGTGTTGAAAAGAGTTAAAGTAAAATTGTATCAAGTTAGTCCTAAAATATTGCGCAATACTAATTTGTAAACGGTAATGGATAAGATTCCAAGAACTTTTCTCCCACTTTTGAGATTTCAGTGAAACAGTGATTCGAGGTGACGTATGAAAAACACAAGGATATACACAAGGCAACATGAATGTCACTTGACAAACACATTTAAAACCAGATACACTTCATCTTAGTGCTGTTCAAGAAAGTGGAGAAGTGGTTTGCTAGGCACAAAGTCGCGAAAGGGGGCATATCTCACCTCAGATCACTATACAGTGCAAGAAGCCATCAAAACAACTCGAGGTAGAACATATATGAAGTTATTTAAAGAAAAATGTTCGAATTTTACAATTACAAGTAAAAATAATTGCCACCTTGTAAAATTCCACTAAGCAACAAAAAAGCATTTTCAACGAGTGTCTTTCGTATCTGTCTACACTAATCTGTGTACAAAACTTGTGGTTTTCAGTTCGTCTTTAGTGACGAAAAATGAGAAACAAAAGTCATCTTCTACAAGGATAAAATAGACTCTAACCCTTTGAATTTATACACTTCTAACCTGTCCAGTATGATATGCCGCATCATTGAAGAAAGATGTATACACCCAAAATCTGCTTTTCAACCTTTTAGGATTACAGTAGAATTAAGAACAAGCAAGTCTAGAAACGAACAAACCAAGGACTTATTCCCCAATAAATGTTTTCAGGTAAATGGAGATCGGTTGAACACACGTTCAGGAGATTATTTAGTAACATCGAACGCTAGATCCCAGAGGGAAACCTGAATGGTAAAATACGAGTTTGGCATAGTTCCAGGGATGACATTTCATGGAACCAGATGAAAGTGACTCTAAAAAACAGGGTAGCCTCATATTCCAGTGGGAAGTCAAATGAATAGTAAGGAGTACCACAGTAAACATTCATCTGTCATTTAGTTTTGCTGTACACGAGGTATTACCTAATGCGTTATATTAGTTATGCCAAAAAGACAGATAATTTCTGTATTCATTACACAATGATAGAGTTCGTTCTGTAAATCACTTTTGAATCCAAATCACGAACTCAGGCACATTTATTACACAATATTGATTTACAAACAGGTTGTTAATAAGACTTCACGTGTCGATCAACCCTTCAGTGTTTTAATTCAGGCGGAAAACTCATCCAATTTGGTTCACTTGATACCTATAGACTACAAAACTAATCATTTGTGTATACAAAATTAATCAGGAAGGAATTTACAGGGGATTAGACAAGTAAAAACACACTGAGAATATATATATTAACGATAATAACTACTTCAAAAAGATTTTGTAGTAAATAAGCAGCTGGAATTTATTATCATTAAATAAAACATTTATTTATAAACATATTTAAATAGTTTAACACATTGCCGTTTGAAAAAAAGGCGGCTAAACAACGTTTGATATGAATGGCATTTAAACAAAGCTACAAACTGTATTACAAAAGATGACATTTTAGCCTGCTTCCTTGAACACATTTAAATTGTACAGATTATATATAAATTTATAGTAGAGAAGGCATCCTAGTTATTGTAAAAAGGTTACTGCAAGATTATTTATGAATTATGTTGAAAAAGATTATTTAACTGTATAGATAAGTTAGTTGATGAAACGACAATTTCCTGAAACGTTCTGGTTTCACTAAGGGAAACAGTTCCCTTCGTTCAACTGTATAGCTGTCCGAAACTTTCCTGGGACATATACAGTCACGAAGCGCTCCAAATATGGAGAAATGCTGATCATCCTCGGTTGAATCTATGTGTGATTCTATCGAACAACAATACCGCCAAAAATTCAAAATTACTTCAATAGTGTCGCTATGGTGGCTTTACAGACAAGCAACGTTCCTGAGTAGAAAACAGGTACTGTACAACAAAATTAAATGGCGGCAATTTAGCTGTAAGTGGCACTTGATAAGCAAGTAGAACACTACCAACAAAGTGGGATCGAAACTCTGTCCACCACAAGAATCACACACCGACACTTCACGCCACAGACAGTCCACTGTCAGAATCACCATGATTCACTCAAATAAAATCACGCCATTAAACAAAACATCATTAATTTATTACACAACTACAGAGAGAAACATTTCAATTGGAGAATGAACAGGGAGGAACAAGGACAAGTAATAATAAGGATCAAGTCAGCATATATTATAAAAATGTTAGGACGATGATGTAAAACCTAGGAGGCTAACATATAATGATAATAATAATTAAAAAATTAGTTGAAACATGGAATTTTCCAAACACTCTTTCCATTACAATCTATTTTTCATATAATATCACTATTGTTAGGTTCCTTTACCAAGGAAAGTGTGAACAAAATGAAATTGAGTAATGACTGTATTTGTTCTGTACCTAAATACACGTAGATGCCAGTAACAGGTGAATATTTCCCATTGTGGGCGACTGTACACCAAAGATTTCATATATATTATGGTTTCCAGTGTGTAAGAGTTTTAAGTGATACAGCGATAAATATTAACCTACTAAATAAGTAGTTTTAGCTTTCTGATTAAATCTTTGAAGGTCTTCTAGATTATGTATTAAAAAACCAAAAGTGTAGGAGATAGGAAGACATGAATACGTTGGGCCAGTGAAAAAACTCTTGAGGATGTGGATTTCGAGGACAATTTATGTCTATTGTTACACAACAACTACAAGGCTTACAAGCGAAAATCAATAAATTAGCTTAAGAGGTAGGTAAGAACAACAGAACATCAGGTGAGTATATAGAAGACAGGGGTGATGAATGAAAATAATCAACGGACTAAGAGAATATAAGTGTAAAACGTGAGCATTGTGGTAGAGTATAACTGCATTATGGATAGGATTTTATTTTGATAAATCACATAGATATGTTCATGGATAGGTGGGAAAAGATAGCGAATGAAACGTTCACCCCCACCCCAAAAGTATGATGGAGGTATGTAGATGACACATTCACTATGCTTAGAACACAAGATACAGAAAGATAGTTCGATTCACTTATGAATTGGAAAGTCAGGAAGGGGAGCTTCCGAAGTTAGATTGCAACGTAAAAAGGAAAGAAGATGGGAAGTTAAATACTACTAATTACAGGAAACCTACACATTCAAACCGATATTTAGATTTCCGATCATCTAATCCTGTTAGTGAAAATAGGATTGATGAGATGTTTAAATAATAGAGCACAAAAACTAAGCGGTACCACGGAAAATCTAATACAGGAAGCAAAGCAGTTAAGAGAAGTTTTGAAACTTAATAATGACCCTGATAAATTAGTCAGAAAGTATGTAGAGCAATGTAAAAATAGAATAAATAATCATAGTAGTGATAATCATAATAATAATGACGACATACATGTCAAACATGCATGCACCTTAAGCAGAATTCTTGACAAGGCAGGACTAAAAGTGGTTAGCATTCAAACACACAAATTCAATTAGGAACAAGCTTTATCAGTTAGAGGATCAATACTGTGGAGCTTTTAAAATAAAACCATTTGGTTTATCTAATACCCTACCTGCAGTGATTGTCAGGTCAAATACGTATGTAAAAGTAGTAGGACAGGGGCAGTCAGACTAGCGAAGCACAAATACTTAGCAAAATCTAGATTGGTTGTCCCGAATAAGATAAGAAGTCCGGAAAACAGTTCAGCTATACCACTCATTACATGCAATTACACACAACCATACAATAGGATGTCGGGATAAGATGACAGTTTTAAAATCTAATGTAACAGGGTGAAGGGATAGATTGATAACAGAAGCTTTGGTTATCGAATCAACTGCATGTACATGTAATACGAATGATTCAACACCGGTCTAGGCAGATATCTCATTCATTCATATCTCTCATTCATTTTCAAGTGAATTCTACTCAGATTATTAACTTGACTCTCAATCATTGTTTCATTGAACCCTATCAATTAGATTACGTCACCCAACCTACTTTTGTAACTTCATTTTAGTTTCTAACCTATTGACGCCTTCTAAATTACGTAATTTGTTTGTCAAAAATTAACAATTGCATTAACACAACTTTGGAAATATTCCTTTTGTTGCCAAGACAAATTACTATAAATTTGCGATTTGTACAGCTTGAGAATGATATCACCGAAAAGAGTAACTCTTTGCTGAACACCTTTTCTTTTCTAAATTCTACAACCCCAATGATGACAAATAGGAGAAACCTATAAGACTCATGTTTCGAAGTCGTGTGATTATAATTGATAAAATAATTATGAACAATGAATTTTGTTCGAAACGTCATCCATTAAATAACAATTACTGTTTCGCTGTGTGACATGTCTAATAAACAAACTAATATGGAATTAAATCACACACTTTTGTACAGTAATATTAACTGTTGGCCTTTCGAGCACAAATTATTGCTCATAATCATATCAATTTGTGTGAGTGACTTGAGGAGGAGACATTTGAAAGAGGTCAATACTTTCACTTACCTAACCAGGCAGCGTCACTTAGACTGTAGGCGACAGTATGGATGAGGATATCAAAACCAGAAACACTAAGGCAATAGGAAGCTTCATCACTCTAAAATCAGTGTGGAACAAGTTCCTGATTTTCAACATTAATTTTAAGCCTGTTTTTCTATATGCTCTACAAATATTCCGTAGAAAATAGAAATGGATGAAACACTCATTGAGGAGATTGCCGAGTGAAGTCATTGGCCACGCCAAATCTGTAGTGAAACCTTAACGGAAAACAACAAGTTTGGCGTGTCCTAGGGTATCAATGAGGAGATTGTGTGGGGAGTAGATGACAGTCAGACAAATGCCATTATTTTTCGGACTAAAGTCTCGCAGTTCTTTCAAATTATACATCGGAAAACAAAGATTGTCAGAGAAGGAACAAAAGGGTACAACTTTTGATATGGTTGTTTTCTGTCAGCTGGATGGTAGCCTATTTGCGAAGCTTTCATTGCCCTACTAGACAAAAAACATCTTCAGCGAATAGTTCAATTTGGTAAAGCGAGCTTTCAAATTTCTCCACGAATTTATTAGTCATATCTCCTGGTGGAAACCTTGAACGTGACTCCTTGGTTGTTTTTGTGTGTTTTCACAACCTCTAAGCTACGTATATTGGTACTGGTGCTGATCCTCTGTGTGTGAGATTTCTTTTTTATCGGTTGGTAAATTTTGTCTGTGTCAATTTGTCTAGTGATTGATGATTCACTGGAATACCAGTCAGGTTTCTAAAAATTCTCTACCATTCTTGGGGTTCCTTCTGTCCAATATTTGAATGCTGGTTGTCCCAGCCGAAATCATGTTCGTGGTTGCCTGTATGCATTGAGGCGATATGAGAAAGTGGATGTCATGTCTTTTGACGGCTACCTTATGTTCATGGATACGAAAACGAAGAGGACGTTCGCTTTGGTCAATGTAGTGTTTTTCGCGATTGGATACTCTTGGTCTGTGAAAATCTTATAAACCCTGAATTCCTTGTAGTATTTTTATTCATTGTTTTCGTTTGAAGTGGAACACAGGGCACTTTTACATTGAACTCAGTTCGCTGTCAACACATTCAGTCGGCTCCACCTTTGGCTGCATGCATATATATCCTCCAGGCATGGTTGCCTTCATGTCACCCTCAGACACCCAGTCAGCAGTTCTCATTTGGTTTCCACTTGAGAACCTGGTGTGTCGTTTCGCTGCCACAGTTCCTTGTTGTTTATTTTTTCTGCTTATTTATCCGATCTTCAGTAATGAGGGAACATGGATATTGAAGACAGTCTGTTATAGACCTTTGAAAATGGCTTTGTTGACGCGTCCAGTTTCACAGGTGATCTGTTTACAGATGTCATCAAAGAAGGTCCCTAAAATCTCTAAAAACGACACTTTATACGGCACCAGTGAGAACAGTTTCCTTGAAACAACATTTATTCTCCAGTAACATGAATGGTAAATCCCACAGTCCGCTATTCACAAGCTCCTCACGAACTCAGTATATTGGTCAGTTGCCAAGGGTTTCGACTAAAACAGTACACTGCTTGGTTATAAAGACGTGGAAGTAGATGTTTAAGAAATGTAGAAACTGAAGTCCTTCTACCTGAACGATCTGTTCATTTGAAGTCGCCTATTTGGCGAAAAGCAATTTGCTTAAACAAATGTCCGCCGCATCTATACTGCTGGAGCTTCTGTCATCGAAACACAAAAGCTAGAGCTGTATATACAGAAGAAACCTGTTCAGCTGCTTCTACCTTATATACTTTGGTTTGCGTTGTTTGATACTCTTAATATAATCTTAAAAATCTTTCTAGTTATCCTTTTTATTAATTTGAGTGCCTTCTGCTGGGAGGGGAAGCAATTTATTGCAAGTCACACTTGCGGCTTTTTCGTCTCAGTACACTTTTACGGGTGTACAATAGAGGTGGTCAGTTACAACTTTTAATTCCTCAGATGCCTAGAAAAATGATGAAACCCTATAAGATATTACGTTTTGCTGTTTCACGGGTGTTGTATCAATGGTATTTTACACACCTGGAATATCTATTCTCGCATTTACTACACTATTCGCAAAAACACATCGCAATAGCTTTCATCCTCACGCAGCTCGTTTACGAAATTATATAAAAGTTTAAATAGCAGATTCATCACTATAACTAAATGATGAAGAAATGCTTTTATTTGAAATGGGAAGTCATCATGACTTTATTTCCACTTTTTGACACTCCACACCCAACAGATCATTCATTTGACTGTGAGTATGTGTTCTTGCCAAGGTTTTGGTCATGAAGATCTAATTCCACTCCTGAAGTGAAACTTTTTGTACTGTTCTCAATCTAAAGACGATTTTAGATGTTGTTGAGTTGGTAGCCACCTATGTTTTCTCAGTATTCTTAACACAGAGAAAGATGAATTTGCGGTGGGCCATTGGTGAACATATTACTTATGCATATATCGAGCAGCATGGAAACAAAGTGTAATCCTCAGTAGCTCAGTTTTAATTGTATGGAGGATTTCATCATGGCCTGACATCAGTTAGAAAACCACTTAGAAACCTGAGAGTACCTGACAGATGTTTCGTCCTAGTTTTTGGGACTCTTCATCAGTATGCACCCCGAGGAAGGATCCGGGACCTTCTGATTACAAGGCGAGCTAGCTCGTAGACCATTGAGTCGCTGGTACCCGATTCAATGGCCAGTGTATGAATTCTAACTTTTGCCAATTCATTACATAACGCGACTAAATAGTTGTCCAGTACTCCCTGCAGGTTTTCCAGTGGTTTTCTGACTGATGCCAGCTCATGATAAAATCCTCGATCCAACCAAACAAAACCCCTGCAAACCCAATACTTGAAAACTTAGTTTTAACCTCATTGTAAGTAACTTTAACCACCAAACAAGTTTATTCAGCTTCTTTCTACTGCATGGAAATGCTTCTAACTGTATTTGTCTTTTAATATTTTGATTATAAATCTACAGGTAAACCGAATCAAATGGAATCCATACATTAGATAATTTTATTTGATTAATGTGATATGACTATGACCAATACATTGTGCTCGAAACATTGTCCAATTAATAATACTGCATCACTTTGTGATATTTGAAGTAAATTTATCTAATATGGGATACTATTCTACCACGGTGTCCAAGTTCAAAACTTGCATTAATTCTACTAACCAAACAGAGATTGAATTTATCCCCTAAATATACAAATCTGCCTACTTCCAGTTATTCTGAAGTCCGTATTCCTCGTGTTTCTTCGTGACTGCTATAAAAAACCTGACTGGTCAGAATATGCCATACGGTGGGTCTTCTTTTCACTAATAAGTATATCAAGGGTAATAAACTCAAGCTTATCACTACTGCAAATCCACAAATTCACTGGAATCTGAAACTCTGACTATCTGATTTCAACCGGATAGCTGGATTTTAATATAAAGTTTCCTATGGCAAAATGTGACAGGAGTTCTCTGATAAGGAGTCCTGACATTCAAAAAAGACAAACATATAGCCAGACAGCTGTTCCACTCAATTGGGACCAAGATCATCAGAGGTGTACCTGGTTTGACTCAGCTCCAACAGCCGAATCATTCGTAACCACCAGATTTCTAAGTAGTAACTTGATTTAACTGGTCAAAGTGTAAAACAGACTTACAATTTCACTATAGATAGGATTTTATTTTGATAAATCGCAAAGTGTTATGCAGTAATATTAAACGATGACCACATTTCGAGTACAAACTATCACTGGTCATAATCAAATCAAGTCACTCAAACAACTTAGGGTGCCATTCAAAACCACAAACTCACTCAGAGACAAGCACTGTTGGCTGAAAGACCCGGTGGACCCAATCAAACAAAAGAATATAATTTACAAAATGTCTTGCAATGGATATGAGTGAGGTCAACCACATAGGTGAAACTAGTAGATCGGGGGTAGTCAATTCTTCAAAACATAAGCACTTAGCTAAGGTAAGAACAGTTGATCCAGCCCGAGAAGATAAGAAATTTTAAAAAATGCTCAGTGATTGCACTGCATGCATTAACACACAAGGACACAATAGGGTGGGTGGGAGAGGGTTAAAATTCTAAGAAGTAATATAGGTAGGTGAAGATAGAGATTGACTACTAAATTCTGGTTCATTGAGTCTACAACCAGCATAACACATGCAACAGAAATGATTCAATGCAAATACCACAGATATGCATGGAAGATAGTATTACCACCAGTCAGTCAAATCAGAGGTGGATAATAAATAACCTTAAAATTCTATTTCAGTTCAATTCACATTATAACATTTTAACAAGTTACTTATTTTGACTATTAAAACTGCTTGAAAAGGGATTAAATTTCAATGTAACGGTTAGCAAACTTAAACCAAAATGTGTCATTCCTACCATAAAAGTAGTATTGAGTTCAATAGATGAGATGACAGCAGAAGAGGTTTGAACTCAATGTGCATTAACTCCTAAAGAGGAAAAGAAAGCACAGTCGAAGTTAACAAAATCCGAAAGATTAGCTCTTATTAATGTCAGAATGTATTCGATTCGCATTGTAACATGTAACAAACAGGTTACTTATTTTGACTACAAAACCTTTTATTTCCCATCTGATTGTATTTGATCGATAACATTCATATTATTATTTCCGAATGTACATTATCCTACAATGATTTTTTATTCAAATGTCTAATCATCAGTTTCACTCATGTATATAAATAAAGCGTGAGCGTTGTGTGAGTGACTTCATATGATTATGAGCAGTGATAGTTTGTGCTCGAGACGTGGTCGTCAACAACAACACTGTGTCGTTTGTCAAAATAAAATCTTATCCATAATGGAGTTATGCCCTACCGCAGAGCCGACATTTTATACTTATATCAATAAGACTTACAATTTGCAAACTGATCAGCAGTTTGCAGTCTTTTAATTTCACACTGTCGGTAACTAATATATTGTGTCTGGTCCTATCTTCGGTGCCGACTGAAGTCTAACAGTCAAGTTTGCAATGTGGTCACCATTCTAGGAGGCTCACCATCACGATGCACCGTGAATTGTTGATATTAGATAGTTGGAGGCAGTCGGCAGGAAACATTGCCTGGTCAGAATTTCGTGCCAGCTGGCAATCACCAGTCAGTGAGCAAGACGTTTCTGCAACCATCTTTAGGGAACTTGTGGAGTACGTAACAATGTGATTGTACACTTTTTGGTTATTTGTAGAAATAAGAGATATTGTACATAATTTTTGTTTAAAACGCTTCTTGTTGAAATATACATAACTTCCGTGTACAATTGAAAATACACTCTGCTGTTGGAGACTTCGTCTTCTCCCTGGTTATTTCTTCTTACTTGCTCAACTCACACCGTGTTGTATACTTCGGATTTATTGTAGGAGTCTACTACTCTCGACCGAAGACATTTCTACAACCGGAACACAGCAGCTACAGCAGACGCAACCCAAACAATTAACGTACCCGTGGATTATATAATTAATTTGTAGCAGAGGACTTAGACTTTATATCCAAGTAATCCTTTTTGTTGATATAACTCGTCACTGCATTTTTGGTAATATATCGTTATTTAACATTCCATTGACTTGGATTATTATTCTTATATTTGTAATGTTAGTGAACTCTAGTATAAGTCCCCTACAAACTCATCTCCTGTTGAACAGACTGTATTGGATATTTTCGACTGGACACTCGTAAGTATTTATATATATATTATATTATATACATATAAATGTGGTGCATATAGTATATAGTTTCATTCAAATTTGCAAGCTTTATTAATCACTACTTATGGTATCAAGCGGATCACATATTATGATCGGAATAACTTCGTTTCCAAAGGAAACTATGGTGGCATTTAACACCTCAAACTGAGAAAATTGCAAATTGCTTACCAATTTACAAATTATGGATTTGATTCATCTATTGAGGGTGAATGAACGTAATTCAAAGTATCATTTATGAAGTATGACTTCAAGCATTTAAAACCTTGACGATTTTCGTTTACTCTTCTTCCTTCCCACTGGAACGTTGGTCTTCAAGCTAGAGCTTTAAAACCCTTTTTTGTTTTTACAGGATAGGGTTGCTAGCCTCATGCCCAACCTTCCCTCTTTACCAGGCTTATTACTGGCTTAGCGAGGAACGAACACCGAAACACTTGTGGTGTGGTTGGCTAGCATTCTACCATTGTGCCACTGACGCACCAGACCTTTGCAGACTTTACACTGCAAAGAATAAATACCACACATGATCTTAGCCCAGAGAGCCGAGGAGCATTATACAAAATGTAGATATATATTCATCGCGAATGAAATGCAACCGAGAGAGTCCGCGTCTCAACAACCTGATGTGGGCGAAATTTTCCAAGCAGTTTAACCACAGACTGGAAATCTTTTTATTTATATTAATACCCTGGTAAACATCCCATAGTCCTGAAAAAATCTCTTAATATAAGAAAAAGATTTTTAAGCACTGTAGAAGTATATTACTCCACATTAGTTTGGATCATTTGATATAACATGTATCGATACAAAATTGTTGAAGTTCAAAGGTTAAAATCATTTTAGTCATTTTGTATATGCTATATTGAATTAAACGTCACAACAGCGATCTTTGTTGTGTTGAAATCGTTAACAGTGGTTTATAAATTACACATATCGTGGGATTTTTGTCCTCAGAATGAACGGGTCAACTGGGATAACCATGTAATAAAATGCATGTAAGTCTAAGAATCACTTGATGTTCAATAATCAAAATCAAAAATTAAAAAAATAAATTAAATTAAAATCTTCACCAGTTTACGTAATATACAAGTCTGATATACCTATCCCCTCTTTTCTGTAGCTTTAAAACTTTTCAGAAATGATTGATGACATGGGAAGCATTACGCTGATTCTGCCCACTATTACGTGAGATTTAAAAGCCCATCATATGTAATATATGCCAATAGGTATGTGTCGTAGCCATCCAGATAGCAAAACCGGAGGTCTAAATACAAAAGTCCACTTATTGACTATTTTTACTATCATGTTAATGACTCTGTAGTATTCCACCAACTTTGTAACCCTTCGATTCTTTTCTACTATTGCACGATATCACATTTTGTGTATTTCTATGCAAAATAATTTACTTAGTTATGTAACACTGTCTCCCTCATTATTAGTTACGTGACTTCTAATAAAATTGCCGTAAAAGCCTCTTCGTTGAACCACCTGATTTGTTCCTTCACTTATGGAATTTTCCTATCCGCCACCTGCAACGAAATAATTGTTTGGAAAATCAGTCGTAAATGACCTAAATGCAATTTTTACACTTATTTCAATGTGTCAGCTAACTTTGTAATTCAGGATTTCATCATGAGCTGACATTAGTTAGAGAACCATTGGAAAACCTGGGAGTACTGGACAGCTGTTTCGTCCTATTTTGGGACTCCTCATCAGTACACACCCACCGGGATTAATTATAATTATTTGTAATTATTATTCCCTCTCTCTCTCTTTCCTAGACTGTATTTCATTGTTTTGACTTTTGCATACTGCATAATGACTTGATCCTTATTATTATTATTTTTTTTGATTTTACAGCTTGATTCCACACTGTATTTTTGGTACAAGTATGGAATTTTCAGCATGGATATCGGTAGCCCAAATTTTGCAGGCCGACCATAGATATCAGGTGTGCGTCGGCGGGGTTTCGTATCTCGGACCGTGTTCATGGTCGGCGAGAGTCCTGACCACTGTGCCACCGACGTCTTAGTCACTTCTTCTTGAATCTCTAATTTTAATGATTCTCATTGTGTTTGTGCGGTACACTGACAATTTATTGTTCTATGATATGACGTTTTGGACAAGAAGAACAAGAAGTTCAGCAAAGATGGCGATCGTTTTGCCGATTTCATTCTCAAAAGCTGTACAATCGCAATTATATAGACTAGTTTACATGGATACAATTATTGTTTATTTACTTAATTCCGCGTAGTAACGAAGAAGATAATAATTTTCAACTTGATGTGAATTACAAGAGGCTAAGAAACTTCTACAGGTGGATACCTATCAGCTGTAAACGAGCTCTCATCATCTCGCTAGCCCAGCGTACCAAAAGAATTTGCACCAATGACTGTTTAGAAGAAGAGCTTTTATTTCTCAAAAGCATTCTGGTTCAAAATGCATATCCACCGCGTTTCGTGTAGAAGAACAGGAAACTAAGGCCAAAAAGAGAAGAATGCACTTCAGTGACAAAGAAAACACTTTATTTGAATCTGGAATCAGGGGAGACCTAGCAGCAGATATCCTTAAAAAGAGAATCTGCAATTCCATGAAGAAGACTTTCCCGGCAGATACTCTAAGAGTGATATTCTCTAGCCATACACTACTTTGAAGCAACGACAAGGACAGACTTCCCCATATGACCACTTCAACGTGCATACGTTAGTTCACCTGCTCGTGAGGCGCTAGGTACACAGGTCGTTCTATGCGGGTTTTATCAAAACGTGTTAGAGAACATCACCCAGCATACCTTCAAAGAGGAGGCACCGGCTCAATCAGAAGGGCCATAACTGAACATCTCGTCAATACCTGTCACACAATCTCAAATGACTCATCATTCATAGTCATTTACAATGTAAACAAAAATCCACCAAAGGTAGTGTGTTTCCAACTTCTTTGTACAGTGGAAGCTCTCACCATATCTATCGAAATGCCGGAGCTCTGTGTTCAAAAGAAGCTAGTCCAGCCTTTACGACTAACATGAGCGCAGTTCGGTATGTTCCCTTATCCTTCAGATCTTTCGTTGTTTTGTTCTCTGTATGTGTAATTTTCTCTCTTTGTAATCATTCAAATCGTCCTATTTGTTTCAGTTATAAAATCAGTTATTTTAAGTTTGTTTCCATGCTCCTCCTGATCACACTTGTAATCCGTTTAGAATAACCATTTTACAATTATATTCTAATCCTGTGTAGTTTTTGTTTCTATGCTTCTTGTAATCTATAGTCACACCTCTTAACTTACATTTCAAGTTGAGAATTTTGATTCCAATTTGTTTCCATGCTCATTTTGTTCACACCTGTAATCCGTTCTATCCCCGCGTCGCTAAGCCTCTTGTAATTCATATCAAGTTGAAAATAATTATCACCTTTTATTCACCTTAAAATTATTTCTTCAGTTATCAAGTATTAATTTTGCATACGTTGTAACTATTTTCTAATCCCATGCAATCTTGTCTCTAAGCCCCCGTGTAATCTATATTCCTACCTTCAAACTTTCATATCAAGTTGAAAATATTGTCTCCTCCGTTACTTTGTGGAATTAAATAAATAAGAATGGTATCCATGTGAACTAGTCTGCGTAAATGCGATTGTACAGCTTTCGAGAGTGAAATCGTCGAAAAGATCGCCATCTTCGCTGGACTGCTTGTTTTTTATCTCTAATATCCCGTTGGGTATTTTCCACGATTTTTTGAGTAAAACACAGTGATTCTGACATTGTACTGTCTGAAGGAATTCTTAGTGTGTTATTCTTTCTACTAATATAGTCTAGATTCCAGCCTGCTGTAAATATAATGCTTGACTCGTAGATACTTCTTACAGTTGAATACTGGCTAACCAGTTTTGTTCTACAGTACTTGTTTTGTGCCTAGAAAGTTAATTTGTCTCTATAGCTGCCTAACGCCACTGTTGAGAACCATTGTTCTAACGACTAATAACTACTCTTTTTGCTGTCTTTGAAGACTTCTTTCACTGTGCGTCCCTCAAAGAAGTGTTGATCAGCTGTACGGTAGGGCGTAAAAATAAGTTTCCTGCATCTGGCACACAACGAGTCCATTTGAGTCAGTACACGATCCTTAACATCACCTACTCACTTAACTCACTATTCTAAAAGCTTAAGTAAGATCTGAATAATTCATGAGTTGCAAGATTTACTAAATTTTTGTATTGCCACATTTTATTTTATTTAACAGTGTCACAACAGCTTTCAGTTAAGTCACTACGATAGAACCCTTATGAAGAACTGAACACATTATATATGCACAAATTCAAAATAAGACGAAATCCTAGAAACTCTGAGGCCGTAAATTTTTTATTTATTTTTTATTTTTGATTATAGCTTGATTCCACACCGTATTTTTGGTACAAGTATGGAATTTTCAGCGTGGATATCGGTAGCCCAAATTTCGCAGGCCGACCATAGATATCAGGTGTGCGTCGGCGTGGGCTCGAACTTCGGACCATGTGCATGGTCGGCGAGAGTCCTAACCACTGTGCCACCGACGCACAAGAGTATACCCATAAGGTGGAATTGTTCACACCAGTATATTCAAGTTTGCTTCAAAGAATAATCATCAGATCAAGAAACCAAAGTGTTTTCACTGACAACATGAAAAAATGTTTTGCCAAACAGGTCAATTGCTTTTCTCATTATTAATATCTATCGAATAGAAATATCATAACCATTCCTTTTTATCATATTGTATAGTAAGGCACTCGTCGGTGGCACAGTGGTAGAGTGCTCGCCAGGTGGTTCGGTGTTCAATTTGCGGTCACAGACGCACTCCTTCACGTCTGTAAGCCAGTAATAATAAGACTGGTAAAGAGGGGTAGGAGGTTGGGCATTAGGTTAGCAACCCCATCCTGTAAAAGGAAATACCACTGCTACCAAAACTTCAAACTTCTAGCTTGCAACCCCATGTTCCACTGGAAACGTAAAGGAATAAAAAATAAAATAGTAAGCCACATTCGCTTCACTTCAATAGGATATTTTGTAACATTTAACGATTAGTCATGGGTTTTTGTTTTTTCTGTTGTCGATATCAGTCACAGTCATCCTCCGGAAATGCTACTGCAAACTATTGTCAACAGCTGCCTTCACTGACTCTATATTGAATATCAGATAGTCCACAAAAAAAAGGATTAGCAACGAGGAATACTCAGAACAAACCAACCAATGTTCTGGAACAAATGCAGATGGATTGGACGCGCACTGAGGGGGCCAACGGGAACCATAAGGCATCAGGCCTTAAACTGGCACTCGAATGAGGAATGATGAGTTGGACGTGCAACCGAGGGAGAAATGAAGAAGGATTGTATGACAATGGGGCGTAAGCTTATGGGAAATCATGGAGTCAGTTAAACAAAGCTTCAGAGAACAAAGTGAAACAGACATGTTCTGTGTTCCATTCGGAACCGAAGGGAGTATCATTTAATATGATTATTTGATTCCTTTTTTTACCAAACAATATAAATCAACAGGGTGAATCAGTTGTCTATTTCTTATGTTATTCTTCAAAGAAATTTTCTATTATCCTAATTATTCATTGTATGTACTATGAATAAATCAAACAGCATAGACAGAAGAAATTTAAATATATATGGGTGCGCACTGCCAATAAGTCCCAAACAAGAAATTGAATAACTGTGCACTAGACTCTGGCTATCAGTCGTTCTCTGACTGATGTTAATCCATGGTCAAATGTGAAACAACTGAAATCCTCACAAACTAACTCTTCAAAGATTCATCTCATACTCTCTGATGACTGGTTGTAGGCCGAAGTTGACTGGAGTTCTACGGGGAAGTCATGATCAGTACAGTCGATGCCGTAAAGAGTGACATTGAGTGATGCCAGTCACGCTAAAACCGCGCGTTGGCAGAAGTTGGAATTCATGGACTGTTCACTGGATCGGATCCCAGTGGTTAAAATATCTTCCAGCTTTCCTTGTGGCTGAAAGGTCCTGGGTTAGAACCCCCAGTGATTTTGCGAGTGCATACTGCCAGGGGATCCCAAACTTGGACGAAATAGCTGTCCAGTACTCCCTGTTAGTTGTCAATGGTTCTCTAATCGATACCAGTCAAGCAGTCAAACTTGAAATAAATCAAATCCCCACTAACGAACTCTTAAAAATGAAAAAAATAAGTTGAACAATACTCATCGACGAATAAGAAGCAAAAAATTTTTAAAAAGTAAAAACCAACTGTCTTAAACAGACTTACTTGATTTCCTTCATTGATTTCAATATCTGATGTATTCAAACTATTAATTCTCTCTGAGTTATTCAATGTTGAAGGTATTGTCAGTGATGATGTCGACGAAGATGATAATAATCCATTTGTAGAATTCATACAACTACTAGAAGCCATAAAATTTGCCATCCATTGATTCCACATTAACTGTCGATTATTTGACGGCAATGATACTGGTAATGATGGCAATAATGCAGGACTTAAATTACAAGATGAATTATGAATTCGATTAGTAAATGATTCATTCAATGTGCTCAGTTGTAGATTTGTAGCATCATTTGGTGTTGTTGTTGTTGGCGGTGGTGCTGGCGGTGGTGACTGTGTTTCTGAGTTGGACAGACGATGAATCGAAAATTGTTCTAAATTGTTCTCTTTATATTTACTTGACAATGAATGTATCTTTTGACGTTGGTCTAATTGACTTTGTTGTTGATCACCTTGTGTTGTTGTTGTTGCTGTTACTGTTGCCGACATAGAGGTCAATAAACTATTCGGTGAGGCATTACTATGCGCAGAATTAAATGAATTCGACAAACTCTCATATTCCTTCCAACTATACAACCATGCAGATTCAACACTTTTCAGTGAATTTAACAAGTTGGCATCATTCATCTCATTGAGGTTTTGTTGCTGCTGTTGTTGATGTTGTTGTTGTTCTTGGTATCGTTGAACAGGTTGAGATTTCAATGAAGCAGGATTCAAGTAGCCAGAAAAAAAGAATGGAAAATTTGCTGGATGAAATTTTTCTTCAAATAGACGTAAAATATTTTCAACTTTATTCAGACGAAATCTTGTCTCACTGCATTCTCTCAATAGCACATCATACTTTTGATGAAATTGTTCCAGCTCTTCCGTCAAACGTTTTTCAAACATATTTAAACATGTATGATATATTAGATTAAAGGATTCTTGTAATAGAAAATTTGGTGGAAAAGGGAAAATTAATGGATTTGATAAATGATTCATTGACAATCCTCCAGGTAACATTGTAGAGGATGTCGACGATGATGACAGTGCCGATCTTGACTCCTCATTGTGTTGATTCTGATGATGATGATGATTATGACTGCTGTGATGATTTTGAGGATGATGTGGGTGATGATGATGATGATTAGGCGATAACTTCATGACATCTCCATTAACCATAGAACTTCCATGAGAAATACACGGCGAATTCATCGAAAGGCTGTTGCCACCTGTAGTTGATGCTGTTCCATTATTCATTAACTCTGGTGAACTTGGCAAAGAAGATGAAGACTCTAGAGAATTTGCTAAATTTCCGCTTGATAAATTCATAATCTTTTACAATGAATATGTGATCAGAAAAATATGTATATTACAAAACGGACTAGTGGTTTTAATCCTTCAATTAGACGTCTGCGTTACCCTAAATGTAAATAAATATGTGCAGTGTGTGTGTTCGTGTGCATGCGTGCCTGCGTTTTTAAAGTGATTTAGGTTTGCCTCAGCAACAACACCAAAAACTCTACACGAAACAGTTTTGCAGCTTTTATTGCATTTTGTAAAAATGTTTATACAAAGCAAAGGGGTAATGTTATCAGATACATATGTATATGGTGTTCCACCGATCGGATATCTGCTTTACCAATCATACGATCTGGTTACCACGTTTATCTTCAATGGTAACATGTGTATTTTAATTTGATCCGTATTTTATGGGTCTTCATGAATTTATATCTGTGTACATGCGTGTGTGTGTGTGTGGGCTTGTGTGCAGTACTTGAAATTAGTGTTTAAGCACACATGTCTAACACTTAAATACACCAATACAATGATAAATGCATAACACATACTTGTAGCACAGTATATCGTGTACAACAATACTATACTAACAGCACACATTACTTAGATTTAATTCTGATTTCAAAATTTCTATCAAAATCAAACCAATCGTGTATTGTCCGAATACTTACTCCCTTTCAATACATGTATTCATACATATATATATAAATATAAATCTATTTTAAAGCATTTAGAAACTATACATTTCAGAGGTTAGCATACCACACATTACTGAAACTTTAAAATTGTCTGTTAGTGTCACCTACATCTATATAAACTACAAACTTTTTTGAACGAAAAATCTACACCATGTTTCAAGATATCGGAGTTGAAAATTTATCAGAGTCTCGGTGTGTGCGTGTGTGTGAGTGTGTGTTTGCGTGCGTGCGGAGTCATGTGTGAAATTCACCTTACTCTTTAATGATGTAACACCCTATATACATATATATATATATATATATATATATATATGTATATACGTAAAGTAATCCTACAGATGCATTACGCATTCACACTGATCCACCTGTCAGGCAAAGTAATTTCAAAAGTGTAAAGTTTTGAAACAAGAAATACAATGTGAAGAAGAAATCAAAAAACTTAAAACCTGAAGAAGAAGAAGACGAAAAGAAACAAGAAATGAACCTGTTTGCTGTTTGGTATTGATGGGGTTTTTTTAGTTGTTGTTGTTGTTGCTGCTGCTGTGCTTTTTGTACTCTGGTAACACGCTTCTTCGGTACCGTAGTTTTGGACGAAACAAAAAATTCATCCTCTGTCTGCGTGTGGTCTTCAGATGCTTAGTTCGTTAGTTAGCTAGTTAGTTAGTTAGCCAGCTAGCGAGTTTGCCAGCTAGATAGATAGATAGATAGCTGGAGAGATACTTAATTATACAACAAGATTTCTCCTTCATATCATAAAAATGCAGAGAAAAAACAATAGGAATTTATATTTTATTTTTTTTTACTTAATTTCTTAAAATGTTCACCAGAAATATAATCGTCCATCACTCACTAATTATTTCTAAGTTTTATAACATGTAAAAATACAAGTGAAATCTTTACAGTATATAAAGAAAGCTTAATGCTTAATTTCACACAAAACTTGGAGATTCACAGACAAATACCAAAAGATTGATAGGGAACAGCAGCTGCCGGCAGTAGGCAACAAAGGCAGGACTTCAGGTGAAAATATACAGAAGACTTAGGGAATGAAGACAAATAACCGAAAACAAGAACAACTATAAGCACCAGACACTATCATTGGGATAAATTTGAAAGAAGGTCACCCTATTCACTTGCCTAACAAGTCAGCATCGTTCCAACTTCAGACTTCATCAATCTAAAATTAGATATTTCATAAATGTATCCCCCTTAACAAATTTGAATAAAGCAAAGACAACATTATTTGCATAATCAAGTGGTACCATCATTTATTTCGTCACCTTCTCATCAGCTGCTTACAGGACAAATTCATTATTAAGCATATCTACAGGAATATTTTTAACATACTTGCGCAGACAATTCATTTTTAAACAAAAATCAATCAGTCACTCTTTGTGTACAATAATAATGCATATAATAATAATAAACACTTTATTCCGACCAGTAACGATGATATACAATAGATTCATTTGGTATAACGTAATCAGATGAAAGAGAGGGTGAAAATATCCAGTTACCATGGCAAAGAAAGACTGACAATTTCAGGCGCTTGATGGAGATGGCCTCGGCAAACCCAAGGAAGATTGAACTCTTTTACCTATTGATAATTTTGAACTATCTTGAGACATCCACCTCATGACCCGTGTCAAGGAGATACCTGGCGATCGCACTGTTTAAAACATTTGTTCCATTTGGACACAAGCTTATTCATACATTTTCAGAAAATCGTAGATATAACCTTCTTTCTGTTCTCCTTAAGTAACTGCTCCCGCAGATACATGTAAATTTGTATATTACGTCGGAGTTAACACGAGAAGAATATCTATCGATTTTTGATTTCACCAAAGAGTAAATTTGTTTCTGTAGATAAGCTAAATAATGACTGTGACCTGTGAGCAGCTGAGAAGGCAACGAAATAAACACTGAGGGTACCACTTTATTCTGCTGAAATTCAGCTCTCGATTTATTAGAATTACATAGAAGCCTTTCTGAATTCCACAGCATGAAGAACGAAATTCACATCATCAACATCAAACACTTAGCCAACACGTTACGAAAATCACTTCCAACATTCGGACTCTTATCCACAATTGCCAGCCTCATCTCTGTTTTGACACTGAAGATCAGATGGCCAGTTGGCAAGAATTAGAAACAAGAAACTTTGGGAACCAAGAAATCAGGAACCTAATCACTCAACAAATATCCTGAATAAAATGAAGGTTGGTCGGACACATATTGAGGAGACTGATGAGTGACATTGCGCCACAGTCCTGCTACCAAGTCGAACCTGAACAGGAAACGGCAAGTTGGGTTTGGATCCGAATGTAACGATGAGATGCTAGATAATGCGCAATCCTGTGGCCAGCTTGACAGGACGACAGGGGACAGAACAAAGTGCAGAAGTTCTGTTGCAAGTCTGTATTGCACTCTGAACCCAAGGGAATTCTAATAATTATAAACTTTCATGCGCCCTTCATTTTTTAAATACTTTTGACTGAAAATGACGCTTCAGTAACTTATTTTTTTATGTTTTATCTTTGTCACCAACAATAATAATAAGCGTAAATATCAAATAAAGGCGTTAAGCTCCATTATAGATAAGATTTTATTTTCATAAATCACACAGTGTTATACAGTAATGTTAACTGATGACCACATTTAGAACACAATCTATCACTGCTCACAATCATTTCAAGTCACTCACACAACTTTCTTCCTTCATATATATATATTATTATTATTATTGTATCCTTTAGTTCCTAGAGGAACATAGGGCTTCAGCTGCGCACCTCCATTGCCTTCGGTTTTCTGACAACGTTTTCACCCTGCTCCAGGTCTGTCCACATGCTTTCATCTCCTCCTCGCATGACCTCCTCCAAGTCACCCTTGGACGACCAACTCGCCGCCTCCCTTTCGGGTTCCACTCGAGGGCTTGTCTAGTGATGTCACTTGATGGTTTCCTCAGCGTATGGCCAATCCATCTCCATTTCTTTCTGCCTATTTGTTTCACAATCGGTTCCTCATTGGTTCGCTCCCAGAGATCCGTGTTGCTGGTCTTTTCTGGCCATCTGATCTTGAGTATTGAGCGGAGACAGCTGTTAATGAAGGTTTGAAGTTTGTTTGAGATGCTCTTTATGACATATACTTTATACTCTTTATTCATATATATAAATGAGTGAAATTAATTAGACATTTGAATAAAACGATGAAATGAAACAGATAGAAGAGGTGTCTGCGTTGAATAATTATCCTATAAAATTCATTAAAAAAAATCAAAAAAGGCCAAAAGCAAAATAAAAACAATGATGAAACCAATAATGATAACATCAATAAGAAAGAATATAAAACATCTACAGTTTTACCATATAAGGTGGAGACATCTGAAACCCTACGTAGGATTCTCAATAAGACGGGAATTGGGTTGGCATTCGAATGTACAAACTAACTAAGAGACAATCTTTGTACGCTTAAAAAGACCCTGTGGACCCAATTAAACAAAATAATATAATTTACAAAATACCTTCAAATGAATTTGAGTTAGGTCAACTACATACGTCACATCGGTAGATCGGGGATAGTCAGATTGTCGGAACACAAGAATTCAGCCAAATTAAGAATGGATGACCATGCCTGCGAAGATAAGCAATTTAGAAAAAAGCTCAGCGATTGCACTACATGCATTAACACACAACCACACAATAAGGTGGGTAGGAGGGGGTTAAAATTCTAAGAAGTAATATAGGTAGGTGGAGAGCGAGAGAGATTAATTACTGAATCCAGCCTGGTTCATCGAGTCTACACTCAACACAACACATGCAACAGAAATGACACAATGCAAATACCAAAGATATGCATGGAAGATAGTATTACCACCAGCCAATCAAATCATAGGGGGATAATAGATAATCTTAAAATTGTATTTCAATCCACTTCACCTACATCATAACATTCTAACATTTTACCTATTTTGACTATAAAAACGCTTGTCTTATTTCCCATCTCACCCTATTTGATTGACAACACTCATATTATTTTTATTTCTGAGTGTACATTATCCTATATTGCTTTTTATTCAAATGTCTAATAAATCAGTTCCACTCACGTAAACAAATGAAGGGAGAAAGTTGTGTGAGTGAGTGACTTGACATGATTATGAGCAGTGATAGATTGTGCTCAAAACGTGATCATCAGTTAATATCACCGTATAACAAGACTGTGTGTGATTTATCAAAATAAAATCTTATCAATAAAAGAGTTATACCATACCAGCACAGTACCCAAGTTTTATACTAGTATCAATTAAAACGTTAAGCGTTACATTAGCCGTATGGTATTCATTGGAATATTTTTCTTAATAGATTTGAATGAAGATGCATTATGTTTCCAACTTTTCTGTCACAAAAATTAGAAAGTAGGCAATAACCTTCATAGAAATGTCCCATATTAGTACACTAAAATAAACTTGATCAGTATATGGCACATATATACATATGTGCATGTAATCAATAAATAAGCAAATATATCACTCTATCACTAAATAAAACTGTCCAAAATGTGACTGTCACCTTTTTGATGGGGTCGAAAAAACAGAACGAATGAATTTGTAAACATCTGTTTACTGTTTTGCTTTTTTGTATTTTGAAGGCATAAATTCACGACATATATGACAATGTGTTTATAAATAATGTATATATAAGCATATTGACATATTGTATGCAAATATTGAAGCATTGACGAGCAGTTGTTAATTGCTTAATATTCTACATAATAACGTATAAGTTGATTATTCACTTGTTCATTGACTACCGATTAGCAGATGTATTTGGTGATACCACATCTTGGGAGTCAGAAAGGGTGCACAGCGCTGCTAGGCCAGAGTGTAGCGTGCAGTAAATCAACAAAATATTTTTTTCAAGTATTGGTTTTGTAGGGATTTTGTTTGATTGCATGGAGGACTTAATCATGAGCTGACATCATTTAGAGAACCATTGGAAAACCTGGGAGTACTGGACAGCTGTTTCGTCCTAGTTTGTGACTCTTCAGCAGTACGCACCCACCGGGATTCGAACCCAGGACCTTCTGGTTACAAGACGAGCTCGTAGACAATTGAGCCACTGGGACCCGATCCAACGGTCCTTGAATTCTAACTTCTGCCAATTCACGAGATAGCGCGACCACTTCGCAATGTCTTCTTCGATGAGTTACTGCCTCATCTTCAACCTGCTGTACCCTACTGGTCACGGCTTCCCACTAGAACCCCAGGTTAACTGCCTGAATAGGGCCAGTCACTAGTGAGCATCAGATTAATTTTCAAGTATTGGTTTTGTAGGGATTTTGTTTGATTGCATGGAGGACTTAATCATGAGCTGACATCAGTTAGAGTTATTTCTTTACATTCACAGTGGAACATAGGGATTCAAGCTAGAGGCTTGAAGTTTAATAAGAAGTGGTGTTTATTTTTACACGATGGGGTTGCTAGACTCATGCCCAACCTTTTCCTCTTGATCAACTTTATTTCTGGCTTTGCAAAGTAAAGGAGTGCGTCTGTGGCCGGGGATCGATCCTCAGACCACATGTGTGATTGGCGAGCATTCCACCCCTGTGCCACCGTTGTTAGTTTCTTATTTGTATAATATTTTCTTGTCCGCCCCTCATTATATGTCTACCCCTTATTACCACTGATGTTAACTTGACTTTTTAATTCATGGAAAATTTCCATTGTAACATATAGAAAGTCAAAACAAGTGATTCAGTGAAGAGACTCTTTTCAACGAATTTATCCTCAAACTGTACAATCGTATATATATGGTTTTTAAGAAGTTATATCCGGTGAGCGAATTCAAACATAGGTGTGAATGCATAAAATAAAAATAATAATAATAATAATGATATGAAATGCAATTAAAACTAAACTGTTTGTGATTAGAATCATAGTCAAATGTCAAGTGGCAAAGCAAATTAATGTCATATATAGAATAATTCATAGGATGGATAGAACTTGAAAAAGGGTGTGCAATGATAGGATTAGTAGTCAAATCGAATAAAATAGAAATAAAAACGTTACGTAAGATTGTGTGAAATTTGACAGCACAGAATTTAACGTTGTAAAAAAGAATTGATTTAGAATGGCAAGTGAAATAATCGCGGGGACAGTTCAAAGTGAGAATAATAATAGTAGCAATTGACGTAATAAAGGAAGGGAATACAAACTGAATTGATGGGGCAAAATATGATTAGCGATTACCATACTTTAACATAGAGGGATTGAGACCATGAAAGTTGGTGGGGTTGAACGAACTTTTTCTGTACACGGAGATCTGGCTTTTCTGTTTCGACAGCCAAAGCTTCAGAAATACAGATGAGTCGGGTACGTAGGAATTTGGGTAAATTGCTCTTTGCCTTGTAGATGACTTTAAAGGCGGAGGCTGTAGAGATAGGGTGATCATTATTGACCAGATGTTCAATGATCGCGCTTCTTATTGCTCCACTTCCACCTTTTCGTAGCCATGTAGGATAGTGTTCTTGCACCCTCTTGGACAAAACTCGAGTCGAACAACCGATATACCTGGCTCCACACGAGCAGGTGAGTTGATAAACACACACAGAGTTGGTCAACAGAGGGATCTTGCCTTTTTTAACGACGTTAAGTTCTGTGCTATCAAATTTCACACAGTACTACGTAACGTTTTTATTTTATTTCATTCGATTTGTCTACTAATCCTATAACTGTACACCCTTTTTCAAGTTCTATCCATCCAATGAATTATTCTATATATGATACTAATTGTTTTGCCACTTGACATTTAACTATGATTATATTCACAAACATTTTAGTTTTTTAATTGCATTTCATATTACTATTATTATTTAATGCATTCACAACTTAACTTTTGTTCAATTTTAATTTCAGCTCAGCTCTACTCAACCCTGTCAATTAGATTACGTCCCCCAACTTACTTATTTAATCTTATTTCAGCTGCTAACCCATTAACGAAATTCTTTATGTAAAACTTACAATTCTCATGACACATCCTTGGAAAAATTCAATTATGCATTTGTGAGGAAACAAAACGAGTATTTCGGTGAAATAGCTCTTTTCAGCGATTTTATCTTTTCCAACTGCAACAATCATATTTACATACAATTTCTTGAACCAATAAAAGGGGTTAATGAAAATGATGAACTGTGATAAGTGTATTGAATTGGATTTTTTGATTTTCCCGTCGATTGATTGGACCAAAGTGCTCGGTCTCAGGTTGACATGACGGCTTCTTGTGCAGATGCTTCGATGATGTCTGGGCATTTAGTTAGGATACAATTGGTGGATGGTGACTAGCAGTGGAATCCAGGATGCGCATTTCGTCCTATTTGGGACTCGTCATCTGGATGTAGCTGCATTTCATCACTCACTGAGAAATGCAGGTACATCCAGCTGACGAGTCCCAAATAGGACGAAATGCGCATCCTGGATTCCACTGCTAGTCACTATCCACCAATTGTGATAAGTGCAGTTTATCAGTGGACTTTGATTACAATTCGTTCAGAGTAAATTATTCACCTCATTATGTAACTCCATGATCACTGTTCAACTTCCATTAGATAATATAATCATTATTAGCAACCATGATTTTTGACAATTCATCTCTTTGTTGAAACTGCCCCCTCCTTTGCAAAACATTGTGTATAAATGCCACTGTACAGTTAAAGGAAACGAAATTACTAGGGGAAAAAAGCAGCCTCTTCCTTGAAGAACTTGTTCATTTACCTTCTAAATAGTTGGTGAGAATTTCTCATGAATACAAATGCATATATATCTGTCTAATAGATAATAAAAATGATTGAACTCATTGAAGCATAACTGTAGGCTAAACTGTATACCAGACTATTAGACTTCCTTTCCTTTATGTGTATCCACCAGTTTGACTGCAGCTGTGGAGTGAGTTACATTGGGCAGCTTCATCATCGTATTTTCTAACATCCTTCTGCGCGGTTAAGCAAGAAACAAAACAAGATCTATTCTTAGCTGTGTTTTAGCACGCCTTGCAGACAGTAAGCATAAAGTTGGTGTTAAAACCTCGTTTAGAGGTATTTATTGCATTCCTAGTAATCTTAATTTTGCTTTATGAGTTCATCTTCTACATACTGATGAAGTTATAGGAATCCACCTGAAGAAGCCAAACTTGTGTGCTTAGAAGAAACTCGTGTAGCCACTTCCCTTACCTTGGTCATCTTTAAATGATTGTACAATCCTAACAGTTTAGCCCTCCCTCTAAACCTTTTACAAGTTTTCATTTAGCAAATTATTTTATTTCCTGACTTATTCATATGTAGTAGCCTGGACACTCACTTATTCCCTAATGACTCTATCTTTTTCGAAAATTTCACATTATACTACCCAACTGTTGTAATCATTCCCACCCTTTAGTTGACTTCTTCAGGTGAATTCTGATTGCCTCAGTAATACGTAAAGGAGGAAATCATCAATCAAAGCAAATATTATTCAGAATACGATAGATAAGATCCAACTCTTTATTAGCGTCAACTTTATACTCACTGTCTACAAGGTATGATAAAACAGAGTTATGGATAGATCTTGTTTTCCCTTGTTCAACGATTCAGGATAATGTTCGGAAACACGATGATGAACCTGCCTAATTGTATGTCCAATGTAGGCGGCACCACGGCTACAGTGAAACTGGTAGAAGCATATAAGTGAAACGAATGCAGGTAGTTCGCCCTTATTTCTCGAAACTAGAATTCGAGTGGCTGTGCAGAAAATACATATGTACATTAGAAAGAAGAGAACACGAAGTTCAGCAAAGATGGCGATCTTTTCGGTGATTTCATTATCAAAAGCTGAACAATTACATTTATGTTTTACGAGTTGATCACGGATTGATATCAGTTAGAGAACCATTGAAAACCAGGGAGTAATGGTTCTCTAACTGATATCAATCCGTGATCAACTCGTAAAACAACTAATCCTTACAAACCAAACTATAGAAAATTACATTTATATAGATTATTTTACATGGATACAATTATTGCTTGTTTAATTCCACATAGTAATTTTCCACTGGATATGAAAGTTTTAGGGTACGAATATGCAAATTACAAGGGGCTTAGAGGCAAGATTGCATAGGATTAGAAAATAGTTACAACGTATGCAAAATTAATATTTAATAACTGGAGAAATAATTTTAAGTCAAATAGAAGGTGATAATTGTTTTCAACTTGATATGAATTACAAGAGGCCTAGAGACTCAGGGATGGAACGAATTACAAATGTGAACAGAATGAACATGGAAACAAATTGAAATCAAAATTTCCAACTTGAAATGTTAGTTAGGAGGTGTGAATATTGATTACAAGGGTCACAGAAACAAAAATTACACAGAATTAGAATAAAATTGTAAAATTGTTATTCTGAACGGACTACAAGTGTGATCAGGCGGAGCACGGAAACAAAATTAAAATAACTAGTTGAAAATTATTATCACTTTCGTTACTATGTGGAATTAAACAAGCAATAATTGTATCCATGTAAAATAATCTATATAAATGCAATTGTACAGCTTTTGATAATGAAATCGCCGAAAAGATCGCCATCTTTGCTGAACTTCGTGTTCTCTTCTTTCTAATGTCCATAAGGGCATTTTCCACGAACAAATGTAAATGCCGCATTGAATACTCATTTCACAGAATTGTACTCTATGGTTATTGCATTAATTTTCTCCGTTAATCATCGGCTCCTTGAAATGATGATATTGATTAATTGTTATTAACAAATGATGTTTCGAGCACAAAATATTGCTCATAATCATCACAAGTCACTCATACAACTTTCTAACTTCATTTATATACATGAGTGAAACTGATGATTAGGCATTTGAATAAAACTCAATCAATTTAGGATAATGTACATTCAGAAAAAATAATATGAGTGTTATTAATCAAATACAATCAGATGGGAAATAAGACGAGTGTTTTTATAGTCAAAATAAATAAGTAACTTGTTAGACTGTTATAATGTGAATTGAATACGTTTTAACATTATATATTATTCTCCGATTTGACTGGTAATAATATCTTCCATGGATATCTCTGGTATTTGCATTGAGTCATTTCTATTGCATTTGTCGGGTGCAAATTCGATGAACCACGATTCAGTAATCAACGTCTCTCTGTCGCCACCTACTTATATTACTCCTTACAATTTTGGCCCTTTCCCACTCTATTGTGTTGTTGTGAGTTAATAAATGCATTGGCATAGCTGAGTTTTTTCTAAATGACTTATCTTCTCAGAGTTAACCATTGTAACCTTAGCTAAATTCTTATGTTCTGATAATCTCACTACTCCTGATCTGCTATTTTGACCTACGTAGCTGACATGACTCAAAGTCATTGCAAGGCATTTTGTAAATAATATAAATTTGTTAAATTGGGTCCACTGCAAATGCTAAATGATAGAAATTATGAAATAGTGATTGAAACACCTAAGAAAGCTAGAGAAGCGTACCTGGAGAAATCGAAATTCACGCAAATTGAGAAATTCAACAAATTATTAGAAGAAAAGAATGACACAACGAACGAAAACGTTGACAACTACATTTCATCTTCTACTGACAAAACAAAGTGGGTAATCAACCTCTCCCTGCAAGAGAATTAAGCTCTAGTGAGATAAAACTGCTTGAAAAGAGATTAAATTTCAATGTAACGGTTAGCAAACTTAAATCAAAATGTGTCATTCCTACCATAAAAGTAGTATTGAGTTCAATAGATGAGATGACAGCAGAAGAGGTTTGAACTCAATGTGCATTAACTCCTAAAGAGGAAAAGAAAGCACAGTCGAAGTTAACAAAATCCGAAAGATTAGCTCTTATTAATGTCAGAATGTATTCGATTCGCATTGTAACATGTAACAAACAGGTTACTTATTTTGACTACAAAACCTTTAATTTCCCATCTGATTGTATTTGATCGATAACATTCATATCATTATTTCCGAATGTACATTATCCTACACTGATTCTTATTCAAATGTCTAATCATCAGTTTCACTCATGTATATAAATAAAGCGTGAGCGTTGTGTGAGTGACTTCATATGATTATGAGCAGTGATAGTTTGTGCTCGAGACGTGGTCGTCAGCAACAACAACAACACTGTGTCGTTTGTCAAAATAAAATCTTATCCATAATGGAGTTATGCCCTACTGCAGAGCCGACGTTTTATACTTATATCAATAAGACTTACAATTTGCAAACTGATCAGCAGTTTACAGTCTTTTGATTTCACACTATCGGTAACTAATATATTGTGTCTGGTCCTATCTTCGGTGCCGACTGAAGTCTATCAGTCAAGTTTGCAATGTGGTCACCATTCTAGGAGGCTCGCTATCAGGATGCACCGTGAATTGTTGATATTAGATAGTTGGAGGCAGTCGGCAGGAAACATTGTCTGGGCAGAATTTCGTAGATGAGGATCTGACTGAAAAGTAAGTATTTCTTCGCTCAATCAGTGTTATCTTCTGGATGTTTAAATATGGAGTTTTCTCCTCCATCATCCATATGAACTCAACAGTCCTATTCTTTAGTATGCCGTGAGGGCATTCGATGCTACTATTCCTTTTGTAGAATCACAGATTCGACACGATTTTTTCAATTCTTTCACTTTCCCAGTGGAACATAGGGCTTCAAGCTAAAGGCTTGAAGTTTCTGTAGCACTGGTGATCATTTTTACAGGATAAGAACTGCTAGCGTCATCCCCAACCTTTCCACTTTGCCAGTCTAATTACTGGCTTAGCAGGGTAAAAGGAGAGCGTCGGTTGGAGATGGAAACCCGGACCATGTTCATGGTGGGTGAGCGTCGTCCTAACCTCTGTGCCAGCGACGCACAGATGACATGAATTAAAGGTGTAGTTTATTTATTTAAAAAGTTGAGTCGACGATCTACAGACAAACGCAGAGATATATCTGCATATGATTGGAAAGCAATCAGTTCCCTTTATGAATTTCGACAAAAAACTGAGAAGATGTAATCTGTCTGAAAAGTGTAGTGTTTTTATGCAACACGTTTTGGACATTTGTTTTCCCTGATAAACTTCGATAGAGAAAGAAAGATTAGATTTTCAGTATAAAGTGATATCGTCATTCTATTTCAAAGGTTCTCATACGGAGGCTGTTTGACAGAGCCAGGAAATATGTTCGCCTAACAAGGTAGAAGGAGAATAAAGATTTGTTGAAAAATGCCTTAAGGAAAACGGGTGTTCAAAAGGATTTATCCTCCACTACAGCAAAGAAAGAAGTGAGAGAGATATATATCCAACAGTTGGAATGAAAAAAATGTTCATTCGCCCCCCATTCAAAGGAGAAATAGTACCATAAAAGATTGAAAAGAGGATGAAACGAGCAATAAAGAAATGCTTCCCTGCAGCTAAGCTGGTGACACTATACAGCACTACATGCTCTATAAGCCAATCGAAACTTGATAGATACCCTATTGATGTTACCTCTAACTGCATTTACAAGTTTACCTGCGTCTGTGGTAGCCAGAACATTGGAAGGACAGAAAGAAAAACTCTATCCGGTTTTCGAAGCATATTCCGACAAACTTATGCTTGAAAGGAAGCAGATATTTACAAAGTGCAATTAACAGACACCCACCATCTGGATACGGGTCAAGTCGTCAAGATTTCCAACTCCTTCAAAATATCAAACATACAAAGGACAGCGAATCTAGGAAGATTTACTGCTGAAGCAATTCCAATCAAATGTCTCAGACCGAACTTATGCAGACAGAAAGAGAGTGTAGTCAATCTCCCACACCTTTGGTAACCGTATTACTTTCATTACACTGATTAGTCATACACACTTGTGAGCTCAGCTGAGCTCACTAAGCAAGTTTTTAAATTGACGAACTTTAACCTCTTTGAGTTGTCCTGGTGATGTACAAGCTAACACTGTCTATTAGATTTTTCTATTTCCTGTCTTCTCTCACTCACCCCATTTTCTTTTTCATAATTTGATAGTTTATAAATTGATGGTAACTTAAACAGTCTGATCACACACTTTCTCGTCATACGCATTTATAGAGAAGTCATCAGAGCGTAAATTTTTGCAATATAGGAGAAATAGTTTACCGGTCATGCTCAAACATAAGAATTAGGAAGGTGACATAAGAATATGTGGTAAGAAAGAAAGAGGGTGAATATATTGCGAACTAAAATGAACCTTGGTTCTAAAATTAGATTACGAAGGCAGGTTCAGAGTAACGACGAATTACTCTTGAGCATATAGAATAGGTTTATGCCTTTTTTGTAGCTAAGGCTTCAACAGATTTAATTATATATATATATATATATATATATATATATATATATATATATATATATATATGGGTTTAAAGGCATTGTTAAAATCACCTATGTTACTTATCTCTGTGATATGCTTTATGACGAATGATGTTGGACATCCATTTCCAGGATTAATCGTATTCGAATAAAGCAAGAACAACAGTGCTTGTGGAATAAAATGGTACCAATTATTTATTCTGTTGACTTTTCATCATCTGATTACAGGCCAAAATTATTATTACGCATATCTACAGGATGTGTGATTCCAGTTTACAACACTCATTACCGCTATGGGCATTCCAATTAGCCCTGTTTTAGCAGATATATTAATGTCCAACCTTAAAAGAATAAAAGTTGAAGCATGCAATCGACGGAAAAAAAACTTCTAACTGTAAATATGTCAATGACAAATTTGTAGTGTGCAAAATCATGCTTCCCACCTACTAAGATTATTCAGCGACGCACATGCCAATATGAAAAATTAAATTGATGGAAAGTTCGATTTTCTCAACATTCCCATGAAATGCCTAGTCTTCAGAGATCAGTTTACCGGAAGCCTACATGGAAACGACAATATCTATTTTTTAATTTATATATTTTAATAATTTTTGTCGAAATAGCTTTAAACGAGCACTAGTCAAGACTCTTTACTATAGAGCCAGGAGATTATCCTTTACAAAGAAATTAGAGGAAGAATTATTGATTCTCAAAAAAATGTTGGGAAATAACGGTTACCCTCAAATATTCATTGACAAGTACGGCAGATCTGAATCCTCAAATGTCAAGGGAATAATAGCGAGAAAAGGCCCCATCTTTATACAACTTGATTTTAAAGGTGGAAATATTACAGCAATTGCCAACAGAAGATTGAGTATGGTACTAGACAGAGACGGTTATGCAGCTAAGCTGGTTTGCGTCTGTTGACCAATATGCTTTTTAGTGCAATCAAAAATCAATAGATATGCTTCTTACTGTTAACTCCAACTGTGTATACAAATTTACATTTGTATGAGCGAGCAGTTACATTGGGAGAAAAGAAAGGAGGGCATATCTACAATTTTTCGAATATGCACCGAAAAGCTCATGTCTAAAGGGAACAAGTGCTTTAAACATTACCATTGCTAGGCATCTCCTTGAAACGGATCATGAGTCGGACGTCGCAAGATCGTTCAAAATTATCAGTAGGCAAAAGAGTTCAATTCTCCACAAGTTTGCAGTAGCAATCTCCATCGAGTGCCTG
The DNA here is from genome assembly GCA_944472135.2 of Trichobilharzia regenti. Taxonomy (NCBI): domain Eukaryota; kingdom Metazoa; phylum Platyhelminthes; class Trematoda; order Strigeidida; family Schistosomatidae; genus Trichobilharzia; species Trichobilharzia regenti. Next base: position 114,897,623 of record OX235264.1, on the reverse strand, counting down.
AAAACCGATATATGCGTTCAGAAAGAAACAGTTATCAGTCTTTCATTGCCCTGATAACTAGATATTTTCAGCCCCTCTTTCATCTGACTATGTCATGCCGAAAGTTTCCATTGTGCATGATCTTTATTGTATGGGATAAAGTATTTATTATTATTAAACATATTATTTTACGCGTATATTGATTGATTTTTATTTAAAATGAACTGTCTGTGTACGTTTGTTAAAATTTTTTCTGTAGATATACTTAGTAATTTTTTTTATTTATTTTTATTTTTGGTTACAGCTTGATTCCACACTGTATTTTCGGTACAAGTATGGAATTTTCAGCATGGATATCGGTAGCCCAAATTTTGCAGGCCGACCATAGATATCAGATGTGCGTCGGTAGGGGATCGAACCTCGAACCATGTGCATGGTCGGCGAGAGTCCTAACCACTGTGCCGCCAACGCACAAAGCGTTTGTCGGAGTGTAAAGAGATGATGAGAAGCCAAGGAAATAAACGGTGGTAGGATTTTATTTTGCTAACACTTTTGTTCTTTCTATTTTTCAAATTCAATAAGGGGAGTTAATGTATGACATTAATTGTATTCGGTGATTTTATTTATCCTTACAACCACTCTGGACTGTGTTTTTTATAACCCTAACCAGCAAAATCGATTGGTCCTTCCTACGTACGTGTGACCACACCTACGTGTGAACTGGTTAACACAGTGGAGTGTGACACTATCGTTCAGATTCTGTGAGGATTTACAATAAAACACAGATCTTGTTTTCTCTATAGAAGTAATTTTAGTTGCATAAGAAGTTCTCAAAAATGTGTCGCAATAAATCTTTGCTTAAATGATCAAACTTTTATGATTTTTCTTGAACAGTAAGGATATATAAACAACCTTTCTGGGAAGTGGCTGGATCAGTGAAAGCCTTTGCTTGACACCTCTGTAACGCTTAATGACTTTAAGAGGAATAGTGTTATGTAACAATTTTCTTCTTCGGTGTTGTCCTCCATACATATATACTGAATGCGTCTGAATAAGCAATTATGTAATGCAATTGAAAATATTGTCCGATCCATGTAAACTTTCTGTAAAGAGATCGTTGTATTGACCCATCTTGTTGGTGAGTTATGAGTGCATCTAAAAATGATAAGTAATCCTTATTCTCTTTAACTTATGTTAACGAATTATTAGGAGATTTATAAAGTGTTCTCTATTTGATTTAAATTTACCTTTATATCTCAATTGTTCTGAAGTCTATGACGAATTATCTGAAATATATGTACATCATAAGTGAGCTTTTGAAAGATGTTTTAGTCCACAAAGACAAGAACAAATTACATCATCTTCTCAGTTTATAATTTTGTTCGATATCATTATAATTAAAAAGGAGGTTGACGTGTAAACTGTATAAATACTCGTAGAACTTATCAGTAATTACAGTGATGATCACTCATAGCTTAGCATTATTTTCATATCAGTGATCAAGAAAAATAAAATATAAAAGCATTTATGGTTCTGTGTTAAAGTTGTTTCCATTTTATAGCATGTCCTAAATTATAACCGCTTACTGAACTACTGTGACTGCTGTCCATAGTGTCATCACGTCAGAAGTAAACCTATGTAGCTGACAGTCAGATAGATGAGTACTAACGCCTTAGAAAATGACACAAGTGAACACTTTTCAAAGTCGTATCACTTCATAGTAGTATATCTTCGCAAAAAGTTTTAAAAAGACGGTATTTATACCAGTCAATCTGCTATTTCGCTTATTGATCTAAGGTCAATATATACGTTTAAATTATATTTATAATTAAAGACATATGAAGGAATCAAGTTATCCACAGTTTAAAAGCGAAGCATTTAGATAATTCTTGACGTCTTTTGAGGCGAAAGGATATCTGATTGAGTTAAACATTAGCAGAAGATACCTAAACATTCAACTTTTAAATGCTTTTGATGTGATAGTTGGATGGTTTAATGATAACTACGAAAACGTTTTACATTCGTTCCTTTGCGCTATCATTAGTAAATAGAGCTTCAGGCTAGAACATTAAATTTTCGGTAGCAGTGGTGTCCTTTAAAGAATGCAGCTGCTAGCCGCACGCCAACCGTCCATCTTGTTACAGGCTTAGCGAAATTTAAGTGTGCGTCAACCGAGGATTGAATCCTAGACCACACGTGTGTTTGGCGACAGTTCTGACGCTAAGTCACCTATGGACAGTTGCAATTAAGTATCAGCAAGTTGATTGATCTCAGAAATATCTACAGAGTAGTCTTACATAAAGTTTATGATGATATGCATAACTATAACTCTGGGAAACTTATCTACAAGGGTAGATTTTTAACAATTTCTGTGATATTTCTCATGATAATAGGAATAAAAGTCATACTCAACGAATACATGGCTTTGTGTGAAGTTTTCAGAATCCTTTAAAATTTTCTCCACTTTTGAAAGTGGGTCAAACATACTTCAGTTTGGTAGCTTTATACTCATATTCGCTCAGTATTCTACTTTCAACCTGTCCACATTTTGATCCAGATCAAATTGATGGAACTAAGACATAAAAGTAACAAAAGTGAAAACTTAGGTAGATCAGGTTTGTGAGTATTTTCTTGTCTTTAAATATTCCCATTTATAATATTAGAACAAGACATATAAGCGAACAATATTGTTTTCAATTAGATCTTCTTCAGGCTTTACTCTAATTTACATAGACTTATATATATATATATAAAATTTTAACCAATGACGGTGATTTAGTGGATCAAATAATAATAGTAATCATAATAATACAAATAATAATAATAGTAATAATAATGTGGTAAATGTTTTGAACGAAGTTAATAACGATTATTATAATAATAACAAAATATTGTTAATAAGGCTTATATAGGTGATAAGAATAACAAAGTTAGTATATGCATATATGTAGACAATTCAATAAATAAATAAATTAGGTCAAATCAAATGGAACGATAATCAGAGTTTAAATAAATATCATAAAAGTACGAAGGAAAGGGATGATAAGAAAGGGTGGGAGGGTTTTGAATAGAATTCACCTAGGCCAAGGGAGAGACAAAGGTAGAACAAATTTCTTTTGTATACAAAGACTAGGATTGTTCTCTCGAATTCCCATAGCTTCGGCTAAGTGTAAAAGTCGGGTTCTGATTCCGTTCGAAAGGCTTGATGGAATGCGGTAAATAACTTTGAAAGCACTATTTTTGTCCACTTGGTGACCACTATCAATCAAATGAGCCAAAATAGAACTTCGTATGGACTTTATTTGACCTTTTCCGAACCATGAAGGAAGATGCTCATTAATGCGTTTGTTAAGCTGCCTAGTTGTTCGGCCTATATAGCTTTCTCCACAGGAGCAACTAAATTTATAAATACACATGGAAGTGGCACAACTCGGTAACTTATCTTTCACTTGAGCAATCAAAATTGGCCGGCTGGAAAATGACAAACAGAGGGTGGCGGCAGTATAAGTCCGTTTTATCGCTCTCGATAAAACAAAATCAATTTGGTCAGATGCCTGACGAATAGAGCAAGACGCATCTGTACAGATGACTCTCTAGAGAATGAGCTAGGATACATCCTAAATACGTTAGTCCAAATGGGTTATCCTAGTAGATTTGTCAGGAGACACATGAATGCGAAGTACAATAAAGAGAAACCGATAACAGTTAAAAAGAAACAATTGTTCATCAAACTGCAATTTAATGGGGACGTGGCTAGTGAAGTCTTACATCAGAGATTATCGAGAGCGATAAAACGGACTTATACTGCCGCCACCCTCTGTTTGTCATTTTCCAGCCGGCCAATTTTGATTGCTCAAGTGAAAGATAAGTTACCGAGTTGTGCCACTTCCATGTGTATTTATAAATTTAGTTGCTCCTGTGGAGAAAGCTATATAGGCCGAACAACTAGGCAGCTTAACAAACGCATTAATGAGCATCTTCCTTCATGGTTCGGAAAAGGTCAAATAAAGTCCATACGAAGTTCTATTTTGGCTCATTTGATTGATAGTGGTCACCAAGTGGACAAAAATAGTGCTTTCAAAGTTATTTACCGCATTCCATCAAGCCTTTCGAACGGAATCAGAACCCGACTTTTACACTTAGCCGAAGCTATGGGAATTCGAGAGAACAATCCTAGTCTTTGTATACAAAAGAAATTTGTTCTACCTTTGTCTCTCCCTTGGCCTAGGTGAATTCTATTCAAAACCCTCCCACCCTTTCTTATCATCCCTTTCCTTCGTACTTTTATGATATTTATTTAAACTCTGATTATCGTTCCATTTGATTTGACCTAATTTATTTATTTATTGAATTGTCTACATATATGCATATACTAACTTTGTTATTCTTATCACCTATATAAGCCTTATTAACAATATTTTGTTATTATTATAATAATCGTTATTAACTTCGTTCAAAACATTTACCACATTATTATTACTATTATTATTATTTGTATTATTATGATTACTATTATTATTTGATCCACTAAATCACCGTCATTGGTTAAAATTTTATATATATATAAGTCTATGTAAATTAGAGTAAAGCCTGAAGAAGATCTAATTGAAAACAATATTGTTCGCTTATATGTCTTGTTCTAGTATTTTCTTGGTTCAGAGATGCTTTTGCACAAAGGGCGGTCTATATTAACTTCAGAAGCTTTTGGCCTATAAGTTCAAAATAGGATTAATGAGAACATTATTTGATCGTGTAAGGAAACTGTGTTCAAAAGAAAAGATTGAGGAATAGATATCAATTGTGGAGAAATGCCTGCGCGATAACGGTTACCCACAAAAGTTCATCGACAAGTATGGGAGACGTCATGTTAAAAAGTGAAAAGCACCACAGTAGATAAAAAGCCTATCTTTCTGCAGCTTGCATTCAAAGGTGATGATACTGCTAGTAGAATAAGATGCAGACTAAACGCTGCCCTGAAAAGGACATATACAGCCGCCATGTTTATCAAACAACTAGTTATTTGAGACAATCAAAAGTGGACAAATACCCACCTCATGTTACCTCCAACTATGTCTACCAATTTACATGTACATGCCAAAGCTCATACATTTGAAGAACAGAGAGAAAGGTTAGTGTCCGCATTTATGAACACATATCAAAGAACCTGAGACTGAAAGGTCCGGAAGTATTAAACAGTGCGATTGCTCGTCATCTATTGGACGCTGGTCATATTGTATACAATTTGAAGTCGTTCAAAATAATCAACAAGCAAAAGAAACCTAGCTTGCTAGGCTTTTCTGAAGCAATTGCCATCAAACGACTTAAACCAAATCTATGTGCGCAGAAAGAGACAGTGGTGAATGTTGCACTCCCCTGATGATAACACAAAATATTCAATTTTCATGAGTCACCTTTTTCATGTTTAGAAAACTCTACTCTCTCATCTAAACATGGCTCACCCTAGCTTGTTTCTTTTCTTTCTTTCCTTTTCTCTGTTGGCTATTGGATAAGATGTTTTCTTTAGTGACGTAATCTACTTTTCTGTTGTGCTCTTTCTAGCTAAACCTTGATTCTATACACAAACATATATACGCAACCCTGTTTTCTTTGTTTCCAAGCTTAATTGTCTACCTATTCTATAAATAGTCAGTGTTTGTAACTCCTAATCAGTTAAATCATTCCGGACTAATGTTACTTTTAATTCCTACCAATCACTCCTTATAATCGTGGAAAAGTATGTTCATATCTTTAATGTAATTCATATTTTTCAACTTTCAGGTTGTAACCAGTTGAGAATAATCTTCGAAATAATAAAAGATGAGCTCATATTATCCTGGTACAATTGTTGTTTTTGCTTTGTTAAAGTGACATCAATCAAATAATAGTTCAGTTCCATGAATTACTTCTCATTCATTAATTCATACTTCCAGATGTTTGAATATGATATACATGCATAATCACTCAGTATATAATCAAACTCCCAAGTAAATTTATTTCTATGTAGCCAAAAAGTACTTGCCAACTCCTCTTAGTATAAAAAAGTGAGTGCTTACATCCCATATCAGGACTGAAATGGCACTCAAAGCTTTTTCGTTCAAAAATGACCCTTTTTTAGCGCTACTGATATCGACTATGTTCAAATTAATGAATATGGTAAAACGAATTCATTTCATGCACTTCACCAAATTGCACACTATTAACTGGGTACAAATAAGTTGTAAACGAAACTTAATTATATCTCGTACTACTCGTGACCATTGCATCTACAGGCTTGTTTATCTGTGAGGAAAATTACACCTTTTCAAAGAGATATTCAGTCAAAGCGAATATACACCAATATTTATTGACAGGAACATCAGGCCGAAAATTTAAGAAAAGGACCTGTCATCCGTGCCTAAAAAGGAAATTTACAAGAACCGTGACTTCAGAAGTGACTGACACAGTGATATCCTAAGAGAAGAATTTGGCCTTCCTTAAGAAGATTTTTCTTCACATTAATACTGGTCTTTAGAAGCTTCAAGGGCAAATTTCGAATCTGACCTCTTGTATGTGTAATAATCAGTTCACCTGTTGCTTTGGAACCGGGTATATTGGTTGTTCGACGGGTATCTTATCTAGAAGCGTTCAAGAAAACCCTACCACATGGGTACAGAAAGCTAGTAGTGGCTCTATGAGCAGTGCAATAATCGAATACCTCATAAGTGCTGGTCATGACATCCCAACGAATGGCTCCTTGAAAAAATAATCTAAAAATTGAAGAATAACCTATCAGAGGCAAAACGCTTTCGTTCCTTTTGCACTGTTGAAGCCCTGGCCTTTCAGTCAGAGAAGTCAGAGTTATGGGTTGGTTGTGTGATTTCTGCAGGGTCCCGTTGCCAGTCTCACTCCCAACCTCTCCTCTTCAGCTGGCTTACTGGCTAGTCGAAATTCAGGGGTGCATCTGTCGGGATTTGAACCTCAGATCACGTGATTGGTTGACGAACATCTTATTACTAAACTGGCGATGCAATCTTATCAAAACTTATTGAATACGAAATAATGAAGCATACTGGTCAGTACCTTTATTCCTACAAAATTATGATAAGATGGAAATATTAAGCTAATAATGGTTATTCACATGAACTCTGATCACGATTTGGCTGAATAGTTCAAAAATAATTGGGCACCAAGTAAGAAGTAGGCGTCGGTGGCTTAGGGGTAGAATGCTGGCCAACAACGCAGGTGGTTTAGGGTTCGATGCTCGGCCACAGACACACTGCTTTACCTCGCTGAACCTGTAATGAAACTATTAAAGGGGGAAGGTTGGTTTTAAGGCCAGCAACGCCATCCTGTAAAAATAATCCCCGCTGCTACAAAACCTCCAAGCCTCTGGCCTGAAGCCCTATGTGCGTCGGAGGCACAGTGGTTATGACGCTCGCCGACCATGCACATGGTCCGTGGTTCAAGCCCGCATCGACGCATACCTGGTATCTATGGTCGGCCTGTAAAATTTGGGCTACCGATATCCATGCTGAAAATTCCATACTTGTACCGAAAATACAGTGTGGAATCAAGCTGTAAATCAAAAAAAAATAAATAAATAAATGTTCTACTGGGAAAGTAAAGGTATAAAAAAAGTGAGAAGTAGACATACGCAATCGGGAAGGCGAGAAACACATTTATCAGCCTGAAATCAATCTGGAAATCTTCGTCACTCAGCCAGCATCACCAACAAAATTCGGATTTTCAATACAAACGTCAAGTCAGTCAGTTCTTCTATACGGATCAGAAACTTGGCGGGTGGGTCACAAAGAATATTTCGAAAAGGCTGCAGACCTTTATTAACAACTGTCTACGCTCTATACTGAAGATCAGATGGCCGGAAAGAATCACCAACAAGGAATTGTGGGAACAAACAAAGAAAGAACCAATCGCCCAACAAACATGCAGGAGAAAGTGGAGATGGATCGGACACTCGCTGAGGAGACCGCTGGGTGACATCGCGCGCCAAGCCCTCGAGTGGAACCCGAAAGGGAAGCGGCCTGTGGGACGTCCAAGGGTGATATGAAGGAGATCGTGTGAAGAGGAGTTGAAAGGATATGGATTCACATGGATGCAGGCGAAAAGTATAGCAGAAGACAGAAGAAAATGGAGACGTGCAGTTGAAGCCCTATGTTCCACTAGGAACCCAAGGGAACAATAATAATAAAAAAATAAAAGACATACGCAAAAATCATATTTGTAAAATCTTAACTAAATTGAAACCAATAATTCCAGAGTTTTATTCTGCAAACTAGTCCGAACTTCTTTACGGAAAAATTAACATAACAGAGGTTTATATATAAAAAGGGGGATATCTCTTGTTTTTAAAAACTTTCTCCACTGACATGAGTCATGAAACAGTCATCAAAATATTATAAACAAAACTGTATGAACTGTGATCAAAATTTGACTTCACACTTACAAATATTAGTTTACTTTTGTTGGACACTGTAAACAGAGTGTACTTTTTCATCAGGTTTTTAGTAAATACTATCGACTGAAAGTTCATAGTTGTAGATAACTAAATATGTGCATTTGCGTATAGGGATACAATTGTAAATCATTTCAGTAACTTCAACACTCCATTTATTTATTCAGAATAAACGTGATTAGAGCAAACAATTGTGGTTTCAATAAATTCTTCTTCAGGCTCCAAAATTATAAATCCATTAATTTAGGCAAACATTTTGTTAGTTTTTCCATAAGATGATATAGATGAACGGGACTTTAGCTCAAGTATGATTGATTAGTGATACATACGCATTTTTATTTATTAATCAGGACTTGCCACCCATTAACTAACATCACAGCTTTACGTCTGTTCAAACTTTCGGGATTAACCCCCACAAAAAAAACAAGATATGTTGCTTTTATCTATAAACCTCATTTTACGAGTTGATCACAGATGGATATCAGTTAGAGAACCATTAAAGACCAGCCACAGGTAGTACTGGACAGTCAGCTGTTTCATCGGCCTACTTTTGGAATCATCGGCGGTACGCACTCACTGGGGTTCGAATCCAGGACCATCTGGTTACAAGGCAAGCTCGTAAGCCATTCAGCCACCTTGACCCGATTCAGTGGCCCATGAGTTCTAACTTCTACCAATTCGTGATTTAGCGCGACCCCAACTAGGATGAAACAACTGTCCAGTACTCCAGTGCTGGTTTTCAATGGTTCTCTAACTGATATCAATCCGTGATCAACTCGTAAAGACAAAACTAACCCTTACAAACCAAGTATTGAAAATTATAAACCTCTGTTATTTTGATTTCGATTAATTTACTAGATGACATTTGGACCAGTTTGTCATACGAAATGTTGGAATGACTCATTTCAATTTCGTTGAGATTTTACAAATATAACTTTTATTTCGATAGAGAAACAAAGACCAGATTTCCAGTTTTTAAATTTGATATCATCATTCTACTTTACGGGTTCTCATAAGCTAACTACAAACTACCTGAAATTACAATGGTTATAAATAATGATATATCATACTTCAATGTTTGAAAGGTAATAGAGAAAACACCAAAAGATGAACGCATCCCGAATATAAGTATTACAATTTTTTTAGTTTAAGTTACCATCAATTTATATACTACCAAACTATGAAAAAGAAAAAAGGGGGTGAGAGAAGACAGAAAACAGAAAAATCTAATAAACAAAGTTAGTTTGTATGGCAACATTGATATAAGAATAAAACTTGTGCACTGTGGTAGAGTGTAATTCCATTATGGGTAAATTTTGTTTTGATAAAGTCTCACAGTGTTATACAGTAATGTTTACTGATGACGTTTCGAGCACAATTTATTGCCACTCATAATCATATCAAGGTAATCACACGACTTCCTAAATTCATTTACATAGTTCCGTTGTTTTTCTCTTGATTTTCACTTGATTTGATTGGTAATAGTATTTTCCATATTTCAGGTATACCTGAAATATACCTGAAATTATACCTGAAATATGGAAAATACTATTACCAATCAAATCAAGTGAAAATCAAGAGAAAAACAACGGAACTATGTAAATGAATTTAGGAAGTCGTGTGATTACCTTGATATGATTATGAGTGGCAATAAATTGTGCTCGAAACGTCATCAGTAAACATTACTGTATAACACTGTGAGACTTTATCAAACAAAATTTACCCATAATGGAATGTATGGCAACATGTCAACTCAAGTAGGTTAAAGTTCATCAAGTTAAAAACTTGCTTAGTGAGCTCAGCTGAGCTCACTAGTGTGTATGACTAATCAGTGTAATGAAAGTGATATGGTTACCAAAGGAGGTGAAAGATTGACTCCATTCTCTTTTTGTGTGCATAAGGTTAGTCTGTGATTGCAATCGCTTCAGCAGTAAATCTTCCTAGATTCGCTGTCCTTGATATGTTTGATATTTTGAAGGAGTTGGAAATCTTGACGACTTGACCCGTATCCAGATGGTGAGTGTCTGTTAATTGCACTTTGTAAATATCTGCTTCCTTTCAAGCATAAGTTTGTCGGAATATTCTTCGAAAACCGGATAGAGTTTTTTCTTTCTGTCCTTCCAATGTTCTGGCTACCACAAACGCAGGTAAACTTGTAAATGCAGTTAGAGGTAACATCGATAGGGTATTTATCAAGTTTCGATTGGCTTATAGAGCATGTAGTGCTGTATAGTGTCACCGGCTTGGCTTCATGGAAGCATTTCTTTATTGCTCGTTTCATCCTCTTCCCAATCTTTTGTGATACTGTCTCTCCTCTGTATTGGAGACAAGTGAACACTTTCTTCATTTCAACTGTTGGATATATATCTCTCTCACCTCTTTCTTTGCTGTAGTGGAGGATAAATCCTTTAGAACACCCGTTTTCCTTAAGGCATTTTTCAACAAAGCCTAATTCTTCTTCTACCTTGTTAGGCGAACATATTTCTTGGCTCTGTCAAACAGCCTCCTTATGAGAACCTTTGAAATAGAATGACGATATCACTTTATACTGTAAATCTAGTCTTTTTTTCTCTATCGAAGTTTAGAATGGAACCAAATTTATGAAATAATTTTCATGAATGACTATTTATACCATTGGTATCTTTCCACCTTTATGTTTAGTTGGGATTTAAGAACTAAAACTTAATATCATATTTACAATGAGTAAAGTGAAGATTATGCAATCTCCAGATGAGAGATTTATCATAGTCCCGACGTCCAAGGTGACAGAGTTTTCAGTTAAACATCAGCTTGAGTTAAATTTATGAGCTTAAAAAACCTGGGAGGTGTTCCTGATCACTGGATGCAAATTATGCTTACATCTGAGTGCATGGATAAGCTGCTCTATGAATGATTACTGAAGAGAGAATATTCTTTTCGATAAATTCATCATTAGGCTCTGCAGTTATATATACATTATAGTGAACAACATTAATGTTTAAATAACCGCGAGTCAATAATTATATTAATAGATTACAGTTCAATAGCATCAACATAATAATAAACTGAATGTCAGAAAAAACATTAGGAAAGATGATATTAAAAATTCATGAATTTATAGTCCCTACTGAATTCGTAGATATTAATATCAAGGACAAAATCAATGATATCTTTGAACATAATATCTTTATTCACAAATTTACCTCTAGTAGAAACAGTTAACTACATATGTGAACTAGTGTATAACCAACAAGTCGATAAATATCGGTATCCGTACGGAAATCCTAAAAGAATTGTTATTAAGGTGTACCGTAAATTTAAATTTCAAATTTGACGGCACACTTTACAGACAGTTGGAGGGGATGGCAATGAGCTCCCCATTGGGTTCCATTTTGTCTGATTTCTTTCTAAGTAAACTTGAAAACGAACCATTGAACAAGCTTATCAGAAAGTTCTCATTTTATTGCCGATATATGAATGGCACTTTCATTCTTTGTGTTAATGATTTGCATAAGAACACAACAATAACTGAATTCAATGAAACACATTCGATTTTTATTTTTTTTTATTTTTTTTTTATTTTTTATTTACAGCTTGATTCCACACTGTATTTTCAGTACAAGTATGGAATTTTCAGCATGGATATCGGTAGCCCAAATTTTGCAGGCCAACCTTAGATATCAGGTGTGCGCCGGCGTGGGCTCGAACCCCGGACCATGTGCATGGTCGGCGAGAGTCCTAACCACTGTGCCACCGACGCACGAAATTCACGTACAAAGAGGAATCCTAAAACAGAATTGCCTTTCTGGATGTCCTTCTTACAATAAAACCAGATGGTAGTATAAAGAAAAGTTTGCATAGATGAAGTACATGGACAGGACAATATACACATTTTCACAGCCTCGTTCCTCTCAAGTACAAAAAAATTTAATAAAGATCCTCAGCCACAGAGTTAAAAATGCATGCTCAGAAGAAGTACTTGAAGATTAATTAACCATTGTATGTGATATCTTGATTGAAAATAGCTATACCGAAGCATTTATCATGAAACACATGACAAGGAAAGCGAAAAAGAACAAACAAGAAGGCTTTATACATACGACGGCAATTCACAGGCGATATAACAAGTGAAATAATTATAAAGAAATTAAGAAAATCAGTTCAAAGAACTTTTAATGCTGGCGAACTACACGCCTTATTCTCTACACGACTGATGGTGATTCCTCGACTAAAAGATGAAGTACCTAGACTAGCCACTTCAAATTGCATCTATCAACTCAACTGCACCTGCGATGGAGTGAGTGATATCGGCTGTTGCTGTAGGAACTTGATTTTTCGTACTCGAGAACATCTCCCAGTATAACTAAGAAAGGTGTACTAAAAACCATCAACAATTTGATATATGGTTAGAGTATTATTCCTGTTAGATGTCTGTCTTCTATGAAGTTTATATCCAAACAAGTAATTATAAAGACAGTAAAGCTTTTCGCTACATTTCTTTAGCTCAGACAGGTTAATATTTCTAAACTTAGCACAATTCCTATACAGTGACACACCAAGCGGATCTAAAGAAACGAATTTAGGCAATAAAAGCAAGACCAAACACAATCTGGGAGACAGTTAAAAACCGACCGCTTAATTCCTTAGACTGTTGTATGTTTTTTAAAGAATTTTCCGTTGAACATCTTGAGCAAGCTTGAGTCTGAGTTCAATGCCAAAGAAGGCTCCCCAATATTCGAAGCACTCAGTTTAGAAATTTTTATTATATAAGCAGTATGTCAATTATTAATCAAAGTTGTCAATTCAAACTACTGGATACTTTTAGCAGATGCAGTAGTGAGTAGCAGTTTATGTGGGTAAGGTGTTTCTAGAACATGTCTGGCTTCTTTTCGTGAATTAACGCAATTTAACCACCACAATGGACGAGTTTAATACTAAACTATCTAGAAAGTAGGCATCAATTAGACTGGTATTCAACTTTTTATGTAGTTATGTTAGGCAACCCATGAAACATCACTTCTCCACACCAGAAGGCAGTAAAATAAAAAATGCATGCGTACAATGAATCCATAAACAGAGAGAGGCAGTTCTGAATAGGTTTTTTTTGTCCACTTCAATCTTTCTGTTTCTCCTGTCATAGATAAAAAAGAACTTGTTCATCTCATTCCAGGCAGCAACATTTTTCATTCCAGAATGAATCCTACTAATACGTGATAATTTCAGATTCTTTGGTGGATTTGATCATGAGTTGACATTAGTTGGAAAACCATTGCAAAACCTGAAGCAAGTACTTTGGGACTCTTCATCAGTACGCACCCACTGCCAAGGTTTGAACTCAGGACCTTTTGGTTACCAGGCGAGCTCATAGAACACTAAGCCACTGAGACCTGATCCAATAGCTATGTCATGGATTGACAGAAGTAAGAATTCATGGGCTGGCCATTGGATCACGTCCCAGTGGCTTAATGGTCTACGAGATGGCTCACCTTGTAACCAGAACGTCCTGGGTTCCAACCTCCTATGGTAGGTGCATACCGATAAACAGTCCCAAACTAGGACGGACGAAACAGCTGTCCAGTACTCCCTGAAGGTTTCCCAATGGTTCTCTAAATGACTGTCAGCTCATGATGAAATCCTACAACCGATTAAACAGAATCCCTACAAAACCAATACTTGAAAATTAAAGATTCCCCCCCCCGCACCCCCAGTATTTATTATTTAACTAACGCCTACACACAGTCAAACAAGAGTACAGTAACCTAAAAACTACTTACAACAATGCTGGATTTCAGTATTTCACTTCTATTTGAGTTTTAAAAACCAAAACAAAAGAAGATAAGAAAAATTTTTTAACGAAAATATCCATTCATATTTAACTTTATTACATCAAAAGATTCGGTAATTTGACAGACAAACTGACAGTTTAGACCACCTGCTCGGAATAAATAATAAAAAAGAACGAAGAACAAAACATACTTAACTATCAGTAATAGTCACTTATGTGCACATGTACATATATGTACATTCGCAAATGAACATGGCTAGATAGACAAAACAGTTAGAAGATTAAAACCTCACGTAGGTCGTCTTAAAAACTACTATACTACTACTATTAGTATTAGTAGTAGTAGTAGTAAATAATTTGACTTGTAGAGTGTTTAACCAACAATTTCATTCATTTTTGTTTTCCACTTTTTATTGTCTGTTAATTTAAAAAAAGACTAGGAAATTTGTAGGGATGTGTATGGAGTAAAGCGCGAAAAAAAATAATAAAATCTAGACAAAATGTCTATATATATATATATTGCTTCAAAAGTTATTTGATAACAAAACATTCAGGGGGAAAACAGGTATAAATTCTAATCTCCACCCTTCTGATTAATAGGTATATGCAAAGAAACTATGAGGTTGGATAATAACACATGAACACACATGAACCAAGATAGAGAGCACTTAATTGACTTAGTTACACACTAATATCTTCACTCTGATGGAGATATTGTCACTATCTGTGGCATGTGTGGTTTGTTATTACTGAATAATTTGATTTGGGGATTGCTTTCTTTTAAGAAACGACAAAAAATTAAAGTTTGAACAAGGCATTAAGAAGACAAATTTCGCCGCGAGATGATATCGTCATTTCGTAGTTTCTTTACAACCGCTTTACAACTAACATGGTTAACAATGATAAAATAAAGTTCATGAAAATTACTCAGTTAAATAAAAACAAAAGTACATACTAATGACCAATCATATTAAGATAGTTAAAACAATTAGTCCCTTTGATAAATTTGAACAAGGCATTAAGAAGACAAATTTCGCGAGATGATATCATTTCGTAGTTTCTTTACAACCGCTTTACAACTAACATGGTTAACAATGATAAAATAAAGTTCATGAAATTTACTCAGTTAAATAAAAACAAAAGTACATACTAATGACCAATCATATTAAGATAGGTCATGTAGTCCAGGGTAGGCGAAGATTGAAGTCTATTGATTTTTGTACACACAGTTTAGGCTGTATGTGATTAATCCAAAGTGCTTCCATCACCTTCAATAACCTTGAATTAGAGTTATGTGAAATAAATAAAAAAAAAATCCCAACGCGATTAATCTTAATAGAAATCCAGCATCATCCATTGCAAAACACTTATTAATGTCTGGTCACAAAATAAATATTAATGACTGTTTCACAATTATTTCACATAACTCTAATTCAAGGTTATTGAAGGTGATGGAAGCACTTTGGATTAATCACATACAGCCTAAACTGTGTGTACAAAAATCAATAGACTTCAATCTTCGCCTACCCTGGACTACATGACCTATCTTAATATGATTGGTCATTAGTATGTACTTTTGTTTTTATTTAACTGAGTAAATTTCATGAACTTTATTTTATCATTGTTAACCATGTTAGTTGTAAAGCGGTTGTAAAGAAACTACGAAATGATATCATCTCGCGAAATTTGTCTTCTTAATGCCTTGTTCATATTAAGATAGGTCAAGCAGTCCAGGGTAGGCGAAGATTGAAGTCTATTGATTTTTGTATACACAGTCTAGGCTGTATGTGATGAATCCCCCAAAGTGCCTCCATCACCTTCAATAACCTTGAATTAGAGTTATGTGAAATAATTGTGAAACAGTCATTAATATATATTTTGTGACCAGACATTAATAAGTGTTTTGCAATGGTTGTCACAGCAAAGAAAAACCACATCTCGAAAAGACAGCTTCTGTACCAAAGAAAGCCATCTTTATTAATCTACCATTCAAGGGCGACCAGATTATGCAGTTGACAACTCAAAGACATCGATCAGCCATCAAACGCACATTCTACGCCGCATCTCTTTTTCTCACTTGCCGAACATTTTCGATCCCTGTTCCTACGATTAAAGGACGAAATTCTGTGGACTCTACTTCAAACTGTATCTACAAGTTCACCTGCAGCTGCTGTGACACCTATATAGGTAGAACTAACAGAATGTTCCAATGTCGTCGAAAAGAACATATTCCAAAATGGCTAGTAAACCATATCGAAAATCCCAACGCGATTAATCTTAATAGAAATCCAGCATCATCCATTGCAAAACACTTATTAATGTCTGGTCACAAAATAAATATTAATGAATGTTTCACAATTATTTCACATAACTCTAATTCAAGGTTATTGAAGGTGATGGAAGCACTTTGGGGGATTCATCACATACAGCCTAGACTGTGTACACAAAAGTCAATAGACTTCAATCTTCGCCTACCCTGGACTGCTTGACCTATCTTAATATGATTGGTCATTAGTATGTACTTTTGTTTTTATTTAACTGAGTAATTTTCATGAACTTTATTTTATCATTGTTAACCATGTTAGTTGTAAAGCGGTTGTAAAGAAACTACGAAATGACGATATCATCTCGCGGCGGAATTTGTCTTCTTAATGCCTTGTTCAAATTTATCAAAGGGACTAATTGTTTTAAAAAAATAAAAGAAAAAAGGAGATAATTCGGTGGATGGTGTTGACTAGCAGCGTAATCCAGGGATAACGCGCAATTCGGCCTATTTGGGACTTATCATCTGTATGTGCCGTCTCCCCTTGATCGCAATTTCCAGTGATTGCTGATGTTCACTCTGAGGCTTGAACATACTAACCACCGTTTCAAACGCCAAAGTGTTATCCATTTGAACACTTGCGCTATAAGAGTCACCGATTGTGCAACGGGTGTCAGATATTATTTAGTTCGCTTTGGATTTTCCCAGTGATTGACTGAACAGAAATGTGTTCACCTCTGTTGACGCATTGACCCCCAATTTAGACGTTTCAAATATGTTTATGTGCGTCGGTGGCACAGTGGTTAGGACTCTCGCCGACCATGCACATGGTCCGGGGTTCGAGCCCACTCCGACACACACCTGATATCTATGGTCGGCCTGCAAAATTTGGGCTACCGATATCCATGCTGAAAATTCCATACTTGTACCAAAAATACGGTGTGGAATCAAGTTATAATCAAAAATAAAAATAAAATAAAATTAACTATAAGTCTGCATCCACAATAGTGCTTCAAGCTAAACATCAGACAACTTTGAAGCGTCTGAACTAGGAGCCAACATTTTGACGGCCGCCGAACATTCTCATTAAAATATAACCAATCAAATTAACATGAATATCAGTTGATAACTGATGCAAAACAGGAAGCTCTCGTTGACTAGTGACCTATTAGACAGCTGCTGTTCAGTGTTTATGACAATACAATTCGGGTTGGTGTTTTAGTAGGAACACTGTCCTGGATAAATCACATTAGGCTACCAAAATTTTCTATCCAAAAAGATTCATTTTATTTTCAATCTACTTCAAATTGTTCTAATCTCCTAATTACCGCAGCGGTTCGCAGTTTATAATCATGCACAATTTCAAATAAGTTTTTACCCTCTCACTGGTTTGTTCAAGGAATTGACAGAAGATTAAGGAGTAGCGCCACAGCAAACTTTGGATAGAACAATACTGCTTCAAATGCTGTATTATCGATTATTTTATTTTTTTCCAAAAGAATGGTTACTAAACAAAGAATATTCTTTTCGATAACCTCTTCTTCATCAGTTTCTTAGTATTTCACAGAATATACATATTGGATCATAAGAATTATTACAAAGACGGTTGCAGCAAAGAGAAATTTTTTTTCGACGAAGTCATCAACTAGACAGCTGTACATTCATGTATTTACGATAAATAGGTGGAAAAGTTTCAGAGTATTTTCCGATCAAGGGTGAAATTAATAAAATTACAATTATGAATTAAAATGATATTATAAACAGAGGGGTGGGGCCAGATAAAACTCAAACAAAGTAGTGTCATAGTGACTGAGAAGACTGGCATATTGTGCAATTAAGGATTAGAAATGTAGAAATAACAAAAATAGACAGGATATTTGGATAAAAAATATGGTGGGATCATAATTAATGTGACGAATAATTGTTTATGCAATCAGGGATTAAATATGTAGAAATAATAAAGTGGCAAAATAGACAGGAAGTTCGGATATGAAAATGTGGTAGAGTAAATGCGGATTAAGAAAACTTACAAATAACATGAATAAACAGAAAGTTTGCAAAAGAGAATCAACAGGATGTTACTAGAAGAATTACCTGTTTATGATGGCCGTGGCAGGAACAATGGTTGGACGTATTTCTTTTCGATACAAAGCATGAGTTTGAGCTTTTGGATAGCTATAGCCTCGGCTATGCCCAGATGTCTTAATTTAACCACCTTTGATATGTTTGATTAAATCTTGTATATTACTTTGAAGGATTTTTCGAATGGTGTTGAATGTCCTGAATTGACCAGATGTTCTGTCACTGAACTATATACACGTTTTTGGTCTTTTTTTACTAGCCAGGCTGTATAGTGTTCATGAGCGCGTTTTCTATTACTATTTCGTTTCTTGACATCCTCAGGGGAAAGTAGGGCTTCAAGCTACGGCTTCAAAGTTTCGGTCGCAGTGGTTTTGTTTACAGGGTGTATTTGTTAGCCACATGCCCAACCTTCTCTATGTATCGACCTTACGACCAGTGTTTTAAGAGCGCGTCGGCCGGCGGTCGTACCTCGGAACGCGTACGTGGTCAGCGAGCGTCTTACCATTGAACTGCCGATGTTATATACATAACAGTGAATGAATTAGTGTTATTAACAACGGTTATGTTGTTTAAATAACATCAAGTCAATAATAATGTCAATCAACTACAGTTCGATAGCTTCAACATAACAATTCACTGCATGAAGATCAGAAAAATTAAGAAAAATAATGATAGAAATTCATGAATTTCTAGTCTCTATTGAAGGTCGGCCAGGGTAGTAGTAGTGATTGGCAGAGCAGATTATTTTGATGACTGACGGAGTATGTGTCTGGAACCTTCATATTTTACTTCTTATTTATAACCATGAATGTACGGCCTAGTTACTAATTTCGTTGAAAAGAAAGAAACGTCTTCTCTACAACTGTCTTCCTGTTTCATTTCAAACTCTGTTTTATCCTTTTACGTTCCCAGTAGAACATAGGGATTGAACATACAGACTTGAAGTTTCTGTAGCAGTGGTGATTATTTCTACAGAATGGGGTTGCTAGCCTCTCAATCCCAACTTTTCCTCTTTGCCATTCTTACTACTGACTAAGCGAGGTAAAGGAGTGCGTCTGTGGCCGGGGATCGCACCCTGGACCACCTGCATAGTCGGTGAGCATCCTACCACTGTGCCACACATATATTTATTTTACGTGATTGTTTTGTTCTTTAATAATAATAATAATAATTTGCTTTATTCCAAAACAATACTTGTGATACAGGATAGAATTCTCAGCATTTCACTACAGTATTGCATACAATTAGTACATTATCAATAAATAAAGTTCTACATAGATTAAGGAAATTTCAGTTCATTATGACAACAACATATTTGCATGTCGGTAGCAAAGCCAAAGGTGAACCGAATGTCTGAGGGTGTTGGAAAAGTAGATTCTAACATATTAACTGGCTTAAGCGGTAGCAAAAAGGTCAAGGTATACAGAGTGTGAAGGAACGAAGAAGAATGTTTTATAAGCAGAGCTTGTAGGGAAGGGAGAAACAAAATAGCACGTAACAGAAAAAAGACAAAAGGAAAAGAAAGAAAACGTTGTACCTATAAATGATTTGAGTTGGAAAGACGAGATCCAGTTGTTCTACTAACTATTTAATAAGTTATAGGTATCACGCCTAATGCTTTCTTTATCGCACAAAACACGAGCTAAGTAGGGTATGGTTGAGTTTTTGTACTTTCTAGTGCGAGCATATAGTTTTCTATATAGGCTTCTGTTCCTGCCTGATGAGATATATACAAGGGGAGAGTTGTGAATGAAGAGGGCGGTGTGAGTTAGATAAAATGGATTGAGCCCATATTTCACATGAGTTCATATGCCTGTCGATCAGAATATTAACATGCTGGTTAAATGCACGTTGCTTACCCTGTTAACAACCTTTAACATCCTCCGTATTAAGATACAGTCCTTCTTTAGTAGCCCTCGAAAAACTAAGGGGGGACAACAGAGAATAATAGGCAGGGTGCAAGAGTTATCGAATCGTAAGAGTAACGGTTGGGTTATTCCAGAATGTCTTAACTTCTTGATGAAGAAGGTAAGACGAAATATTTTCTTAGAAATCATCAAGATATGAGACGACTAGAAAAGATCAGCAGATAGAATGACGCCAAGATATTTAATTTCCCACTTGGTCTCTATTTCAGTGTCATTTGTGTTGCAGACCTCGTGAGTGCTAACCAGTTTGTTTAGGTCAGATTTGTGCCTAAAGGTGAAATTAACTGTTTGGCATTTGGAGGGGTTTAAGGTAAGACCGTTTTCCTTGGACCATTGGCTGATTTCTGATAAAAAGCCATTTAGTTTAGAGCAGTCACTTTGACATTTGACAGGCAAAGATACAGTTAGGTCTTCAGCATATTTGATAAAATTAATGTCATTTGAAGATGGTAGGTCATGTAGAAAGAAAGAAAAGAGAAGTGAGGAGAGTACAGCACCTAGGGGGACACCAGCTTCAGTGAGCACAGCAGAGGAGGATTCGCCTTTGTATGCGATGTACTGCATTCTGTTTGAAAAGTAGGAATGCAACCAGTTTGTAACCCAGGACTCAGTTTGTGTCATAGAGAGCTGCTTATTTAGCAAGAGACATCTAGGTACAGAAAGCAGAAGTGAAGTCGAGAAACGTGCAGCGGATGTATTTGGCACCTTTATCTAATGATGAGACGATACAGGCAAATTGTTTGCGGTCTTCAAAGCTGGCTGGCTAGCGTTCTACCGCCAAATCATCAACGCTATTCAGTGTGAAATTTCTCATACCTCTGTCAGGTTGGTTTTAGTCTAACAAATAAATATTTATATGCATATGTTACCTGACTACTAATCACTTTCCTTGATGCCTACAATGTCTTGTTTCAATTCATCCTGAATATCAGCATGCTGGCGATATTTTTCTTTTATAAATTAACATTATATTACTTTGTTGTATTTAAAGTGTTTACCTGATTATAAGATATTTTTTGCAAAGATTAATAATAATAATAATGTTCTAACATATACACATACACACATATGCATATGAATACAATTCAGGACAGACAATGAACAAGTTATTTAGGCCGGAAAGAAAGCGCAAATCATATTGTGAAACGAAAAATTGTCCTCCGAAAGCTTAAAATCTTAATAATAATAATAACGAGAACAACAGGAACAATAATGCCAACAGTGATTAAATCTCACTCTCACTCCCACTCTCCCTCTCTGAATACAAGAATGAAGATGTATTGTGTACAACGTAGAACACTATGGTCATTAATCATAATTTTCTGTTGTAGTCAAAATCATTTTTTGATAATAATCATTTGTCTAACCATAGAATTCAATCATTTCATTGTGATACTACGCTAGAAACACGATTAGCTTAGTCATTAACGCACATATCCACACACACACATCCTTACACACACACATCCACACACACACACACAAAATGATACCCACTACACTCCATATTTTGCCATTTCTTTTCTGTTTATTCACCCCATTTCTCTGCCTTACATTTTGATCTTCACATATCTAACTAAGCATGCATTACACATGCATATATATATGTATATATCCTAACGTCATTTCACTTCATTTGAAACCTCCTCCCCGTTTGCTGTATGTACAATTCCACTTAAATCTACATGTTGTACATGTAAAATGCTTGTATACATAGTACTAATTTATTCACTTATAAACACCATTAACATCAAAGGTTAAACGTCAACCACGTGTCATACATTTGACAAGAGTAATTTGTCAACATCAAACAAATAAACAGACAGACAAAAAAAAATGTTTTAGGCATTCATTCATTTAACAATTAAGAAGCTTTCTTCTATTTCTATTTCTATTTCTATTTTCCTCTTTCCTTTAATCGTTTTATTTGATTGGTTAGTTTTGGTTAATTTCCCCTTTTAAATAAATATGAGTGGATCATAATTAGGGCAAGTGTACACACGAATGTGTGGGTGTGTATGTGTGTATGTGTGTGCATCCATTATACACAAAAGTAAATACACATTTATACAACATTTATAAGTAGTATATATAAAATATGAATGTTAAGTGTAAATAGAAATCTGATAGATAGATAAATAAAAAAAATGTTTTCAAGAGTTTGGTTTGTAAGGATTAGAAATTGGCTGTCAGTGGCTGAATGGTATACGATCCAGCTAGCTAGCTTTCCTTGTAACCGGAAGGTCCTAAATTGGAACCGCAGTGGTGGTGGTGGTAGTGGTGGTGGTGGGCGTGTACTGCCCATGATTCCTAAAGTAGGCTGATTAAAATACAGCTGGCTGTCCAGTACACCCTCCAAGTGGTTTTCAATGGTTCTCTAACTGATGTCAATCTGTGGTGGTTAAAGTCGTATAAATAAAAATGTGTACTAATGTCAAAACAGAAGAAAAAATTATTATTACTATTATTATGATTACTAGTGGTAATAATAAACATTTTAAAAAACGACAAATTCAAAACAAACAACGGCATGTAATTTCACTTCCATTTTGATATACATTTTTCCATTTCATTTTAAGTAGCTTTAAAATCCCCATTGATTCATATGAAAAAGAGAAGACGTTCAGCGAATGGACTCTTTTCAACGCCAAATTCATTCTCATAGCTGTACAATCGCATTTATATATAATTATTTGTGTGTGTGTACATGGGGTTTCTCAAGTTTAGATAATTGATCAGGTAATACAAGAATGATCTAATATGGAAACAAGGTTAATCCGACGGCAACTAAAGTGAGATTGAGTTATTAAGTTAGATGACGTAATGTAATTGACTGAAATGTTTCAACTTAGGTCAGGTTAGCAACAGAGGTAATTACAGGTAGCTACCACTGCTGGCCTTATCAGTGTGTATTTATCAATTCAACTGCTCGTATGAAGCTAGGTATGTCGGCCGTACCCAGCGTTCCCTTTCCAAACGTATTGCCGAACACTTACCAACATGCAATCAATAGTGTTCTCTAAGCTGGTTGGTTTAGTTGCGTTGCTTGCGTCATCCATCTAGACAACAACTTCAGCGCTGTATTAAGCATAAATTGAAATGATTTATTTCAGGATTTCATCATGAGCTGACATCAGTTAGAGAACCATTGGAAAACCTGGGAGTACTGGACAGTTGTTTCGTCCTAGTTTGGGACTCTTCAGCAGTACGCACCCAACGAGATTCGAACCCAGGACCTTCCGGTTGCAAGGTGAGCTCGTATACCATTAAGCCACTGGGACCCGATCCAGTACTGTCCAGTACCCCCAGGTATTCCAATGGTTCTCTAACTCATGTCAGCTCATGATGAAATCCTGAAACCAATCAAATCCCTACAAACCAACACTTGAAATGATTTAAATTTTTCTAATGAGTGATATAATTGCTAAATACTGCGCTGAAGATGTTGTCTAGAAGGATGACGAAAGCTGCGCAACTAAATCAACCAGCTCAGAGAACACTGTTAATTGCAAATCATCCACCTGAGCTACAAATCTTCTCTACTTACCTACATGGTTTTACAAAGGAGAAAAACGATGCCCCCGCAGCTCCATCTCAGAACATCTGATAGAATCCGGACACCAAGTTACACCCCCCAAACAAACTACAGAGTAAGAAGTAGTCTTCCTAAAGGTGTACGAATCAGACTTCTTCAAACTGCAGAAGTAATGGCGATTCACTTGCTAAGTCCTGAAATCTTTTCGTACAGAAGTACTTCATTCAATCACTACACTTGCAGTGGACGTAATCCATCTTATTACCCGACAAATAAATTCTACACAATCTTTTTTCTGTCTCTTCATTAGTATTATTCTGTCTTTTCGGTTGTAATATTTTACATTTTCAACTTTCTTGTTCTCTACCCACACTCGATTTAATTTTTACACCTCACTACCACTGTTACTGACTTGATCAACGCTCAGTTTCTAGTCATTTATGTTATGTCATCCAATTTATTTGCTCAATTTCAGTTCTAATTTAAATGGCATCATTCTCTACCCCACTTCTTCTTAGTCTCTACCTGTATTTACCTCTGTTGCTAACCTAACCTAAGTTGAAACATTTTAGTCATTTACATTACGTCATCTAACTTAATAACTCAATCTTACTTTAGTTGCCGTCGGATTAACCTTGTTTCTATATTAAATCATTCTTGTATTACCTGATCAATTATCTAAACTTGAGAAACCCCATGTACAGACACACACACACAAATAATTATATATAAATGCGATTGTACAGCTATGAGAATGAATTTGGCGTTGAAAAGAGTCCATTTGCTGAACGTCTTCTCTTTTTCATATTTTTTTTTACAATAAGAAAACTGAAACTATTCAACAATTCAACGTTTTCTTCATGAAAATATTTCTGGTGACTGTATAATTAAAAATAAGTATTTCACTGTATAGGCCGCAAGTGAACTAAGTCGTAGTGTGGTGAGAGCAGGCTGCTAGCCGATTGGTTGACACTAATCTACGTTCATGTCTAGGTCACTAATATGGGCCGTGAGAAAATATGAGCAAGGCTGATTCAGCAACCAATCACAGCAAAGTTAACGTGGCAAAATATGATTCGCAGATAGAGAACTCTATTTGTCAAAGAATCCCGAAACAACCAATCAGAAGCCTGCGTTTGTCTGCAACCAATCAGATGACTGCGCTTTTTCTACTTGCATAAGCAATAATAATGTATGTGAAATATATATAAAAACGTGTTGATTTTCATAATAAAACGATCTGTTGCCTGGCCCTTGTCTTCTGTTGTTACAATAGTACTAAGGGTATTGAGTCCTCTTCCATTGGCTCGAAGATTGTCTATAAGCTTTCTTCTCCTCAGCATACGATCTCCCCCTATGTCACACTTGGACCTGCGCCCAGCTAATCGTTTCTCACCCGTTTTTCCAGTTGAATAATGGCCTCGAGCTCGATGCCACTCAATGGATGGTCTTCTCCGCATGAGTCAAATCCATCCCCGTTTTCTTCGTTCTCCGGGTTTTATTGTTGCTAACTTTTCCCTCTGGCCAGCCGGCCATTTGATCTTCACTATGCAGCCAGTGAAGGGGGGCAGCTGTTGATAAAATTCTCTTGGTAGGCGTTGTAAGTATAAATCAATTTTCTGACCTCACTTCAAGAAAGAGAAATCAAGTCAAGCATTAAAATACCATGGAATTGTTATATTCTGTCACCATTCTTGGTCGGTCATTTTATTATCTTGTCAATCTTTAAGAAGATGTTTCATCTAACCTTCTACGTTAGGTAGGGTATCAATTAACCTCTACATTTACAGTTTGTTAACTCTTGCTTCTTACGTATTGTTTTTTATTGCTCCGCCTCCCCAAAGTCTTTCCTATATTACTTGAAAGGGATTGTATTATACTTCAAGTGGTATTCAAGATTGTCAGTAAGGTAGGCAAATAGTGTACCACTAAGTCAGCTTGGTACTTTTATACTTTAAAGACACCTTAAATCGTGTACGAAGTGTCGTTGAGCAAATTAGACGCAATTTTATACTAAATGCTGAGAATACCACACTGTATCACAAGTACTGTTTCTACCCCCCCTGTTGACTAAACAAAGATAACTAATCAACAGCAACAACAACAACCAGCTCCAATCATTATCAGTGGAAGAGATCTGACAGAGATTATTTCCGTCAATGATCCAGCCAGGAAGCACGGTTTCAAGTACAGTTGAAGGAATCGATGAAGATGTCAAAACCATTCAGAATCAGGAAGACAAGATACGCCTTCATCAATTTGAAACCAGTTTGGAAATCTTCCTCTGTCACTTAGTAGAAGGAACAAGATTCGCATTTTTAACACTGATTTGAAGTCATTTTTCTTCTATATGAGTCAGAAACTTAGCATGGCACGAAGACGATTTCCAACAGGCTGTTGCAGACTTTCATCAACACTTGCCCACTTTGCTGGCTTCATATTGAAGATCAAATGACCAGGCAGAAAGAATAAGCAACAAGAAACTATGAAAGGAAACAAATCAGGCGCGAGCCAACCACTCAAAGATGTGTAGGAGAGATCGGAGATGAATCAGACATACATTGAGGAGACAACCGATTGAAATCGTACGCAATGCAAGTCGGTGCTCAAGTGAAATGCAAATGGGATGAGACGAGTGGGTCGTTGGTATGAGGGTGACATGGAGGAGATCGTGTGAAGGAGAGATGAAAGAGTGCTGTCAATCGTGGACTCAGCTGCAGAGGACAGCAAAAAACAGAACAAAGTGAATAATATGTGTCGTTGAAGTCTTATGTTCAACTTGGAATGCAAGAGAATAATAATATTATTACATAGAACTGAGTTTGGCGCGCTTTTTGATTAGTGCAATACATTTTGCCTAGATATATAAAACTCTCATTTCTCTGTTTTTTCTCACCACGAAGTTCTGAAAATTATTGCAATCCGTTTACTTTCGAACACTAAACCTGTGGATATAATATTGTCGCCTACTAATACCTATAACAAAGTGTTTGACATTTTGTGACCTCTTAACACTAACTCATATCTGTAATTGTATATATTGTTGGATTTATATGTTCAAGTTGGCCCAAGTTAGTGAGCCTATGGTTTTGGTATCATTTTAGTTAACTGTGGTCAGATGTATTGTATGTTATTGTATTGTATTGTTGTTGTCGCTTTTTTCCCTTTTCGCAGTGAATTATTTTCCTTTTTCTGGTGTTGTTCTAATTGTTTTATCCCTTGTTTTCCGATTTTAAGGGGAGCAACCCAAAAGGTCGCTTCTCTCTAAACTTTGTCTTAATGTAACAATTCCTTTCTCAGGCGTGAGGCTAGCAACCCCACCCTGTAAACAAAGCTGCTACAGAAACTTCAGCACGATGAATCTCTTTGCGCCAATAGAAAAGTCTGTGTGGGGACATGGAACGTCCGAACTATGTACGAGAATGGGAAAGCTGCTCAGATCGCCAACGATATGAAAAGATACGGAATACAAGTGCTGGGAATATGTGAAAGCAGATGGAATGGGAGTGGACTCACCAAATTGCCAACGGGTGAGTCAGTGATCTACTCTGGTCACCCAGAAGATAACCACATGCACACCGAGGGCATGGCTATCATTATGTCACCAACGGCAACGAAGGCCCTGATGCCATGGAAGGCGATCTCGTCTAGGATAATGACCGCCAGATTCAACTCCAAAGGAAGGAAAGTGTCAGTTACACAATGCTATGCACCTAAAAACAACGCAAACCTCGGAAAGAAAGAAGAATTCTACAGACAACTACAGGCAGCAGTGGACAATACTCCAGTTGGTGATATTTAAATACTAATGGGAGACATGAATGCCAAACTGGGACCAGACGACACAATAAGAGAACTCATCATGGGTAGAGAAGCTCTCGAAGAAATGAATGAAAATCGAGAACTCTTTGCCGACTTCTGCGCCTTCAACGAACCGGCGATCAGTGGCAGTGTATACAAACACAAAGATATCCACAAGGCTACATGGGCGTCACCAGATAGACGAATCAAAAATCAAACTGACTTCATCTCAATGCTGCTCAAGGAAGTGAAGGCTCAGCCTACTGGACACAAAAGCAAGAAGAGGAGCAGACGTTGGCTCAGACCACTATCTCGTACAAGGGACAATCCAAATCAAATTAAAAGCTTTCAGGGAAACAGGAGCTGTAGATAGACCACAAGCCAAGTTCAACACTCAAAAGCTGAAGGACCAGGCTACAAAGTACATCTTCATTGCAAGCATAAGGGACAAAGCCGAGACACAAATCAACACTGGCAAAGAGGTTGGCGTCGAAAAGCACTGGGACAACTTGAAAACGGTGTGGAGTCAAACCTGCATGGAAGTTCTAGGCAGAAAGAAGAGACAGGACAAACAGTGGCTCACTACGGACACTTGGAAACTAATAGAAGAGAGAAGGACAGTGAAACAAAAGATTATACAGTGCACTGATGAGCAAAAAATCAGGAGTTGAATGCAAACTACAATACGCTGAACAAAAGAGTAAAGAAGAGTGCTAGGGAATACAAAAGAAAATATTATGAAGCCATGAAAAGTGAAGCAGAACGAGTTCAAGTACAGGCAAAGGAGAACTCGCCACACTCCATCAAACAACTAGGCACCTATCGGGCAAAAGTTCGACACAGATTAAGCCAGTAAAGGATGACAACGAAAAGTCAATCACCAAAGAAGTAGAGCAGAGAGAAAACACTGGGCTGAACACTTCAAAAGACTTCTAAATCGACCGCCACCTACAACGCGCCCAACAATACCAACAACGGAAGCATAATTACCAGTGAACATCGACCCCCGACAAAATCAAAAGTCCTGAATGCAATCAAGATGCTAAAAGCTGGAAAAGCAGCAGGACCAGATGGAATCACAGCAGAAACATTAAAGATGGACCCAGAGACAACAGCGGACTTGATGATGCCGTTACTGGAGAAGATGTGGAAAAAGGGCGAGGTACCCGAGGATTGGAAGAAAGGATACTTATTAAAACTACCAAAGAAAGGAGACTGAAGTCAATGCAAGAACTGGCGCGGAATTATGTTCATGTCCATCCCAAGCAAAGTACTAAGCCGCATCATCCTGGAGAGAATCAAACAAGCCTTGGACGAGAAACTTCGACCGCAACAAGCTGGATTCAGGAGAAACAAATCATGTATCGATCAAATCGCCACACTACGGATCATCATTGAACAAAGCCTAGAATGGCAGTCACCTCTCTATCTCAACTTCATTGACTTTGAAAAGGCCTTCACCAGACACCGTCGATCGAGAGGTGATTTGGTAACTATTTCGCTACTACGGGGTCCCATCGACAATTATACATCTCATCCAACAGTTATACGACAATGCTGCATGACAAGTAACCCACAACGAAAAACTTACGGAAGCCTTCAAAGTGAGGACGGGAGTGAGGCAAGGCTGTCTACTATCGCCAATGATCTTCCTAATTGCAGTACATTGGATAATGCGACAGACAACGGGCAGCGAGGAAACAGGCCTAAAATGGACTCACATAAAAAGAGACTTGGAGGATCTGCACTTCGCCCACCGATGATATATGTCTGATTTCCCACAAACTAGAAGATATGCAAGTGAAAAGCAACAAGTTGGCAGAAGAAGCATCAAAGGTAGGACTTCAAGTGAACATAGATAAAACAGAGGTGATGAAGATTCCTGGCCAACACCACTAACAGCAACAACAACAACAGGCAACAATCAGCCGGCATAAATGGAAGGAACCTGAAAGAAACAACCTCCTTTACCAACCGACCTGGGAAGCATCGTTTCAACTATAGGCGCACTTAACTGACGAGGATATCAAAGCCAGAATCGGAAAAGCAAGACAAGCTTTCATTTCTCTTAAGTCTGTGTGGAGGTCAACAGCACTCAGCATGAAAAATAAGATCCGGATTTTCAACTCCAGTGTCAAGTCAGTGCTACTATACGGATCAGAGACTTGACCAGCGCCTCATAAAAAGCATCTCAAACAAACTTCAGACCTTCATTAACAGTTGTCGTGGCTCAATACTCAAAATCAGATAGATGGCCAGCCAGAAAAGATCAGCAACAGGGATCACAGGCAATGACCGAACCAACCAGGAACCGATTGTGAAACAAATAGGCAGGAAGAAATGGAGATGGATTGGCCATACGCTGAGGAAACCATCGAGTGACATTACTAGATAAGCCATCGCTCGAGTGGAACCCGAAAAGGAAGCGATGAGTTGGCCGTCCAAGGGTGACTTAGAGGAGGTCATGTGAGGAGGAGATGAAAGCATGTGGGCAGACTTGGAGTGGGGTGAAAAAGTCGGCAGAAAACCGAAGGCAATGGAGACGCGCAGCTGAAGACCTATGTTCCTCTAGGAATTAAAAGATATAATAATAATAATTTTGTAGAGATTTTATTTGATTGCATGGTGGATTTCATTATGAGATGACGTCAGTTAGAAAACCACTGGAAAACCTGTAAAGGGTACTGGATAGCTGTCTCGTCCTAGGTTGCGACCCTTCATCAATGCTCACACACTGGGGTTCGAATTCAGGACCTTCTGATTACAAGGCAACTTCGTAGACCATTGAGCCACTGGGACCTGATCCAATGGTCCTTGAATTCTAACTTTTGCCAGTTCACGACATAGCACGACCATTTCGCAATGTTTTGTTCAATGAGTTACTGCCTCATCTTCAACTTACTGTACCCTATTTGTCCATCTGTCATTTGCCAATGCATAAAAATAAAACACCGCTTGTATTATTATTCAACGACTACTTCTCCCCACTCTCTCTCTCTCTGTCGTCATGATTTCAACTTTCATTTTTAAGTTCATTTATCGCCTAATAATACAAGTGCTTATTTGATCAAACGAAGCGAAAGACACCGTTTTTCAGACAAATACTAACAAAATAAGATAAAACAAGAGAAGCCACCTTGATAGATGTCAAATCTAGATAAAATAACCCAATAAAATTTATTGTATAGACATATTTGTATATATATACGCTTTCGTTTTATTTTATATTTTCCACAGAACACTTCAATCACGTTCAATTCAGTGTGTTCGTTTATTTTTCATCTTTCCCCACTCTCTCTCCCTCGCTCTTTGTTTAAAACAAAAGAAAGGAGACAAAAAATGGCGGAAAATGTTTTTCCAATCTTTTAATCAGGACAATTACGGCAAACATCTTAATTCATGGTGGTCTCCGATTATGTGTCTGTCTCCCTCCTTATTGTCTTCTCCACTTTCCATAATTTTCTCTTGATCCATTCTCCTCTTCTGTGGTTTTGTCTTCTCTTTCCACCTTCAAATTTGTGAGGGTTATTCAATTCTCTTTTTTTTTCTACTGTTTTTTCAAATTTTACTTCTGTTAACTGATTGGTACTATTATTATTATTACTATCACTACTACTTTAGTACGCTTATATTTCGCTTTGATCAGGCATGATCTACGCATGTGTGTGTGTCTACATATGCACACAACCAGCATCTCTTCTGATTAAAAGCCTAACAACCAGATGTTACCCTATCCTACTTACTACGACTACACAAAATAAAAAAACACCCAGGAAAGGGTAAACTAAACAACCATACGAATATAATTTTTTAAATGAAGCTTGTTAGGTGAATAGATTAGAAATGTATTTATATATGTATATATTAATACATTGTATGTATGAAACCGACGAAATGAACTACACTCACAAGTGTAGTCTGTATATTTCCATATACGTATATATACGTATATATATATATATATATTTAAATATGGATAAAACTAAATGCTTTGAATCGACCACCAACCAACTTTGTTTGAAAGAATAAAACAAATTTTACCGCCTTTTGAATGTGTTCAATTATTTACATGTATATACGTGTATATTCTTCATTTTTAATTGTATGACAAGTGGATGCATCTAAAAGACAGATGAATAAAACGAATGAAATAAATAAATAAATAAATAGAAAAATGTCTCATCTAATAGTAGTAGATTTTCTTCAAAAAGAAAGAACCTATAATCTTTTTGAAGTTTATTTATTTTTTTTTTCAGAGGAACTTAACGATTGTTTTCTTTCTGTCTGTTCTGAACAATATTCAAATATGAAACCAGTCGGAAATACCAGTTACCAAGATTAGGTATGCTATTCTGCACTATATCTAACTCCGATTATTACATTATATTATTAATTCTATTATTCCTTTGGCTTCCGAGTGAAACATTGGGCTTCAACAAGACATCTCCACTTTGTTCTATTCTCTGCCATCCTCTCCAGTTGGGTCCACGATTACTCATTGTGTTTTATCTTTTTTTGGTCGGTCCCCATACCGGGTAAAGAAAGAGGTTGGGTGTGAGGCTAGCCACCCTACCCCACACAAAACGAATCAAACTGCCACAGAAATTTACTCCGATCACCCAGACGACCATCTAACTCCGATTATATGATTGCTATTATTATCGTTCCCTTGGGTTTCGAGTGAAACATAGATTTTTGTCCTATTCTCTGAGGTCCTCTTCACACGATCTCCTCTAGGTCATCCTCGAACACACACCCTAACTCGTTGTGTCCCATTTGCTTTCGATTAGAGCGATAGCCTGGCGCCAAATGTCATTCGAAGATCTCCTCAGCGTGTAACCGATTGAACTCCGTTTTCTTTTGCATACTTGTTAAGCAATCGGTTCTTAGTTGGTCCGCTCTCACGGTTTCTTGGCGCTAATTCTTTCTTGCCATTTGGTATTCAGTATGGAGTGTAGGCAGTTGTTGATGAAAATATGCAGCCTGTTGTTGGAAATGCTTTTGGTAACGCACACGCCAAGTTTCTGACCCATATAGAATTACTGATTGCTGTAGCCAGGAAAATGCGACAGGCAGTAGGCAACGAGGAAACAGGCACAAAATGGACCCAAAAAAATACTTGGAGGATCTGGACTTCGTCGATAGCATATGTCTGATTTCCCACAAACTGGAAGATATGCATGTGAAAAGCAATAAGTTAGCAGTAGAAGCATCCAGTGAAGATAGAACTTCAGTTGAACATAGAGAAAACTGAGGTAGTTGATGAAGATTCCTGGTCAACAGCAACAGTAGCGACAACAGACAACAATTAGCATAAATGGGAGGGATGTGAGAGAAGCAACCTCCTTCACCTACCGACCTACCTCGGAAGCATCGTTTCAACTGCAGGCAAAAGGAAAAGATTAGGATATCAAAACGAGGATCATCGGGGAAGCAAGGCAAGCTTTCATTTCTCTTACGTCTGTGAGGATATCAACAGCATTCACCATGAAAATGGAAATAAGATCCAGGTTTTCAACTCCAGTGTGAAGCAACTGCTTCTATTTGGATCAGAGTCTTGGCGCGTCATTAAAAGCACCTCAAACCAACTACAAACCTTCAACCACAGCTAGCTGTCTTAGCTCAGTACTGCTCAAGATCAAATGCCCAGCCAGAAAACATCATTGTCAGAGATCTCTGGCAATGAACGAACCAACCAACCCAGCAGGAACCGAACGTGCAAAAAATATGTAGGAAGAAGTGGAGGTGGATTGACCATACTGTGAGAAAACCATCAAGTGAAATCACACGCCAGGCCATTGCTCGAGTGAAACTTGAATGGGAAGCGGCGAGTTTGTCGTCAGTGTGAGAGTGATATGGGGAAGGTCATGTGAAGAAGAGGTGAAAGCATTTGGGCGAACGTTGAATCAGGTGAAAATGTTGGCAGAGAACTGAACGCAGTGGAGATGTGTGGGTGAATCCCTATGTTCCTCTAGGAATTAGAGGAAACAATAATAATAATAATAATATACGATAAAAACCATCTGTTTTTACAATCATCACTCTGTTGTATTGGGTGCAATCAAGTTATCTGCCTTCAACTAACTACGATCGATTCACACCATGATTAGCATCAACAAACCAAACAAAATTGTGATCTGGAATATACTACTGATTGATTTAAGTAGTTGCTTGCTAAGCACTTCTGAGTGATCTGATGGTTTCATTACTAGCATGTAACAACGACGTATCATCCTCAAAGATCGCAAGGAAATTCCCTTTACAATATATAATGTCTCTGAAATAACGGTCAGAATATGAAAAACCATTAAAAATAAACATACCACACAAGTCAGAACAATCACATCATTCACCAATCAGCACACCAAAGGATTCATCAGCAAAACAAGCCAAAATCAATAAATTACATATACTGCGATAAATACTACACTGGTCAAGGAAAGTGTCCTTTTCGAATCAGTATCCAAAAAAGCATATATTAAGCGTGGAAAGACAAGACATGCTGTATTCTTTCATACATATATGTGTAAACAATCATGGATACCAGTTTGATTAGGAGAATGTAGAAATTTTAAACAGAGGAAACACCAAAAATGCCAGGGAATTTTCTAGAAGTATGGTACTCAGATGACTAGGCGATTAAGAAACGCATTACTATAGATTAAATTTAATGACTAATAAAAGGTGAATCACATGACGGGAAAGTCTAAACTCCAAAGATGATCCGTGTAAATTGACAACCAATCACAACAACTGTTGTCAGAACATACAATTATTAAAATAATTTCACTTCATATCAAAGCCTGCACTGATGATGCTGTCTAGAAGGACTCACCTAAATCAAATAGCTGAGAGGACACAGCCAAATTAGAATCATCCACACGAGCTACGAATCTTCTCCATTATTACTAGTACACATATTTCAGTTCATAGTAGTCTGCTTAACACCACCAGATTGACTTACTTTTACATAACATTATAACTCTGATATTGATGTGGGGATCTACAGAACTCAGCACAAAGGATAAGATCACAAAATACATTTCCAACAGCTTGTTGTAGACTTTCTTAAACTAATGCCTTCGCTGGCTCCAGTAGTGAGAATCAGATAGCTAGCCAGAAACGATAAACTTCAAATGGCTGCATTGGTGCAGTGAACCAGTCAAGGATATACTGCTCATGAAATATGCACAGAGAAATGAAGATAGATTGGACAAACTTTCAGAAGACGGTTGATTAAAACCAAATGACTACTTCATGAGTGCAATGTGAATGGGAAGCGAACGATTAGTTGGGTCTGGTGAAGAGTATAACATGGAGACTATGTAAAGAGAAAGTGAAAGCTTGTAGGCAGTCGTCGAAGTAGTCGAAGATGATGGTAGAAAGGTGACTACACTGAAGATGAGCCCCTTTTATTACACTCGGAAGGTAAGGAACAAACGAAGTTGACAATAATCGTTTACATCCTACGTTTTTCAGGCAAATCATTCCCACTATCGAAGTTGTAAACCACAATATTTAGTTATTTCATCTAATCAAGTTTCCAAGGGTTTCATTCTGATCTGAGACCCATCAGCAGTATGTATACACTGCAGGGGCTCAAACGCAGGAGAGAAGCTGCCACATAGACCACTTAGCTAATGGGACTCGATTTAATGGCCAATCAGTGGATTCTAACTTTTACCCAATCGTAACTTTAGCGCGATTGGCACCATCTAATGTCATCAGCTAGTGTTTGTCCTCAGTCGCAACCTGCTGGTGGACCCCAATCACCAAGACGTCTCACTATAACTCCAGAAAACTTCCTCTTGTATGTGGCAATTCACTAACAAGCATCAGATTAATTTTTAGGAGTTTGTTTGCAGCTTAGCTTCTTTTTTATGTTTGACAGTGGACTGATATCATTTCGAAGCACAAATTAATACAACTTTATAGATACTAAAGCTTTTAAACAAATTGAAATTACTACAATTTGTGATGCAATCTCCGAGAAAGACAAGTTTTCGACTTTGCTTCACTAAGCTTGACATGAGACTTGAGAATGCAGTTGATCTTCTTTATTGTCACTCAGGACTTGAATTTTATGTCTTCTTGAGTAGTTTTGTATGGTAGACTCCACATAACACTTTTTTTCATTTTTTCAGTTTTATTTATTTATTTATTTTTTAATTCTTATTTTTGCAACACACTTTCAATCTTTTGTTCTCTAGTTTCCTATCAATTGGTCCCTAAATAATTATTCACTACTTAACTAAATGGTCGTCAACTCTCCCGATCAAAGGAGACTTTTTTGAAACATTGTTATCTGATGCTCACTAGTGACTGGCAGCAAGATACAGTTGACTGAAGTTCTGGTGAGAATTCGTGACCAGTGGTGTCCACCAACAGTTTGGCAGTGAGGAAAACTACTCACTGATAGCAGTGGCTGATGGTCACACTTAAATCACGAATTGGTAGAAGTTAGAACTGATAGGCTGACCATTGAGTCGAGTTTCAGTAGCTGAATGGTCTAAGAGCCAACACTCCTTGTGACCGGAAGGTTGTGGGTTCGAGTATGTTAGTGGGTGTGCAGTGCTGATGAGTCCCGAAATTGGATGAAGCGCCCATTCAGTATTGCATGGTTTTCAGAGGTTCGCTAACTGATACAAACCCACGGTCATACTTGGAATAAATTAAATCCCTACAAACTAACTCTTGAAAATTTTGATTACTCATACGCTTCGATTTATTTTGTTACCAACTTACCTCTGATCTTTGTTTTCAATTATCATTGTATACGAACCACTTAAATAACTGTACTGTTTGGAAAAAAATTACGACAGAAGATCTCCTTGCTAATTTGTTTGCTCTTAATTATATGCCATAAGAATTTTCCGTACAATGAAGAAATTGAAATTATGTGAACTCTATCCACTACAGTTCGAAACTTCTGTTCTTGCATATTTTTTATCTGTCTTCACAGCAGTAAAACATGAATACAGAACCAAGTAACGCTCTCACACTGAGTTTTATGAATCACTTATTTGACCGAAAACTACTTCCTCAATGTTTATTTGTTATTATTATTACCCTCTTGGTTTTCGAGTGGAACATAGGTCCTCAGAAGAACATCTCCATTTTGTCCCATTCATTGCAGTCTTCCTCATCTGACTCCACGACTAACAATAAGCTCTAATCTCTTTCTCACACGATTTCCTCATTGTCAAACTGGGATGGCCTACTAGGCCTTTTCCATTCGTCAGCGTGTGCCTGATCCATCTTCATATCATTGGAGATATTTGTTGGGCAATGGCTGGTTGGTCGTTTTGTTCCCAGGGTTTCTGGTTACCGATGCTTTCTGGCTGGCCATCAGATCTTCACTATGGAACCGGAGAATAGGGCAGCTAGCCATACAGAAAAACTGAATGACTTAATACTGGTGTTGAAAATCCGAATTTTGTCCTTCATGCTGAGTGTTTATTCATGCTTAGTCCTTAATTCTTGTCAAAATGCAGACTGTTTCAGTAGTGCAGACTGTTGTGTCGAGTCACAGAACAAAATAAGTACAGACTTATCAGTTAATGGAGGCTGGAATGAAGAACAGCTTCCCTTTGAATACAGTAAAGCTAAAAACTGTTACTGGAGGAATCATCGTCAGAGAATTTTATTTAAACCCCAAAGGAAAGGTGAATTCTGTCATTACTATTGGAATTCTAGCAGATGTTGTTATGTTATCTTGTCTCACGACGCCGACTCTAATATTTACTGCAAAATCGATACTGTTATATGGCCAATTATCCGAAAGAAGAGGTTGGTTTAAACCAGGCGTCATCCATAAGATAGATCGGTTTTAAATCATACAAAGTTTCGAGTTTGAAATTTAGAAAGATTCACATAATGTACTGCAAAAATTGTTAAGTAATGAGATATCCCTCCAGACAGAATAAAGCAAACGTTTTTGGGTTACTTTTGTCAAAAATAAATATGACGTTGATCCAAGTAGATCTAAGTTATACACTGATTATGGAAATCAGGACAGAATTACACTGATAGAAAGCCATGAATGAAGTTAATCTATCCAAGAAGATGGCATCAATCATATACATATACATATATAAACTCAAATAAAACTATGTAACCTCCTACGTCGCTCTACCCAAAATTCTTTGTGATCATTTCTCTAAGGCATAGATCGCCTCATTGTCAGGGGCTTTTCCGCAAAGATTCTACTACCCCATTCTGAAAGGCTCGGTAACATTAATTAGCCCACCATCCGCTTAAAGTGGCGATGAAGTGTGACATGACCTCATTGCTTACAGTGTCAGCAAAAGAAGCAATTATATGTATGATGGAGTAATTTTATGTAAAATCCCTTCTGAACGGTTTAATCACAATACTGATACTTATTTAGAGGTTTCAACTAACCTTCGTAATTATTATCCATATCTCTCCTGGATTATACACCATCATTCTGATATTTGCATAACATCTAGTGATTTCATCCTTGTTTAATCCCTAATTTGAATGCTTCCTTTTGCTCTGCAGAGAAACTAGAAGGAAAATTAAAGATTCTCGAAAAGATGTTGGAAAACAACGGTTTTCCTTAAAGATTCATTAACAAATATGAAAGATTTGAAGTCTCAAACATCAAACAAATCACAGTGGGAATACAGTCTGTCTTCATTCACCTCGATTTTAAAGGTGAAAACATCTCAGTAATGGTCAACAGAAGACTGAGTACGTCACTAGCCAGAACCTATCCTGCAGCTGAGTTGTTTCTATCCATCGTACAACATGATGTTTGGTGCGGTCAAAAGTCGACTGATACCCTTCTCATGTTACCTCCAACTGTGTATATAAATTAACGTGTATCTGCGAGGGCATCTACATTGGGAGAACAGAAAGAATGGCACACGCCGATTTTCTGAACATGTGCCGAAAAATCTACGTCTCAAGGGAACAAATTCTTATAATGCGCTATTACCAGACATCTCCTCGATACGGGTCATGAGGTGGAAATCGCGAATTCCTTTAAAATTATCAATAGGCAAAGCAGCTCGATTCTCCTCAAGTTTGTCGAAACAACTTTCTATCAAACGCTTGAAACCAGATTTATGTGTTCAGAAAGAAGCAGTTATTAGTCTTTTCTTGTCTACCTGGTAACTGTATGTCTTTATTCTTTCATTTGATTACCTAATCTTTGTCTTCAATCTCACCGCTTTATAATCTTTAATTTTGTTTATCTGTCGTTTCTATGATTTGAGTTGAACTCAGTACATTGTTACCTAATTTATAAGTCACTCAGCATCTTACGCATTTCTCGTTTCTATTACGTAACTCTTTTACCATTGTATGCATACATGTATTTTGTTTATACTTCGACTACCTGTGTGAGAACTATATAAGCGTAATTTTCTGAGCACTGTTCACTAATTGCGGAACTTTAACTCAGCTAACACCATGAGAAAATTTGCAAGTATGTTAAAACTTTTCTGTACATAAACCTCGTAATTTATTTAGACTGTAAGCAGCAGCTGATGAGAAACCAACGAAATAAATGATGGTACCATATTATTCTGCACAAACTACTGTTGTTCTTATTTTTTTTCAAACTTCTTTTTTTGCTTCTGAGAAACATTGATAATCTGTTGTTTTGTGATGTGATTTTCTTTGAATGAATGAAGGTCATTCTGACAGTGAACTGTCTTTGGCGTGAATCGTTAGTGTGCAATTCTTCTAGTGGACAGAATTCTGATCTCACCTAGTGGGGAGTATTCTACTTCATTCGCAGGTAAATTTGGTTACCTAATTTTGTTGTACAGTACCTGTTTTGTACTCAGAATGTTACTGTTGAAATGACTTTGAGTTTTTGATGTTATTATTGTCCAATAGAACCACATAGCCTGTACGATAAATAAACGTCCAATTAGCTGTTTTGGAGCACTTTTTGAATGTGCGTGTCTCAAAGAAGTTTTACCAGCTGCACAGTAGGACGCATAGACCGATTTCTCGCGTTCATACCACAACAATTTGGTTTTGATCGTTACAGTATAGTTAGCCAGATCCGAGCTCTAATAATTATTGAGTTCATTGGCAAGAAAGATTTAATTTTGTAATAATAATAATAAACTTTACCATCAAAAAGATAAACCAGTCATGAGCAACCACTTAAGGCTAACTCTTGGTGACAAAATGAATGTCTTCAAAGATATATCATTAAAATATTTTAAATTTCAAATAACAATCAGTAGGTTCTAGAGAAAATTGCACAATACAGAAACCAGTGGATACTGATGCAAAATTGAGCAAGTAAGCTGAGTAACACATCGCAATCGACAGTACTGAGTAAAGTCCAACTAAAATTGAAAAGAAAGCCAAGTCAAGATGAGTGTAGTAAGGACAGAGACAAAGTAGTTACAGGTTAAATGTTTACACAGATTATGTCCATTATAAGTTCAATGACTGATTAAGCTTCTATAGTATGTAGAGTTCAAGATTTAGTATATAGTTTGCCATGGCTTTTCCAGCTTGAAAAAATTTGTTTACAGGATTTCGTCATGAGGTGACATTAGTTAGAGAACCATTGGAAAACCTGGGAGTACTGGACAGCTATTTCGTCAGCCTGATTCGGGACTCTTCAACAGTACGCACCCACCGGGATTCGAACCCAG
The DNA here is from genome assembly GCA_944472135.2 of Trichobilharzia regenti. Classification (NCBI taxonomy): domain Eukaryota; kingdom Metazoa; phylum Platyhelminthes; class Trematoda; order Strigeidida; family Schistosomatidae; genus Trichobilharzia; species Trichobilharzia regenti. The sequence continues at coordinate 114,857,169 of OX235264.1, read as the reverse complement.
GACCTTCTGGTTACAAGGCGATCTCGTATACCATTGAGCCACTGGGACCCGATCCAATGGCCCATGAATTCTAACTTCTGCCAATTCACGACCTAGCGCGACCCCTAGCGAATGTCTTCGACGAGTATTTGTCCTCACACCCGACCAGCTGCACCCTACTGGTCACGACTTCTCACTAGAACCCCAGGTAACTACCTACCTGAATAGGGCCAGAAATTTGATTTGTATGCCTTTAACAAGATTCTCGCGTACACTGTAGATGGCTTTGAAGTTGTTTTAACAATTCTCTTGGTGTTTTTTGTATTCCACCAAGTGTTCCAGAAGAGAGCTTCACGGAGATGATTTTTTCTTGTTTTGTGTTGTGAAATTGTTGACTATTATTAGAAACTTGAAACTTTACTGTCACATCTCTGGAAATGCTATTTTGGTTGCTCTGACAATGTATCGTATATATATTTCTTTTGATTATAGCTTGACTTCACACAACATTTTTGGTACAAGTATGGAATTTTCAGCATGTGATATCGGTAGCCCAAATTTTGCAGGTCGACCGCTGATATCGGGTGTGCGTCGGCATGGGATCGAATCCTCGACCATGTGCATAGTCGGCTAGAGTCTTAACCACTGTGCCAACGATGCGACTGTACAGTTTGCAAAAATGCATCGCTAAAATGAGCAACCTTACGTTTCCGTAACTCTGTGGGTATTTTCAAACTACTTAAATATTACAATAAAACTATTGTTAAGAAATTATTGCATGACATAGGTCGAGCTAAGTTTGATTTTTGTAGGCTATAAAAAAATTGTATCTTAATGCTGTTTTGTCTGTCGTGATGAGGAAAGTTACAATTCCCTTTTCACCACTTCCTTGTCAATTATTCATACTAATTATTTTACACAAAACCAAGAAATATTTGACCATCTTGTATTTCAGTTTTTTTCATGTAAAGTCTCATGTTTAATGTGAACTGTGAACGGATAGATGCATCAAAGATTTTAAACTTAATCTTTTTCCAATAAATAAATTTTATTAACCTCAATATTATTAACTAATCTGCTACAAGGGACACCTTCACTACAGATCAGATCAAAGCAAAGTCGGAGACACTAACTGTTATCTCCGAGGAAACCTGCGTGGAAGAATATATGCTCACACCACTATTGTAAAAGGTCTGGAAAGAAGAAAAGATGCCTACTGATTGGAAGAAAGGCTAGCTACTTTGTCAGGCTACCAAAGAAAGGCGATTGAGACCTCTAGGTGAACTGGCGTGGAATAATGCTTTTGAAAACATTTATTTCCCGATAAGAATTTAAAACAAGCAATAAAGGTTAATAAAGCAGGATTTAATGAATTCATCAAATTTCGGTAGAACTCGTCAGCTGAATACTCTACATACACGAATATATATACTTTTGAAATTACATTGGGAGATATAAGACTGATAAGTAAACAAACTACATTGAATTAATCATGCAGAGAGACAGGTGCGAATATTTTCCAGGTCATGTTCGAATAGATAAGGGGAGACAGAGAGTATGAGAGATCAAAATTAAAATAAATTGCATTACGCTTCAATTACATCACTTAGATAAACAATTAGTCATTAGGGAATATAACGAGAATTGCAAACAGACTAATATCAATAGTAATAGTTTTAATAACAATAATAATAATAGTGTTGAAGTGAGTTAAGATAATCTTAAGGATAAAGCATAGATTTAAATGAATCAAGAATAATAATAATAAAAATGGTAGTAATAATAACAAAAATAAGAAGAAGAAGAGGTAGAATAATATTAATAACAAGTAGAGAATAATAAGTAAAGCGTATTACCATGGTAGATTCAGAGTGACGACCATCTCCTTTTGTATACAGAGAGCTGGTTTGTAAATTCGAATTGCACAAGCCTCTGCAATTGCAAGCGTCTTCTTGTTTCTTTGTTTGCTGACGATGGTGAATGACTTGACGGCGTCGATATCATGTCCGTAATCCACGAGATGTTTTGTTATTGAGGATTTTGGGACTTTGCACTCAGCTGTTTTCAACCATTTTGGCAAATGCTCCATCATGCGAGTAGACAATCGCCTTTCCGTACGACCTATGTATTTGCTGCCACAAACACATTCAAATTGATATATGCAGTTTGAAGTGTCGAGGATTGGCGACTGGTCTTTCCCAGATTGTTGAAGCACTCGCTTGGTGGTGTTAAGGATAACAAGTTTTGCAGCATAATAAGTTCTCTTGATGGCTTTGTCAAGTCTTCGTTTCACTATTTCCTGTACGTCATCTCCTTTGAACGGCAAATTGATATAGACAGGTTTCTTTGGAACTGTCTGAATTGTTTTGCAAGGGGTAGTTTCTTTAGAGTATTTATTAATGAACTTCTCAGGATATCCATTCTTACATAAAATATCCTTCAAAGATTTTATTTCATGTTCAAAAGTACTGTCAGAACAAATTTTTCGTGCTCTATTGAACAGTGTTCTGACTAAGTTCTTTTTGTATTCGACCTGGAAAATATTCGCACCTGTTTCTTTACATGATTAATTCAATGTAGTTTGTTTACTTATCAGTCTTATATCTCCCTATGTAATTTCAAAAGTATATATATTCGTGTATGTAGAGTATTCAACTTATCAGTCTTATATCTCCCAATGTAATTTCAAAAGTATATATATTCGTGTATGTAGAGTATTCAGCTGACGAGTTCTACCGAAATTTGATGAATTCATTAAATCCTGCTTTATTAACCTTTATTGCTTGTTTTAAATTCGTATCGGGAAATAAATGTTTTCAATTCTTGAAGAAGCGATGAGTCTCCGTTGAATTTTAGATTCAAGTGGAGGAGTCTTGTAAGAGCAGGAAGCGTAGGAGGTTCTAGTGATTTGCACTTCATAGATTTTATGATGAAACGTTTTTAGGTAACCATTTTCAAGGCGAATTCGTTTCAAAGTGTTCAGATTCTCTGTGGCCCAATAAACGGATCAGGCCTTCTTTTTGTATATATATATATATATATATATCCGTGTATGTAGAGTATTCAGCTGACGAGTTCTACCGAAATTTGATGAATTCATTAAATCCTGCTTTATTAACCTTTATCGCTTGTTTTAAATAATGCTTTTCTCCAACCACACCAAGTAAAATACTAAGCCACGTCATCCTGGAGAGAATATAGGATGTACTGGATGCAGAACTCCGACCCACCACCCAGAACAAGCTGGATTCAGGAAAGACAAATCATGTGTTGATCAAATTGCAACGATGCACATAGTCATCACAGAACGAAGTATAGAATGGGTGTCAAACCTCTCACCTACTCAACTTCATTGACTTCGAAAAGGCCTTCGACAGACTGTGTTGACCGAGAAGTAATTTGGAAATTACTCCAAAACTACAGCGTGCAATTTACCAGTTTTCAACACCTTCATTCAATAGCCGGCTATGTGACGATGCCACGTGTTAGCTGATCCACAACGGGAAAATCAGCGAAGCGTTAGAAGTGTAGACAGGAATAAGACAAGATGGCTGCCTGCCTATTATCACCGATAATATTCTTATTTGTGGTGGACTAGATTTTGAGTCAGTCTGTTCACAGAGGGTAAGAAGACAGGGGTACATTAGTTCGATAAGAAGACTCTGGAAGATCTGGATTTCTCAGATGATTTATGTTTAATGGCACACGAAGTCGAAGACTTAAGGTGAAAACCAAAAAACTGCCTGAAAAGAGGTGGGGCGGAGACGGACTACAGGTGGACATAGAGGGGACGGATATGGTGAAAATAACCAACCAGCGAAAAGTAACAATAACTATCACCAGTATCCATCAAAGAGATAGTTTACTTCCCTCACTCATCCAGCCAGAAAACACGAATTCAACTACATGCCGGAGGGGCGGGTGAAAGTGTCAAAGGCAGCCAACCAGAATCGGAAAGACAAGATACGCCCTCATCAACCTGAAACCAGTTTGGAAATCTTCTGCACTCAGCCAGCATAAACAACAAGATTCGCATTTTCAACATCAATATCCTGTCAGTCCTTCAATACGGGTCAGAAACTTACACTGCATGTTACAAAAAGGATTTCCAGTAGACAGTTGCAGACTTCCATCAACAGCTGCCCACCACCTGGTCGATACTGAAGATCAAATGGCCAGCCAACTGGCCAGAAAGAATAAGCACCAAGGAACTCTCCAGTGGAACAAACCAACCAGGTGAGAGACTATCGCCCAACAAATATGTAGGCGAGGGTGTAGATAGAATGATCGGGCATACATTGAGGAGGCCGCCGAATAACATCGCACTCAATGCAGGCCATCACTCGGGTGGAATACGAATGTGAGGCGACGAGTGGGTCGTCCTACAGTGACATGGATGAGATCGTATGAGGAGGAAATGGGAGAGTTTGGTCAATCATGGACCCAGCTGAAAAGGACGGTAGAAAGCAGAACAAATTGGAGATGTGTTGTCAAATTCCTATGCTCCGCTCGGAACGCTGAGGAATAATAATGATACATTTTGTCGCGCAAAATATCCCCACTCTTGCTCAGTCAAATATATACATAAATAGACTCATTTGTAGCATGCTAAAAACACCTTACGCCATTAATTAACTTAACGGTAGGACCAATAAATCTCCTAGGTGTAATCAGTCTTATCTTAATCAACCAGACGATCTTCACACAAATGTTTTGCCCATCTACACATTGCAATAAGATTTATCTGTTTGTCTTAAGTCAGTTTCACCATTCTTATTAACTGACTAGACTCAAATGGCTGGCCTCTGTTTACACGTTTGCACCTAGTACATATAATTCGATGATGATGTGCGTCGGTCGCACAGTGGTTAGGACTCTCGCCGACCATGCACATGGTCCGGGGTTCGAGCCCACGCCGGCGCACACCTGATATCTATGGTCGGCCTGCAAAATTTGGGCTACCGATATCCATGCTGAAAATTCCATACTAGTACCAAAAATGCAGTGTGGAATCAAGCTGTAAATAAAAAAAAATATTAAAAAAAATATAAAAAATGATGTTTGCATGGTAAAATTTTATTTTGATTGATTATGACTACCTGTGGAATCCAGGATGCACGTTTCATCTTATTTGAGACTTGTGATCTAAATTTGCCTATACTTCAAGTGATTGATAGTGTTCGCATCCACCATTTTGAACGACAATGCGTTATGTTTTTGACCACCAAAGCCATCACAGGTAATAATGCGTTGATGTTTGAAACAATGGGTGATAGATGTGAGTCTCACTGGAGATCGCAGACACGTCCGGCTGAAAAGTTTCAAACAGGACGAAATTCGCACTTTTAATTCCACTGGTAATCAACACCTATCAACTAGAGTTTATTTATAGCTGCAAGAGGTTTATGGTTTCACCGAATATTTGGACATGCTGTGATTAATGGAGATCTGCATTTAAAAAATGAAAAACTCAAATTTTGGAAAGTCTTAAAAATTAATTATACCCTTAAGAAACAATAATTTTAATCAAATTAATATTGAGAACTTGAAATATGGCAATGTATACATGCACATATATACATATACTCATTAAAAATAGCAAAATATTTGAATATGAGTTTTCGCGCCATAGAACAGCCAGTATAATTAAAACAAAATTTTTAATATATTAATGAAGATGAACACCGTCATCATCATTGTATATATTTATGTATGCGAATGAATCATAAAACAGCTGCAAATATGGAATAATTTCTATAATTTCAATAAATATTTTTATTTAGTTATAGTCTTTTTAAGAAATCATCCAAATGTATTTATTTGAATTTTTAATTCCTGAAATTGACATGTGTTTACACATATGAATGTGTATAAGATTTTCCTAATTAAACTGTTAGTGAAAAGCGTTAATTTTGAATAAACATATATATTTACTCTGTATTTCACTCTATGAACAATTTATGCTGCCTGTAAAACAATATGTAGTAATTAACCAGTGGGCAAAAGATGGTTGTTACTTCCTATCCTTAAATATTTCACATGTTTATTATTATTATTATTACTATTATTATTCCCTTGGGTTTCGAGCGGAACAAAGGGCTTCAACGGCACATCACCATATCATCTTGTTCTCTGAGGTTGTCTTTAGTTGGTCCCGTGATTCCTCATAAACTGTCATCTCCTCCTTACAAGATCTCATCTATGTCATTATTGAACACATTCATTCAGATTCCACTCAAGTAACGGCGTGAAAGGCTACGTCACTCATCGGTGCTCTTAGCATGTGTCTATTTCCTTCGGAATATTTGTTGGGTAATAGGTTCTTGGTTGGTTCGCTCGCAAAGTTTCTTGCTGCTAATTATTTCCACCCAGCTTTCTGATCTTCAGTATGGTGTGAAGAAGGCTACTGACAAATGTCCGCAGTGTATTAATAATGCCTTTTATGACGTGTACATCAAGTCTTTGAGGTATACAGAAGAGTTGACTGACTTTACATTAGTGTTAGAAATCCTAATCTTGTTCCACGTGCTGAGTGCAGCTGATTTTAGGTGAATAAAGTTCCCCACTTATTTCTTCAATCCCTACCGGCTTTGATATTCTCTTCTATACAGCCTGCCTACAACTGAAGTAATGTCGACAAGTCGGTTCAATGAAACAGACGAGTTTCTTATTGGTTGGTCCGTTGCCAGATTCACTTATGTCTAATCCTTTCTAGTTGGTCATCTGATCTTCATCACGGTGCTATTGAAGGCAGTGGCTGATGAAAGTCTGCGAGAGTCAGTTGAAACTGCTCTTCACAATTCGTGCTCCAAGTCTCTAAGCATAATCCAAGCACTAACCAACTTAACATTATTGTTGAAAATCTGAATTTTATTCTTTAGAATGATGAAGGTGTGTCTTGCCTTTCCAATCCTACCTTTGTTATCCTCATCCGTGTCGACTACCTGTCTTCCAAATGATTCTGCCTGCATAAATGTAAGAAGCAACTTTCTTCAACTTTCTCCAACTGATAGTGATGGTTATACCTTCATCGTCATTATAACTATCGCTAGAAGAAAAAAACTAGTGAAATAATAACTATTGTTATTCTTGTTGATGTTTTCCTTAATTGGTGGATGTAAACTAGCAGTAGAATCCATGATAATGCGCATTTCGCCCTATTTAAAACTCGTCATCTGGATGTACCTGCATTCCCCAGTGACTGATGATATTCCCACCGAGGCTTGAACTCAATGCCCATAGTTTCAAACGCCACTTGGGCCACCTCTGGTGGAATGGATCTTATTAATTATTCGATTCAATTTCGGATTTTCCCATCGATTGATTTAACCAAAGTGTTTGGTCTCAGGTTTTTTTTGATTTACAGCTTGATTCCACACCGTATTTTTGGTACAAGTATGGAATTTTCAGCATGGATATCGGTAGCCCAAATTTTGCAGGCCGACCATAGATATCAGGTGTGCGCCGGCGTGGGCTCGAACCCCGGACCATGTGCATGGTCGGCGAGAGTCCTAACCACTGTGCCACCGACGCACACATGACATGTCGATCCAATCAATCGACGAAAAAATCCTTAATTCAATTAAATAAATAATACGACCCGTTGCACAAGAGGTGGCCCTCACGGCTCAAGTGGATAACACTTTGGCGTTTGAAACTATGGGCACTGGGTTCGAGCCTCGATGGGAACATCATCATTGGCTGGGGAATGCAGGTACATCCAGCTGATGAGTCCCGGATAGGACGAAATGCGCGTTATCCTAGATTCCACTGCTAGTATCCATCCACTGATTAAATTCTAATTACATGCTCATACATCGTCGAAGCATCTGCACAAGAAGCCGACAGACATGTCAACCTGAAACTGAGCACTTCAGTTCAATCAATCGATGGAAAAATCTAAAAATCAATTAGATGTGCTTGTCTTTCTCGTTCCAAAATTACAAATACAACACCATACAATAATTCCCATGCTTAATTGAATAAAACATCTGATCTTATTTTCTATTTTTTATACAGAGTATGAATAGAAATGTACTGAAGGCAACTATTTCACCTTGACTGTTATTATTAGGGTATATATATCCTGATAGCTTGCAAATAAACAATAAAAAGGTTAACTACTTCACACCATTTCCCACTTATAATCAAACTGGTCAACTGAACACTGTGTTGTCAGTGTTGTTCCTTTCACACTGTATACAGAACATCACATACCGCGTAACACGTAAGTTCACTTTAGGAGTGATATATATATATATAACATAAAAACCTTTTTTTTTACAAAAATGTAATCAATCATTCGTTTTGTTGCATATCAGTAAACTCTTAAATCATCCTAGTGATCGTCAGGAATGAAAAAAAGCAACAATCACTAATACTATTACTATTGCTGTTACAATAATAGTAGTAGTAGTAGGAATATTAAGGATAACCATCTTATTCTCAGCTTGTCAACTGGCCTAATTACCATATCTACACTGAATGAAATGAAAGTGTTCAGGGGGGCGTATGAATGTGTGTATAGACTTATATACTTTTCCCTCAAGAGAATTGTATGTAACACTGAGTGCATTCTTAACAGTTAATTAAGTAAGTTAGTAATTCAACAAAATATCAGATTATAAGATGTACATCATTCATTGACATGAGATGTATTCATTTATTTTATTTTTTTCGTCTTCTTAAATAACAAAACGCATAAGAATGAATTAACTGACTGACGAAATGTAAGCATTAAGGCATTTAGGTATTAACTTTTCAAAATATGTACACTACTAAAGTGTAGGGGATTTTGATGAAAATGTAGATTTATGTGTAGATATCATCATTAATCTTAAATGTGTTTTTTTTATTGTTTACCTCTTAAATACTGATTGTTGTTGGTTGTTTTTTCCTGTTTATTATTATTATTGTCTTTTTTGTGTGCAAAAATAGTGCTAAGAAACCCCCGCCCCGCCCCGCCCCCCAAACACACACATACACATTGAAGGAAGGTAGTCACTTTCAATTTAAAAATGCATATCTTTACTAGGAAAACGTCAAACTAAAATGTTGTCATTGATAGAGCATTAAAACAAAAAACGGTTCAAAATGTGGGCATTTGATAAGTTTATTTTTAAATGTCACACATAGAGTTGAAGTATTAACAATTGGTTCCTAGTAGAATGTAGGGCTTCAATCTGCGGGGGGGGGGCGGGTTTGAAGTTTCGGTAGCAGTGGTGTTTATTTTTTTTAAACGGGATGTGGGGTTGCTAGCCTCATGCCCAACCTTCCGTCTTTACTAGTTTTATGACTTGCTTAACGAGGTAAAGGAGTGTGTGGCGTGACTGGGGAGCATTCTGCCACTGTGCCACTGACACCCGAATAGATTTTGTCCATTAGACCAATTGCGTCACAATCTGGTCACCAATATCCCCAATAGTATTTATGGATAGTTGTGAACATAAGACTCTTAGAACGTTTAATCCTGCTCCAGGGTTATGGCGGAAATATGTGGATGACACATTCACTAGTGTGTTGAAATTCGAACACACCCCTGACTTTTTTCACACATATAAACTCAATATGTCAGACCCCAAGCATCCTCTCTATACACAGCTGTCTCCTTACATTTCATCTAGTAGAACCAGAAGCAGCTATAAGAGGCTATATGCTAGGACTACCAAGTACAAAACTCCACAATACACAGCTGTTATGTGATGAGAAATCTGTTAGGTATGACACGATCAACTTACTACGGCACTCCAGCAAATAGTCCCATTAGTTTTTGTTTTCCTATCCTCGTTACTATTACACTGTTGTTCTCTTCTTCTATTACACACAAATTTTATATTTCATATCCTGTGGTGCATTGTTTAAAATGTAAATGCAACGCTGTTTTTTTATTTATTTTTTTTATTAATCTTCTTTTTTTGGGTGTTGCTTTTTGATTTTAAAATCTTGTAAAATGTATGAGGTATTTAGATGCAATATATTGTAATGCATGCTGAAAATTCCATACCTGTACCACAAACACTGTTTGGAATAAAGATGTTATTAATTAGAATTAGAGTAGTAAACGGAATCAAATTCACTTGTGAGTTGGGAAAAGAACACAGTGAGTTAGCCAGGTTAGAGTGCAGAATAAAACGAAAACAAGATGGTGGGATTTAGATACTAGCATTTTATAGGAAACCAATACACTCTAATAAATACTTAGACTTGTGATCAACTTGCTTTGCAGGAAGATTTAAACTTGTTAAGTGATTGGTGTAAGCACTGGGCCTTGGAGATTAACTTAAGCAAGAGTGTAGTTATGCATGTATACCATAGTCACGTGCACAATTACTCAATGAATGGCATTACTCTCCCAGTGGTCACTGAGTACAAGGACTTGGGAGTGGTTGTGCAGCATGACTTGAAAACAGCAACAAACTGTAGAGCTGCAGCCACTAAGGGTTTTAGAATGTTATGGGCCATACGCAAGGCTTTTGCGAACTTTGACGCTGATATATTTCGTATATTATATCCGACTTATATCAGACCTCATTTGGAATGTAGGATCCAGGCAGCGAGCCCGTGTTTCAAATACGAAATAGACTTATTAGAAAGGGTGCAAAGAGTAAGAACTAAGCTAATAAAGGGTTTCTCAACCCTGTCATATGAGGAGTGGTTAAGTCGACTGGGTTTATTTCCACTGTCATACAGACGACTTAGGGGTGACCTAATACTAGCATACCGTATCATAAGAAATGATTTTGGAGCTAATTTATCTAAATTATTTCTTCCTTCTAGCACCAACCAATTGCGAGGACATCACCTCAAGGTTCAAAAACCACGGTCGAATCGTCTGCGTCTGGAAATCCGTTTTTCGCATCGAATTGTGAACCATTGGAACTCCCTACCGGAACACGTCGTATCAGCGCCATCCGTTGACTCATTCAAGGCGAGATTGGACCTCCTGTATGCAATAAATCGAAAGGATTAACACAGGCATATAGCCTACTATCCTAAATAAATTGTAAACTGTAAACTGTAATTTATCCCATCTAGAATCGGAAAGTGAAGATAGGGCTATATATGTCCAAACCAAGTTCACTTTTAACGGTTTGAAAAAATTTGGGCATTCGGTATATGATATTCATTATAATAAAGGTTTTTTTGTATTTCCCAATGAATGAAAAACAAAACGAGATTGTTTTTACTGACGTTTCGCTATTTAATGCTAATAGCTTTCTCAAAGTATTATTAATTAAACCGGAATTTACAAAATCTCAGCATATACATAACAAAGAGTTAGGGGGTGAGAAAAATATAGACTTAGTTCAACTTAAAAGGACATATTGAAAGTGAAAATAACAATGAAGATCGTTCGAACCAAATATCAAAGGTAATAGTATATCTGTTATTATATCAAAATAAAGTTTACTAACTTGATCATCGTTCGTTAGTTTGGGGTCATTTTTGGTAGCAAAATTAACGCAAATGTGATGAGCAAGTTCACTATGTAAACACACACTACTTTCATAATTCTACACACTGATAAAATCCAACAATCTACACTTGATTTTGTTATCTTTACCAATTCGCCAACTTGACAACAAAAAACGACCCAGACTGACGAACGATGATCAAGTTAGTAAACTTTATTTTGATATAATAACAGATATACTATTACCTTTGATATTTGGTTCGAACGATCTTCATTGTTATTTTCACTTTCAATATGTCCTTTTAAGTTGAACTAAGTCTATATTTTTCTCACCCCCTAACTCTTTGTTATGTATATGCTGAGATTTTGTAAATTCCGGTTTAATTAATAATACTTTGAGAAAGCTATTAGCATTAAATAGCGAAACGTCAGTAAAAACAATCTCGTTTTGTTTTTCATTCATTGGGAAATACAAAAACCTCTATTATAATGAAGATAGGGCTAGTTAAATGTCTTCATTATCGGGTCAACAGCCTAACTAGTAAGCCAGGAGATTTAAATAATGAAATCAAACAAATAAAGGAAATATTACCAGTGAATAACACACTAACCATCGGAATTTATTCAGAAATGTATGCAGACCCTTCGAAAAATATAAGATTGTTAATTAAAATGAGAAAAATAGCATAGAATTCAAAACCTTTGTTGTACAGTCATGTGAAGAGGAGATGAAAACTTGTGGACAGACCTGGAGCCAGGTGAAAACTTTAGGAGAGAACCGAACGCAATGGAGACGTGCAGCTGAAGCCCTATATTCCTCTAGGAATTAAAGGAAATAATAATAAATAATATAATATTCAAGAAACAAATGAATGTAGTGAAGTCAGACAATAAACAGTTCATAATCCACAAAATATCACTTGTTAACTTTAAATTCATTTCTCTATTTGGAAAGCAAAAGGATTGGGAGAAGAAATACTTACTTGTCAAATGGATCCTCATCTCTGACTCTACTCTAATACATACATATATATATATCGGGTCCCAGTAGCTTAATTGCCTACGAGATTGCCTTGTGACCAAGGTCCTGGGTTCGAACACTGGTGGTGGGTGCGTGCTGCTGACGAGACCCGAACTAGGTCGACGAAACACCTGTTCAGTAGTGCCAGGTTCCCCAATGGTTCTCCAACTGATGTCAGTTCATGATGAAATCCTCCAACCAATTAACAACGTGTTAAGAGGTGAGAAAATAAATAAGGTCAAGTTAAAAGGACATACCGAATGCTAAATACCACTAAGAAAGGTAATAGTATATCTTTATCGAAATAGTATATCTACTCTGGTATCAAAACGACGTTTACGAAGGAAGGTATAATGTGATGATGAATTGTTTTTGAAGGTGTTTTTAACTTTCTAATTGCCAGCTAGGGCTTCCACAAACTTTAGGATACGCCCCAAACACATTTTATAGATAGGTTTAAAAGTTGTGTAAACGTCAATTTTATGTCCTGTCTCTATGATACGTTTCGCAAAAGGGAAGCCAGGTCTCATGTTCTCACCATTAATGGGTTCTGGGGATTCCATCTGTTTCTGGAGCCATTGAGGAATACGATCTGAAGCCAGCCCTTACTTGCAGAGATCGATGAATCCTCTCTATGTGTGTGTGTCTACAGTGATATTCACACTGGTAAATACAGTGGGATGTGACATCATTTTTCTCATGTTCAAAAGGCTTAGTTGGCTTCATATTCTCAATTATTATGATAGCTGCATAGAAATTCATCTTTCTAACAGCAGCGTCCAATCTTCGTCTAGTTATCAAACTGCTGTGATGCCCGAAATAGTGTAGCTTGATGTACACTACTTTCTTAGCGGCGAGTTGGAGACAGAGTCTTAGTGTTTATTACAATACACAACAATTTTCCAATCAAGTGGCACTGATATGTTTGTTAACAATAATTAGTCAGTATCAACATGTTAATGGGTTAATAATTAACAAAGAAAATTAATACACACAATCAAAAAGTAGAAATGGTTACAACACGTGGATTGCGCAATCCATGATTTTGGAATAATGAAGAGTAATTAGGGAATAAGCGTGTGCTTAAGTGGAGTATGTAACAGATCATTAAAGAAAATAAAACGATTTGGACAATTGTAATTTGTAATTAAAGATGAAGTAGTCATAAGAATAAAGTAATCTGAACAATTATAATTTGTAAACGTCTAGTAGGAGGGGGCCGAAGTAGTCCCGTTTATACACTCATGCAACAATGGCCAAGGTAAGGAAAGTGTCTGTATAAATTTCTTCTGAACACACAGGTTCGGCTTCTTCAGGTGGATGCCTATGCATTCAGCTGTATGTAGAAGACGAATTAGTAAATCAAAAGTAAGATTAGTAGGAATTCGATTAATAATTTTAAATTCTGTATTAACATCAACCTTATACTCACTATCTGCAAGGTGTGATAAAACAGAGCTACGAATAGATCTTGTTTGTCACTTGCTTAACCATGCTGGATGATATTCGGAAATACGATGACGAATCTACCCAATTGCTTGCCCAATGTAGCTGGCTCCACAGCTGTAATCAGACTGGCAGATACACACAAAGGAGGCGAAATTGGATAGTTTGTCCTTGTTTCTCGAACGCAAAATAAGGGTGGTAGTGAAGAAAAAACGTACCTCTGCTGCAATCAAACCTGTTCTAACTTCATTTTTGTGGCGCTGTGTTACTGTTTCACTGATGTTGTCACCGAGGAGCTGCGGTTTCATGAGCAATGCCTCTTCAGAGCTGTTGCTCAACTAGCTTTTTTGGTGCTAAATTCATATTTTTCTCAATGAACTTATCTGGATAACAATTTTTCGTAAGTAATTCTCTAATAATCTTAAGCTCCTCATTGAAGCAGTCGTTGGAATAGATTATCCTAGCTCTATGAACTAGACACTTTACTAAGTTACGTTTATATTTCAAAGGTACAAAACTCAAAAAATGAGTGTACTGAACTATTGTTGTAGGCATCCTATACACACTCCTCAGTGTGCCATCTTCTTTCCTCGCCAGGAACATGTCTAGGAATGAGATAGTGTCATTACTTTCTTTCTCTACGGTGAAGAAAGAAGCAAAGAAAGTAATGACAGTATCTCATTCCTAGACGTCGCCCTAGCCATGATGGGTGATGTCATTCGTATCACTCCCCAGGGTATGTCCAATCCATTATCATTACCTCCTGCATACTTGTCGAGCAATATATCCTTGGTTAGCTCCCTGCACTGCCGAGGTTCCTTGTTGCTTGGTTATCTATTCTAGCCTGCGATCTCATTTTCAGAATCTCAATGAGATAGAGAAAGCATCTATTGATGAAAGCCCACAACAGCCTATTGGAAATGTTTTTGGCAAAGTGAGCACCAAGTCTCTAAACCATATACAGCAGTACTGACTTATCATGACTCTTAACTACTGTACATCTACAGATTTCCAAGTAGTGAGCACCTGTCTTAACTTTCTGATTGTGGATGGATTTGACATTTTCATCATTGCCTCCTGTAGTTCTTAAAGGTACTAGCCAGGTAACCGGAAAAGACAATCGCCTCTAGCATTTCCATCACTGATGGTGTTCTATGTTTTTTTAATTTAGATCAGGTATCTTAAATACCTCTGTGTTTTCTCTGCATTGACCTGAAGTCTTCCTTGTCTTTGCTGCATCTTCTGACAATCTTCAAGTTTATGTATGTTGACCTGCTTACCGAACATCCAACACCTCCCTGAATGGGATATACATACAGGTCCTCCATCGCTAACTGCATTTACTAAGGCTGTCACTAGTCTGAAACAAGGCGAAGCAGCAGGATCTGACGGAATGACTCCAGAGGTATATAAGTACGATGGGGACAGTTTACCATCTGCATTAACTGAGGAACTGAGCAGCGTCTGGGAATCAGGGGAAGTCCCATCGGGTTGGTGTAAGTCACTGATTATCCCCATAAACGAGAAGGGAGTCTTCCTGTGATAATCACAGGGGGGATTAGCTAGACTAATATGGTATTTAAGTTCTACACTCAATATTCATGCGCAGACTAAGCGATCAACGGGAGGGAAAAACGTGAGAGAACCAGACAGGCTTTATACCAAGAAGTGGATGTATTGATCATATCTTCACTCTTCGACAGATTCTGGAACGGAACTTAGATCCACTTACCGTTGGAGTCCAACAATCTTTATATATCTTGACCTTAAGGCGGAATTCGAGTCTGTCAACCTAGGGGTACTCTGGAGATGCTTGGCTGTGAAAGGAATGATGAGCGAATACATTGCACTGATCAAGTCACACACTCTACTCAAACTCATGCAGTCAACAAGGGGAGAACTTACGGCGAGTTATCATCTGAAGTGGTGTCCGACAGGGATGCCCGCTATCCCCATTTCTATTCGATTTCATCGTAGATGTAAAGCTGACTTCAGAGACTCAGGGATTGACTTGTTACCAGGGAATGATCTAGTTGACTTAGAATATTCAGATGATACAGTCCTTCTAGGTGAGGAGGCTGACAAAATTCAGAGTCCTCTGAACACCTTGAACAGCAATCTTCGAATGTTCGGCATGCGACACGCTCCCCTTGTCAAATGTAAGTTGATGAGGCTACAAGACTGGACTGGACTATGTTGACTCCTAGTTTAGAAATAGGGAGTGAAGTGGTTGATAGAGTGTGTTGACCACTTCACTTATTTGAAAATTTGCATCAGCCTCAACGCCAACGGGTTGATCTCTGACGAAATCTCAGGAGGATTACAGAAGGCTCGTTTCGTATATGCCAGTTTACGCGGTCTCTGGATAAGTAGACGTGATATCCGGCTAACTGTAGACCAAAGGGCATGTGTACTGCTCAGGAGTCCACTTCCTCCTCCTGTATGGCTGTGAAACATGGCCATTGAGAGTGGGAGACATGAAAAGTATGGCTAGCTGTCTTTGATCATAGGTACCTGAGTTCTATCTCCCGTGTGAAGTGGTATAATAGAGTGAGTAATATTGAGGTTAGGCACCGGTCGAGTGCTAGGTAAGGAAGGGTTGTGATGTTGCACCGGCTGAGATGGTTAGAACATGTGTTACGTATGCCTAGTCATCGCCTTTCTCGACGGGCAATATTAGCTGACATAGGGTCAGGCTGGAAGAGATTTACTGGTGGTCGAACCAAAACATGGCTTGATCATTCAATGAAATCCACAACAGTTATTGTAAGCCAGCCAGCCACGTAGGAAGATGTAGACTTCTTGGCTGGTAGTAATATTACTGTACAACACTGTATGTTTTATCAAAATAAAATCTTATCCATAAAGCTGGGTACAATGGGTGATATAGTTCAAAATCTTTCTCATTGGCTGGTGCAGATGTATCCACTCCTTGTGACTTACAAATTTGCCTCATATCTCTGTTTACTGTCTTTATTTTGCGTTTCTTTTTAATTCCTTCTTCTCTGGCTTTGTGTGATAAGTGAAGTGTGGCGACTCGAACTGCTGCATATCGGTGCAAAGTTCTATGTTAAAACCAACCAACTAACCATATAGTGAACTACAATCTAATAGTTTTAAGCTCGCTTGTAGACTTATTATTTGTTGGGATTGTAGAAAAATTAGAAAATTCCAACAATTGTCGTGATCATTGACAGTAATTTTGCTCGAAATGTTAACAAAATTTTTTTTAAAAAAAACCTATCAGTGTATGTAAACATACATTTCTCGAAAAAGAAATACTTATAATAAGTTTATCTCTTCACCAATGTACAAACATTTCACAAACATTACCCACTCTCAAGCTTTTTCTTTTCAATTTAAAAGTTGGCGCGGAACAAAAAAGTTGACATGGCGATACAGTAAAATGATAAAATGTTTATTAAATCTTACTACTAATATAGCTTGAAAAACGTTCATTTTTCTAGGTTTAGAAGGGGAAAAATGTTGTAAGAACCAAATTCATAAATTGAAACTGACATGACAACTTCAAGTGTACACCTCCGTGTTGATGAATAATTCAATGTCGGCATTTTCAGTGTTTCAACCCGCCATATTCTTTTTTTTTCTTGATAAAAGCCATGACATTGACATAATTTATCTTTATTACACGAGATTTAAACTGAACTAATTGAATTAGTAGAAGAGAAAAAACAAACAAACTGTAGATTTAAAAAATTATCACTATTTATTTTCAATAGTTGGTTTGTAAGAATTAGATTTGTTTTGAGTTTGACTACGGATCTATGTCAGTTAGAGAACCATTGAAAACCAGCAAGAAGTACTGCCAGACAGCCGTTTCATCCTAGTTTAGGAATCATCGATAGTATGCACCCACCATAGGGGTTCGAACCCAGGACCTTTACTAAAATGCTTTGATAGATGATGAATACAATATAGTTGTGTTGGAATAATTGTTTCGAAAATCCTTGCATACACTTTAAGACACCTTTTAATGCATTCCGTAATATTATACGGCTTCAAAAACATATCTCCACTTTGAATTTAATTGGTGGATGGTGACTAGCAGTGGAATCTAAGATGCGCATTTCTTCCTATTTGGGACTAGTCACCTGGATATGCTTGCATTCTTCAATTAAATTATCTCCACTTTGTTCTATTCTCTACTGTCCTATTCAACTGGGTCCATGATTGACCATAATTCCTCCTCTCCTCCGCCAATTCAGACGGTCTCCTTCATATCAGTCTCACACCAATGACCCAGTCGCTGCTTCACATTGGGATTCCACTCAAGCCATACCCTGGCGCGCGATGTAATTTGACGGCCACCTCAGAGGCGTGTGTCCAGTCCATTTCCACTTTCACCTACATATCTGCTGAGCTTTCGGAACTCGGTTGGTTTGCTGACAGTTTTTTCTGGCCAGTTGGTCATTCGACCTTTAGTATGGAGCCAGCTAATGTGGCAGCTGCTGATAAAAGGCTGTAACTTGTTGGAAACCCTTTTCGTGACATGCAGTGCAAGTTTCTGACCCGTACAGAAGAACTGACTGACTGATTTCACATTTGTGTTGAAAATTCGAATCTCCTAGTCTGTACTGAGGCGGAGTGTAGAATATTTGCAAACTAGTCACAAGTTGATGAAGGTGTATCTTGCCTTTCCGATTCCGGTTGGTTTTGACATCTCCAACGGTTCCACCAGCCTGTAGTTGAAACGATGCTTCCTAGAGAGGTGAAGGAAGTTACCTCTCTCGAGTTTTTCCCGTTGATGTTGATTGATGCTGATTGTTGTTGCTACTGCTGTGGGCTTAGACTAGCATTTAGTTCAAGGAACCTACAAGATGAAGCTGAAATCCTTCAAAGCAACTGAAAACAGGCCACTATAAATCAAATTCAACATTCAGAAACTAAAGGAAAAAATTACAGATCAGAACAAATTCGGAGACACCACATGACATCACTGGAACTCTCTGAAAATCATGTTCAAGGAAACAAGTAAACAAATCTTTCGCACATCACTTCCACGACATCTTTTATCCTTTGAAGAAAAAAAATTTTTGCGAAGATCTGAGATATCTATAGCCGGTGAAAGAACGCGTATCATAGGCTCATGTAAAGCAGAATTCAATGACATGGATTGTAAACAAGCATGGGAGTAATACAGCCAGACTGTACTCAAATAAACTGGTGCAAACCATTCATGCAGCTAAGCCAAGAAGAGCTTTCCAATTGATAAAACCATCAGGCGATGTCGACGGCGCACGTTAACACCACAGTAGTATTGCTTCACATATATAACACTTTAAACAATGGTCATAAATATGGGTAACATAAGAGAAGCGGAATAGCTCGTTAAAGGTTCCTAAATTTACCCTTAATCAATATTGTTTGGTATTGTAATTGTGAAGATAGACTTACTAAAGGTGATGGACAAATGAGAATGAGATTGACAGTTATATGGTGCTTCGTAAACTCTGATGTTCATTAATAGATTAGATGACTTGATTGGTGTACATCACATCTTGCGGTGAAATAATTCTGGACGTCAGTAAACTCTACGCAAACGCAACGTTCGAACAAGTCTGGTTTCCAGGTATTAGTTTATAAAAATTTGAATGTTTTCACGTTCGATCACGGGTATATTTTGACTAGGCAACCATTAAAGCCTAGGGAATGCTGAACAGCTGTTTCTCCCTAGTTCACAACTCTTCAGGACTACGCATCTATGACCCCACCAAGGATCAAACCCAGGAACTTCAGGATATGAAAGTAAAATGGTTGACTACTCAGCCATTTTAGCAAAATTTCAATGCTTTATGGATTCTAACTTTGTCTCTTAATGATAAAGCGCTACCCACAACCAAAGCACCCGATTAGCATCGCTTCAACTTGCTGTAGTGGCTACGACTTCTCCGTACAACTTCAGGACATCCGTCAAGTAGCCATCAGTCGGTTAAAGATTGTTATTTAGATTAGGGGTTTTTGTAGAGGGGAGTGGTTGGACTCAAACTGTGCCTCAAACGTCTGAATGATCAACGATTTTAGCCTTGTAACCTTAAGTTCCCGGTGTAAAGACAGAAAACAAAGGCCAGCAAATAGATCGTTTATTGGGAAAATCATGAGATATTTATATGTTTTTATGTACACTATTAGTCATTATTATTAACAGAGAAACAGTGTCTTCCGATTGGTTGTTTCCTCGCTTTGTCTGCTTCTTTGAAGGTCAGACCATAAATCTGCGAGTCGCATTTTCACACACTCAGTCTGCTGTGATTAGTTGTTAAGTTCCTCAAGGTTAGGCTTTGTTATTGATTTATCTCGTGACCTCGATCTGGGATGTAAGCACCGAAGTTAACTGGTGTCTACAACTTTGGCCAGCAGACAGCTGTTACCACACCAGTGGCGTAATAAGTTTGTATTGCTGAAAAGTTCCGGGCACTTCAAAGTCAATCTGATGATCGCTGGTACATGGCTACAGGATGAAGTTAGTTGAAGTTCCTCTTCGATTTTTCATGACTTAGGCCATGGGCCACACTTTTATTGTGTGAGGGCTGCTGATACCACCCAGAAGTCCAGGTCGAGGCGAACGGAAAAGGGTTGGAACTCGGGACCCACTGATCAAGAGCTAAGTGTTTAAGCCATGGAGCCACATTGCCACGTCTGTAGTGCGATCCACCAAGTCGGGTGTAAGGACATATAAGTCTTTTTGTCAACTATTTTCGAAACGACAGACATTTAATATAAATCAAATAAATCACTACAAGTATTCGTATGCTATTCACTTTCATAGGATTACCTTTCAAGCTATGCATACTGAACTATATACGTATTGAGAGTACAGTTGTTTGATGGCTGAATTGACAAAACTTATTCCATTGATAACTGCAATAATCTTGTCAGTAATAAACCTTAGGAATTTGATGGATAATTTTTATGTGGTGGGTTGTAAGAATTTGATTGATTTTGTCAAGAAGCCACTATCAGCTAAGTAATTGAATGGTCCAACAGCCCAACCTCATAACCTGAAGTATTAATACTGCATCAGTTTGCACTTACATCATATAAATTTACCTAATAGGGGTTCATAACCTGAAGGTCCTGGATCTCATCTCAAGTGGAGGTCATAGATGCCCACAAATGAGGGTGAAACAGCTATTTAATGCTCCCTGGTTTCCAATGGTCCTCTAACTGATGTTCGTAGGCTACGAAGTGTAACAGTGAAATCCATGATAGCTGATTAGACAGATGTACGTTAGTGACCTGAACATGTATCTCAACAAGATCAGTGGCTCATAAACATTTCACCAACTTTAGTTTATGACTATCTTTCAGCGTATAAAACCCCAACAGCCCTTCTATAACACAATGAAGTAAAATTCAATCTTCTGACACATACTTTAGGCTTCACTTACTGAATGGAAGAAAATAAGCACACAGCACCTTTACGGAAATCATCATCATCCAGATTAAGTTTAAAGTCTAAACCACTGGCGCTCGCCTTTCCTTTTTGAAAACTAGAGAAAAACCATTTTTACTTATTCCTATACCTTAGGTTAATTCTCTCAGTGATCCTAAAAAATATACCTGTGAATGCAAAAGAAGTATTCTAGATGCTGTCATTGTATTGCGCCATAATATTATTTTTAGCCTACATAAAGGTGGGAAGCTTCATTTGTTTGCCATTTTAGACTAGATTGTCCACCTCTAATTCTGTTCCTAGGGTACTTTCTCTAAGCAGGCTGACTTCAGAACGCAATGGGTCATGAGTCACAAGGTGAATTCAGAGGGAATAGTTCTAATTCATTACTTAGCGGTGCTGGTTTGTCTCAAGGTAAGACACTTTCTCCAGAGCCTCTTTCTCTCTTTGTGCATGACTTACTGTATTCTGCCAAAGCTAATTTCATTAGGTACACCAACGATCTAGCAATCTTTGTTCCAATTGTTTCTGAATTGCACTGCCTCCATGTGAATCGTTCCGTGTCCGCAGTTAATCAGTGGACTTATTCAAATGATCGCAAACTGACCACCTCTAAATGTCAGTTTTATTAATTTTAGTTTCATACACCAATCAGACTTATGTAGACTGCTATAATCTCATGATCCGGATACTGTCGATTACTTATGTCGGTATCAGTTCTTCTTCTAGTCTTTGTTAGTTGTCTCATGCCTTGTTCATTTCAAAATATCCCTCATTTGTCCTGGTTACATCAGGAATTTGAGACTTTATGGAATAATCCGGCCTCCGCGTTTACAATTTGCTAATTTGCGTATTCTAACCATTGTTTATTCTTTAATTCAATTTTAGATTTTCCCGTCGATTGATTGGACTGAAGAGCTTGGTCTCAGGTTGACATGCTGGCTCCTTGTGCAGATGCTTTGACGATATCTGGTCATGTAACTTGAAGTCAGTTGGTGGATACGTCAACCTGAGGCCGAGCACTTCAGTCCAATCAGTCGACGGGAAAATCCGAATTTCAATTAAATAATTAATTAATTAATTAATCGCAAAAGAGTTGGCTAGCTGTAGTGGCCCAAGTGGTCTAGTTGATAACGCTTTGGCTTTTGAAAATATGAGCACTGGGTTCGAGCCTCGGTGGGACAAATATCACTCACCGGGGAATGCAGACCCAACCAGCCGACGAGTTACTAATTGGGCGAAACGCGTATCCTGGATTCCACTGCCAATCAGCATCTACCAGTTGACTTCATTGTTTATTCTTCCCTGGGATTCTGAAACTTATCATACCATTTAACGCAGAACTTCAAAGGCTGTAGGCAGGCTTAGTGCTGTGTACTTTTAATCCAACTAAACGACGCTCTAACTAGTATACACTTACGTTTGCGCACGCAGTTCGCTGAGGTCACCTTTTTGGATGTTGAATGCCCCTCATCATTCTGACCTTTCTCCTTGTACCTCTTTAGGAAAGGCTGTGTGTAACTTATGGCTGTGGCACTTTTGTGGCTGTGAGATCTGGCCATTGAAAGTGGAAGACATCAGAAGCGTAGCTAGCTATCTTTTAATCATAGGTGCCTGCGTCTTATCTCTCGCGTGAAGTGGTATAATAGGGTGAGAAATATTGAGGTTAGTCATCGGTCGAGTGCTAGCTAAGGAGGGGAAATCAATCGACGAGGCTGTGAAGTTACATCGATTGAGACGGTTAGAACATGTGTTACGCATACCTGGCCATCAATCGCCTTCCTCGACGGGCAATGTTAGCTGACATAGGATGGATCAGGTTGGAAAAGAGCTAGCGGCGGTCAAACCAAAACATGGCCCCAGTCAATGAAATCTACAACAGTTATTTTAAGCCAGTCACGTAGGAAGGTGTAGACTGCCTGAGTGGTTGGGGTCCTCGGGACTGTAAAAACCAATCGCTGGATACAATCGGTGATATGGCTCAAAATCATTCTCAATGGCTGGTGCAGATGCATCCACTCCTTGTGACCTGATTTCCAATGAAACTTCATAGTTCTTCGTTATTACTATTCCTTTGTCTCACACCTCTGTTTACTCTCTCTATTAAGCATTTCTTCTACCTTCTTCTCTTGCTTTGTGTGCTACATGGAGTGTGGCGACTTGAACTGCCGCACATCGGTGCAGAGTTCTATGTCAAAAACAGACAGACAGACAGTGTGTAATTTCACTAGAATTTACAATCGTATGGCGATATGTATACGAATTCAATCATATCCTGTTTCGCACGTGTGTTCTGTGAAGAGACGAATTAAAAAAACCTACTTTATAATCTGTAAATAAGTAGCTCCTTGTTCCTACCGGCATTATTACCTACAATAACATCCAAACGAATTCATTTTTTTACAGTTATCAAATTCGACTTTCTTTGTGTACACAGTAAGATTGTTGCTATAGGTAAATACTGGAACTTCTGTTTTGTACAAGAAATTGACTGACTAGTTCCAACATAGGACTTTGAATAGATGCGCAGTAGTGCCAGTCGCCAACCCCCCCCTCCATGTAGCATACAAAACAACAGAAGACAGTTAAGATAGATTCAAAGGACAAATAATAAAGAGGAGTATGAGTGGGATAAAAAGAATACTAATATGGAAGAACAACAGAGTTTTATCGGATATGACAAATCACAAAGAGTGAATGCATCTGCGCTATTCATTGAGAACGATTTTCAGCCATATCACCAATCGTCTTCAGCCGTCATTGGTTCTTACCATCCAGAGGACTCCAACCAGTCAGACAGTCTACACCTCCCTACGAAACTGACTGAAACTAACTGTTGTGGATTTTATTGACTGATGGAGACATGTTTTGGTTTGACTACCACTGGCTGTTCTACAACCTCATCCTGTATAAGCTAACATTGTCCGTCGTTAAGGGAATGCGATGGCTAGGTATGTGTAATACGTGTCGATGCAGATCCACAACCACCTCGTTGACTGATTATTCCACAAAGATCTGCTTTATATGACTTATCAATTGATGAACGTCAGACGTCTAATGAATATGTCAACGTGGTTACCAACAAATAAACACTGTCTTTTAATTCTAAGCTATCTAATAGCCTAAAATCTATCGAATGTCTTCAAAGAATTTCCTGAGAACTCTGAGAGATACGTGTTCAATCACTCCTCTATATCCCTATCGAAATTGCAAGATGGAAGCCTTGTCTATGCGTTCGAAGTTTTGCGATGTTAATCTCAATGTCAACAAGCTGTATATACATGTCCGGTTTGAGAATCTATTCAGTCAAACTTATGATCTCACATCATCGTCAGACCAGCATTTTCAATGCTTCAAATATACCATCACTGATTCTTGCAATCAATATCTTAATGCTAGATCAAAAATGCAAAGTTTTCTGACTAAACAGCACAAAGAAGAACTTAAACTTTTGACGCATAACAACAATATACTATTAACACGCTCTGACAAGGGTGCAGGTGTTGTTATTATCGATCGTAAAGATTACATGGACAAAGTGTCACATCTACTTTCAGACAGAGGTAAATTTTCGAAACCGAACGAGAAAAACAAGACGGAATTAGTTGTGAAACAACTTACCGAAGCTTTAAAGAGAATGAAGAACAATCGTCTCATTTGTGAAGAAATGTACGAAAAATCAGACAGGATCTCTAATACCAAGACTTTATGGTCTACCAAGGATACACAAAGCTGGCCTTCCACTCCGCCGTATCTTGGATATGTCTGGATCGACTTATCATCCAGTAGCTGTGTGCTTAGTTGAAATCCTCGAACCTGTCAGGGGACAACTATCTAATTATTCCCTTTGGGACACCTTCCAATTTGTTGAATGTATACAGGATACAAATGCTTCGAATAAACATATGTTGCCTTTGGATGTAGAATCCCTATTTACGAACGTTCCACTGACAGAAACCATATGTTTTATATCCAAATATATTGAAGACAACAAATTGAATATAGGGATACCCACTACAGATCTGAAAGAACTACTTTTGAGATGTACATTGAATGTACAGTTTACTTCCAATGAAACAATCTACAGACAGAAGGATGGTATTGCGACGGGTTCTCTCTTGGATACTCTCCTCGCAGACTGCTTTATGTCCAGTCTAGAAAATGGTCAGTTGAAGCCTACAATCCAAAGCTTTCAAATGTATAAAAGACATGTAGATGACACCTTTATTATTTGTAATAGTGATTGCAACTTGAATAATATATTAAATGTATTTAATGGTTGCCATCCTGCGATAAAATTCACACTCGAAATGGAGAAAAAGTCTAGCATTCATTTCCTCGATGTGAACTTATCAAGGAGGACCGATGGAACTCTGAAGAGATCGATTTATCGAAAGCTGTTATGGAATGGTCAACTGACAAATTTCTACACCTGGGCACCAATTGGTCGACAACGAAACCTGGTCCGGTCGCTTGCCACTCGCATTCGACGCATATGTAGCACTGATACTGTGGAAGATGAGTTATATCTTTTGAGAAAAATCCTAATAGAAAATGGATTTCCACTACGTTTCATAGATAAGAATATACATTCAAATCTTACAAAACGTGACTTATCATCCGTACCCAAGAAAATACTTTACATGGCCTTGGGATTCAAAGCGGCTCTAACTTACCATATCATGAAACGAAGAATATCACAGTCCCTGAAAAGAACACTCCCTGCTGCATCTCTGAGAATAGCCTTTACTAGCCGACCATTATTGTTCAATAACCTGAAGGACAAGATCCCGCTGTTGACCAACTCTATGTGCGTTTATCAATTCACCTGCTCGCGTGGAGCTAGGTATATCGGTCGTTCGACTTGAGTTTTGTCCAAGAGGATGCAAGAACACTATCTTGCATGGTTACGAAGGGGTGGAAGTGGGACAATAAGAAGCGCGATCATTGAACATCTGGTCGATAATGATCACCCTATCTCTATAGCCTCCGCCTTTAAAGTCATCTATAAAACAAAGAGTAATTTACCCAAATCCCTACGTACTCGACTCATCTGTATTGCTGAAGCTTTGGCTATCGAAACAGAAAAACTATATCTCTGTGTACAGAAAAAGTTCGTTCAACCCCACCAACTTTCATGATCTTAATCCCTCTATGCTAAAGTATGGTAATCCCCAATCATATTATGGCTCTATCAATTTTTCATTTTGTCTATTCAATTTGTATTCTCTTCCTTATTACGTTGACTGTTACTGCTGTCCCCGGTATTATTTCACTTGTTCCACTTGTCATTCTAAATCAATTCTTTTTTACAACGTTAAATTGAAATTTCACACAATCTTACGTAACGTGTTTATTTTATTCGATTTGTCTACCAATCCTATTATTGCACACACTTTTATTAAGTTCTATCCCTCCTATGAATTATTCTATATATGACATTAATTTGTTTTGCCACTTGACATTTAACTATGATTATAATCACAAACATTTTAGTTTTAATCGAACTTCATACTATTACATTAATGTTTTATGCATTCACATCTATGATTCTATTCCCTCACCGGATATAACTTCTTAAAAACCATATATATATACGATTGTACAGTTTGATAATAAATTCGTTGAAAAGAGTCTCTTCACTGAATCACTTGTTTTGACTTTCTAAATGTTACAAAGGGGATTTTCCATGATATATATATATATTAGTTTCAGTACAGTGGAGACAATCCAAAGTATCTAGAACATAGATTCAGAATTAAAGTCATCAAAAACGACAAACTGCATACAATGTTAAAAGAAAAAACTAACAAACTGTTATTCAGACAACACAGTGTAGAATGACAACTATCTAGTTTAGAGAACCGAAACGCCCTAAGAGAGTACCATACAAGTCAATCGAATTAAACAAGAAAACAATAGAGTAAAGCAAGTGACCGACTGAATGGTTTCAACGTAGAACTTTGCACCAATGTGCAGCAGTTCGAGTCGCCACACTCCCCTCCTTGTAGCACACAAAACAAGAGAAGAAAGTGAACAGAAATGCAAAACAGAGGCAGAAATCAGAGATATGAGACAAAAAGAATAGTAATAACGAAGAACAATATAGTTATATTGGATATTATAAGTCATAAAGAGTTGATGCATCCGCACCAGTCACTGAGAACGATTTTGAGTCATATCACCGATTGTATCCAGCCTTCATTGGTGTTTACCGTCCCGAGGACACCAACTAGCCAGGAAGTCTGCATCCTCCTACGTGACTGGCTTAAACTAACTGTTGTAGATTTTATGAACTGATCAAGCCATGTTTCAGTTTGACCGCCGCTGGCTTATTTCCAGCCTGACCCTATGTCAGCTAACATCGCCCGTCGTTGAGGAAGGCGATGACTATGCATGCATACGTGACACATTTCCTAACCATCTCAATCGATGTAATTTGACAGTCTCGTCTATTGATTTCCTTCCTCACCTAAAACTCGACCAATGCCTAACCTCAGTATTGCTCACACTATTATACCACTTCATGCAGAGATATAACGCAGGCACCTATGATCAAAGACAGCTATCCATGCCTTTCATGTCCTCCACTCTCAATGACCAAGTCCCACAGCCATAAGCGAGGACAGAGCGGACTGATGAGCAGTACACCTGCCCTTTAGTCGATAGTCGGATAACACATCTACGCCAGAGACGGCGTAAACTGTCATACGCGAAACTAGCCTTCTGTATGTGTGCTGAGATTTCGTCAGCGGACAACGTACTGGGACTAATGCAACCTCCCAAATAATTGAAGTGGTCAACACGCTCCACCAACCACTCCACTCCCTATTTCTAAGCTAGGAGTCAATGTAGTCCAATCCAGTCCTATCCTGCAGCCTCATCACATTATATTTAACAAGAGGAGAGAATCGCATGCCAAACATTCGCAGATTGCAGCTCAAGGTGTTCAGAAGACTGCATTTTGTCAGCGTCTTCACCTACAAGGACTGTGTCACCTGCATACTGTAAGTCAATGAGATTATTCCCTGCTAACAAGTCAATCCTGAGGCGCTGATGTCAGCAGTTAGGGTTAACCCCATTAGTACATCTATAATGAAACTGAATAGAAATGGGGATAGTGGGCATCCCTGACGGACACCACTAGTCGTCACCACTTCAGATGACAACTCGCCGTAAGCCCTCGCCTGGCTGCATGAGTTCGAATAGAGTGCCTTGATCAGTGGCAATGTATTTTCTCGGGATTCCCTTTACAGCCAAGCATCGCCAGAGTATCTCTCGGTCGACAAAATCGAATACCTCCTTTAGGTCAAGAAATATAACGATCGTTGGACGCCGGTGGGGAGTATGCCTATGTTCCAGAATCTGTCGAAGGGTGAAAATATGATCAATACACCCTCTTCCTGGTCTAAAGCCTGTCTGGCTCTCTTGTGCTTGCGCCTCCCGAGCACCACTCAGTCTACGCATGATTATTGAGCCTAGGACTTTAGATACCATATTAGTCAAGCTAATCCCCCCTGTGATTATCACAGGAAGACTTGTCTCCCTTCTTGTTTATGGGGATAATCAGTGAGTTACACCAACCCGATGGGACGTCCCCTGATTCCCAGACGCTGCTTAGAACCTCAGTTAATGCACATAGTAAACTGTTCTTACCGTACTTATATACCTCTGGAGTCATTCCGTCAGATCCTGCTGCTTTGCCTCATTTCAGACTAGTGACAGCCTTAGTAAATGCAGTTAGCGATGGAGGACCTGTATCTATATCCCATTCAGGGAGGTGTTGGATGTTCGGTAAGTAGCTCAACATATACAAACTCGAAGATTGTCAGAAGATGTAGCAAAGTCAAGGAAGACATCAGGTCAATGCAGAGAAAACACAGATGTATTTAAGATACCTGATCTAAATTAAAAAAAACATAGAACACCATCAGTGAAGAAAATCTAGAGAAGTTAGTCTCTTCCATTTATTCCGCTAGTATCTTCGAGAACTACAGGCCAGTATATATATATATATATATATATATATATATATATATATATATTAGAGTGGAGTCAGAGATGCGGATCTATTTGACAAGTAAGTATTCCTTCGCCCAGTACTTTTTCTTTCCATATAGGGAAATGAATTAAAAGTTAACAAGTGATATTGTGTAGATTGTGAACTTTTTATTGTCTGATTTCACTACATTCATTCATTTCTTGAATATTATATTATTTATTATTATTTCCTTTAATTCCTAGAGGAATATAAGGCTTCGGCTGCACGTCTGCATTGCTTTCAGTTCTCTGCTAAAGTTTTCACCTGGCTCCAGGTCTGTCCACATGTTTTCATCTCCTCTTCACATGACTGTACAACAAAGGTTTTGAATTCTACGCTATTTTCCATCAGGTCCTGCTGCTTTGCACCGTTTCAGACTAGTGACAGCCTTCATAACCTCAGTTAGGGACAGAGGACCTCTTTCTATATCCCATTCAGGGAGGTGTTGGATGTTCGGTAAGTTGAGTGTGGCCGTAGGTCAATTAAACTGCTCGTCAAAGTATTCTTTTCAGCGTCTCAGTCGTGTATCCTGGGAGCAAATTATGGTACCATTTTCCTCAGATATTGTTTCACTTATCAGTTGCCTTTTGCTCCCTGTTTCCCTGATAAGCCTAAATAGTTGTCTGGTGTTACCAATCGCCGATGCCTTTTCCATCTCTTTCGCTCTTGTTGCCCACCACTGTTCACGGTCGTTGTGAAGACTTCTTGTTAGTTTTCGTTTGAGTAGCTTTCGCCCCTCATCATAATCGGAGATCG
The DNA here is from genome assembly GCA_944472135.2 of Trichobilharzia regenti. Classification (NCBI taxonomy): domain Eukaryota; kingdom Metazoa; phylum Platyhelminthes; class Trematoda; order Strigeidida; family Schistosomatidae; genus Trichobilharzia; species Trichobilharzia regenti. Next base: position 114,827,099 of record OX235264.1, on the reverse strand, counting down.
CCGGAATCAGTCATCTTGCGTCAATCAGTCAGGATGAGGTGGTAGAAATCCAATGGCTCTTACTAACTTTAGGTTTCATGTTATTAACAGCTTTTACAGTTGCGTCTACAGCTAACTGTATGTTGTGTCAGGCTACCTCAGGAAGAGTCCTGCTGTCGACCTCAGATACACGTTTCACAGGTAGATTGGTGTCTAAACCAGAAACCTGATGGTTTAAAGTTCACAATTTAACCAAAACTCTAAAATCGAAAGGGAATAGTTTGTCCACTGAAGCATATAAAGTCTTCATGCTTAAATATTTACTGTTTCTCAGACAGGATAAAGGAGAGAAAAAGAAAAACATATGAATAAAGAAAGCAATGTATTGTTACAAATACAAAATATATGTACAGTCGCTCTCTCTCTCTCCATCATTTTGTTGCCATCTACAAAAAAAGTAAAAGATTTTAATTAAACAAAAGTACAGTTGCTTACTCTAAACTGTTCTTCTATATTTGAAATTTCACTGATAAGATCTTTCAAAGCAGATACAAAAACGTCCACAGGTGTCGCTGGATGAGCTGTATGCACTCGAATAACTATTTTGTGCTCTAGAGGATGAGGTGCTTTATATCCGGCAAATAGTACTCTCGGATCTTTGAGAAGTTGACTAAACCAGGAAAACAAAAATTAAAAAAATGTAATAATTTGAGATGAATTATACACCAGCTAAAAATTTAGAATCTGTTGTTGAAAATTTTTTATAACAATACGGTTAGAGAACGATTATCAACTAAAATAGCTCGTACAAATTTATTTTGCTGTCATTATAGCCCAACTGGATTTGTACCCAACACTATCAATAGAAGACGTTATGAAATGGAAGTAATAGACGTATAATAAGTAGTGCAATAATCGAACATCTCGTCAACACTGGTAATTCCATCTCAACAAACGCCTCCTGCTTCAAAGTAATCTACAAAGTGAAGAACAACCTTCTAAAGACAGTACGATTTCGTCTTCTTTGCATCGCAGAAGCCCTAGGCATTCAGTTGGAGGAACCAGAACTGTGCATACAACAGAAAATTAGTGAACCACTTCTACTCTCATGATAACAACTCCGTTGATTTAACTTAACTTTTGTTCGTATGCTTATTTTTCTAACTACTTAAAGCCCTTGTGTAATTCTGTATATTATTTTGTTTGCATGTACACTCTGAACACAACTCATTCATCAAACTATTCATGCCATAACGTAACTCTTATTTAACAATCATTTGTGACAACCTATCACTTTTGTTACTACCCTCTTACATCAATATCCAATTCATCTGAACTTACTAATTGTATTTTCGTTTGACAAATTTAATGTATACACACACATACATACAAAACAACCATATATATTTTCGATTGTACAGCTATGAAAATGAACTCGGTGCCGAAAAGATACTCTTCGCTGAACTACTTGTCTTTCGTCTACTAATGTTCGAATGGGAATTGTTCACGAACGTTATGAAATGCTTAAAACTTTGTTTACAGTCAACCTATTTCACCTTTAAAGACAAACTATAATGTCAAACAAATGGAGTTACAATGGGATCACCAGCATCTCCAATTGTGTCGAACCCGTATACGAAAGCTCTGGAAAGAAAAGCACTGACAAGTTTTATTTGTCATCCTAGAATATTGTACAGATATGTAGCTGACACATTTATCTTCATGAAGAAAGCTTAATTAAGATTAATTTGTCTTGAATTCTTAGGAAAGCTTACTACCGTCTGTGAGTGCTTCTTACCTCCTACTTCATGAAGTCTCTGACAGTCGATTTGAGTAATGTAGGGGGGGGGGGACGCAGACCTTCTACTTGGAGATGCTAAGAACAAATGACTGCAAACTATTGATGATACAGCAGGAAATAGCTCTCAGCTTTTCTATGACCCCCTATGTCCACTATCCCGTCATTCTTTCCCCCTCCTCCACCACATTTTTGCTTATAATAGTTTTTTCAAACAACTTTTTCTCTCTTTTTGTCCTCCTTTTTTTATGCTACAAGGAGAGTAGTAAATGGAACTGCTACACTTTTGTGCACGAAATTGATTTGTTAAGAACCTAGTCAGTCAGTCAGTCAGCAGGCTAGGACTTGAAAAATCACATAAGTTGTTTCGCATTATTTTATGATGTTATGATGTATGCATGTATGTATTTATACTGGAAACAAGGTTAATACTTCGATTTTGTAATAAATACGTTCGATCGAATAAAGTTGTACTGAAACCTTTACTGTGAAATTAATACGAGAATGATGAAACAGATAGTTTCGATTACTATGATCCATAATAGAGTGACAGAAAATCCCGAAGAGTAATTCATACATAGTTCACCTCAAACAAGGGTAAACTCAAACTTTCTCTAGCTAAGGTGAAAAAAAACAATGTTGAGTTTTGTTGGACATGACAAATCACAAAGAGCGAATGTATCTGCGCCAGTCAGTGAGAATGATTTTCAGCCACATCACCAATTGTCTGCAGCAGTCATTGGTTTTTACCATCTCGAGGAGACTAACCAGGAAGTCTACATCTTTTTACGTGGCTAGTTCAAACTAACTGTTGTGGATTTCATTGACTGATCAAGCCACGTTTCCGCATGACTACAACTAGCTGTTTTCCAACCTGATCCAGCCTATGTCAGTTGACATTGCCCGTCGAGGAAGGCGATCGATGGCTAGGCATGCGTAAAACACGTCTCAACCAACTCAATCGGTGTAACTTCACAACTCCGTCAAACGATTTTTCCTCCTTATCGGAGAGAGTTCGGATAAGGTGGAAGAGATCCAATGGCTCTTACTGACTTTCGGTTTTAGCTTATTAATAGCTTTTACAGCTGTGTCTACAGCTAAATGTATGTTGTACCAGGCTACCTCAGGAGGAATCCTGCTGTTGACCTCAGATACACGTTTCGCCATTTCCTTCTTAAATAGGGACTCAGTGTCTCGATCTAGTTGGGGACATAATTGCTTCGCTGCTAACAATTCTTTATGTCCATTAAGTCACAAGCTTAGACGTGCACGAACCAGGGCGTGATCGGAGTCTATGCAGCAGTCTTCCACTGGCCCTCGCCAATGATACCCCGTCACTATGTGGTCTTCCTGAGTCCAACATTGATTTGGTGATGGAGGTCACCAGGTTAGACAATGTCTCTCTTTGTGCCTAAAGTTAGTGCTGACTAGGAACAGGTGATTATCTGAACAAAACTGTAGAAAACGATTACCGTTGTCGATTCGTCGGCGGAGAACTCCATACGTACCAACTACATACTTTTCAGTCTGGCACAACTTCCCTACCTGGGCATTGAAGTCGCCTGCTAAAACAACTATATCTGAGTGTTTTGTTTTTCGCAGCAATCTGAACAGTTTCTGGTAGAATCACCCCTTAGTTCATCTAAACTGCAGTCGTTTTGGAGCGTAAGAGGAAACTACGAAATGTCAACGACGGGTAGTGCTGTCCTTCCTTCCTCTAAAGGACCCGTTTAGACTGATCGCACACATACAACTATCTGCTGGGATCCAGTCAAGAAGCGATTTATCTTCCCTAATATTCAATGCTATGCCTACATCCGTGAGTTCTCGAAAACTAGCCGAGGAGTCTCCTGACGCCCTTAAAGTGGTATTTACAGATTCACCTTGTTGGCCGGGTGAGGTTAAGTGAATGACCAAACTCGAGTCTTGTATGCGTGTCTCCAAAACACAATAGACATCCATGGCTCGAGATGCCAGAGTTCTGGCTAGCGATGCCTATTATCCGATTTGGCAGAGGGTCCCGACGTCAAATGCACCAATATGAAGTTGGCGGTGTGGCTATCAGAAGCTCTCGAGAGTATTTTACCGGCTCTCATTATTATTTATGGTCGCAGAATGACATGAAAATGACTGACTAGCCTGCAGAATAGTACTGACAGTATTAGGGAAGCAAGATGATGAGCGTGGTAGAGATAAAGGAGGAGGAGGAGGATCAGGAAGGCTTCGTGTGCTTTTCGAAATGAGTGGGTGATTGTTACTTCCTGGTTGCCCACACCGCGGAAGTTGACTTATTCTTGGAGTTCCATTATGGGTAAATTTTGTTTTGATAAAGTCTCACAGTGTTATACAGTAATGTTTACTGATGACGTTTCGAGCACAATTTATTGCTCATAATCATATCAAGGTAATCACACGACTTCCTAAATTCATTTATATAGTTCCATTGTTTTTCTCTTGATTTTCACTTGATTTGATTGGTAATAGTATTTTCCATATTTCAGGTATGAGTGACGAGTCATTCCTATTGCATGTGTTGGGTGTAGACTCGATGAACAAGGATTCAGTAATCAACCTCTCTCTCCACCTACCTAGATTACTTTTTAGAATTTTAACCCTCTCCCACCCTGTTGTGTGGTTGTGTGTTAGCGCATGCATTGCAATTGCTGAACTCTTTTCTAAATTACCTATCTTCTCGGGGTCAACCATTCTTACCTTAGCTAAATTCTTATGCTCTGACAATCTGACTACCCGTGACCTACTAGTTTGACCTATGTAGTTGACTTCACAGTCATTGCATGGCATTTTGTAAATAATATTATTTTGTCTAATTGGGTCAACTGGGTCCTTTAACCTACAGAGCTTGTCCCTGAGTGAGTTTGTAGGTTTAAATGCCACCCTGATTCCTATTTTATTCAGAATCCTACGTAGTATCTCAGATGTCCCCTCTGTAGGTTAAAGGACGCAGTTGACCCAATTAGACAAAATAATATTATTTACAAAATACCATGCAATGACTGTGAAGTCAACTACATAGGTCAAACTAGTAGGTCACGGGTAGTCAGATTGTCAGAGCATAAGAATTTAGCTAAGGTAAGAATGGTTGACCCGAGAAGATAGGTAATTTAGAAAAGAGTTCAGCAATTGCAATGCATGCGCTAACACACAACCACACAACAGGGTGGGAGAGGGTTAAAATTCTAAAAAGTAATCTAGGTAGGTGGAGAGAGAGGTTGATTACTGAATCCTTGTTCATCGAGTCTACACCCAACACATGCAATAGGAATGACTCGTCACTCATACCTGAAATATGGAAAATACTATTACCAATCAAATCAAGTGAAAATCAAGAGAAAAACAATGGAACTATATAAATGAATTTAGGAAGTCGTGTGATTACCTTGATATGATTATGAGCAATAAATTGTGCTCGAAACGTCATCAGTAAACATTACTGTATAACACTGTGAGACTTTATCAAAACAAAATTTACCCATAATTGAATTACACTCTACCACAGTGCACAAGTTTTATTCTTATATTATTCTTGGAGTACCTGAAGCAGAAAGAGAACTAGTGTTGCATGACAGCAGAGCCCCGGGGTCAACTTATTTCGGTTTTTTTCGATTTTTATTTCGATTATAGCTTGAAACCACACCGTATTTTTGGTACAAGTATGGAATTTTCAGCATGTGATGTCGGTAGCCCAAATTTTGCAGACCGACAATTGATATCAGGTGTGCGTCGGCAGGGGGTCGAACCACAGACCATGAGGTCTGTGCCACCGAAGCACTGCTGGAGGCAGATCACACACGGCCTGTTTAAAATGGCTTTTTGGTTTGCTTCCGTATTAGTAACTTACATCCGGCTAAGAACAATCGCATGGTAAATCGGGATATGCAGTTTTCGGGGTAGACCTTTTCTAACACCCTCTCTCCAGAGGGTGTCTGTCCAGGGAGAGACAACATAGCTGGTCTGTTTGTCATCTAAGCGAAACACCTAATTGCTGTAACATCCCCGTTCCCCAACAGTACGACTTTGCCCATACACCCTCGCAGCATAGTGTAGAAAATCTGCCGGTAATCGCTCTCATTCTAATAGATATCCTAACAATCTTCCTGGCATGGTATGACCTGCAGGAACATTAGCTCCGCCAGTATAGATTTTTTGGGTCATTGCGATATGCAAGCCCGACCACCAAGTCAAGGTAGCAGCTATTGGTCGGGAGCCTATTTACTGGACCACTGGTTTGTGCACAGTCACATAGTCTAGCATCTAAAATTCCCATATTTCAGTTAAGCCATGAAGCAGTATTAGATGTCTAGGAGCCAATTCCTATTTTGCAGTTTTTTCCAGAGCCCTAATTTTGCTAAGTAACAGACCTACAAACTCCAAATTCCGCTGATTCTTTCCCTTATATTGCATGAAGTACTGGGATCGCTACAAAAAAAGGAGTTTATCAACTATTTTTTTTTGTTCATAGACGCATATTAGCGGCATCAGAAAAGATCAGATCATCCATCTATAGATGCCTAAATGACAGCTTATGTATAATAATTTGGGTGTTTTATTGAAGAATCCATCAGCAACCAAGGAGACCATGTGATATATAAAATTGTTTGCAAATTTTTAGTCTTTCTCTTGAGTAACAAAAAACTGCAGGATATTTGGCTGTTTGTGTACAGCTCGACCCACAATAGTAACGGTTTAAGTTGACACAAGCTAAATTTCACACAAAGGAAAACCATTCAAAGGAAGTGTAATGGACAAAAATGTACAGCGACTTATAATTACCAGATAGACATCGACAAAAGCACGAAGTACATATGTAAGATCGGTAACCCGTATTCGTAGTAAGAAATTAACACAGAAACACATTGAGGGAATCTTATATCACAGACAAAAACACAAAACGGAATGTGACACGCAATTTTTAAGTAGGAAATCCTTTTAATACAGACACATTATAAGCAAAAAGTGCCGGTGCAGATTGAAAGTAATCAGTTTCCTTCTAATACAAGTGTAGGACGGGAAAGTACGCTACTGTTTGACTGACTTAGCTCCATCACGAAACTTCGCACAGAAGTGCAGCAATTTGATTCGGCCCACGCAATATAGCACAAAAATGCACATATAATATTGCAAATGACGGGACAATCTGTGACTAACTTCCTTTTCATGTAGTATTTCCAATGTCTTGACATCCTTGAATTGTACAGCATTTAAGATAATATAAACTTTTCTGACGAGCCTCTCACCCATAATTTAATCTCACAGGACACATATTTACATTTAAAACCAATCCAGCTGTGAGGCTATTAGTCTCTAATCAAATTCACAACAGTTTACAACAAATAGCAGTGACGTAACAACCCGAGTAGTTGTGAGGTTTAATCAAGGGAAAAACAGCTAGGAAACCTATTTGTCACATTTTTTGACATTAGAGAACGCTTGATGAAATATAACATTAGTGCGAAGAAAACTAGCGACAAACTTACCACGTTAACATATTCCCAACTGTATGGTCCTCTCTGTTCAGGGTGAAGATAGCAGCATTAGGCACTTGCGTGTCTTTTTCAAATGAAATCCTAAAAGTGATGAAAAACAATTTAAGAGGGCCCACTTCTTTTCGCCATCCGCTAAGAGAAACGGCTCAAAAGATGCTGGAGCATTCATAGTAGCTCACAACTTTGTAACTACGGGTGAGGAGGTTGGCCCTGAATACGAAGTTCAATAAATATGTGCATGTCATTTCTAAAATTTAATTTAAATACGTTTCCCCAGTGTCTTTTTTTATGCTAAGAGTTTTTTTAGCTCTAATTTTACAATAACTCCTGCTTTTTCCTGAATTACTCGTAACTAGCCGAAGAATTTCTTTCAATACTATGTTTAAACGGACTGATGGAATAATAATGATTTACTTTATTCCAAAAACAGTACTTGTGATACAGAATGGAATTTTCAGCATTAATCACAATCTTGCATCTAATTTCCTCAAATTATAAATAAAAATTAATCACACAGAAAATTTTCCACATTTACAATAGACACATTGGGTCATAGGAGTTATTAAGAAGACAATTGCAGCGAAGAAAATTTTCTTTTCGACAAAGTCATCATCTTGGCTGTACATTCGTGTATTTATATGACATTTTAATTCCGGGTGAGGATATACGTGGCTGCGTGTTATATTTTCCGCGACTCAGTTTTTTTCGTCTTTCATTGGCTAGAATGGTGGCGGTCAATTGGAGTTTGAATTGTCTTTGGGTGCGTGCTGTCGGGTGCTGTCTTTGCGTGGTTGTGTTTGCGTCGTTTGCCATCATATGTGATTACTATAAACGTGTATCAGACTATTGTAACGCTTTGTTTTTCTTTGTTTGTGCATGTACTAGGCTTTATTTGTGGTACAATTCGTTGTTTGGTCTATTGGTTGCTTGCGATGTCAACGAACCGGTGGGTTCTTGTGTTTTTCTGTAATTTAGGTTATACGTGCGGCATTTTCTTGATGGTTATTGATCATCCCTGTATTTCAATGTTGGTTTTTTACGATTTATCTTGGAATAGTTGTGACATAGATGGATCCTAATTGATAATTTTATTTTAGTCCGTTGCAGGTAGTCAATTCCAGTGACAGGAGCACAGATTTAAGTGGAATTTTTGCTGAATACATACTTGGAAGGCGTTTCTTCAGCTGGGATGAATTTGAGAAGTCACTGGCAGAATTCCAAAAAGTGAGGAAGTCATTTAATGCTAACAATAAAGTTGTCCTGCACTCACTATGTTCATAATTGCAGCAAAATGATACCGGATGACAGGTTTAAGTACGCTTATGTTGGTTTTAAATGCACTTTTGGAGTGAATCGTACAAGACCTGGATTGAAATTGAAAAACAAGTCGTAAGAAGAAGTGTAATATGATTTCATGAATATTTCAGGTCTAAATGTTGCAATTGCTCGTCTTCATTTCGCGTGGTTTTGCGTTATAGTGAATACATAATTGCTTCCCACAATATGGTACATAACCATTCATGCAGCAGGGTGTACATGCAGAATGACCCATGGTTTAGACGACTAACAGTTGAAGAGAAAGAAAATGTGGAACCACTTCTTCAGCAATCCCACTCTTTTTTTTTTTTTTTTTTTTTTTTTTTTTTTTTTTTTTTTTTTTTTTTTTTTTTTTTTTTTTTTTTTTTATGAAAGCCGCAGTTACTAAAGGAAACGTTGACGTACTTGCTAAATACTTAAGGTATTTCGAGTCGTCGTGACATTTTTGAATTCCTAAAATCCCGTGGGAAGTTAATGGAGTATTATTCCGATGAACCGATCAGGAATTCACTAACAAGAATTTGTTTTGCAACTTATGAGCAAATGGAATTGTATAAACAGTTCCCTGAAGTTGTTGGTATCGACTCGACGTATAATACAAATAAGGGGAAGTAAGTTTACCAATTCATTAATCAACGTGCAGGTATTCTTTGTTCCAGTTACTTGTGACGGATAATTTTGGTCGAGGACGACCAGTTTTATTTGCGTGGACTAGAAAAGAATTCAAACGAGATGTAGTTTGGATATTAGACTGTTTTCGTCAAATAATGGAAGACACCTCCAAAACAGAATCTTTCATTATGGATTGTGCGCAAGCTGAAATAGCAGCCGTCAAGTTAACGCACAGACAAGCGCACATTGTTTTGTGTTCTTTCCATGTTTGCCGAGCATTCTGTCGGAAAGTAAGTTTTTCAAAGCATACTTTACATTTTATTCGTAGACAAGAAATCCCATTGTGAAAAACTATTTATGCCGTCAAGTGCAGTGTAAAAGGAGATCAGAGTAATGCCTCTAATGTTCTCATTTTCCAGATTTAATTTCTACTTCAGAGTTATTAGCAGATTGGATGCTACTGTCAGTCAATATCTACAACGTCGTTGGATGCATCGACGAGAATTGTGGGCAGCATGTTTCAGAGACAACGTGCTGACTTTTGGGTATGAAACAAATAATCGCGTCGAGAGTTCCCACAAGCAAATGAAACGTTACTTACAAAGATCAGATAGTTTGCATAAAAGTATGCTGAAGGTGTTTAAATGGTATCAACAAAGTTTTGCAAGGATACAGCAGGAGGCGACTATTGCTCAGTCGCGATGCTTCACCTATCCCTGTTCACAACGTCTACTCCCAATTATACGATTGCTGACGCCATACGCTGCGAGGAAGGTTATCCGTGAATACGAAAGGCGACGATGGGCTGTTGTTGAGGTTGAATCCTTCGATTATGTATTCTTCCAAGACAACGGGAATCGAGTGGAGGTTGATCTGAGTGCTTGCACCTGCACGTGCGTTACATTTCAGACCTGTCGGTACCCCTGCAGACACTTGCTTTTGGTCCATTTCAGAAAGCCGTATTTCACAGGTATATTAGCGTTTTTATGACTCCGTTTTTAATGTATGTCGAGCGAAACTTGATTAATTATTGTTCTTATATACGGAAAGTTGTAATTTTCATTACCGTATTCGTGTGTACGATGCGTTAACTGGAAACAGGACACAAGCACTACCATCATTGCACCTGTAATAATCAGTTCATAGTTATCTTAACGTTTTTTGTTCCACCTTTTGTAGTTAACCATGTGATGCATAATTGTAAACAATGGACGTGGTCACGCAACTTGTTCGCATCTCAAAGTACGTCAGCAGTTATCCCTCGAAATCAACGTGACATACCGAAAACCAAAAAGAGTATTATCAATGCGGGCATTACGAGAATTAGTGACAAATTTGGAGAAGTGTTTGCCAATACTTATGCAGACGGAGTAATCGCAGGAATCAATCGTGTTCTTAATATGTAAATAAACTAAATTTGTATCATAATGAAAATAAAATTTTCATGTAAATTTTGTTGTCTTTCAATTCATGTGTTCACTTTGTGAGCACGGCATGCTAGACCGGTGCTCTCTAGGACTTTCACTACTAACAATACGTAAGTGTAATTGTGTAGGAACGATGTCGGTCAGCATACGTGTTAAATTATAAGTATTTCAGTTAGCTAACGTGCATACGTCTCATAGTCATATACAAGTCTTTAGGGACAATAGTAGGCATAACTTAGGCACTGCATTCGAGTTCCAGTTCTTATACGGTTACGTGTATTCGAAAGTATTGCATTACTAATGTTTCACTTAAAGCGTGATGTCAATCCATATGACTAAGGCTGTTGACATGTAGCGTAAATTAAAGTCTACACCAGACGAATTATTGAATTCGTTGAGCTTTAGCAATCGTATTTAGATTTAGCTTACACTAAAATATGCCACCAATTACTTCGTCAGTTCTTATTAATAAGTCATGTCTGCACCTAGTCATCATGACAAATATATCTACACTCAGATATAATAAGAAAGGTCTGGTAAGCAGGATATTAAATGTATTTAATGAAAAATAATAACAAGCAAATGTCTTTACGCAGTCGTTTGTCGTAATAATTTGTGCAATGTCGAATCTCTGTGACCGGGTTGACTGACGTTACCGGATATCTACAAATAAGTAAACAAGTGTTTTTTAAATCGCTGAAGTAAGAAAGAAGTAATATCAAAGTTAAACGCTTTATATTTGCCTACCTTTGCTGAAAATGGTTCATTCTCCTTTCTCATTCTTTGTTCATGACATCATTCTTCTGTGGTTTTCACTGCCACACACATTATTCATCTTCTAAAGGATAGCAGCAAGCATATAATAATAATTTCAAATTTCGTATAAACCAATGTTTACAAAGAATGCATGTCATTTCTACAGGCGCAATAAGTTATGTTATAAACTGCAATCGTGAAGTATCATAAATTATAAGAGTTAAATTGTAAACCCTTAACAATGAACACCGTACATTTGGCTAAGTGCTATGTCCTTGGAATGTGAGTATACATTTGCAATGTTTAATGCCAACCATATTGGTGTAAGCATAGAAAATATGACGTTTTCCATGAAAGTACAGCTTTGTTCAAACACTGGTGTTGTTGTGTTTCTAATAAAAGCAAATAGACTGTAAGCAAGCAACTAATAGGCACAAAGAGTAAGTCTCAGCTTTAATAAAGGCATATCCAGTTAACATAAAATGCGGTGTAATAGTGCACAAATGAAAAGACCATAGTGAAGTAGATAAGTGATATTTCAGTGAGAGGTAAATTGAAAGATCTGCAACCTTACAATTTGGAAGACAACCTGACATGTAAGATCTCTCACAAATTTCTATAGGGCCTGTGGGGTACCATGGATGGTTTGGCGTCAATCGCAGCTTTGGAAGGATGAGTTACAAATGCAAAAGGTAACAACCAACGAAACTGCAGTAGTATTTTCTAGCTGTTCAGCATTTTTTCCTTTGATGCAGTTTCTTATCAACAGTTTGCAGTATTCAGAACATCACAAGTTGCTTACAGATAACTTGTTTAATAATAACTGCTTTAAATGTATGAGCCATAAGTGCATCTTCTACATCTTTCATAGCCACAATGAAGTCATTAAGGATCTCAGAATATCTTAGTGATGTGAAGCAAAATAATTATTAAGATTGATATAACCTATGTAACAGGTGTAGTAGTTGTATGACACAGCTGCTAGCTACTAATCGACAGAAATCTGGTACTAATTTTAAGTACTCTGACATTTGAGAAGGACTATTTATACTATTCTTCGAGACACGATGAACAATGATGTCAATATACTCTGATGCCATTTCATGCACTGAGCAATTAAGGCCTTGTGAAATTCTATGTGCAAATGTCAATTAAACTATTATCACATCTTCGCCAAAGCACTTTTAACTAGGAACTTCATCAAAATAGATATAATCACCAGGAAATTCAGCAGCCTACCTCATTCATCGCATAATGTCGTCGATGTGTTATGAGTATTTCAGTCATCCCGGATGATAACAGAAAAGTTTAACATGTTCAAAGCACACATCTAACCTATGTCTGCATGCTATTTCTCTTTCATAGGCCAGATTCTAATAGATTCACTGGAATGACAACAGCCATTGACTGCAGTATATTTACAACCTTAAGATCTGAAACAACTCGCAAAAAAACAAACCCTCAACGCACTATAATGCAAATAATAGTCTTTCTATGCGAACTTTCTTAAAAAGGATGACTTCTTCATTGATAATTCGTCCGAGCTATAATATACAATTTTACGCTCTACTAAGAACAAAATACAGCAAAATACTGCCATCCGGCTACAGAAGTCTAAAACTAGTGAAATATAATCTATTTCCAAAAAAATAGACGATTATAACGTCTGTTGCCGTGAGCGCGGTAACCGATGGCATTGCGCGATAACACCAGGAGACAGCCTATATCCTCACTCTTTAATTCCTAATTTTAATTTTTACTAATTTGACCCTTGACCGGATACTATTCTGGAACTTTCCTATCCATTTGATATAAATACACGAATGTACAGCCAAGATGAAGACTTCGTCGAAAAGAAAATTTACAATAGATGTAGTGTCAAAAACATGCAGCATATAAAATGGAAATAGCAATAATAATGATAACAGCTAGGGTAATAATAATAAGAATACAAGTGAAAATTGCCGTTGGCTTGTGTCACACAGTATTGGCAATGTGGTATAGAAATCCTAACATGTTTAAAAATATTGAATATAACGTTCTCTTTACATGATATAGTGAGGGGAAAAACAAAGATTACAGCCGTCATGGAGATAAGTTGGTGTTTGCAATTATGAGAGTAAAAAAGCAGAGAAGTAACAGGCCCATAAATATAATAGAAGTAATAAAAGTAAAACTTGAAGGTATATAAGGATGGATGGATGGAGGAAGTTGTTTATTTACCAGATGAGAAAAGGTCAGTTAATTCTTGCCTGACACTATTTTCGTCACATAAAATACGTGCCAAGTATGGCATCATAGAATTCTTGTACTTAGACGTGCGAGCATACAGTTTTCTGAAGTTATTCCTTGTTTTACCTGAGGGGATGCAAGGTGAAAGCTGAGGGTAAAGCGGATGCTCCAAGTTTAATGTTCACATACTTTCTCTTTTTGGTACTCTGATACTCCTATTCATCTTCTGGTCGAGGTCGAACAACCCTGCATCTAAACTGAAATGAGGATTAATTCCAAACCATCTACCTCATAACCACCCAAATTCCATGAACGATCCAATTCTACCATTTGAAGACGCTGGCGAACATGCTGTAAATGAGTATTCATGATCTGAAATGAAGAAGCAACTGGTTTTCAAACAGTTTTCAACATTTTTTCTGAACTTACGAATGCAGTCCGCCATGCAGACACAAATGGAGCAAATGGAGAATTCTGGAACCGACCTCAGCACCATTTGATGCAGTAAAACAACTTCACATGACCTCATCTAGTTTTCGCATCCCCGATCAAATTTCTTTCCTGTTATAAAACTACGATAAGACTACTGAAAAAATAGAATAAATATATCACTGATCTCAACATAATACATCAATAAACTTTGGGCCGAGGGTGCTGTTCACAACAAAGTTATGTAAGAGGATTGACTTCAAGCTTTTTTTCCCAGAATCTGCATTACATTCATCTGATGTCTGGGTTTTTTGTTAATGCGAAGACAATATCTCTATATCTCTTTATGTGCTACACAAACATACTTTATAGCAGACTGTTCCGTCTGACTCTAATGTCAGAAACAACAACCAAACTGTAAATTCATCATACATCAATTTGTGTAATTTATATAATAACTTATCCATGCCTGTACAATTGGTATGTTCCTGCATAAACAGGAAGAAATATATTATTATTATAACTCAGACAAAATCCCTTTAGCAAATTTATTGCATGAAGTCAAGTGCCTATCGACAACAACGTTAACTATGTGGTCCACTGGGACACCACTCACCCTACTGACAGTCTTCACCATTCTACGAATTGTGACATAGTCTTTTTTAAGCAAACCAGGAAAGAATAAGCGTGAGCAATAAAGAAGAATAGGTAGGATGCAAGAGTTGACAAACTGTAAGAAGAGGGGTTGAGTTATACCCGAGTGTCTTAATGTAAAATGTCAGGCGAAATATTTTACTGGAGATTGCTAAGACATGGGAAGATCAGGAGAGATCAGAAGAGAGAATGAGTCCAAGATACTTAATTTCTGATTTGATTACTATATCACTGTCATCAATTTTACAACTGTCATGAGAATCAATGACTTCTTTTAACTGTCGTTTACATCTTAAGCTGAAATCAACAGTTTGACACTTAGAAGGATTCAGTTTAAGACCGTTAGACTCAGACCATTTGCCGACTCCCGATAGAAAGCTATTAATTTGGTACAATCTAGCTGGGAGTTAACAGCCGTTGAAACTGTTAAATCATCAGCGTACTTCACAAAGTTTATTTCATCAGAGTGAGGCAAGTCATGCAGGAAGAAAGAAAAAAGAAAAGGAAAAAGGACAACGCCTTGAGGGACACAAGCTTCAGTAGGTCATTAAGTGGAAGACTTCCTTTTATATACGGTGTACTGTTTTCTTTCTGAGAAATAGGAATGCAACCAGTTAACAGCCCAACATTCTGTTTGCCTAGCAGCAAGTTTATTTAGTAAGATGTCCCTAGGGACCGAGTCAAATGCAGATGTATAGTCTAGGAAGGCACAACGAACAAATTTAGCCCCCTTGTCTAGACTGGAAGCAATGTTATGATATAAGACGGCAGCTGCATCTAAAGTGCTTCTAATGTGCTTATAGGCGGATTGTTTAGGGTCATTAAAGGATTTAAGCGAAGGTATAAGACTAAGTAAAAGTAATTTCTCCATAGTTTTCAAAAAAGGAGAGGTAACAGCAATGGGTCTAAATTTGACACATGCTCCAGTAGAAGATTTAGGTATGGGTACAACTTTAATGTCCTTCCAAACAGCAGGCACAATATTATCGGAAAAAGATTTGTTAAATAAATCAGTAAGAGGGTGATACAGAATATCAGAACATTTTTTAAAGATAACACTAGATAAATAATTGGGACCTAGGCTCCGGGATGGGTTTAGAGACTTGAGGCACTTTTGAACATCATTTGTGTTAAAACCTGGAAAGGGGCTATTATTAACACAAGTGATGATGGGAAGCATGGAATTTGAGGGAGAGTAAATAAAAGATTTGTTAAGACTACATACACCAAAAGAATATGGAATATTGTTTATCTGCTTACCACCAGTGATTTCCTTTAAATGGTTTCCACATATTAGAAGGACTTTTGCAGGAATATGAATTTCTGGTTATATATTACATTCAAACTCTGCATTTCAGACTTAATTTAGAAGTTAGTTCTTTTTACACCACTTTTATCTTTCATCTTATATAGTTTTTCCTTCTCTCTACGAGGCTTTTTAAGTTGAGACGAGGAGAAACGGTCAAATTTGACGAATAGTGATTCTTTTGGACAACAGATTTCAAAACAGAATTTCAGATAGGATGTAATACCAGAGATATTGTCATGAAGTGAATCATCATTAAACAGATCCCATCTTGTGTCAGTGAGCATGTTTCTAAGGTGATGTACGTTCTCATTTGAGTAGCATCTGTGAACAACTTTCTTGGACAAGTTTGAGAAGGCTTTACTGTGAAACTTTCCGTAAATTTTGGGTAAGACTCGTACAATACAATGATCAGAATTGAAGAGTGGGGCTCTTTTACGAGCCTCGTATATTCCAGAATCATTTATAAATACTAAATCAAGTGAAGTATTTTGTCGAGTTGGGAAATTAACAACATTTTCATGGCCCAGCAATTTAATAAAACTGCAGTCGCTGGAGTTGAAGTCGCCAGTCACTATAGATAAGGAGTTACCAAACGAAGCAGCAGCAAAAATAGTGAATTCATCAGCGAAGATAGATAGTTCTGAGGGACTGCAACAAGGTGTGATATAGATATTTATGACAAAAAATGAAGCTATACTTAGATAAGTGTTTAGGTCGACATTTTGCAGTTATACAGTGAATATTAAAACCAAAAGTGGACATCATGATAGTGCAAACTGTACAGGAAGCATTATACATCGCAAATGAACGTTGTCAGCCTAGGGAGTTTCCTTTATTAATGCATTTATTAGTGATACTTGCACTTACCCATTTCATTACACTTTATTGATTCACCTCAGCACTTTTACTTTTCTAAAACAGCTTTCAATCCCTTGTAAACGTTGTACTTACCTCAATATTGGTTGGTTATCGTATGCTGACAACCACGGGATGAAAACGAAACGAAGTCAGTTTTCCCGCTCAACCTGGAGGAAAATTGTACAATTCAATAACTATACAGCCTAGTTCAGATAATGTGTATTTATATATATATATCAAATATTTAACTGTTGAAACGTTATTAACTTGTAGACAATCTACGATTTGATATTGTATCATACTTGAACGTGCCTGTAAAAATGGGATGCATTTTCATGTAAATTTATATGTTTATATGAGAATATACATTATTATTATTGCCATTTGAGAATTTGAAGCAGACGTTGTTGGCAGTAGACCACT
Source organism: Trichobilharzia regenti (assembly GCA_944472135.2). NCBI lineage: Eukaryota > Metazoa > Platyhelminthes > Trematoda > Strigeidida > Schistosomatidae > Trichobilharzia > Trichobilharzia regenti. Next base: position 114,809,801 of record OX235264.1, on the reverse strand, counting down.
GAGAGTCTATAAAAGTGGCAACATCACCACCTCTCTTCTTCTTTGAGCTGCATCGGTCTTGTCCGTAGATTGTAAAACCAGTTAAGGAGACTAAAGCATCGTCATATGAATCATGCAGCCAGGTTTCTTGAAGAGTAATTACATCATTATTACAATATACATTTGAGTATAATAGAGAATGCAAGTAGTTGATCTTGTTCGATAATCACCTGCAATTTGTACTCATAATCACCGAAACAGTCATCTGATGCATTGGAGTACACTTTAATGATCTCTGCCACCCACCATGATGCTTTTTCTTAAGGTTATTATTAAAACTCGTAAATCAACAGGTTGAGAACATTTTAAATAATCGCGAGAGTATTATTATTATTAAGTAATGAGACTTGGATACATAATTGAATAATTAAAACAAAATAAATCCGGGGAAATAGATGCAATATGTAGGATGGAAATTTTGGTAGCCCAAGATTTAAGCAGGCCGCCGTTTTTGAGCATGTATGAGCATGTATTTCCTTCGATTGTGATTTTCAGGCCATACAACAACATTTCAAATGCGAATATTTCGCTGGTGACTGTTTGTCAAGATAAGCAGTGGAATCGGAGAAACTGATAGGTTTTTAAAATATTACTTTTCCCTTTCATCTAAGATTTCAACATAAATTGACAGTAGTTACATAATGATTGAACACCACAATTCTCTGAGCAGTTGTTTTGTCTTTGCTTGGGACTCTACAATGGTAAGCGACCAGGACGCATTTTGAACAAGTGGAAGAAAGCAGTCACATACCTTGTTTAACGTGTTCGCAGGCTCATCTTACTTTCTGTTTTGATAGAGAAATTGTATTTCCATCTCCCCAAGTCCTCTAAAACGTCAGTTCCTTCCAAATCCCTGTGGCTTGACTTGTGTGATATATGTGCGTGGCTGTACACCGGTCTAATATGGTGGACATCAGATTTTTTCTACACTTAGAAATTTCGCCTAAGATTCATGTATGCATCTGTACTTTAATCCTTGTAAACATTTTCAGTCTGAACAGTCAGAGTTTAGACCAGGTGTGACATATGAACGTTAATCAATTTACCTATAAACATGAGATGAATAACTGAAAACAAAAGCCGCTACCAATAACTTCTTCGAACTTCAAAGCCACAAATCCAATAATGTATGGATGTGATAGCTATGGAAGCAAAGTAAATTTAAATCTGTGGTCTACCTATCTCGACCAGTACAGTTTAGATGTGATTTATCACATGGTCCATCTTTTCGTTGTTTCCTCATATCTTAGGAGAAATGCATACATAAGAAAAGAGAAAGAATGTTTGGAGGGATCTTATCAGATTTTTTAGCTGAGCAAACGGACAGATAATGAAGGTTATCAGATGAAACAATATGAAATCAGCTTGGTGTGGTGGATGGGAAATTAGATGGTGATGTGTGAGATTTCAGACTTGGTAAGCTGGACAACTAATAAGAGTATTGGTAATTATCTTGTGACTTCAAACTAATTCACCAGTTTGGCCTTAGGTATTTCTGTGAAAACGTATGCTTCTAACTAAGGTAGGTATTGAAGATCTTTTCTGGACAACAACGACTGGATGATCGAAATAGACAAACACTTCTGACTCAAAGCCAACTGAGACTCTTAATGACTAAGGGAAGCATAAAAATAATTCGTTTGGTTTGATAACGAAGTTAACCTGCTAAACTTCGTTGTGCATGGGGTGGACCGAATAAGCCACAAAGCACTTGGTGTAGTTATCTACCTCAAGAAGTGCTTAACTGAGAGTAGCTCCCGCTCACGAAAGGGAATCGTGCGAACTACTGAGCTGCTGACTTAAGTGCATAGGCCAAGATATTGACCTTACTGCTATATACAGCAGTCCTAACTGCAGTGATGACTTCCCGATTGAGGGGCTAGGTTCCTGGACATCGAAATGTCAAAGTCTCACAGTTGGCGACTTCAACGCCCCAAAAGCTGACTTGACAAGCCTCATAACGCCACCTTCAGACAATGCTTTTGATTACAAACTGCTGGAATCTGGCATTACGCTGGCACTAGCCTCACATATCATGAAGCCTACGCGGTATGACTCACAAAACTCCTCTTCAACTCTGAACCTAGCGTTCTTCTATGGTGAGGGCGTGGATATCATACATCTTTCCCTTGTAGGAAGAAGCGATAATAATAATATATTCTCATTTTTTGTACATGAGGGACGACAGTTTACAGGCATCATCAATGGCATGCATTTTCATGTAAATTTATGTTTATATGAAAATAATTGGATAAGTTACACATACGATTAGTAAGCATATTTAGTAATGGTAATATAATAAAGTATATATTTATTCCTAACTATGTAGGGCACACCAGTTGTGCAGGCATGGATAAGTATAATTTAAACTACGTAAATTTGATTTATGGTGAAATCACACGGTTGCTGTCCTTTTTGACTTCAGGTTTTGGAGTGGCCTTATTGCATATCCCCGCAATGACGTTTGTTGCTATGTTGCTATTGGTTTCAAGTAGCCTTGGTTTTGGGGAAGATTTAACTGATGTAATATCGCGATTTCAGGTAGAGGATAGAGGCACAAATCAGCTGACCTTCAAGTGCTCAGCCTCTCCATAAGCCATTTATGCTGCTATCCTCTGTCGCGATTTCATAGACATAACTCATGCTAACGGGTGAAAGAAAGTTATTATCGTAGAATAAGGACAGGTTGTTTATAAGGTAAAGAGGACATTATTTTTCAGTTTATTTGTACATATACTATTCCGCATCGAGTTGCACTAAGAACATACATGTGTGTAACTGCATTTACAAATGGTAAAACATTACGAATGCTCCTGTTTTTATAATTTAAAATTCAACAACACACAGGAATTACTTAACATGATTCTTTTCATTAAGTTTAATTATTTGGAATGGAAGTTCTTCCACGTCAGTGTTGCTTAATTGAAGTAATAAATTCGGCATGCAGAAGTGCTATAGAAACCGAAAGAGCTTTTAGTTTACTAAATCTTACTTGGCAATTATCAAGTGTTCATTTAAAATCTGATGGAGTATTCAGTAAAGCGAAAGTTGTAGTGCATAATTCCTAGACTTGTTGTTGTCATTGGTATTGCTAGGATACCACTTACTCGTTTTATGCAGCCGAAATATCCGATTCTTACTTTATTGAGGAAACCCTATGTTGCCTGCAAAAGTAGTGCAACAGTTTATGAGTTTCATAAAGCCCACAGAATGTTTTCTATTCACTGAATACTGTTTGCGAATTACCCGAGAAAACACATTTCCAAGTGGGGTGATTTCTTTAAGTGTCATCCGTATATCAGTTCAATTCAATCACACATGCATCATAGAATAGTCTGTAATTGACTTCAGAGACATATCAGGGTGTCAGTCACGTCTCATAAACCGTTAATGCCCAGCTCTCGCTACGCTCGGGCTCACGCTGTTCCTTGAAGTTTCTCAGAAACGCTTAGTAATAACGGACGAAGAAACCAAAACACCACTTGGTGACTCGAGGATTCTTTATTGTTACACCAACATATAAATCACGTATGACTAAGGTCTGTGAACAAATATTACAATAATAAATCACAATATTACTTCTGACGGTTTTCTGCTGACTTCTTTCTGAACAGCGACCGATGAGACGATGACTGTCGTATTGATGCCTCCGCGGAAATTGGGGAAGTTGGGTTTGAGCAAACAACCATGAATTGATCGTTCAATCTTCAACTACATTGACACAGGGAACAGTCTCATCAGCTTACAGTTTAATGATGATACTGTTCACCTAGACTATTAGTAGTAAGCCCTGCTGCTGGAAAATATGAAAAGAATACCGGTGTTTGATTATAGGTGTCTGTGTTCTATCTCATGAGTAAAGCAGTGTAACATGGCGAGTGATGTTGAGGTTACGCATAAAGTGTTGGGTGAGGATCGTAAGTTAGTCTTCAAGGTAGGGAAGCTGAATTGGTAGAGATGGCTAGAACACGCGCTGGCATACCAAGCCATCGCTTTCCTCGAGGGACGATGTTAGCCAGCACACGTCAAAGTTCAAAGGGTGTTTGGGTCGGTCAAATGAAAATATGGTATTGGTCCATAAAATCGTTGACAGTCAGCTAGAAGAACTACTGCAAATCTATGTTGATGGCACAGATGCATTCATTCTGTGTAATCTCACGTATCTATTCAACTCATGTTTTTCCATGTCACTATTTACTCTCCCTCATATTTTCGCTCGTTAAACTTCTATTTAGTTTTATGTCTTTACTTTTGTGTGCTACATGTAATGTGGTAAATTAAACAGGTGTACTTCTTTGCAAACTCATACTGGAAGCCAATCAGAATGACACAGTCTAGGCGTAACTAAATGCGAAACACTGAATAATGATCTCCAAAATTTCAACAAATGATAAGTTTAGTTCCTAATGTGGTTCTTTGCTAACTGAAAAGTAGATACCTTTCAGTAATCTCTTCTCCAATCGGGGAATCGTCTCCTACTTTGCAAGTGGTTTTTGTGCCTTGTCACTTTTGTGCTTAGCTTTCGGTCATTCAGCATTCGCCGTTGTTGCTGACTCAGGACCTAGATGGCTTTAGTTAAATAAGGTTTCGGTCGTGAAAACACGAGTCCTGGGCACTTAACTGGTTGCATTATCATCTCTCAAATAGAATGCAGCATACTGTACATTAGGATAAATCTTCCGCCTTGCTTGGGTACTGTTATCTCTCCCTTTCTTTCTCTCTCATTTTACATGACTTTTCTCTTTTTAATGAAAGCAACTTCGTCAAATACACTGGTAATCTGACAGTCTCACTTCCCGTCATGTCACAATGTGTCATCAGAAGGACTTTATTTTTCAGTTTATGCGTATATATACTACTGCGCATCCAGTTGCACTGCGATTCCACATGTAGCAAAAGATTATGAATACCCTCCTCTTCTCTTCTGCACAAGAAAGTTACTTCACAAGATTCGCTACATTAAGCTCAGTGAGGAAAAATATAAATTTGTGGACTGTGTAGGCCACTAAAGTAACGCATTTGGCATGGATGCTTCATAGTGAAATCAGCAGTGTACATATTGTACTAAATCTTCTGCGCTTTCTGCATGGATTCGATGTTCATCAAGTGGCCATTTAACAAATGCTGAGTGTTGCATAAGATTAAGCTAAAATTATAACTAGTAATTCCAAGAATTGTTGTCATTTTCATTGACGGCAGCGCACAGCCTATTGAGTTGACACAATTACAATACCAATTTCTCAATTTTACTAAGGAGACATTAACTAGGATTCTGGAAAAGTAGTACGCCAGTGTGTGAATTTTATGAATCTGCAGATTGCATTCCATTCACTTAATAATGAAACTAAACTATGAGGGAACTGTTATTCTCGAGAAGAATACGATACCAGACTCATTTCTACAACTGTCATCCTTATTTTAGTTCACTTTCATCATACATGTACTAACAGAATTGTCTGTCACTCACTTTAGGGACTTACAGTGGAACAGTCTCGTCAACTTAGTGTATGCTGATGATATTGTCCACTTAAGCTGTAAGAAGTGACCAATGAAACTGAAAAATATGAAAGGACTACTGGTTTTGATCGTAGTGTTTGTGCCCTTTCTTCTGTGTTAAGTAGTCTGATATGGTGAGCAATATTGGGGTTAAGCTTAGTGTTAAGTGGAAACGTGACTCCAAACGCTGTTAATGACACAGATGGATTCACTCTGTGTAATCTCACATATCTCAGCAACCCAAAAGTTTTTTATATCGCTGTTCGTTTTCCATCACATTTGTGCTCGTTAGAGTTCCATTTAATTTCTTTCGCTCTACCTTTGCGTAGTACATGAAATGTGATAACCTAAACGGGTGCACTTGTGTGCAAGCTTCTATGATGAAAGTCAGTCTGTCAGAATGATCTATAGTCCAGGTTTAACGAAATGCTAAGACGTGGATAAAAATAAGCTAAATGTCAACAAATGATAATCGCATCTTTTTCATTTGGTTCTTGTCTAACTGGAAAAAAGAGTCATCTTACAATAATTTCTCCTCTTACTCGAGATAACCCTCAAACTCTGTCTCGTTATATCTCATGAGATAGTTTACATTATCGCATAGCCCAAGCACAAAGCCGAAACACATCTGATGAAATGTTTTGCTTATTACCAGCTAAATATAATATCTTTCAAGTGTGGAGTGTAACAAATAGAACTGCTGCACTTCTGTACTGAGTTCCATGTTTAAACTCAATCAGTCAGCTTTGTCACTGCGGCTGCCTAGTGTAGCAACTCACTACAGTGTTAATTGGCTTGAACAATCAATAATGCCGCTTCCTAAGTACTCTATGCATTTTCTAATACCTTAAATTGTCCAGATATGGTGCACCGAAGAAGAAAACATAGAACAAAAGCCAGTAACACGGACATAGGAAATGGTTTGAATACAAGTGAATGAGATGGGCGATTTTTTATGCCTGTAGTACGCTTAACTAAAATACCAATGTATATGAATGAAGCAAAAAGTTGTGTGAGTGACTTGATATAATCATGAGTAGTAATAACAGCGCGCACACAACTGCAAGTTGACACCAATCCTCCAACGAAAGCTGAAGTCTTGAACGCAATCAGGCTTCTGAAAGCTGGGAAAGCAGCCGGACCAGATGCAATACCCCTGAAGCACTGAAAGCAGACCCAGAGACTACAGCAGACATGCTGACTCCATTATTGCAAAAGGTCTGGAAGGAGGGAAAGGTGCCTACTGACTGAAGGAAAGGTCACCTCGTGAAACTACCAAAGAAGGGAGACTTAGGACTCTTCAAGAACTGGCTAGGAGTCATGCTCCTGTCGACGCCAAGTAAAATCCTGAGTCGCATCATCCTGGAGAGATTAAAGGACGCACTGGAGACAGAACTCCGAACAGAACAAGCTGGATTCAGGAAAGGCAAATCATGTACTGACCAAATTGCAACTCTACGCATCATCATCACAGAACAAAGCATGGAATGGCAATCAAACCTCCACCTCAACTTTATAGACTTCCAGAAGGCCTTCTACAACGTTGACTGTGAAGTATTTTGGAAACTACTCGAGTACTGTGGCGTACCCCAAATATTCATCAACCTTATTCAACAGCTGTACGACAACGGCACCTGCCAAGTGATCCACAACGGAAGACTCAGCGAGGCGTTTGGAGTAAACACAGGAGTCAGACAAGTGTACTTACTATCACCAATGATATTCCTAATTGTGGTGGACTGGATTATGCGTCAGACTGTGGGAAACGAGAAGACAGGGATATCCTGGACCGACGTGAAGAACCTAGAAGACCTGGATTTCGCGGATGACTTATGTTTGATGTCACACACAATCGAAGACTTACAAGCGAAAACTGGCAAACTGGTCGAAGAAGCAGCCGGCGAAGACAGGACTTCAAGTGAACATAGACAAGACGGAGGTTATGAAAATAACCAACCAACAACAGCAACAACATCCAACGTCAATCACCATCAACGGGAGGGATCTGAAAGAGGTTACTTCATTCACTTATAAATAAGTAAATATATTTATTCTCATGATGCAGTACATGAGGGACGCCAGTTTACAGGCATCATCAAACTGTTACAGAAATAGGACCATATTATTCAGTCACAATTTACAGTCGATAGCAAAATATGTTTAACATGTACACTGGAGATTATACATACACTTGATAAATGTTAATCCTAATAGTATAAAACATCCTTTTCACTTATGTACAATCGCTTTTGTGCATAGTTGGAAAAATCCGCTAGATTTTCAGTGAGTGCAACACATCAGGAAATACAGAAGTATTGTCTTCGCATTAACAAAAAAACCAGGTCTTTGGTGGATGGGTTATAAGTGCCTGGGGAAAAAAATAAAGCTTGAAGTCAGTTTTCACACATAATTTTACTGTGTACAGAATTCTTGAATTATAGTTCATTGTTGTGTTATTTGGAAATCAGTGATTTGCTTATCTCATTTGATCTGCAATGTCATTGTTGGGAGCAAAATACATAAGCTTTGGACGCATTAATTAATGGATTTCTACTGCTTGTTGGTATTTACTCATGAGGATGGTTTTTGAATTTTAGTTGTTCCGACAGGAGTTGTGGATATTAACTGCTCAGCAACATTACGGATATAAGTTCATCACATTATCTTAGGAAAGTTGGGTTGTAGTTGGTGAGTTATATATGATGCCCGACGAGCGTACATCTGTCCATGTGATGTTGTGGTGAGTTATATCTTTTTCATGTTGTCGGTTTATGTCCGTTTTATTCCACTTGCTGTGTTGGGTAGAAGTTTTACAAACGAAACTTCTTGTCTGTTTGAGGGTAAGTATCTTAATCGTTAATGTTTTATCTAAAATTATAAATATAGGCAAAAAACAACAGGTGTAGTATTTAAGCTTATACATTAAATGGACCTATAATTTCGGAGGCTCTCAGATAGGAACTAAGACTACTATCGTTTGCAAACTCTTGTAGTTTGTCGTTAAGCACTTTTTTGAATGAGGCCAATGTACCTGCTTGACGCATTTCCATTGGTAGTTTATTCCATATCTGTGCATACCTAATCAAGTAAAACTTTTGCCTGGTAGCTGTTTTACATTGTTCGATAGCTACTGTACCCTTAGTGTGTCTTAGTTTGTAGCCACTGTCATCTGAAAGTCGAATGCCATTAGTAGAGGTAAAAACTAAGTGGTTTAGAAGCTTATAGTAAAGTGTTAAGTTTAGTCTCAGGCGTCTTAGCCATAGTGTTTCTAATCCTAGGGTGTCACATCTAGTGGAGTAGTTCGCACCATTTTCGGTTCCGAGTAATTTTGACGTGAAGTACCTCTGCACTCCCTCGACTTTCAATTTGTCCTCTATGCGTATACTACTATACATGAATGAACAGTAATCAAATAAAGGACGCACACAAACCTTGTACAACAGAATTCTGGACTCATTTCTGTAAAAGTTCCTGAGTAGAAAGCCGATAAGTCTGCGTGACTTTGACACTTGTTTGGAGATATGTTCAGAAAATGATAAGTCATGTGAGTATTTCAGTCCTAGGTCCAATACAGATTCCAGTCGTAAGAGTGCATGGCCTTGAATTGTCAGGTCAAGTTCTAAATTGTTGCAACCTATGCAGAGCCAGCCACATTTGTCGACATTAAACTGGAGTTGCCAGGTGTCACACCATCTATCCATTTTTTCTAATTCTTGCTGTATGGCGTTTACTGTTATTCCGAGATCTGTGTTCTTGCATTTATAGGTCACTTTTAAGTCATCTGCATATAGTATTGGTTTACCAACACTAAAGCATTCACAGATACTGTTTATATATATTATGAATAGGAGTGGGCCTAATACACTTCCCTGGATTACACCACTACTTACAGGTTTAGGCCTTGAGTTTATCGAGCCAACTTTTGTTATCTGATTCCTGTCACAGAGAAATGATTTTATCCAGCTCAGGAGGGGGTCACATATCCCTAGTGAGCATAGCCTGCTGACTAGCAGATTATGGGGGACTCTATCGAAGGCTTTTGTTATATCGAAATATAGCACAATTACTAGTTCTCTGTTGTCCCTGCTTCGTGTAACTTCGTTGAAAAAGTCTATGTGACAGGTCGCACATGATCTCTTTTTGAGGAATCCGTGTTGTGATGGATTGATAAGTTCATGTTCTAGTAAGTCGTCTGACACTTGGTCTATAACCACTTTCTCCATTATTCGTGATATTACCGGTGTTATATTAATAGGTCTATAGTTGCATGTACTGGTTTTGGCCCCTGCTTTGTGCTTAGGTAGTATGTATGTGGTTTTCCACACTTCAGGATAAGTTCCAGTTTCCAGTGACAGAGTAAATATTCTAAGTAACAAGACTACCATTTCCGTGCTACCATTTTTGTATATGACAGATGGTATGTCGTCTGTTCCAGTACTGCCGTTTGACTTCAATGTCTTAATCGCTGAGTCTATATTTTGTATATTAAAATCTATTTCTCCTCATTTGTGGTTGCTTTTGCAGGTCATTTGTAAATTTGAGGTCGGGTGCACTCTGGTGTCATTGCAAAACCACTCACTGAGGAGTTCACTTATAACCTGGGGATCGTTGTATGTTACACCCCTATGTTCCAAGATGCTTACATTATTATCTTTACTGTTTTTTAGACGTTTTTGCAATATCCTACAAAGTTCCTGAGTTTTGGTGTTACCCATTAGCGCTTTATTTTCCTCATGTTGTGACTTCATTTTGTGTTTCTCTTCAAGCAGTTTAAGAGTTTCATGTATTAGGTTTAACGCATTAAATTCCTTAAATACATGGTATTTCCTTTCTAATTTCTTTAGTTTTAGTCGCGTTTTGCGGTCAGTAAATGGAGTTGGTGTCTTTAGGGCAGATTTTAGGGGCGCGATTGTGTCTCTTGCTGAGCCAACTGTTTTGTAGAAAATCTCTAGGGAGCATTGTCTCAACTACAGGAGGAGCGGACGAGGATGTCAAATCGAGAATCGGGAAGGCGAGAAACACATTCATCAACCTGAAACCAATCTGGAAATCTTCGTCACTCAGCATCACCAACAAAATTCGGATTTTCAATACAAACGTCAAGTCAGTCAGTTCTTCTATATGGATGAGAAACTTGTCAGGCGGGTCACAAAGAATATTTACAAAAGGCTGCAGACCTTTATTAACAACTGTCTTCGCCCAATACTGAAGATCAGATGGCCGGAAAGAATCACCAACGAGGAATTATGGGAACAAACAAAGCAAGAACCAATCGCCAACCAACAAATATGCAGGAGAAAGTGGAGATGGATTGGACACTTGCTGAGGAGACCGCTGGGTGACATCGCGCGCCAAGCCCTCGAGTGGAACCCGAAAGGGAAGCGGCGTGTGGGACGTCCAAGGGTGACATGGAGGAGATCGTGTGAAGAGGAGTTGAAAGAATATGGATTAACATGGATGCAGGCGAAAAGTATTGCAGAAGACAGAAGAAAATGGAGACGTGCAGTTGAAGCCCTATGTTCCACTAGGAACCCAAGGGAGCAATAATAATATAAATAATTTGTGCTCGAAACGTCGTCCGGTAATATTGCTGTACAACAATGTAATTTATCAAAATAAAATCCAATTCATAATGAAGTTGTACCATACCACAGTGCCCATGTTTTATACTTATATCAAAAATACTTATGCATTATGTGTCTCCTAATTGTTTCATTTTTGTTTTCCTCATTGCGGGTTGTCAGCCTTCGTAGACATTCTACTAGATGTCGTCATACACTGTGTCTGCAAGCAGTCTTTCAGTACATCCACCTCCCACAAAGCTGTTGTCATAAAGCCATGAGATTATTCACTTCGGGTCGTAATACATTTAGTACGCTTATATTACTGATGTAATAACACGCAAGACTTGTGCATGCTGTGAAGTTTGCGTGCAATAAAATTCCCTACATGGTAAATACAATGCTTGTGATAACAATTCGTCGTTATCTTTTCATTGCTTTGATAGGTGCGTATATATTGTAACAAAGCTAACCTTGTCGCGTTAGTTCTCTAAAATACTTTCACTGAGCGCCCATACTTCTGCTGAATACCAAGTGCTACTCTCGGTCCATGAAATAATTTTTGCTGCATCAAACTATTACCATATGGAGTAGTGAGATAGAAGGCATATGAAATCTAAATATTAATGTGTATCCAAAGTTACTGACACAATATATATCTGTACAGGTACAAGTAGAATCATGGACTGAGCATTTGTTAAATATGGAGGCGTCCCATTGAGTCATTTAGACGAAAGGCTGGCGAAATGAGACACCTTACACACGCACCTTCAGATATAGGGATGTGTTACTTCACATGAACTCTGGGCCATATCGAGCAGGCATTCATTTAAACCAACCCTCCATTGTACCCTCAATTATTGTTCGTGTATATTTAATGACTTGAGGCATTTCCTAGTTTCCCTAAAATTACGGAATGTACATAATATTAAGGAACACAAGTGGATATTGTGACAATCAGTGGTGTTCCTTTTCTAGTATTAATTCATGTCACATTGATTGACATGATTAAAGGAATAGATGGTAACATGGTGACTTCTCTAGCTGCGAAACGTAGATACCTAGTTTAGAATTCACATCATGCGTCTAATCCTATTAACCTGCGGATATAGTTCATCATTCACGATACCTAGAAGTCAGGAACACATTGTCTTTGGCAGATCTAGTTTTACATTGTGACTAACTGGTGAGTCACCTGGTGTTGTGGTAGTAGGAAAAACAACTCCAAACATTAGTATTTTCTAGATATGAACATATTTACCCAATTTAGCAACAATTTCCTATTAGGGATATTGACAATTACTCAGTAATTTGGATCCGAAAGTAAAGGACATCTAAACAAGTTATTCAATAGACAGAATTATGAGTGAAATAGTACTCGGATACTTATTCTAACTAAACCGAATAGTGATAATCGTTTAGCCTACCAATATGCCGCTTACTTTCAGTCTTAATTCAAAGACAAATTTAGTTGCTCACTAAATTAATAGTTTCAGGAGACTGCTCTACTCTTGTCTTTGAAATACTTTGCCCGATCGTGTTTCACTTCAAAATATGCGTATACTGGCCAGTTGATGTTGCTTATCCAGTTACACTGTTTTTCAGTTACAATGTCCCACCTATTTCCTATCAAACAAAATATCACTGAAACCATCAAAAAGTTACCATCATCTCTAAATAGATAACCTTAATTATTCGCATGTAAACAATGCTAATAACTTTATCACTTACGTGATGTTTCGACTTTCGAATATTCAGTTTCCCCTTACATGAGCACCTGTTTCTATTTTAACAGATAGTTCTAACCTTTGACTGCTGAATCAATACGTTTCGTTATATACCATCCTTACAAAATATAGATACTGATAATAATTACTACTATCAAATTCATCGCAAGAACAAAAACTTACTGCATAGTAACTGTAATATAACTCGGAAGCACGCACTACTCAATACAACAAATGACCCTAACAACCTAACTCTGTAGCTCACAACATTCTATAAAGTTAGTGGTAACTATTAACAAGTAGAATGTCTTTTGAGGTATAGGGAATATATTTATTAGTGATTCAACACAAAATACAAAATCAACGATAATGGAAACCACTTTCTTTAGCAACGAATCCAACGAGGTCACTGGAACTACAGATCACCTAAAAAGAAAACAAGGGTGCACAGCATGTATACATGAATATAACTGCCAATATAATATTAACGAGATACCACAGTAAGAATTAATGAAAGTTAATATCAATATGCGTTTAGATTAGTCACTATTTTTGACACAAGTGGATATTTAGACAAAGTAATAAGAAGACGTAATTTGTCTGAATCGTGTGTTGCTGTATTTTCGTTACACATTTTAGATAATCTGGTCACGCATTGATTTGTCATAGGAATACATCCGAAATTAATATAGCTTAGAGGTGAGAAAATAAATTCGAGTCGAATTAAAAGCGCACACTGAAGGTCAAAATAAAAATAAAGATCACTGAACCAAATAACAGAGGTATTAATACATCTACCCTGACTTATATCAAAACGAAGTTTAACAAAGAAGCTTTCGTGTGACGACGAATAGTTTTGGAACATATAAAGGCGACTGAAACTTTCTTATCACACTTGGGCATCCATAAACTTTAGGATACGATCCAAACACGTTTTGCAAATAGGTTTAAAAATGTACAAACGTCGATTTTATGTCCTTTCTCTACAATATGTTTCGCAATAGATGGGCTTGGGATCCTTTTCTCACCGTTTTGTCTTCTAAAGATTCTGTTTGCTACTGGAAGCATGTAGGAATATGATGCGTAGCCCTTACTTACAGACATCGATGAACCCCCCTGAATGGATATGACAACCTCTTCTAAACTTCCTCTCCATAGATTTAAAAGATGTCGAACACAACTTATATTTATTTATTCTATTTTTATTTTGGATTACAGCTTGATTTCACACTGCACTTTTGGTACATGTATGGAATTTTCAGCGTGGATGTCGGTAGCCTAAAATTCGCAGACCGACCATAGATGTCAGGTGTGCGTCGGCGTGGGCTTGAACCTACACGATTCTAAAATAATACTGCGAAGTGACTTTGAACAAACGCAAATAATATGGCGTCAGGACATTGACAAAAGGCGGAAGTTTGTGAAACCAAACTCAATAATAGGACAAAACGACGTACGCCGCAGATGTCCTTACGTACCTGATCACGAGGATGGTATTCAAATCCACCAAAGCGCTAGAATGTTGCAGTGCGCGTTTAACTCAGTTAAACATTTGGCGTGAAACAGTGAATGTTCTAAGTGATCGTAAAACATACTGCAGTTTCTGCCCATTTGTGAACACTAATCTTCGCTTGTATCTATGCGTTCCATTGACTTTTAGCTCATTCTTCTGATAGACAATCATCTAAACTTAGTCATGTTCCTGAAGTTAGACGTAATTCACATACCGTAGGAGCTGAATCATTTCCGACTTCCACTACCAGTCCTATGATAAGAAAAAACAATCGTCACATATCTCACCAAACACTTCGAAAACACGAAGTTGCTCAACCCCTCACGAATGCACCCTCAACCATGATGTACAGGAAACATCAGTTTGAGAATACAGACGTTAGTCCAAAAACACGTATAGTGCCCTGTCATAATTCTCATGCATTCAGTAGGGGTCACATGCCAATTTCAGCACAATGCTCATCATGGCCTAGGAAGTACTCTAATCAGACACAGGGATCTAAGTCATATGCACACAACAACACGCCGATCACACATTTCGGTTATAACTATGCAGATTACACGACACTAGCCAACCCATATGACCAAAATTTTCTCCAGCGACAACTGGCAGAAACGCCTGGGATCATGCACATAGCACGCATGATATCAGACCAATTCCTTGCTGGTATAGCGAACACCTTACAACAGGGAAACTGCTTCTTCCCCGAAAGATAGCAAACATCTTATACACACCTAATACCAATAGTAATACCATAGATTATCATACTAGTATCTCCCATAGCACGCAATATCTAAACGACCAACTACTCACGAGTGACATTTCACAACCCATCCCTAACTATCAAATTAAAGAAACCGTCTCTAGTGATCAAAATGTTGTAATTAATGAATCCAATAACGACTGCACATATTCAGTTGATAACCATAGAGTATTTTATTATGATATTGCCCATACACTAAAACCACTTCGTCAAAGTCTATCCGTCATCCTCATAAATGCTAGATCAGTTCTTAACAAACATTTAGCATTATGTACGTTAGCCTCTATATGCAATCCGTCGCTGATCATGATCACTGAAGCCTGGTGCTCAAGTGACATTGTGGATGGTAGCTTATCAATTGATAAGTACAATCTTTTTCGAGGGGATAGGGAAACAGGTCGTGGGGGTGGAACACTCATATACGTTAAACAACCCATTTGTGCAACGCATTTTAGTCACCCTATTCTGTCACAACTTAATGATTCGGTGTGGGTCGAAATAAAAGTTCTCAGAAGTAAACCTATCCTTATAGGGTGCGTATACCGACCGCCATCATCCAACCGCGAATACGATAACGTACTCAGCAACATATTTAGTGTTGCATCCAATCTCCCCTTCAGTTATAATATAATTGGAGGTGACTTCAATTTGCCTGATATATCATGGCGTACACTTCGTGGACCCTCGAGGTATGATAATCTTCTTAATTCCATCATTACTGGAGGATGGACGCAACACATAAATGTACCCACTAGGTCCAATAACATTCTTGATCTTATATTCACGATCAACGTAGCACCATCTACAATTCATGTGGGACATGAATTCCCAGGTAGCGATCATAAAATAGTTGCATGTTCGTTTAATATTTCTCCAGAAACTATACACAGAAACGAAGTTAGTCGGACACCTATAAGACTATACACGCGGGTTGATTGGGACTTGTATCAGGACTTGATTAGATACTCTAATTGGGATTCCTACTTTACCAATGACTCCTTAGAGGAAGTCCTTAAAAACTTCTATGACAATATACAGTCGGTTAATGATGTCATAGCGCCTGTGAAACTGATTAAATTCAAAATCCCTCAAGGTGATTTTATTCCAATATCATTAAGAAGAAGTTTGCGGAAGCATTCATTAAGTTACTATAGACATGACGACTTATCGTCGTTAATCGCTATCAAAACAATCCTCATTAGAATCCATGAGTTAAAAAATCTAAGTCTTAGGAATAAAGAAACGCGGGCAATTCAGTCGCCACATAACACTGGAGAAATAGCCAAACTCTTCAAAAGTAGGTTAACTAACTCCAAATCAACATATCCAAAAATAATACACCTTGGCGGCATTACTCACGAAAGTGCTGAGGATATATGTGAGGTGTTTAGCACGCACTTTGCCAAACTGTACACTCTAGAAAATGACCAGGATATAGATTTCCCTCGTAAAACAGAAAAGTGTCTAAGCGATGTAGTCTTAAACGCCCAAGAAATCGATAAAGCTATCACAACTCTTAAGCTTACTAATACTCCCGGCCCAGATGGAATGTCTTCCGTCCTCTTAAAAAATGGTGGAAATGACATGAATCTACTTCTTCTCAAGATATTTTCAACTTCGATAAGGAGTGGAACATATCCAAATAGCTGGAAGAAATCCTACGTTGTACCCATTCACAAAACCGGACCTACAGCGGACATAGATAATTACCGCCCCATCAACATTACTTCCGTAGTTTCACGTGTGATGGAAAAGATTGTAAAGAAGCAAATTGTTCAGTATTTGCTCTCGAATGACTTAATATCCCCTTTCCAATACGGTTTCCTAAATAGAAGATCGTGCATTACGTGCCAGTTAGATTATTTCGATCACATTACTGAATGTGTAGACAAAGGTCGTTCGGCAGCAACATTATTTCTAGATGTTAGGAAAGCTTTTGATAAAGTCCCACATAAAAGACTCATACTGAAACTCCTATCTTATGGAATAAGTGGAAGGCTTCTTGAGTGGATAACTTCCTTTCTTACAGGAAGAGAACAGTTAGTTAAAGTCAACCATCACTTATCAACATCCAAACCGATAACCAGCGGCGTGATACAAGGTAGTGTTCTTGGCCCTACCCTATTCATTGTATTCATAAATGATATTGTCTCTATGATCAAGTATGGCAAGCCATACCTCTTTGCAGATGACCTCAAAGTTGTCTATGATTTTGACTATAATGATATGAATATTGTTAGTAAAATCCAAGAAGACCTAAATAGTCTATGTAATTGGAGTGAAAAGTGGCAGTTAACGTTCAATCCAGCTAAATCTGGGATAACATACTTCGGACGTTGGAAACCTAGCATGTGTCTATACATGTACGGTGACCTTGTCTCAAACACGAACACAGTCACAGATCTCGGGATAACATACTCAGATCTTACCTTTACTGAACATGCAAATAAGGTGGTATCTGATTGTAAACGTCTAACCGGCTTTGTGCTACGCAACTTTTACACTCCAGAAGCCAGATTAGCCATATATAAGATATGCATTCGCCCCAAACTTGAATACTGTGCCCACTTATACAGTAGCTTTAAATCAGCAGACAGAAAAAAAGTTGAAAGTGTCCAAAGATTCCTTACGAAACGCATATTAGGCTATGGTCAGCAAATAGAATACCTTGACAGATGTATTCGACTGGACTTAGAGCCCTTATGGTTAAGGAGAGTGAAGTGCAATTTATTTCTCTTATTCAAAGTTATAAGAAAGCACTGTAACAGTAACTCGTCCATAACCTGGGCTAATCCTAAATCGTATGGACTACGCAACCACAACTACCTTCTCAAGGTTAACACCCATAAACTCACCACTAGAGCTAACTTCTTCACCATTAAATATTGCAAACTTTGGAACCAACTACCCTCTGAGATAAGATCCTGTGAAAGGCCTGACAGTTTCAAAAGGAGCCTAGAAAAACATATAAACATGTCCACCCTAGCCCGCCTCAAAGATCTCAACTGCTGGTAGAGTGGAGAGACAATGGCATTTCAATATTTAACTACAGAAAGTACACTAGTTCCCAGGCTAACATAATAATACTTAGTAATTATGTAGGTTCAATACTTGAAATTAGATTGTCATTAAAATACTTAAAATGATTAAAATACTTACGCGGCAAATGTTCTCTTGGTTTACCGCTCTTATTTCCCTTATAACACTCAGTTATTGAGCCTAATGTATTCTTTGATAATACGAATTATGACACTGACTATGCTCTTATTATACATAGATTGATTTACTTTACGACTACCTGTAGTACTAACTACCCTTGTCAATGGAGTTGAAGATTGAACGATCAATTCTTGGTTGTTTGCTTAAAATCAACTTCCCCAATTTTCGCGGAGGCATCAATACGACAGTCATCGTCTCATCGGTCGCTGTTCAGAAAGAAGAGTGAAACATCGTCAGAAGTAATCTTATGATTTATTATTGTAATATTTGTTTTCAGACCTTAGTTCGTTTATTCCTTTTATATGTTGGTGTAACAATAAAGAAATAACAAGCGGCAGATCGGTGTTTTGGTTTTTGCGTCCGTTATTACTAAGCGTTTCTGAAACTCAAAGGAACAGCGTGGGCCCGAGCGTAGCGAGAGCTGGGCATTAACGGTTTATGAGACGTGATTGACAGTTTCTGACGATAGAAACAGATCTGGCGGATTCAAACAGTTGGTGAAAGTTTGGATAGTCGCCGTTCATTTTTCCTGGTGCCGGTCAAGTCCTCTTTGAACAAGCAATATCTGGAACTTTTTTGGAATTGGGTCAAGTTCAACAATGCCTGGGTCAAAGAAGGGACAGAGTGTCTTGGATGCAAACAGGAAAGTAAGTCATGGTGACTTGTCTGTTAATTGTAACGATGTGTCTGATGTTAAGCATGACATGGTTGATGTTACTGTTTCGCCGTTCAGGGATAATAGGAACATCAAACTCCCTAAATTTGAACCACGGTGTTTTGATGGAAACCCGGCTGATTATTTACAATTTGTAAAGGAGTTTGAGATCATGTTGAGTGGTTTTTTATTAAATGATGAATTGAAGTTAATGTATTTGATGAGATATTGCACTGGAGATGCTGCAAGAGCTATACAGTGTTGTAAGTTTATGAAGCCAAAAGAGGGCTACTACGAGGCTATGAGCATATTACGTCAAAGGTTTGGAAGACCTTCGATGATTGCAGGGAAATTATTCGAGGCTGTTAAGGGTAATGGTGGTCAATTACAGGATGACTCCCAGGCACTCACTGAGTTTTTAGATAATTTGCTAATTTACAAGAATGGAATGATTTCGATGAATCGCATGAGTGACCTCAACTCGAGTTTTATACTAGAAGTAATAGCAAGACGTCTACCTACTCGACTGCAAAGGAAGTGGGTGAAGATGAGCTCCCGTATGGAGGATGAGGGTATCGAGCCAAAGTTTGATGATATCCTGAAACTGGTAAATACTAGTGTCAATCAATCTATGAGCAAGTTCGCCAGTCTATTACATCTCACCCCTAGAATAGAGCAGTCTGAGATCAAAATGCAATCATTGATGACGAGTAGGCCTCAGAGAGGTGGTTATCGAGAAAGCTCCATGATGTCTAGTAATGCATATAGACCTAGTGAGTGTAACAGGTTTCGTAGTACATCCTCAACTGATAAGTTACAAGATGCAAGACAAACACGGTTTTGTTTTACACGTGTGCAAGAGGTGCATACAGAAGTGAACTGTGAACCGGTGAGCAAGTTCAGTGATAAGCTAAATGTAAACTCCAGACCTGACTCCGAATTGTGTGACGATAACGGTGTTGTGAAGAAGTCTGTAGTTGCAACTGGTAAGCCGTTGTTGAATAAAGTGTCACAGAATAGAGTTGCTGCTTCAGAGTGCAGTTCTGACCCTACAAGTTTACAAGGTATTACTAGTCAGAGTGAAGTTATAAAACCTTTTATGATTTGCGAGGAGGAACCAAAATTGTCTACTTCTGTTATTAAAGAGTTTGAAAATGATGAAGTTGACGGTAAAGTGAATATTCGTGATAATGATCATGATACTTCACAGTTGTCTTTGGTTGATCATGATGAGATGAGGGATATGCCTACTACTGCTAAGTTAAATAAAGGTTCTGTACAACTACAACGTGAAGTAGAATTGAACGCAGATGCAGTTCCAAAAGGTGTGCATACTTGTGAGACAGTCAGTGTAATTGATCAGCGTGTAGCCCACCTATCATCAGATGATAGTGCTAAACCCGAACTAGTAGTGAAAGACAGCAGTGGTGGTAATCTTGCAGTTGGACAACTATCTGAGAGCCGAACAAGAACAGCTTCTGATCCACCACTAAGTTCATCACCTTGTGTCACTCAGTCATCGTTGGTGCTGTCATCCACAATGAAACAGACACCCATCAACTCAAGTATCTTGTGCAATGACTATGGTAGTATCAGTTCGTTTGAAAGGACGAATATCAATGGTCAGTTTAGTGTGGATAAGCCAAGTGTAAAGGAGAGAGTTATTGTTAAATTGACTTGCACGAATAAAGGCATTTCTAGTTTCAAGTTACTATTTGAATGTTATTATCTTTGGTGTAAATTACTCTGTTTCTATACTTGGTTGATGAGATATGTCGTGTGTTTGTTGGTCATCTATATTCTACGATACAATGACATGGGCGTGTTGCCGTTCAGATTTGAGGATATAGCTGATAGAAGGAAGTTAGCAAATGAACTCTGCGACGATTTTCCAACCTAGGGCGTCAACCTGAGAAGGGTTGTAGGCGTACTGCTGTAAGTCCTACAGTTCTTCAAAGGGTAGCGCATCAATGAGCAGTCCAATGTGCTTGGTGTATGATCTTGTACATATGTTCATATTGTATATACTGAATTGATATCATCTGTCATCTAGCTGTTGGTAATTCTGTTTGTGTCCGGACGACTTCCACTTGGATCATCAACCTGAGAAGGAATGTAGGCGTACTGCTGTAAGTCCTACAGTTCTTCAAGGGTAGTTTGTCGTGTCAGAATCCACAACATTTGATGTGTTGATTGTACATATGTTTGTGTTAAATAGTTGTGTGAGTTCCAATTGATGTAATTGTTGGTTAATCTTGTTTGTGTCTGGACATTCCACAACTTACAATCGTCAACTTGAGATGGGTTGTAGGCGTACTGGTGTAAGTCCTCCAATTCTTCAAAATAATTCCACCAAGACATGATCCGCGAGGTTATTTGTACTGTTTGTGTATACGTGTGGTGTGTCTTCGCAATTTGTGATTTTGGATCAGTTGTGTTTACTCGTTGTTTTCGTGCCTTGTTTTTATTGCATAATTTTGTTAAAATTTTCGTCGTGATTACTTCTGAAGTTGTTTCTTGTCTTCTACATCTTTGAATGAATTGATTGATGTTAGAGACAGCAGATGGGTCGTATACGCCGGGGAGGCTAGGCTATTGCTGAGAATGACATGCACACGGAGATAATTGTTAGCTGCGGTCCGACACGCCGGGGAGAAAGAGTGTAAACGACTGAGGCTCGCATGCGTCACCGCTACTAGAACTGAGGCAGAATGAGTGACAAGCGATTTCAGTGGTAATTGGTAGTGAGTAGATAAGAGGATGTGCGTAGAGTATCATGAGTTGGTGCTATGGTCACGTTGCATTCTGCAAGAGTCATTCTAGCAAATGGCGATTGTGTTGCAAGATGTCAAGAGGAGGTCTCTGTCTGGAGGCGCAGGTCGTCATTGATGTGTGAGATTGTGCTGTGGGTATGCTTGTGGTGTGTTGGCTCATCTGTTTGTTTTCCATTTCAGCTCTGTCCGTGTGACCCAGGTTCTCGCAATGGCATCCAAGTCGACGTGCATTGGTCGTGAAGGAAAAAAGTGTTGGATCCCTTTTTTGCCGGGGGTTGTCAATGTAGTTGAAGATTGAATGATCAATTCATGGTTGTTTGCTCAAAACCAACTTCCCCAATTTTCGCGGAGGCATCAATACGACAGTCATCGTCTCATCGGTCGCTGTTCAGAAAGAAGAGTGAAACACCGTCAGAAGTAATATTGTGATTTATTATTGTAATATTTGTTTACAGACCTTAGTTCGCGTATTCCTTTTATATGTTGGTGTAACAATAAAGAATCCTCGAGTCACCAAGTGGTGTTTTGGTTTTTTGACAACAGTGTCATTTAGTTCAGTCAAAGGGGTAGCACTGACCCTACTTACAGCCCTCAATGTTCTTCGTAGTATTATATGGTCTTTCTTGAGTAGCCCAGGGAAGAACAATGGAGAACAATAAAGAATGATGGCCAAAGCACATGAATTAATAAATTGTATGAGAAGAGATTGGGTTATACCTGAGTGTCTCAACTTCTTTATGTAATAAGTCAGACGGAAAACTTTCTTGGAAACTATAAGAATATGAGACGACCAGTGAAAGTTTGAAGAGAAACCAATGCCAAGATAAGAAACACTTGACTTACTGTCTATCACGGTACCATCAATATTACAACAATCATGAGATTTGATCAATCCGTGCGCGTCTTTTTCACTTCTCAAGCTAAAATCAACGGTGTTACATTTAGTTGGATTAAGTTTAAGACCATTTTAACCAGACCAATCCTTAACTTCAGCTAAGAAGCCATTTATATGGGAACAATCCGATGCGGGATCTACAGGGACAGAAACGGTCAGATCATCAGCATACTTAATGAAGTTAACCTTGGGTGAGTTCGGAAGATCATGCAAAAAGGAAGAGAAAAGAAATGGAGAAAGTACTGCACCTTGAGGCACACCACTTTCAGTTAGCTGAGAAGTGAAGCGCTTTCCAGCCAAAACAGTATGCTGTTTCCTATCCTTAAAATAAAAAGACAGCCATCTAGTTGCCCGGGACTCTGTTTGTGCTGAAATCATCCTTCCTAATAAAAGTGTCCTAGGAACAGAGTCGAAAGCTGCAGTATAGTCTAAGAAAGCTGTTTGAACGAACTTAGCACCCTTATCAAGGCAGGAAACAATATTGTGGTGTAGCACAATGTCTGCACCTAATGTGCTTCTTCCACACCTATAAGCAAACTGCTTAGGGTCACCAAAAGCTTTTAAAGAAGGTTTAAGAATATTCAAAAGAAGTTTCTCCATAGTTTTCAAAAAAGGAGATGTTATAGCGACCGGTCTAAACTTTATACCTGCTCCAGAAGATGATTTCTGTACAGGTACAACCTTGATTTCTTTCCAGTCAGCAGGTGCCGTTTCCCTCTTAAATGATGCGTTAAAGATTTGAGTAAGAGGATGACACAAGATGTCTGCACACTTTTGAAGAAGAATGCTTGGTACACCATCTGGACCAAGGCTGTGTGTTGGATTTAATGATTTCAAATATAATAGTACTGAAATGAAGATTAATTCCAAACCG
Organism: Trichobilharzia regenti; assembly: GCA_944472135.2. Lineage (NCBI taxonomy): Eukaryota > Metazoa > Platyhelminthes > Trematoda > Strigeidida > Schistosomatidae > Trichobilharzia > Trichobilharzia regenti. Next base: position 114,786,285 of record OX235264.1, on the reverse strand, counting down.
TCTATCTCCTAACCACTCAAATTCCATGAACGATCCAATTCTACCATTTGGGGACGCTGGCGAACATGCTGTAAATGAGTATTCATGATCTGAAATGAAGAAGCAACTGGTTTTCAAACAGTTTTTCAACATTTTACTTGGCTTACGAATACAGTCCGCCATGCAGACAGAAATGGAGCAAATGGAGAATTCTGGAATCGACCTCGGCACCATTTGATGCAGTAAAACAACTTAACATGACCTTACATGGTTTTCGCATCCACGATCAAATTTCTTTCCTGTTATGAAACTACGATAAGACTGCTGAAAAATGGAATAAATATATCACTGATCTTAACATAATACATCAATAAACTTTGGGCCGAGGGTGCTGTTCACAACAAAGTTATATAGGAGAATTGACTTCAAGCTTTTGTTTTCCCAGATATTTGTATTACATTCATCTGATGTCTGGGTTTTTTGTTAATGCGAAGACAATATTTCTATATCTCTTTATGTGCTACACAAACAGACTTTATAGCAGACTTTTCCGACTGACTTTGATGTCAGAAAGAACAACCAAACTGTAAATTCACCGTACATCAAATTATGTGTAATTTATATAATAACTTATCCATGCCTGTACAATAGGTATGTTCCTGCATGAACAGGAAGAAATATATATATCCTTTTCTTTAAAACCCGGAAAATGACCATTATCTTGGCTAGGTACATCAGGTACAACCATATTAATTTATTTCTTGATAAATGATTTGTTTAAAGCATTAACATCAGAACGAGCATCAACATACATCTGTTTTTTACTTGTAAGTTTATTAAAAAGTTTCCAAATGTTTGAAGGATTTTTACATGATAAAAACTTTTCATTATATAGTCTGTTCAACCTTACTATTTCAATTTTTATAAGGGTGTTTATTTTACGGACACCAGTTGTCAATGTAGTTGAAGATTGAACGATCAATTCATGGTTGTTTGCTCAAAACCAACTTCCCCAATTTTCGCGGAGGCATCAATACGACAGTCATCGTCTCATCGGTCGCTGTTCAGAAAGAAGAGTGAAACACCGTCAGAAGTAATATTGTGATTTATTATTGTAATATTTGTTCATAGACCTTAGTCATACGTGATTTATATGTTGGTGTAACAATAAAGAATCCTCGAGTCACCAAGTGGTGTTTTGGTTTTTTCGTCCGTTATTACTAAGCGTTTCTGAGAAACTTCAAGCGACAGCGTGAGCCCGAGCGTAGCAAGAGCTTGGCATTAACGGTTTACGAGACGTGGCTGACACCAGTATTATCACAATTCTTATACAACTTCTCTTTTTAGTCTTCTAAGTTTTTTTCAGTTGCAAAGAAGAGATTCTGTCAAATCTCGAAAACAGTGTTTCATATGGACAGCAAATTTCCAAACGAAACCTCAGATAATCAGTTATATTAGAGACAGTAGCATCCAACTTATCGTCGGTAAATAGTTCCCAGTTGGTATCATCCTCACCTTGGCGGCCTGCTTAAATCTTGGGCTACCAATTACCTTAAACATTACAAATCATATTGCATCTAATTTCTCATTTCTAATTGATATTTTAATCAATAAATCTTATTCAAATATGACCTCAAATCGGATTATTTATTCTCGTGAATATCTAATATCTTTAAAACCTACTGATCTGCAACTCCATAAAAAAGACAAGAAAAAGCATCATGCCGGCTGGCAGAGAGCATTAAAAAATACCCCTATTCAATTCATGACTGTTCCCGCAATTATGAGTACCAATTGTCGCTCCCTGCCGGCTAAAATTAACTGTCTTCAATCGCTGGTGTCTTCCATTATATATCATAATACTGGGATCATATCACTTCAAGAAACATGGCTTCATGATCTATATGATGACAATCTAGTGTATCTAAATAATTTCAAACTATTCAGACAAGATCGGTGTAGTTCCAGGAAGAAACGCGGTGGCGGTGTCGCCATCTTCATCAATTCACAATGGTGTACGTCTAATAATGTATGTTTCAAATTCTCTAGTGACAATATTGACTGTCTCACCGTTAAGTGTCGACCTAAACATTTGTCAAAATACAACTACATTTACATCTCGAACATGTATATTGCTCCTGGATGCAACTCCACAGAATTATCTTTATTTGCGGATGAATTTACTTCCCTTGCTGCCACCTCCTTCGGAAATTCCTTGTCTATAGTTACTGGTGATTTTAATTCTAGTGACCACAGCTTCCTAATTTCACTGGGACACGATAATATTGTCAACTTCCCGACTAGAATGGACAACACTCTTGACCTTGTTTTTACAAACGATGCAGGAATATTTGAAGCTCGAAAAAGAGCCCCACTACTAAATTCAGATCACTGTATCATAAGAATATTGCCCAAAGTATATGGAAAGCAGCACAAAAGGGTCTTCTCATACCTTGGAAAGAAAACACAACACAGATGTTATTCCCATGACAACATACTGAACCTAAGGTCCATGTTAAAAGACACAAACTGGGATCTATTTACTGAACAAGCTCTTGATAACACAATTGCCAACATAACACATTATCTTAATTTCTGTCTTGATGTTTGTTGTCCAAAAGAGACAATCTTCTTAAAATTCGATCGCTTCTCCTCTTCTCAACTCAAAAAGCTCCGCCGTGAAAAAGAAAGGTTGTTCAAAATGAAAAACAAATCTGGTGTTAAGAGAATGAACACTTTGATTAAGCTTGAATTACAAAGATTGAATGCTCTCTATAACCAGAAGTTTCTTTCATGTAAATCCCCATCAAATATGTGGAAGTTATTAAAGGAAATCACAGGTGGTAAGCAAATGTTGAATGATATTTCTGTAGATGTTAATACGCTTAATGAATCCTTCATATGTATCCCAGCAAATGTTATGATTCCTAACTCAAATAGTGTAAACAATGACTGCTTCTCATGCTTAAACACATATGATGTCCTCAAGTGTCTTCAATCTCTCAAGCCTACTCAGTCCCTCGGTCCTGATGGTGTTCCTGCTGTTATCCTTAAGAGTGTGCCGACATCTTGTGTTCCCCGCTAACTGACATTTTCAACGAATCGTTTTCCAAAAGTATTATACCTGAATCATGGAAAAACATCAAGATCGTTCCAGTGCCTAAATCTACAAGTGGACCTAATGTTAAGTTTAGACCCATTTCAATTACCTCACCCTTTTTGAAAGTTATGGAAAGACTTATTTTACTTAATCTTGATCCCTCTTTAAAACCTTTCAACGACCCCAACCAGTTTGCTTATAAACATAGTAGGAGTACGTTAGATGCCGCTGTCGTCCTCCACCATAGCATAGTCTCTAGTTTAGATAAAGGAGCTAAATACGTTCGCTGTGCCTTCCTTGATTACACATCTGCATTTGACTCTGTTCCCAGGTCTCTCTTGCTAAGTAAGCTTGCTGCAACACAGGCTGAAAGCTGGACAAATAAGTGGTTGCATTCCTATTTTTCTGAAAGGAAGCAGTACACCGTCTACAATGGAAAATCCTCCACTACCTCACTTACTTTAGCTGGTGTTCCTCAAGGTGCTGTTCTTTCTCCCTTTCTGTTCTCGTTTTTCTTACATGACTTGCCTCATTCTGATGTAGCCACTTTTGTTAAATATGCCGATGACCTCTCGGTTTCTATGCCTGTCAACTCTCAGTCAGATTGTTCCAAATTAAATAGCTTTCTGTCGGAAATTAGTCAGTGGTCCTCTTCAAACGGACTTAAGCTTAATCCGTCTAAATGTCAGGTAGTCAATTTCACTTTCAGACGTAAATGTGACCTACAGCAACTAGTTAGCTCACATGGCCCCACTCTCATTGACGGCACAGAGGTTGAAAATACATCTTATGTCAAGTACCTTGGGCTGAGTTTTTCCACCGATCTTTCCTGGTCTTCCCACATCTTGCTAGTTACTAGAAAGATGTTTCGCTTAACGTTCTACATTAGGAAATTTAGGCAGTCTGGCATAAAGCAGTCTTTACTTTCTCAGTTTGTAAATTCTTGTATTCTACCCATCCTCCTTTACTGCTCCCCATTAGTCTTTCCTGGACTACTTAAGAAAGACTTTGCTTCGCTGAGAAGGGCACTAAAAGCTGTTAGTAGGGCAAGTGGGATATCGTTAAACCAACTGGTGAACACTATTGTAGATAGACATATTATATCATGTAAGAAACTAGCGAATACAATATTGTCGGACCCCGAGCATCCTCTCTATACGCATCTATCTCCTTGCATTTCATCTGGAAGAACTAGAAGCAGCTATAGGAGGCTATATGCTAGGACTACCAAATACAAAAAGTCCACAATACCATATCTGGCACAGCTGTTATGTGATGAGAAATCCGTTAGGTATGACACGATAAACTTACTGCGGCACTCTAACAAATAGTCTCATTAGGTTTTGTTTTCCTTTCCTCGTTACTATTACACTGTTGTTCTCATCTACTACCACACATCAACTTTATATTTCAAATCCTGTGTTGCATTGTTTGAAATGAAATACTCTACGCTGTTTTTTTCTTAATTTCTAATATTTATTTATTTTATTTATTTATAACTTATTTATTTTTTTTTATTTATCTTTGATTTTTAAAAATCTTATATAATTTATGAGGTAATTAGATGCAATATACTGTAATGCACGCTGAAAATTCCATACCTGTACCACAAATACTGTTTGGAATAAAGCTGTTATTATTATTATTATTATCATACAACATGCTTCTTAGTGCTAGAATGTTGTCGTGGGAATATGAACGTTCATGTATCTTCTTTGTTAAATGACTAAACAATTTTTGTTGTAACCTGCCGTACACTTTCGGTAAAATACGAATAATGCAGTGGTGAGAGTTTAGCAAAGAAGCTCTCCTTTGGGTTTCATATACATCACGGTCATTTATGAAAACCAGGTCCAGTGATTTGTCTAGACGTGTATTAAACTTGACTAGATTCTCATGACCAAGTGAAGTAAGAAAGCTGTGATCACATGAATTAAAATCACCACAGACTATAGACAACGAGTTTCCGAATGCAGGAGCAGCGAATTCAGTAAATAATAATAATAATCATCTGCAAACAAAGCTATATTAGAAAGGCTACAATTGGGTGTTGCGTAAATATTTGTTATGTATATATAAGAATATTTACTTAAGTGTTTTGGGCGACACCTGACGGTTACGCAATCTATATTGTCATTGGAATAATTGAAGCAAACGTGATTTGATGTAGACCAACTTGTGTTTATAATAGTGGCTACCCCTCCTCCATATTTTTTCTTAGAACGTTTTCTATCTTGGCGAAAAATTTTACATCCATTTATTGAACCTAGATTATCATCATAATGCTTGTGCAGCCAAGTCTCTTGTATTGCTAAAACGCCAGCATTTCGATGAACATTAGAATACATTAAGGATTGAAGATAATCCATTTTGTTGGACAGGGATCTACAATTAGTGCTAACGAGTTCAGGAACAGTCATTTAATTACTTTGTGTACGTTTCAGTGCACGCTGCCAGCCACACTGATGCTTTTTTCTCAATTTTTGTGGATGACACAACGCAGTAGGTTGTGATGATTTTAAAAATGCGCGATTATGTATAATGCGACTAGGACACATTATTGATAAATTAAAACAAAATTAAAAGAGCAAACCAAAGCAATTTTGCAAAATTTTTTAAGGTGGAATTTTTTGGTGGCGCTATGTTCAAGCAGGCCGCATGAACGGTATATTTAAGCGTCCTACCACACAAGCAATACGTGAATGCTGAAGAACAATATCGAACAACAATTTTTATATTAATTCATCCAACAGGAGCAAAATAAGCACCAAAAACACGTCAGCTGCGTTTACCCGGACGACTAGCCCCAACTCGAATCAACTAAACCATGCAAATGCCGTCAAGGTAAAGCTGGAGGCGCCACTTCAAATAGGGGATATGCCATATAATCGCCCTAGTTTTTGGGACAAATCTGTTAACTGGTGATTCGATGGAGTACATCAAGAGACAGAAATATTGACTTCGCATTAACAAAAAAGCAAATGTGTCGGATGGATTATATATATACGGCAAAATACGTAAAGATTGAAGTCATTTCTCTTTTAGAGGCTGGCTGTATTCACGTTCACCGATATTACAAAGTATACGAACGCAAGATCTGATACTCTCAACTTCTATAATACTCGTTCTGCGTAGACCGGAGGCAAAACAAAGCACCACAATTGATCGTCCAAATTACGAATCATATTTCGAATCCAAATCGGAGTGCGAGATGATTGCTTGCGTTACAATTGCGTTTGAACGCCTTCATACTCTAAACAAGCTATTTACACACAATATCTGCTAGAAACTTTCGAATTTTCACATTCTACACGTAGAAATACATTAGAGATACGTTTACGCCTCGGCATTATTGTATAAACTCTGTTTTCACTGACCCTGCCCTTTGCAGGTTTGGGATGTATATTCTATGGGATGTATCAGGCTCGCTTCGGTGAGCCTGTGAAATTCTTCGAAGTTTTACGTCAGATATTATCTATGGGGTGCTATATCTGTAGTTATTTACCGGTTATTCTGTTGTTGTTTTTTCGATGAACTCTACCCTTGACTCAAGTTGCCCCCTTTTAAGCATCTTCATTACTCCAGAAGGAGGATTATTATCATTCAATAGCTGTCATTTTTGTTCTTAATGGTTTATTTTCCTTGACTTAGTGTTGATTGTAGAGAAAATATGAAGTTTTCATCTCCTGTCGTCTCATCTGAGTAATAGTCTGAAACTACCTTAAACCCTGACTTTCGGAATTTTACTTTTTCGTTAGTTTCATCTGAACTATAAGTTCTTTATCCATTAATTTTAGCACGGTGTTACCAGTCTCCAAACCCGTTCTTTTCATTTACTTTTTGCCAAGGAATTACCTCAGCCCACAATTTTTGCTTGTTAACTTCCAGTATCTGACTGAAAAACAGTGAATTCCCACTATTTTCACTTATTATTTATTTTGCATCTCATTCTTGCTGAAATTGTAATTATCGGTTGCAGCTTACCGAGCTGAATCTTTTGATACCTATTTATAACTCATCCACCAAAGACCTGGTATTTTTGTCAATGCGAAGACAATACCTCTGTATTTCCTGATGTGTTGCACTCACTGACAATCTAGCGGAATTTTCCAACTATGCACAGAAATGATTGTACATAAGTGGAAAGGCTGTTTTGCACTACTGGGATTAACATTTATCAAGTGTATGTATAATCTCTAGCGTACATGTTATACATATTTTGCTATCGACTGTAAATTGTGACTGAATAATATGGTTCTATTTCTGTAACAATTTGATGATGCCTGTAAACTGGCGTCCCTCATGTGCTGTATCATGAGAATAAATTTATTTATTTGTTCATTTCTCTTCCACACCAAATTGTTTTTGATAACTTCAGCTACTTTTGTCGAAAAAGTATCTTGTTCTCCATAAGGGATTTTCCGGTCTAGTGACAGCGACACTAACAGTCTTTATTTTCAATTTCCCTTGGTCTATTTAGTAATACCGAGGCCACTTTTTATCCCGTCATCACCTTTCGCCTTCCCTCGACGAGACCTTTTTCCAATTTTCCTCCTAATCTCACCCCGATTATTTCAGATTTATTCGGTCCTTTTCTTCTTTGTCCAAATATCTCTGCCCTGAACCGTCTAAAACAACTTTTCCCATCATTTTTCACCCTGTTGACCAAAAAGCCTCACACAAGTATCATTTGTGTAAAAGTTGTGTGATCCTCTCTGTAGCTTCCACATTTTTTTACCTTTTTCTTTGTTCTTGGTATCCCTCGACTCCTCTTATCGAGACCTGTAGACTGATACCCATTTCGACAATCCATCTCTGACAGTTTCGACCTTTAAAATCGACATCCCCATTACGTCATCATTGTATTCGTTTCGTAGCCCTTCTCGAATTATTGTAACTTCCACATTTCTTCACTTTTTTCCGTTGTTCTTGGTATCTCTCAACACCTTTCTCCACTCTCTTTTGATTTTTTTAAATAAATAGATAGATTTATTCTCATAGTACAGTACATGAGGGACGCCAGTTTACAGTCATCATCAAATTGTTACAGAAATAGAACCATATTATTCAGTCACAATTTACAGGTGGTAGCAAGATATTTATAGCATTTTTTGCTCTGCATCTCCTTCGTATTGGTTTAGAAAGTGGACTCTTTCAAATCATGTCCTCCCCTCATTTATTTACGCCTTTCTTTCCTGCTTCAATCCCAAAGCGATTGTGTGGAGTCTTTTACAATAGTACTTTTTTCGTTTGTTTTTTATTTTTGTTTTGTTTATTTTGGTTTAACCATTTGTCAAGCCACGGTGAGGGTTTATGAACGGTCCGTGGCACAACCAACAGTCCATCGTTGGTTGTCCTCCGCACTCGAGCCTGCGATACCGCATTCTCCAGTCATGTCAGATATGTCAGGCCAACCCTCATCACACTCCATGGCCGATACCGAGGTTCAAGCTGACCCTCACACAACAGCCTCCTGTTTTCCTTTCCTCATCTCCCAACTGCCAGCAGCTCATCTTTCGTCCATGACATCCAATCCATCATCACCTGACTCCACGCGGTCCAATCAATCCCTATCCTCAATCGTGTCTCCTAGATACCCGTGTATATACTGCCCTTCAAACTTCACTTCTCTGAGAGGTTCATCTCAACATCTGCGCCAAATCCACCCCGCCGAATACAATGAGGTCCTTCTTGGTTGCCTCCTCAACGACCGTCGAACACAACGAAGTTGGTCCCAAAATGAAGAACTCACTCTACTGATGTTAGCGGACGCAGCAGCCTATTGATTCAACAGCAAAGCCGAACTGTATCAACACCCACACGACCATCTGCCACATCTCTCAGCTGAAGCCATCAAACGCCGTCTGCAAACACTCAAATGGATGACATTTGTCCCGTCATCATTGCGCTCTGCATCGACCATTGGTTCCTATTCGACTCCATCCTCACATGCATCAACACATGAAAGCTATGATACTAGATCAGCACTGCATACACGTTCAAGGCCTCAAACCTGGTCCGCACAAGAAGGCGCTCGGTTGATCTCAGCTGCCAGATGTCTCGATGCCCTTTCACTTCCGCCCAAGCAGTTCTTCGCTCTTGTCGCTGAAACTATTGGCAACCGCACCGCCGATGCGGTTTGTAAGCGTCTATACAGGCTAAAATGGAGACGTACACTTAACCCATCTCTACCAACAATAGTCCTCACTTCAACTACATCCTATCGTCAAACTGAGACAAGTACTTCGCCCACTGATGTGTTCACCGTCAACAGATCAGTCTCTGCTCTTACGAGACCATGCAGAACAACTTCAACTCCAACTGTCATAATCTCATCAAATATGCCAACTCAGCTGAAGGAATAGCGAGCCCTCCAATTTGCCGTCATTAATGATTACACCGTATTCGATGAATCCACCCAATCAATGCAAATACCGCGATACCACTATGCAATAAGTACCGTCAACAGAACAATTTTATATTCTTCCACTGCTGTGTCAATGATCCGACTACTTCTGGATACTATTGATATTGATGAATCGGCTCCAACTTATACTATTTACGCCTTCTCGCCCAAGTGAACTCCATCACTCACTCCGAACTTTCAACACGAAGTTCAACGACAAATTATGCCAACTACTCGACTCACTGAAGATGGTTTAACTCCCTTAGTGAATATGACACTCCACAGAAGCCCCCACATGGACAATACACATCCCAAACTCATGTCTGCCGTCAACACACAACTGGCAAATTCATCTCAGCGGCTGGACACTGAATCTGTTCGACAAATTACCCTGCAACTATATGCGAATGATATTACTCTTGAGGAGACACATCAACTTCTGGAAAATCAGGCCCAACAGCTGTTCCCAACAAGATGGAGACCATCCAAGCAGCGATACGTCTTCGGTCTCCTATAAAATTTAAACAACAAGAAGAGGCGTCGCATTTTATAGGCCCACATGCAAACGCTCCTCCACCGTTCGCCAAAAGATGCTGTGAACGCGGTACTTGGTGGCAGATGGAGAGACCCGTTTACACGTCAGCCTTCCGCTGTAGGAGGCTTCAATGAATAGATAGAATGGATAGAAACCTTCACGCGCCCAGCTCTACCAGACACTAGACCGGTCCAGTAATACCTTCCAACTAATAACGACCTGATCGCCCCAGTTTCAACTGAAGAGATCAGATGGGCACTAGAAGAAATGGTCACATCCGCGGCCGGTGTTCACCGCATAATAATAATTTTTATTTCTGTAACAGAAACCAGCCATTTTTACAGGCATGAACATATGTACACTTATGAAAACTTATAGAATATATAATATGATTTGTTAATTTAGAAATAAGTTGAATACTGGTAAATGTGAGGGAAACATTTAAAATGAAGTGTACAAATAAGGAAATAGATATAGCGTCAAATCTAAACTGTGATTGAAAAAAAATACATGTCACTTTCACGCGGGAATCATAAATGATTGCGTTAGTTGGGAAGGTAAGTGGCATTTCTGTACAGGTGCTGGCGTGGTACATAAGAGATGCAGAATAAACAATAATTATCAGTAAATCATTCAGAAAGAGTTTTAAAGTCTATTAAAATTCAAATTTACCTGTAAGTACATCATACTTGTGACATTTCCAGTTGTTTATGAGACCCACTTTGAACTTGTCAGCAGATTTTATAATACCGATGATCCCGTTATTCACCAGATGACCTAGCAATATCACGAATAAGTAGAGAACTGCAGCGCTGTATCAGTACCTTCGTTGAAAGCAGTATCTTTGAAAAGAGAAGAAGACACAAGAAAACCGGCAGACAGGTTCAGAAGTATATAAAAGGTGTTAATAATTCAAAATATATAACAGGCATGGGGTTCATCATTTCTTATCGTTTTTTTTAACTGATAGGGACCTCCAGAAAATTAACAACACTGTTCTGGCTGGGTACCTGAACACTATTTTGCTGACGTCTTTTCTACCTTTGCCCCTGTCAACTTCAAGGGTCACCTTCATCCCCAAGACATCACACCCTGATAACCCTACTGACTTCCGGCCTACCTCCATAACTTCTGCCGTTACGCGCTGTCTGCACAAGATCATCGCCAAGCGCTGGTCCAGATCATTCCCAATGGAAAAAATACAGTTTGCTCTCCTGCAGCGTGATGGCTGCTTCGAAGAGACCAATCTTCTTCACGCCAACTTGAGAGAAGCGCACTCCAACTACATAAGTTGCGCATTAGCTATTCTCGACGTTTCGAAAGCTTTCGATAGCATCCTACATCAAACGATTTTGAGGTGGCTAAAAGTTTTCGTGCGTCCTCAATGCTTAGAGAATATCTTACAAACTACTATTCCAACTCCTACAGTCTCTTCCACGAAGTGAAGTGTCATCCAACACGGGGGGTCAAATAGGGTGACCCTCTGTCATCGCTTCTCTTCATTATGACTATGGATGAGATACTCAATGTTCTTGAAGCCCATGACCCCATCTACGTTGATGGTCATCCTTTACACTACATAGCATATGCTGATGATCTCATCATCCTAGCTCCAAACGCTGCGGCTCTTCAAAACAAACTCAGTTGTATCGCCGCCTCGATGGAACTTGCGGGATTATCGATCAACGTCACCAAAAGCCGTACAATCAACATAGTTGCTGACAGATAGCGTAAAACCATGGCTCTTTCTCCAACTGTCTTCAATATCAACAGCCAGTTAATTCCATCCATCTCACCAACAGAGGAATTTACCTATCTGGGTGTTCCTTCAGTTGCAAAGGCAGGCGCTGCTTCGATCATGTGGGCGTCTTCAATGGATACTTAGACAATGTGAAACGCCCCCCCCCCCTCAAATCCTGAAGATCAATCTGATTCCTCGTCTACTCCACTCACTGACTCTCAGCATCACTCACAAGAATACCCTGAAAACTATGGACAAACTTATTCGTGCAGCTGTTCACTGATGGCTTAACCTCCTGAACGACACTCCGACTGCATTCTTCCTCGCTGATGTGATAAAGGGAGGCCTGGGAATCATGAATCTCTCAACAACGATTCCAAGCCACATGCGAAAAAGAAGAATCGAGGCAACAATAGGAATCCGCTCTCACGCAGCATAGCGTCCTCCACCACCTTTACTCCTTTTCTTAGGATCTGCAATCTTCCGATGCAAGCCCACAGACAAACAGTAACATCCGCAGAAGAAGCACATTAAAGCCGGGCACAACAGCTACACTAATCAGAGGATGGTTATGGTTTGACGGAACCAACAACATGTCCTGAATCTCAGAAATGGCTCCTCAACCCTGAAATGGTCTTGTTCAACTGCGTGGAGGACTCTTGGGCGCAAAAACGAGAAATGCGCTGGGACGTCCTAGAGTCGACATCAACTGCAGAGGCGGGTGTGGTCAACCAGAAAATCTCCAATATGTTCTTCAGAATTGCGCTCTTACTCATGAGGTCAGATGCAAGAGACACAATGAGGTCCTCAAGCTGATCGCGAAACAAACTCCGCAAATCCAGTACCAGATTTTACATCGAGCCGCGTGTTCCAACACCAACGTCTTTCTGTCAACCAGATATGATTATCCTGTTAGACGGTGTGGCATACATTCTTGACGTAACAATCTGCAGCGACGCCTACATTTACGTCAGCCATGTGTCGAAAATGTCAAAATACGGAGCCCCAGCGATGGCTGCTGCATGTAAACGATCCCTGTCTACAATGGGACATGCAGTTTAAAGAATCATGCAAATTCCTGTTGTAATCTCTTATCGAGGGATGATCAGTCAACTCTCTGCAAAATGCCTTCGCAGACTCTTTTTCACCTCCTTCGGCATTTCACGCCTCCGCATCTCAAACATTCAAGGCTCTTTGAAAATCTATGACACTTAGATGCGTGGTACGTATGGACTCAGACGTGGAAAAGAATTGAGCCAGTGACATTGTGAATTCATTGCCATATAGGAATACTTTTTTTCTACCGTTTACTCTACTACCATTTGGCATAACTCACACGCGAGACACATTGTGACACTAATAAACATATATGTACTCATTGAACTGATAATACTGTTATTAACCTCCTAAAATGCCTGATAACTTTGTTTATTCTATATATTCTAATTGTTCTATACTACATACACGCATAGAGCATATTGCCCCTATAAACTTCTCCTGATTTTAAATACTATTGTGGTGAGAGCAGGCTGCTAGCCGATTGGTTGGCACTAATCTACGTTAATGTCTAGGTCACTAATATGGGCCGTGAGAAAATATGAACAAGGCTGTTTCAACAACCAATCACAGCAAACTTAAATGTGGACAAATATGATTCGCAGATAGATGGCTCTACTTTCCGAGAAATATCGAAAACAACCAATCATAAGACTGTGTTTGTCTGCTTAACTTCCGAGAAACAACCAATCAGAATACTGCCTTTTCTGCTTGCATAAGCCTTATTAATGCACATAAAATATATATAAATACGTGTTAATTTTCGTAATAAAACGATCTGTTGCCAGCCCTTGTCTTCTGTTGTTACACTATTACTACATTCAACTGTTGATGTCTTCCCATGATTCATACATGCAAGCAACATTCACATGCCCAAAATTAGTAGGGACTTGTATTACATTTGATGATTCTATAAACATAAATTATTAAAAATAATACTTTTGTACCAGTCACGAATATCTCACATCAACATATGACATAAACAATCAACTACAATTACCCATATATGTACAAACACTTTTAACTGACAGTGCTGCAGGAAAAGTACACATTATTGGGTTCAACATGGGCTGCTGTGCTAATTTTTCTACACTCTTGTCTATTATGTTTGATGGCTTAATTGAATAATTTACGTTCATATATTTATTTATCTTCACGAAGGTTACTTATGTTATTTAGGAATCATCATTTTGCACTTATTTTTCTATTGATTTTTTGTATTCGCGGACGCGAATGGACAATTTTTATTTAATATTCGAAAACAAATATGTTAAGCTAGGGATCGTGCACGAACGAACAAACGCAACACGATGGCGCTTCAAATGGCATTGATGCTTGAACAGGAGCCTTCAGCCAAACAAATCGACCAAAACAGTGAGAGTCAGCATCCAATGTTCAGTGATGAATGTTGTGGCAAATAATTATGGGGAATTACCTATCGCTACAGGTGTTGTGGTAGGTTACGTTTTAAAGACTTCGGCACACTGTCGCGAGGTGGCTGCATGTAGTTTCGGAGTCCCGCGGGCAGCTCGCATAGCCCTTACTAGAACCGCAAGAGATATGTTTACTTGCTTTCATACACCTCCGGTGAGGTGAGGATTGGAAAACTGTGTCCAGGCAGCCAGGCCTTGTCTTCAAGGAGAAAAACATGTTCTAGAAAGCGTTTAGAGGAATGAAACAAGTATAATTCTCGGCATTACTAATATATCATAGGAGGAATGACTAGACAGCTTAAATCTCTTTTCCTTATCATACCGTCCGTAGGCAGAGGAGATTTGATTACGGTGTCATCAATTTTATTTGTAATTTGAGGAAATTAGATGCAATATTGTGATTAATGCTGAAAATTCCATTTTGTATCACAAGAACTGTTTTTGGAATAAAGTGAATTCCTACATAAAATAAGCCAGGCAGGCATAGGTGAGCCACTTCTGTCATGGTTGAAGGACTACCTAGCCGACAGGCAATTTTGCACTAAGGTTAACCGAGTCCGATCATCTTGGCACAGATCGTCATCAGGAGTGTCGCAGGGTTCTATCCTAGGACCACTGATGTTTTTGATTTTCATCAATGATCTACCACGCCGTCTGAGCTGCCCGACTCTCCTGTACGCTGACGACGTAAAAATATGGAGGGCGATAAAGTGTCCGGAGGACTCAGATAGGCTACAGGAAGACCTAAACCTTCTGGAAGACTGGGCGGTGGCCAGTGGCATGACTTTCAACTTGAAAAAGTGCAAAGTAGTGAAGTTGCGCACCTGTAGACTGCAGAATGCAAGTTACACCCTGTGCAATGAAAGCTTGTCCTGCACAACGTCGGAACGCGACTTAGGTCTAGTTCTAACGGAAAAAATGGACACAAGCGTAAATTACACAGGGGATGTAGCGAGGGCATATGCGGTCATACACTTTACGCATAGACAGTTAGGTGCACTCACTCCTGAGCTCTTTCTAATGTTGTACAAAACATACGTCAGGCCACACCTTGAGGTGCATAATATTATTGCACCCCCAATGCTGAGAAGAGATGCCAACCTCTTGGAAAGAGTCCAACGACGGGCAACAAAAGGAGTGGTTGGTCTCCGAAACAAACCATATGATGAAAGGCTGAAGAAATTAGGCCTGTTCACACTTAGTTACCGTCGGCTTAGGGGGGATTTGATTACTGCCTACAAAATAACAAATGACCAGAATCACCCAAACAAAGGTGTTCTGCCATTGAGTAGGTATAGGCTTCCACGTGGAAATCCCAGAAGGATAGCTCACCAGAGGGCAAGGACCCGGGTGCGCTCCCACTTCTTTTCACTGCGGGTTTGTCGTCCCTGGAATTCCTTACCGGCAGATGTAGCTATGGCACCGTCTTTGGACGCCTTTAAGCGAAGGCTGGACAACCATGCAGCGATACAAGGACTGCATCCAAATGGCCTATCTCCTTAAAATCGCATTTACCAATCAGGGTAGATAATTAAACTCGTCATTTTACTTCTTTACATTCTCTCCCGTCTTACTCTCCTGACAACTTATTAATATTATAATTACTATTATTATTATTACTATTACCGATATATATATATATTATTCTTCAAACTTAATGAGCTGACTGTTGTTACGTTTCCTATTTTCGTTTCTGTCTCTTAGTCTGAATAGCTTCACTAATTATATCTATTATTATTATTACTATTATTATTATTACTATCTCTTTTCTCTTGTCGACAATACCGAAGGACTAACTGGCGAAAGGATCAACTCCAATCACAGTAGTAACAGTCTTAACATACCTCATACTACAAACCACATATAATTAATCCCAGCACTACTCCCTTTGGAGTCAACCAAAGCTACGACAGTCGAGTGGCGGGACAAGCTACGCAGAAGTTTACCGAAGATCAAGAACCCATACCTCACAATCAAGAAGCGAGCACAAAGAAATCAAATTGGTTTATACTAGCTCGTAAAAACGATATTGGATATTGGAATTATTATTGTGTTGAAAATTTTAAATAATGATCACGGACCTGACATATTCAGTCTTTTTCCTTCCCAGCAGATTGAAACAGCTTAGAGGACATAAGAGGAGAGTTCAAAAGTCAAGGAGAAATCACATAACTGTTGACTACTGGTTCTCACTCGAGCCATAAACTCTTGGAATCGACTCCCAGTAGAAGTGATATCTGCAACATCAACTGATTCAGTCAAGACGGGTTAAGAAAAGCACAGAAATTTACTAGAAAAGAATTAAAATACGCTAGAGGCCTTCTATCCTTAACTAATAAATCTCAGTCTGAATACCGGCGGTTATTTAGAGGCGGGCTCCGTGACCTTCAAGGCTCAAACTCGAAAGGCGTCAGTTCAAAACCAGTGTTTTAGTCTTTGACTTCTGGTATTGATTCGGTTGTTAATCATATAGTATTTCAATTTGAGTCTATGTTCTGCTTTTCACGTCTTATCCAGCGTGCTTGATGTAATTATTGTTTGTGTTTTTCTATTACAACTATAATTAACTTTCGTTTGTGTGCACCCAGCAGTATCACTTGGGAGTAATACAACCAGTTGTATTACTCCCAAGTGATACTGCTGGGTGGGTGTGTGAAGTCTTCATGCTATATTCCACATTAGGGAAAACACATACCTAAGTGTTTTGATATATTGCACCCGAAGACATTCAAAATTTAAGGATAGGAGGCTCTTGTTGCCTTTGTCAATCCTCGCGGTATATGTCTCTGCAGAGATCCAGTTTCTCTTTGAAAGCGTTCACCGATGGAGCTGTTACTACTGAATCAGGTAAGGAGCTCCAGTCGTAGACCACTTGGTGAGAGAATCTAAACCTCACTTTGAGCACCTTCGTGTGGTTACCTCGTAAATGTATACTAGCAGGAGAGAAAAGGTTTGAGAGGTCAGTCCCTAAATCACCCTTAAATATACGGTACGATGGAATTAAGTGACCTCTCTTCTGCTTCAGTATGGTAATGGGAACAGATTCAAATGCTCCATCCTCATATCATAAGGATCCTTATATGAGTAACAGAATTAGTGTTGTCACACCTTCGAAGGTGTGACAACACTAACTAGTTCCGTTCCTACCCTCTGTACTCTTTTCCAGGATATGTGCCTCCTTTTTGAAGCATGGACTCACCGCTTGTATGCAGTACTCTAGATGAGGTCTGACATACGTTGCATAGAGTACTGGGAACATACCCTCGTCTAATCGCTTGAAAGCCCTTCGAAGTGCCCATAGCATTCGAAAAGCCTTAGCTGCGGCTCGATTACAATCTACCGTTGTTTTTAAGTCATGGCTTACAATAATTCCTAAGTCCTTTTGTCCCCTAACATCTGGCAGTTCTGTGTCCCCCGTGGAGTACGACGTGTAAGACTTCTGACCTAGGTGCATTTCTTCGCTTTTCTTGGAATTAATTTCCAGACTCCAAAGGTTAGTCCATTCGGCTAATTTATCTAGGTCGTTTTGTACTACCAACCGATCGTTGTTACTATTTACGGTTTCCCATATCTTAATTTCGTCCGCAAATAGTAAGGAGGACGAGGCAAGAATTTTCAGGACTTCATTTACGTATAATAGGAATAGCAGGGGCCAAGTATAGTTCCCTGAGGTACTCCACTTAGTACTGCTTTCCACCCTGACAGTACACCATTAACCCTTACCTTTCGCCTCCTATCTATCAGGTAGTCACTAAACCACTCACATAAGCGTTGGTCTAATCCAAGACGTTTAAGTTTACTAAGAAGACCTAAATAGGGTGCCTTATCGAATGCTTTACTAAGATCGATAAAGACAACGTCCAGTAGATGGTTTTATACCTGGCCTCGAACCAATATTCTCTAGGTAACAGTAAGTTTGTCAAGCAGGTTCGTCCTGGTTGGAATCCACGCCGTTCCACTGCCAGTAAGCCATGTTTTACATATAAACTAAGAGCTGATCCCTTATGAGTTTTTCTAACACCTTTGCTATAATGCAGGTCAGACTTACAGGCCGGTAGTTAGATACTAACTGCCTGTTCCCATCTTTGAAGATGGGGCTTATAAAAGCATCTTTCCACTCTCTGGGTGGCATAGCCTGGAACAGAGACATCTGAAAAATCTCCGTAAGTGGAATGTATATTATATCCGCCAAGGAGATCTGCAACCTTGGGGGTGGGGTGGAATCCGTCTGGCCCATGTGGTTTTATCTGGCTTCAGCTTAGACAGTAGTTTGAGAACCACTGCATCATCTACCACAATTGGGGGCATTTTATGAGCTACATCAGTGACCTTGCTACACCTCTGAGTGGTACGACTAGGCGAGAAAACGTCACAACAGTATTCAGAGAGCTTCTCAGCTTTTGTTTCGTCTGACTCGGCAGCCTCTCCAATGTTGCTAATGAGGGACGGTATACCACTGCTAGTTTTAGTCCTGCGTTTGAACAATTTAGGATATCTGGGGATATTTTATGTCCACTACAAAATTCAAAAATGTTAAAATAGTCTCGGAAAAAACCCCCCAACCAACGACTAGTAGCTAAGATCACCATAGATACGAACACGATTATACCACAAATCATGAATAGCGTCAGTACCGAAGTGTCGAAGGACACTGGAGCGCAAAGTGACACTTGCACTGTACTAGGTGAACAAACGATGCGTGAAGTTGAAGGGAAACCCAAAAGGGGCAGTAACACTGAAATGGGTCTCGAATTTCATGAGAACACTCCTAGGAAGTCTACCGATCCCATACATGAAGTAGACATAGATGCTTTCACTACCGATAGCCTGCAAATATCACAACCTGCAGATCACACTGCACCCAGGGCCAAGCAAGATAGTCTCACTGTAAAAGCCGAAAAAAGTTCCCAAAAATCAGAGCGTCCATACACCTCCCTTTTGACAAGCCCAACAAACAGCATGTAAGCCTAAAAAAGGACTATGCGCGCAGTGCTGAAGGTCTCATAAAGGAGATGGAACACATGAGTGGAAGTGCTCTCCTTCGAACTAAGAGTAGTGGGCAAACTGCGGGCAACAGACTACACAGGAAAAATAGCTTTATCCACGCAAAATCACACGCTAGCAGACACGCAAGGGGGCGCCGAGCTGATTAAACAGCAGAATGAAACCCACGATTTCCGTAATAGCCGAGGTTGTAATATGCTTATAGACACATATAACCTGAGAACGGGACCCATAATAAAAACACATGGGCGACTAGACGGACACCACTAGGTACCATATGAACGGAAATGTATTCTCGAACCCTCGTAGTAGTTACGTAAAGACCCATCGGCATAACGGGTATGGATTGTCTCATCGGCCTTCTATGTACACACACGAAATGAGTCAACAAGTGTAGAACCACGAAAGACCTAGCACGTACTACCCTCAAAACGAACTAAAAACAGGGTACGTCGGCCCTGCAAATTACAATCTGAACTGTGAAACAGACTATCTAATGCCAAGAAATTATCCCAGATACCCATGTAATGATGCCAGAAACCAATACATGCAACAGGATTATTTTCGGCTACAACAAACAATAGTCCATCTACTGGCAAAGTTTGTTCAATGAATAGTAGACGCGCTGACACGGTCTTATCTGAGAATCCCTCCGAACATAACATAGGCAACCAGGAGTTAGGGATAGTAACAAGAAAACCTACTAATAATCCTTCCAACAACCGTGGTTTTCTGAGAATTATGCTTCTAAATGCTCGATCTCTTCTTAACAAAATAACTTCCCTTCGCAGCTTGGTATACATGGAACGGCCAACATTAATTCTGATAACTGAAATTTGGCTAACTAATGATAAATAGATTCGGAATCTGAATCTTATTATTATATGACTCACTTTCCGGTGGATGATAGGATGCAGTGTGATAACTGCAACCTATGGTTCCATAAAGTTTGCACCGGCTTATTACCATCAGCCTATAGAAGATGCAGCAAGCCACCATCTCCGTGGGTGTGCAAATTTTGTACTAACCTGTTGGACGTCCTCATCCAAGAGGCTGTAGGACTTCTCATGTTCAAGAAATTAACACAAACCTCAGATGAGGGGGAAAGGCAGCAGCATCTGGTACTGATGTCATAAATAAGCGAGGATTCTGGCCTGAGTCATAAGACAGGGACAGAACCACATCCGCAAGCTTCGGAAGACGCAACAGAGGTAAAGTGTGCCCAGAAGTCTGCAACAGCGCACAAAAAGCCCCAAAAATCGAAGAGGGAAAACAGTGTCAACATTGTAAGACCACTGGATGATACCACAACGACGAAGTGTTGCGTGTCTGGTGAACGCACGGCTTCCACCTGCGGCTAGAGTAAAGTGGAATCAACTGATTCCACTTGGTTAGTGCAGAAAAATAGGAAGCTCGAGAGTTATAGGAAAGAGAAAAGCACTGTGCTTAGTGATAAAGTCCCAACGGCCGTAAACACTAATAATAACCAAGTGTTGCTTTGTAGGGATTTGATTGGTTTCAGGATTTCATCATGAGCTGACAGTAGTTAGAGAACCATTGGGAAACCCGAAGGGAGTACTGGACAGCTGTTTCCTCTGTCCTAGTTTGGGACTCTTCAGCAGTACGCACCCACTGCGATTCGAACCCAGGACCTTCCGGTTACAAGGCGAGCTCGTATACCATTGAGCCACTGGGACCCGGACCCAATGGTCCTTGAATTCTAACTTCTGCCAATTCACGACATAGCGCGACCGCTAGCCAATGTCTTCGGCGAGTATTTGTCCTCACACCCGACCAGCTGCACCCTACTGGTCACGACTTCCCACTGGAACCCAGGTAACTACCTACCTGAATGGGGCCAGTCACCAGTGAGCATCTTATTAGTATTCAAGTGTTGGTTTGTAGGGATTTGATTGGTTTCAGGATTTCATCATGAGCTGACAGTAGTTAGAGAACCATTGGAAAATCTGGGAGTACTGGACAGCTGTTTCGTCCTAGTTTGGGACTCTGAAACCAATCAAATCCCTACAAACCAACACTTGAATACCAATAAGATGCTCACTGGCGACTGGCCCTATTCAGGTAGGTAGTTACCTGGGTTCCAGTGGGAAGTCGTGACCAGTAGGGTGCAGCTGGTCGGGTGTGAGGACAAATACTCGCCGAAGACATTGGCTAGCGGTCGCGCTATGTCGTGAATTGGCAGAAGTTAGAATTCAAGGACCATTGGGTCCGGGTCCCAGTGGCTCAATGGTATACGAGCTCGCCTTGTAACCGGAAGGTCCTGGGTTCGAATCGCAGTGGGTGCGTACTGCTGAAGAGTCCCAAACTAGGACAGAGGAAACAGCTGTCCAGTACTCCCTTCGGGTTTCCCAATGGTTCTCTAACTACTGTCAGCTCATGATGAAATCCTGAAACTAATAATATTGTTAAACCTTCGGACTCAAATTACAGTATAGTAATTTGGAACTTGGAGGTATCGAAGAAAGTAGATCCAGCTGTCCGACATGCTAAGGATTTCGAGATAGTTAGCTCCATCATCCGTGAAATGCTTCCGAAAAACACAAATGGAGTTCACATAAGGAAAGTCATCAGAATCAGTAAACGAATCGCCGATGCAACGGAAAGTTCCCCACGGCTGCTGAAGATAGTACTGTATTATTCTCAAAAACGCATTCAAGATTTAGGAAAAAAGATGAGAATTAAGCCAAACTGGCTTCTGGAAGATAGAATTAGGAGAAGAGAAGTCGTGGTTGAATTAAAGGCCCGATTAGAAAAAGGTGAAAAAGAGCTCAAACTGTTGGGTTTTCAGGTAGTGAGGTCTCGGAAACCTATGTTGCCCAGACCTCTGTTCATAAGTCGAGTGAACACGTAGGTCTCCCAGTATGCTACACGAACGCTT
Organism: Trichobilharzia regenti; assembly: GCA_944472135.2. Classification (NCBI taxonomy): domain Eukaryota; kingdom Metazoa; phylum Platyhelminthes; class Trematoda; order Strigeidida; family Schistosomatidae; genus Trichobilharzia; species Trichobilharzia regenti. Next base: position 114,764,132 of record OX235264.1, on the reverse strand, counting down.
GTAGCCTTAGGAATAAGCTTCCTGAACTAGGAGGAGTGTTGTCCGAGGAACTACAGCCCGATGTCATTGCTATCACCGAAACACGGTTGTTAGTGGGTGTAGACTTAACTCCACTCATACCTTGGTACATCTGCATTACAGCAGGCAAAGTAAGTAGTTGAAAAAGCGGGAGGGTTGCTCTATACATCCAGGATGACATAGGAATTAGATTGACGTTGTCGGAGGCTCATGACAGCAGCAGCACCTGTGAAGCCACAGGTTGTGTCATTAACTTGAACAAAGGCACTGTGACGATTGGGGTTACTTATAGAAGTCCTACCAGCCAAGCTGATGATTTCGTTCTAAATCACCTCAGGAAGTGAAGTAGCAAGAATAGACGTCTAATAGTAGGTAACTTTAATGCCCCACATATTAATTGGGAGGAATAAACATCAACTACTTCGTACAATCGTTTCAACCTGAGTCAGTAGTAATAGCTTTGAAACAGAAACTGGTTCTCTGAAACGATATATATTTCCAGGAGTAACATAGGCAGCAAGAGCCTTCTATCCTGAGAATCTGAAACGGAATTCAGTCTGTATGTCCAATTGGGAGGATCCTTGAATTTAGAAACACGACTGAAACAATTAAGTGTATCACCAAGCCCTGATGGACCTACAGGCTTTAGATTTCACCCGTTTATTTACCTCAACTGTCCAAACAATCTGTTTTTAAAGGTATTTTGCTTTAAAGTCACTAAGTGAAAATCTTTCTTGTTGTCGTCTATTGATTTATATTTTGTATTTTCCGTAAAGAATCCCTCTGTTATATATACTGTGCTTGATATATTTTTCTTCTAACAGGTATTTAAGAATGTCGCATAAATTATTTTACTTAATTGCGACATTAATTGTTCATTTGTGTTTGGTGAATGCGGACACTCCTGCTAATTGTACATATGAAGATGCTCATGGTCAATGGATCTTTCACGTTGGAGATTATGCATCAAAGTGTTCTGAAAATTGTAAGTGAAAATGTTTAAAAGTTTTATCAGGAATTTATCAGTGAAACCGAAACAGTCTATCACTATCAATCTTTTATATCCGGATATTGCTATTGATGCATTTGGTAATCGAGGACATTGGACACTTATTTATAATCAAGTAAAGTTTTTAAATCAATAAATTCATATGATTTTGTTCTAAGGGTTTCGAAGTGACAATAAATCATCGTAAATGGTTAGTTATATTCTATTACAAAAAAAATGGAGATTATAATTGTCACAAATCTATGCCAATGTGGACGCATGATACTTTAATTCGTCAATGGAAATGCTTTATGGCAGAGAAAATTGGAGTACATACCAGGTAATTTTAATATTTATCTGTTTTAAGTTATTAGAGTGCGTTGGTGGCACAGCAGTTAGAACGCTCGCCGACCATGCACATGGTCCTTGGTTCGATCCCTGGCCACAGACGCACTCCTTTACCTCGCTAAGCCAGAAGTAATGCTGGTAAAGATGAGAGGTTGGGCATGAGCCTAGCAACCCCGTCCTGTCAACATAAACACTGCTACAGAAACTTCAAGAGATTGGAATAACACATTAAGTTATTTACAACATAAAATATGTTATTCAGAACAAGTTGTACAAAATATTAACAGGATCCCTTAATGCTTTTATAGAGTGATTTTAAGTTTTGTGGGTTAAAGATGCACTTACAGTTTCTAAACGTTGATGTCTACTCTAGTTCCAATAGTTGGATGATGCCATTAACTTTTAGGTACCCGCCGTGGTTCATGCGTTTTATACAGTTATTTTTTAACTCATGGAAAATTCCCATTGTAACATATAGAAAATCAAAACAAGTGATTCAGCGAAGAGACTGTTTTCAATGAATTTATCGTCAAGTTGTACAATCGTATATATATGGTTTTTAAGAAGTTATATCCGGTGAGGGAATTCAAACATAGGTGTGAATGCATAAAATAAAAATAATAATAATAATAATGATATGAAATGCAATTAAAACTAAACTGTTTGTGATTAGAATCATAGTTAAATGTCAAGTGGCAAAGCAAATTAATGTCATATATAGAATAATTCATAGGATGGATAGAACTTGAAAAAGAGTGTGCAATTATAGGAATAGTAGGCAAATCGAATAAAATAGAAATAAAAACGTTACGTAAGATTGTGTGAAATTTGACAGCACAGAATTTAACGTTGTAAAAAAGAATTGATTTAGAATGACAAGTGGAACAAGTGAAATAATACCAGGGATAGTTCAAAGTGAGAGCAGTAATAGCAGCAGTTGACGTAACAAAGGAAGAGAATACAAATTGAATAAACAAAATGAAAACATGAAAAGTGAAAAATTGATAGAGCCAAAGTATGATTGGGGATTACCATACTTTAGCATAGAGGGATTAAGATCATGAAAGTTGGTGGGGTTGGACGAACTTTTTCTGTACACAGTGATCTGGCTTTTCTGTTTCGATAGCCGAAGATGGCTTCAGTAGTACAGATGAGTCGAGTACGTAGGGATTTGGGTAAATTACTCTTTGCTTTATAGACGACTTTAAAGGTGGAGGCTATAGAGATAGGGTGATCATTATCGACTAGATGTTCAATGATCGCGCTTCTTATTGCTCCACTTCCACCTTTTCGTAACAACCATGCAGAATAGTGTTCTTGCACCCTCTTAGAAAAAACTCAAGTCGAACAACCGATATACCTAGCTCCACGCGAGCAGGTGAATTGATAAACGCACATAGAGTTGGTCAACAGCGGGATCTTGTCCTTCAGGCTATTGAACAATAATGGTCGGCTAGTAAAGGCTATTCTCAGAGATGCAGCAGGGAGTGTTCTTTTTAGGTACTGTGGTATCCTTCGTTTCATGATATGGGAAGTTAGGGCCACTTTGAATCCCAAGGCCATGTAAATTATTTTCCTGGGTACGGATGATAAGTATTATTATTATTATTTTATGCATTCACACCTATGATTGTATTCCCTCGCCGGATATAATTTCTTTATAAAACCATATATATACGATTGTACAGCTTGATAGTAAATTCGTTGAAAGGAGTCTCTTCACTGAATCCCTTGTTTTCATTTTTTATATACAGTTATCTTAGAGTTAAGAACACAATTTTCAGCGTAGAGACTCTTTTCAACGAATTTATTATCAAGCTGTACAATCGTACATATATGGTTTTATAAAGAAATTATATCCGGTGAGGGAATTAGGTCAAAGGTGTAAATACATGAAATAATAATAGTATGAAATGAAATTGAAATATTTGTGATTATATTCATAGTTTAAGTCAAGTGGAACAATAATTAATGTCATATATAAGATAATACATAAGGTGTATAGATTTTGGAGAGAGGTATATATTCCATTATGGGTAAATTTTGTTTTGATAAAGTCTCACAGTGTTATACAGTAATGTTTACTGATGACGTTTCGAGCACAATTTATTGCTCATAATCACATCAACGTAATCACACGACTTCCTAAATTCATTTATATAGTTCCATTGTTTTTCTCTTGATTTTCACTTGATTTGATTGGTAATAGTATTTTCCATATTTCAGGTATGAGTGACGAGTCATTCCTATTGCATGTGTTGGGTGTAGACTCGATGAACAAGGATTCAGTAATCAACCTCTCTCTCCACCTACCTAGATTACTTTTTAGAATTTTAACCCTCTCCCACCCTGTTGTGTGGTTGTGTGTTAACGCATGCATTGCAATTGCTGAACTCTTTTCTAAATTACCTATCTTCTCGGGGTCAACCATTCTTACCTTAGCTAAATTCTTATGCTCTGACAATCTGACTACCCGTGACCTACTAGTTTGACCTATGTAGTTGACTTCACAGTCATTGCATGGTATTTTGTAAATAATATTATTTTGTCTAATAATCGAGGTAATAAGGGAAAAGTACGTAGAATAACTAAATAAATAAAATAAATAAATGTCTATCCCTGTACGGCCAAGGCAGAAGTAGGGATTGTACTTACTTCTTTTGTACACAAAGGTCTGGCTTAAAGTCATGAATTGCCAAGGCCTCAGCTGTCTTTAGAAGTCTGTAACGAAGGAAACGCGGGAAGTTAGCATGAATTCTATATATGACCTTGAAATCATGGTCAGGGTTGACCGAGTGACAGAAGTCGATGAGGTGTTCTAGGATAGAGCTTCGCATACATTTCCTTTCTCCCTTGTAAAACCAAGCTGGAATATGTTCTCGTATCCGTGTGGAGAGCGTTCTCTGACTACGGCCAATGTACCTTGCCCCACAAGAGCAGGTGAACTGGTAGATGCACATGGAGGCGGTCAGACGGGGGAGCTTATCTTTTACAGAGGTAGAGAACAATTTGCGGCTCGTGAACGTCATATGTAATTTAGCTGCAGGGAACGTTTTACTAACTGATTTAGAAAGACGATTTTTGAGCATATCTGAAGCTTGATCTCCTTTGAATTCCAAGTTCATGAATAAGGTTTTCTTTGGAACTGAGTCGGTGACCAGTTTAGACTGCTTATCTTTCATGTTGCTGTCAATAAATCGGTTAGGGTAACCGTTTTCTGCGAGTGTGGCTTTCAAGAAGTCGAGTTCTGAGTCAACGCAATCTGAACTACAAATTTTCCTTATCCTAAAGCAGAGTGAATGAATTAAATTCCTTTTTCGTGGAAATAGGCATCCAACTGTAAAAATTAGTTAGTTGTCCGTTCCATGTACGTTTCCGGTGGATAGATCTTTTGAGAGATCCATCATTACGTCTACTGAGGCACACATCAAGAAACGGAATACTTAATTCAGATTCCTTTTCTATGGTGAATTGTAAAGATGGATTGCAGTTGTTGAAAGCAAACAAGACATCATCAAGAACTACGTTAATATCGCAGATGACGAAAGTGTCGTCTACGTATCTTTTATAAATGTCAAAATGACCGATGGTTTGACTAAGTTGAGAATTTTCCAGCTCTGCCATAAAACAATCAGCCAACAAGGGATCCAGTGGTGATCCCATGACAATGTCATCTCTCTGTCTATAGATCTCATTGTTGAAGGTAAACTGAACATTCAACGTACATCTCAATAAAAGCTCTTTGAGGTGGATTGTCGGTAAACTTATTTCCAAACCATGTGTATCAATATAATCACATAAATAGCTAACAGTTTTCATGAGAGGAACATTGGTAAATAGCCACGTCACATCTGTCTGTCTGTCTGTTTTCGACATAGGACTTTGCACAAATGTGCGGAAGTTCAAGTCGCCACACTCCGTGTAGCACGCGAAGCAAGAGAAGAAAGTACAAGAAAAGCATAATAGAGACAGTAAGCAGAGGTGTGAGACAAAGGAAGAGTAATAACGAAGAACAAAACAGTTTCATTGGAGATCATAAGTCACAAGGAGTGGATGCATCTGTACCACTGAGAACGATTTTGAGCCATGTCACCAATTGTTTCCAACCATAGATTTTTACCGTCCCGAGGACCCCAGCCTGGAAGTCTACACCTTCCTACATGGCTTAGACCAACTGTTGTGGATTTCATTGACTGATGCCAATTTTTTGTTTGACCGCCGCTAGCTTTTTTCCAGCCTGACCCTATATCCGCTAACATTGCTCGTCGAGGGAGGCGATGGCTTGGCATACGTAACACATGTCCTAACCATCTCAGTCTTTGTAATTTCACGACTTCGTCGATTGATTTCCCCTGTTTACCTAGAACTCTACTCCTAACCTCCATGTTGCTCACCTTATTATGCCACTTTAGACGGGAAATAGAACGCAGGCACCTATGATCAAAGACAGCTAGTCTTTTCATGTCTTCCACTCTCAGTGGCCAGGTCTCACAGCCAGCCATAAGGGAGGACGGAGAGGACTGATGAGCAGTACACCCGCCCTTTGGTCGATAGTCGAACATCTCGTCTACGCCAGAGTCGGCGTAAACTGGCAAATGCGAAACTAGCCTTCTGTATTCGTGCTGAGATTTCGTCAGAGATCAACCCGTTGGCACTGGCTGATGGTACTTCCCAAATAAGTGAAGCGGTCAATGTGCTCTACCACTTCACTTCCTATTTTTAAACTAGGTGTCGATGTAGTCCAGTCCTGTATCATCATCTTGCATTTGGCGGGAGCGAATCGCATGCCAAACATTCGTAGATTGCGGCTCAAGGTGTTTAGAAGGCTCTGCATTTTGTCAGCGTCTTCACCTGGAAGGACTATATCGTCTGCATATTCCAAGTCAACGAGATTATTCCCTGGTAACAAGTCAATCCCTGAGTGGCTGAAGTCACTTAGGGTTAAGTCCATTAACACATCTGTGATGAGAAGAGGACTTTGTCTGAGACATTAAAATCTTTAATACTATATAGAGTTTTCACATTTGCATTTCTTTTACATACTAAACTACTTTTCCCGTATATTTGGCAGACAGAAATTTCTGTAATCAATTAACGGAAGTGTTCCATGCTTTGGTTTCGGTATCAAGACAGTATCTCAGACCTCACATAATATTTGAAACCAGAATTCAGTAGTAGTCTCAACTGACTTCTATGCTCTTCTAACGCATTTCACTTGCTAATTCAATTATGTATTCAGTCATCTAACGTAACATGGTTAATATGACGCTACATGGGGCGTTCAAGCTTGCTACCTACCATGCCTACATGTTGATTCAAGCGTATCTTAGTTTAAGAATCAAATATTCACTGCAGCATCGTCTGTTCATCATATCTACCTACTCACTGACAGGTTGTAGTCCATATGGATTTCAGTGTCAGTGTCAGCTGACTGACAGACTAGCATGCTCTATAGATGCGTAGTACTGGCTAGGGACGTCTAAACCTTTAGAAGAGTCGTATACATGGTTGATGGAGACAAAGTAGCCTCAGTATTTACTTATGCGATGGGAATTGCGGCTGCATCTGGCAGTAGTTGGAAGCTGTTCCAACTCATCCGAGCTAATAGTAATAAACTTTAAATAATCCCATTTATACTACTAGAACATGACATATACGCGAACAATATTGTTTTCAATTACATCTTCTTCAAGCTTTACTCTAATTTACATAGACTTATATATATATATAATTTTAACCAATGACGGTGATTTTGTGGATCAAATAATAATAATCCTAATAATAATAATAATAATAATATTAATAATGTAGTAAATGTTTTGAACGAAGTTAATAACGATGATTATAATAATAACAAAATATTGATAATAAGGCTTATATAGGTGATAGGAATAACAAAGTTAGTATATGCATATATGTAGACAATATGTAGACAATGGCCTCCAAAGCCTCAGGATGGTCGGGGGTGGGTGTCTTGCGCTGCGGGTTGGCCACCCCTCCGCACACCTCTTGAAATGCTCCCATATGACCGTGCGTCTTACATAGCCTCTCCTGAGGAAGTCCTACTCACTGCCTTCACGTGGCGGAGGTGTTTCTCACTAAAGTGAGAGGGCAAAAGCGGATGCCCGGCGCTCTCCACCGGGTTGACTGTCCATTGGATGACAGTCTAGGGGAGATGGCTAAACCCTGATTCCAAACCTTCAACGACTGGCGTATGATTTTTTTTTTAGCTCACCGGCAGACGTATGGACAAAGGGCTTGTTGGATGTCCTGGATGTCTGGCCCCATTCAAAAAGGCGTATGAACCGAACTCCGGTCACCGGCTGCCAATGGATAGTGGACTCCTTACTCCACTCCTACTGCCTTGTAGGTCACACTTGGCTGTGTAAAGGCTAGAGCTGCACTCTCAAACAAAAGGCCGAGCGATGCTGGGGACATCACTCGTACCAAATTCCCAAGAAACTTCATGAACTCTCCTACAAACAACTCTCACCATGCTACGGCGTTCCCGGTAAGCGACGCGCCCTGTGCTCACCCGGTGGCCAGTGTGAAAAGTAAGCTAGCTGGGAAATTAACACTTAGAAACCAACTATTTGTTGGCTGCTGGAATGTTAGGACGCTGTTGGATCCTGGTAGCCAGTCTATCACCATGCGTTCTTTATATGACTACAAGGTAGACATAGCGTGTCTATCTGAAGTGAGGTTACCCGATCATGGCTCCCGCCGAATAGCCGTACCTGGAACAGATTCTTCATTCTGGTTGCTTCATAGTGGACCCCAGAATAATTCGGGACAACATGGGGTAGCATTTGCTCTCAGTAACAAAGCCAATAATGCCCTAATATCATTCGAACCGGTCAACTCCAGAGTTGCAGTCGCTAGGTTCAAGGGTTCCCCGCTCGACATTTCTGTTCTCGCTGTCTATGCCCCAACCCTCGACTCTGATGAAAGTATCAAAGACGAATTTTATGACAATCTTCAAGAGGCAATCAACAAAATCCCAAAGCGTGACGTTCTCATAGTAGCCGGCGATTGGAACGCCCGCACTGGCCCTTCAGACGACGCGACAAAACATATACTAGGCAAACACGGTCTCGATCAGCGCTGCCGTAATGGTGATAGACTTTTAGCTTTTTCTGATTACAATCGATTATATATCACCAACACTCGATTTCAACACCCCAGAAAACATCTTCTCACCTGGTATTCGAACGACGGTCGCACTGCACATCAGATCGACTACATCCTAGTGCGCTCACGCTGGATCTCCTCGGTGGAAGACTGTCGATCCTATCGTGGAGCAGAGGCCGGAAATAAAGGGGGATCAGACCATACTCTAGTTAGGGCGAAATTCAAACTTCGTTTAACGACACGCCAGAAGGCGCGACCTCCGAAGCGTATCAATGTTGCCCCGCTTCAATGTTCGACAAAGCGACAAGCCTTGTCCAAACAAATCCAGGCCGAACTAAGCGCCGCAGATGAACCAACATCCACATCTTCTAATACACCCGAGACACGATGGAATCATTTCAAAGAAGTAGTCTCTAAAGCTTCAATGTCGCATTTGGGTACCACATCCAAGAAGCAGAAAGACTGGATTTCAGAGCACACCATGCTTCTATCCTCGCAAGCCAGAGACGCTCGCCTAGCAAAGTCTCCAGTTTATCGCTCCCTCAGGCGCAAAGCTACACAGTCTGCTAGGAACGACAGAAATCGCTATTGGTCTAACGTGGCGACTAACATGGAAGCAGCATCAAATGTAGGCGATTTCGGAAAACTTTATCGCCTCATACGCCAATCATCTGGCAAACGCCTTAACAGTCATGCTGTGTTACGCACAGCATCAGGAGAAATTATTTCGGACACCAATGGTAAGATGGAACGATGGGCCGAACATTTCAAGCAGCTACTCAATCGCGACGCTGGTCAACCGTCTCATCGACCGATACGACACTTACCAACACCCTACGTAGTTGACTGCGATCCACCCACTCCAACCGAAATAGCTAAAACAATTAACAGACTCAGAAACAAAAAAGCTCCGGGCGAAGATGGTCTACCCCCAGAAATATACAAGGCCTGCACTCCAGCGCTAATCGATGCACTGCACTCGCTGTTCTGCTCAATTTGGGAGTCCGAAACCATTCCTTCCGATTGGAGCACCTCAGTTCTGCTACCGTTCCACAAAAAGGGAGACAGGTCAATATGCGAGAACTACCGAGGCATAAGTCTGATTGATATCGCTGCTAAGGTTTTTGTTTCCATTCTCCTGAACCGCTTCGCGGCCGAACGCCACGTGCGAACAAGGCCAAATCAAGCCGGATTTCGACCTGGAAGAGGCTGTGTTGATCAATTATTCACACTGCGAAGAATTTTGGAACACAGGGACAAATTCCAACAGCCGACGGTTGCTTGCTTCATCGACTTCCAAGCGGCATTCGACTCAGTTGATCGAGGAGCACTCTGGTATCTAATGGAGCTCGACGGAGTTCCGACCAAGCTAATCAACCTGCTCAGGTCATACTACTCCAACACCAAAGCTCGAGTCCGAGTGAACGGTGAAGAGTCCCGCACTTTTGAGGTAACCAGCGGTGTCCGGCAAGGTTGTCCAGCATCCCCCATCCTGTTCAATTTCACAATTGATTGGATTTTGCGGCACGCCCTAACCGAGCACCACGGCGTCCAACTTTCGCCCGATATTCACATAACCGACCTCGAATTCGCCGACGACGTCGTGCTGTTAGCTGAAAACTTCCCCGATATGCAACAGGCGCTCGACCAGATAAACCACCTCGCGCCTACTATCGGTTTGAAAATTAACACTTCCAAAACCAAAATGTTTTCGAACACATCCACCAGCAATGATGAAATCTTATCCCTAAATGGAGCACCTATTGAAATTGTGCCATCCTTCAGATATCTGGGATCCATAATGCTCCCCAACGGCCAAGCGAAAAACGAAGTGAATGCGCGAATCTCCAACGCCCGGAATGCGTTTCTACAGCTGAGGAGCGTTCTATGGAGCAAGAGAGAAATCAGTCTCAGGACTAAAATTCGGGTCTACCAAGCTTCCATACGACCCGTTCTCCTGTATGGCTGTGAAACCTGGCCTCTTCGCGCGGAAGATTTACGCAGACTCGAGGTATTAGACCATTGGTGTCTCAGGTACATTCTGCATGTTCGTTGGCAGGACAAACTCTCCAACGAAGAAGTGCGTCGTCGTTGCTACAACATCAACCAAATTCCAGTACTGGTCCAACAACGCCGCCTTCGGTGGTTTGGCCATGTTCTGCGCCGACCAGATGACGATCTGGTCAAATCAGTTCTAAATCCCTCGCCATTACCATCTTGGCGATGTCGCAGGGGCGGACAGCTGAAGACATGGCTTGGTACAGTCAAGGCAGATATGGAGTGCCTGGGGCTACAAACCGTCTACGGACTCCGTATGTGGAACAAGAATTGGATATCCCTATCGCAAAACCTTGCTTCAGATCGCCGCGCCTGGGCAGCGATGATTCGAGACGTTCATGAAGCCGGCTCATCCTCCCGTAGGAGATAGCCGAAGTAAAGTAAGTAAAGACAATTCAATAAATAAATAAATTAGGTCAAATCAAATGGAACGATAATCAGAGTTTAATCCTTTCTTATCTTTATAGATAAGAAAGGATTGGAGGGTTTTAAATAGAATTCACCTAGGCTAAGCAAGGGAGAGACAAAGGTAGAACAAACTTCTTTTGTATGCAAAGACAAGGACTTTTCTCTTGAATTGATTCCCATAGATTCGGCTCTGTGTAAAAAACGGGTTCTGATTCCGTTCGAAAGACTCGATGGAATGCGGTAAATAACTTTGAAAGCACTATCTTTGTCCACTTGGTGACCACTATCAATCAAATGAGCCAAAATAGAACTTCGTATGGATTTTATTTGACCTTTTCCGAACCATGAAGGAAGATGCTCATAAATGCGTTTGTTAAGCTGTCTAGTTGTTCGGCCTATATAGCTTTCTCCACAGGAGCAACTAAATTTATAGATACATATGGAAGTGGCACAACTAGGTAGCTTATCTTTCACTTGAGCAATCAAAATTGGTCGTCTGGAAAATGACAAACAGAGGGTGGCGGCAGTATAAGTCCGTTTTATCGCTCTCGATAATCTCTGATGTAAGACTTCACTAGCCACGTCCCGATTAAATTGCAATTTTATAAACAGTTGTTTCTTTTTAACTGTTGTCGGTTTTTCTTTATTGTACTTAGCATTCATGTGTCTCCTGACAAATCTACTAGGATAACCCATTTGGACTAACGTATTTTGGATGTATCCCAGCTCATTCTCTAGGGAGTCATCTGTACAGATGCGTCTTGCTCTATTCGTCAGGCATCTGACCAAATTGATTTTGTATCGGATTGGTACATAACTGAGGGAATGTGTATATTGTCCTACAGATGTAGGTTTTCTATAGACATCTCTCTTTAGTGAACCATCCTCTCTTCTGCTCAATTGGACGTCAAGAAAATGTAGTCCACCATCATATTCTTCTTCACAAGTGAAGATGAGCGATGGATGTTGTGCATCATTAAACTTTTTTAACATTTCATTCTTGTCAGCTTTCACATCAAGAATAATAAAGGTATCATCAACATAACGAAAATAAGAATCAGCTTTTTCTATTACTTTTTTCAATGGACCATTTTCAATCTTGGCAAGAAATAAATCTGCTAAAATTGGCCCCAACGGAGAACCCATGGCAATACCGTCGATTTGCCTGTAGTAAAGGTTGTTGAATATGAAATGTACATTCATAGTACATCTTAAAAGCAACTCTTTCAGACTACTAACCGGTATTCCGATGTTGATCTGTTTTTCTAATATCTGTTGGCATATGAATTCCACAGTCTCCATAAGTGGTAAATTGGTAAACAGTGATGCTACATCGAGTATCAAGTATAACACTAGACAAATTACAGTTAGAAGCTTTATCATTGGGTCCTAGATTTTGTGACCAAGGATATAAGGTCAACCTACTCGATACCAACATCCAGTTTGAAAACCTCCTCCTATAAACGAAAGATTTAACCCCAACATCAGACGATGAAGTCGCTAGGTTCAAAACTACACTAGTCGACAGCTGTCAACAGTATAAAAACAGTAGTCATTCTAGTAAGAGTTTACTGAGTAAACAGCATCGAGAAGCCCTAAGAAAGTTAAGGAACGATGAAAGCATTATAATCAGTAGACCTGATAAAGGAGACGGAGTAGTATTGATGAACAAGTGTGATCATGTTGACAAAATGAATTCGCTTCTAAAGGATGAAACGAAGTTCCAAAACCTTATTAGCCCAATAGATCTGGACGGAAAGGCTGAAAAGCAGTTAACCAACACGCTTAAGGAACTGAGAAAAAGTGGAGTAATCCCAGAAACATCCTCTGACCGTCTTAAACCTACTGGAAGTAATACTTCACGTCTTTACGGTCTGCCCAAAATACATAAACCAGAACTTCCTCTTCGCCCAGTCATGGATATGTCAAACTACCTACCATGGAGTGGCAAAGTGGCTAGGTGAACTCCTCCAACCGTTACACAAGATGATAGTAAGTCATAGTGTTAAAGACGTTTTTCAATTTGTTGCTAACGTGGATGATAATAATGTAAATGGGAAGCAAATGCTTTCCCTAGATGTAGCATCACTGTTTACCAATTTACCACTTATGGAGACTGTGGAATTCATATGCCAACAGATATTAGAAAAACAGATCAACATCGGAATACCGGTTAGTAGTCTGAAAGAGTTGCTTTTAAGATGTACTATGAATGTACATTTCATATTCAACAACCTTTACTACAGGCAAATCGACGGTATTGCCATGGGTTCTCCGTTGGGGCCAATTTTAGCAGATTTATTTCTTGCCAAGATTGAAAATGGTCCATTGAAAAAAGTAATAGAAAAAGCTGATTCTTATTTTCGTTATGTTGATGATACCTTTATTATTCTTGATGTGAAAGCTGACAAGAATGAAATGTTAAAAAAGTTTAATGATGCACAACATCCATCGCTCATCTTCACTTGTGAAGAAGAATATGATGGTGGACTACATTTTCTTGACGTCCAATTGAGCAGAAGAGAGGATGGTTCACTAAAGAGAGATGTCTATAGAAAACCTACATCTGTAGGACAATATACACATTCCCTCAGTTATGTACCAATCCGATACAAAATCAATTTGGTCAGATGCCTGACGAATAGAGCAAGACGCATCTGTACAGATGACTCCCTAGAGAATGAGCTGGGATACATCCAAAATACGTTAGTCCAAATGGGTTATCCTAGTAGATTTGTCAGGAGACACATGAATGCTAAGTACAATAAAGAAAAACCGACAACAGTTAAAAAGAAACAACTGTTTATAAAATTGCAATTTAATCGGGACGTGGCTAGTGAAGTCTTACATCAGAGATTATCGAGAGCGATAAAACGGACTTATACTGCCGCCACCCTCTGTTTGTCATTTTCCAGACGACCAATTTTGATTGCTCAAGTGAAAGATAAGCTACCTAGTTGTGCCACTTCCATATGTATCTATAAATTTAGTTGCTCCTGTGGAGAAAGCTATATAGGCCGAACAACTAGACAGCTTAACAAACGCATTTATGAGCATCTTCCTTCATGGTTCGGAAAAGGTCAAATAAAATCCATACGAAGTTCTATTTTGGCTCATTTGATTGATAGTGGTCACCAAGTGGACAAAGATAGTGCTTTCAAAGTTATTTACCGCATTCCATCGAGTCTTTCGAACGGAATCAGAACCCGTCTTTTACACAGAGCCGAATCTATGGGAATCAATTCAAGAGAAAAGTCCTTGTCTTTGCATACAAAAGAAGTTTGTTCTACCTTTGTCTCTCCCTTGCTTAGCCTAGGTGAATTCTATTTAAAACCCTCCAATCCTTTCTTATCTATAAAGATAAGAAAGGATTAAACTCTGATTATCGTTCCATTTGATTTGACCTAATTTATTTATTTATTGAATTGTCTTTACTTACTTTACTTCGGCTATCTCCTACGGGAGGATGAGCCGGCTTCATGAACGTCTCGAATCATCGCTGCCCAGGCGCGGCGATCTGAAGCAAGGTTTTGCGATAGGGATATCCAATTCTTGTTCCACATACGGAGTCCGTAGACGGTTTGTAGCCCCAGGCACTCCATATCTGCCTTGACTGTACCAAGCCATGTCTTCAGCTGTCCGCCCCTGCGACATCGCCAAGATGGTAATGGCGAGGGATTTAGAACTGATTTGACCAGATCGTCATCTGGTCGGCGCAGAACATGGCCAAACCACCGAAGGCGGCGTTGTTGGACCAGTACTGGAATTTGGTTGATGTTGTAGCAACGACGACGCACTTCTTCGTTGGAGAGTTTGTCCTGCCAACGAACATGCAGAATGTACCTGAGACACCAATGGTCTAATACCTCGAGTCTGCGTAAATCTTCCGCGCGAAGAGGCCAGGTTTCACAGCCATACAGGAGAACGGGTCGTATGGAAGCTTGGTAGACCCGAATTTTAGTCCTGAGACTGATTTCTCTCTTGCTCCATAGAACGCTCCTCAGCTGTAGAAACGCATTCCGGGCGTTGGAGATTCGCGCATTCACTTCGTTTTTCGCTTGGCCGTTGGGGAGCATTATGGATCCCAGATATCTGAAGGATGGCACAATTTCAATAGGTGCTCCATTTAGGGATAAGATTTCATCATTGCTGGTGGATGTGTTCGAAAACATTTTGGTTTTGGAAGTGTTAATTTTCAAACCGATAGTAGGCGCGAGGTGGTTTATCTGGTCGAGCGCCTGTTGCATATCGGGGAAGTTTTCAGCTAACAGCACGACGTCGTCGGCGAATTCGAGGTCGGTTATGTGAATATCGGGCGAAAGTTGGACGCCGTGGTGCTCGGTTAGGGCGTGCCGCAAAATCCAATCAATTGTGAAATTGAACAGGATGGGGGATGCTGGACAACCTTGCCGGACACCGCTGGTTACCTCAAAAGTGCGGGACTCTTCACCGTTCACTCGGACTCGAGCTTTGGTGTTGGAGTAGTATGACCTGAGCAGGTTGATTAGCTTGGTCGGAACTCCGTCGAGCTCCATTAGATACCAGAGTGCTCCTCGATCAACTGAGTCGAATGCCGCTTGGAAGTCGATGAAGCAAGCAACCGTCGGCTGTTGGAATTTGTCCCTGTGTTCCAAAATTCTTCGCAGTGTGAATAATTGATCAACACAGCCTCTTCCAGGTCGAAATCCGGCTTGATTTGGCCTTGTTCGCACGTGGCGTTCGGCCGCGAAGCGGTTCAGGAGAATGGAAACAAAAACCTTAGCAGCGATATCAATCAGACTTATGCCTCGGTAGTTCTCGCATATTGACCTGTCTCCCTTTTTGTGGAACGGTAGCAGAACTGAGGTGCTCCAATCGGAAGGAATGGTTTCGGACTCCCAAATTGAGCAGAACAGCGAGTGCAGTGCATCGATTAGCGCTGGAGTGCAGGCCTTGTATATTTCTGGGGTAGACCATCTTCGCCCGGAGCTTTTTTGTTTCTGAGTCTGTTAATTGTTTTAGCTATTTCGGTTGGAGTGGGTGGATCGCAGTCAACTACGTAGGGTGTTGGTAAGTGTCGTATCGGTCGATGAGACGGTTGACCAGCGTCGCGATTGAGTAGCTGCTTGAAATGTTCGGCCCATCGTTCCATCTTACCATTGGTGTCCGAAATAATTTCTCCTGATGCTGTGCGTAACACAGCATGACTGTTAAGGCGTTTGCCAGATGATTGGCGTATGAGGCGATAAAGTTTTCCGAAATCGCCTACATTTGATGCTGCTTCCATGTTAGTCGCCACGTTAGACCAATAGCGATTTCTGTCGTTCCTAGCAGACTGTGTAGCTTTGCGCCTGAGGGAGCGATAAACTGGAGACTTTGCTAGGCGAGCGTCTCTGGCTTGCGAGGATAGAAGCATGGTGTGCTCTGAAATCCAGTCTTTCTGCTTCTTGGATGTGGTACCCAAATGCGACATTGAAGCTTTAGAGACTACTTCTTTGAAATGATTCCATCGTGTCTCGGGTGTATTAGAAGATGTGGATGTTGGTTCATCTGCGGCGCTTAGTTCGGCCTGGATTTGTTTGGACAAGGCTTGTCGCTTTGTCGAACATTGAAGCGGGGCAACATTGATACGCTTCGGAGGTCGCGCCTTCTGGCGTGTCGTTAAACGAAGTTTGAATTTCGCCCTAACTAGAGTATGGTCTGATCCCCCTTTATTTCCGGCCTCTGCTCCACGATAGGATCGACAGTCTTCCACCGAGGAGATCCAGCGTGAGCGCACTAGGATGTAGTCGATCTGATGTGCAGTGCGACCGTCGTTCGAATACCAGGTGAGAAGATGTTTTCTGGGGTGTTGAAATCGAGTGTTGGTGATATATAATCGATTGTAATCAGAAAAAGCTAAAAGTCTATCACCATTACGGCAGCGCTGATCGAGACCGTGTTTGCCTAGTATATGTTTTGTCGCGTCGTCTGAAGGGCCAGTGCGGGCGTTCCAATCGCCGGCTACTATGAGAACGTCACGCTTTGGGATTTTGTTGATTGCCTCTTGAAGATTGTCATAAAATTCGTCTTTGATACTTTCATCAGAGTCGAGGGTTGGGGCATAGACAGCGAGAACAGAAATGTCGAGCGGGGAACCCTTGAACCTAGCGACTGCAACTCTGGAGTTGACCGGTTCGAATGATATTAGGGCATTATTGGCTTTGTTACTGAGAGCAAATGCTACCCCATGTTGTCCCGAATTATTCTGGGGTCCACTATGAAGCAACCAGAATGAAGAATCTGTTCCAGGTACGGCTATTCGGCGGGAGCCATGATCGGGTAACCTCACTTCAGATAGACACGCTATGTCTACCTTGTAGTCATATAAAGAACGCATGGTGATAGACTGGCTACCAGGATCCAACAGCGTCCTAACATTCCAGCAGCCAACAAATAGTTGGTTTCTAAGTGTTAATTTCCCAGCTAGCTTACTTTTCACACTGGCCACCGGGTGAGCACAGGGCGCGTCGCTTACCGGGAACGCCGTAGCATGGTGAGAGTTGTTTGTAGGAGAGTTCATGAAGTTTCTTGGGAATTTGGTACGAGTGATGTCCCCAGCATCGCTCGGCCTTTTGTTTGAGAGTGCAGCTCTAGCCTTTACACAGCCAAGTGTGACCTACAAGGCAGTAGGAGTGGAGTTAGGAGTCCACTATCCATTGGCAGCCGGTGACCGGAGTTCGGTTCATACGCCTTTTTGAATGGGGCCAGACATCCAGGACATCCAACAAGCCCTTTGTCCATACGTCTGCCGCTTTTTTTTTGTGAGCTTCATACGCCAGTCGTTGAAGGTTTGGAATCAGGGTTTAGCCATCTCCCCTAGACTGTCATCCAATGGACAGTCAACCCGGTGGAGAGCGCCGGGCATCCGCTTTTGCCCTCTCACTTTAGTGAGAAACACCTCCGCCACGTGAAGGCAGTGAGTAGGACTTCCTCAGGAGAGGCTATGTAAGACGCACGGTCATATGGGAGCATTTCAAGAGGTGTGCGGAGGGGTGGCCAACCCGCAGCGCAAGACACCCACCCCCGACCATCCTGAGGCTTTGGAGGCCATTGTCTACATATTGTCTACATATATGCATATACTAACTTTGTTATTCCTATCACCTATATAAGCCTTATTATCAATATTTTGTTATTATTATAATCATCGTTATTAACTTCGTTCAAAACATTTACTACATTATTAATATTATGATTATTATTATTATTAGGATTATTATTATTTGATCCACAAAATCACCGTCATTGGTTAAAATTATATATATATATAAGTCTATGTAAATTAGAGTAAAGCTTGAAGAAGATGTAATTGAAAACAATATTGTTCGCTTATATGTCTTGTTTTATTAGTAATAAGACACCTAGTGTCTTTGAGATGGATTATGAAGCAGATAGGACGTTGATTATCAAGCTACAAAAATATCTGGAATATTGGACAGTGCACTTTGGAAAAAATAGATGTTGCCTAGTCCAGGTGTTTAATATTTTTAATAACAGTTTTTATTTTTTTATTTTTGATTACAGCTTGATTCCACACCGTATTTTTGGTGCAAGTATGGAATTTTCAGCGTGGATATCGGTAGCCGAAATTTCGCAGGCCGACCATAGATATCAGGTGTGCGTCGGCGTGGGCTCGAACCCCGGACCATGTGCATGGTCGGCGAGAGTCCTAGCCTTTGTGCCACCGACGCACACAAAAAGTGACCGCCCCGCGAAAATGTACAAGGCAGCCTCCAAAAATGGGTAAGTGAATCTGTGGGTAGGTGGCTAACACAGATTCACCTGAAGAAGCAAAAGCTCAAGAAGAACTCCAAGTTCTCAAGTGCCATAAGATGATCAAATCAGACAACTTGACCTCTACTCTTTTTAAATACGGTAACGTGACCCCCTAGTCAAAGAATTGACGAGACTGTTTGAAAAAGTGTGTGAGTGTGCAGAGTTGATCTTGAGCGGTGTCCAACGTAATTAAGTAAAACAGTTGTAAAGTCAATCTGGACTACCATATCGATACACCTTGTGGAAACAAATCACAAGACTTGCAAAAATGTAGCCTTTACAATTCTATCCTACATCAATTTCCTAAGTCTGTTTATTTATTTTATTTTATTGAAACGCAGAAAAAGCTTGGTACAATAAGGCACCAAGAAGGATGCGCCACACTAAATTTCATTTGTTGTGTGAGGGCTGAGATACTGCCCGAGCATTCAAACCGAAGCAGGTGGTTTTCTTAAGGGACCACCCCACGAGCCTTTGACTTGGAGTCTAACCCGCAAGGCAGCGGAGCAGCGTCAGGAGCTGCATTCCCATGGTTCTCGGTGACCCATATAGGTTCATACGCCATTTGACCCGATTGGATTCTGGAGCCCATGTACCCCATGGTAATTGCTTTTAGTTTAACCGCTATCCAAACAACCTTCCTGATATGGTACGACATGAGTCCCAGCCAGTTTAACTTGTTGGGTCACTGCGGTATTCAAGTCCGACCACCACGACAGGGTAGCAGTTATCGACTGGGGCTAAGTCTGTACGCCTTCGACTGCTAAGCATAGCTGAGGCAGTTGACATAAAATTTAAATTATAGCTGACAGTAACAGTAATTAATATATATACATATATTATATATTTTTTAATTTTAGCCCCAAGACCAACAAACTAATTCCTTTCAAAGGTTTTGGTAATACACTTTATCAAGTTGACGTCGATCTTGTGAACCGAATAAACACACATCAAAACTCATGGCAAGCAACAGTTTACCCTGAACTGTCAAAGTACACGATGGCTGAAATAAGAAATCGAGCTGGTGGTGTAAAGTCTTCACTTTCTAGGTAAATTTATGCTAAACATTTTGTATGAATAATGCCTGCTTTTTCTTTTTCAACTACCAGTGATATTCTTGGAGATAATACCTCCTATTGAATACTTTCAGTTAGTTTAAAATTTACTTAATGACACAAAAGAGTGCAGAGTTATGTACTCTTAATTTTAAACTTCTTAGCTATCTATACTGGCAACCTCTAACAGTATTGAATCTCTACTTTTCCAGACTGTCAACGATTGTTTGACCATTAGCGCATTGATACATAGTTAAATTGTTATTTCTTTAAGCTGTCAGTGATTCTCACTTCCAGCCAACCGTCATCAAAGAAATCGAATACTAATATCAGGAATATATGTACTCATCAGTTAAATTTATAAATATTTGCGTGGGGTGGTTGGAAAATGTTATTTACTGAATTCTGGTTCAACTACTCATTCAAATCCTCATTGTTAGAAAGGAGTTCACAGTCAAGTAGTGTGATGATTTACGTTTATGTAAGGTGTGATTGGAGGCAATTGGCAAGAACCCCCCCTAGATATACGTTTCGTGCTTGTTGGTACTTGTCGGCAAGGCGTATCTGCCACCTTGAAAGGATTCAAAAACGGTACTACTGACCTGTTCAGATTGACGACGACCGACCTTCTGTAGGCTCCGTTCTCATGGTTGCGGGTAACTAAACCAGGTTTATGCGCCATTCGATCGGTTCGGATTCTGAAGCTCGTATTCACTATAGGTTTGGAACCAAGGTTTTCCAGCTTGTCTAGGTAGACCACAGCATATCCACTAGTCTGATTGTAATCGTCAAACGTTTGTGTCCTCCTGTTCAATTTTGTGAGGGGCGACCGCCTACCGCATGTAGGCGGCGAATAGGATTTACCTGGTAGAGGCTGTGGGGACGCGTGGTCACGTTAGAGCATTTTGAGCGGAAGACCGAAATCTACCCACTCTTGGTTGTATCATTTCTTTTTTTGGTGTGTGGTGGTGGGGGGGTTGCAGGTACATCCTTGGAGAGTTATTTGGTGGTTGTCGACATTTTGTTATAGATAAAGAAATTATATTTATACTACTATATGTCTTCTAAGTCATGGGGAAGTTCACTAAAGGATTAGCCTACTGGGAGCATAACTTCCCATTAATCGAGTATGTATCATAATCCAGCACATAAATTTGCTACAGGTTATGGAGTAGTAGTTGCATATACTATTCCCGAAGAAGTAGCACAGCTAAACCTAGGTAATATTATATTCTTCATGTTATTTAACAGAGTAATGCATGTGTTGGTATTCATTCATCTCGTTTCAGACCTGCGACAATGTTGCACAGAAGCAAGGCATCAGAAGAACTTCTTGCGTTAACTAGAAATCTCCCGACAGAATTTGATTGGGTCAATCCACCAAATGGTCTACGTAGTCCTGTTACACCAATTCGTAATCAAGAATCTTGTGGTAGTTGTTATGCTTTTGCATCTGCTGCTGCACTTGAAGCTCGTATTCGTCTAGCTAGCAATTTCACTCTACAGCCTATTCTATCGCCTCAAGCTATTGTTGACTGTAGTCCTTATTCTGAAGGTAGTTTAATCAAATTTATTCCATGTGTGTGTGTGCGTGCGTGCGTGCACATGTATATCTCTAAGGTAGTTTTTGATTGCTAGTGTATGGAAGGAATTTCCGCGACTTACTAACACTAAAAGGTTATTTTCATCTGAAATCTAAGTATTCACTGTATATTACTGTGTGGGCACCGATGGTGGTTCACTGGCAGAATAATGTTCACCAGTCACGCCCTCTCAACTAGTTAGTAAAGTCAGTATAGAAAGGAGATTCAAAGTGAGCCTAATGACACCTCAGAGGTCATTGGTTCTTACCATCCAGAGGACTCCAACTAGTCAGACAGTCCTACACCTTCCTACGTAGCTGGCTGTCTGAAACTAGCTGTTGTGGATTTAATCATTGACTGATGAAGACATGTTTTGGTTTGACCATCACTACTGGCTCTTCCACAACCTCATTCTGTATCAGCTAACATTGCCCGTCGTTAAGCGAAAGCGATGGCTAGACATGCGTAACACATGTCCTAACCATCTCAATCGGTGTAACTTCACAACGTCATCGATTAATTTTCCCTCCTTGCATAACATTTGACGCTTAACTTCAGTATTACTCATCCTATAACACCTACCACCTAACAGAGGAGATAGAACGCAGACACCTATGATCAACAACAGCTGGTCATGCTCTTCATATCTTCCACTTTCAATATAATAGTCAGTATCATTAATATTAAGAGCAGACTTTTGGCACTATGGTAGAATATAATTCCATATTAGATAAGTTCACTTGATGTAACCTTTTGAGCATCATTCATTAATTGCTCATAATAATATCAATTTATATTCACACAAATTCCTGTCTTACCTTTTTAATAGTGTAATTCCCCATATCATCCGGGATATACTGGTGTATCATTTCGTTGGTATGTATTTGGTGTTGACTGCATGAAGAAACATTCGGTAATTAACCTTTCCTCTCTCCACCTATGGGATGGTGAAATCTAATTATGCAAGCTTATGAAGTCATTGATCTTTGTTCGATGTGAACTGTATTCACAGATGGCAGTTGATTATTTCACCTTTTTCTGGATGTAAATAATCAATATTTGGAGATCCTTTGTCATGGATGATATAAATATGAATCTTTTAGTATAACACAAATTGATTCATGAGTTATCTTTTCCAAATTCTTAAAGTTATTAATTCTCATTAAATTGTTCTCCTTATCTCTCCTTTCTTATTCATGTTTGTCTTTTGTAATGCCGTCCATTTTTAATCTTTCTCGGAAGTTTCATGGCATATTTATTGACATGGGCTATAACACAATTTGCACTTATATTTTTTCTTAAAGTTTCACCACGGATTGATATCAGATAGGGAAACTCTGAAAACGAGAAGCGGAGTGCTAGACAGCTGTTTCGTTCCAGTTTGGGACTCATCCGACGTACGCACCTACTACCAGGATTCCAACCCAGGACTTTCCGGTTACAAGGAAAGCCCATCGAGAATTCAGCCACTAAAACCCTACTGAATGACCCACAACCCATGAGTTCTAACTTCTACCAATTCGTGATTTTAGCGCAACTGTCATCAGCCAGCGTCATCCATGGTGAGTATTTATCCTCAGTCCCGATTGGGTTGACCCCGCTGGTAACGTCTTCACACTAGAATTCTGGTCAACTCCGTCCTGTAACCAGTCACTAACGATCATCAGATTAATTTTGAAGAATTAGACTCTAGGGATTTGATTTGTTTCAAGTATGATCACGGGTCGATATCAGTTAGAGAACCATTGAATGATCCACATGCATGACTTGTAACTGGAAGGCCCCAAGTTCGAACCCTGACAGCGGATGTGTAGTGCTGATGAGTCCCAAGTTAGGACGAAGCAACTGTCCAGTACTCTGTAAAGGTTTTCAATGGTTCTGTAACTAATATCTATCCGTTATCAAATTTGAAGTAGATGAAAAACTACCTATAAACAAATTTTTGTATATATATATATATAATGTTTTAAGTCAAGTGTCTGTAACACTTATTTGACTGTTTAGGTTGTAGTGGTGGTTTTCCTTTCCTGATTGCTGGAAAATATGCTGAAGATTTTGGATTTGTACCAGAAGATTGTGATCCATATACTGGTATAGATGGCGACAAATGTCCTATATCCAAAAACTGTACTCGATATTATGCTACAAATTATGGTTATATTGGGGGTTATTACGGGGCGACTAATGAAGAACTTATGCGATTAGAACTTGTTAATAATGGTCCATTCCCTGTTGGATTTGAAGTATACGAAGATTTTCAATTTTATAAACAGGGTGTCTATCGTCATACAGGACTTCATGTGAGTTCCCTCCACCCCCCACCATTGATTTTTATATTACTTTTATTATTTTTAAAGTTGAAGTTGATTTTGTAAGCTGCGAAGTCGAATTAGTATTCAACTACTACAGAGAAATCCTTCAAAACTACTCTTAAACATCAACAATCCTTGATAAAGTTCAACTGTAGACACCTAAGAGATGCGGATGAACCATTGGTCTTGGAACGAGAGATTACACTAGAAAGTGAATTCGACCCCCCCCCCTCCACCCCTCCCTAACCCTAACCGACCTTAATATCTCTCTAACTAGGCTAACCTAATCCTAACCTGCCTTTAGCCTAAAGCTAACATTAGTCATTCCCTAACCTTACTTAAAAGTAACCAGATATCCTGTTTGATATCATTTTCATTTGCCTGGTTATATTGTCTTGTTCTGAGTGGGTGTTCCAAGGTGATCATTGGTGCTTCCATCGGAGTTCGAACCCAGAACCTTCTGGTTACAAGGCGAGCTCATAGACAATTAATCCACTGGGAACCGATCCAATTTCTCTGGATAGCCCTGAAAGACTAATCAAGTTCAAGTTTACTAGAAGAAATGGCTAACAAACTCGCTAAGAATTCTAAAAGCTCACCTCAGTTTGAAGTATGGCGGTGAAGACGTTGCCTAGAACGACAACGAAATCTTCGTCACCACACCATCCGGCTCAGAGAACATAACTACACCAAAATAATTCACCTCAGCAGCTACAAATCTTCCATTATATCTGAAACACCAATTTTCCAATCTTCTAATTTCATCCTGTTTCCTTTTTTCTCTTGTTTATGTTTTTTTACTTGTTAGAGTAATCGATACGGTTTTGATCCATTCGAGTTGACCAATCATGCTGTTCTATTAGTCGGTTATGGTGTGGATAAGTCAACTGGTGAACCCTACTGGAAAATAAAAAATAGTTGGGGTCCTGGATGGGGTGAAAAAGGATTCTTTCGAATTCTACGTGGAGTCGATGAATGCGGTATAGAAAGCTTAGGTGTTCGATTTGATCCTGTCCTATAAGCAAGCATACACTTGTGTGTGCGTGTGTGTGTGTGTGTAAAGCTAAGCTCTACACATCTTTACTATTCTTATATATAAACGAACAAATCATTCATGATGCATATGACTTCAACTCTTACATTTGATCTGCCTAATCTGTAATCTCAATTGTTCTATTATTATTATTATTGTAATTTTTTGATACATTTATTTGAGACTATTGAAATTAGATGGATCGATAGAAGCCGGTGATTTTAAACAATAACTATTTCGCAGACCACAGCGTACATCCATTTTAGATCTGTCCTGTCCCTCTTTGTTGCCTTTTGATATATTTTTCAAGCTATTCCTAAGCGTTTCATGTTTTTAACGCGTTGATTATTTATGAGTTACAAATAGACAATTTACAGGCATAAAACTGCCTTTTCGTTGAATTTTCAGCAGTGATGTTGTTTTGCTTTTTCTCACTGAAGCTGCTGACCTTCCTCTCCTTCCCCAAAGATTTTCTTTTTATCCGAGCCTACTACCACCGGCTACATGAGGTTTAGGTGTACTTCGACCGGGAATCGAACTCGAACCTGCAGCCAGCATGGTTGACATGCGAGCATTCTACCATCGATGCACAAAGTTAGGCTTTCTCATCCTCTTTTCGAACACTTCGACAGTATGTATCCTGCCGGGAATCGAACTCTATGACTTTCAGATTACCATGCAAGGCTGTTGAACATTCAGCCACTGGGTTCATTATGCTGCAGACTTACGAAATTTTCCATTTAGAACAAGACATAAGCGAACAGTACTGCTGTTTTCAATTAGAACTTCTTCAGGCTTTACTCTAATTTGCATAGATTTATATTTTTACGAGTTGATCACGGATTGATATCAGTTAGAGAACCATTGAAAACCAGGGAGTACTGGACATCTGCTGTTTCATCCTAGTTTGGGAATCATCGGCAGTACGCACCCACTGGGATTCGAACCCAGGACCTTCCGGTTACAAGGCAAGCTCGTATACCATTCAGCCACTGGGACCCGATTCAATGGCTCGTGAATTCTAACTTCTACCAATTAGTGATTTAGCGTGACCCCAACCATTGTCGTTGGTGTCACATCCATCCACACATGTGACATCTAATTGGACCTCACTGGTCACGACTTCTCACTAGAGCTCAGGAAACTCCAACCTGTAGCAAGTTACTAGCGAGCATCAGATTAATTTTCTATAGTAGATTAAGTAATAATAATAATAGTAATGTGGTAAATGTTTTGAACGACATTAATAACGATGATTGTAATGATAACAAAATATTGATAATAAGGTTTATGCAGGTGGCGATAAGAATAACACAGGTAGTAACATGTATATATGTAGACAATCCAATAAATAAATTAGGTCAAATCTTAAAAGTTACGTAATACCAAAGGTAAAGTGGACACAGTCAGATTGATAGTGGTCACCAAGTGGACAAAAATAGTGCCTTAGAAGTTATTTGTCACATTCCATCGAGCCTTTCGAACCCGTCTTTCACACAGCCGAAGCTATGGGAATTCGAGAGAACAATCCTAGTCTTTGTATACAAAAGAAGTTTGTTCTACCTTTGTCTCTCCCTTGGCCTAGGTGAATTATATTCAAAACCTCCCCACCCTTTCTTATTTTTCATCTCCTTCGTACTTTTATGATATTTATTGGATTGTATACATATACACATGTTACTACCTGTGTTATTCTTACCGCCACCTGCATAAACCTTATTATCAATATTTTGTTATCATTATAATCATCGTTATTAATGTCGTTCAAAACATTTACCACATTATTATTATTTGATCCACAAACTCACCATCATTGGTTAAATTCCGTTTTATATGTAAATCGATAAATCTACTTCTTTCTCGCAAAACTTGAAAACGGGAAATTGAAGGATACCATCAAGGAGTTGGGTATGTATTACCGATATGTCGATGATACATTTATCTTAGCTGATGAGAATGTTAATATAGACGAATTGTTACTTAAATTCAACAACATTCACCCTTCGCTTACCTTTACTTGTGAAGAGGAGCAGGAGAATAAACTACATTTCCTGGATGTCTTGCTAAGAAGGAGAGAAGATGGGTCACTTGGGAGAAGTGTGTACAGAAAAAGCACATTCACAGGGTAATAGACTCATTTCCTTAGTTAAGTGCCCATTAAATATAAAAGGAATGTTGTTAAATATCTTGCGAGTAGAGTAGGGAAGATATGTACGGATGACCTCTTACAAAAGGAATTTGAATATATTCACGATTCCTTGACGGAGATGGGTTATCTGAGTAGTTTCATAAATAAACATATGAAACCATCAGAGAAAAAACCTGTGACTCTGACTGCACATAAGAAACCTCTGTTTATTAAGTTACAATTTAATGGTGACTTATCTAGTGAGATTCTCTTCCAAAGACTTTCAAGGAGTATACGTAGAACATTTTACGCAGCACACCTATGTTTGTCATTCTCTAGCCGACGAATGATTGGGACGCAAACGAAGGATAAGCTTGATAGTTTCGCCATACCTATGTGTATTTATCAATTCAACTGCACCTGCGGTGACAGTTATGTTGGGCGTACTACTAGACAGCTTAGCCAAGGTGTTAGTGAACATCTCCCATCGTGGTTTGGCAAAGGACAGACAAAAACAATCCACAGCTCAATTCTGTCACATCTAATTGATAGTGGTCATGTAGTCGAGAAAGCGAAAGCCTTCAGAGTAATTCATCGTATTCCCACCGAATCTTCCTAATAGACTTCGCATTCGTCTACTTCACACAGCTGAGGCGATAGGCATTCGAACTATTAAACCTAAACTATACATTCAAAAGAAGTTCGTGCAGCCATTATCCCTCCCGCGGCCTAATAAGACATAACCAACGAAAGACTTCTACACCACCTCTTATTTATATTTCCAACCCCTTTCTTATCATCCCTTAATCTTATCTTATATTCATTATAAACGTGTTTCATTTCCTTCCCCTACAATCTAACATTACGTAATCGGTTCATTTGTTTTTACTAGCCTTTATCGACTACTTCCACCTGAACAATTGTTTGTTTAATCATACTGTTTTTCATTACTCGTGTTATCACAGAATGCCTCATTTTTTCATCCTTATTATTGATAAGACCATTATTATTGTTATTACTATTATTAATATTATCATTACCACTATTATGACTATTGCACAATTTATATTCACCATCGTATTATCCTATAAACAAAACACCATGATTGGTTTATATTTGGATTCTTATTTGTAAACTTACATATATTAGAGTTAAGCCTAATGATATCTAATTGAAAACAATATTGTTCGCTTAAATATGTTGTTCTATTTAGATAAAGCAGTAAGAAGACATAATTTGTCTGAATCGTGTTATGTATTTGCGCAACACATTTCGAACAATCTGATCACACACGGGCTTGTCATAGGAATATATATGAAATTAATAAAGAGTTAACACGAGAGAAACTAGACTTAGGTCAAGTTAGAATGACGTATTGAAGGTCAAAATAACAATGAAGACCACTAAACCAAATAGCAGAGGTAATAGTACATCTCATATGGTATCAAAACAAAATTTACCAATGAGGGTTTAATGTGATGACCAATTGTCTTTGAACGCATAAAGGTGGTTTAAACTTTTTAATTGCTAGCTAGGGCTTCTAAAAACTTTAGGATACGCCTCAAACACGTTTTATAGATAGGTTTAAAAGATCTGTTCATGCCAATTTTATATCCTGTCTGTATAATATGTTTCGCAATAGGAGAGCTAGGTCTCCTGTTCTCATCGTTAATGGGTTCTGAAGATTCCATTTGTTTTTGGAGCCATTTAGGAATATGCTGTGAAGCCAGCTCTTACTTGCAGAGGTCTATGAGTCCTTCCTATCTGTCAAATGGTGGGTGGTGACTAGCAGTGGAATCCGGGATGCAAATTTCCTCCTATTTAGGACTCGTCACCTGAATGGACACCTGCATTACGCGGTGAGTGATGGTGCTCCCAGTAAGGCTCCAACCCCAGTACCCATAGTTTCAAATGCCGAAACGTTATCCACTGGATCACGAGAGCCACCTCTTGTGTAATAGGTCATATTAATTATTTAATTCAATTTTAGATTCTCCCGTCCATTAATTGGACCAAAGTGCTTGGTCGCAGATGACGGGTCCCAAATAGGACGAGATGCTCATCTTGGATTCCACTGCTGGTCACCATCCACCAGTTGACTTCTAGTTACACAACCAGACATCGTCGAAGCATCTGTGCAAGGAGCCGACATATCAACCTGAGGCTGAACTCTTCGGTCCAATCAATCGGTAGGAAAATCGAAAATTGAATTATAGATATATACTCTCTGTTTGAACTCGGTTGCCCGGATCAAATCTTCCATGCACCAAATATTGAGGTACACATATATTAAGTGAGGTTTCATGATACTGTTGTAACAACAGAAGACAAGGGCCAGGCAACAGATCGTTTATTAAAGAAATCAACACATTTATATATTTTCATGTACATTAATATGGATTATTGTCAGCAGAAAAACACAGTCTTCTGATTGTTTGCTTTTCACAGAAAGTTAACCTTGTATCCCTTTGTGGCTGTTTCTTGAATCAGAGTTCAGCCGCGAAGGTTTTCATCATTTAGCGGGACAGGTGGTTTCTTAGTATCTCTGATGATAAGTCTCCATCGAACTGTAAATTCAGATAGAAAAGTATTTTGGGAGCAGAAAGTATGGGCAATTTTAGTAGTTTAGGATTCATGGATTTTGTGGTGAAACGTTCTTGGTAGACATTTTAAATGAAATTACATACTCACACAGCACCTCAGTTTTACATATACATGAAAGTTATTTATTAACTCATTGTGGTCTTTTGATTGTTATGATTGGTGCTGATCATACCGTTGCAAATATTATTATTATTCCCTTGGGTCACGAGTGGTATTGTAACGACAAAAGACAAGGGCCAGGTAACAGATCGTGTAGTGAGGAAATCAAGAGATATTTATAGATTTTTATCTACAATATTATCAGCGTTATTGCTGGCAGAGTAGCAACGTCTTCTGATTGGTTGTTTTCTTGCTGAAGGTTATTCTATACTGCTTGTGACTCTTTCTTAGAAAGTTAATCCATAAATCTGCGAATCATGTTTACACACGTTAAGTCTGCTGTGATTGGTTGGTGAGTTCCTCAGGGTTAAGTTTTGTTATTGTTTTTTCTCATGACGCTGATTCGGGACGTAACATTGACGTAAATTGCTGCCTACAGTTTTTTGCTTGCAGCTAGCTCTCACCACAGTACATGCGGCTGCAATAGCACAAATCCCCATTGTCCTGTTCTCTCCAGACTACTTTATCTGGTCCCACGACTGCTCATAGGCTCTCAACCTTTCTTTACACGATTTCCTCCATATCACTTTTGGACGCTCAGCTAATCGTTTCTAATTCAGGTTGCACTCGAGCAGTGGCATGGAGCGCGACGTCATTTAACACTCTCCTCAGATTCTGTACGACCCATCTCTATTTTCTTCCCTATATTTGTTGACTGATGTGTTCTTGGTTGCTTCATACCCAGATCCGGATCTTATTTTTCATGCTGTATGCTGTTGATCTCCTCACAGACCTAGGAGTATTAAAATCTTGTAATTCCGTATTAGTTTGTTTATTAGATATATCTCACAGTGAAACAGTATTATTTACTGGATGACGCTTCAAACAAAATTTATTGTTCATAATCATATCAGTTATAATCACACGACTTCGAAACTTGAATTTTATAGTTTTCTTTGTCTTGCTTCGCTTTTCTGACCATCGCTCTGATATTCTCGTCAGTTCCGTCCGCCTGTAGTTGAAACGATGCTTCCCAGGCCGGTGGGTAAAGGAGGTTGCTTCTTTCAGATTTCTACCCTGTAACCCCTACATTTCTGTAACAACCCCCTTCTCAGACGTGAGGCTAGCCATCTCCACCGCTGTAAGCAAAGTTTCTAAAAAAACTTCAGCACAATGAATCTCCTTGCGAAAGAAGAAAGTGTCTATGTGGGGACATGGAACGTCAGCACCATGTATGAGACTGACAAAGCTGCTCAGATTCTAAAATGACTAACTAATCATAAAATCAACGTACGTACCAGCGACTTTCTAAATTACTTTCTCTAATTTCAACCTTATATGATTAAAAATAAACTGAATGTAACATGCAGTTCGTTGTAGACCATATGACTGATTTTATCGATCAATTCTGTCATATAATTACGAATGTCACATACTTTGTTATATTATGGAATGTGTTAATTGTTATGTGATTGTCAATTATCTACGAAATCACGTCATCTCACAATAACTTATATTAATGAATGTTTCATACAAACTTATCAGAAATATAGACTAGTTTTAAATTTAGGTTGTTAGACCAATTTGTGTTGGTTGTGGTGACTGTGTCGTTTGTTTTTGAGATTTTTTGAGTTTTGATTTCTTATTGTACAATTGTGAAGCGTGACTACTTAAATCAATCAGCTATGGTTATTTTAGTTTAATACAGCTGAGGATAGGTAGACTGTAATAATAATAATAATAATAATAATAATAATAATAATAATAATATCAGTTAGAGAACTATTGAAAACCAGTCAAACTCACGTAGTCGTATAATGGCTTATGGGGTATTGTCATCTGAATTGATAACAACCAGTGGTGTCTGACAGGGATGTCCACTTTCCCCATTCCTGTTTAACTTCATCATAGATATGTTAATGGAAGTATCCTTAACTGAACGTAACGACTTAGGAATCGACTTGTTACCAGAGAGTAGTCTTATGGACTTAGAATTTGCAGATGACATAGTCCTGTTAGGGGAGGATGATGACAAAATGCAGAGTCTTCTGAACACCTTGAGCAGCAATCGTCGTATGTTTTGCATGAAATTCGCCCTGTGAAATGTAAGATGCTGCTGCAAGACTGGACTACGTCAACTCCTAACTTAGTGATAGGGAGTGAAGTGATAGAAGATGTTGACCACTTCACCTATTTAGGAAGTTGTATTAGCACCAACGGACTGATTGGCGATGAAATCTCAGCACGGATCCGAAAAGCTCGAGCTGCTTTCGCTGACTTACACCATCTCTGGCGTAGGCGTGACATCCGGTTATCAACCAAGGGACGTGTGTACTGCTCATCAGTTAGCTCCGTCCTCCTCTATGGCTCTGAAACATGGCCAATACGAGTTGAAGACATGAAAAGGTTGACTGCTTTCGATCATAGATGTCTGCGATCTCTGTTTCACGTTAAGTGGTTTAATAAGGTAAGTAATATTGACGTTAGGCGTAGAGTGTTAGGCAAACAGGGAAAATCAATCGACGAGGCTATAAAGTTACATAGACTAAGATGGCTAGGTCACGTGGTGCGCATGCCTAACCATCGCCTCCCCCGACGGGCATTACTAGCTGATATAGGTGCAGTTTGGAAAAGAGTAAGTGGTGGCCAAACAAAAACATGGCCTCACCAATCCATGAAATCCTCGACAGTTAAACTGAGTCAGGTAGGGAGATGCAGACTTCCGGGTTGGGGCCGTCGCGACTCTAGGAATCATTGGTTAGAGACAATAGGTGACATGGCTCAAAATCGTTGTCAATGGCGCAGATGCATATTCAGTCCCTGTAATCTTTCATATTCCTTTCTACCATTACCAATTCTGTTTCACTCTTATACCTGTCAGACTATTGATTCTTTTCACTCATCTTCTTGTCTACCTCTATGTGCTATTTGGTAGGTGGCAACTCGAACCGCTGCACTTCGATGCCAAGTTCTATGTTGAATCCAGACAGGCAGACTTCCAAGTAGATTAAACTTGCATATATCTATGATTATTATTTTCTTAGGTTACGATTGGAGGATAGGGCTACAACAGCACATCTCTATTTTGTCCTGTTCTCTCCAGTCCCTTCTTCAGCTACCCCCACGATTGCCCATATGTTTTTGTCTCCTTCTCACACGATCTCCATGTCACACCTGCAAACACGGCGTTAGCCTAGTATGCGATGTCACTCGAAGTTCCCAGTTCTCCAGGATATTTGTTGGTCAGTAGGGTTTCTTGTTGTTAATTCTTTTTGGCTGGCCATTTGATCTCCACTATCGAGCGAAGGCAACTGTTGATTAAAGTTTGCTAGCCGTTGAAAATACTTTTGGTGACACGCCAAGTCTCTGACACATAAACAAGAACTGACTGACTTACCATTGGTAATAAATATCCCAATCTTATTCTTAATGCTGAGTGTAGAAGGTTTTCAAACTGATGAATGCCTACCTTGCTTTTCCAGTCCTGATTTAGACATCCTCATCCTCCGTCCCGCCACCTGTAGTCGGAACAATACTATCCAGATAAGCGAAGAGAGTGACTAATGCTTGTTGTTGGTTGGTTATTTTCATCACCTCCATTTTCTGTGTTTACTTGAAGTCTTGTCTTTACTGCATCTGCTACCAGTCTGTTGATTTTCGCCTATAAGTCCTCGAATTTATGCCTATGTAACTCTATTAATTCTCTCCACTCATCTTCTGTCTACCTTTGTGTGCTATTTGGAGCATGGCAACTCGAACTGCTGCACTTCGGTGCCAACTTCTATGTTGAATCCAGACGGACAGACATTGAAAACCAGGTAGTACTGCCAGACAGCTGCTTCAACAGCCCACTTTGGTTATATATATATATATATATATATATATATATAATAAAAATAATTTTTCCTTCACGTTCCCTTGTGGAACATAGGGCTTCAAGCTAGTGGCTTGAAGTTTCTGTAGCAGTGTTTATTTTACAGGATGAGGTTGCTAGCCTCATGCCCAACCTTTCCTCTTTACCAGGATTGTTTATGGCTTAGCGAGGTAAAGGAGTGCGCCGGCCGAGAATCGATCCCCGGACCATGTGCATGGTCGGCGAGCGTGCTAACCGCTATGCCACCGACGCAAAAGCATATATATATATATATATATATATATATATATATATATATATATATAACAGAATTGTGAATACTAATAAAAATGTTAGTAGCTAAGCCAAATATGGTGTCGTTGAGTCCCTATACTTTATAGTACGGGCATATAATCTTTTGTACTGACTCCTGGTCCTACCAGATGAAATACAAGGGAAGAATTGAGAATAGAGGGGGCGATGAGTATCAGACAGCATAGATTTAAACCATTTCTCGAGTGAGTTTAGTTGTCTATCAATTGATGTAGCGACAAGCTGACTAAGCTGCACACCACTTGTCCGACTGACAACCTTTTACACCCTTCTCAAAATGACACAGTCCTTTTTCAGTAGCCCACGAAAGACTACGAAGGAACAGTAAAATAGTGTTTCCTTTGTCTATTATTTGTACGTTGTCCCAGTTGAATTGATGTCCTTTTGATTGTCATGACAACTATGTTTTCCCACCCTCTAGGCTACCAACAAAGTCACTTCACTCAGTTCTATGTCAACCAAAAGACTCAACAACGAAAGAAGATAAAATCAACATCATCTACAAAATAGGCTGTAACAACTGCAAAAATCCTGAGTAGATGTACCCTTCATCTTGGAATCCATGAACACAAGCTGGCCATCAAAAGACATGACATCCACTCTCTCATATTGCTTCACTACATACAGACAACCACGGGCATCAGTTCGACTTGGACAACATTCAGATTTTAGACAGAGAGAACACCAAGAATGCTATAGAATTCGGATTAACCTACCTGGTATTTCAGTGAATGGTCAATCAATAGACATATCGAGATAGACAAAATTTACCAACCGATAAGAAGGAAATCTCACACACAAAAAGGATCAAAGTTCAAGTCAAGGAAACAATCAGCACCGGTACCAATACAAGTAGCCTAGAAGGTGTGAAAACACACAAACACAAACAATCACGTTCAAGGTTTCTACCAGGAGAGATGACTAATAAACTTGTAGAGAAAACTAAAGGCTCACTTCAATTCAAATTGAAGTGTTCGCTGAAGATGTTTGTTGTCTAGTAGGGGAATAAAAGATTCGCAAATAGACTATCCAGATCAGAGAACACAACCATATCAAAAACTAATATAATTTACTGAATATCATGTAATGACAATGAGTGAGGTCAGTTATATAAGTGAAACTAGTAGATCGGGGTCAAATATATTATGGTAACTTAAAAATTTAGCTAGACGTAGGATGATTAATCCTACTAAGTTAAATAAACTAGAAAAACAAAGCTCAGGCATTGCTCTGCATTCCCTTATATGTCATCACACAATAGGCTTGAAAAGGTTGAAAGTATTAAACAGTAATATGATTAGGTGGAGAAAGAAATAAGTCAGTCACTGATCCTTTTCCATAGAATCAACAGCGTACACGTACAATGGAAATGACGTATCCCCTGAACCAGATATATGGAAAATTACATTGAATAACAGGGGGAAGAGGAGACATATATAGAACAGTTTATGAAAACTCGGTAAGTACAATGATGTGAACAATAAACTGTCGCCAAAACATCATGCAGTTATTAATACTACATCACTGTATGTTATATAACATAAACGTATCTAACATAGAATTAAACTGATAGAGAAGATTTGTAGCTCAGGTGGATGATTTTGATGTGGTTTTGTTCTCTGAGCTGGATGCTTAATTTGAGAAGCTTTCATTACCCTACTGGGTGACATCTTCAGCGCACACTTCAATTTGAAGTGAGCTTTTAGATTTCTCCACGAGTTTATTAATCATCTCTCCTGGTGACCTTGGACGTGATTAGTTGTTTATGTGTGTTTTCACATCTTCTAGGTTACTTGTATTGGAACCGACTGTTTCTTTGACTTGAACTTTGACCCTTTGTGTGTGAAGTTTCTTTCTTATTGGTTGATAAATTTTGTCTATC
Organism: Trichobilharzia regenti; assembly: GCA_944472135.2. NCBI lineage: Eukaryota > Metazoa > Platyhelminthes > Trematoda > Strigeidida > Schistosomatidae > Trichobilharzia > Trichobilharzia regenti. Next base: position 114,728,502 of record OX235264.1, on the reverse strand, counting down.
TCTATGTGTCTATTGATTGATGATTCACTGGAATGCCAAGCTTCTAAAAATTCTCTAGCATTTTTGTTGTTTCCTCTGTCTAATATTTGAACGTTGTCCCAGTCGAATTGATGTCCGTGGTTGTCTGTGTGTAGTGATATGAGGGAGTGGATATCATGTCTTTTGAGGGCTGACTTATGTTCGTGGATACGAAGATATCTCAGTAGTCACTAGAAGACTCTTCAAACCTTTAGGAATTGACGTCGTACACAAACCAACAAAGTCGCTTCACTCAATTCTATGTCAACCAAAAGACTCAACAGCGAAAGAAGATAAAACCAACATCATCTACAAAATAAATTGTAACAACTGCGAAAAACACTACATTGGCCAAAGTGGACGTCCCCTTCGTCTTCGTATCCACGAACATAAGTTAGCCCTCAAAAGACATGATATACACTCCCTCATATCACTACACACAGACAACCACGGACATCAATTCGACTGGGACAACGTTCAAATATTAGACAGAGGAAACAACAAAAATGCTAGAGAATTTTTAGAAGCTTGGCATTCCAGTGAATCATCAATCAATAGACACATAGAGATAGACAAAATTTATCAACCAATAAGAAAGAAACTTCACACACAAAGGGTCAAAGTTCAAGTCAAAGAAACAGTCAGTTCCAATACAAGTAACCTAGAAGATGTGAAAACACACATAAACAACTAATCACGTCCAAGGTCACCAGGAGAGATGATTAATAAACTCGTGGAGAAATCTAAAAGCTCACTTCAAATTGAAGTGTGCGCTGAAGATGTCACCCAGTAGGGTAATGAAAGCTTCGCAAATTAAGCATCCAGCTCAGAGAACAAAACCACATCAAAAAAGAATTAAACTCTACCACAGTGCCCGAATTTTACGTTCACATTATGAATCTGTTTTGTTCTCGCATAACCATGGAACTGCAGCACGTTGTATCAACCAAACTTTAAGTCAAATGGATAAGGGAGTGGACTCTTAAGCAAACCATCTACTTCGGCATGGGCACACAGACAATATTTAATGTGGATGAGATTTTAACAGTAATATCAGTTCGTTCCTATAGTCTAGCAAACAGTTGCAGCTTCTCTTTGCTTATATGGTCATCGAATTTGTTATCAGTAACTTTCCGCTTATTTGCAGTGTAACGTTCGTCAACCAGGTGTTCGGTATTCTTTGAAAATACAGTCTCTCTGTAGCTTCTTGATATGTACCCACATAATGTGTGTTTTGTTTTTGACAGTTTATTATATTTTGCTATGTGTATATGGATCGATATTCCATTATAACTGACATTATGCTTTTGTCCACTAACTAAATAAACAATGTATGACCTTATTATCACATGACATTACAACCAATCATTGTAAGACGTTATTTTATTGGTTCATGTGTATTAGTTATTTTCATATTTACTTTTGTACTGTACACTTATATAATTCTTGTTGTTCACACATCTAAGTACCCTTCCACTCACAGACTTGTGTGACATTTATTTTCCTTGTCTGGAAAATACAAGTATCATCGTAAACCTGATGGTTTTCTGATTTCCCTCTTTCCGCGTCAGGACTATTAACTACTCGACGAGTACATAACATAATTGGCGACGGGGAAACCTCTAATAACTCACTCAGCAGCAGTACATAACACTTCTTGAGTGTGTTGTCGGTTGTAATCAGAAAGCTGGCAACTCAGTGCAATGCTTAACATGTCTATTGTGATACAAAGTGTGACGTTCAGGCCTTTCACCTACAAAGTTCGATAACTGATGCAAAATTTAACAACAGAAGGGTTTAACCACAGCCTTTAAGAAGCATTCTGTTGATGTATGTTGGATGTTGAAGCCGTTCTGATCACGTATATCTCTCAGCTATTTAAACATGTTCGTACTCCAGTCAACATATAGATGATGGATTCTGGGCAACTTTAACTTTGATTTAGGCCAATTAAATTGTTCCTAAAGTGATCCCTCCCACGCTTCAGTCTTCAGCCTTGAGAGTTAACTAAAGCACCGTGATTTTGCAACCATGGGTCGCTTAGCTATCGTCTTTTACAGCCTGTTTCTTTGATATGTCTTAACAGCTGTCTAGTCTTACTTTCCGTTCAAGCCTTCTGACTCTGTTTAGCTGTTGTCCCTCGCCATTGTTCATGGTCTTTGTAGTTACTTTTGATCAACTCATGTTTGAGCAGCTTCTCACTCCTCCTTCTCATACTTGAAGCCCACCGGTATTAGTTTCTTTGCGTCTATCAGCTTTGTTCGTAAAGCTGTTCGGATATTATGCCAGCCTTCCTCGGGATGAGTCTTGTTATCAATGTCAGATATGAGTTCACCTAATTATTCTGTAAATAGAGATTTCGTATCCTCATCAAGTTGAAGGCCTATAAAGGTTGTGGGTGTGACATTCTGTATGAACTGGCTATCACCATTTAAATTTAACAAAACTTGCAACCGAAAACTCAAGTGTTTACATTTGAATACCGATATGAAATAAATATCCATTAAAGATGTAATTATAAATGTAAACATAATCTTCAAGTATTGGTTTTGTAGGGATTTTGTTTGATTGCATGGAGGATTTAATCATGAGCTGACATCAGTTAGAGAACCACTGGAAAACCTGGGAGTACTGGACAGCTGTTTCGTCCATGTCGTGAATTGGCAGAAGTTAGAATTCAAGGACCATTGGATCGGGTCCCAGTGGCTCAATGGTATACGAGCTCGCCTTGTAACCAGAAGGTCCTGGGTTCGAATCCCGGTGGGTGCGTACTGATGAAGAGTCCCAAACTAGGACGAAACAGCTGTCCAGTACTCCCAGGTTTTCCAATGGTTCTCTAACTGATGTCAGCTCATGATTAAATCCCCCATGCAAGTAAACATAATCATCATAAGTGAACTTCGAGCTGTTAAATGGAGAACAGACACTTTGAAATGATGAGCAGAACAAAATATTTTAGACATACAATAGAGTGTTGACACTTGAACAATAAATGGATAGATGAAAAAGACTTTAAAATCAAAGTTAGGCGGTGAAACATAAAACTTTTGAAAATGAACTGATAAATGTTTCAGAAAAAAATATTTAAATTCTGCACTTTATTTCAATAAGGATTTTTGTATTTGAAGATTACTTATAAACTTATTTTATTTTTATTAGTGAACAAAGAATATTCTTTCCGATAACTCCTTGTTCATTAGGTTCTACATTTATATGACCATTATAATTAAAGAATTATTGTTATTAAGAACACAAATGCCGCTTTAAATTACAACTATGAACAAATAAATAAAAAGCCTGGGAATCTTCAGCAGTACTCACCAGCCGAAGTTTAATCACTGAACCTAGTAGTTACAAGATGAGCTAGTAGACAATTAAGCTACTGGTCTACAAGCTCGCCTTGTAACCAGAAGGTCCTGGATTCGAACAAGCGTGGTGGTTGCGTGCTGATGAAGAGACGTAAACTAGGACAAAACAGCTATCCCTGAAGGTTTTCCAGTGGTTCTCTAACCAATGCCAGCTCATGATAAAATCCTGTAACCAATTAATTGAATCCCTAAAAACCAATACTTTTTATAAAAAGTAAGTAACTATTAGGAACTCGGGAGAAATTCTTAAGGGATTGTTACAAAACTGTACTATGAATATGGATTTTAAATTTGACGATGAACTGCACTGGCAAATAGTTGGAATGGCTAGCAATAAGCTCTTCACTGGGAATCATGTTAGAAGATCTCTTTCTATTCCTTTGAAAAGCTCTATGAGAGAATTCTGACTTGCTGCCTCTTGACATTGAGTCAGTATTTACCATCGTTCCACTCACAGAAACTATCTGTCACAGTTGTCAATATATAGACGAAAACTAGTTGAGCATCGGATTACCTATGACTTGTTTAAAAGAACATCAAACAGAAAATCCGAAAGCAAGAGACGCCATCCGTGCCAAAATAGAAACCTTATATGAAACTCGACTTCAAAGATGATCCGCTCAGTGATGTCCTTAGGAGGAGAATTTAAACTTCTCTAAGAAGAACTTTTTTTGCGGCAACATTGAGAGTAGTGGTCTACAGTAGCCCGTTGATCTGCAGAAACTCAAAGGAAAAGATCTCGCACCTGACAGCTTTCTTGTATATATATCAGTTCATCTGTTGCTGTGGAGCCAGCCAGGTACATCGGTCGTTCGACGCATATCCTGTTAAATAGGGTCAAAGAACACTATCCAGCGCGGCTGCAGAAAGGAAGTAGTGGCTGCATAAGGAGTGCAATAATGGAACATCTCGTCACCACTGGTCATTCCATCTCAACAAACGCCTCCTGCTCCAAAGTAATCTACAAAGTGGCGAACAACCTGTCACAGACAATACGTTTCCGTCTTCTTTGCATCGCAGAAGCCTTAGCCATTTAGTTGGAAGAACGAGAACTATACATACAAAAGAAAATTATTCAACCACTTCTACTATCATGGTAACAACTCTGTCGATTTGAGTTAATTTTTGCTCGTTTGTTTGTTTTTCTAACTATTTAAAACTCTTACGCAATTTCGTATTTTATTTTGTTTCCATGTACGCCCTGAACACAACTCTTTCATCAAACTATCCATGTTATTACGTGACTCTTCTCTAACAGTGGTTTCTAACATCTCATCACTTTTGTTACTACCCTCTTATATCAACATCCAATTCATCTGAACTTACTAATTGTATATTCGTTTGGCAAATTTAATGTACACATACATACAAAATAACCATATGTATATTTGCGATTGTACAACTATGAAAATGTATTCGCCGAAAAGACACTCTTCGCTGAACTTCTGGTCTTCTGTCCATTAATGTTCGAATGGGGATTTTTCATGAATTTTCATTTCATCATCGGTTTATGGATGATACCTTTATTCTATGTGAAAACGAATTGGACAGGAATGCAACAATATCTCGATTCAATAAAGGACAACATTTCAGTTATCAAATTCAAGTGTGAAGAAGAATCTTCAAGTTAAATTGCTTTTTTAGAAGCCCCACTGACAAGAAGACCAGACAGTAGCATGGAAAGGAATTTGCATGAGAAAGGTATTTTAACCGGTCAATACTCACATTTTCCCAGCTTTGTTCCTCTTCTGTATGAAAGAAATTTGGTAAAGACCCTCAGCTATCAGTGTGGTGAGAACTATTTGTTCAGAAGATGTGAGTGAAGACGAACTTACAGCTGTTTACGACACGGTAATTGAAACACAACTCCCCTGAAAATTTCATCACTATACACACGGCCAATGAAATTAGGAAAAAAATCCCTCCTCATGTGGTGACACGAGTCTCTTTTTATATACGACTGCAATCTAAAGGCGATATACCGAGTGAAATAATAACCAACAAGTTGTGTTGCAGTTTATATTTTCTACACAACTGGTTGTGATTCCGAAGCCAAAAGACGAAGTACCTACACTAACCACCTCTTCCTGTGTCTGTCAATTACTTCAACTGCTCATGTGCAGCCATTTCTACTGGCTGTTGCTCCAGCAACCTAATTTTTTGTGCTCGACAACACCTACCAGGGTTGTTGAATAACCGTGTTGTTAAAACCACCAACAGTTCTATGTTGAAGCATCTCATCCAAACGGGCCACAAATCTGACACTGAAGAGTCCTTCTGTTGAATGAATTACTGAAGGCCCCTGGATACGGAATATTCCAAACAGTAGAGGACACCATAATTCGTCTAAATCAACCGAAGCTCTATATGAGAAAGAAATAGATCCAGCCACTATTCCTAACCTGGCCTGCCTTCAAGGCTATAAATTCAAAAATTCTGTGTTACGTACCTTAATCTCTAATATACTCAGTTTAGTGTTATATTAATGCATGTTATCTCTCTCCCTCTCCCTCTGAACTCTGTCGATATTATTGATTTAACGTGGTTTTAAACATTAATAATGCTTTTAAAACATTAATAGCAACAATTAGTACTGTCCTATAAAAAAGCCAAACTTAAATTGTCCTAAAATAAGACATCACCGGCTGAAAGCGATTACCGGTTTACACATCAAATATTGAGGCGTAATCACATTATTGAACAAAACACAGTGTCTTAATTGGAGCATCGAAAGTACAAATTACCAAATGGCGAGTTCAAGACTTCTAACGTCCTCGTTGACAACACTGTTGATACTTTATTTACTTGATAATCATTTAGAAACAAACAGGATCTAACACTTAGCTGTCAGTTCGCCTGAATTAGGCTTCTGTGTATCATTCTCAGTAATTGTGAGTAGATTGAAACTAAATATCTGTAAGTTGTTAGCTGTGCATACTTCAGATTTCGATATCCCAAGACACAGTCGTATTTTTTCCACCTATATCGTCCACTTTTATTGTCCCATGTTCCCCTCTATACATTACAGTTCCTCTTTCTTTAACATCTTCACTACGCCTACATTTTCATGTTAAAATCATCAGTCAAATGCACAGATAGTACATTTTATCTATAAATGAGTTATAACGCTCATTGTGACTACGAATTTCGAGATTGAGGCACACTGAGATTTTCTCTAGGCAATTCACGATCTGTGGATACTGATATTTAAATAGTGATTCAATAATAATAGTTCTAATGTCAACAGTCACAGTCTATTTGTCAACTGAGCAGGAATGTCGGCTTTAAATCTAAAAAGTAACAGAAGTGGCCTAGACTTCTTCTATCTATGAAAAATTCCTATTTTTATACAATTAGGGACACGTTCTTTGCTGCACCCTAAGTCTCACCTGCTCAAACACCTGTCTCTGTTTACCAAAGCGTCAAAGACAATATCCCCCTGTTTCCGACTACAGTTTGCGTTTCACCAGTTCACCTAGTCTTCAAGTGCTAAGTACACAAATCGTACCAGCAGGCCATTCATTATCTAGCTGTGGCCACGAATGCTTACCAGCGCCGTTCATAAAATGAGAATGTAGAGCAGTGAGCAGCTCAGTCCTGGAGCATTTTGTTACTTCTGGCTATGTAACAAAAGGACAGACTTCTTTCAGAGTTAGTCATGTATAAAGTACGACAAACGCATTCTAAAGGATCTCGCCTACATCGTCTTTATATAGTTGAAGCCTTAATAATCCTTATAAAGGAATCTGGAATCTGCGTTCAGGAAGCCTCCATCCAGCCATCTCTCTCAATGCTTTCTTCTCTTATTGTTTTCTGCTTCCTTCCTCGTTTTCTAAAAATCTAAAGGTATAATCAGCTCTATGTTATCCACTCTCTATATGTTTTGTAACCCACTTGAAATCTTTTCTTCCCTTGTCTCTTATCAACGACTTCTAAACGATTATTCATCAGTTAACTAATGTTAGTTGTCAACCCTCTCTTGACTACTTTAGGCCATTCCTAATTTTTGAAACATGGTTACTCTCCATGCACTTTGATTTTTGTTCTTACTAACTGACAGTAATCTTCTACCTCTATTGTCAATCTGCATTTCATGTATAAACATCCTAAATAAGTTTACAGCATGGAAGTGACTTGCGATCACTGAATGGATCAGTACACTGGCTATACATTAAGATAGCTTTGTCTGAAGATTTCATGATAAGGCTGGTTTTGTCATATACTGAAATATCATTTGTTTCAGACACCGTTATGCGAATAACTAATTGTTTACAGTTCTTGCTATGAATGATAAAATTTATGCAACACTATAGCATCAACGATAGTCGAGGATGCCTTAGGTGTAAGTGATATCGTCAGCTTTGGATCACTAAGAGTTAAGAGATTGTTCCATATGAAAATAAATTCGAAATACTGTAGTGAGCCCTCCCTCGCACAATATATGACGTGTTTGAGAAAGAGTCATTAAAGAGAGTGAGACTATTCTGGAAAGTGATCGTTACCACTGGAAACTAGAAATCTCTAATATGTGGTTCAGTCGTGAAATGTTAATCAACCACGGACATGGTCGTGGGTTTAACTCTTGGATGACACACGCCTGAACATCTATTATTTAATAGTAAGGCTGGTTAATAAGGGGAGGTTAGGCGTGAGACTAGCGACCGCACTCTTTAGAAGTCACCACCATTACTGAAATTTCAATCTCCATAGCTTGATGACTTAATGTTCCACTCGGAGGGTAAACCAACGAATGGAGTATATAAAATTCCCTACAAAAAAGTAACAAACTACACTCTTCTTCCCATAAAGTGCTTGGATTCATATAACAAAAGAAGAGTTTATAACTGCAGTTGTTTCTCTCAGTATACACTTTTACAAATCACAGTTTGGATTTAGCCATTCCAGACAAATTCACCACCTAATAATGAGGTTTGGCTGTGTCATCTAAGCTGGAGACGCTACACTGTCTTTCTAGACAACACCTTCAACACTATCTTCAAGAAGATGAAGCCTCAGATTGAAATGATAGAGAAGATTTGTAGCTCAGATGGATGGTTTCCATTTGATTGCGTTCTCTGAGCTGGCTGATAAAATTGCGGAGCTTCCGTTGTCCCTCTCCTAGACAATAGATTCAGCAAAGGTTTTAGTATGAAGTGAGCTTGTTTGAATGCTCCATGAATAATTAAATTGGTCAAAGTGAGCGTTGCCTTTGAATCAGAATTGAAGAACATAAATCATCTGTGATAAGACATGACACACTGTATTCGTTCATATCAATGCATATGAACAATCACAGACGTCAATTTGATTGAAATAGTATAGAAATTTTAAAATGAGGAAACACCGAGCAAATGGCCGGGAATTCTTAGAAGTTTGGTGTGCTACTCAGATGAGTCAGCAATTATTAGTTCAACACATCACTGGAGAGCAAACTTATCAATCAATAAAAAATAAATCACCTAACAAGAAAGTTAATATTTCAAGTCGAGAGAAAATGATCAATGTAAACTGACAGCCAATTACTATAGTGACTGTCATGTGATCCAATTATATCAACACTCACGGAGAATTCATACAAGTCCATTTCTTATCACAGCCTACGCTGAAGGTGTTGTCTAGCTAAGGCATAGTGAAAGCTTTAAAATTAAATCAGCCAGTTCCCCAGAGAACACAGCCAAATTGAAGTCTCAAATTCCTCTGTATCCAAAGAAAAAGAACTCTTCCGAATTCACACATACAAGTAATATGACAAAATAAGAAAGCGCTGTTCATTCATTTAATCTACTTTCTTTAATTACATTATGAGGGTACAATTTTAGTCTTCTTCACATTAAAATACAACATCAAATTTAACAGCAAGACTTTCCACACCACATTCATCTGAACCACGTAGTATTCGGAAGAATCCTTTTTCACCCCATTGACCACCCCAACTATTTTTTATATTCCAGTAGGGTAGATTTGTATCCTGGTCAACACCATAACCAACTAGCAGTACAGCGTGGTTAGTTAACTCGAATGGATTGAATGGAGAATGTTGATTCTGTCCGTCGAATGTTTTACAATAGAAAAAGAAAGCAAAAGTGTATGTGTAAATTGTTAGGAATTGGATTGTCTTGAGACAGTCTCTTCGATAGTACTTTTCAAAATCAAATGAAATAATGGTGATGCAAAACATTTGACTTTGATATATGAAAGAGATTAATTTGAGTGTGGTTATGTCATCTAATATGTCTATTCATTAATTTGGTTGACATTGACTAGCAGCAGGATCCAGGATACAGATTCCGTCCTATTCTGGGACTCGTCATCTGGATCTACCCGCCTGTTCTCCCCATTGAGATATCCCGTCTTCTCCAGGACTCGACCTCAGAACCCCTTGTTTCAAACATGAAAGCGTTGTCCACTAGACCACTTTGACCATGGGAGCCATCTCTCGTGCAGTGGATGTCAGTTTTTATTTGTTTGAGTTAATTTCACTTTTCCCTTTAAATAATTCGACAGAAATATTAGCTTCTGTTATTATTTGAGAAGAAATGTGTGTCCTGGATTTCACTGTTAGGCGACTTACGCCAAATAACACTATGCTACAAGGTTGACCACGGATTTATATCAGTTAGAGAGTCATTGAAGACTATTTGGGAGTATTGGACAGCTGTTTCATCAGCCTAGTTTAATACTCATCGGAAGCAAGCAACCACCACAGGGACTCAAACACAAGACTAACCTTGAGGCTACCAATTAGAAAAATCAGTGGTTTATTTACAAAACGAATAGTGTGAATAACGATGAAACACTAAACAGAATATTCCAGACTGATGCGACTTACACTCTCCTTATTTTAGTGAAGATTATCAGTTTCCAAGTTAAACCAGTTACTGCGTATATGCATATATCGCGGTAACTGAAGATGAGTACGCTTTATTACCCCACCTATCGCTCTTATCCTGTTTTTCGGTCTTCAGCAAAAGTCATAGGTTGGTTGAATATGTACTATGGGTTCCATTAAGGCTATCGAAAACGATTCACTAGAAAAAGTGCACATAATAGAAATGAACACCCTAACTCGAATCCCGATCCCAACGCTAATTGTGACCCTAAACTTAAAAGTCACCCTAACCAGCTATCAACAAATTATGGAACAAAAAAAGATTGGGATGAAACTTGTGACTCAATTTGTTCATAGTGGCGCCTTAATAATGGTAAGTGGAGTCATTCAATCAATAGTATGCGTTCAAGGTTACTGATGAGTTTGTGCTGCTGATTCGCTATACTTTAACTTGTCCAGATTGGATTTATTTCAAGTATGTCCACGGATCGATAAAAGTTAGAGAACCAGTGAAAATCAGAGACTACTGGAAACTGTTTCAGTTCCGTTTGAGACTCATTGGCTGGTGGTTGCAGTAAAATCACGAATTCGTAATAGTTGGAATTCATGGATGAGTCAGTGAGTTGGTTCCCAGTAGCTGAATAGACCCGTGTGGTAAATTCTCAATTTCCGGTGAGTGCAAATCAAAATGAAGTAGCTGTCCAGTACTCCATGGTTCTCAATGTTTCAGTCAAACTTGATCAAATTTAGAACATATCAAATCCCTACAGACTAACTGGTGTAAATTCATAACGAGTTTGAATTCAACAAGTTAACTGCAAATATTCCTCATTACTTTCACTTCTCTATACACTCGACAAATACTCACTTCAATCTTTGTGTGTCGATATACACCTGATTCGTAAAAGAGAAAATCTTTGTACACTTCAAATCCAACAGGAAATGGTCCATTCTGAACTAATTCCAATTTCATGATTTCTTCATTTGTTGCCCCGTAATAACCACCAAGATAGGCATAGTTGGTTGTGTAATATCGTTCACAATGTTTACTTGTTTTACACTGACTTCTTTGTTTTCCGGTATATGGATTACACTTCTCCGTGACCATGCCGAAGTCTTCAGCATATTTACCAGCAATTAAATAAGGAAAGCCACCATCACAACCTAAAAGAGGCAAATTAAGCTTGCGTTAATCAAATCATTTTCTTTGAGTTTAAGCTATTTGAGTTATTTATTTATTTATTTATTGGTCGCCTTTGACAGCTTTGATGGCGAAGTCATCTGGAATCGACTTCAACACAGTGGAGTATAGTGCACCGAATCTTTATCAACCTCAAAAACACCAACAATTACACGAAAATTTCGCATGTCAAATGATACACAACGCCGATATCAGCGAAGCCTTATGCGGCGAATTGAGTAAGGAGTAAATCAGGCTGTGAACCAAATATCACTGGCGATGTTCCTGATTGTGGTGGACCGGATTATGTGGCACTCAGTGCTCGGGAGCGAGAAGAGATGAAATCTAGACTTCGTGGCTGATTTATATCTCATGTCACATAAACTCGAAGACTAACAGACGAAAATCAGTAAGCTGACAGGAGCTACAAAGACTGGACACTGAACAGGAAACATGAAGAAGATGGAAGTAATGAAGACAGCCAACCAACAATGACGACAACAAGCACCAATCACAATCAACGCGAGAAATTTGAAAGGCGTCACATACTTCACTTTCCTAGCCAGGCATCGTCGTTTTAACCGATGTCAAGTCAGTCACTTCGTCTGTATGAGTCGGAAACTCGGCTAGCGTGTCACCAGAAAGAGCCGACTGGAGAATTTTATCAGCAGATTAGCCCTTCGCTGGCTCCATATTGATAAGGTAAAATATCCAGCCATAAATTATTAGAAACAAAAACTCTGAGACGATCGAGCCAAGAACCTACTGGTAAAAACATATTTAGGAGGAAATAGAGGTGGGTCGGACAGGTTAAGAAGACTGTTGGGAAAGATGTGAGAAGTGATGAGTTTGGTGTTTGACAGTGACCTATAAGAGATTCGCAAAGGGTGCAAATGAAAGCCAATGGGAAACTGTGGAGCCAGTCGAAGAAGACTTCGAAGAACAGGACAAAATGTAGGCGTCCTGTTGATGTCCGATGTTCCAATTGGGACCCAAGGAAACAGTGACGATAATAATAATATAATCGTAATAATACTAGTGGTAGAATAAATAAATTATCGAAGAATATATATTCTTGCATTATTATTGTTGACTTCTTATTTTACCTTGTGAATACGGACTACAGTCCAGGATATCTTGAGGTGATAGAATAGGTTGAAGGGTAAAATTACTCGCTAAACGTAAACGAGCCTCAACTGCAGCCGTGGATGCGAATGCATAACAACTTCCACATTTGCCTTGACTACGAATAGGCGTCACTGGACTGCGGAGACCTTCAGGTGGATTGAGCCAATCGAATTCACGAGGTAAATGTTGAATAGCTGATATCATTTCCGCTGACAGATACTTCTTTGGTGCATGTATGGATGGTGATCTGAAGCGAAAGAAGAATGATAGGAAATAAATGATGCGAATCCATATTATTTCATTTACTGTAAGATACGATGGATAGTATAAGATATGTGCTATGCATTGAATACATATGACAGCACAAACTTTATTTGTGTACTATTCCTCTGGTTCAGGCTACACCTGTGAAATTTCGATAACAGTGGTTTAGAAGTTCGTTGGCCGGGAATCGAAACCTAAACCACAGTCTATAAGTGGCCCGCAGTTTACACTAGAAACACTGATACTCTGAAATTTCGAATTCAAGGACATTTAATTTCACAGTTAATACACACTGAAGCATGTATGAGATGAAATAATTTATTTTTCAAACACTCTCTGCCATCTCTTGAGGGATCGTCGCCGTCCGATGATGAACAGCCGCAAACTAGGACGAAACAGCTGTCCGATGCTCTCAGGTGCTCCGTCGTTCTCTAAACAACAGTGATTAGTGACAAAAACTACCTTGAATAAATTTATTATAAACGGAATGTAGTTGATTTAAGTTGAAAAACCGCTGAAAGTTCAGCCGCATATGCATAACAATGAAGTTACTATGATACTTAACGCATCAAGATTCTAAGTATTTACTGGAAAATTACAACCTTCATTACCTTAAATACGCAGACGCTGTGCCACCAACTCGACGTCTCATTTCTCCAATTGTATAGCTCAAGTATTCTGGATACATTTTCGCTCTCCAAGAGTTCTGTTGTCTATTGATTTCATCCACAAGGGTAGGATCAACTGTGAACATTCTGTTTTCGTCAATTTCTTCACCAGACAATTTGTAATTCAGTTGGCTGCAAATAGGAGGGAGACACTAAATGACAACATGTTTCGCTGAAATGTGAGACTTATTCTGCTGGTTTGATTTTAGCTCTTATACTCACACTCAGGTGTCGATTAGAATAAACCACTACGAAATCAGAACCACATTTAAGTTGAAACTCGCAAATTAATTCACGATTTGTAATTTACACAGTTCAAAGTGAAAGCCAAATTGTTCAGATGATAATTTCTGATCTGCTGTCCAGTGGTTTGAAATTCTCATCAATTTATAGGTGAACAATAAAGCACTCACTCCGCTTTGAATGAGGCAGCTTTACACATACCAATCAAGCTAACAGAAATTAACTCATATCTTTTGACTTGCGTTGAGACTTCCTTATCTGGAAACTCCAAATTTATGAAAGTTCGTTTTAATTTGGCGGGGCGTATCACTCAGTTAATAAATTTCCCGTTAACGACTTCTGAAATAGAAGTGGCCGCCTTACACTGGTAGATATTCTTCTGAATAAAAGAAGAACAACAGAGGTTTGTCTAGAATAAGATGCCACCATTATTTGTTTCATTGCCTACTCCTCATCAGCTGCCTGCAGACTAACCAAATTGTTGAGTATATGTGCAGAACAATTTTGACACACTTGCAAATGTTACTTGGTGTCAGTGAGTTGCAGGAGGCAACAAACCTAATCAACAGTGCCAGTTTCGAGAAGAACAAATGTTTGCATTCAATGTTTATGAAGTTACGTGATAAAGACGTGAGGTGAGAAAGACGATGTGTAGGTGAAACATTGAGTAGCAGTAGGGTGAGTCCAGTCCAACTCATAGAATCAAGAGACAAGTGAATTCCCAGTGTGTAAATGGAGGAGATTTTAGAGTAGAAAATTACGCAATAAAATGAAGGAGACAGAGGTATAGAGAGAGGGAGTAGAGACATCCAACTACCAGGAATAGAGAAGACTGATAACTGCTTCTCTGTGAATACATTAATCAGGTGTTAGGCATCTGATAGAGGATGCTTTGGCTAGCTTTGTTTAAACTTGAACTCTAAAGGTGAAGACTTAATAAGTGTAATTGTCTGAGCACTGTTTATTGAGTCTGCAGCCTCCTGTCAACTAACACCATGTAACATTTAAAAGTCTGTTGAAATTGTTCTACGTACAGACCTAATAATATTTTTTAGGCTGGCGTCAACTTATGAGGAGTAAACAACGAAATAAATGGTGGTACCATCTCATTCTACACATAGTACTGTCATTCGGGCTTTATTCAAATTCGTAGAAACGGGAATAAATATGTGGAAGATATGTCTTTCTTGTGTGCATTCTACAGTTTTCAAAGTTGGACAGATGATTCAGTAACTGCTGTTGTAGACTTTCTTCATCCTCCACTGAGAGTCAAGAGATATCATGATCTTTTAAGTAGTACAACAGAAACCAAATCAAATCCAAGGAGCACTGGATACCACTCTTCTTTCCAGTTCGTCACTTGCCTACAGTGCCCACCGATGATACTACCACAGGTTGAACTCAATATCACCAAATTACCTGACAAATACCTCTACTTTCATTAACTATCTAGGTGATATTGGTTTAGTTTGGAAATTTATTAAAGCCTGTATAAACACTAAATCTGCAAACGTGTATGTGAGTCAACTAACAATAGAAGACGTGCATGCATGCATGCGTAGAAACACTCACAAATACACATTCAAATCAATAATATTAATAATACTCACCTTTCAGTCTCACCAAGTTTCGAAGCAGTGAAACAATACCATTGACGGATTAACGTGTCATGTGTCCACATAGGCATCGATTTATGACAATTAAACTTCGATTTCTTCTCATAGTGAAACATAACTAACCACTTTCTATGATTGATAATAATTTCAAAGCCCTTTATGTCACAAATGAATACAAATCGTGTATTACACATGCATATACATATATGAGGACATTACTTGATTATATATCAGAGTCCATTTCCCCATATTCCCATAAGAATCAGTCACAATGTCTGGATATTGTATCTTCATAGTCACAACCCTTTTAGGCTTAACTACAATTGACAAGTAGAAAATTAGTATGATTATACAAGAGGAGAATAGTAATCATCATGAGAATAGTACTCACATTTACTGGGGCATTTCGACTTGTAATCGCCTACATAAAACACCCATTGACCAATTGCATCCGAATAAGAACAGTTCGCTGGTGTATCTCCAAGACTTTCTTCACATAACAACAATACTAATAGGATTGTGAAGCTTATTGTGCTGAAGGAGATTAGAGATTTGAACATTCCTCTGAAATAGGGAATAGGAAAATAAAAGACAGAAAGTGTCAACCTTGAACACACTTTCAAAGATAGCTACGTTAAATGTACAATGTTTGATTTGTTTTAGTCACCTGATAGACATTTTAAAGGACGTGGATGCATTTTTGAAATCCTTCAGTGTAGAAGGCATTATTTTTGAAATTGGTTGATATCACAATAACTTTGTATGTCTTTTGTGGGACTCTGAAACTCTACAAATTTGCACCTAATTCTATTTACAAATCAATATGGAGATATGACAATAATTGTATAGGTATTTAAGATAGACTTTGGACAGATGCCTAAATGGAGCTCAGCAAACAGTTACCAGCGAAACACGAAACCCCCTCATTCTCATTGAAATTTCCAGTGTGATCACTAGTCGTAACGTGATAGTAAATTGTTAGTCTGCACCATACAAAACTACAAAATACCAGTTTCATGAAGACATGCGTGACAAATATGCATGAAATGATGACAATGCCAACAATAAGGAATTCAGATTATCATAAGCAAGTAATACTTACATTCAGAGAAGGAACCTCGAAGAAATCTGAATAATACAGGAAGGATTAAACGTGGCTGGCATTGGAATGCACCAACACATTCATGAAGATGATTTTTCGGTCAAACGATCCTATGGTGCATATTAAACAGCAACCGCTTACTTTGTTTTCTTTTTCATTATAGATGGAGTCTGAGGTCGATAGAAGTTATATCTCGGATCACAGTAGTAACATTTGGATAACGAACAGCAACACTGACATGATTTTAGTTAGATTATCATCGGGAAATAATAATTAGCTCAGTCAGAAATATCTTACAACCATTTTTGAGTAACTTCGCTGGGGGGCACCATGTGAATTGACATGTAAGCAATATGGACAGTTTCATTGTTCAATAAAGGCCACATCCTATTTTTTATTGTTATAGGTTTTTAATGAACAACATGAATTTAAACTTTGAAATGTGTTCTTCTTGAAATTGAGAATTTGGGCCTATGTATTAGTCGCTCGGTCGAGCTATTACTATTATATTGCTATATTATTATAAACATTATATATATATATATATATATATATATATATATATATATATATATTATATAGGTCGTACCCAAAGGAGTTTATCTTTACGCACTCGTGAACATATGCCTGTTTGGCTTGGGAAAAGAGCAACCAAATCAATAAATAGTGCAATACTGTCCCATCTAGTGGAAAGCGAACACAGTATCAAAATAGATGAGTCACTTACAGTTGCGTATCGGGTACCGAACAATCTCCCCAAAGGCACACGATTACGCCTCCTAGCCATAGGTGAGGCTTTAGAGATTAATAGAGAAAGACCAGACCTATGTGTACAGAAAAAACTTATTCACTCTCTTTGTCTACCCTGGCCCACTATAAGGTCACCAGGATCATAATTTTTTCGTACTATTATTATTATTATTATTATTTTGTGATATCATGTCTTTATTATCCATTTCTCCACCCAGTTCATTTTACCTCATTGTTACTCTTAATTTTTGTCAACCTCTATGATATTACAATAAGCCTACTAATTATGTAGCATCTCATTACAATTTCAGATTTAGTCTCTTTAATTTATCATTAGACATCATCGATCAGCCCTCACATTCAGTGTCCCCTTTGTTGATGTGTGTTTGTATGTATTTAGTGGTTATCGCATTACTCTCACCCCAAGAACGCTTGTATTCTGTTGACTATAAAACAGCACTATGTTACCCAATTGTTCATTCACACTTCATGACATTTTTTCTGATTATACACCCGACACACAATTGACTGACTATGTTAACTAATGGACTATCATCTCAACTTACACATTCACCCCAATACAGTTTCTGATATTATTTTCACTCGCCTATATTGCCTGGCTATATGTACTTTATTATTCATGGATTTCTAACTGTGGAGCCTGAAGAAGAAGTTATCGAAAACATATGAGGACCATATGAGGAAATTAATAAATCAATAGACACAGTTATGAATAAAGTTAAGAAATCCACAGCGGACCTTATACGCCGAATGAAGCCGTTTCTAGGTGAGTCTAAGTGGTTTAATTTAATGCCAAAAACTAATAACCCCAGTAGGATGTATGGTGTTGTTAAAATTCATAAATCAGGATACCCTATTAGGCCTATAGTTGATTTTAGAAATTCACCTACCTATGAATTATCTAAATATTTAGCCATGGTATTAAATCCCCTAAAAATCCACTCGAAATCTAGATTAACTAATTCTTATGAACTAAAACACAGATTAGATAATTTAAAATTAGATAATGAAGAAAAAATGGTTAGTTTTGACATTGTCAGTTTATATACACGTATACCAATAAATATGGCTATAGAGGCGGTCAGCAACGAACTCATTTCTGACCAAGAACTCGAACTTAGGACAAAAGTGCCAATTGAGGACATAATGCTGGGAGTGCAGCTTTGCCTGACTTCTACAGTATTTAAATTCCAAGGGAAAATATACAAACAAACTGAGGGAGTTGCCATGGGATCACCAATATCCCCAGTAGTAGCAGATATATTCATGGATAGGTGGGAAAAGATAGCGATTGAAACGTTCACCCCCACCCCAAAAGTATGGTGGAGGTATGTAGATGACACATTCACTGTACTTAGAACACAAGATATAGATAGATTTTTCGAGCACATCAACTCGAAGGTAGAGGCAATTCAATTCACTTATGAATTGGAAAGTCAGGAAGGGGAACTTCCAATGTTAGATTGCAACGTAAAAAGGAAAGAAGATGGGAAGCTAAACACCAGTGTTTACAGAAAACCCACACATTCAAACAGATATTTGGATTTCCGATCATCCCATCCTATGTCAGTAAAACTAGGATTAGTGAAATGTTTAAATGACAGAGCACAAAAACTAAGTAGTACCAAGGAAAATCGAAGACAGTAAGTGATACACATAAAAGAAGCCTTGAAACTTAATAATTACCCTGATAAATTAATCAAGAAATATGTAAGTAAATGTAAAAATAAAATAAATAATGATAATAGTGATAGTGGTAATAATAATAATATTAATGACGACACCAACAATAAGGAAGCTAAATCATCAACAGTAATTCCATACAAGGAAGGAACCTCTGAAGCCTTACGCAGGATACTGAACAAGGCTGGAATAAAAGTGACATTCAAACTCACAAACTCAATTAGAAACAAGCTTTGTCGTTTAAAGGATCCTGTAGAGCCATTAAAACAAAACAATTTAGTTTATCTAATACCCTGCAATGATTGTGAGGTCAAATACATAGGTCAAACTAGTAGAACAGGGGCAGTCAGTCAGACTAGCCGAACATAAAAACCTAGCTAAATCTAGATTGGTTGACCCGAATAAGATAAGAAATCTAGAGAGTAGTTCAGCTATAGCACTACATGCAGTTACACACAACCATACAATAGGATGGGATAGGATGGCAGTTTTAAAATCTAATGTCACAGGGTATAGGGAGAGATTGATAACAGAAGCTTTGTTTATCGAATCAACTGCAAATACATGTAATAGGAATGATTCAACACCTGTCCCAGATATATGGAAAATTCTATTGCCCATACGACAAATAGGAGAAAGCAAAGAAAACTATAAAACTCAAATCTCGAAGTCGTGTGACCACAATTGATATGATTATGAACAACAAACAAACTAATATGGAAGTTATCGAAAACAACTGTTAGCTCAAAATATCGTTTTGATTTGAAGCTAATATTACCATTGTTTTTCCGTTGGCTTTCAACAGGGATATACTGGGTTGTGATGCAGAGACAGTGTGTTCCAACGGAATAATATTCTCACATATTCCCACAGTACAATACTGCTTTAGGAACAGAATGGTATATATATTTTAACATTCTATTTCACGTCGTTTAATGTAGGCAAAATTTGCAGGCGCAATGACTGGTTCCTTGTCTTGTCTTCTGCTGCTACAATACGGCTTCAACAACACATTTCCAATTTGTTCTCTTCTACTGAAATCACGATTGCCCACAGTCTCTTATCTCCCGATACGATCTCCTCCATGTTACAATAGGACACCCAACTCATCTTTTCGACTTCGCGTTCCAATACAGTGATAGCCTGATGGGTGATGTCATGCAACAATCTCCTCAGTGTCTTTCCAATCCATCTATATTTTCTTCATCATAATTGTTGGATGAAAAGTTCTTTATCGATTCGTTACAAAAGTTTTCCTATTGCTTATTCTTTCTGGCCATCTCATCTTCAGTGTGGAGCCAGCAGCGACTGAGGCGGCCGTTGATAAAAGTCTGTAGATGGTGGCTATTGGAAATGCTTTTCGTGACGCTCTAACCAAGTTTTCGATCCACAAACATAGGAGAACTGACTGACTTGACTATGGTATTGCAAATCCGAATTTGATTGATTATTCTGCTGAGTGTTGAGAATATCTCCAGTCTGAGTAATGGAGGTCACTCTGTCTCGCCTCTCCGATTCTGGTTCAGATGTCCACATCCATGCTATCGCCTATAGTTGAAAGGGTTCTGCCTGGCCGGATAGTAAAGGAAGTGACCTCTTTCAGTTTTTTCCCGTTGGTCTTGATCGCTGCATTGTGTTGTTGTTGGTGATGGTCGTAGTGGTTGACAGTCTTCACCAACTCCATCTTCTGGGTGAGACCTTCAAGTTCACCTAAGTACATAACCAGTGTTTTGGAATGATTCAACTCCCTGATCTCAGTCCGACCGGATACACCATTGATGAGCTTGAACCCCAGAGAGCTAAACAACCATTCAAAATTTAGATCCTTTCAGTGTGACAACCAACCACTACTGGTTGATGATATAAGTGCTATCCAACTACTGATTTAAAAAAGTTAGTAGTATGTGCGAATGTGCAAATATGCTTAGAATGTTCGACGAGACTGTCTGGAATAGATATGACATAGCGAAATGACACTGACGTGATGATTCCTAGTAGGATTCGAACTAGTGACCTTCGGGTAGTAATCTAGAGACTGGAGGTTTGAATCCTACTCATATAATGACCACACAGATTGATATCAAACAAAACTAGGGATCGAAATCATAAGAGGTATGTTGAGTGAAGTGTTTCTTTCCTCTCAAACTGCTAATCAGTTAGTAATTCTATTTAAACATTATTATTATAACCTTATGGATATTATCACCAATACTAGCTTGCTTAAAACTGTACACAGGTTTCCGCGGATATTTTAAAACGTGAATTATAAGGAAAGTGAAATGTTAAGTTTAAACAGAGAATTTACAACAAATCAAAAGTTACATATGAAACAAACAGAGAACACCATTCAAGTAGACAAATGCGAATTTTCGGTAATTTCTCATCAGGCTTACTACATTTACTGAATAAAATGTCAGTCATACATAGACGCTGGAAACCATGTGAATCAATAGAATGGAATATAATCGAGGAGAATTTGAGTATGGCGATAATAATCATACTGATAAGGTCAACAAAATCCATCTTGAAATGGATGATTTACAGTTTAGCTGCTTCCGTGTGTTTCCTCTCAGAGGATGAATGACAAATCACTGGCCAGCTAGACACCATGCATTCTGTAACTTTCGTGATAATTCCCTATCGAGGATTGAAGGGTTCCAGTTAGAACGGAACTATTTTGAAAACTACATTTGAAACTCTTCACAACTAGATTAGACAAATACCTTCTCACCATACAAAAGTGAAAACGTTATTCAAGGCTTTTTATTTGCCAGCTTATATTTTCAATCCACGACAGATAGTTTGTTTGTGATGAAATTCATGAGAAGAAGTTACCTGTCCTTCTCAGAGGTGTCGTTATATAAGTGGAAATCATTTGTCAAAGGTATCAAGATATAATCTTAGTATTACAGGAGAGAAATTCAATTTCAGTAGAAAAATTACTCAAGGTTTACTCACCTGAATGTGTAAAAATGTAAACTGTGTACACCTATGTGAAGGCAATCAGCTAACAGTATCTATTCGGCTCATCCATAGCACATATATATTTGTCTTCAGATTGACCTTTGATTAGCCCGTCGTGAATACAGACAGCACAATCATCAATTGGCTCATTTATTTTCTGTTAACTATGTGTACTTTTAAAGATTAAAGTTTTTTTGATATTGAACACTTAAGATAAGTTTAAGTGGTCAACGCTTAGGTAAACATACACAGTGGTCAGAGTTGTAAGGCAGTATTAATAAACTGCCAAAGTAATTTGATTACGAAATCTATGAGTACCACTTATTCACAAATCAAATCATATTATTACGTAGGAGGATCGAGGCCATATGTGCTATCTTGACTTGATGATTGGTCCAAGGTATTACTTACTCTGGCTGAAACGAATGTTTCTGAGGGTCTTAACATGCTAAAAATGTTATTTGGATGGAAGCTAGACTAAGAGCGGAAACTGTCTTCGCCTAAGATGCTCACACGATGGTGACGTGTCTGATAGCGAAGTCTTATTGTTGGCGGACAGGGATGCAATATGAGTAAGATATTCATACCGACATATGTGTGATAAACGCTAGGCAGTTCTTCACACAGCCCTGAGGTAACGCAACACTAAAACTCTTCATATTTCAGTTATTTCAAGGAGGAGTCATCTTCCATGGTGTAGGCAGTTTGACCTTAATAAACAACTAAACACATGATTTCATAAGCGATCCGGAGGATTGAAAAGTGTTTACAAAATTAAACCAGAAATTTGCCGTAATATACAAATATGTGTTGAATAAAAATCCATGGAAGTTGGCGATTCATCTATGTGATTGCGTTTCAAATGAGAAAGTGCTTCCGGAGTATTATTAGAAGGAAACTACAAAAGATGCATACACTGCAGCCATCGGAGAAAAGTCAGAGACACTACGTGGCATCAATGAGAAAACACTGCGTGTAAGAACATTGGAACTCTCTGCATGTCACGTTGGAGGAAACGTACATGGAGGTTTATTGACGAGAGAACATACGAGACAAGGAATAGCTTTCTACGGACACTTGGAAGCTAATAAAATAGAGGAGGATGGTGAGACAAAAGACGACTCAGTACACGAATGGTGAAAATAAAGGAGTAGCTAAGTTCATTGTACACTGCAATGAATAAAGAATTGAGGTAGAATCTCAAGAGAGATAAAGACGATGGCAAATGAATCAGAACATATCACATGCGACACAGTCCTCAGAACATTATATCAGATAATAACGTCTCTATCCGGGATGAGATGAACACATATGATGAAACCGAAAATAGATGGTCAAGGGAACATAATCATGAAAGAGAAGAGGTAGAGAAAATAGTGGGCTCATCCCTTCGAAGGACTCTTCAATTTACCATGACTAACATGTCGACCGGGAATACTATCAACTGTTGGCGTCAATCCTAAAAACGAATACAGAAGTCTTCAATGCACTCAAGCTACTGAAAGTCAGCCGGGGAGTCGGCAAAAGCAGATGGAAATCCTCCTGAAGCAATGAAAATGGGTCCAATGACGGTAGAAGATATGCCCACACCACTATTGTAAAATATTTGGAGGGAATTAAAGGTACCTACAGATTGGAAAAATGGCTATCACTTCATTTTGCCGAAGAAGGTTAACTGAGCCCTCTACAAGAACTGGCACACGATCATGCTGTTGTATACGCCAAGCAAAATGTTGAGTTGCGTCATCCTGCAGAGACTCAAATATGCACTGCATGCACAACTCCACCGACCGAAAGAAACGCGATTCAGGAAAGGCAAATCATGTGCTGATCAAACAGTACCCCCATGTAACATCATAGGACAGAACATAAGATAGTAGACAAGTCTCTATGCCAGATTAATCCACTTCGAAAAGGCCTTCGAAAGCGCTGATTGTGAAGTAATTTGGAAACTACTTCAACAATTTCCAGTGCACTGCCCCAAATCTTTATCGACCTCATTCAACAGATATATCTTAATGCCACTTGTCAAGTTTTTCACAATGGAAATCTCTTAGTGAAGCCTTTCAAATGAAGACAGGAGGGAGTAAGAGAAGGTCGTCAACCTACTGTCACCACCAGTGAAATTCCTAATTGTGGTGAACTGCCTTATGCTACAGACAGTACATAGGAACGATAAGACAGGAATCAGTTGGACTAATAGGTAATTGAAAGAAATCAAAGAAATGAAGATATAATGGAGTATGAAAGACAAAAGATATCATAATCCATTCACCAAAAGGAACAGTGGACTAGAATTCCCAAAACACAATAATCTCTACAATATGAAGGAAATTTCCAAGTGTTGGTTTGCTGGGATTCAACTGATTTCAAGATTGTTCGTGAAGCGAATTCAGTTGGCTAGTGGTTGAAAACCAAAGAGTCGTGGACAGCTGCTTCGTCCTTCTGGTGAACTATTCCGTAGTAGGCTTTCATGACTCCACCATGGATGGAATTCTGGAACTTCATCTTACAAGGAAAGCTAGTAGACCACACAAACACTGGAGAGGGAGGATCCAACCACAGATTATTTCCTAACTTCTGCCGATTCTCAGTGCTCTACAGCATCGTTTGCGAATATTCATCCTTACACTCAACTTGTGGAATTCTTCTCGAAGCTTCATCGTGTAGCCAGTAATCAGGGAGCATCAGACCAATCGCCGAGTGTTTGAAGGAACCTGACACTGACTGTATTCTATTTTACAAGCCTAAATTATTTTGGAAATTGATGTGTTACTCGGCAGTCACATCTGTCGCCATACATATGACCATTTGTCACACCAGGTTTGTGAGGGTTAATGATTCTATCTGACCCCTTGAACCCTACTAAGTACAGCCACGTCAGGTCATGTGACCTGATATTTGGAAGTTGAGCTGTTAGTACGCTTATCTCTAATTCAACTCCTGTCATAAACAGATATCTATGGATATCATTAACATAAATCTTCTTTGATTTGATACATGAATACTTCAGTCCAATCTGGAATATTAGTCTTTTCAATCTCTTTCTCTCTTACACGACTGACAGGTGCTTCATACAGACATTGAATAGAATGCAAAATATTTACAAAATAAGAGTAGTCGTTCAGCGAAGAACTTCTCTTTTAACAACATTCCTGCATATTCTGTAGATGACTCGGAAGTTGGTTTGTGGGTTAGCTCGGTGAACAGATTCAATCAGGTGTTCCAGGTTAGAGGTTCATGAAGTAGGGGAATCAATCTTTTTTTTATAGGACCATGATGACAAGTGTTCGGTGATAAGCATAGAAAGCAAACGCCGGATATGGTCAAAATACTTTGCTGCACACGCGCAGTTAAACTGTTAGATACACAATGATGAGGCTAATCAGCAATGGTAGCTTATCCTCCACTTTCATACAGGTGATCGGTCTCGTGGAGAAAATAAGCCGCGAAGAAGGCTATCTACAATCAGTAGGTGGAAGAGGTGGTTTCCCAGAATTTCTGCTGACGAGTCTCCATTAAATTGTAGATTGAAGTGAAGAAGCTGTCGAGAGCAGATAGTATGGGTGGATTTATTGGCTTTCGCTACACGGATTTTGTGACGAAAAGTTCCGGTGGATTCTTCTCAGAGTGTTCAGCTCCACTTCCATAGTGTCACTTCTGGAAATGCATCAGGTGCTGTGTTACAATGAACGGATCAGGTGCTGGACAGCTGCCTCGACTTAGTCTGAGTCTTATCGTAGTACTCCCTAAGCCCCAGGGTTATAGCCTGTGGCTTTTCATTTCAAAGAAAGCCCATAGATTATTAAACCATTCGGACACGACTTCCAATGGAACGCCTGCATTTCAGTTGTTATCTGGACGCTATCAATCCGCGGTCATACCAGAGACAAATCGAATTTCCACAAGATAACTCTGTTGAATTAGTCTGATGGTCGGTAGTGACTATCTGGCTACAGTACGAAGTTGATTAGAGTTCAAGTGTGAAGTCTTGATGAGATGTGTTCATCACAAAAAAGGTGAGAAGGAGTATTCTCCACCGATGGCATTGGTTGGTGCCAGTCACTCTAAAATCACAAACTGTATAAGGTAAGAATTCATTGACTGGGTATTGAGGATTAGGACGCCACTGCCTGAGTGGTCTGCGATGTAGATCGCCTTGTGATTAGAAGATCATGATTTCGGTCTCAAGTGAATGCGTACTGTCGACTATTCCCAAAATAGTGGAATTATATAGTTGTCCAGTACTCCCCACTGGTTTCACTGACTCTCTAAATGATATCAATCCATGGTCAAACTCGTAATATAGTTCAATCAAATCGTAGCAAACATTAAAGGAGGGGAAGTCCACAGTACTAGCTGAACACTGTTAGCACATTTCATCTTAAAGCATTGAGTAACTGTCTATGTTGCTTAATCACAGTAAGTTAGTTCCATAAAGTTTGATGAATCTCATCCACTTTAAGCTATTTTAATATACATTTTTTTCTCTTTCCAATATATTCAGATCATAATTTTTTATTGTTATAATTGTTATTATCCTTTTGTTATAAACTTTAATATTCGAACTATGGTCTGATTTATTTATTCTCTGAGTCACTTCTGATAATCAACATAAATCATACGATTTTAGATTGTTTGAATGGTGCATAGTCCATTTGATCAAATTCACAGAGTAAGAAAAAATATCGAACCATCAAAATGCATCTAATTTTGTGGTTGAATATATTCCTTTGCATTCCGAGTGGGACATACACCTGAAAGCTTTAATCTTTGAAGATTCAGTAGAGGCTGAGGTGTAATTTTTCCTCGATGGAATCAATAAGTTCACAGTGAACCCAACTTCGTTTCCGGGTTGTCTGTAAGTTAGAAAATATGGTGAAGTTCAGGAATGTGTTGACTGAGAGCCAAATCTGGACGACGATGTCGTAGGTTGATGATGGTGAGCATTCTAGCAAGAAATCACCGACATATAAAAGAAAATATGTGAAGCAAATACGTGGAATGAAGCCGTGCTGGATACACCAGTTTTATACCATGTCGTCTGTTTGGTCTGTGATTGTCGTCAAGTTATTACGGTATGTTAAGACTTTTGATGAACAAAGAACAAGTAGGAGAAGAGATCGAATATGCTGATAGCAGATATTCTGTCAATAGCGCGCTTGATGGAGTGATCACGGAGGCAGGCTTCAGTTAAGACTCATTTCAAGATTAGATTAAGTGGAGAACAAGAGGAAGATACTGGTAAACCATACTTTCTTGATATTTATTTATGAAGAAGAGAAGTTTATTCATTAGAGATTGAGAGAGAGAGATGTCTGTAGAAATACTGGGTCTGTAGAATAATACTCACAATATTCACTTTCTTTTCCATCCAACACAGAATCGGTTTGGTCAGATGCGTCATGATTAAAGCAAGGAGGATGTGTACCGATGATTTTTGGAAGATGAATTTGGGTATACATCCACCGTGAGCTGATTCGAATTTGTTATCCTAATAGATTTGTAGGGAATCACATGATCATGGTCAAGATTAAAGAGAAAACCAAAAAGTTACTCCTGAAGCCTCAATTCAGTGGTGATGTGGCTGATGAATTTCAACATCTGAGATTATCTGGAGACACGAGACTGACTTATACTGCTTCGTTTATCACTTCCAAGAGGATGAATTATCACGTTACTTCGCTGTCGGTGCCACTTCGATGTTCATTCACAAATTTAGCTCGTATTGTGGAGAAAGCTTTACAAACTGAACAACTAGAAGTTTTGTGGAACATTCTACTAAGAGACTTCCTTATTGATTTCGAAAAAGCCTAAAAAAATCCATAGGAATCTCCTATATCTTTTCTCACTTAATTGACGGTGATCACCAACTGGAGAGAAGAATAACCCATTAGAATATCTATCGCATATCATCGAACATTTCAAACGGAATTCACACTCGTTTCCTACACAAATCCATGATTTTGAAAAGTTTCATCGTTTCATAAGTTACTAAGTAGTAATCGAAGTCCCTTGGCAACAGTGGATAGTTAATACCTGGTCAGAGGTATCTGACAGACATCAGGTGTGGAGAGTTTCTCATTTGAACGATATCCGGTGGTACGATGATGTTCCATATATTCTTTGCAGTCACATATTTCATAAAACGATGATGACTGGAGTAAAACAACAGTGTGCAATTCAGTGAAATCTTTTCCAACGATGTCTGTTACTTTTAGTTTGAATCAGGGACAATTTCAAGAGAATATCAAACAGTGACTATAGACATCATGAACCACACATCTTCCGATAGATTTACCAAATCCTTCGATAGTGTAGGTCAATTGATAGACTTCTGTGGGTGTATATTTCTCTGGTCTTCGTTACTGTTTAGTTTCGTAACTCAGAAGAAACTGATATTAACTTGGAAATCCAATCGCATAAAACTCTGTGCTACAGTCTATAACATTTCTATTAGGCCATTTCGGAAACCCGTGATTCCCATTGAAATATAGTTCGGTAAATACAGAGGTGAGTAGCTCTCAAAAGCTATTTAGGTTATGGAACTCCTAAATATCTCTCAATATGACTAAAAACCTTCCATAAACTTCAAATCTGATGAACCGAATCCATTTTAATGCTTGAAACTAGAGACTACCATGTTGGTGAGTCTGTAGATAAATTCTAATTAACTCATGTTACTCTTTTGCATTTAAGTAGTAAAGTGGATTTTCAAAAATGTTTGTTTTTCCTGAAGCAATAAGCCTCTTCATTTGAATCATGGTCAGCATTGAAACTCACTAAATAAACACGCTGTTCTTTTGTCTCTCCTAATTTCAGTCGGATAGTTTTCCCTATGTACGCATATTTTCATTTTGTATTTTGACACACCACTTGCTCATTTGAAAGAGAACTGAACCACTAATATGGCGACAGCTGCCCTTAATTTGTTTGTCCTCCTTGGTGATCAGGTTCCCTTGCGTATCTGTTATTGGTCCAATTATCTGAGTACATCCATTCCTGGATAGATATTTGGTTATCTGTATGCATACCCTTTATTCAAACAGTTATTTGCATAGATCTTCCGTGTTGTCCCGCTTCTACCCTTCGAACTGTCTCCTTGTGTGTCGTATTATTCCTAGCACTACTGGTTCACTTCTTCTCTCTACACGTCAAATTCATCTCTGCGTTGTGTGACATCTTTGTGGTGATGAACGTCTCTTCATATACTACTGAAACATTTCGTTAGTAGCACACTCCACACTACTTATGGGATTTCTGTAATATGAGTAATATGATTATACTGGGGTTGACTAAATACATTGCAACGACACTCTACAGACACCGCAAACTTCTCTGAATGACTCACAAACCGATGGTCACTAACTTTGTCATCCAGCTATACACACTGTGTAACAGAATATTTGTGTCAAAATAGCCTCGTGAACTACCCAACTACAACATTCATATTAATTCGGACGTTTCAATTAAGTTTTAATTGCTATATGTTTCCCTCCTACACTGCATATCATTGTTCTCGCACTTGCATAACATTCAATGACTTAAGCCTTATTATTTGTATCTGTACGTCCCTCTTTAATCTCTAATTTCATTGCGTCTCTTCGTGGTTGTGCGAAAATCGTTACTGTTTTGTGTTACGATTTGAGTTTGTCGGAGTGAGGCTAAATGATTCTGATGTCGCACTGCCTATGGAATGAGGCGTTAGCGTGTGATTCTTGCGGTGGACAGAATTTTGATGGCACCTTGCTGAAAATATTCCAATTGATTCCCATGTGCTTTTCACAGATGAGTATTAGTTTGGAAGTAACTTGGTTGTACAGTACTCGTTTTGTACTTGTCTATACCCTGTCTATATAGCTAGCTGCCTGTTTTCTGTGTTGATGTAAATTTGGCTTTTTGATATTATTATTATTATTATTATTAATGTTGTTGGATAGTGCTGAATCGTATTGTTTTTGTTTGATTCGAACTGTGTGAGTCTGCGGATGTCTGTGTGAATTGTCTCAGGTGAGGAGTCGGACTCGGAGATTGTTCTCCTACGTTTATACAACAGCTAGTCTATTTTGGTCTTCAGAAACTCTGTCAAAATTTAGTAGTGATTTTGTAACTGTGGTGTTATTTTCCCACTGTATTTCGACATATTATTGATCGTACCTTTAGTAATACTTCCATTTTTTCTTATATTCTGTCATCAAATGAATAATTCTGCAGACGTCATCAGTATTTAGTGATTAGAATCTTAGGAATGTTGATTCAATAGAACGACGTACTCGCTTGCCTGGCTGCCGATTGTCAACAGCAGTTAGTGTGAAAGACATTATTCATGAAGTCATACGTCTTCACTGCGATATTTCTAGTGAGAAGGCGTCACATTTTGGCTCAATGACGAATTTCATTTTCACGTTAAGATGAGTCGAATCTAAACGTTCATCCATGCAAGCAGGTAACGTAAACTGTCTGACTTAAATCTCCTAAATGATTTTTTTAATATTTAAGTATACACAGCTTCGCATGCTTTCTTTCCAGCTTGGACTCATTATCTGGATGCAACTCAGTCCCCAGTAATTGATCGTTTTCCTGTTCGACGCGAATCCTACACGATTTGTTTCGATATGCCGAGATTTATTCACCTCCTTGACATGACTAGAATTTGTACCACACTTGTGTAGTTTATTTTGTTGTTGGCTATTTGCAAAGAAATAACAACATGTTAACCTCCAAATAATCAAATCTGTACCTCAGCTGTAGGCGTCTTGAAACCTCCTTAGACGGCTTTCCCCATGCAGCAATTTGGAAAACGCTTCACACGATGGAGGAGAGTACCGCAAGTCTATATCAGTCCCATTCAAATTCTGTTTGAGAAGACCACCTTTCAAGTAATCAACAAGGGAAATCTCGGTGCAACCATCGAAATAAAGATAAGAGTCTGTCAGCCTACTTTCACGACGGACGATATTCCTAATTGTCACGAACTAGATGATGGGGTGCATAGTGCGTGCAGCAAGATTACAGAAATGGGTTAGACCGCTAAAAATACTCGTGTAGGTGTGAACTTGTTTATCGACTTTTGAGTAATGTCACAGGAATTCTTTTACATGCAGGTGAAAATCAACAAGTATTCAGAATAGTCAAGCAGCATAAACAGGATTTCCCTGAATAACAAGAAAGGGGAATAATGAAAAAAACAAACAACTAACAACAACGAGTGATAATCACTATCAACAGAAGAAATTAGGATGAGGTCACCTCCTTCATTTATCTATGAAGTGCCCTTCCAACTACAGGCTACGCCTAGGATGAAGAAGTCAACAACAGAACTGGAAAGGCAAGGTAAGCATTCATCGTTTTGGAATCATTTTGGAAATCAGCTTCACTCAAAATGAAGAGCGAAATTCTGATTTGCAGTACTAGTGTTAGATCAATCAGTCAATTCTTCTTTTGAGTCAAAAACTAGATTAGCACTTCACGAAAAGCATTTCCAACAGACTGATGTAGGCTTTCATCAACAGTTGCATCTGGCAGTCTAGAAAGTATTGATAACAAGAAATACTGTAAAACAACAGATCAAAAACCAGTCGATCATTAAAAGGTGAAGTGGAGAATGAAAATAGATTAGACACGTACTGAGGAGATCCTTTAGTTACTTCACTTGTCAGACCATCACTCGAGTGCAGTGTGATTGGAAGTCGACGAAATGAATGTGTGTTTCAGCGTGATACGGAGGAGGAGGAGGGGATCATGTGACGTGGAAATGACAGTTCACGAACAACCATGGAGTCCGATGAAGACGACTGCAGAGAAGAGAACATTATGGAGACGTGATGTTGAAGCCCTATGTTCCATTCGGAACCCAAGTGAGCGATAATAATTGTAACAGCCTCATGGCGTCATCGATGTGTTCACATCAGGAGTTCACATGTCAACAGAGACACAGGATGTCAAGTCAGCAACATGAATCAACGGAATATTCAGCACAATTCTAAGGAATAAATTGAATGCATTCCATATGTTATAGACCCTAGTGTATCTCTCCTAATTGATATCCTTCCATATTGACAATCTCTTAAAGTATAGTGGTTACCATGGGTTCTATTCTCCTGATACTGTTCAGTCAGAAGAAAGCTCAATTCTAATTGAGAAAACCTGTGTGATAAACACGCTTCCATATATCTGTGACAGCATATACCTGTCGGAAAAACCACTCTCATACTTGAGCAACTAATTCCTCATGGGAAGAAAACTTATTAGAAATATAGAAGTCAGCACTGTTGTATGGGTAATTTCAAATTGCCCCTCCCAGCATTAGTCAAATTTGTCACTTCCCAGTTAATTTGGAATTATGACAGCCTGTGTGAATCACACGGCCACCTAACATTCCATCCGCACTATAACGCATAAACTCCTCAACATTTCTTCCAATGTTTTGAATCATCTAATTGTGTTTTTACATCAGTACTACATGTACTGCCACACAGTTTGGGTTCACTGGAATGCAGATCACTTGTCGACAGAAATGAGGAAAACCTTTGGTGGAGATTTGGATATTGCTTCATATGGAATATATCGGCTTCCCATAGTGTACAGTAGAATTCCATTTTACTTGAAGATCCTGTACGAGGCAGAGATATTTTGCCATTTAGATATGCTAAAAGCTCTGTACTATGTGTTAAAATATTGTCTAGGATAAATTTGTCATTATTATTAATAAAAGAATATATAAGCAGGATTACAATGGATAGAGTATGTATACAAATGGGATGAAGATTTAACGGGTGATGACTGGAGATTTAGTGGAAATCTGTGTCGTGTGATCCCTGGACTATTAAATGGGCTGTCTCCTAGGTGAACTGCGAGGCCCAACTGTAAGACCACGTCATTACTCCACAACAGTTGGCTCATATAATTCTCATCTGTCTAACGTAATAATGGCTGGAGGTGGTAGGTACAAAGTCAGTCTTGACCTAGGTTTCGTGTTTGTTATCACTCACCAGTGAGTGAGCAAGGCGAATCCGCTTCCTTCTGAGATTCGAACCCGTGTCACACAGTGTCGTAGTCAGAGGTGCCACCAGAGTATCGAGTAAAGTTTTGCAGGAAGTTAGTCGAGAGAGTGTGTAGCTCAGTAGTGACATCACAGACTGTGGCAGCGGATGGAACGGGTTCGAATCTCAGAGGAAATATGAGTAGCCTAAAGGTTGCGGATAAGCCTTGTTATGACGAAAATCAACTACGTGTAGTATGGACGCATGAAACAGACCTCTGTGTTCAACGGTACAGTTGGGAAAACATTCTTCAGACAGTCAAAATCATAAAAAGTTTCAAAAACAGCAAATAGACGATCGTCGTTCTATAAATATGCAGGCAACCATACAATCGAGTCGAAGTACGAAACACGTACTTAGAGTTAGGTAAAATATTCCCAAAAATACAGGATCTAAATTCTGGCCACCTCAAGAACCACACACCAAAGCTCCACGTCACAGACAGTCCGATATCGGAATCACTTACGTCTACTGGGACAAAATCACATCATAAAACAACACATCAATGTATTGCACAACAACTTGGTGAACCATTGAAATTAGAGATTAAAGATGCAGGTACAGACACAAATTATTATTTATTTATTATTTTATTTGTTCCGTTGGGTTCCTAATGGAACATAGGGCTTCAACTGCACGTCTTCATTTGCTTCTGTCTTCTGCTGTACTTTTCACCTGCATCCTTGTTAGTCCATACTCTTTCAGCTTCTCTTCACACGATCTCCTCCATGTTACCCTTGCACTGACTTCCTACTCGCCGCTTCCCTTTCGGCCTGGTTCCACTCGAGCAATGGCCTGACGCGTGATGTCATACAGTGGACAGACACAAATAATGAGGATTAATTCATTAAATGACATGCAATTTATAGAACAATGATATACAGTGTTGGAAGAAGAAGTATAAAAATTGAAACGTTCAAATGAGCGTGAGGCAAAATGAATAGTAATATCGAAGAACGATATCGTTTTATTGACTTGTAATAATATCGCCTCCAGACATTTTATAACAATAGTTCAGGTGCACCGAGATGACAGGCTGTCTAGCCTGTTGGTGAACATTTTTGAAAATGTGACTGATAGAATTCAGTCTGCACCAAACAAAGTACCAGTTGCTCACCACCTAGTGTTCAGTCAAGGGAATGAATGATGCGTCCCCGCTTGATAGTCCTAATCACACCGATTTAGATATGATGCAGAAGATATGTAGCTCAGGTGGATTATTTTGATGTGGTTATGATCTGTGAGCTGGATAGTGAGTTTGTTGCGTGCGTTATTTGACTAAACTGCCGTACACATATATCCTAGTGTCTCTTCGTTCTTATTAATGTGCGCAGACGTTGTGGCTACTCGACGCCCACAACGTAAATCAAAAGGCACTTGCGAAGATTACGAATGTGTATTGTAGCAGTAGTCAAATTCGAAATTGTGTCAAGGTAATGTTCAACAGTGAATTGACAAATATTTGCGAAGTACGTATAAAATCGGTCTGTATACACATATAATACAAGTATACAAATTAGATTAAAAAGCATGTTTACAGTTGGTATAGGGGTACTACATAATTCCCCCACCAGAACACTGAAATATAAAAAAATACATTTAAGTGTTCGAAAATAACATGCGTCAGCGTAATACGTAGCAGCGATAGTACACAGAAGGCGATTTATTAAGCTGAAAAATGAGCAGTTTAATGCGGTTAATAACGTCGATAATAAATGCGATAATCTAGGGAAAGTGGAATTCCTAATCGTAATAGAATATATAAGGAACGATAAAATTGTCCGGGGATCTGTAGTCGGTAGACGAAAACGATACGTGAATAATATA
The DNA here is from genome assembly GCA_944472135.2 of Trichobilharzia regenti. NCBI lineage: Eukaryota > Metazoa > Platyhelminthes > Trematoda > Strigeidida > Schistosomatidae > Trichobilharzia > Trichobilharzia regenti. The sequence goes on along the minus strand of OX235264.1, from coordinate 114,693,799 downwards.
CGAGATGTGATTAAATGTAATAATATAGGAAATATCGATGTTAAAATAATAGTGACGTGATTTATGTATGAAAATATTAATCAGTTAAATGAGTAATCAAATGACAATTAATAATAAATAAAAAATAAAAATGAAAATTCATAGTAAGTTATATTTCGATGACTTGCACGTAACGTTTAGGCCAATGGACTCGTCTACCAGATCGTGTTGTTTTCGCAGGCTTCTCTGTCGACGTTGAAGCTTGTGTGGATGTAGGTGTTGGCACGTCGTTCAGCTGGTTCTTATCGTTGACTTCGAAATCGTCGAGGAACGCTGGTTTGACTCTGTCGATACTGATGGCTTCTGTTTTATTCAATCTTTCTATCGTGATAACTTTCGCGTTTCTGTTTAGAACTTTGAATGGGCCATCATAAGCGGGTTGAAGTGGTCGTTGTACACCTTCTCTCCTGACGAAGACGTGGGTGCAGTCTGTCAGTTGTGACGGGATGTATGACGCTCGTTCCTGCTGACGTGGAAGTGATATCTTTAGCTCGTTCATGTGTCGTTTTAGCTGGTGCACGTAACCAGTCATATCGTGTGGAACTTGGTTACCCGGGGTGAAAAATTCTCCTGGTAATCGTAATGTTGTTCCATAGACTAGTTCGGAAACACAGCAGCCAATATCTTTCTTTATAGTAGCTCGTATACCAAGTAATACTAGTGGAAGTTTGGTTGACCAATCGTTTTGAGTCAAAGAAGCAGCGAGTGCAGCTTTGAGTTGTCGATGAAATCGTTCGACCATACCGTTGGAACTAGGATGATACGCTGTTGTTCGTATTCGTTTAATGCCTAGTAATTCAGTTAGCTGGTCAAAAAGTCGGCTTTCAAACTGGGCACCTCTGTCTGTAGTGATAATTGATGGGACACCAAAGTTGGCTATCCAGTTTTCGACTAAAGCTTTAGCTACCGTTTCAGCTGAGACGTCGATTAATGGAACTGCTATTGGCCAACGAGTAAATCTGTCAATGCAGGTTAGAATATAGTTGAAACCATTGGAAGGAGGCAGTGGACCAACTATGTCTACATGTACATGGTCAAATCTAGAGTCGGGGTTAGGGAAGCGACCAAGTGGTGCTTTGGTGTGCCGGTTGATTTTGACTCTTTGACAAGACAAGCAATTTCGTGTCCACTTCTTAACGTCGCTGTTAATGTTCGGCCAGATAAATCTTTTTCTTAGTAGCTTGGTAGTAGCGCTAACACCAGGATGCGACAAGTTATGTAACTTCTCGAATACTGTATGTCTCATAGCTATTGGAACGAAAGGTCGATATTTATGTGTAGAGGTGTCGCAGATAACTTTTGTCGTGCCAAAAGGAATTGCCTCGAGGTTTAGAGATGTTGTTTTAGAAGACATGATCTTTTTGAGTTCGGCGTCATCTCGTTGTAAGTTTGAGAGATGTTCGTAGTCGATGTCTGGGCATACAATGTTATCAATGTGCATACGTGGCAAAGCGTCTGCCACTTCATTGTTTTTACCCTTGACTTGTCGCAGATCGGAGTTGACTTGGGATATAAACTCGAGATGTCGTATTTCGCGCGGGGAGTAATTAACCTGCTTTGCTGATAAAGCTTTCGTTGGAGCTTTATGGTCTGTTGATCGGAAAGATGGTTGTAGAATGTCAGGAAACTGATCTGCCGAGTCGGTATATGGAGGTGCTGGTGTGCGTGTGACCATCAAGTTCAGCGATGATGCACGGCTAATCGTACCAGCGATGTACTTTTTATTGAGCGAGTCTATAAGCTTAGGGCTTACCGGATCAACTAGCAGTTTGTGTTGCTGTAGAAAATCTATACCAAGGATTGGGGATGGAACGTCTGCGATGATGAAAGACCAAGTGTAGGTATTCTGCAGACCAAAATCTAAAGTCATTCGTTTACTACCATATGTAACAATATTAGACTTATTAACGGCTTGGAGCGTAACTGCAGGGTCAGGATGTTGACGTTCCTGCGTAGACGGAGGGAGAACACTAACCTCTGCTCCTGTGTCGACTAAGAACGTAGTACCGGTATTTCTATCTGTTACATAAAACAAACGACTGCTAGATCGTAGATTGCCGACAGTAGAAGTTTTCATACATGACGATATATCTTTTGGTTTAGCCTGAAAGTTGCAAGGTGAACGACACCGTCGTGCATTGCTTCCGTAACTACGGTGGTACCAGCAAATAGTATCGTGATGTCGTGACGTGCTGGGTGACAGAGAAAGACGTCGACGAGACGAGCTTCTAGAACGGCCTGGTCGTGTGCGTGTGGTCAGTGCTGCTAACTGACTCAGTAAAGTGTCGACTTTGTGTTCTAGAGTCTGTATCCTATCGTGGGTGTCTGGTATTCTGCTAGTGGAAGCAATAGATTGAGGTGTTGACCTCTCGTACATGCGATCCGCAATTTTGGCGAGCTTTTCTATGTCAATGTCGTCGTCTCCGAAAGCAAGAACTTGCTGAATGTTTGCAGGCAGTCGTCGCAGCCAGATTTGGTAAAAGAGACGTTTGTCGATATCTCTTCCTGCTACTAGGCTTTGCATGTACCTCATGAGTTGTGATGGGGTTTTATCACCTAGCTCTACATTGCTTAACAAACGATCGAGTGTTTGCCTATCAGAAAGCGAAGTGCATCGAAGTACCTTTTCCTTCAACTTGTCGTAAGGAGGGTCTGTGCTGGGTTGAACTATGTATTGTCGAACCTGTTCGGCGATTTCGTCTGGTAGTACTGTACTCAAAATGCTGAATTTAGCCGTCTGTGATGTCAGCCTATTGGCAGTGAAATAATGTTCCAGTCGTGCAAACCAAAGATGGGGGTCTCCGGGCTTAAAAACTGGTACAGTAAGAGAAATAGTACTAACAGATCCCAGCTTTAAGTTATTAGAGGTATTGGAAGACATGTTACAATTCGTAGAAAAATGGTTTGAGAGTAACAAAATAGCAAAAATTATGCACACCAAGAATATGGCAAAACAGAAAAACATGCAATGCAGATGCTTACCACAGATTACTGCAAGTTGTGTGATGAGAAAGCACAAGAATGAGTTCGAAATGTCTATTATATATAGATCCAATAAAGTTAGAGTTTAAATAATCCAGCAAGTGCAATGATGAGTCGTGGGGAACAAGTTGTCGTCGTGGTCGAAATTTGTCGTTGGGGTCAACAATTTGTAGTCGGGGTGAACCAGTTATCGTCAAGGACACCAATTTGTCGTCGCTGTAGAAATTTGTCGTCGGGCTCACCAATTTATTCCGTGAGGCTCACCAAAATCACGTCGGGCTCACCAATTTTGTTGCGTGCGTTATTTGACTAAACTGCCGTACACATATATCCTAGTGTCTCTTCGTTCTTATTAATGTGCGCAGACGTTGTGGCTACTCGACGCCCACAACGTAAATCAAAAGGCACTTGCGAAGATTACGAATGTGTATTGTAGCAGTAGTCAAATTCGAAATTGTGTCAAGGTAATGTTCAACAGTGAATTGACAAATATTTGCGAAGTACATATAAAATCGGTCTGTATACACATATAATACAAGTATACAAATTAGATTAAAAAGCATGTTTACAGTTGGTATAGCGGTACTACAAGTTTGCTTAGTTTTCATTGCTCTACTAGGTATACATACAGACGACGTTGGACATCAATTCGACTGAGACAACCAGCGTTCAAATATTAGACATAAGAAACACCAAGAATGCTAGAGAATTTTTAGAATGCTGTCTGGTATTCCACTGAATCGTCACTCAATAAACACATTGACATAGACAAAATTTACCACCTGATAAGAAGGAAATCTCACACCTCACACCCACAAACTCCACAAAGGGTCAAAGTTCAAGTCAAAGAAACAACCAGTCTCAATACAGGTAGCCTAGAAGGTGTGAAAACACAAAAACCACCAATCCCGTCCAAGGTTTCCACCGGGAGAAGTGATTAATAAAATCGTGGAGAAATTCAAAAGCTCACCTGAATTCGAATTGAAGTATGCGCTGAAGATGTTTGTTGTCTAGTAGGGTAATAACTGCTCCGCAAACTAACAATCTATATCAGAAAACACAATCACATCAAAATCAAATCGAGTTTAAAAGAGATTTTTAGTTTTTAAACTGATTGTGAGATTATGTGACATAGTTTAAGGAAGCATACACTGTTACTGATATAATGAGAGCTGATTAATGACGAAATGAAATACTGACTCGTGGTAGGATTAGAACGAGCTGTCACCAGATTAGTGGTTCAATTCTCTACCGACTGAGCTAATGATATGTCAAAATACAACATGAAGATATATGTGCATAGGGAAAACTATCCGACTGAAATTAGGAGAGACAAAAGAACAGCGTGTTTATTTAGTGAGTTTCAATGCTGACCATGATTCAAATGAAGAGGCTTATTGCTTCAGGAAAAACAAACATTTTTGAAAATCCTTTATACTACTTAAATGCAAAAGAGTAACATGAGTTAATTAGAATTTATCTACAGATTCACCAACATGGTAGTCTCTAGTTTCAAGCATTAAAATGGATTCGGTTCATCAGATTTGAAGTTTATGGAAGGTTTTTAGTCATATTGAGAGGCATTTAGGAGTTCCATAACCTGAATAGCTTTCGAGAGCTACCCTACTCCGTATTTACCGAACTATATTCCTAAGGGGATCACTGGATTCTGAAATAGCTTATTAGAAATGTAGTTGACTGTAGCACAGCATTTTGTCCGTTTGGATTTGTCAGTCAATATCAGTTCCCTTCAAGTTACAACACTATCTAGTAATGAAGACCAGATAAATGTATACACCCACGGGAGGCTATCAGCTGACATAAATTATCGGACGAGTTAGTATTTCTACCGGAAGGTGTGTAGTTAATGATGTCGGTAGTCACTGTTCAGTTCTGCATTGGAGTTTTCCTTGATTAAAGTAAAAAGTAGCAGACATCGTTGGGGGAGACTTCATTAAATTGTAGAATGTAGTGTTACTCTGGTCATTATCGTTTATGAAATATGTGATTCCAAAGAATATATGGAAGATCAACATACCACTGGATATCGTTCAAATGAGAAACCCTCCACACCTGATATCTGTCACCTACCTGGCACCTACAGCGAAATAGCATGATAACTGACCATCCAGAAAGTGATAAACGAAGCAGAATAAGTCAGTCTCATGTCTCTAGATAATCTCACATGTTGAACTTCACTAGGCACATCACCAGTCAATTAGAGGCTTCAGGGGTAACTTTTTAGTTTTCGCCTTATCCTTCACCATGATCATGTGTTTCCCTACAAATCCACTACGATAGCCAATTCGAATCAGCTCACTGTGCATGTATACACAAATTCATTTTCAAAAAAATCATCGGCACACATTCTGGTTGCCTTAATCATGACGTATCTGACCAAACTGATTCTGTGATTGATGAGTAGGAAATTGATGTTTGTGAATAGTGTGTTCCAAAGAGTCAGTATATCTACAGATATCTCTTCATCGAACCATCTTTTCTTCACAAATGAAAGTGATTTATCAGTATCTCTCTCTTGATCTCAACTTGATCTTCCATTTATATGAGTCTAGACTGAAGCCTGCCTCCATAATCAATCCATCAAGCGCGCTATTGACAGAATATCTGCTATCAGCATATTCGATCTCTTCTCCTACTTGTTCTTTGTTCATCAAAGTCTTAACACACCGTAGTAACTTGACGAGAATCACAGACCAAACAGACCACTTGGTATAAAACTGGTGTATCCAGCATGGCTATATTTCACGTATTTGCTTGAATTTTCTCATGTATATTGATGGCTTTGATGCTAGAATACTCGCCATCATCAGTCTACATCGTCTTCGTCCACATTGGATCTCCAGTCAACGCATCCCTAAACCCCGCAGAATGTTCTAACTGATAGACATTCCGGAAATTAAAGAGGGTTGACCGTGAAGTCAGTGATCCCAATGAGGAAAAATTACACTTCAGCCTCTACTGGATCTTCAAAGATTAAAGCTTCCAGGTTTATGTTCCACTCGTAATGCAAAGGAATGTACGTCATCACATATTCAAGTGAATTTTAGTGGTTCGATATTTTCTCGAGCTCTGTAAATTTGATCAAATGGACTATGCACCATTCTGATAATCTAAAATCGTATGATTTATGTTGATTATCAGAAGTGACTCAGAGAATGAATAAATCAGACCATAGTTCGAATATTAAAGTTTATAACAAAAGGATAATAACAATTATAACAATAAAAAATTATGATCTGAATATATTGGAAAGAGAAAAAAATGTATATTAAAATAGCTTAAAGTGGATGAGATTCATCAAACTTTATGGAACTAACTTACTGTGATTAAGCAACATAGACAGTTACTCAATGCTTTAAGATGAAATGTGCTAACAGTGTTCAGCTAGTACTGTGGACTTCCCCTCCTTTAATGTTTGCTACGATTTGATCGAACTATATTACGAGTTTGACCATGGATTGATATCATTTAGAGAGTCACTGAAACCAGTGGGGAGTACTGGACAGATAGATCGTCCCCCTAATTTGGGACTAGTAGACAGTACGCATTCACTTGAGACCCAAATCATGATCTTCTAATCACAAGGCGATCTACTTCGGAGACCACTCAGCCACTGGTGTCCAACTTCTTAATACCCAGTCAATGAATTCTTACCTCTTACAGTTTGTGATTTTAGAGTGACTGGCACCAACCAAAGCCATCGGTGGAGAATACTCCTTCTCACCTTTTTCATGATGAACACATCTCATTAAGACTTTTCACTTGAACTCTAGTCAACTTCGTACTGCAGCCAGATAGTCACTACCGACCATCAAACTAATTTTACAGAGTTATCTTGTGGAAATTCGATTTGTTTCTGGTATGACTGCGGATTGATCGCGTCCAGATAACAACTGAAGAAAGGGTGGTCAATTAGAAGTCGGATTCTTGTGGTTGAATGGTCTAAGAGCTTTCCTTCTCACTGTATCGTTGTGAGTTTTAACCGTGACGGTAGATGTGCACTTAAGATGACTCAGACTAAGTCGAAGCAGCTGTCCAGTACTCCAATATTCGCTTCCAATCGTTCTCTAAATAATATCAGTTCGTCATCAAATATGGAAAAAATCAAATCCATACCAACCAACACTCAAACGTATTATCAGATGTTGACTATCAATGTTTGCAAACATTCATTATTCAAACCGAGCAATTCCCCATCATCAGTAGATACTGATACCAAGCTATGATACAGGCTACTTTATCCTGTCTTATACTAAGTTACCTGTAGAATAATCACGGATTAGTTTCTGTCACATAAATTAGCATAAATTACAATAAAATTGCCTTCTCAATATTTTGGTTCATTCTAAATGTCTACTTTTCATTTAATAATAATGGAATTTATCGATAAAAGGATGGTTTATCTGTGAACTCACTACGAGGTCAGTTGCCTATAGATTTCTCCGTGTCAAAACTCAAAAACACGTACTTGAATGAAATGGTTGACAGCTTAGGAGTTTACATGGATTCTACTTATGTTATCGCCAATGATGAAGAGAATTCGAAAGATATCTTGGATATTCAACTGACAAGATGTGAAGATGATGGGACGCCAAGATTATCTTCCTACAGAATGCCGACATGGCACGAACAACTCACTAACTTTCATATTTGCCTACATCTATACTCAAAACGAATCCTAATACGTTCACTTAGCTATAAAATCTGAGGCATTTCCACACCTAACACAATGGAAGAACAGCTGAACACTCTGAAAAGAATCCTCCTCGAAAATAGTCACCCAGAACTTCTAATTACAGAATCCATGTAGGCGAAATCTCTAAGACCACGCACACAGTCTGCTCTTGACAGCTTCTCCACTTCAATCTACAATTCAATGGAGACTCGTTGGCAGAAATACTGGGAAACCACCTGTCCTGCTTATTGATTGAAAAAAGCCTTCTTCGCAGTTGATACTTTACTGATTTTATCCACGAGATCGATCACTTGTATGAACGTGAAGTATAAGCTTCCACTGCTGACTAGTTACATAAATGTGTGTCTATCAGTTTAGATTTCATATTTATTGGTTGAGGATAGAAGGCTTGCAGCCTATGTTAATCCTTTTCTAGTAGATTTCTCTGGTTGTCCAAACCCTTCTTGAACGAATCAGTTGAGGTTGCAGACACCACTTCTTCTGGGAGTCGGTTCCAAGAGTTCATGACTCGATGTGAGAACCAGTACTCAACAGCAATATGATTTCTCCTTGGCTTTTGAACTCTCCTGCTATGTCCTCTAAGGTGTTCCGACCTGGTGGGAAGGAAAAGAGAGAATAGGTCAGGTCCGTAGTCATTATTTAAAATTTTAAACATTGCGATTAAATCTCCTCTCTGCCTACGGTATGACAGTGAGAAGAGATTTAAACTATCTAGTCTTTCCTCATATGATAAGTTAGCTATGCCGTGAACCATACGTGTTGCCTTCCTTTGAACACTTTCTAGAATGTGTGAATCCCCTTTTAGACACGGACTGGCGGCCTGGATGCAATTTTCCAGTCTTGACCTAACCAGAGATGTGTATAAGGAGGTGAACATATCTCTGGTAATTCTTGTAAAGGCTCTGCGAATCGCCCATAAGGACCTGAAACTACGTGCAGCCACCGCGCGACAGTGTGCTGTAGTTTTTAAGTCGTGGCTAACTATGACACCTAAGTCCAAGTGAGTCTGAACTGATGGAAGTGTTATTCCCTCTAGTTCGTAGGAGCTCGTGCTTGCTTGTCCAATGCGCATGGTTGCATATTTTGCCACATTGATCGGGAGCATCCATTCAACAGACCACTCCGACAGTTTGTTGAGGTCGTCTTGCAAGGTGGACGTATCACTGTTGCCCTTCAGCTCCCTCCAAATTTTTAAGTCATCTGCGTATAGGACCATAGGGGAGTCGGTGAGCAGAGGTAACTCATTGATATACAGAATAAAAAGGAGAGGACCGAGAACCGTGCCTTGTGGCACTCCGCTACTTACTGCTGTCCAGGAGGAGAGTTTTGAGTTGATCCTAACCCTCTGCCTCCTATCTATGAGGAATTCCCTGAGCCAGTCTAGTAGTCTGCCTTTGATACCAAGACTTTCCAATTTCATGAGTAGTCTTTTGTGAGGTACTTTATCAAAGGCTCCACTGAAGTCTATGAAGACGACGTCAACGGGTCTTCTGTTATCCTTTGATTTGACCCAGCTTTCTCTTGCAGTCAGGAGATTTGACAGGCATGAGAGGTTCCTCCGGAAGCCATGCTGTGCTCCAGATAACAAGCTGCTATTTTCCAGATAAGCCATGATGCTTTTCTTGATAATTCTTTCCAGTGTCTTGATTAAAGTGCTGGTGAGACTGATAGGCCTGTAATTTGAAGGGCTTTGTCTTGATCCTCCTTTGTGGATGGGGGTTACTATGGCGTCTTTCCAATCACGTGGCAACACTCCATTTTGGAGAGATAGCTTGAAGATCGTGGTCAAGGGGCCGGCTATGTGGGCTGATAGCTCCTTGAGAAGCCTTGGATGAAGACTGTCAGGACCCATTGATTTTCCTGCATCTAGTTTCATTAAGAAGTTGAGCACGATGCCTTGGTCGATGTCAACGGAATCTATCCCATGTTCTTCTGATGCAGCCAGAGCTGATCCTATAGGCAGTGATGACTCCTGAGTGAAGACTTGGGAGAAGTAGTTTGCCATTGCTTCTGCTTTTTCTTGATCTTCTTCGATTGTATCTTTGTCAATAATCAGGTTTGGGACACCATTGGGTGTTTTATTCCTGAAATTCAAGTACGAGAAAATTTTCTTAGGTTGTGCCTTTGCATTTTGACCTATTCTGTGTACGCTGTGTATAGTAATGCCTGATACTGTTTGTGGCAGTAGCTTGTTTAAAAGGGGCTTGACCAAGTTAAGGTCATGCTCGAATTTGGTCTTAGGGTCGAGAGCCAGTGACTCCTCCACTTTGTGGAGAATGAGAGACCTATCAGAGAAATCGGGTTTGCTTTCCGTGACTTTCTTGCCCTGAGGCGTAAGTGTGTTTCTATCCTTCTTGGGCGGTGTGGCCGAAGTGTTATCCTTATCTCGCTTTTTGCGAGAGACTACGGTGCGCCATTCATTGGCGTCCTCCTCGCTAATCTTAGTGGGGTTCATCTGTCTGCTGCTCACCGGTGTGGATGAGGCTTGTTCCGCCAGTCCCTGGGCGACTGGAGCTGCAGGTTTTCGACCTCTATTACGCCTCTTCTTCACGGCAGTCTTTCCATTACTGTCACTGGAGGGCTCATCCAGTATCATGGGGGCGACCTGGGTGTCTGTAATATGGTGGGTGTTCTTCTGTGCTGTAGAGCACTCACTTATTGGCAAGGTCGCATCTGGGACATGTGGTGTTTTGTCAATGACACTAGTCACGTCATCGCTATCTGAGCAATAGTCGGTATTCTTCTGTGGTGGAGGACGCTTGCAGTCCATGAGCTTTAAAGCCCCACTAAGAGTAGCTATGGCTTCTGTAATACGGAGTTTAGTTGTACTACAGCAGTCGTTGCATAACCAGTTCGCTAGAGGTTTGCAGCAGCGTTTGTATGCTGCTGGAGTAAGGTTCGTGCACATACTGTGAAACCATCTCTTGCAGTTATCACACTGCATTCCCTCATCCACTGGAAACTGGCACATAGCCCTTCCGCAGCGGTTTCTTTTAATAGGCATTTTATTTAAAACGAACCAGGAAAAGTTAAATACAACTTCAAATATATATATATATATACAACCTTTGTAAATCAGTGATAAAAGCTAATGAGTGCACAAAGATAGATATATGTAGCTATTATGTTATAAGAACACTTCCTATAATTAATAGACTCAGATCTGAAACGTAAACTAACTTCGACCAGAATAAACTGATTTAAAGTTAAATCTGTGGACTTTTGAAGCGTATAACACAACAAAATCCAATTATAAACAAGAGCGTGAAAATTAACTCCCTTTTCAAAGTTCGCGCGGTAATTGCCCATGTGCAGCTAAGTATGTTGGTCGTATCCAGAGTTTGCTCTCCAACCTTTTCATCGGACACTTGCCATCACGGTTCTGTAAAAGAGAAGGATAATCCCCCCAATTCATGCACTTCTCACCTGGAAAATTCATTTGTATATGTTCACCGAGCTAACCCACAAAACAACTTCTGAGTCATCTACAGAACATGCAGGAATGTTGGTAAATGAGAAATTCTTCGGTGAACGACTTTTCTTATTTTGTAAATATTTTGCATTCTATTAAATGTCTGTGTGAATCACCCTTCAGTGGTGTATGAGCGAAAGAGATTGAATATATTAAGATTCCAGATGGGACTAAAGTATTCATGCCTCAAATTAAAGAAAAGTTGAATTATGAGATCCATAAATATATGTTTACAACAGGAACTGAATAAGGGATAAGTGGACCAAGAGCTCAACTTCCGAAAATCAAGTCACATGACCTGATGTGGCTGTACCTAGTAAAGTTCAAGCAGTCAGATAGCATCATTATTCTTCACAAACCTGGTACAAGATATTGTCAACTCTATGGCAGCAGAAGTGGTTGTCGATTAACACATCAATTTTCAGAATAACTTAGGCTTGTAAAATAAAATACAATCAGTATCAGGTTCCTTTCAACACTCGGGGATTAATATGTATGTCTTCCCAGATTCTGGCTATGCGAGGAATTTGCCCGAAGTTCTGAGGAGAAGTGATGACCAGCAGAATTCAGCAAGTTGGATGTGGGTACGAATATTCACCAACGACGCTGTCGAGCACTGAGAATTGGCAGAAGTCAGGAAATAATGTGTGGCTGGATTCCCCCGCCAGTGTCTGTGTGGTCTTTTAATATAAAGGTTCACCATTCTATTATTGGCGGAGTCGTGAAAGCGTACTACGGAATAGTTCACAGCAAGGACGAAACAGCTGTCCACGACTCCTTGGTTTTCAGCCACTAGCCAACTAAAATCACTTTGTAATCAATCTTGAAATTAATCAAATCGCAGCAAACCAACACCTGAAAATTCCTCCATATTGTAGAGGAGATTGTGGTTTGTCACTTCCAGTCCACTGTTCCTTTAGTGAATGAATTATGGTATCTTCTGTCTGTCATACTGCACTATGTCTTCATTCCTCTGAAATGTTTCACTTACCGGCACAACGTATTTCTCTAGCGTCTCTGGGCCTGTTTTCAGTGCCTCAGGAGGATTTCCATCTGATCCTACCGACTCCCCGGCTGACTTTCAGTATCGCGATTGTACTGAAGACTTCTACTTTCGTTGTAGGATTGATGCCAACAGTTGATGGTATTCCCGGTCAACTATTTAGTGATTGTGGATTGAAGAGTCCTTCGAAGGGATGAACCCACTGTTTTCTCAGCCTCCTCTTCTTCGTGATTATGTTCCCTTGACCATCTATTTTCGGTTTCATCATATGTGTTCATCTCATCCCGGATAGAGACGTTATTATCTGATATAATGTTCTAAGGACTGTGTCGCATGTGATATGTTCTGATTCATTTGCCATCGTCTTTTATCTCTCTTGGGATTCTACCTCAATTCTTTATTCATTGCAGTGTACAATGAACTTAGCTACTCCTTTATTTTCACCATTCGTGTACTGAGTCGTCTTTTGTCTCACCATCCTCCTCTATTTTATTAGCTTCCAAGTGTCCGTAGAGAGCTATTCCTTGTCTCGTATGTTCTCTTGTCAATAAACCTCCATGTACGTTTCCTCCAACGTCACATGCAGAGAGTTCCAATGTTCTTACACGCAGTGTTTTCTCATTGATGCCACGTAGTGTCTCTGACTTTTCTCCGATGGCTGCAGCATATGCATCTTTTGTAGTTTCCTTCTAATAATACTCCGGAAACGCCTTCTCCTTTGAAACGCAATCACATAGATGAATCAACAACTTCCATGGATTTTTATTCAACACATATTTGTATATTACGGCAAATTTCTGACTTAATTTTGTAAACACTTTCCAATCCTCCGGATCGCTTATGAAATCATGTGTTTAGTTGTTTATTAAGGTCAAACTGCCTACACCATGGAAGATGACTCCTCCTTGAAATAACTGAAATATGAAGAGTTTTAGTGTTGCGTTACCTCAGGGCTGTGTGAAGAACTGCCTAGCGTTTATCACACATATGTTGGTATGAATATCTTACTTATATTGCATCCCTGTCCGCCAACGATAAGACTTCGCCATCAAACCCATCACAATAGTGTGAGCATCTTAGGCGAAGACAGTTTCCGCTCTTAGTCTAGCTTCCATCCAGATGACATTTTTAGCATGTTAAGTCCCTCAGAAACATTCGTTTCAGCCAGAGTAAGTAATTCATTGGACCAATCATCAAGTCAAGATAGCACCTATCGCCTCGATCTTCCTACGTAATAATATGATTTGGTTTGTGAATAAGTGGTACTCATAGATTTCGTGTTCAAATTACTTTAGCAGTTTATTAATACTGCCTTACAACTCTGACCACTGTGTATGTTTACCTAAGCGTTGACCACTTAAACTTATCTTAAGTGTTCAATATCAAAAAAAACTTTAATCTTTAAAAGTACATATAGTTAACAGAAAATAAATTAACAAATTAATGATAGCGCTGTTTGCATTCACGACGGGCTAATCAAAGGTCAATCTGAAGTCAAATATATATGTGCTATGGATGAGCCGAATAGATACTGTTAGCTGATCGCCACCACATAGGTGTACACTGTTTACATTTTTACACATTCAAGTGAGTAAACCTTGAGTAATTTCTCTACTGAAATCGAATTTATCTACTGTAATACTAAGATTATATCTTGATATCTTTGACAAATGATTTCCACTTATATAACGGCTCCTCTGAGAACGATAGGTAACTTCTTCTCATGAATTTCATTGTGAACAAACTATCTGTCGTGGATTGAAAATATAAGTTGATTAACGGAAAGCGTGGAGTAACAATCTCACTGTTGTATGCTAGTTGTGAAAAGCGTCAAACGTAATTTTCAGAATAGTTCATTACTCACCAGAACCCTTATATTCTCAGTAGGAAATTAGCCGGATAGTTGAAGAATTCATGGTGTCTAGCTGGCCACGGAAGGAGTTCAGTTGTTAACCATTCATTTCAAGATGGATTCCGTTGAGTTTATCAGTATGATTATCATCGCTCTACTCAAATTCTCCTCGATTATATTTGATTCTATTGATCCACATTGTTTTAAATGTCTATCTATAACAGACAGTTAATTGTGTAATTGTAGTAAGCCTGATGAGAATTTACCGAAAATGCGCATTTGCCTACTTGAATGGTGTTTTATGTTTGTTTCATATGTAACTTTTGATTTGTTGTAAATGCTCTGTTTAAACTTGACATCACGCTTTCCTTATAATTGGTGTTGTTAAAATATCCACGAAAACTTGTGCAATTTTAAACAAGTCAGTATTGGTGATAATATCCATAAGGTTATAATAATGATGTTTAAATAGAATCACTAACTGATTAGCAGTTTCAGCAAAAGTAAACACTCCACTCAACATCCACCGTATGATTTCGATCCCTAGTTGTGTTTGATATCAATCTGTGTGGTCATTATATGAGTAGCATTCAAAGCCCCAGTCTCTGGATTGCTATCCGAAGGTCACTAGTTCGAATCCTCCTAGGATTCATCACGTCAGTGTCATTTCGCTATTCCATATCTATTCCAGACAGTCTCGTCGAACATTCTAAGCATATTTGCACATTCGCACATACTACTAATTTTTTGAAATGAGTAGTTGGATAGCACTCATATCATCAATCAGTAGTGGTCGGTTGTCACACTGAAAGGATCTAAATTTTGAATGGCTGTTTAGCTCTTTGGAGGTCAAGCTCATCAATGGTGTATCCGGTCGGACTGAGATCAGGAAGTTGTATCACTTGGAAAACCAATTAAACACTGGTTATGAACTTAGTTGAACTTGAAGGTTTCACCCAGAAGATGGAGGTTATGAAGACTGTCAACCTACCACCACCACCAACACCACTAATAACAACAACAGCATTCACTGTCATGGCCAACGGGAGAAAGATGAAAGAGGTCATTTCCTTCACTATCTAGTCAGTCAGCTTCCTTTCAACTACAGGCGACAGTAGGTATGTGGACATCTAAACCGGAATCGGAAAGTCAAAAGAGAGAAACCATCACTCAGTTTGGAAATATTCGGGTTCTCAACACTAAAGTCAACTCGGTCAGTTCTCTTATGTGTGTGGATCGAAAACTTGGTTAGCGCGTCACGAAAAGCACACCTACCAGCCATGGTCTACAGAATTTTATCAACGGCCGCCTCAGTCGCTGCTGGCTCCACACTGAAGATGAGATGGCAAGAAAGAATAGACACTCAAAATCTTTGGTAACGAATCGATAAAGAACGTTTCATCCAACAATTATGACACAGAAAATGTAGATGGATTGGAAACACTGTGAGGAGAATGTCGGAGGACATCGCCCATCATGCTATTAATCGAGTGGAACCTAATCGCGGAAAGATGAGTTAGGTGACCTGTTGTGACATGGAGGAGATCGTATCGGGAGATAAGAGACTATGGGCAATCGTGAGGTCAGAAGAAGATGACAAATTGGAGATGTGTTATTGAAGCCGTATTGTAGCAGCAGAAGACAAGACACAGAAGCCAATGTATATTTCAATTGATTGAACCACTATTGATATATAAGCAGTCTTATATTCTTTAATTAATCATTGAGTGTCTGATTTTGCTTTCATGAAACGGCGTGAAATAGAATGTTCAGATATATGTATCATTCTTTTGATAACTCAGTATTCAACTGAGGGAATATGTGAGAATGATATTCCTTTGGAACACACTGTCTGCATCACACCACAGTATTTCTCGCTTGAAAGCCTAGGGAAAATCAACAATATTAAAAGCTTTGTAAGTCCAGCTGGTGTCGCCTAGCGAAGTTACTCAAAAATGGTCGTAAGATTTTTGTGACTAAGCTAATTATTATTTCCTGATGATAATGTAACTAAATCATGACGGTATTTCTGTTCGTTAAGCAACTGTTACTACTGTGGTCCGAGATATAACTTCTATCAATCTTAAGCTCCATCTACAATGAAAGACGAAACGAAGTTAGTGGTTGTTTTGTATAATATGCCCCAAAGGATCGGTAAACAAACAATCGTCTTCCTGATTGAGCTGGTGGATTTCAGTGCCAGCCACGTTTAATCCTTCCTGAATCATCATTATCATTATTCAGAATTCTCCGAGGTTCCTTCTCTGCATTCAAATATTACTTGCTGATGATAATTTAAATTCCTTATGGTTGGTGTTGTCATCATTTCATGCATGTTTGTGATGTGTAGGATGTAGACTAGCCATTTACCATCCCGTTACGACTAGTGATCACGCTGGAATTTTCAATGAGAATATTGGGATTAAGCGTTGTGCCAGTAACCGTCCCCTGACCATTTTGAACACCAGTCCAACCACTGTCTCCAATATCTATACAATTATTTTCATATTTCCGTACTCATTTGTGGATAGAATTAATTGTAAAAGTGTAGCATTTGGGAGTCTCAGAGAAGATATACAAAGTTATCGTGATATTAACCAATTTCAAAAGTAATGCCTTCTACACTGAAAGCTGTCAAAAACGCACCCAAGTCCTTTAAAACGTTTATCAGACGACTAAACAAATTGAACATTGTACATTTAACGTCGGTATCTTTGAAAGTGTGTTAAAGTTTGACACTTTCTGTCTTTTATTTTCCCACTTGTCATTTCAGAGAAATGTTCAAATCCCTAATCTCCTTCTGCACAATAAGCTTCACAATCCTATTAGTATTGTTGTTATGTGAAGAAAGTCGTGGAGATACACCAGCGAACTGTTCTTATTCGGATGCAATTGGTCAATGGGTGTTTTATGTAGGCGATTACAAGTCGAAATGCCCCAGTAAATGTGAGTACTATTCTTATGATGACTACTGTTCTCCTCTTGTATAATCATACTAATTTTCTACTTGTCAATTGTAGTTAAGCCTAAAAGGGTTGTGACTATGAAGATACAATATCCAGATATTGTGACTGATTCTTATGGGAATATGGGGAAATGGACTCTGATATATAATCAAGTAAAGTTCTCATATATGTATATGCATGTGTAATACACGATCTGTATTCATTTGTGACATAAAGGGCTTTGAAATTATTATCAATCATAGAAAATGGTTAGTTATGTTTCACTATGAGAAGAAATCGAAGTTTAATTGTCATAAATCGATGCCTATGTGGACACATGACACGTTAATCCGTCAATGGTATTGTTTCACTGCTTCGAAACTTGGTGAGACTCAAAGGTGAGTATTATTAATATTACTGATTTGAATGTGCGTTTGTGCGTGTTTGTATGCCCGCATGCATGCATGCATTTCTTCTGATGTTAGTTGACTCACATGCACTTTTGGAAATTTGGTGTTTATAGAGGTTTTAATAAATTTCCAAATAGAACCAGTATCACTCAGATAGTTACTGAAAGTCGACGTATATGTCATGTAGTTTGAAGATACTGCGTTCAATCTGTGGTTGGATCATCAGTGTGCACTGACGACAAGTGGCGAAGTGAAACGAAGAGTGGTATCCACTGCTCGTTGGATTTGATTTGGTTTCTGTTGAACTACTTGTAAGATCATGATATCTGACGATTCTGAGGGGACGAAGAAGAAAGTCTAAAACAGCAGTTATTGAATCATCTATCCAACTTTGTGAACTACGAAATGCACAAAACAAAGGCATATCTTCCATACATTGATTCGCCTTCTGTGAATTCAAATTAAGCAAGAATGACTTTGTTTGTGTAAAATGAGATGGTACCATCTTTTATTTCGTTGCCTAATCATCATCAGTTGATGCTAGCCTATAAAATATTATTAGGTGTGTATGTAGAATAATTTCAACACTCTTGTAAATATTACATGGTGTTAGCCGATAGGAGGCTTCAGACTCAATAAACAGTGCTCAGACAACTACACTTATATAGTCTTCACCCTCAGAGTTCAATTTCAAACAAAGTTTGCCAAAGCATCCTCTATCAGATGCCTGAAATCTGACTTACGTGTTTGGAGAGAAGCAATTATTAGCCTTATCTATTCCTGGTAACTGGATGTCTCTACTCTCTCTCTCTCGCGATCTCCTTCATTCGATTACATAATGTCTGGATATAACATCTCTTTCATTTATACACTGAGACTTTACTTGTCTCTTCATTCTATGAGTTGAACTGGATCCACCGAACTGCTACTAAATGTTTTACCTACACATCGTCTTTCTCACCTCACGTCTTTATTACATAACTCCATAAACATTGCAAGCAAACATTTATTTTTGTCGGGACTTGCATTGTTCACTAGGTTTAGTGCCTCCTGCGATTCACTGACACCATGTAGTATTTGGAAGTATGTTGAAATTGTTCTGCACATATACTCAATAATTTGGTTAGTCTTTAGGTAGCTGATAACGAGTAGGCAACCAAACGGATGATGGTGGCATCTTATTCTACACAAACCTCTGTTGTTCTTTCTTTATTCAAAGGCATATCCACCAGTGTAAGCCGGCCACTTCAGTTACAGAAGTTGTTAACTGGAAATTTATTAACTGAGTGAAACTCCCCTTTAAATTAAAGCGAACTTTCATAAATTGTAAGTATGCTGCGTGGGACATTTCAACACAGTTCAAAAAATATGATTTGATTTCTATTACTCCATTATGGATAAGATTTTATTTTGATAAATCACACAGTGTTGTACAGTTATATGAACTGATGACGTTTCGAGCACAAACTATTGATCAATATCATATCAAGTTGATTTCTATTAGGTTTACTGTTACGTGTAAGACTGTCTCATTCAAAGCGGAGGTGGAGGCTCGGTTGTGAGTGCTTTTGTTGCTCGCCTGTGAACTGATGAGAATTTGAAATCTCTGAACAGCTCTGTCAGTCGACGTCACGATTGCTTGACTATCACAACGCAGATGCACGTTCAATCGAATTGGTTGGACAGAATTATCTCTCTGAACTGAGTCGAACCGCATGAACACCTTGTCACATTCGTCTCAAACCAGGAGAACGGTCGTCTGGTGTCTAGATCGCTTGCATCTGGTTAGCGAGCACTACTGATTGGTGTGAATGATATCCGACTACTCACGTCAGTCAATCGCTTTCTTGATCACCTACTAAAGTACGCAACAGATCCCAAACTGTAATCTGAACAATTTGGCTTTCACTTTGACCTGTGTAAATTACAATTCGTGAATTTATTTGCGAGTTTCAACTCAAATGTGGTTCTGATTTCGTAGTGGTTTATTCTAATCGACACCTGAGTGTGAGTGCATGAGCTTTAGTCAAACCAACAGAATAAGTCTCTCATTTCAGTAAAACATGTTGTCATTTAGAGTCTCCCTTCGATTTTCAGCCAACTGAATTACACACTGTCTGGAGAAGAAATTGACGAAAACAGAATGTTCACAGTTGATCCTACCCTTGTGGATGAAATCAATAGACAACAGAACTCTTGGAGAGCGAAAATGTATCCAGAATACTTGAGCTATACAATTGGAGAAATGAGACGTCGAGTTGGTGGCGCAGCGTCTGTGTATTCAAGGTAATGAAGGTTATAATTTTCCAATAAATATTCAGAATCTTGATACGTTTACTACCATAGTAAATTAAAAATTCTAAGAGGAGCTATAAGATAGCGCATTATTCTTAAAAGTGGCACAGCTAAGCATTGTTGTATATAAGGCTCTTTCGCCGTCTCTCAGGTAGGTGATATTGATTGACAAACCTCGTTAACCGATCTGCATTTGTAAAGATTTAATGACAAGTCTACACGCGTCTCGTGGTAATACAATGCAGTTGTCTTGTTATGAATGTCACACTGCCGAAATCTCTGTGATTTCAGCAATCAGCCATACTGTTTATTTTAAATTCAGTTCTGATTGCCCTATCGACTAGTTGGACCAAAATTTCCAGCCACTATTGACATGTTGACACCTACTTTTGAAGCTCCAATGATGTCAATGAAATCAAGTTGAAGTTATTTGGTGGATGATAACTACCAGTCGAATCTAGGATGCGCTTTTCGTCCTATTCGAGACTTGTCATATGGATGTACCTGCACTTTTCAGTGAGTGACGATGCTGCGAATGAGTGGATAGCGCTTTGGTGTTTTAAAAGACGGATTCTGAGTTCAAGAATTAGTGATGTTGGTTTGGATCTTGATGGCGATATCAGTTTCATCAGGATTATTGATATGCTTTAGAGACGACAGGGAAAGGTTACGAAGCTCAAAATGGATAGCCTCTCCCACTGATTGACTCCTTGTAAAGTCTACTAGGGGGCGCGGACAGTATATTATATCCGACTATGAATAAGTGATCATTTCTACCGAACAATGGGGTAATCAAGTGAATCATCTGCTTCTCTACCTAAACGTTTTATAACTGCCTCATTAGAAGTTTCTAATATACGAAAAAGCGCCTACTATTACTTATAGTTCGCTTGGGTTGTTCTAAGTTGAACTTAAAACTTAATAAGGACATCTATACTTCGATCTGCTGTTTGCGGTTCTCCTAAGCTGATCACATAACTGTTGATAGGCTGTCGTCTCCTCTTCAAACAATCTCCTCCATGTCACAACAGGCAGCCCAACTTGTCGTTTCGCATTCAGGTTCCACTCGAGCGATTTCCTGACACGTGATGTTAACCAGTGGTCTCTTCAGCATGCGTCCAACGCATCTATATTCTCTTCGATGTATTTTTGGTTAGTAGGTCCTTGACCGCCTCGTTCCCATAGTTTCTTGTTGATAATTGTTTCTGGCTGCCTATCCGACGATGGGGCAGTCATCGGTAAAAGTCTGTAGCTCACTGTCGAAAATGCTTTCCGTGATGCGGTGCTCAAGTTTTGGATCCATATAACGGGAACTAACTGACTCTACATTAGTGCTGAATATCTGAATTTGGTCATTTATGCTACATAGTGCAGAAAACTACCGAACTATAGTTGATACGATCACAGTTATGATACACGTGTCGAAATATATGATAAGAAAATTCACACTAAAGTTAGCACTGAAGATGTTATTCAGAAGGACGATAAAAACTTAAAGAACACAACAACAGCAGCGAAAACACCTAGCGGAGTCGTTAATCATCCCGGCTACTTCGCATCTGAATATGGTTAATTTATCCTAAAATTCGATTTAATTTCCTCTCTCTAGAATACTTTACAATCCTTCTAGAAGTTCATTTACTAATATAACGCCCATACCTACTATATATATCTATACATACAAAGAAATCTTTCTTCTCCCTCTGATAGTTTTCTTTGCTTGATTTCGTTGTGCTCTGGCCATGTTCAGTTGTTGTCTTATCGAGTGAGTCTATTGTTATTCATATGCTGCTAGGAATGACATCCTCTGACTTCACTCAGCTATGCGTCACTTTGTAGTTTAGTCCTTTCTCTAGGATATTTATTCCACTAGAGCTGAGAGGGTGGATTTGCTTGTTTTCGACTATTTCTGATAATAATTTCAAGTCATTATTACAGTTTCGCATTGTTGTGGAATTATCCAGCCCACTGACAGCTGTCCTTCCAACGGTCTGCCAAGGGAAAATGAAGATTTCCTTGGATGCTACAGCGCATAGTATTTCCTGAAGAACTTTGTAGGTGATAAATTTTCTGAACATTATTTTTTTATTACTTCAATAATGCAAAAAGCGTACTGTCTACTATTGTTTCCAGCACTTTCATATCATATGACAAACTCTAAAGACTAGTAACAAATTACCTCTCATGTCTCTTCTTTTGAAACACGAGAGAAGGGTCACTTTAATGACTCCTGCAGTACTCCCAATCTAAGGATCAGAGATTCTATTCTTCCACTCTAGATATGATCTTCAGAAGGTTATCACACTCACACAAAGCAACGTGGCCGTTTAATTTTAAATGTAAAGAAAGTGATGGTTAAAATATCCTTGACGAACGTTTCAGATTTTATAGAAGAAAACTTTCCACCACCTATGAAGATGTCGACAGCCAAGATTCACTTCCATAAACATCCCAGTTCAATGTGATGCCTCCCAGATGTTGATAATAAAAAGTTCTAAATACAGTAATAAAAGTAGTTACTCATCGAAACATCCTCTCTTGTGTTGTTTTCATAATCTGATTAATAGAATGCAAACATTGACAATGGATATAATGCAGAGTATTAGTTCATTTGTCTTAAATATGATGAGTCACATAGTTCTAAATGACCTCCTTTTGTAGATCACTGGGTCAATGATAGAATGATCGTCGGTTAGACGGGAAGTTCAAGTCTGACACATACCTTAACAAATTTCCTAACCTATGGTATACCCAGTAGGTAGGGGGGTAGGTTGAGTCTGATGCTAACAATGTCACTCCACATAGAGCGATGACACTGATTCTAAAAGTTTAAGAAACGCTTGAAGACCGTCGCTATTCTTAAAACTAAAGGAATGAAAAACAGAGTGAACTCCTCTAATACTTTTCTGTCATGTTTTCATACTTTTCCAAAATGTGAGAGATCAGTTAGAACAAAAGAGAAACATTCATCTTTTAAGTTCACACAGACTGGTTTCATATTGAACCCCACATTACGTTTGCTTTGAAGATTTAACAATCAATGCTTTTCATAAATGTTCTTTTTAAATGCTGAACATGCATTTTTCAGTAGTCAACTCATTTCCTCGCAATCAATAGCTAGCAGACTTTAATAATTACCATCTAACAACTACTCGGAATGGATTGTGACAATCAAGTAAGTCACCTAGCATCGTGGACTCACTGTAAAGTTGACTGATAGAATTCAGTCTGCGCAAAACACTAAGAACTACATGAATGATACTAATTACTTATCGCTTAGTGTTCAATCAGAGTATCCAATACGGTCCTACATGAAATCGTTCGTGAGCCCGAATACTTCAGTGGTAACGTCTGACTGTAGAATTGGTTGGCACAGTTCCGAATCTTAGATGGGAAATGTGCTCCTTGAATGTCGCATATGCATCCGCCTGACAGGTGAACATCAACAAACACGGAATCTAGGTTGAAGACTCCCTTTTGTTAACTACCTACAATTATCTAACAATAACAATTCAGAGAGTACCGTAATGGGGAGCTACCGGAAATGGTGGTGGTCACATTGCAAACCTTACTGATAGAATTCAGTCTGAACAGAAAGAAACACGAAGGGCTATGCGGATGATAGTGGTTCCAAAAGTGCTTCATAAATACTTCATGATTTATTATTATCATTATTAGTGACAGAATTGAACTCGTCGGTGGCACAGTGGTTAGGACTCTCGCCGACCATTCACATGGTCCGGGGTTCGAGCCCACGCCGGCGCACACCTGATATCTATGGTCGGCCTGCAAAATTTGGGCTACCGATATCCACGCTGAAAATTCCATACTTGTACCAAAAATACAGTGTGGAATCAAGCTGTAAATCAAAATCAAAAACAAAACAAAAACAAAACTCAATATCTGTAGAACAGTGATTTCAAACGGAAGATGGATAAACAGGTGACACTGTATTGCTCTGATGAAGTTATAGTGAACAAATCACCGACTGTATTCAACATAAATATATAGTTACCCTAAAGCTGTAAAATATTCAACCCTGGATTTCACTTTTCACACATTTTGACGAATTTTGTCCTCGTCAAGCTACTGGATGTCTGGCTTTGTCAAGATGAACGGCTGAGTATCAACAACTGATACTGAGAAACATTTATAGTTATTTTCAACACAATGCATCATAAAACTGTTAAAATTTCGTATTGGCAAGAAAAAACCACCGTATCTACAGCACAGAACTAATGGGATAAATTGTATGGTAATTCTTATGAAGGTTTTATTAATTTCTTTGTTATGCATATGCGGCTGAACTTTCAGTGGTTTACAACTTAAATCAACTACATCCCGGTAGATTTTGTCACTAATCACTGTTGTTTAGAGAACGATGGAACACCTGAGAGTATCGGACAACAGTTTCGTCCTAGTTTGCGTCTGTTCATCATCGGACGGCGACGATCCCACAAGAGATAGCACACAGTGTTTGAAAAATAAATTATTTCACCTAATGCAAGCTTCAGTGTGTAATAACTGTGAAATTTAATGTTCTTGAATTTTAAATTTCAGAGTATGAGGGTTTCTAGTGTAAACTATAGGGTACTATAAGACTGTGGTTTGGGTTACGATTCTCGGCCGACGAACTTCTAAACCACTGTTGTCAAAATTTCACACCTGCAGCCTGAGTTCATTCGTGCCACTCGGAATGCAAAGGAATAGTACTCAAATAGAGTTTGTGCTGTCATGTGTATTCAATGTATAGCACATATCTTACAGTATTCATTGTATATCACAGTAAATGAAACAATATAGAATTGAAGCCTTCATTTTCTGTCATTTCTCTTTCACTTCAGATCACCATCCATACATGCACCAAAGAAGTATCTGTCAGCGGAAATGATATCAGCTATTCAACATTTACCTCGTGAATTCGATTGGCTCAATCCACCTGAAGGTCTTCGTAATCCAGTGACACCTATTCGTGATCAAGGCAAATGTGGAAGTTGTTACGCGTTTGCATCCGCAGCTGCAGTTGAGTCTCGTTTACTTCTAGCTAGTAATTTTACCCTTCAACCTATTCTATCACCTCAAGATATCCTGGACTGTAGTCCGTATTCACAAGGTAAAATAAGAAGTCAACAATAATAATGCAAGAATATATATTCTTCGATAATTTATTTATTCCACCACTAGTATTATTACGATATTATTATTATCGTCACTGTTTCCTTGGGTCCCAATTGGAACATCGGACATCAACAGGACGCCTACATTTTGTCCTGTTCTTCGAGGTCTTCTTCGACTGGCTCCACAGTTTCCTATTGGCTTTCACTTGCACCTCTTGCGAATCTCCCACAGGTCACTGTTAGACACCAAACTCATCATTTCCCATTCAGATTCCAGTTGACCAGTGGCCTGACGCGAGATGTCACTCACCGGTCTCCTCACAGTATCCGACCCACCTCAATTTTCTTCTAAATATGTTTAGACCAGTAGGTCCTTGGTTCGATCGTTACTTATTTATAATGATGTGTGGCTGGCCATCTCATCCTCTATATGCAGCCAGCAAAGGGCATATCTGTTGATAAACTTTTCCAGTCGGCTGTATGAAATGCTTCCGGTGACGCGCTAGCCAAGTTTCTGACTCATATAGACGAAGTGACTGACTTGACAACGGTTAAAACGACGATGCCTGGCTAGGAAAGTGAAGTATGTGATGCCTTTCAAATTTCTCCCTTTGATAGTGATTGGTGCTTGTTGTCGTCATTGTTGGTTGGCTGTCTTCATCACTTCCGTCTTCTTCATGTTTCCCGTTCAGTGTCCAGTCTTTGTAGCTCCTGTCAGCTTACTGATTTTCGTCTGTTAGTCTTCGAGTTTATGTGACATGAGGTATAAATCATCCACGAAGTCTAGATTTCATCTCTTCTCGCTCCCGAGCACTGAGTGCCACATAATCCGGACCACCACAATCAGGAACATCGCCAGTGATATTTGGTTCACAGCCTGATTTACTCCTTACTCAATTCGCCGCATAAGGCTTCGCTGATATCGGCGTTGTGTATCATTTGACATGCGAAATTTTCGTGTAATTGTTGTTGTTTCAGGTTGATAAAGATTCGGTGCACTACGCTCCACTGTGTTGAAGTCGATTCCAGACGACTTCGCCATCAAAGCTGTCAAGGGCGATCAATAAATAAATAACTCAAATAGCTTAAATTCAAAGAAAATGATTTGATTAACGCAAGCTTAATTTGCCTCTTTTAGGTTGTGATGGTGGCTTTCCTTATTTAATTGCTGGTAAATATGCTGAAGACTTCGGCATGGTCACGGAGAAGTGTAATCCATATGCTGGAAAACAAAGAAGTCAGTGTAAAACAAGTAAACATTGTGAACGATATTACACAACCAACTATGCCTATCTTGGTGGTTATTATGGGGCAACAAATGAAGAAATCATGAAATTAGAATTAGTTCAGAATGGACCATTTCCTGTTGGATTTGAAGTGTACAATGATTTTATCTTTTACGAATCAGGTGTATATCGACACACAAAGATTGAAGTGAGTATTTGTCGAGTGTATAGAGAAGTGAAAGTAATGAGGAATATTTGCAGTTAACTTGTTGAATTCAAACTCGTTATGAATTTACACCAGTTAGTCTGTAGGGATTTGATATGTTCTAAATTTGATCAAGTTTGACTGAAACATTGAGAACCATGGAGTACTGGACAGCTACTTTATTTTGATTTGCACTCAACGGAATTGAGCACTCACCACACGGGTCTATTCAGCTACTGGAAACCAACTCACTGACTCATCCATGAATTCCAACTATTACGAATTCGTGATTTTAGGGCAGTCACCAGCCAATCAGTTTCATACTAGACCGGAACAGTTGTCCAATACTCTCTGATCTTCACTGGTTCGCTAACTGTTATTGATCCATTGACATACTTAAAATAAATCCAATCCGGACAAGTTAAAGTATAGCGAACCACCAGCGCAAAACTCATCAATGACCTTGAACGCATACTATTAGTTGGGTGACGCCATCTACCATTATTATAGCCGCACTACAAACAAATTGAACAACAACTTTCATCCCAATTTCGTTTTGTTTCATAATATGTTGATAGCTAGTTAAGGTGACGTTTAAGTTCGGGGTTACGATTAGTGTTGGGATCAGGATTCGAGTTAGGGTGTTTATTTCTATTATGTGCATTTTTTCTAGTAAATCTTTTTCGGTCGTCCTACTGGAACTCATACTACCTATTCAACTAACCGATGGATTTTGGGGAAGAGTGAAAAACAGGATAAGAGCGATAGGTGGGTAACAAAACGAACTCCTCTTCAATCACCTTGATGAATACATGTAAGGTGAATAGCTTAATCACATCCTTAAATAATTACTCACTATAATAGGGAGATGTGTTTTAGTCACATCAGGAAGAAATATCCTGTTACATGTGTTCTCTCACTATTCACTCTATTGCTAACGTCAATATATATCACGAGTAGGTAGAAGTTAGAATTCATCGACTGGTCATTGTGTTCGGTCCTAGAGGCTAAATGGTCAACGACATAGTTCGTCTTGTGGATTCGACCCCTGGTGGTGGGTGGATAGTGACGATGTATCCCAAGTTAGGGAGAAACACCTGTGTAGTACTCAATGCTGGTCTTTAATGTTTGTCTAACTAATATCAATCGGTGGTCAGAATTTTGACATAATGCTGTTTAGCGTAATGTGTCTAACAGTGAAATCCAGAGTGTATATATCCTCCGAAGTCTCAACCTGGCCACTGAGAGTGGAAGACATGAAAAGACTAGCTGTCTTTGATCATAGGTGCCTGCGCTCTATTTCCCGTGTAAAGTGGCATAATAAGGTGAGCAATATTGAGGTTAGGCGTCGAGTTCTAGGTAAGGAGAGGAAATCAATCGACGAAGTCGTGAAGTTACAAAGACTGAGATGGTTAGGACGTGTGTTACGTATGCCAAGTCATCGCCTCCCTCGACGAGCAATGTTAGCGGATATAGGGTCAGGCTGGAAAAAAGCTAGCGGCGGTCAAACAAAAACTTGGGACCAGTCAATGAAATCCACAACAGTTGGTCTAAGCCATGTAGAAAGGTGTAGACTTCCAGGCTGGGGTCCTCGGGACGGTAAAAATCTATGGTTGGAAACAATTGGTGACATGGCTCAAAATCGTTCTCAATGCATAGCGCAGATGCATCCACTCCTTGTGACTTATGATTTCCAATGAAACTGTTTTGTTCTTCGTTATTACTCCTCCTTTGTCTCACACCTCTGCCCACTGTCACTATTATGCTTTTCTTGTACTTTCTTCTCTTGCTTCGCGTGCTACACGGAGTGTGGCGACTTGAACTTCCGCACATATGTGCAAAGTTCTATGTCGAAAACAGACAGACAGACAGACAGACCGAAGTCTCAGCAGAAGCTGTAATCAAAGGGAAATAAGAAATTAATTTAAGGAAATAATAACTGAGATAGCCGTTGTACTAGTGATTGTGACAATCGGTCCAGAATTCGAGTATCGCTAGAATGGTATCTCATTCAATGTGGATTGCAGGTAGGTGATGACCAGTTCAAAATAGAGTGAAATGTGCATCCTGAATCCAACTGCTAGTCACCATCTCATATCGATGTTAAACGACATCATCACACTCCACTCGAATGGCTTCATACACCAGCTCTATGTGTTGTCTATTATTCTCTCAGATCATATGATTTGCTTCCACAATATTTCTTTTTCATTTGATTTTGAAGAGTACTGTCGAAAACACTGTCTCAAGACAATCCAATTCCTAACAATTTAAACACATACACTTTTGCTTTCTTTTTCTATTGTAAAACATTCGACGGACAGAATCAACATCCTCCATTCAATCCATTCGAGTTAACTAACCACGCTGTACTGCTAATTGGTTATGGTGTTGACCAGGATACAAATCTACCCTACTGGAATATAAAAAATAGTTGGGGTGGTCAATGGGGTGAAAATGGATTCTTCCGAATACTACGTGGTTCAGATGAATGTGGTGTGGAAAGTCTTGCTGTTAAATTTGATGTTGTATTTTAATGTGAAGAAGGCGAAAATTGTACCCTTATAATGTAATTAAACAAAGTAGATTAAATGAATGAACAGCGCTTTCTTATTTTGTCATATTACTTGTATATGTGAATTCGGAAAAGTTCTATTTCTATGGGTACAGAGGAATTTGAAACTTCAATTCGGTTGTGTTCTCTGAGGAGCTGGTTAATTTAATTGTGAAGCTTTCATTATCCCTCCCGTAGATAACACCTTCAGTGCAGGCTGTGATAATCCACCATCAGATGAAAAATTCTCTAGACGTCATTTGTAAGAAAGATGGGAATTTAGATTCAATACAAAGACGGAAGCTTACATTCGCAGAAGCAGCTGACGATTGTCAGCAGCATACAGTGTCGAAGACATTATTCATTAAGTCATACACGCTCACTGTGATATTTCTAGTATGAGGATGTCACATTGTGACTCAATGACTCATTTCATTTTTCATGCCAAAATTAGGCTAGGAAAGATGACCATTAGTCGAATCTAAAGTAGGTGACGTAAACTGTCTGACTTAAATCACCTACATGATCCTATTCATAATTTAGGTATGCGCGGGTTCTCATTCTTTCTCCACGTATACGACTCACTACCTGGATGCACCTCAGTAATCGATGATGTTTTCTTTTAGACGCAAATTCAGCACGTTTTGTTTTGAACTGCTGTGTTCTGCTGCGTTTTTGGGAAGTCAACGGTTGTAGATTTTTCTGTCAGATCCTATCAAACAAATAACACTATGTTAGCCTCATCGCTTAGAACCTTCTACTTTATTCATGTTGAAATGTTCATTAGGTTATGAATATTGACCATTTAAACTATTTTACGATTCATTTGAATCTCAATATTCATTTGGTATAAACTAATTTCAAACTCTCTCTTTTAGAATATCGTTTATTACACCTGAGATGTTTTTTTTTAGATTAGTGAATAATGCCTGGTCTATATAGTTTCCTTCTAATTATACTATCATTTTTCTATAAGGGTACAAGGAGACAGAAGTACATGTCGATTTGACAAACACAAGCATGAATAAGAGACACTTTGAATACTGTGATACGGCTGTTTGAAATAAAAAATTCTCATTTTGTGTTCTCTGAGCTGGATAATTAATTTGCGAAGCTTTCATTGGCCACTACTAGGCAACATCTTCAGCGAATACTTCAATTTGAATCGAAGTACACTTTTGGATATCTCCGAGTTTATTAGTTGTCTCTTCTGACGCGTGACCTTGACTTGAACTTTCACCTTTTGTGTGTGAGGTTCCTTTCTTATCGATTGGTAAATTTTGTCAATCTCGATGTGTCTATTGATTGACGATTAACTGGAATACCAGGCAGGCTTTTAAAAATTCTCTAACATTCTTGGTGTTTCCGCTGTCTAATATTTGAATGCTGGTTGTCCCACTCGAATTGATATCCGTGATTGTCTGTATGTAGCGATATGAGCCAGGGGATGGATGTCATGTCTTTTGATGGCTAACTTATGTTCGTGGATACGAAGACGAAGAGGAGGGGAGTCCACTTTGGCTAATGTATTGTTTTTCGCATTTGTTACAATTTATTTTGTAAATGGTGTTGGCTTTATCTTCTTTCGTTGTTGAGTGTTTTGGTTGACATAGAAGTGAGTGAAGTGATTTTGTTGGTTTGTGTGCGACGTGAATTCTTAAAGTTTTGAAGAGTCTTTCAGTGATTTCTGAGATGCCCTTTATTTATGGTAGGACGATGTTCTTTGTGCTTTCCTTAGAGGCCTTTGATTTAATAGGTAGGTCTGGGGGTATATGTCTTTTGGGTGAAATTCCGTGGATATCAATTCTCTTGGAGGGCGTGCATGAGACTTCCTCCTTCAATTTTCCTTAAGGTTGGAGTGCTGCAGTTAGTCAAAGTTCAAGTCAAGAATACAATCACTTCCAATACAAGTAGCCTAGAGGGTGTGTAAACACACAAAAACCACCAATCACGTTCAATGTTTCCACCAGGAGGGAGGATTAATAAACTCGTGGAGAAAACTAAAAGCTCACTTCAAATTGGAGTATGCGCTGAAGATAATGCTAAATGGTGGGCAATGAAAGCTTCGCAAATTCACTATCCAGGTCAGAGAACACAACCACATCTTAAACATCCACCTATGCTACGAATCTTCTCCATCATATCTAATTCTTCTCATGAATATTCTGCACTCGTACATTAATGAAAACAAAACAGGTACTTCCACGAATACGCTCTATGGGTGAATTTATTTTCCCCTTCAGATGTACAATCTTATTTGAATACAATTTTTTCCTCATGTGAATCTAACAAGAAAACTTGACGGAATGATGGAGAGGTGAATCCATAGACGACAGGTCTCATTGGTGTGTACAGCAAGACTGTACATACTGAAACAGTGTATAAACCCTAACCTCGACAGCCAGATTGACGTAGTGACGGCCATAAACACAGCTGTCGCCAAACTATCATATGCCACCATAGCATTCTCTGAATGGCTAAGTATTACATCTGTCACAACCCTCCGCTAACAGTCGCGCAATCACCAAGGTACAATAGCTTATTAACAACTTCAAGGAATTTATCTGCCAGTGTGATTTTAGGTACAATTACGTACCATACTTACAGAAACTGATCGTAGACTGACAAAGTGGGATTTGCGCGGCTTGAACGCTGTCTCACAGTAATACGATATCGTCTACACACTGGTTGTCAAAATGTCTTTTTCCAGGAAGCACATCTTTACCACTGTTAGACACTTCCTTCAAGGTTAACTCCAGAATGTTAATGATGAAGAAGTTAAAGAGAATTGGAGCGATTGAACAGCTATGTCTAACCCCACTGGTGATGGGAAGCAGAGATGATAGATGGTTTTATTCCCTAACTCTCCCTGAGGTGTTTCTGTATGGGGCTTTCAGGATGTTAGCAAACTTCTCATGTACATACCTCTCTAAAAGAAAGTTTCAGAGAACAGCTCTGTCCAGCGAAATGAACCCAACACTCATATCAAGAAACACAATGACTTTTGGCTTGGGAAACGTGTGGTGGTGTTCCAGAAACTGACGAAGGGCGGACACATGATCAGTGGATTCACGGCCTAAACGAAAACTGCCATGCTCCTACAGAATCAGTTCGTCATTGGTTCAGCACACCAGTAGCCCTTTGATTTCTGCAAGCATTACGTCGGTCATTCTTACAGATGGAGACCATGAAGAATTCATTCCACATTGATGGAACAATCTCACTTGCCCATACTCTCCTGGATAGTCCATCCAGTCAGCTCCCTGACGAAGATCTCGCTCTAATCTTGAAAAAGAATCAAGAGTGGGCTGTCTGGGCCGGTTGTCTTATAACTTTTCAGCAGTTGGCGTTCCTTTCCGATCCCCACTTCGTCTGGTAGGTTAGAACTGACCGGCAATGGATCACTGTAGTTAGTGATGCTGTTGATCAGTTAAAATACACTTCGAAGTGCTCTTTCAAGAGTTCTAGGCGCCTTTTCTGATTGATAACTGGGATATCAGCTGCCTCACTGACTATCCCAACGACACCTTGTTTCTTACTAACGGTGGCTCGAATGAGCTGTAAGAGCTTGCTAGATGAACTGATAATTCCATCACAAACACACGTTCTGACCTCCAGTCTTCGCAGTTCTTATGTAAATACTTTTATTTAAAACAATTAGTTCCCTTTATCAATTTAGATAAAGCAATAAGAAGACGCAATTTGTCTGAATCGTGTAATGTATTTGCACAACACATTTCGAACAATCTGATCACACACGGACTTGTCATAGGAATATACATGAAATTGATAAAGACTTAAGAGGTGAGAAAATAGACTAAGGTCAAGTTAAAAGGACATATTCAAGGTCAATATAACAATGAAGACCACTAAACCAAATAGCAGAGATTATAGTACATCTGCTATAATAATAATAATAATAATAATAATAATAATAATAATAATAATAATAATTTACTTTATTCCAAAAACAGTACTTGTGATACAGAATGGAATTTTCAGCATTAATCACAGTCTAGCATCTAATTTCCTCAAATTATAAATAAAAATATTCACACAGAACATCTTCCACATTTACAATAGGGGTAATGTCAGAAACATGCAGTATATAAAACGGAAATAATAATAATAATAATAATAATGATAACAGCTAAGGCAATAATAATAATACAAGTGAAAAATCCCGTGGGCTTGTTTCACACAGTGTTGTCGTTATATGCGTATAAAAATCCAAGCATGTTTAAAATTATTGAAAATAATGTTCTCTTTACATGATATGGTGAGGGGAAAAACAAAGATTACAGCAGTCATGGAGATAAGCTGGTGTCTGCAATTATGAGAGTAAAACAAAGAAGTAACAGGACTATAAATATAATAGAAATAATATAAGTAAAACTTGAAGGTATATAAGGATGGATGGAGGGAATTATTTATTTACTAGATGAAAAAAGGTTAATTAATTCTTGCCAGACATTATTTTCATCACATAAAATACGTTCCAAGTATGGTATCATAGAATTTCTATACTTAGACGTACGAGCATACGGTTTTCTGAAGTTACTTCTTGTTCTACCTGAGGAGATGCAAGGTGAAAGCTGAGCGTGAAGTGGATGCTATGGTATCAAAACAAAATTTACGAAGGAGGGTTTAATGTGATGACCAGTTGTTTTTGAATGCAGAAAGTTGGTTTTAACTTTATAATTGCCAGGGAGGGCTTCCACAATCTTTAGGATACGCCTCAAACACGTTTTATAGATAGGTTTGAAAAGATCTGTTAACATCAGTTTTGTGTCCTGTCTCTATAATATGTTTCGCAATAGAAGAGCCAGGTCTCCTGTTCTCACCGTTAATAGGTTCTGAAGAATCCATTTGTTTCTGAAGCCATTTAGGAATATGCTCTGAAGCCCTTACTTGCAGAGATCGATGAGTCCTCTCTATATATATGTGTCCACACGTACATTCAAATTGGTAGATACAGTGGGATGCGACATCATTTTTCATATGTTCGAAAGGTTTAGATAGATATAATGGCTTTACATTCTCTATTATTATGATATTAGCTGCATAAAGTCTTTTTAACAGCAGCGTCCGATCTCTGCAAGTAAGAGCTTCAGAGCATATTCCTAAATGGCTTCAGAACCTATTAACGGTGAGAACAGGAGACCTAGCTCTTCTATTGCGAAACATATTATAGAGACAGGACATAAAATTGATGTTAACAGATCTTTTAAACCTATCTATAAAATGTGTTTGGGGCGTATCCTAAAGATTGTGGAAGCCCACCTTGGCAATTAGAAAGTTAAAACCACCTTTCTGGGTTCAAAAACAATTGGTCATCATATTAAAACCCTCCTTTCTACATTTTGTTTTGATACCATACCAGATGTACCATTACCTTTGTTATTTGGTTTAGTGGTCTTCATTGTTATATTGACCTTGAATATGTCCTTTTAACTTGACCTTAGTCTATTTTCTCACCTCTTAAGTCTTTATCAATTTCATGTATATTCCTATGACAAGTCCGTGTGTGATCAGATTGTTCGAAATGTGTTGTGCAAATACATTACACGATTCAGACAAATTGCGTCTTCTTATTGCTTTATCTAAATACTTATATATGTTTCGAGTTGTTAC
This sequence comes from Trichobilharzia regenti, assembly GCA_944472135.2. Classification (NCBI taxonomy): domain Eukaryota; kingdom Metazoa; phylum Platyhelminthes; class Trematoda; order Strigeidida; family Schistosomatidae; genus Trichobilharzia; species Trichobilharzia regenti. The sequence continues at coordinate 114,659,348 of OX235264.1, read as the reverse complement.
ACTTATTATCTGCATGAATGGACCGGCACTCATCCACAAGGTTCAGGGAACTCACAGAAACCCAGTGGTTTATACTGGGGAATTCTCCTAAGCCGAAGCCACCGATACTCGCCATTTTCAAAACGTCTTGTGGTCTGAGCCAATGTCCATCGATACCACTTGGAGTGTTGTTACCTACCTTTGACTTACACTCAGTCTGGAACTTCATAGAGGCTACAAGTACTACCACTTTATTTATATCAACCTGTAGGCGACATCATTCGCCAACGTCACCAGATCTCAGGATGAACCTGTGACTCACTAGAGCATAACTGGGATTGAGTCATGCGATCCAGAAGGAGCAGCAGTCCTGTATGCATCCACGCCACCAACAAATGATGGCGATGTGAACCATCTGAGTAGAGATTTGATTGGCAGAGGGAAACGCCAGGTAGCGCCACGACAATGGCTGTGTCAGTATATAGTGCTGGCTAGAAATATGTTGTAATCTGCCGAAGACTGTCTCCATAATTTGACCTGCGACAGTTCAAACCCCACTGACAACCTAGACGACTCTCCTGTGAGCCTAGACGTCCAACCTGTGTATTCATGTCCTCAGCTAGCACTACGATATCTCCCTGACGCGCCTGTTTCGAGAGATCTCTCAGTTGGTAGGAAAAACTCATTCTTAACTGAGCCCGGCCTGTGACCCATCGTTGTGGAGGAAGAGATTACAAACAGACATCGTCTCTCTCACTGGTCACTTATTACTGCCAATTAGCCGTGTGGCCATGCAGCACAGAAATGACTGTCAGTGGAGATCCCACTAGCCGACGTAGTCGGCATGTATTTGTCCTCAGACCCGCTCTATGTAGTGAATTATTAGCAGAAGTTGGAAATCATGAACTGGCCATTGAGTTAGGTCCCAGTGGCTGTATGGTATACGAACTTGCATTTTGGCCGGAAGGTCCTGGTTTCGAACCCTGATAGTGAGTCGATAGGTACCGTGAAGAGTCCCAAACTGGGATGAGACAACCGCATAGGAATCCAGTAGTGGTTCCCAATGTTTCTCTAACCGATTTAAACTCATAATGAAACCTTATAACTTGTTTGTTTTTTACGTAATTCTTCTGAGTCGTCACTATTATTTACAAATTTCTTGATTGTGTAATAACTTGTCGCTAATCCCCTACGAATTCTTTTACCTCGAATTCCGTAATAAATTTCTCCTCCCCACCTCTTTGAAACTTAAATATCTTGTTACTGACATATAGCAGTTATTCGTTTTGATGACTGTTAACCTCCTAATTTCAGCCCACCCCACCCGTATACTTAAGACTGATAGATGAAAATAACGACATGATTGGTTAACTTTGGATATACTAAAAACGGTATACTAGTGTACAGCCGATGATGAGGAACTAACTGGAAAGGAATACACGTTTATTCGTTCAATTTGTTTTTTTTTCTAAACGCACATTGGATGAAATTATCTGTAACTTATGACATCAATGTAGGATGTGTATTGTTCATTGTATTTTGTCACAATAAACATTATTTCTACCATCTGACCAGCATTGTTCATTTTCAGTACTATACTACTGAAAACAGTAGTACAAATACACCCCAGGGATTAGTACCATTGAAATTATTGTAGGGATGAACAATACTCAGCACAAAGAAAAAAAGGATGAAATTACAACATGAATATCATGTCAGTCAGTGATCTATGTTTCACACCCTAGGAAAACATGTCACCCTGAGTATTTCCAAAAGACTTCAGAATTTCATCTACAACTGCATTCACTAGCCCGATACTGAAGATCAAATGGCCGGCGAGAAAGGACAGCCAACAAGGAACTCCTGTAAAGAACCAACCGACTAACCAACCAAGAACCTAATGACGAAGAAATATCCAGCAAAAAGTGACTATGGAAAGGACTCGTGTCGAGGAGACCGTTGATTGACTTCATACAACAGGAACACTCTCTAGTGGAACTCGAGTGGGAAAAGAGATTCAGAAAAACGTTAAAAAGCAGAAATGTGATAGAGAAAGAATCATAAAAAAGGAAATCATCAGGATTTATTGGATTTGACAAATCGCAAAGAGTCAATACCTCACCGCCACTGAGAACGATTTTAAGCCAGTCTATCAATCGCCTCTAGCCTACAGTGTTTCTTACCGGCGCAATCAGGAAATCAACACATTCCCACGTTGCTGGTTCAAACTAGGTGTTAAAGATTTCACGGAGAGATACAATGTATTGGTCTAACAACCACAAGCTCTTTCCAAACCTCATCCTATGTGAGCTAACATTTCCTGTCGTGGAAGACGATGGTAAGGTGAACCAACTCAATCGATATTGCCTCACAACCTAATCGACTGATTTCCCCTCCTCATCTAACATTCGACCGAAGACTAACCTCAATATTACTCAGTCCAAAACACCACAACTTATATTAGAGATAAAACGGAGGTACACATGATAAAGAAAGCTAGCCTTTTTCATCTCTTCTACATCCAATAGCCACAAATCGGCGAGGACTTCTGAGCACCGCACACGTCCTCTAATCGATAGCCAGTCGGATATCACGTCTGTGCCAGAGACAACGCAGGTTGTGAATTTCCCATACGAGCCTTCTCTATCTGTGCTGAGATTTCATCATCAAACAGGCTGTCAAGGTTGATGCAACTCTACCAATACATAAAGTGATGGTCAACACGCTCCAACAACCACTTCCCTCTCTATCTTCAAGCTAGGAGTCAGTGTAGGCGTCCACTCCTGTAGGTGGCAACTCGAAATGCTGCACTTCGGTGTCAAGTTCTATGTTGAATCCAGACAGACAGACTCCTGTAGAATCATCCTACCTGCATTTGACCGGAGCAAATCGAATGCCAAACATTCAAAGATTTCTGTTTAAAGTGTTCGGAAGACCCTACATTTTTGTCATCACCTTCACCTAGGAGGGGGGACAATAACACCCGCACATATTCTAAGTCAACAAGACAGTTCCCTGGTAATAAGTCAATGCTGTCTTGAGGTCGAGACATATATGGGTGAAAGCCAGATGTGCTGCTGAAGCTCTATGTTCTACTAGGAACACAAAAGATGAAGAGCAATAATATTAACTATATCAACCACATTATGGGGCAAACCCCGGGTGGAATGAGGCTTCCTACTGATTCGAACTCCTACAACACATCTCCACTTTCCTATGTTTTCTGCTGCACTCTTCATCTGGGCCTACGATTGCGCATAATCTCTGATTTCCTCCATGCCACACACTGTCACCGACAACCCACTCGCCATTCTTCAATCGACTACCACTCGAGCAGTGGTCTGGCGCGCGATGTCATTCGACGGTCTCCAGCGATGTGATTTTTTTTGTATTTCGAATATTTTTATTGTACGTTGAAGTTTCAGTAGCGTTTTGATTGATTTTGTGATGTAGGGTGCCACGCCCGATCACCCTCCCTCTTTATGCTGGCTTGGGAGTGGGTAGAAAGCCAGCAAGCTAGTAAATTCGGCAGTAAAATAATAACACATTATGATTAAGAAAAGTATATTCAAACAAGAAATCATAAAATCAGTGTACAGGAGATCCATGAAGAAAACAAAAGTGAAATTAAAACTATGAGAATGGTTACATATTACAACATTATAAGGGGATAGGGTAAAAGGCAATCTGTACAAATGGTATATTATATGTTCCTGGCATCATTATCACCTTCATCATCATCGTGAGACAATTACAGCATTCACTTATAGATGGATAGATAAATGAGGAGTCACATCTTTTGATAATGCTCGCCTCTTCATCTAACAGCCTCATACATTGAGACAGGTCTTAAGCACACACTGACCTTGTTATTATTATTATTATTATTACAGATTCGATTAACTCCAATCTGATAGATACTTTTATCCTTTAATTGAACAATTAGCTAGAAAATTGAGTGGGGTTAGGGTGGCGGGGAAGGGGAACAACAAACACCAAAATAAAAATTATTAAGCAAACATCATGGTAGAGATTGTGTATTAATTAATATATATATCAACTGGCTAACTAAATCAAAACTTCAAAAATGCTATTGGCTAGAAAATAGGATAGTATTAAGGCGTAAATTACTATTATTATTATTATTTTCTTTAGTTCCTAGAGGAACAAAGGGCCTAAGTCGCACGTCTCCATTGCGTTCGGTTCTCTACCAACGTTTTCACCTGGCTCCACGGTGAAACACGGAAAGAGACTGTTTAATGAAAGTATCCCAATGTTATGTGATGTTGTGGTGAGAGCTGGCTGCTAGCTAAATTGGTAAACAGTAATTTACATCAATGTTTACATCCAAAATATTGGTCATGTGAAAACAAGAACACAGACTGACTCAACAACTGATCACAGCAGACTTTGCGTAGGCGGGTACAATTAGCACAGAGATGATCTGACATTCAAGAAACAGCCACAAAGAGATGAAAGATAAACTTTCAGTGAGAAACAACCAATCAGAATACTGTGTTTGTCTACTAACAATAATCTATAATAATGTACATGAAAGTCTATAAATATGTGTTGATTTTCCTAATAAACGATCTGTTTCCTGGCCCTTATCTTCTGTTGTTACAATGTAACCATTTTTATATTTCGTAATAACATTGAGACTGAAGTAGAATGGGGATACCGGGTCGTGTACAGACGCGAGGATCACGAATACTGCTTGTTGACTACGCTACCAACATTATTTGACAGCTAACATATTTCGCAGATGATATGTGTTTAATGTCACACAAACTCGAAAACTTGCAGGCGAAAACTGACAAACTGACTGAAGAAGCAGGTAGAGAAGACAGGACTTCAAATAAGCAAAGAGAACAAGAAATAAAAGCTAACAAACTTGTTTTCAATTAGATTTTCTTCAGGCTTGACTCTAATTTACATAGATTTATGTATAAAACTTTTTAACCAATGACGGTACATTTACAAATTTACCTGCTCCTACAGAGAAAGTTGTATAGGGTGAACAACTGGACAGCTCAATAAACGCATCACTGAGCATCTTCCTTCATGGTTCGGAAAAGGCCAGATAAAATCTATAAATAGTTCCATTTGGTCTCATTTCATTGATAAACAGGACAGAAGAAGAAGTGCTTTCAAAGTTACTTACCGTATTCCATCGAACCTTCCGAATGGAAGTTGAACACGCCTTTTATGCATACCCGAAGCCACGGAAATTCGGGAGAACAATCCTAGTACCTTTGCATATAAAATAAGTTTGTTCTATCCTTGTTTTTCCCTTGGACTAGGTAAATACGAATTAAAATAAACCTTTCCACCCTTTCTTATTTTCCACTTCCTTCGTACTATTTTTAATATGTATGTCTGTCTGTCTGGATTCAACATAGAACTTGGCACCGAAGTGCAGCAGTTCGAGTTGCCACGTTCCAAATAGCACACAGAGGTAGACAAGAAGATGAGTGAAGAGAATCAATAGAGTTTGACAAGTATAAGAGTGAAACAGAATGGGTAATGGTAGAAAGGAATATGAAAGATTACAGAGACTGAATACATCTGCCGCCATTGACAACGATTTTGAGCCATGTCACCTATTGTCTCCAGCCATTGATTCCTAGAGTCCCGAGGGCCCCAACCCGGGAGTCTGCATCTCCCTACCTGACTCAGTTTAACTGTCAAGGATTTCATGGATTGATGCCATGTTTTTGTTTGGCCACCACTGGCTCTTTTCCAACCTGAACCTATATCAGCTAGCAATGCCCGTCGGGGGAGGCGGTGGTTAGGCATGCGCACCACGTGACCTAGCCATCTTAGTCTATGTAACTTTATAGCCTCGTCGATTGATTTTCCCTCTTTGCCCAACACTCTACGCCTAACGTCAACATTACTTATCTTGTGAAACCACCTAACGTGAGACAGAGATCGCAGACATCTATGATCGAAAGCAGTCAACCTTTTCATGTCTTCAACGCGTATTGGCCATGTTTCAGAGCCATAGAGAAGGACGGAGCGAACTGATGAGCAGTACACACGTCCCTTGGTTGATAACCGGATGTCACGCCTACGCCAGAGATGGTGTAAGTCAGCGAAAGCAGCTCGAGCTTTTCGGATCCGTGCTGAGATTTCATCGCCAATCAGTCCGTTGGTGCTAATACAACTTCCCAAGTAGGTGAAGTGGTCAACATGTTCTATCACTTCACTCCCTATCACTAAGTTAGGGGTTGACGGGGTCCAGTCCTGTAGCAGCATCTTACATTTTGCAGGGGCGAATCGCATGCCAAACATACGAAGATTGCTGCTCAAGGTGTTCAGAAGACTCTGCATTTTGTCAGCATCCTCCCCTAACAGGACTATGTCATCTGCATATTCTAAGTCCATAAGATTATTCCCTGGTAACAAGTCGATTCCTAAGTCACTACGTTCAGTTAAGGATACTTCCATTAGCATATCTATGATGAAGTTAAACAGAAATGGGGAAAGTGGACATCCCTGTCGGACACCACTGGTTGTTACTAATTCAGATGACAATTCCCCATAAGCCCTTACACGACTACGTGAGTTTGAATAGAGTGCCTTGATTAGTGCAATGTACTTTCTTGGCACTCCCTTCACAGTCAGACATTGCCATAGTACCTTTCGATCCACGGAGTCGAAGGCCGCCTTCAAGTCAAGAAATATGACAATTGTTGGACGCCGAAAAGTGTGTCTATGTTCTAGAATCTGTCGAAGAGTGAAGATATGATCTATGCACCCTCTACCTGGTCTAAAGCCTGCTTGATTTTCCCTTGTCTGTTCCTCCCGAGTTCTGCTTAGTCTATGCATGATTACTGAGCCTAGGATTTTAGAGACTATGTTCGTTAGGCTGATCCCCCTATGATTATCACACGAGGACTTGTTTCCCTTCTTGAATATCGGTATAATAAGTGACTTACCCCAGTCTGATGGTACTGTCTCTGATTCCCAGACTTTGCCTAGTACCTCAGTTAATCTACAAACTAGTATGTCACCCCCATATTTAAACACCTCCGGAATAATTCCGTCGGGTCCTGCCGCTTTGCCTCGTTTCAAATTACTGATAGCTTTTGTAACCTCACCTACAGACGGCGGACCAGTGTCTATATCCCATTCGGGTGTGTGGTGGATGGCGGGGAGGTTCAGTGTGGCTGTAGGCAAGTTAAATTGTTCCTCAAAGTGTTCTTTCCAGCGTTCAAGGCGTCTATCCTGAGAGCTAATTAAGGAGCCATTTTTCTCAGAAATAGTCTCACTTATGAATTGCCTTCTCCCACCCGATTCTGTGATGAGTCTAAAGAGTTGCCTAGTGTTGCCTAATATGTATGTAAAAAACTCTGATTATCTGTCCAATTCACCCTTTAGTATTATGTAACTTTTAAGATTTGACCTAATTTATTGATTGAATTGTCTACGTATACACATATACTACCTTTGTTATTCCTGTCTCCGCCAGCATAACTTACTTACTTTACTTTACTTCGGCTATCTCCAACGGGAGGATGAGCCGGCTTCATGAACTCATGAAGTTTCATGGGAATTGGGTACGAGTGATGTCCCCAGCATCACTCGGCCTTTTATTTGAGAGAGCAGCTCTAGCCTTTACACAACCAAGTGTGACCTACAAGGCAGTAGGAGTGGAGTAGGGAGTCCACTATCCATTGGCAGCCGGTGACCGGAGTCCGGTTCATACGCCTTTTTGAATGGGGCCAGACATCCAACAAGCCCTTTGTCCATACGTCTGCCGGTGAGCTTCATACACCAGTCGTTGAAGGTTTGGAATCAGGGTTTAGCCATCTCCCCTAGACTGTCATCCAATGGACAGTCAACCCGGTGAAGAGCGCCGGGCATCCACTTTTGCCCTCTCACTTCGGTGAAAAACACCTCCGCCACGTGAAGGCAGTGAGTAGGACTTCCTCAGGAGAGGCTATGTAAGACGCCCGGTCATATGGGAGCATTTCAAGAGGTGTGCGTAAACATTACTACCATTGTTTTTTTGCTATCAATATAATCATCGTTATTACTGACATTCAAAATACCTAACACATTATTATTGTTAATCGATATACAAACTCACTATCATTGGTTAAATCTGTTAAATACTACGGGCTATGTATATTGGAGTAAAGCCTGAAGATCTAATTGTAAACAACACTACTGTCCGCTTATATGTCTTGCGCTAATATTCGTAAAGGGAATATTTCAACACTGAGAAAACAGAGGTGATAAATACAACCAACGAGTGTACAACAACAACAACAAATAGTACCAGTCACTACCGACAGGAGAAACTTTGAAGAGGTTACCTCCTTCACTTATCTAGGAAGCATCCTATCAACTACAGGCGACACCATGGAGGACGATTTCAAAACGGTGATTAGAAAGGCAAGATTGACATTCTTCATCACTGTGAAGTCAGTTTGGAAATCTCCTGCACTCAGTATAAACATAAAGATTTAGGTGTTTAACACCAATGTTAAATCAGTCACTCAGTCGGGCAATTCTTCTCTATGGATCATAAACTTGATGGCTAGCGTGTCACGAAAAGCATTTCTATCAGTCAGCTGAAGACTTTTATCAACAGCTACCCTCCTTTCGGTGGCTTCATATTGAAGATCAGATGGCCAGCTAGCCAGCCAGAAAGAATTAGCAAAAAGAAAATTTGGGAACGAATCAACCGAGAACTTATTGCTCGAAAAATATGTAGGAGGAAATGGAGATGGATTGGACACACACACATACACTGAGGAGACTGTCGAATGACATCGAGTGCCAGGTGGCACCTTGAGTGGGACCCGATTGAGGGACGACTAGTGGGTCTGTCTGTCTGTCTGTTTTCGACATAGAACTTTGCACAAATGTGCGGAAGTTCAAGTCGCCACATTCCGTGTAGCACGCGAAGCAACAGAAGAAAGTACAAGAAAAGCATAAGAGACAGTGATCAGAGGTGTGAGACAAAGGAGGAGTAATAACGAAGAACAAAACAGTTTCATTGGAAACCATAAGTCACAAGGAGTGGATGCATCTGCACCAGCCACTGAGAACGATTTTGAGCCATGTCACCAATTGTTTCCAACCATAGATTTTTACCGTCCCGAGGACCCCAACCAGCCTGGAAGTCTACACCTTCCTACATGACTGGCTTAGACCAACTGTTGTGGATTTCATTGACTGATGCCAAGTTTTTGTTTGACCGCCGCTAACTTTTTTCCAGCCTGACCCTATATCCGCTAACATAGCTCGTCGAGGGAGGCGATGGCTTGGCATACGTAACACATGTCCTAACCATCTCAGTCTTTGTAGCTTCACGACTTCGTCGATTGATTTCCCCTGTTTACCTAGAACTCTACGCCTAACCTCCATGTTGCTCACCTTATTGTGCCACTTTACACGGGAAATAGAACGCAGGCAGCTATGATCAAAGACAGCTAGTCTTTTCATGTCTTCCACTCTCAGTGGCCAGGTCTCACAACCATAAACGAGGACGGAGCGGACTGATGAGCAGTACACCCGCCCTTTGGTCGATAGTCGAACATGTCGTCTACGCCAGAGTCGGCATAAACTAACAAATGCGGAACGAGCCCTTTGTATTCGTGCTGAGATTTCGTCAGAGATCAGCCCGTTGGCACTGGTTGACGGTACTTCCCAAATAAGTGAAGCGGTCAACGTGCTCTACCACTTCACTTCCTATTTTTAAACTAGGCGTCGATGTAGTCCAGTCCTGTAACATCATCTTGCATTTGGCGGGAGCGAATCGCATGCCAAACGACTAGTGGGTGGTCCGGTGCGAGAGTGACATGGAGGACATCGTCTGAGGAGAAGAGGATGAGAGATTATGGGCAGTCGTGGGTGCAGATAAAGAGGAACACTGATGAATTTTCTACTGGTAAATAAATATGCTGAATGAAAAACAGCGTCTGAAGCGACTTGTCAAGGATGGCCATTGTGTCTGTATTGCTGACTAAAATCATTTTTGTGTCCAACCTCATTGCAGTCCAGGTATCCGTATTACTTACACAGACAAGCCTTTCATCAAATGCCTGGCATCACAATACCACAAAGGATGATGCAGATATCATCTTTGGGTGTCAATTGGTACTGTGCAAGTAACTGCGATGATGCTAGGACCAGAGAGTGTAAGACCAGATGTTGATGTAAAGGTTTTGAGAGGTCTGGTGAAGAGTATTGATTTCAGAATCATCGTAGCATCCAGAATATTACACCACATTGATTATTTGAGAGTCTTTTTTCATGATATTATGCACTAATGACTGGAGACAAATGGTGATATGACTCAAGATCGTTGTCAATCATTGGCACAGATACATTAACTGTTAGTGATCTCCTATAGCTTCGCTATATTACTATTGTTACACCTTCACGTCTCTACTTATTATCGTTACTTCGAATCTCTTTGTTTCCTCTTTTGTGTACTACATGGAGGATTGTGTCAACTCGAACTGTTTCACTTGGGTGAAGAGTTCTATGCTGACTGAGACTCCACCAGTCGGTCAGTCAACTAAATTACTACTGATTCCAATGAAAAGTGCACAATTTATTTTCATAACAATCATACTAAAGACATAAAAGGTTATTGATTGAAAAAGCAACTAACCTCATCGGTTAAAAGTACAGGGATATCATTCTCCGCAATAAGGCATATTATCTTGATATGATCTTGACGACAAGACAGGATGGAGGCTAGTCGACTGTGTAATTCATGCATAGTCATTTCATACAGCATAACAGCATGATAAACTATATTCCGCAAAAAGAGAAACAAAAACACGGATATTTGTATTACACATACACGGACCAACTATTCAACACAACCACCAGTAGAGATAAATTCGTCAATTGAACTAAAATCAGCCATGCTTAGATGACTCTCTTTTGGCGCGCGAGTTCGAACCCTCCCTTTGACATCACTTTTGTATGGGTTGGTGTTTAAAAATGGTAAATAACTCACTAACCAAGTTTACAAGTCATCCGAGTTCTCGAGCCCCCGCCGAGGCAATCCTAAAACCTCCTTGCTTTGTAGGAAGTAAGCCGGATAAAAAAGAAAAGGTTGAGAATGAGGTTAGCGACCCAACCACTGCTACCGAAACTTCAGAGCCCAAAACTTAACTGGAGATGGCATCAAAATTCTTCGTAATAGCTAAATATTGTTATGTTCCGCAATTATTGTATTATTATTATTTCCTTTAATTCCTAGCGGAACATAGGGCTTCAGCCGCAAGTCTAAATTGCGTTCGGTTCTCTGTTAACGTCTTGACCCGGCCCCAAGTCTGTCCACACGCTTTCATCTCCTCTTCACGTAACCCCCTTCAAGTCACCCTCACACTGACGACCGACTCGCCGCTCCCTGTTCGGGTTCCACTCGAGGGCTTGTCTAGTAATGTCACTCGATGGTTTCCTCAGAGTATGGCCAACCCACCTAACTCCATTTCTTACTGCTTATTTGTTGCACAATCGGTTCCTGCTGGGTCGATTCTCTCCCAGAGATCCCTGTTGCTGTTCTTTTCTGGCTGGCCATCTGATCTTGAGGAGTATTGAGCGAATGCAGCTGTCGACGGAGGTCTGTAGTTTCTTTGAAGTGATCTTCATGGCGCGCGAAGTCTCTGATCCGTATAGTAAGTAGCACTGACTTCACATTGGCGTTGAAAATCCAGATCTTATTTCCATTTTCATGTTTAAGTGCTGTTGACTTTCACACAGACTTGAGAGTAATGAAAGCTTGGCTTGCTTTCCCGATCCCCGCTTTGATATCCTCTTCAGTTCCTTCCGCATGTAGTTGAAACGATGCTTCCCCAGTCGGTGGGCAAAGGAGGTTGCTGCTATCAGGCTCCTCCCATTTATGCTCGCTGATTGTTGTATATTGCTGTTGCTGTCGCTGCTGGCCAGGAGTCTTTATCACCTCTGTTTTCTCTATGTTCGACTGAAGGCCTATCGTCTCTGGATGCTTCGTCTATCAACTTGTTTCTTTTCGCTTGCATGTCTTCCAGTTTGTGGGAAATCAGATATATATCATCGGCGAAGTCTAGATCCTCCAAGCTTTTTGTGTGGGTCTTCGCTTCCCGCTGTCTGTCGCATTATTCAGTCTACCGCAATTAGGAGATTAATCACTGGAGATAGTAGGCAGCCAGCTTGTTTTACTCCCGTCTTTACTTCGAAGGATTCCATAAGTTTCCCATTGTGGATTACTTGGTATGTAGCATTGTCGTACAACTGTTGAACAAGATGCTTAATTGTCGGTGGCAAGATTATATTCACAGATTCAGTGTTCAAAAGGCAAATAATTACAATAAATTCCACAAATTCTTGGCAAGAAACTCCACAGAGATAAGAGTTTTATGCAACTGAGTAAATGTAGTGTGCTAATCGAAAAGCGCGCGCAGATGTTCCACAAACCGTATAGTTACTTCTGCTTTTAATTATTGTCATAATATTCCCACTAATAAGATCTGTTTAAACACTTCTCCCAAGTATTATCATGAAGTTATCATTATTACTCCATTGGGTTACTACTGGGACAAAGTGCTTCAACAGTACATCTTCAGTTCATCTCACTTTCTGTATTCCCCTTTAGCCAGCCCTGCGATTGTCCATAACATAAGCTTTTGTCTCTTCCTATCACGATCTCCTCCGTATCCCCCTTGTACCACAGCCAAAATCATCGTTTTGTATTTGCCTTCCACTCGAGCAATAATAGCCTAGTGTCCAATGTTAACAGACGGTTTCCCCCATCAGAGTGTGACCAATCCAACTCCATTCTCTTCAGAATATTTGTTGAGCGGTAGATTCTTGGATGCTCCATTCCCACAGATGCCGGTTCCTGATTCTTTGCAGCTGGCCATTCAATCTTCAATATGGAGCAGCCAGTGAAGGCAGCTGTTGTTACAAGCCTGGAAGAGGCTGTTTGAAATGCTTTTCAAATGATTTGCTAGCCAAGTTTCTGACCCATAAAAAAAGAACTGATTAGTGCTGACAATCAGAATGTCGCAGTTAATTCTGATTGTAAACGATTTCCCAACTGATTTCAGAGTGATGAAGGCTGTCTTTTGCATTCCTAGCTGGCTTTGAAATCCTTATCCACGCTGTCGCCTACAGTTGAAAGGATGCTTCAAATTTATTCCCTTGACAGTAGTGATTAGTACTTGTTGTCAGTGTTGTTGACTGGTTATTACATTCATTACCTCCACAGTCTTCTCTCTGTGTGTTGGCTAGAAATTCAGTCTACACTGTCTGTCTCTCTGTTCTGACAACTTGTCAGCAGTTTTCACCTGCACGCCTTCGAGTTTGTGTGACATTAAACATAAATCATCTGCGAAGTTCACATCTTCTAGAGTCTTATAATCCGACGAAGGTACTAGAGTCTTCTCACTCTCCATACACGGTGTTTCACACAATCCATACAATTAAGAATAACATCTCTGATAATAAGCAGTCTTGCTTTACTCTCCTCTTCACTTCAAACAATTCGCTGAATTTTACTTGAATTTAAGATTATCCCATCAATTGATTGTACCGAAGTGGTCGGTCTCAGGTTGACATGTCGGCTTCTTGTGCAGATGCTTCGACGATGTCTGGGCATTTAATTAGATTTTAATTGGTGGATGGTGACTAGCAGTGGAATCCGAGATGCAACTACATCCACTGGCTGACAAGTCCCAAATAGGATGAAATGCACGTTATCCTGGATTCCACTGCTAGTCACCACCCATCAATTAAATTCGCAGAGTTTTCTGCTGTGGATCATTTGACATATAGCTCTTGAATGAAGTTGATAAAGATTTGTAGCAGCGTACTCCGTAGTGTTAAGATAGTTTCCAAATTACTTCACGGTCAATGCTATCGAAGGCCTTTACAAAGTGAATGAAGTAAAGGCAGAGATTTGACTGCCAGTGTATATGATGATGCGTAGAGTAGGACTTCGATCAGTATATATATATATATAGCAATTGTAATAGAAATAGTAAGACACGAAAACGTACTTATCTCTCCTTTGAGGCACATGTACAGTGTACATCGTGGAACAGCAGGTCTATCAAACGGAATATAAAAAGAAAATAATAATAATAATGAATCATCCTTCTTTTGTATACATAATCATGGATGTCTCCACTAAGAACATTATCAGAAAACAGAACTGACTTAGTTAGATTTGACCGCTTATCTTCTTCTCAGCCTAAAAACCTTCTATAGTTGGTTTGTAAGGATTAGTTTTGTTTTTATGAGTTGATCACAGATTATAATCAGTAAGGGAACCATTGAAAAAAGCATGGCGTACTGGACAGCTGTTTCACTCCACTTTTGGAATCATAAACAGTACGCACCCATTGGGGTTAGAACCAAGGACTTTCCGGTTACAAAACTATTCCCTACAAACCAACTATTGAAAATTAAGCTGATAGCTTACTAGTGACTTCCTACAGGACGGAATTTCCTGGAGTTCTAGCGAGAAGTTGTGACCAGTAACGTTCATCCAGTCAACTGTGAGGATGGATGTCCCATCGACGACATTGGTCGGGGTTGTACTAAATCACGAATTGGCAGAAGTTAGAATTCACGGGCCATTGATTCATGTCCCAGTGGCTGAATGGCATACGAGCCAGATTGCCTTATAACTGAACTAGAATGAAACAACTTTACAGTACTCCCTGGCTTTCAAAGGCTCTCTAACTGATATCAATCCGTGATCAACCCTTAAAAAGCTTCGCCGAGTAAAAGAAAGGTTAATTTATGTGTAAGTAAGTAATTCCATATTAGTTTGTTTATTAGGTGTATCACACAGTGAAACAGTATTTATTACTGGATGAAGTTTCGAACAAAATTGATTACTGTTCATAAGCATATCAATTTTGATCACACGACCTTGAAACTTGAGTTTTATAGTTTTCTTTGTTCTCTCCTATTTGTCATCGTTGGGGTAGTAGAATTTCCCAGATATCTGAGTGAACAGGTGTTGAGTCATTCCTATTACACGTAGTTTCACTTGATTCGATAAACAAAGCTTCTGTTATCAATCTCTCCCTCCCTCCACCCTGTGACATAAGATTTTAAAACAGTCATCCTACCCCACCCCCATCCTATTGTATGGTTGTGTGTAATTGCATGAAGACTATAAAACTCAAGTTTCGAAGTCGTGTGTTCATAATTGACAAATATGATTATGAACAATAAATTTTGTTCAAAACTGTGTCATCCAGTAAATAATAATACTGTTTCACTAATAAACAAACTAATATGGAAAAAGAAAGTTTATACAGAACCAAAGACAATTCTGGTGTTGAGAGATTGAACATTTTAATTGAATTAGAAATACAGCGAGAGAGAGAGATTAAATACGACCTATAACCAAAAGCTCTTATCATCATGAAAAACCTCATCAAATATGCGGAAGCTGTTTAAGGAATTCACTGGGTGAGGGGGACGGGGGTAGGTAAACAAATCAATAACGATCCTTCTGCAGTTGATACTGGTACTCTTAATAAGTCATTCATATGTTGTCCAACTGATCTTTTGATCTCAAATGCTACAAGTGCAAATAATGAGCGTTTCCCAGGTTGCAAAACAAATGACGTTCTCAAGTGTTTCAAATCCTTGAAATCTGCCTAGTCCTTTGGTTCAGATGGAATACCCAGCTATTATCCTCAATAAATGTGCTGATGTTTTATGTCAACCTCTCATTGGTATTTTCAATGAATCATTTTGCAGTTACATTGTGCCTGCTTTTCATGGAAGGACATTAAAACAGTTGATGTGCGTAAACTGTCAAATGGACCAACTGTTAAATTTAAACCTATTGCCATTATCTCGCCCACTTTTTCAAAAAATAATTTGAAGAACTGCTTTCACTTAACCTTGAACCTTGATTGAAGGCTTCCAAGGACTCTAATCAACTCTTCTATAAACGTTCCGTGTTCTTAATATATATATTCAGTTATAGCACTCCTTATTGACCTTACCGTAACGAAGCAGGATAATGCTCTTTGACATTTTACGATACAAAAAAACCACACCGAATGACCTACATATCTCACGCTCCTCTCTGTCTGAATGGGTATTTTTTGTGAATTGTAAAAAGATTGCACACTAGGATATATCAGAGACTATGAGATGTGAACACATTTAATGGTTCAAGGTGTCAATAAACTTACTTATTGTAGAGTGAATTATACAACCGTAAACCCTCCAACGATCCACATATTGACAATAAATCTTCTTTGGCTAGACGAAGCATATCACGACCTAAAGGAAATCGAAGAAGAACAAAACCGAGTTAAAGAAGTACAAAACATAGGCTTACATAACAACAACAACAACAACAAAAAACACCACCACAACAGACTAAGGGCTGAAGTATAACGCAATCTGGAAAATCAATACAGGCCAAGAAATGCAGTCCTTCAGCAGATGAATCACTACGGCTAACAATTTAACGTCAATCCTTGGACATAATTATAATTTTTCTTTGTAAAGTGGGCATTGAGTCACATTGGATCAAAAAATTTAGAAATTCAAGACACGATTTTTCTGAATGATTTCCTGAGTAAGCCAACGCTTCTTCAGCGCAGAATTCAGTTGAATAAAAACAACAATGCTTTATTTATGGAGTTGACATTTGATTTAGACAAGTTCAGTATTTAGTTACGTAAGAGGAATTAGAGCGTTTCCTCGTGTGTCAAGTTTCCTTATGTCAGTTATATTGACAACTATAAAAAAATAAAATGATATGAGGTTTGCACGTCAAAACATAATTGCAAACTGAACCGATTTTCCAGAAGACGTAAAATGCCTATATATACAACTAAAATATGTAATACATATGACTTATTGGTGTAAAAATAGGCTTTCGACAGACTGTAAAATGATCTTCCAAAAGCCAAAATACAGTAGGTAGAGTCCTTTTGGGAGTTACTGAGAAGAATTCATTACTATTATTATTATTTCTTATTGTCTCATAAAGCTCCTA
Source organism: Trichobilharzia regenti (assembly GCA_944472135.2). NCBI lineage: Eukaryota > Metazoa > Platyhelminthes > Trematoda > Strigeidida > Schistosomatidae > Trichobilharzia > Trichobilharzia regenti. The sequence goes on along the minus strand of OX235264.1, from coordinate 114,642,373 downwards.
GTGGAACATGTTACCCTTGCCCCACGCCCAACTTTTTTGTTTGTGATTCGGGTTCCACTCAACCGATAGCCAGGCGCCTGATGTCCACCAATGATCTCTTCAACGTATGCCTGATACATCTCCACATTCTTCGCCATATTTGTTGAGCTACAGGTTCTTGATTGGTTCGTGCTCAGAGTTTCTTGTTGCTTTCTCGACGGACAATGTTAGCTGACATAGGTTGTAACAGGTTGCAAAAAGCGTTAGCTAGTGATAGTCAAACCAGTCAGTTAATGAAATCCACAACACTTAGTTTAAGCTATATAGGGAGATGTAGACTTCCTGGTTGGGGTCCTCGGGACAGTAAAAATCAATGGCTAGAGATAATTGATAATATGACTCAAAATCGTTCTCAAAGTCTGGTACACATGTGTTCACTCCCTGTGACTTATATTACCCAATAATACCATACTGTTCTTCAACATTACTATTCTTTTTGCTTTATATCCCTGTCTGTTATCTCTGTTTTCAAACCTCTTTTTACCCTCTTCTCTTGCTTTATGTTCTACGTGAAGTGTGGCAACTCGAACTGCTGCACATCTCTACGTTGAAACTTTCTTCTTTCTAATCCTTTCTGGCATGTAATCAGAATATCAACATAGAGCCACTGAAGGCAGCTGTTAATAAAACTTTGCAACTGGCTGTTGAAGATAATTCTTGTGACACACACGCCAAGTTTCTGACCCATATAACAGAAATGACTGACTTATAACATCGGTGGTCAAGATCCGAATTCTGTTGTTTACGCTAGGAGTGCAGAAGATTATGAAACTGATTTTAATGTGAGGGAAGTCTATCTTGCCTTACTGATCCTGATTGTCGAATCCCCATCTGTGCCTCCACTTGTAATTGAAACGGTGCTTCCTAGATAACTCAGTGCGTTGGTGGCAAAGCGGCAGACTGTTCACCGACCAGGTCCGGGGTTCAATCCCTGTGTAACAACAGAAGACAAGGGCCAGGCAGCAGATCGTTTTATTATGAAAATCAACACGTATTTATACATATTTCACATACATTATTATAGACAAGCGCAGTCATCTGATTGGTTGTTTATCAGAAGTTAGGCAGCCAAACGCAGGCTTCTGATTGGTTGTTTCGGGATTTCTTGACAAATAGAGTTCTCTATCTGCGAATCATATTTTGCCACGTTAACTTTGCTGTGATTGGTTGTTGACTCAGCCTTGTTCATATTTTCTCACGGCCCATATTAACGTAGCTTAGTGTCAACCAATCGGCTAGCAGCCTGCTCTCACCACACCTGGCCAACGCACTGTCTGTTTGTTTTCGAAATAGAACTTTGCACCGATGTGTAGCAGTTCAAGTCACCATATTCCACTCCACGCATAATAGAGACATTAAACAGAGGTGTGAGACAAAGGAATAGTAATAACACAGAACGATATAGTTTCATTAGAAATTATAAGTCACAAGGAGTGGATGCATCTGAGCCAGACATTGAGGACGATTTTGAGTTATATCACCAGTTGTCTCCAGCCATCGGTTTTCACCGACCCGAGGACCCCAACCAGTCAGAACGGTCCACACCTACCTACGTGGCTGGCTTAAACTAACTGTTGTGGATCTCACTGACTGGTGCCATGTTTTGGATTGACCTCCACTAGCTTTTTTCCAGCCTGACCCTATATCCGCTAACATTGCTCGTCGAGGAAGGCGATGACTAGGCATAAGTAACACATTTCTTAACAATCTCTGTCGATGTAACTTCACAACCTCGTCTACTGATTTTCCCTCTTTACCTAGCACTCGACCGATGCCTAACCTCAATATTGCTCATCATATTTTACCACTTCACACGGGAGATAGAACGCAGGCACCTATGCTCAATGACAGCTAGTCTGGATTTTTGCGTCTTCCATTCTCAATGGCCAGGTCTCACAGCTATAAAAAAAGGATGGAGCGGTCGGTGCACTCCTTTACCTCGCTAAACCAGTAGTATGGCTGGTAAAGAGGGCATGAGGGCTACCAACTTCATCCCGTAAAAATAATCACCATTGCTACAGAAACTCCAAGCCTCTAGCTTGAAGTGGCCCTATATTCCACTGGGAACATAAAGGAATAAAACGAAATTCCCAGATAACTGAGGAAAGTGACCTCTTCAAAATCCATTCCATTGACTGGTTGCTTGCTGTGACTGACTACTTATCTTCATCACCTACCTCTGTCTTCTTTAGTGTACTCTAGAAGTCCTGTTTTCACTACCTAACTCTTCTGCCTATAGGTGTTCAAGTTTATGTGACATTAAACAGAAATCGTCCACAAAGTCCATGAGTTCTTGAGTTTTTTTTATCGGTTCAGCGTATACTCCAGTCTTTTCTCTTCCAACGATACGGTGTTCCACATATAATCCAGTCTACCATAATTAGGAATATGGTGAGAGCTGTCTGCTGGCCAAAACTGGTAAACACCAGTTCACGTCAATGTTTACTTCCCAAATCTTGATCATGAGAAGAAAAAAACAAGAACAAAGACCAACTCAACAACCAATCAGAGCAGACTTTGCGTGGGCGGATACGATTTGCAGACATATGGTCTGACCTTCAAAGAAATGGCCACCAAAGAGATGACAGAATAACTTTCAGCGAGAAAACAACCAATCAGAAGACGATGCTTCTTTGAAGATAATAATAACGAATAATAATGTACATAACAATATATATAAATATCTTTCTTTATTTCCTCAATAAACAATCCGTTGCCTGGCCCTTATCTTCTCTCGTTACAGGAATAGTAGTTCGACAGCTCTATCTAACTCTTGTCTTCACTTCAAGGGCTTTTTGGTCAGATTTTTGTTGTGGATCTCTCGATAGTTGGCTTCTGGAATGAAGTGGTTGATAAAGACTTAGGACACTCTGTAGTGTTCAAGCATATGAAATAAGAGTCCGTATAATACGGTAGATGCGTCGGTGGCACAGCGGTTAGGAGGCTCGCCGACCATGCACATGGTCCAGGGTTCGATCCCCGGCCACCGACGCACTCCTTTACCTCGCTAAGCTAGAAATAATGCTGGTAAAGAAGAAAGGTTAAGCATGAGGCTAGCAACCCCCATCCTCTTAAATAAACACTGCTACAGAAACTTCAAGTCTCTGGCTTGGAGCCCTATGTTCCACTGGGAACGTGAAGGATAAAAAATAATAATACGGTAGCGTCAAACATAAAGAAACACTCAGAAGTAGAACCAAAACAATCAATCAATGAAAAGTAAACACACGAAAATAATACCAAATTAAGATCATACCTGTGAAATTTTTAAATGTTTCCACAAGATTCTCAAAGTTTGACTGACACAGCCAATCGGTAATTTGTAACGCAGTCATATCACAGTGTACTACTGACAGTGTATAACTATTACTATTATTAGTATTGCTACTACTACTTCTACAACTGATCGTATTATCTGTTGAACATAATCCCGATGAAGATGATTCATTCAGCATACCAGCTGTTGATGTTTTCCTCACTTCTTCTTCTTCTTCTCCTTCTTGTCGTTGTTGATGATTATGATGATGACTACTTGATGTCAAGGAGATAATCGTCGATCCACGATGTGATGTATCTGCATGATCAAGCAGAGAATTTGATTTATTCAAGCATAATTTTGCATATCTCAATGATTCATTGTCACCACTAGCAAGAGCAACAGCAGCGGCATTCGTACCACCAGCACCTGTTGTCGAAGCAGCCTCAGCATCAGCGCTATCATCATTATCTGCATCAACAGCATTATCATTCACAACAGGACTATCATTATCATTATCCTCAGGACAATATCTAATCTCGTCTAATACTCTATCAGTTAACGATGTTTCATCTGAAGACGCATGTATCTCATTACTACAATAGCCTGTAGTAGTATCACAACTAGCCGGTGTAGCACTAGACATGCCTAACAGAGGATCTCGATCTCTTTGAATTGAATTTATGGGGTAATCTGATACAATAATCGATGGTGAACTAGACTTATCATCAAATTTATCGACAAATGTCCATTTACTGAATTCTTCATTGCCTAGACTAGACGATTCACCAGATGTACTTAGATTGCAGACTACTTTTGAAGTATTCACTGCGACTTTTGAATTAGTTGAATGAAAAGGAATTTTCACATGAATTACTTTCGACTATATAAAGAGGGAGGAAGGAAAAGAAGAAAATGAATAAAAATATTCCGATAGAAGAAAAAACGCCTAATAATATAACCAGAATCAAATGAAAAAAAGCGAAACACATTTAACGACCTTAAGACAATCATCAATCAATTAACCAAAACTGTCCCGCTGACCTACACGACTTTTAATGTGGTTAAACATGTATTCATATGATGCGTCTTTCCTGTATGGAATAGTCCGTTACCAAGTCTCTTTTCTTCTCCTGTTACAGTTGATATCGCTGCTTTCGAGAACATACGGAGCTTCTTGTGAGACTCTGAGGGAATTGCAACGGCCTCAAAGTCTCACAAGTAGCTCCTTATGTCCCTTTCTTCGGAAGCAGTAGGTCACAGGGTTTTCATTATGCTCGGATGAAGCCTGTCCCAAACGAGCGAAACAGACCTCCGGTGTTCAGATCATCTCGATTTGGCTATATAGCAAAGAACTACTGCTTGATTGGTTTGAGTGGTATACGACTACTCATCTCCGTTAATCAGTAGTATAAATTTTTACGCAAATTTTTGGAAAGATGAATGTTTGAGAGATATATTCAAGCTATTTTGTACTTCCAATTTTTGATTGATTCTATCGGACCGACAAGCCCAGTTCGTGTTGACATGTCACCCTCCTAGTACGGACGCATCGATGATGAGGTTAATGCCTTCAAAGCTTTATGTACCTATGGGAGTATGTGGACGGTTATTACTTCTCAGCTGTCCACAGCGTGGAAGCTGACTTCATCTTAGGGCAACTGGAACAGAATGTGTTTTATTGCTGCATAACCGCAGAGCCTAATGGACAAGTGATTGAGATCGGCGACACACGACATGTGTGAGAAGTGGTTTTTACAGTTGAATCTGAAAACAGGTCCTCTGACTGCCAGCTGCGGACAGCTGCGAAACAAGTCGGGATGTACAGTTTTCAGGTAGACGTTTTCTAACCACCTATCTCTTCAGAACAGAAACGAAGCATACCTTGCATAGTGGTTACCTGAGAGAAACATCTTCTTATTGTAAAGTCCCTATTTCTTTTAACAGTACGACTCCGTCCACAGACCCGCCGTTCAAACAACCTTTCTAGCATAGTAGGACCTAAAGTCAACGTAACTTGTTGGGTAATCGTGATATACACGCCCGACCACCATGCCAAGGTATCAACTATCGGTCGAGAGGGTTGGCGGTGGCAGTGGCAGTGGAAACACCACTACGGACATCATCAACTTCTGGGAACTTTGGTAACGGAATGTTTATTTGCAATTTGATATCTCCACAAAGGAAAATTATCACATGCACAGATCTTTCGTGTTGTGCACTACTTCTGCCGTTCCTTCGTATTGTCTTTTTTGTCTTCTTTTCGTGTCTTTCATGTTCTTCCGCAGCACTGGTCCATTAGCTCTCTTTGACGTTAAATCTATCCCTCCGCTATTTGACATCTTTGTGCTGATGATCATCTCTATATATTCACTAGAGATGAATCTTGCCAGTAGTACACGCCACACAATGACATCACAGGTAAGCAGTGTTACTTTACACTTTACCATATTAACAAAAGTTCGAATAGACTATAACATTTATTTTTTTATTACAGCTTGATTCCACACCGTATTTTCGGTACAAGTATGGAATTTTCAGCATGTGATATCGGTAGCCCACATTTTGCAGGTCGACCATAGATATCAGGTGTGCGTCGGCAGGGGATCGAACCTCGGACCATGTGGGCATGGTCGACGAGAGTCCTAACCACTGTGCCACCAACGCACAAATCGCCGGAGAGGCCATCCTTGTCCAGTCAGGGTCAAGGATGGCTTCTCCGGTGACTAATTTATTAAACTGTGATCCCTATCAGTGAGCGAATGAACCGCACAACAGGCTGAATATATAGTATACGACTTCTAGACAGAATAAAATTGAATCAGTATGTCATTTCGCTAAACAGTTCAAGGAACGATCCAAATTTTAGGTGTATGAAGTATGTGTAATCAGTTAAATTTATGAATCTACTCACTATCACGTTAAAGCAAAACAAAAATCATACCTTTTGTGTTTCAGGCAAATGACCACTAGCCTCACAACCATGTACAGCTCTTCGTCGTTCAGAAATAAGCGTTGCTTGTTTCACCCGATTTACAGTATTGTCCCAGTTTGCAGACATTATTCTATTCTTATTACTTCGTACCCATCGTGAAGCACTACGACAACTACGTCCACAAGATGAACAAGCTCCAACACAACAATCGCTTACTCGTGGACGTCTACGTCTCTGGAGACAAGGTTGTATAGGCCCAGTTGATTGTCTATTGGACGATGGAGATGGTGACATACCAGGAGATAAATTACGTAGTGTTGAATAGGCTGTAGCCTGTTGATAAGGATATGTTGGTGTAACAAATTCAGAGAATGTTTGAATGTTTGATGTTGGTGTTTCTATGGAATCGGGTAATGTGGCGAAATTGTCAGTTGCATTGTCAACATCTTTCAGTGAAAAACTGTCCTTTATAAACAGTTTCTTTGACATTGAACTATAAGCATTAGAAAGAAAGAAAAGAAAGCGAAAAATTGTCAAAAATGGTATGAACAGAAGAAGAGACTGCAGGAAAACTGATGCACAGATAGTTAGCTTGAAACCCCGCCCCTTTGAGTCATATGAAAAAGAGAAGACGTTCAGCGAAGAGAATCTTTTCGGCGAATTCATTCACATAGCTGTACAACCGCATTAAATATACAATTATTTTTGTGTGTGTATGTGTGTACATGAGGTATGTCAAGTTTAGATAGGTAATACAAGAACGATTTAATATAGAAACAAGGTTAATTAGACAGCAAATAAAGTAAGATCGAGTTAGTAAGTTAGATGACTTGGTTCTCTAAGTCATGTCAGCTCATGATGAAATCCTCCATCTAATCAAACAAAATCCCTAAAAAACCAATACTTGGAAATTAATCTGATGCTCACTAGCGACTGGCCCTATTCAGACAGTTACCTGGGGTTCTATTGGGAAGCCATGACCAGTAGGGTACAACAGCAGGTTGACGATGACGCAGTAACTCTTCGAAGAAGATATTGCGAAATGGTCACGCTATGTCGTGAATTGGCAGAAGTAAGAATTGATGGGCAATTGGATCGGGACCCAGTGGCTCAATGGTCTACGAGCTCGCCTTGTAAACAGAAGATCCTGGGTTCGAACCCCGGTAGGTACGTACCGATGAAGAGTCCTAAACTGGGACGAAACAGCTGTCCAGTAATCCCAGGTTTTCCAGTGGTTCTCTAACTGATATCAGCTCATGATGGAACCCTCCATCCAATCAAACAAAATCCCTACAAAAGCAATACGTAAAATAATTGACTAAAGTGTTTCAAGTTAAAAATCTAAAATATTACAATTGAAAAGACAAAATAATACTAATGAAGAAACAGAAAGGAATAGAATTTACCCATCGGGTAATCAGATAGATTATATCCTTCGCAAGTGTAGTGGCTGAACGAACTTCTTCTGTATGCAGAGTTGAGGAATTAACAAGTGAATTGCCATTGCTTCTGCAGTTTGAAGAAGTCTGACTCGTACACTTTTAGAAAGACTGCTTCGTATTTCACAGACGACTTTGAAGTTTGTTTGAGGGCTGTAGCTTGGTGTCTGGAATCTATCAGATGTACTAAGATAGTGAGTGAAAGGGGACATTGACTTTCTTCTTTGTAAAATCATGCTGATAAGTGTTCGGTGATACACAAATAATTGTTTATATTGCATCTTTAAATTTCACCATCTTATAAAAACTAACTAACCGGAACTTATCCTGCGGCAAAGTTGGTTCCCATTTATTGAACAACATACCCTATAGTGCAATCAAACGTTTATAGATACCCTTTCTATGTTAAATCTGATTGTGTATACAAGTTTAGATGTATTTGTGGCAGCAGTTATTTTGGGAGAACTTAGAGAAGGCCATGTCTTCAATGCTCTGAACATGTACTAAAAAGTTTACATCTCAATGGAGTTTTTTCCCAATTAAATATCTTTGCGGAGTCAATCCTTTCACATTTAGCTTAATTCTTATGTTCCGACAATTTGACTACCCCGATCTGTTAGTTTGACCTATGCAGTTGACCTAACTCACAGTCATTGCAAGGTATTTTGTAAAGTATATTATTTTGTCTAGCTGGGTCAACCAACAGCATCCTTTTAGTTTACAGAGCTTCTCCTACCTGAGTGAGTTTGCACGTTTGAATGCCGCTATATAATTCCTGCTTTTTTGAGAATCCTACGTAGGGTCGCAGATATCCCCTCCTTATATGATAAAACTACTGTAGATGCCACATATACTTTATTTATGTTATTATTACTAGTTTCACAATTATTTTTCTTTTTCTTTTGGCCTTTACTGATCTTCCTAATGAACTTTAAAGGATAGTTATTTAACAACAACGCCTCTTCTATCTGTTTTATTTCATCAATTAGGTCTTTTTTGTGCTACTTAGTGCAATTGCTCGGTTTGTTAAACACCTAACTAAGCCTGCCTTAACAGTTAACGGATGAGATGAATTAAAGTCTAAATATATATTAGCAGAATGCGCAGGCTTTTTATAAACGCTAGGTGTGCAGTTCACCTTCTTGTGTCCGTTTCGTTTTACAATCTAACACCACAGTTAATTCTCCTTGTTCATTTTCCGATTCAAATGTGAATTTTATTCCCTCCACTAATGAGTTTATATGTGTGAAGAAACTGGAGGTATGTTCTGTTTTTAACACTGTGAAAGTGTCATCCACATATCTCCAGCATATCTTTCGATTAAGATGAAATGTATTAAGATCAGTATTTTCTCAGCTATCCATAAATATATCTGATACGACTGAGGATACTGATGATCCTAATCCTACACCATCTGTTTGTTTATATATTTGACCTGGAATTTAAAAATGGTAGACTTGAGGCATTTTCTGATTCTTAAAATGACTTCCTCAATGGGTACCTTTGTCTTATGAGTAAGCTGAGTATCAGCAGTTGGTTCCCCTCTCTTAACTGCTTCCAAGGCTATATTACTGTATAACACCAGGAGACTTTATCAAAATAAATTTTATCCACAATGGAATTATACTCTACCACAGCGTACAAGTTCTATTCTTATAGGACAGCAATAACCCGATCCACTCACAAAACCAGCTGTAAGCACACATTGTTTAAAGCAGTTCAAACACACTGTAACACTCCAATACTGAAGAGAGAATGGGAGAAAAATACTCACTAATGAATACCCAACCATACAATCTCACCAAAAAAAGTGTTTAAACTCAGGTCGTAACACCAACAAGAATTCATCATCAAATATACCACAAGAAAATTCACTGAAATAACAGCTAGAATATTAAGACCGTCGTTTGAAATAGATATAGCACATAAGCTAACACAACATTCGATACTAAGCAAACCGAAACATCCAACAGCCAAACAAGATAGAAATAATACCATTTACAAAATAAATTGTATGAACAATGATAAACACATTACATCGGTCGAAATGGGCATCCCTTTCGAATCTGAATAGAAGAACACGTGTTAGACGTAAAAAGACACGACATATCGTATTCTTTCACACTAGTGCATGTAGACGATTACCAAATTTGATTATTGGGAGAATGAACAAAGTTCAAATAGATGAGACAGCAAAAATACAGTCAGGGAATTTCTAGAAGCCTGGTACTCAAATGAATTAGCAATTAACAATTTACCAACTAATAAGGAATAAATCACGTGAAAACAAAATTCAAATTTCAGGTCAATAAAAGTGATCAGTGATTGTAGATAGTTGGAGGCAATCGGCAGGAAGCCTTGCTTGACCTAGGTTTCGTGCTAGTTGACACTCATCAGCGAGGCGTACCTGCAACCTTGAAGGAACTCATGCTATTTCTGAGGAGATTCGAACCCACGTCACCCAGTGAGTACTGCAGTCAGACACGTTACCACTGAGCCAGGCTATTCGGGCTCGTGATTGACCTCCTGTAGGACTGTAGTGGATACTTTCGATTGTACACTAATAACCAGTGTGACATGTCTAGTCCTTTCTTTGGTACAGACTGAATTCTATCAGTCAGGCTTGCAATGCGGCCACCATGCTAGGTGGCACGCCATTACGGTGCACTGTGACATGTTGGTATTAGATGGTTGAAGGCAATCAGCAGGAGTACTGATGAGTGCCAACTACTAGCACGAAACCTAGGTCAATCAACACATCCTGTCGATTGCCCCCAACTATCTAATATCATCAAATCAATGTGTACTGTGATGGTGGGCTACCTAGAATGTTGGCCACATCGCAAAACCTGACTGTAGAATTCAGTCCGCACCAAAGAAAGGACTTGACACGTCACACTAGTTACTAGTATCCAATCAAAAAGTGATCAGTGCTAATCGACAACTAATCATAACAGTGGCTCTCAGGGGATACAGTTATATCATCATTCATGGACAACTCAAATAAATTCATTTCTTACTAAAAACTGGCGCTGAAGATATTGTCTAGAACGGAGACAACGTAAGCTTTGCAATTAAATCAACCAGTTCCCCAAAGAACACCTGTGCTACAAATCTTCTCCATTATTATTTCAAATGACTTCATCTTGGAAAACCCAGCTCTATTGGCTTAGAATGTCATCCCAGCGACACATATAACATTTATGGTCCCCTAACCCTAGAACTAGTTGGATAAGGAGCAAGGATGGAGGTTAATTGCATCAGGTTAGCATTTATTCGATGCATCATAATTCCCTAGATGAGATGCGAGAGATAGTTTGAATCAGTAGCTCCATCTGCATATAACATAATGCAATGAACCATTCTCTGAATGCTCTTAATAAATATCCTTACTTGTTTCCTTAATACTGTCCCTCATTTTTGTATACAGCCCCTCTTGGCACCAAAGTGCAGCAGTTCCAGTTGCCACGTTCCAAATAGCACACAGAGGTAGACAAGAAGATGAGTGAAGAGAATCAATACAGTCTGACAAGTATAAGAGTGAAACAGAATGGGTAATGGTAGAAAGGAATATGAAAGATTACAGAGACTGAATACATCTGCGCTGGCCATTGACAACAATTTTCAGCCATGTCACCTATTGGCTGCAGCCATTGATTCCTAGAGTCCCGAGGGCCCCAATCCGGACGTCTACATCTACCTACCTGACTCAGTTTAACTGTCGAGGATTTCATGGATTGATGAGGCCATGTTTTTGTTTGGCCACCACTGGCTCTTTTCCAACCTGCACCTATATCAGCTAACAATGCCCGTCGGGGGAGGCGATGGTTAGGCATGCGCACCACGTGACCTAGCCATCTCAGTCTATGTAACTTTATAGCCTCGTCGATTGATTTTCCCTCTTTGTCTAACACTCTACGCCTAACGTCAACATTACTTACCTTATTAAACCACTTAACGTGAGACAGAGATCGCAGACATCTATGATCGAAAGCAGTCAACCTTTTCATGTCTTCAACTCGTATTGGCCATGTTTCAGAGCCATAGAGAAGGACGGAGCGAACTGATGAGCAGTACACACGTCCCTTGGTTGATAACCGGATGTCACGCCTACGCCAGAGATGGTGTAAGTCAGCGAAAGCAGCTCGAGCTTTTCGGATCCGTGCTGAGATTTCGTCGCCAATCAGTCCATTGGTGCTAATACAACTTCTCAAATAGGTGAAGTGGTCAACATGTTCTATCACTTCACTCCCTATCACTAAGTTAGGAGTTGACGTGGTCCAGTCCTGTAGCAGCATCTTACATTTCACAGGGGCGAATCGCATGCCAAACATACGACGATTGCTGCTCAAGGTGTTCAGAAGACTCTGCATTTTGTCATCATCCTCCCCTAACAGGACTATGTCATCTGCAAATTCTAAGTCCATAAGACTATTCCCCGGTAACAAGTCGATTCCTCAGTCGTTACGTTCAGTTACGGATACTTCCATTAGCATATCTACGATAAAGTTAAACAGGAATGGGGAAAGTGGACATCCCTGTCGGACACCACTGGTTGTTATCAATTCAGATGACAATACCCCATAAGCCATTACAAGACTGCGTGAGTTTGAATAGAGTACCTTGATTAGTGTACGCAGTTTATGATGAAATAATCAAAATAGACATGAAGAAACACAGTGAACATGAAAGACTATCAACCCGACGAGATTAACATTGAAAAAAAAAACTTCTAATAGAAAATTTGTAAACTTACTTCTCTATCACTAAATCATTTATATCTGCTTTAAATAGTTTTGCTGAACAATTTGAAGTTGTTGTCAATGTGGTAAGTGAGCTATTCAATACTTTATCGGTTAATTTATCTGTTAGCGAAGAAGAATTACAGTGTAATTCTTTATCAGAAATCGATCGACACGGATAATGATTAGGATGATAGAGTTTCACTTGTTTTGTCGGCAAAAATGACAATTTTGTAACAGGCACTGAAGGTTTATAAATTGTCTGAAAAATTTAATAGAAAAAAGGAAAATTTGATACATTATTGTTATTATTTTTTTAATGTACAGAATCTTAATTGAATTATTGTATTTAATTGAATTTTAGATTTCCCTGTCAATTGATTGGACCAAAGTGTGCTCGGTCTCAGGGTGACATGCCTGTCGGCTTCTTGTGCAGATGCTTCGACGATGTCTGGACATTTAATAAGAGGTTAATTGGTGGATGGTGACTGACACTGGAATCCAGGACAACGCGCATTTCGTCCTGTTTGGGACTCGTCAGCCAGTGGATGTAGCTGCATTCCCCTGTGAGTGGGTGATGATGTTCCCATCGAGGCTCGAACCAAGTGCCAGTAGTTTTAAATGCCAAAGCGTTATCCACTAAACTGCTTTGGCCAAGACAGCCACCTCTTGTGCAACTGGTCATATTAATTATTTAATTGAATTTTAGATTTTCCCGTCAATTGATTGGACCGAAGTGCTCGGTCTCAGGTTAACATGTCCGTGGATAACGCTTTGACGTTTAAAACTATGGATACTGGGTTCGAGCCTCGGTGGGAACAGTATCACTCACTCACTGAGGAATGCAACTACATCCACTGGCCGACGAGTCCCAAATAGGATGAAATGAGCGTTATCCTGGATTCAACTGCTAGTCACCATCTAGCAATTAAATTTGAATTATTGTATGTCAAAGTTGTTTTGGTTCTTATCATTTCCCGCTTATATTGATAATAATAGAGAAAGAGAAAAGTTCAGCCTCGGCTTCGACGCTTTGACAATATCTAAGGTGGCATAGCGGTTAGGACTGTCGCCGACCATGCACATGGTCCGAGGTTCGATCCCCTGACGACGCACGCCTGATATCTATGGTCGACTTGCAAAATTTGGGCTACCGATATCCATGCTGAAAATTCCATACTTGTACCGAAAATACAGTGTGGAATCAAGTTGTAATCAAAAATAAAAAAATAATGCTATACGGTAGTGGAATGGATTATGAGGAACAACATAAGAGGGTAGTGAGAAGACAAGAATACGATGGACCGATAAGAAGACTCTAGAAGATCTGGATTTCGAGGCGGATGATTTATGCCTGTTGTTAAATGAATTCGAAGACTTCCAAGTAAAGTAAAAAAAAACCAACAAACTGACTGAATTTCGACAACACAATAAGAAGATAAACTACGTCTTCTTATTGTGTTGTCGAAATTCATGAAAAAGGAACTAATTGCTTTAAACTGACTGAAGAAGCGGGCAAAGAACAGGACAGGACTCCAGGTGAACGTGGAGAAGACAGGGGGTGATGAATACAACCAACCGACAAAAGCAACGACAACAACAACAACCAGCCTCAAGCACCATCAACGTAAGAGATTTAACAGAGGTTACTTCCTTCACTTATCTGGGAAGCATCGTTTCAACAGGAGCTGGAGGAATGGATAAAGATGTCAAAAGCCAGCCAGCCAGCCAGAATCAGAAAGGCAAGATACACCTTCAGGAGTGTGAAATCGGTTTGAAAATCCCCTCAACTCACCATAAACAAGAAAATTCGGATTTGCAATACAAATGTTAAGTCAGTCAATTCTTCTGTATGGATCAGAAACTTGGCGTGCACATCATGGAAAGCATTTCCAACAGTCATTTGCACACTTTTATCAACAGCTGCCTTCGCTCTATGTTAAAGATCAGATGGCCAACCAGAAATGATTAGCAACAAGAAACTATGGGAACAAACATACCAAGCAAAAACGTTGGATGAAGTGGAGATGGATTGGGTATATGCTGAAAAGGCCGTCGAATGACATCACGTGCTATGCCGTCAGTCGAGTGGAATCCCAACAGGAAAAGACAAGTGGGTTATCCTGTCTAGGGTGATACGGAGGAGAACATGGGAGAAGTTGAAAGACTATAAGCAATCATGGGCCCACCCTAAGAGATTCGCAAAAAACAGGGACAAAAAGTGGAGATGTGCTGTTCTATCCCTAAGTTCCAAGCGGAACTCAAGGGAATAATACAATTATATAACATGGCTGAACTTGAGTCACGAGTGCTGTGTTGAGGTCTTCGCAGAAACACACTAACACTCACTGGGGATCGCAGGAGCAGCCAGTTGATGAGTCCCAAATACGACGATGTCACGAATGTTGTCTTCTCGCCGTTACAGTACTACCCAGTTGCCCAAGTTGAAGTAGGTAAAGTAGGACTTGAATCTCCGGGTCCCATCTACCGAAAGTCGAGTATTTTAAGTCAATACGTCACATTTTTGAATTCCACTCCTGGTCAACAACCACATCAAATAACATCATGAATTAAAAGTCAATCTGAAAGAAGAATATTCGTTTCAATAATTTCTCCTCTTCAGGTTCTTATAACTATAAACTATAATATTTGTTGTCGTTACAATAATGAATGCCAGTTATGCGGCGCACACATTTTTTAACGTAGAAATAGCAGATTAGTAATTCGGAAGTATCAAAATAAATAGTAGTATTTGTGTAATGACAAACTTCATGCTAGGCTGAAATCGATTGCAAAATATTGTAAAATTGGAGACAATGATGGTGATTAGTCATTATAGATTTGAAGAGTGTGCGGTTGGGAAAATTGACAAGTCACTTCAAGGTAATAAAATGTGTCAGGTGAGGGAATGGCTAGTACAAAGTGGTATGTATTAAAGAGGAGGAGATAGTAAGACTGCAATGAGAGGTTCATCATGAAATAGCGAATGTGGGAAATGAAATAGGTGGCGGCATATATAATGGGAAGAAAGATAATATTACTAATAGTAAGTCCGGATAGTATTAATGGAAAATTCGATAGTAATAGAGACAATTAAATGACATCATGATTATAGTTTAAGTAAAGGACATAATTGTGAACAACTGGTACTTAAAACAGAGGCACAAATGATCTTTTTATAGTTAGGGTAACGAAGGAGTATATACTAATATCAGCTAGTTTTCAGGAATTTGAAGGTGTTAACACATATCTCCAGAGGACTTGAACACATTTTCGTAGAAGCAATTCTACAAACTACTCATTTCAATGAATCAGTAGTATATAGTTTTGTGCGAAAATGTTTGCTTTTCTGAATTACCATTTTCGCCATTAAGCAGATCACATAAACTGTGATCTGAATAAGTTGGCTTTTCTAAAAGAAACTACAGTGAAATTTCACTACTCGAACTGTGTAAATTGCAAATTGCTAGCCAATTTTCAAATTGTGAATTTGAAAATCACCTATGACATTACGATAAACTGGGTAGGTGATGGCGTACACTCACTCTTAAGGTCGTGATTCTGAAACCGGAGTTCGTCAATCAATATCAACCATCTTGTGAATCTCTAGTTAATTTCAATAAAGATTATGACAACATCAAAAAAGGGTAAGCTGCTAAAATGCTTACTTGATCATCATTCGATTTACGTCCAATTCTCTCTCGATCAGTTCTATGCTTACGATCAGCTCCTTTCATTTTAAATACTTTAATTTGACAGCCAAATGATTCCAAATGCTGATTAGTATCATAATCAAAATGATCTACCTAAAAGATTAAGGGATAAAGTGTGATTAATTGTAGGTTGAATAAGGAAGAAGAATAAGAATAACGACAACAACAAAAATGGCATAGTGCACGTAAATTTAAAAAAAACGCCAAGACTCTTGAATATATTAGCATCATTCTATATACAATCGCGAGCCCGAATAGCTCAGTGACAGAAACGTCTGTGACTGCAGCACTGGCTAGTGACGCAGGCGCGAATCTCATACGTTCTTTCAAGGTAGTTGCAGATACGCCTTGCCCTGACTGACTGGTGAGTGCTAACTAGCACGAAATCCAAGTCAAACAAAACATCCTGTCTTTGATGTGGTTTTGTTCTCTGAGCTGGATGGTTAGTTTGCGAAGCTTTCATCACCCTACTGGGTGACATCTTCAGCGCATACTTCAAATTGAATCATCCACCTGAGCTACAAATCTTCTCTCTTATATCTAAAACATCCTGTCGATTGCCTCCAACCGTCTAACATCAACAATAATTCAATGTCCACCGTGATGGCGAGCTACCTAGAATATTGGCCACATCGCATATCTGATTGACAGAATTCGGTCCGCACCAAACAAGGGACTAGACACATCATACACTAGTTACTAGTGTCTAATGAAAGTAAATTCTACTCGCAAATTATGTGATATATGAACTCAATGCAGATGTGAATCTTCGAGGGGGGTGTGAGAGGCATTGCTTTATTAGAGGTTGTAGATACATTGGCTTAAGCAGTAGACTTTTAAGCAATAGGTCATGAGGTTTATATTCTGCTGCGTGTACTTCAGAATCGCAGCAACTGGTTACTACCATCAGTTACCGCATAGCATATATGGTTCCCAGCCTGACACATGAGAAATTCATTCCGGATAAGGTGAGTTAACTATTTATCTAAGTTACGAATGTGCTACATTAAATCACCTTTACATGGGATTCATTGGAGCTAAAATAAATCAGTATAACTGACTGATTCCAATGTAGAAATTTGCATAGATGTGCACTAGTTCAACTCGCCACACTCCATTTAGCCCACAAAGGAAGCTAACAGGAGAAAAACTGAGATTCGGAAGAACTATAATAGGTAGTAATGTCAAGAAGAAAGATATGATATCACAGATAGTGAATGCATTTGCGCCACTTACAATGATTTTAAGCCATGTCATTAGTTGTCTTCGATAGACTTTCCCTACTTACCTAACACTCAACTGGTGCCTAAGCTCAAAACTACTCATCCTATTATACCATTTAACATTGAAGAGAGAACGCAGACAACTATGGTTAAAGACAGCTAGCCAGGCTTTTCATGTCTTCCACCTTCAATGGGCATGTCTCACTCACAGTCATAAAACAGGGCGGAGCGAGGATGGAGCAGTGCATACGTTCTTTGATAGATAGTCAGTCGAATATCACATCTACCCCAAAGATGATGCAGGTTGACAAATGCCACACGAACCTTTTATATCCGTATATTCTATCTATACATTCTATACAAACAGTAGTAAGATATGAAATAAAGTAGACACACAGGGTCTAGAACCACCCCACATACTGATTATCATTCACGGTAACGTATCTCATATAGAAAATGATTAAATTCAAGATGAAGAATTGTAGTTTAGACAATCAAAACACAAACATAATACACATACTGTGACAACAATTCAAAGTACACCCATGATGACAAACCACCTAGTCTGTTGGTGGCCATATTGCAAAATAAAAATGAAGAACGATAACAAATGATACTTGGTTACTGTTGTCTAGTATTCAATAATATATACGGAAGAGACAATAAAGAAACATGATCTTATCATTAACATTGATTACGTCATAAGAATCGATTTTAAGACATAATCACTTTGAGTGAGTCTAATGGTCCAATAAATTCCAGCTAGACATTAGTAAAACAAACACATTAACAACATATTAACATTTTTGTATGGCTAAACTGAAACCAAAAGATATACACAGATGTGTATATCTGTCGAGTGTACATATTTGTACACCTGTCGTGAGAAATAAATGTGATACCATTATATCATTATTAGCAATTCTCTAACAGAATCAATAAACTGAAATCTTCTACATAAAGTCTAATGCATTATTGACTTACTTTAAAACTGGAAAAGTTAAACTTTAAGCACCACTAACTAACAGTCAAAGAACGACGTCAAAGAACGAGCCAACCACACGAAAGAGGGATTTTCAATGAAGGAAAACGTATATTTATGAACTGCTACATAGGGTATCTTTCTCTAACATGTGACAAAAACATCTCCAAGTTTAGCATAGGAGTGTTAGTAGAAAAGTTACACCCCATTCTGTACATATATATATTCATCCGGATGACTATAAATGAGATCCTTTT
The DNA here is from genome assembly GCA_944472135.2 of Trichobilharzia regenti. Taxonomy (NCBI): domain Eukaryota; kingdom Metazoa; phylum Platyhelminthes; class Trematoda; order Strigeidida; family Schistosomatidae; genus Trichobilharzia; species Trichobilharzia regenti. The sequence goes on along the minus strand of OX235264.1, from coordinate 114,623,787 downwards.
GAGATCTATTATTAATGGCACTAATCCTATTTTTTGATCTTCCTCAAAGTTCCTCTATAGAATTCGTGTGTATTCCTGTGATTGGATCCACAAGATCACTAGAATGGTTCATTCTGTGATAAATATATCCAAGAGATGACAGCGACTTATAACCTTCCAATTGATAATCAGTATGTACTATGGATCCCTGTTTCACTAGTCGAGTGACAATAGGTACTAAGGTAGTAGACGAATCCTTTCTGCAAGTAGATGTCATATAAACCGATCACCCAAACAGTATTGGCTCGCTCACGACCACGACTGTATTTTTTCTTCAATAAGACAGTTTCGTCCAGGTGTACGCCTAACAACGAATTAATTCCCTCCATTTTTCATGAGCCGATGCTAATGCATTGTTGGTACCACACTGAACTGTTGATACGAGGTTATTTTCAGTTTCAGCAGCTGCACCTCTCACAGGTCGCTTTAAAACCCAGTAATTACAAATATACAAAATCTGGGTTAGGGAGAGATGCGACTTAGCAAAAACTGTTCCTACGAAATATTAAAATCATCAGCTTATCTTCCCTGATACTAACTTGTCTCGAGCACAAATTGCACAACGATGGACATATGCATCAATCGACCTACCAGAGCTTTTAAAACTCATGACACCTCCACCCAAATGAACAAATCCTCTCCTTTTTAAGCAACCCCAAATCCAGGCAATGCTTCAAAACCTTATCCTCATCGAAATACAAGCGTAAATTTGTTAGAGCAGGCATTCAATGCGAATCAAGCGCAATACAACCTTCAACTCACGTGCATGAACCTCATTCGACCATTCGATGTCATTTGCTGATTGGTAGTTAGCGGTGCTTCAAGTTTCACTTGGCCTTAGAAGTGTTCTATATAATCACTAGATTCTAAAATAGATATGGTTGTTTGGAGGATTTCATCATGAGCTGACAATGGTTACAAAACCATTGGAAAACCTGGGAGTACTGGACAGCTGTTTCGTCCTAGTTTGGAACTCTTCATCAGTACGCACCCACAGGGGTTCGAACCCAGGACTGATGAAGAGTCCCAAACTAGGACGAAACAGCTGTCCAGTACTCCCAAGTTTTCCAGTGGTTCTCTAAATAACGTTAGCTCATGATGAAATCCTCCATGCAATCAAACAAAATCCCTACAAAACCAATGCTTGAAGATATGGTTGTTTTTTTTTGTTTATTAGATTTCGAGCTCATTCTTACATGCCTCAATGAACCTTAGCAGTGGAAATGAAGCTTTCACATATCTAGGCAGCATCGTTTCAACACCACAGGTGGCAGAAGAGATGAAGATGTCCAAAACAGACCAGAATCATAAAGGCAAGATGGAGGTTCATCATCACTCTGAAATCAATTTGGAAACCTTCTGAATTAATTCTGCCGCATAAATAACGCAACACAATGTTAGGTCAATCAGTTAGCTCTTCTATACGGATCAGAAAAGCATTTCCAATAGCCAGCTGCAGACTTTTATATCAACAGTGTTGCCTGTATACTGAAGATCGAATGGCCAGTCAGAAAGAATTCGCAACAAAAAAAACTCTGGGAATGAACCAGTCAACAACCGATTGTGCTCAACAAATATTCCGAAAGAAAAGTAGAGATGGATCAGATAAACTCTGTAGAGACTATTTGTTGAAATCGCGCAGCAGGCCCTCGACTGGGAAATGATAAGTTGGGCATCTGATAGACAGGATCATGGTTGGAGTAAATAAGAGCCCCTGTGCAACTGTGGAACCAGAGATCAGGACGAAATGGAAATGTTCTGCTGAAGGCCTCTGTGTTCCACTCCATGTATATTTTTAATGTATTAATTATTAAATATGGTGGTTTACAATCGCATGCTTGGTTACTCAAGGCAAAGTAAAGCAGCGCTTGAAGCCAGTACAAAGATTTGATTAATATAGGTAAGTGTTGAAGTCATTGAGACACGGTTAGTTCATTCAGATACATTTTTTATCTAGTCTGAACCAAGCTGTAGTAGGTTTTTGTAATGTATCTAGCTTAACCGAAATTTGACAAACTAATAAATAAACAATGACGAAAACTATTGGAAAAAAAATTGATTCAAAAAGAGAGAGAAGACTTGATCCATGAGAGAATTTTAAATTGGTCACTACTGTCATTCATTAATCACTTGAACTAATGAGACCTAATTCCACAGTGCCCAAGTTTTATACTTTTATCAATAATGAGACCTAAGTTATGATCACTTCTAATTTGGGTTACGATGAGAAAATCTACCAGAGAAAAACTGATCAAATTAGGTCATCATCTTGTGACATTGGTGATGGCATGAGCATGTACGGTCGATGTCATCCCCAGCGGTTTCCATACTGCTTTTTTCTATTTTAGCAGCCTTGGGACTGGGGAAAAAAGAAGGGATGGGGTTAGACCATGAATTGACACCATAAGTTCAAGGGTGTATGTGATAAAAGTCAATCGGTACAAAGAATATTCTTTTCAATAATTTCTCTTCAGGTTCTTACAATTATAAAACATAAGATATAATATATATTAATTTTCAAGTATTGGTTTTGTAGGGATTTTGTTTGATTGCATGGAGGTGGCACGAGGTTGCCTTGTAACCAGAAGATCCTGGGTTCGGTCGGAACAGCATCTGCATGTGTTCTTCTCGGAAACAAAGTTCCGATTTAGTTGATCTTATTGCAACAGCTTCAGCTATGTGTAGGTGACGTGAGCGAAGTGTACATGATAACGATTTCAGAATTCGATATATAAACCTGAAAGTTGTGTTGACATCAATGCGATGTCCAGTATCGACCAAATGTGAAAGGATCGTACTTTTGTGCACTTAATTTCTCCCTAGCTGAGTTGTTAACATTGTAACGACAACAAATATTATATTTTCTATTTGTGTTAGGTTAGCATCCTATTGAAACATCATGACTTCCTGGATTTGGATCCAAGAAACGAATTTGATTCAATGGCTCGAGACATCATCATCAGAAATCGCAATCAACGGTAAGCCTACTGCAATTTCCTCCATTCCTTTCTTTCTAAAATTAACTTGAAGTATTCAACTCCTGTTGGATGCTTTCGCCGCGACATCCACGCTTGATTGTCTCTATGAACCTGTTACTCATTCATTCTACTTCTTTTTTTTCTTTGTGCGGCGTACCACTTAGTGCCCACACTGTATATGCAAGATGCACTGAACAGATGTTTTGTCTTAGTCTACGACTCTTCAACAATAAACACCCATGACTCCACTTGGGACAAAATCCAGGACCTATGAGTTAAAAGACAAACTCGTTGACCGTTCAGCCACCGGGACGGAAACTACCGAAAGGCCCAGCAATTCTAACAATGGGACAATTCGCGACATTAATCGCGACAGCCAGTATCCGCCAGTACCACCAAGTTCTTCCTGGTTTCCAATGGCGCTCCCCGTAAACTAACACCTGAAAATAAATCTAGTGCTCGCTAATGACTCACAGCCAAGTTAAAGTATAACGATTCAAGAGTGCGAACGCATCGATGACCTTGAATGCAAACTAGTTGTTGGATGATGGGACTAGACATCATTATGGCACGAGTATGCGGGAATCGAGGTATATTTTTCTAGTGAATAGTTGTCGATCCCTTTACTAGAAGCCGAACTAATTCAATCAAAGGCTACTGCGGAGGACTGAAAAACACGGTAGTACTGACAAGTCGGTCATAAAAAACGAACTCTTTAGTTACCTTGATGAATACATGTACAGTAAGTAGTTTAACTTAAAAAAACTGATACTCCTTATTGTAACTGGGAGACACTCCTAAATCACGTCACGGAGAAATATCCTGTTTAATGTGTGTTTAATCATTACTCCTTCTGTATTTCCCTTATAAATAGACGTCATTTTCACGTAAAGACCACTGGCTTTCCTGATTAATCATTGCCTCAAGGTCAGTCTAACTGTGCCTGACTCATTAGAAACTTAAGTTGCCTGAAGTTCTACTAGTAAGACGTTGTAACCGATGGCATCCACGGGGACGGGTATGTGGACTCCACAAATACCCCCATCAGCAGTACGCATCCCCACTGGAGTTTGAACCCAGGACCTTCCGGTTACAAGGCAAGCTCGTATACCATTCAACCACCGCGACCAGATTCAATGGCCAGTGCATGAATTCTAACTTCTACCAATTCGTGATTTTTATCGCGACCAATGTTACCGGTGGGAAATCCAACCCTACTCCCAACTGGATGCACCTCAATGATCAAGACTTCTCACTAGAACTCCAGGAACCTCCGTCCTGTAGCAAGTCAATAGCGAGCATTCGATTTACATAAATAGCTTATAAATATTATATATAAATGTTAGAGATCATCCAGCATGGCTGCAAAGAGAAGGCACTCGTTCAATCAGAAGTTCAATAACAGAACATCTCGTCAATACATGTCACAGAATATCAACTGACTCATCATTTAAAGTCATTCACAAAGTGAACAAAAATCTACCAAAGGCAGTGTGTTTCCGACTTCTTTGTACTGCGGAAGCTCTAGCCATATGCATCGAAAAGCCGGAGCTATGTGTTCAAAAGAAACTAGTCCAGCCTCTACAATTACCATGGTCCTAGTTCCGTATGTCCCCTTATCCTTCAGATCTTTCGTTGTTTTGTTATCTGTGTGTAATTTTCTCTCTTTGTCATCATTTAATTCGTCCTATTTGTTTCAGTTATAAAATCAGTTATTTTAAGTTTGTTTCCATGCTCCTCCTGATCACACTTGTAGTCCGTTTAGAATAACCATTTTACAACTATATTCTAATCCTGTCCAATATTTTGTTTCTATGCCTCTTTTAATCTATATTCACACCTTCTAACTTACATTTCACGTTGAAAATTTTGATTTCAATTTGTTTCCATGCTCATTTTGTTCACACCTGTAATTCGTTCTATTCCTGCGTCTCTAAGCCTCTTGTAATTCATATCAAACTGAAAACAATTATCACCTTTTATTCGCCTTTAAAATTAATTCTTCAGTTATAGGATATTAATTTTGCATACGTTGTAACTGTTTTCTAATCCCATGCAATCTTGTCTCTAAGCCCCTTATAATCTATATTCTTACCTTCAGACTTTCGTATCAAGTTGAAAATTATTATCACCTTCGTTACTATGTGGAATTAAACAAATAATAATTGTATCCATGTAAACTAATCTATATAAATGCGATTGTACAGCTTTTGAGAATGAAATCGCCGAAAAGATAGCCAGCTTTACTGAACTTCCTGTTCTTTTCAATCTAATGTCCCAATGGGTATTTTCCACGATATATATATGAAAAATGGTGCGTGTTTACAAATTTACCTACACCTGTAAAGAAAGGTATATAGGGCGAACAACTGACAGCTCAGTAAACGTATCATTGAGCACCTTCCTACGTGGTTCGGAAAAGGTCAAGTAAATAAAATAAATAGTTCTATTTGGTCTCATTTCATTGATGGTAGCGGTCACAAAGTGGACAGAAGAAGAATTGCCTTCAAAGTTACCTATAGCATTTCATCGAATCTATCGAACAGAACACATAGCTGAGGCTATGAGAATTAATTCGAGAGAATAATCCTAGTACCTTTGCATATAAAGAAGTTTGTTCTACCTTTGTCTCTCTCTCGATTGCCAAGGTGAATTCTATTCAAAACCCTCCCACTCTTTCTTATTTTCCATTTCCTTCGTACTATTTTTAATACTTATTTAAACTCTGATTATCTGTCCACTTCACCTTTAGTATTACGTAACTTTTAAGATTTGACCTAATTTATTTATTTATTGAATTGTCTACATATTACGACCTTCGTTATTCTTATCACCACTTGCATAAGCCTTACTATCATTATTTTCGTTATCGTTATAATCATCGTCAATACTGACATTCAAAACACCTAACACTAATAGATCCACAAACTCACTATCATTGGTTAAATTTTTTATATACAAAGAGCTATGTAAACTAGAGTAAAGCCTGAAGAAGAAAGTCTAATTGAAAACGTTGCTACCGTGAGCTTATATGCATTGTTATGTTATGCCTTTTTCCTAATTAAAAAGTCTTAACCTGTCTGTTTTCGACATAGAACTTTGCACATATGTGCGGAAGTTCAAGTCGACACACTTCACTACATGTAGCACACAGAGCAACAGAAGAAAGTACAAGAAAAGCAAAATAGAAACAGTGAGCAGAGATGTGAGACAAAGGAGGAGTAATAACGAAGAACAAAACAGTTTCATTTGAAATCATAAGTCACAAGGAGTGGATGCATCTGCACCAGCCACTGAGAACGATTTTGAGCCATGTCACCAATTGTTTCCAACCATAGATTTTTACCGTCCCGAGGACCCCAACCAGTCAGGAAGTCTACACCTTCCTACATGACTGGCTTAGACCAACTGTTGTGGATTTCATTGACTGGTAAAGCCAAGTTTTTGTTTGACCGCCGCTAGCTTTTTTCCAGCCTGACCCTATATCCGCTAACATTGCTCGTCGAGGGAGGCGATGACTTGGCATACGTAACACATGTCCTAACCATCTGAGTCTTTGTAATTTCACGACTTCGTCGATTGATTTCCCCAGTTTACCTAGAACTCGACGCCTAACTTTAATGTTGCTCACCTTATTATGCCACTTTACACGGGAAATAGAGCGCAGGCACCTATGATCAAAGACAGCTAGTCTTTTCATGTCTTCCACTCTCAGTGGCCAGGTCTCACAGCCAGCCATAAAGGAGGACGGAGCGGACTGATGAGCAGTACACCCGCCCTTTGGTCGATAGTCGGATATCTCGTCTATGCCAGAGAGAGCGTAAACTGGCAAATGCCAAACGAGCCTCCTGTATTCGTGCTGAGATTTCGTCAGAGATCAGCCCGTTGGCACTGGCTGATGGTACTTCCCAAATAAGTGAGGCGGTCAACGTGCTCTACCACTTCACTTCCTATTTTTAAACTAGGCGTCGATGTAGTCCAGTCCTGTAACATCATCTTGCATTTGGCGGGAGCGAATCGCATGCCAAACATTCGTAGATTGCGGCTCAAGGTGTTTAGAAGACTCTGTATTTTGTCAGAGTCGTCGCCTAGGAGGACTATATCGTCTGCATATTCTAAGTCAACGAGATTATTCCCCGGTAGCAAGTCAATCCCTGAGTCGCTGAAGTCACTTAGGGTTAAGTCCATTAACACATCTATGATGAAGTTGAATAGAAAAGGGGATAGTGGGCATCCTTGACGGACACCGCTAGTCGTCACCAGTTCAGATGACAACTCGCCGTAAACCCTCACCTGGCTGTATGAGTACGAGTAGAGTGCCTAAATCAGTGCAATGTATTTTCTCGGCATTCCTTTTACAGCCAAACAATCCGAAGTTATACGCCAGTCTTAGTCTTATGATATTTACGTGGTTCAGTGAAGCACATACTACTAAGGCACACATAGGCATATCCAGCAAAATCAGTTCAGTTAGCGATTGACATAGCAGTGTTACTATGCTTGTGCGTCCACACACTCAGTAATATCAACTGTTGACAAGTTCATAAACAAAAGAGTAACCAAACTTAGATATGATAGAGAAGATTTGTAGCTCAGGTGGATAATTTTGATGTGGTTTTGTTCTCTGAGCTGGATAGTTAGTTTGCGAAGCTTTCATCACCTTACTGGGTGACATCTTCAGCGCATACTTCAAATTGAAGTGAGCTTTTAGGTTTCTCCACGAGTTTATTAATCATTCCTCCTGGTGACCTTGGACGTGATTGGTTGTTTATGTATGTTTTCACACCTTCTAGGTTACTTGTGTTGGAACTGATTGTTTCTGTGACTTGAACTTTGGCCAATCGTGTGTGAAGTTTCTTTCTTATTGGTTGATAAATTTTGTCTATCTCGATGTGTCTATTGATTGATGATTCACTGGAATGCCAAGCTTCTAAAAATTCTCTAGCATTCTTGTTATTTCCTTTGTCTAATATTTGAACGTTGTCCCAGTCGAATTGATGTCCGTGGTTGTCTGTGTGTAGTGAAATGAGGGAGTGTATATCATGTCTTTTGACGGCTAGCTTATGTTCGTGGATACGAAGACGAAGGGGACGTCCACTTTGGCCAATGTAGTGTTTTTCACAGTTGTTACAGTTTATTTTGTAGATGATGTTGGTTTTGTCTTCTTTTGCTGTTGAGTCTTTTGGTTGACATAGAATTGAGTGCAGCGACTTTGTTGGTTTGTGTACGACGTCAATTCCTAAAGGTTTGAAGAGTCTTTTAGTGATTTCTGAGATATCCTTTATATATGGTAAGGCGATTTTCTTTGTGTTTTCCTTGGTGGCTTTTGTTTTGGTAGGTTGGCTTGGGGGTATATGTCTCTTGATGAAATTCCGGGGATATCCATTCTTTTGGAAGACGTCCATGAGATACTTTTCTTCAATTTTTCTTAAGGTGGGAGTGCTGCAGTGAGTCCTTGCTCTCTTGAATAGTGTTTGTATGCAGTTCCTTTTGTGTGCTATTGGGTTGTTGCTGTTGTAATTCAGTATTTGGTCTGTGTGAGTTGATTTCCTATAAACTTGAGTTTCTAATTCTCCTGTAGTTGTTCGCCTGACTAAGACGTCCAAAAATGGTATTTTGTTCTCGGATTCCTCTTCTCTTGTGAATTTGATGTCGTTGAAGACGTTGTTTATTAAGTTGTGAGTTTTGTCTAATTCGTTTCTTTTGATTATTACAAATGTGTCGTCGACGTAGCGTATCCAAATCTTGGGTTTGATCTTTGGTAGAATTATGTTTTCGAGTCTTTGCATCACTGCTTCTGCAATCAAACCTGATATTGGCGATCCCATGGGTGTTCCTTTGACTTGTTCATATATTTGGCCGTTGAATTGGAAGTATGTTGTTAGGCATAGATTTATGCATTCCATCCAGCTTGTGTGTTGCATTTTTGATTGTTGTGGAAGTTGTTCGTCGTTGCTAAGTAATTGCTCCATGGTTTCTTTTGCTAGTTTTTGTCCGATAGAGGTATATAATGCTGTCACGTCGAAGGATACCATTATTTCTTGTTCATCTATTTGGATGTCTCTGATTTTCTCTAGGAATTGGATAGCAGAGTTGATGGAGTGATCACAGGATTCCGTTAGGTGTTTTAGTTTTCTGTATAATTCCTTGGACAAATTATATGTTGGAGTTCCTGGGAGTGATACAATTGGTCGTAACGGGATATTTGCCTTGTGTATTTTGGGTCTGCCGTAGAATCGAGGTAGGACTGGTCCATTGGATTTCATTCGCCATTGGTCTTGTTTTGTGATCTGTCCAGTTTTGCTGAGCTTGTTTAAGGTCCTTTGGATGCGGTTGTCCAATGTTTGTATGGGATTTGTTGGGAGTTGTTGATATACATCTTCATCTTTGAGTAGTTCTTCAGCTTTCTTGGTGTATTCTTCTCTGTCCATGACTACTGTTGTTCTTCCTTTGTCGGCTGGTAAAATGACGATGTCCTTCCTATTTTTCAGCTTTTTGAGGGCCTTTAGTTCTTGAGAGTTGAGTTGTGTGTGTTGTCTTTTCTGTTTGACCATTGGTACAATTGTTTGGCGTATCTCTTCCTGTGTTTCCTCGTTCAAGTTTGATGATTTGAGTAATGATTCAAGGGCAGCGAAGAAATCAGTTTTTGAAGCATCTCCGGTGTTGTAGTTTAATCCTTTTTGTAGTAGTTGTTGTTCCATTTTTGATAGTGGTTGTTTTGATAGGTTGACTACGCAGTCTATGGGCGTATTGTCTGGTTGTTGTTTTCTAATCTTGGCTAGCTTGGTTTTGAGGACTCTTCGTCTTTGTTCTCTGTGTTTTCCACTTGACAGTGAAATTGCGGTGATCAGCGTTGACAGGTGTTCTTGGTTGAGGGTTTTCTCTAATTTTGCTTTTTGGACATCTATTATTTGTTGATATTTGTTGATCCGATAATGTGCGTCCGTAATCATTAATTTGACCATTCGTCTTCCACATTGTTCGGCCAATTTCCATCCCATTGGGCAGTTGACTGGTGGCTTGTATCTTACACTGTTTGGTAGGATTGAATGACGAAGGCACTCATGGAGAAAGAATAATTGTTCTCTGGTGGATCCTTGCCTTTTGGCGAAGTCTTCCCACTTTCGAACAGAGAGAAGCGTATCCCGCTCGTAAGATTTAGATATGATAGAGAAGATTTGTAGCTCAGGTGGATAATTTTGATGTGGTTTTGTTCACTGAGCTGGATAGTTAGTTTGCGAAGCTTTCATCACCTTACTGGGTGACATCTTCAATTTGAAGTATGCGCTGAAGATGTCACCCAGTAAGGTGATGAAAGCTTCGCAAACTAACTATCCAGCTCAGAGAACAAAACCACATCAAAATTATCCACCTGAGCTACAAATCTTCTCTATCATATCTAAATCTTACGAGCGGGATACGCTTCTCTCTGTTCGAAAGTGGGAAGACTTCGCCAAAAGGCAAGGATCCACCAGAGAACAATTATTCTTTCTCCATGAGTGCCTTCGTCATTCAATCCTACCAAACAGTGTAAGATACAAGCCACCAGTCAACTGCCCAATGGGATGGAAATTGGCCGAACAATGTGGAAGACGAATGGTCAAATTAATGATTACGGACGCACATTATCGGATCAACAAATATCAACAAATAATAGATGTCCAAAAAGCAAAATTAGAGAAAACCCTCAACCAAGAACACCTGTCAACGCTGATCACCGCAATTTCACTGTCAAGTGGAAAACACAGAGAACAAAGACGAAGAGTCCTCAAAACCAAGCTAGCCAAGATTAGAAAACAACAACCAGACAATACGCCCATAGACTGCGTAGTCAACCTATCAAAACAACCACTATCAAAAATGGAACAACAACTACTACAAAAAGGATTAAACTACAACACCGGAGATGCTTCAAAAACTGATTTCTTCGCTGCCCTTGAATCATTACTCAAATCATCAAACTTGAACGAGGAAACACAGGAAGAGATACGCCAAACAATTGTACCAATGGTCAAACAGAAAAGACAACACACACAACTCAACTCTCAAGAACTAAAGGCCCTCAAAAAGCTGAAAAATAGGAAGGACATCGTCATTTTACCAGCCGACAAAGGAAGAACAACAGTAGTCATGGACAGAGAAGAATACACCAAGAAAGCTGAAGAACTACTCAAAGATGAAGATGTATATCAACAACTCCCAACAAATCCCATACAAACATTGGACAACCGCATCCAAAGGACCTTAAACAAGCTCAGCAAAACTGGACAGATCACAAAACAAGACCAATGGCGAATGAAATCCAATGGACCAGTCCTACCTCGATTCTACGGCAGACCCAAAATACACAAGGCAAATATCCCGTTACGACCAATTGTATCACTCCCAGGAACTCCAACATATAATTTGTCCAAGGAATTATACAGAAAACTAAAACACCTAACGGAATCCTGTGATCACTCCATCAACTCTGCTATCCAATTCCTAGAGAAAATCAGAGACATCCAAATAGATGAACAAGAAATAATGGTATCCTTCGACGTGACAGCATTATATACCTCTATCGGACAAAAACTAGCAAAAGAAACCATGGAGCAATTACTTAGCAACGACGAACAACTTCCACAACAATCAAAAATGCAACACACAAGCTGGATGGAATGCATAAATCTATGCCTAACAACATACTTCCAATTCAACGGCCAAATATATGAACAAGTCAAAGGAACACCCATGGGATCGCCAATATCAGGTTTGATTGCAGAAGCAGTGATGCAAAGACTCGAAAACATAATTCTACCAAAGATCAAACCCAAGATTTGGATACGCTACGTCGACGACACATTTGTAATAATCAAAAGAAACGAATTAGACAAAACTCACAACTTAATAAACAACGTCTTCAACGACATCAAATTCACAAGAGAAGAGGAATCCGAGAACAAAATACCATTTTTGGACGTCTTAGTCAGGCGAACAACTACAGGAGAATTAGAAACTCAAGTTTATAGGAAATCAACTCACACAGACCAAATACTGAATTACAACAGCAACAACCCAATAGCACACAAAAGGAACTGCATACAAACACTATTCAAGAGAGCAAGGACTCACTGCAGCACTCCCACCTTAAGAAAAATTGAAGAAAAGTATCTCATGGACGTCTTCCAAAAGAATGGATATCCCCGGAATTTCATCAAGAGACATATACCCCCAAGCCAACCTACCAAAACAAAAGCCACCAAGGAAAACACAAAGAAAATCGCCTTACCATATATAAAGGATATCTCAGAAATCACTAAAAGACTCTTCAAACCTTTAGGAATTGACGTCGTACACAAACCAACAAAGTCGCTGCACTCAATTCTATGTCAACCAAAAGACTCAACAGCAAAAGAAGACAAAACCAACATCATCTACAAAATAAACTGTAACAACTGTGAAAAACACTACATTGGCCAAAGTGGACGTCCCCTTCGTCTTCGTATCCACGAACATAAGCTAGCCGTCAAAAGACATGATATACACTCCCTCATTTCACTACACACAGACAACCACGGACATCAATTCGACTGGGACAACGTTCAAATATTAGACAAAGGAAATAACAAGAATGCTAGAGAATTTTTAGAAGCTTGGCATTCCAGTGAATCATCAATCAATAGACACATCGAGATAGACAAAATTTATCAACCAATAAGAAAGAAACTTCACACACAATTGGCCAAAGTTCAAGTCACAGAAACAATCAGTTCCAACACAAGTAACCTAGAAGGTGTGAAAACATACATAAACAACCAATCACGTCCAAGGTCACCAGGAGGAATGATTAATAAACTCGTGGAGAAACCTAAAAGCTCACTTCAATTTGAAGTATGCGCTGAAGATGTCACCCAGTAAGGTGATGAAAGCTTCGCAAACTAACTATCCAGCTCAGAGAACAAAACCACATCAAAAAAGAGTAACCAAACTGCTCACCAATAATACAGCAATAATAATACAACAAATAATAAATAATCCAAGGAAATAAATAATCTTATCTAAATAACAGCTTTATCAATAATACTTTGAGAAAGCTGTTAGCAGTAGCATTAAATAGCGAAACGTCAGTAAAAACAGGAATATCGTTTTGTTTTTTCATTCATTGGGAAATACAAAAAAATCCTTTATTATAATGAATCTTACCTGAAATCTAAAAGGAATTCCTTTCTCTCCACCATGTTTCTTAGCAGTGAATTCTGTACTAACACAATTAAATCGTAAACCAATATTACATGTGGGATATTTCCAAATGCACAGTATCACATCGGATGATAATTTCTCCATATCTAACTCTTCATAATCACTGGATTTACCATAATCTGTTTTTTTAATAAGATGAAAGTTATTCAGGAAAAGAAGTGGGAGAAATAAAAAAGGCATGTTTAAGAATTGAAAAACATTCAGTTAGCTAGGGGGATTTAGACGAATTGTTGAATTAACTCATGAGTTTTAGGATTAGGGAGTAACTCTGTACAGAATCATATATGTCTTACACATGCGGGGAAGTAAAATCGCGACCAGCTTGCATTTTTAGACATACTTTTCTGAGTCGAAGAGATGATGGTTCAAATAAGACGATCAATCTACAGAAAGCCTAATTGGAAAGGGCAATACCTTAATTTTCACAGTTTCTATCTCTTTCAGTATAAGGGAGACTTGGAGAAATGTCTATTTAGGAGGATTTAACGTAATTGCACAGCTGATGTTATAGACAAAGAAAATGAAATATTGATGGATAGATACTCTTGTTGAAAACGGATATCCTCTAAAAATTTTAAACAGGTGTAGAAGTCGATCTATACCGCCCCTAAGAAAAATGTCTTCATCAAAATTACCATATAACGGGGAGATAAACAGTAGGATTTTGAAACAAAGGTTGAATTCGGTCATCCATAGAATTTATTATGCAGCCCAGCTTGTTATTAGTGAAAAAGCCAAAAATATACTGCACTGCAAACCTCAAAGCTGCACAAGTGATTATGTCACATTCCATACTATTTACCAATTTTCGTGTGTGTGGACACATACATTGGGATGAGTAATCATGCTTTGCATATGAGGGCAGGAGAGCATGTGGTGAGAGCAGGCTGCTAGCTAATTGGTCGACATTAATCTAAGTCAATGCCTAGGTCACTAATATGGGCCTCAATCGTCGCGCCACGACATGATAGAAGAATGTCACCAGCTAGCGTATACAGGCGTGGCCAGAACAACCGACCTCTTAAGACAAAGCATGTACTGGCCAGGTATGAGTGAAGACGTAGCAAGATACGTACTTGGATGTCCACGGTGCCAGTTGATGAAAGGTGACCGGTGTATACGACCACCACTTCAGTCGATTCCAGTTACCGCGATAGGTGACTTGTGGTCCGTAGATGTCATCGGTCCTTTTCCTCAGTCATCCAATGGTAACCAGTACCTCTTGGTGATGACGGAACACGCGACACGATGGGTAAACGCCGTAGCAATCCCAGACCAACGTGCAAGGACTGTGACAGATGCAGTAGTTAGACACATCGTTGCAGACCACGGCGTACCAAAAACAATACTGACAGACCAAGGTCCCTGTTTCGAGAGTGAAGAATTTACTTCCCGTTTGCAACAGCTGGGCATCAAGAGGATCAGAATGACCCCATATCATCCGCAAACGAACGGCCTAACGGAAAGAAACAACCGTACACTGAAGGAGTGGCTGGCCTCGAAGGGCGGTAACTGGGAAACGGAGCTTCCATTGATTTTACTAACAGATCGTGCTACCACTCAGGAAACAACGAAGAAGTCACCCTTCCAACTGATGTATGGTAGAAAACCACGATTACCGATACACAACGAGACCTGGCCCCTTCACTAAAAATGGAGTACGACGAAATTAAAAGCAGAGCGGAAAGAAGCAGCCAAGAATGAAATGCAGAAGCAGCGGAGTGATGTCGCGAAGTCTCAGCTGAAAAGAAAGACTCAGTGCAATACCTTTGCAGTCGGGGACCAAGTGAAGTGTAGAGACAGAAGATATACAGTTGGATGCGGGCCAGGTTCACGGAAACTCCTTCCAAAGTGGGAAGGACCGTACACAATTACAAAAAGACGGGGTCAAGTATATACCATCCGAAGAGGTGATAAACAGAAACGAGTTAACGCCAGTCAGCTCCAAAGATGGGTACAATGGGACAAGCCGGTCAGTAACAATCCTCAACTAGGGGATGTAGCACCCAGAAGGTCGGAACGTCTGCACACGAAGCTATTTGACGGGGGACGAGTGTGGTGAGAGCGGGCTGCTAGCTAATTGGTCGACATTAATCTAAGTCAATGCCTAGGTCACTAATATGGGCCGTGAGAAAATATGAACAAGGCTGATTCAACAACCAATCACAGCAGACTTAAACGTGGGCAAATATGATTCGCAGATAGATGGCTCCACTTTCCGAGAAACTCAAAAACAACCAATCAGAAGACTGCGTTCGTCTACTTGAATAAGCTCTAATAATGTGCACAAAATATATATACATACGTGCTGAATTCCGTAATAAAATGATCTGTTGCCAGCCCTTGTCTTCTGTTGTTACAAGCATATCCCGAAATGGTTAGAAAAACAAATGAAATGTGGAAAAAAATAGACGCAGGCGTCATACTGCCAACGTCGTGTATAGCTAAACACCTAATCGAGATGAACCACAAGACTGATGGTAACTCAGCCTTTAAGGTCATCTATAAAAATGGATCACTTCAAAGGACTCTTAAACCGACCACTACCTGCAACCCGTCCAGAAATACCAACAACAGCGCGCACACAACTGCAAGTTGACACTAATCCTCCAGCGAGAGCTGAAGTCTTGAATGCAATCAAGCTTCTGAAAGCTGCAAAAGCAGCTGGACCAGATGGAATACCCCCTGAAGCATTAAAAGCGGAACCAGAGACGAAAGTAGACATGCTGTCTCCATTATTGCGAAAGGTCTGGAAGGAGGGAAAGGTGCCTACTGACTGGAGGAAAGGTCACCTCGTGAAACTACCAAAGAAGGGAGACTTAGGACTCTGCAAGAACTTGCGAGGAATCATGTTCCTATCGACGCCAAGTAAAATCCTGAGTCGCATCATCCTGGAGAGAATAAAAGACGCACTGGATACAGAACTCCAACCAGGACAAGCTGGATTCAGGAAAGGCAAATCATGTTCTGACCGAATTGCAACTCTACACATCATCATCACAGAACAAAGCATGGAATGGCAATCAAACCTCCACCTTAACTTTATAGACTTTGAGAAGGTCTTCGACAGCCTTGACCGCGAAGTAATTTGGAAACTATTCGAGTACTAAGGCGTCACACACACACAAAATCGAAGACTTTCAAGCGAAAACAGGCAAACTGGTTGAAGAGGCAGCTGGCGAAGACAGTACTCCAAGTGAACATAGACAAGACGGAGGTTGCGAAAATAGCCAACCAACCAACAACAGCAACATCCAGTGCCAATCACCATCAACGGGAAAGATTTGAAAGAGGTTACTTCACTTACTTATCTAGGGAGGGAGCATTGTCTCAACCACAGGCAGTCGGAACGGACGAGGATGTCAAATCAAGCGAGAATCGGGAAGGCGAGAAACACATTCGTAAACCTGAAACCAATCTGGAAATCTTCGTCACTCAGCATCAACAACAAAATTCAGTCGAATTTTCAATACAAACGTCAAGTCAGTCAGTTCTTCTATACGGATCAGAAACTTGGCGGGTAGGTCACAAAGAATATTTCAAGCAGCCTGTTGCATACATTTATCAACAACTGTCTCCGCTCTATACTGAAGATCAGATGGCCGGACAGAATTATCAACAAGAAACTATGAGAAGAGACAAAACAAAAACCAACCGTCCAGCAAATATGCAAGAAAAAGTGGGGATGGATCGGACATTCGCTGAGTAAACCGCTGGGTAACATCGCGCGTCAGGCCCTCGAGTGGAGCCCGAAAGGGAAGCAGCGAGTGGGACGTCCAAGGGTGATATGGAGGAGATCGTGTGAAGAGATGTTGAAGCAGTCAGCATGGACCAACATGGATGCAGGTGAAAAGTACAGCAGAAGACAGAAGCAAGTGGAGACGTGCAGTTGAAGCCCTATGTTCCATTAGGTGAGGGCTTACAGCGAGCTGTCATCCGAACTGATGACGACTAGCGGTGTCCGTCAAGGATGCCCACTATCCCCTTTTCTATTCAACTTCATCATAGATGTGTTAATGGACTTAACCCTAAGTGACTTCAGCGACTCAGGGATTGACTTGCTACCGGGGAATAATCTCGTTGACTTAGAATATGCAGACGATATAGTCCTCCTAGGCGACGACTCTGACAAAATACAGAGTCTTCTAAACACCTTGAGCCGCAATCTACGAATGTTTGGCATGCGATTCGCTCCCGCCAAATGCAAGATGATGTTACAGGACTGGACTACATCGACGCCTAGTTTAAAAATAGGAAGTGAAGTGGTAGAGCACGTTGACCGCCTCACTTATTTGGGAAGTACCATCAGCCAGTGCCAACGGGCTGATCTCTGACGAAATCTCAGCACGAATACAGGAGGCTCGTTTGGCATTTGCCAGTTTACGCTCTCTCTGGCATAGACGAGATATCCGACTATCGACCAAAGGGCGGGTGTACTGCTCATCAGTCCGCTCCGTCCTCCTTTATGGCTGGCTGTGAGACCTGGCCACTGAGAGTGGAAGACATGAAAAGACTAGCTGTCTTTGATCATAGGTGCCTGCGCTCTATTTCCCGTGTAAAGTGGCATAATAAGGTGAGCAACATTAAAGTTAGGCGTCGAGTTCTAGGTAAACTGGGGAAATCAATCGACGAAGTCGTGAAATTACAAAGACTCAGATGGTTAGGACATGTGTTACGTATGCCAAGTCATCGCCTCCCTCGACGAGCAATGTTAGCGGATATAGGGTCAGGCTGGAAAAAAGCTAGCGGCGGTCAAACAAAAACTTGGCTTTACCAGTCAATGAAATCCACAACAGTTGGTCTAAGCCAGTCATGTAGGAAGGTGTAGACTTCCTGACTGGTTGGGGTCCTCGGGACGGTAAAAATCTATGGTTGGAAACAATTGGTGACATGGCTCAAAATCGTTCTCAGTGGCTGGTGCAGATGCATCCACTCCTTGTGACTTATGATTTCAAATGAAACTGTTTTGTTCTTCGTTATTACTCCTCCTTTGTCTCACATCTCTGTTTACTGTCTCTATTATGCTTTTCTTGTACTTTCTTCTCTTGCTTCGCGTGCTACACGGAGTGTGGCGACTTGTACTTCCACACATTTGCGCAAAGTTCTATGTCGAAAACAGACAGATAGACAGACCTATGTTCCACTAGGAACTCAAGGGAGCAATAATAATAATAATGGTCAAGGGTGCTTATTGGAATATGCTGAGGCTATAGCTATTCATAAACTTAAGCCCGCCTGTGTATTCAAAAACAATTTATCATTACTATTAAACTACCTTGGTAATCCTTATTTGTCTATCGTTGGTTTGTAAGGATTAGCTTTGTTTTTACGAGTTTATCACGGACTGATGCCAGTTAGAGAACCATTGAAAACCAGTATTGGAGTACTGGACAGCTGCTTCATCCTAGTTTGGGAATCATCGGCATTACGCACCCACTAAGGTTCGAACCCAGGACCAATGCTAATTTGATTGGATTACCAAACGTTGTGTTAATCATTCTTAAATCCTTTTTTACTCAATTTGTTTAAATTAATTTCCCTTAATTTTTTTTCATATATATCGACTTGACAAGTAAATGTGTGATCAGCTTATTCGAAATGTATAGCGCAAATACATCACATTTTTCAGATAATCTCCGTCTTCTAATAACACTATCCAAATTTACAAAAGGGACTAACTTTTATTAAAGTAAATTCTGAACTGGTCTCTGATAATATGTCAAAATCGATATTGACTGGACTACTTACTTCAAAAAGCTTTGATAACAGTGAGATATCTGACCAGCACCTTTAAACTATTTAACTTTACAGTTAGTGAATGTCATAGACAGAATAAACAAGGATCACGGCTCCTATAACTATACTTCTATAACTTCGTCCCACTGATCACATGTACTCCAACAAAATGTTTAGTTATCATGACATTTAGTGTAGTGTGTAATATATACCCTAGACATCTCACCTCGCATCCCCCTCTTTCTCTCTCTCTCTCCTTAACTAAAATACGACGACGCCTCACCATCTAAATATTACTGGACTAATTTTACCATTTATCATAAGAGACAAAACACAGACACCTATTATCAAAGATAACTAGGCAGGCCCCTTTAACGTCCTCCACTTGCACTGGCCACATCTCAAAACCACAAAGGAGGGTCGAGTGAACTACCGCTGAGCAGTTCATGAATTGATAAACGCCACATGGAAACTTTTATATCCGTGCTTAGATTTTGTCGGCAATCAGCCCATTGACGCTGATGAAGCCTTTCATATAAGTGAAGCGGTGGTCATTACGCTCTATCACTTCACTCCCAATCTTCAAGTTAGGATTCGACGTAGTCCAGTCCAGTAGTATCATTTTATACATTTTGACAGGAGTAATTCGCATACCAAACACTCAAAGATTGATGCTCAAGGTGTTCGTTCAGCTTCTACACCTAGGAGGACTAAATCATCCGCATGCTCTAAGTCAACGAGATTATACCCTGATAACAAATGAATACCCAAGTCGCTGAAGTCAATTAGTGTTAATTCCACCACTAAGTGTATCCTGAGATTAAACAGATATGAGGAGAGTCAGCACCCCCAACGGACATTACTGGTTGTCATCACTCCACATAACTCTCCGTAGGCTCTCACATAGCGACGTAAGCTTAAGCAGAGTGCATTGATGGGTCAGACATACTCTAAGGAGACTGTTGAATGGGGAATAATGAGTTCACTGTTAATCTGAGGGGTGACTTGAAGGAGATTGTATGAGTAGGAGAGAGAAGTTTATGACTGATGGCGGAACAAGTTACAACAGACTTCAAAGAACAGAATCAAATGGAAATGGACAGCTGGAGCAAATAAAATAGACAAAAAAAGTTTTACCTATATCTAGAAGATTTTCACCCTGATGTATCTGTCGCCATCCATTCCAATATTCACGTTCTTTCAATTCCATTTGCTTATCATGAAATGTAACTCGAATATACGTCTACGCAGAAAGAAAGAAGAAAAGAAAGGGAGGAATATTGAAATCGAATATGCACACGTGTAACATAAAAACAAACTAAATAGTACAAGACACTCCGTAAAATCTTGAAGATTATCTACTCCTTTAATTGGTGGATGGTGGCTAGCATTGGAATCCAGGATAACGCGTATTACGTCCTGTTTGGGACTCGTCATTTCGATACACCTGCATTTGGCAGTGAGTGAGCGATGATGTTCCCACCAAGGCTGGAACCCAGTGCCCATAATTTCAACTATCCACTAGACCAATTAGGTCACGACAACTAGCCACCTCTTGTGCAACGGGTTATATCAATTATTTAATTGAATTTTTAGATTTTCCCATCGATTGATTCGACCGAAGTGCTCGATCTCAGTTTAATATGTCGGCCCCTTGTATAGATGCTTCGATGATTTTTGGGTGACTCTGGTGGCTCAAGTGGTCTAGTGGATAACACTTTGGCGTTTGAAACTATGGGCACTGCTTGGGAACATCATGACTCACTAGAGAATGCACGTACGTTCAGATGATGAGCCGCAGGTAGGACGAAATGCACGCTGTCCTGGATTCCACTGCTAGTCACCATCCACAAATTAAATTCTAATTAAATGCCCAGACATCGCTGAAGCATTTGCACAAGAAGCCGACATGTCAACCTGAGACCGAGCACTTCGGTTCAATCAATTGACGGGAGAATCTAAAATTCAATTAAATAATTATCTATCCCTTTCTCTCGTGGAAGCTGCATTGAATACGATGTATAGGTGAAACTTGAGGAGATCTGACTAAAACAAAATCCCCAGTTTGACGACTGTCAGAACAGTGAAAGTCTGTACAATACAAACTGAAAATATTTATCACAACATATTAACATTATCTCCGCTACCAGAGACATTTGTATTGTATACCAATACAGTTACAAAAGACAAAGTCAATATCAATTAAACCATATCATTTAGAGAACCATTGGACAATCAGGGAGTACTGGATAGATAATTCATGCTAGTTTGGAACTCATAGGCAGTACGCATCCACTGGGATTTGAGCTTGCCTTATACCCGGAAGGTCCTGGTTTCGAACCCTGGAGGTGGGCATGTACTGGTAATGCATCCCAAACTAGGACGAGTTAACTGTTCAGTACTCTCCTGCTGGTTTTTCAGTGATTCTCTAGCTGATTGATATCAATCCGTAGTTAAACTTGAAACAAATCAAATCCCTAAGAACCAACTCTTGAAACTTAAATCATACCCAAGTTATTTGTCGTCATGCTTTTGATTTCCTGTTGATATATCTAAACAAATTTATCAGCCTCATTTTTGGCATATAAGTTCCTTGAGTGGACGCCTCAACATTACTAGGGCTAATAACTCAAAGTCACTAATCGTAGTGATGACTAGAATTTGGATTGAAGATGGGACTTATCATCCGAATGTACCTGCACTCCCTGGGGACTGCTGGTGCTTCCACTGAGACTTAAACCTACTACCCATTACTTCAAACGCCAAAACGCCATTTCCTCCAGATGACAAGTCTCAATTAGGAGGAAACACGCACCATGAAAACTACTCATTGTCTGTCTGTTTTCGACATAGAACTTTGCACAAATGTGCGGAAGTTCAAGTCGCCACACTCCGTGTAGCACGCGAAGCAAGAGAAGAAAGTACAAGAAAAGCGTAATAGAAACAGTGAGCAGAGGTGTGAGACAAAGGAGTAATAAAGAAATACAAAACAGTTTCATTGGAGATCATAAGTCACAAGGAGTGGATGCATCTGCACCAGCCACTGAGAACGATTTTGAGCCATGTCACCAATTGTTTCCAACCATAGATTTTTACCGTCCCGAGGACCCCAGCCTGGAATTCTACACCTTCCTACGTGGCTAAGACCAACTGTTGTGGATTTTATTGACTGATGCCAAGTTTTTGTTTGACCGCCGCTAGCTTTTTTCCAGTCTGACCCTATATCCGCTAACATTGCTCGTCGAGGGAGGCGATGGCTTGGCATACGTAACACATGTCCTAACCATCTCAGTCTTTGTAGCTTCACGACTTCGTCGATTGATTTCCCCTGTTTACCTAGAACTCGACGCCTAACCTCAATATTGCTCACCTTATTATGCCACTTTACACGGGAAATAGATCGCAGGCACCTATGATCAAAGACAGCTAGTCTTTTCATGTCTTCCACTCTCAGTGGCCAAGTCTCACAACCATAAAGGAGGACGGAGCGGACTGATGAGCAGTACACCCGCCCTTTGGTCGATAGTCGGATATCTCGTCTACGCCACAGTCGGCGTAAACTAACACATGCGAAACTCATTGCCACCATGGAAGAAGTAAAAAAAATCCAATTAAGGATATGTGAAGTCCGCAACAGTTGGTTTGATCAGTGTACGGGATCATAGACCACCTACCTAGATGAGGTTCGCACCATTGACTACAGTAATGTATAGTTTAACGACTCTGGATAATACTACTGAGGAGTGATTGAAGAAGTATGAGCGGATGCATACCTTTCATATTTCCTCACTTATCTTTTCTAGCTTTATCTTATAGTGTGACGTGTGCTACTGACAAGACTCACCAGTAGTATGCGAAAAGACGCTCATCAGCACAAAAATGATATCAAACAGCGAAGAGATAGATTTGACGGCAAGGGGAGTATATGAAATAGTATTGCAGCAAAACATGGGTGACACGAGAAAAAACAACAACGAAACACAACACGAAGGAACGGTAGAAGTAGCACACAACACGGAAGATCTGTGCAAATGACAATCTTGGCATAAGGTGAACATAATTTCTCTATGTCTATATCAAATTCCTAATAAACATTCCATCATCAAGTCTCTTTTCTTCTCCCGTTGCAATAGTAATTTATTCAATTATATTCCCTTTATTCCCCTGATATCATAAGTGTGAGGCATAACAACCTAAACAACTAAAAACTGATAATATTGTCTATTCTGATGTCAGTCTGATGGATTTTTTTTCCATTCCTTCGCGTTCCCAGTGGAACATAGAACTTTAAGCTAGAGCCTTGAAGTTGCTGTAGCAGTTGTGATTATTTTTACGAGATGGAGTTGCTAGCCTCATGCCCAACCTTCCCTCTACACCAGTCTTACTACTAGCTTAGCAAGGTAAAGGAGTGCGTCCGTGGCTGGGGATCGAACCTCGGATCACGTGCGTGGTTGGCAAACATTTTACTACTGTGCCACCGACGCATAGCCTGACTGAGACTATACCTAAAACACGTAACACAGATTAGTAAGTCAGGATTTAATGAATTCATCCGGTTTCGGTAGAACTCTTCAGCTGAATACTCTACATATACAACGATACATGTAAAACGACAGGCATGAATGTTTTACAGGTCAAGCTCGGATAGATAAAGAGGTGGAAGGTGACATCAGAGATTAAAAATTAGGATTAGCATTGCTTGAGGTTCGGTTACATCACTATAATAAACAAATAGTTATCACAGAAAGAACTTGAATATATGAAGAATTGCGAAATGAATAACATTGGTAATAATAGTAATGGTAACGATAAAAATGTTAAAATGAGTTAAGACAATGGAATTGATAAAGGATAGTTTTAAGTGAATCAAGAAGAGTAATAATAAGAGGTAGAACAAAATATTAGTAACAATAACAATTAATAAATAAAACATATAACCACGATAGATTCCGAATAACTAGCATTTCCTTTTTGTACACAGACACCGGGGTTTATAAATCCGAATTGCACAAGCCTTCATAAATGTAAGCATCCTCCTGTTTGTTTGTCTGCTGACAACATTGCGAATGCCTTGACAGCGTTAATATTACGTTCATTGGTTTACCAGATTCTTTGTTATTGAACATTTTGGCGCCTCAGCTGCATCTGTTTTCAACCACTTTGGCAAATGTTCCATCATCCGTACAACCTTTATATTCACCTACACAAACACACTCAAAACTGATGTATGCGCAACTTTAATTGCCAAGGATTGGCAACCGATTTTTTCCAGATTGTTGAAGCATCCAATTAATGGTGTTAGGGAACACGAATTTTGCAGCATAATAAATTCTCCTGATAGTTTTATCAAGTCTTCGTTTGACTGCTTCTTGTGCACCAACTCCTTTAAATGGCAAATTTGGTATAAACAGCTTTCTATGAATCTGGATAGTTTTTACTGGGGGCTTATTTCTTTAGAGTGTTTATTTATTGATAAGACCATATCGATAAGTGCTGAATACCCAGTTATAATGTGCTTTATATTGATTAACCGCCAGGAGGTATCCAATGTCATATGTCTATTTGTAGGTTGTGCTAAATACTACCGATCAAGCTTGTAATATGGTAACACAGAGCTAGATGACTAACCTTCAACTCATGTTGTGGTGAGCGCATGCTGCTAGCCAATAGGTAGACATTAATTTACGTCAGTGTCTATGTCGCTAGTAATGGCCGTGAAAAAATATGAACAGGGCTGATTCAACAACCAATCACAGCAGACTTAACGTGGGCAAATAAGATTCGCAGATATATTGCTTAACTTTCTGAGAAACCAGCCACAAGCAGTACAGAATAACCTTGAGCAAGAAACAACCAATCAGAAGACTGTGTTTGTCTACTTGAATAAACTATAATAATGTACATGAAATATATATAAATACGTGCTGATTTACTTAATAAACGATCTCTTGCCTGGCCCTTGTCTTCTGTTGTTACAATGTGCCTCAATAGCTTAGTGGTGACATCTCTGACTGCAGTACTCGGTAATGTGACTTCGGAACTCACACGAGGGATGCTATGCTCACAAATGCCAACAAGCATGACACCTAGAATGAAGGCTTCTTATCGATAGCCTTTAACTACCTAAAACGCCATTGTAAAACTCTTCACAAGGCTCAAAACAGCACACAAAAAGAGAGAGAGAGAGAGGAAATCAAATTCAATGAGAGATAGAGAAAGAGATGGAAGAAGGAATAATACAATACAGGGCTTTTTTTCCTTCACGTTTCCAGTGGAACATAGGGCTTCAAGTTAGAGCTTTGAAGTTCCTGTAGCAGTAACGTTTATTTGTTTTCACGGGATGGGGTTGCTAGCCTCATGCCCAACGTTCCCCCTTTACCAGTCTTATTACTGGTTTAGCGAGGTAAAGGAGTGCGTCCAAGGCCGGGGATCGAACCCCGGACCATGTGCATGGTCAGCGAGCGTCCTAACCATTGTGCCACCGACACTTAATGCAGGGCAGTGAATATTTTCTCAATCTGAAACTTTAAGGCACATTTAACCGAAGTAAATTGGTTGATGGTGACTAAGAGAGAGTGGAATCCAGGATGTGCATTTCCTCCTATTCGGGACTCGTCAACTGGATACATCTACACTTCCCAGTGAGTGAGTGAATCATGGGGTTCCCATTGGAGCTCGGACCTGGCACCCATAGTTCCAGACGTCAAAGAGTTATCCACTAGACAATTGGGTTCACGAGAGCCACCTCTTGTGCAACGCGTGTTACTAATTATTTATTTCAAGTTAACTAATCAGACACTGTCGAAGCATCTGCACAAGGAGCCGAAATGTCAACCTGAAGCCGGACACTTCTATCTTATAAATCAAAAGGAAATTCCAAATTGCAGATTTAACCATGTTTACGAAAGATAAGAAGTGATATCAACGCGTAACCAGACTTGAAACGAATCAATTCTCGACAAAATAAACCCTTGAAAAAAAGAAACTATAAAATACAACCCCACTAAACAAAACAAGACAAAAAAAGTCAAATAAAATACACCCACTGAATTACCTTGATAAATGTTATTTCTGGGGTTTTTAAATTCAATTTCAGTTCATATGTTTGTCCTGTAAATAAAGAGAAAGTAAATCCAATAGCAGCAATGTGGTCAAAATTGATTGGTGACGTTAAAAATGTCAACAATAGTGAATCAATACTAACTAAACGACCATTAATTTGTTTTCTAATTGTTTTTTTTTTGTGTATTGGTTAACAGCCTGACCACACACGTGGTGGTCCGGAGTTCGCCCGCGCCCACCGATCGAAGCACTTCTACATCCCACTTAGCAAGTAGTAAACCAGGTGAAGTGGAAAGGTTGAGCTGGTGGCTAGCAAACACCTCCGCCCCCCCCACCCGGTAAAAACAAAAACACCGCCTATAATTTAATTTACCCTCATTAGAGATCAGAGTGACCCATCCACTCGTCAAATCGTTAACCGCCCATAAATTCCAACTTCTACCAATTCATGACATATATATGCAGCGCAACACCTGAATGGTCTACGAGTTCACCTCGTAACCGGAAGGCTATGGGTTCAAACCTCAGTGAGTGTGTACTGTTGAACAGTCCAAAACTAGGATGGAACAGGTGTCCAGTACTCCCTACAGGTTTTCCAGTGGTTCTCTAACACTGATGTCAACTCGTGATCAAACCGGTATCCAATCAAATCCCAACAAGCTAACACTTGATAGAATCACTATTAGCTCATCATATTTATTTCAGAACCAATAACAACAATGACGATAATAACAATAATTATAATAGATATGTAGCTGTTTGACATCAATTACGCGGAACCGGTCCTCCACATGTATGCACCAGGCGGATAGGCGTAGTTATCGTTTGAAGGCCGATAATAATATCTGGTTATCTAGGTTGGAGTAGGCAAAGCAGGACTCCAGTCTGTGACAGTTGGATGCAAACCAACCTCTTTAGCCAATGAGCCATAGTCCCCACTTAACTAAAGGGAAGCAAGATGTTATTGCTGATCGCTATTTAATATAGAGCTTAAAAGCGACAGTATATCAGAGGAAACAAACATATTGCTACTGATTTTGACTTTTTTCGCTAAACTGTTGTTCACTCACTCCACACACACACACACACACATACACACACTAGCTGCTACTAAGATAATTCTAAGAAATGTATTATACTCTATGAACGCCTAGTTTACACATTCCTATATAACAAAAGTTGAACATAACGCTTAATTTACGACGGTTGCTACATATACAGCCAAATCATAAAATTTGGGTGGTTGCAGGTTAAAAAGAGAAACGCTAGTAAACATGTATTAAAGGACGAAAACGAGATTTAAAAATCAGATGCATCAAATAAAACCTTCTGGAGGACTGTAAACGTATCGATCTGTTGAGGCATCCGATGCACAGACCACTGCACAGTGAAGTGGTAGAACACGTTGAACGCTTCACTTATTTGGGAAGTTGCATCAGCCAGCGCCAACAGGTCGATCGCTGACGAAATCTCAGAACGGATACAGAAGGCTAGTTTCGTATATGCCAGTTTACGCCGTCTCTGACGTAGACGTGATATCTGGTTATCGACCAAAGTGCGGATGTACTACTCAGTAATCCGCTCCCTCCTCCTCTATGGCTGGCCTGGCCATTAACAGTGGAAGATATGAGAAGACTAGCTATCTTTGATCATAAGTGTCTGTGTTCTATCTCCCATGTTAAGTGGTACAGAAGAGTAAGCAATACTGAGGTTAGGTGTCGAGAGTTACGTAAGGAGGGGAAATCAGTCGACGAGGTTGTGAGGTTAAACTGAACGACCGAGATGTTTAGGACGTGTGTTATGCATTGCTAGCCAATGATCACCTTCCTCAACGGGCAATGTTAGCTGACATCTGTCTGTCTGGATTCAACATAGAACTTGGCACCCAAGTGCAGCAGTTCGAGTTGCCACGTTCCAAATAGCACACAGAGGTAGACAAGAAGATGAGTGAAGAGAATTAATAGAGTTTGACAAATATAAGAGTGAAACAGAATGGGTAATGGTAGAAAGGAATATGAAAGATTACAGAGATTGAATACATCTGCGCCATTGACAACGATTTTGAGCCATGTCACCTATTGTCTCCAGCCATTGATTCCTAGAGTCGCGAGGGCCCCAACCCGGGAGTCTGCATCTCCCTACCTGACTCAGTTTAACTGTCAAGGATTTCATGGATTGATGCCATGTTTTTGTTTGGCCACCACTGGCTCTTTTCCAACCTGAACCTATATCAGCTAACAATGCCCGTCGGGGGAGGCGGTGGTTAGGCATGCGCACCACGTGACCTAGCCATCTTAGTCTATGTAACTTTATAACCTCGTCGATTGATTTTCCCTCTTTGCCCAACACTCTACGCCTAACGTCAACATTACTTACCTTGTGAAACCACCTAACGTGAGACAGAGATCGCAGACATCTATGATCGAAAGCAGTCAACCTTTTCATGTCTTCAACGCGTATTGGCCATGTTTCAGAGCCATAGAGAAGGACGGAGCGAACTGATGAGCAGTACACACGTCCCTTGGTTGATAACCGGATGTCACGCCTACGCCAGAGATGGTGTAAGTCAGCGAAAGCAGCTCGAGCTTTTCGGATCCGTGCTGAGATTTCATCGCCAATCAGTCCGTTGGTGCTGATACAACTTCCCAAGTAGGTGAAGTGGTCAACATGTTCTATCACTTCACTCCCTATCACTAAGTTAGGGGTTGACGTCGTCCAGTCCTGTAGCAGCATCTTACATTTTGCAGGGGCGAATCGCATGCCAAACATACGAAGATTGCTGCTCAAGGTGTTCAGAAGACTCTGCATTTTGTCAGCATCCTCCCCTAACAGGACTATGTCATCTGCATATTCTAAGTCCATTAGATTATTCCCTGGTAACAAGTCGATTCCTAAGTCACTACGTTCAGTTAAGGATACTTCCATTAGCATATCTATGATGAAGTTAAACAGAAATGGGGAAAGTGGACATCCCTGTCGGACACCACTGGTTGTTACTAATTCAGATGACAATTCCCCATAAGCCCTTACACGACTACGTGAGTTTGAATAGAGTGCCTTAATTAGTGCAATGTACTTTCTTGGCACTCCCTTCACAGTCAGACATTGCCATAGTACTTTTCGGTCCACGGAGTCGAAGGCCGCCTTCAAGTCAAGAAATATGACAATTGTTGGACGCCGAAAAGTGTGTCTATGTTCTAGAATCTGTCGAAGAGTGAAGATATGATCTATGCTGACATAGGGTCAGGTTGGAAAAGAGCTAGTGGTGGTCAAACCAATACATGTCTTCACCAGTGGATGAAATCCGTAACACTTAGTTTAAGCTTGTCACGTAGGAAGGTGTGGACTAGTTTCCTGGTTGGGGTCCTCGGATCGGTAAACACCAATGAAGTCTGGAGACAATTGGTTATATGGCTTAAAATCGTTCTCAATGGCGCGGATGCATCCACTCCTTGTGACTTATAATTTCCAATGAAACTATACTGTTCTTCAATCTTACTATTTATTTTGTCTTATATACATGTTTACTCTCTCTATTATACATTTCTTCCACTTTCTTCTCTTGCTTTGTGTGATACATGGAGTGGAGTGTGGCGACTTGAGCTGCCGCACATCGGTGCAAAGTTCTATTTCGAAAACAGACAGACAGACTTTTCAAAGTGACTACTGTGTTTACTATTATTCTCTTGACTTCTGAGTGGAACATGGGGATTCAACAGCACATCTCTATTTCACCCTATTTTCTTCAGTCCTCTCCACTTCAGGTGGTCCTGCGATCTACCATAAGCTTTCATCTCCTCCACGTCGCCCTTCTGACAAAGGCACAACTCTGTGTTTCCCACTCAAGTTTCACTCAAACGATGGCCTGACGCGAGATGTCACCTACCGGTTTCCTCAGTGTGTAACCAATCCCTCGCCATTTGCTTCCACATACTTGTTGAGCAGTACGTTACGGTTGGTCCGTTCCCATAGTTTCTTGTTTCCAATCATTTCTGGTATGTAATCTGAACATCAACATGGAGCCAACGAGGGCAGCTGTCGATAAAACTCCGTAGTAGACTGTTGGAAATGCTCTTTGTAACTCACTAGCCAAGTTTCTCACACTTATAGAAGAAGTGACCAACCTTAACATTGGTGTTGAATATCACAATTTTCTTCCTTATGCTGTTGAGTGCAGAAGATTTTCAAACTGATTTTACCAAAGTGATGAATGGCCTGTCTTGCCTTTCCAATTCTGCTTTTGTGATATACCTCATCCATGCTATGTGCGAGTAGCTGAAACGATGCTTCCTAGATACGGGAACGAAGTAACCTCTTTCATATTTACTCCGTTGATAATGATTTGCGCCTATTGGTTGTTTTCACCACCTCCGTCTTCTCTATGCTAACTTGGAGTCCTGGCTTTTGCTACCTGTCTCTGCTGCTAGTGTTGTTGTTGGTTTTCGCCAGTAAGTCTTCCAGTTTATGTGACATTAGACATAAATCATCTAGGAAATCCAGAGTTCAATTTATCCCTGTCTTCTCGACTTACAGGCCCAGTCTATCGTACAATCCAATCCACAATAATTAGGACTGTCATCGGTATAAGTATAAAACTTGGGCACTGTGGTAGAGTATAATTCCATTATAGATAAGATTTTATTTTGATAAATCGCACAGTGTTTACAGTTATATGAACTGATGACGTTTCGAGCACAAACTATTGCTCATAATCATATCAAGTTACTCACACAACTTTGATCTCTCATTTATATACATGTGTGGAATGGATTAGATATTGGATTAAAAATCAATGTGAGATAATGTACATTCAGAAATAATCGTACGAGTGTTGTTGATCAATTGCAATTAGATGGGAAAATTGGACGAGTGTTTTTACAGTCATAATAAGCTGCTTGTTAGAATGTGTTTGAATTGAAATAGAATTTTAAGATTATTTATTATCTTCTTCTGGTTTGACTGATGGCATTAATACGAGTGTTATTGATCTACTATAATCAGATGGAAGATACGACGAGTGTTTTAATAGTCATAATAAGTTTTTTGTTAGGATGTTGTGATGTGTTTGAATTGAAATAGAATTTTAATATTATTTATTACCCTCTTCTGATTTGACCTGCGGTAATAATATCTTCCATATCTCTGGTATTTGCATTGAGTCATTTTTGTTGCATGTGTTGGGTGTGGACTCGATAAATAAGGATTCCGTAATCAACCTCTCTCTCCACTTAGCTATATTACTTTTTAGAATTTTAACCCTATCCCACCCTATTGTGTGGTTGTTTGTTATTGCATGAAGTGCAATAGCTGAGCTTTTTTCTAAATTACTTATCTTTTTAGGGTCAACCATTCTTACCTTAGCTAAATTCTTATGTTCTGTTAATCTGACTATCCCTGACCTACTAGTTTGACCTATGTAGTTGACCTCACAGTTATTGCAGGGTATTTTGTAAATTATATTATTTTGTTTAATTGGATCCACCGGGTCTTTTAGCCTACAGAGCTTGTCTCTGAGTGAGTTTGTAGGTTTGAATGCCACCCTAATTCCTGCTTTATTAAGAATCCTACGTAGGGCCTCAGATGTGCTTTCCTTATATGGTATAACAGTGGATGACTTATATTCTTTCTTATTTGTGTTATCATTAATAGTTTCACCATTATTTTTATTTTGCTTTTGGTTTTTGGTGATCTTCCTAATGAATTTTATAGGATAGTTATTCAACACCAACGCTTCTTCTATCTGTTTTATTTCATCATTTAGGTCTTTTTTTGTGCTACTTAGTGCTATGGCTCGATTTGTTAGACACTTTACTAAGCCTGCCTTAACAGTTAACGGATGAGACGAATTAAAGTCTAAATATCTATTAGAATGCGTTGGTTTTCTATAAACACTAGTGTGTAGTTTGCCTTCTTCTATTCGTTTTATTTTACAATCTAACATAGCTAATTCTCCTAGTTCATTTTCTGATTCAAATGTGAATTTAATTCCTTCTACTTGTGAGTTTATATGTGTCAGGAAGCTAGAGATATGTTCTGTTTTTAACACCGTGAAAGTGTCATCCACATATCTCCACCATATTTTTGGAGTGGGGTTAAACGTATTAAGAGCACTACTTTCCCAGCTGTCCATAAATATGTCTGCTACAATAGGGGATATTGGTGATCCCATTGCTACACCTTCTGTTTGTTTATATATTTTGCCTTGGAACTTAAAGATGGTAGATGTGAGACATAACTGAATCCCTAACATAATTTGTTCAATGGGCAGCTTTGTCCTATGATTCAGTTCAGGATCCGCAGTTAGTTCTTTTTTAACTGCTTCTAAGGCCATAATGACTGGTATATTAGTGTAAAGACTAGTTATATCAAAACTAACCATTTTTTCATCATTCTCTAGTTGAATGTCATTTAGCTTACTTTTCATCTCATATGAATTAGTTAGTCTAGAGTTTGAGCGATTTCTAATGGGACAAAGTATTAGAGCTAAGTGTTTTGATAATTCATAAGTGGGAGTATTTCTAAAATCTACTATTGGTCTTATGGGGTAACCTGGTTTATGTATTTTAATAGTACCATATATTCTACTAGTATTATTAGTTTTAGGCATTAAAGTAAACCATTTAGACTCACCCAGTGACGGCTTCATTCTCCGTATTAATTCCGCTGTAGATTTCTTTACCTTATTCATTATTGTATCTACAGGCTTCTTAATTTCCTCATATGGACCCGTTTCAATATGTTCACTGACTTTCTTGATATAGTCAGATTTATTCAGAACTACGGTGGCGTTTCCTTTGTCCGCTTTTGCGATGACAATATTTTTATCCTGTTTTAGACTAATTAAAGCTTCCCTTTCTGATTTTGTTAAGTTTGATCTTGCCTTCTTTTGATTTTTCAGGGTTAACGCACATTGTGCTCTAACCTCTTCTGCTGTTGTCTTGTCTATTGAACCTAGTGCTGCTTCTATGTTAGGAATAACGTCCTCTGGTTTTAATTTATTAACTGTTACGTTAAAATTTAGTCCTTTCTCAAGTACTTTTATCTCACTAGAGCTTAGTTCTCTTGTCATCGGTGATATTAGGTTGGCAGTAGTAATGATTTCATTCGTAAGATATCGAATATACTGAAAATACACTGATTTGAGAATTTTGCTTCAACTTGAGAAAGTCGTATGAGTTTATTGATCAAAATATATTAGCACTAAACATATGCCTTACGTCAACTTTTCAACACCGTATATCAACCTGGATACGGTAACTTGGATTACTAAGGTATAATACAAGGTATCGCGCGTTGATCAGGGTGTGTCTCACTTTGAGTTACAACTAACATTAGAGATAAAAGAATGGAAAGTTTAGCAAAGATAAGTGTCTTTTCGCGATTTCATTCTCTAAAGCAGCTGTATAATCGCATGTATAGACATAAGTTCACATGGACACAATTCGTATTTTACTACACATTATAACGAAAGCGGGGGTTAAAGGTGATAATAATTTTCAACTTGACACAAAAGTTCGATGGTATGAATATAGATTTACAAGGCGCTTAGAAACGAAATTACGCCAGATTAGAAAATAGTTGGATTATATATGTCCAAACCAAGTTCACTTTTAACGGTTTGAAAAAATTTGGGCATTTGGTATATGATATTCATTATAATAAAGGTTTTTTGTATTTCCCAATGAATGAAAAAATAATATCGTTTTGTTTTTCATTCATTGGGAAATACAAAAAACCTTTACTATAATGAATAGTTGCATTATTTGTAAGACAACTTTTTAACGAATCTAGGTGTGAACGGGATGAGCACAGAAACAAATGACTGATTGAGTGACTGGTTTCAACGTAGAACTTTGTACAGATGTGCAGCAGTTCCAGTTGCCACACTCTCACTATGCAACACACAAACCACGAGAAGAGAGTACAGACAGATTCGAAAGAGAGATGATAAACAGAAATGAAGCAAAGAGAATAGTGATATGGAAGAACAATAGAGTTTTATTGGATGATATGACAAATCACAAAGGGTGAATACATTTGCGCCAGCCATTGAGATCGATTTTGTCTCCAGCCATTGGGTTTTACCATCCCGAGGACCCTACACTTCCCTACGCCGCTTAAACTCTCTGTTACGGATTTCATCCACTGGTGTAGACATGTATTCGTTTGACCACCACTAGCTCTTTTCCAACCCACTACTATGTCAGCTAACATTGCCAGTTGAGAAAGGTGGTGAATGGCTAGGAGTGCGTAACACATATCTTAACCAATCTCGGTCAATCAGTGTAACCTCACAACCTCGTCGACTGATTTGCCCTCCTTACATAAAACCCGACCAATCCCTAGCCTCATTATTGCTCGCCTTATTATACCACTTAACATGGGAGATAGAACACGAATACCTATGATCAAAAATAGCTAGCCTTTCCTCATCTTCCACTTCTAATGGCCATGTCTCTCTTACAGCCATAAAGGAGGACAGGACGAACTGGTGAGCAGTACAGACGTCCTTCGATCGATAGCCAGCCGGATACCTTATCTACGCCAGAGAAAGCGTAAGTTGTCAAATGCCAGAGAAGCTTCCTGTATCCGTACGGAGATTTAGTCAGAGATCAACCCGTTTGTTCCTGATGCAACTACTACTATCTTTAAGCCGACATTCGATGCAGTCCAATCCAGTCCAGTCCTGCAGCATCATCTTACATTTGACGGCAGAGAATCGCATGCCAAACATTTGAAGATTGCTGCTCCTCAAGGTGTTCAAAAGACCCCGCATTTTGTCAGCGTCTTCACCTAAGAGGGACGACTATATCATCTCCATATTCTAAGTCAACAAGACTACTATTGCATGATAACAAACCAATCTCTAAGTCGCTGGAGTCAGTTAGGGTTAAGTCCATTAGTACGCCTATGATGAAATTAAACAAAAATGGGACAGAAACAAACTGAAATGATATTTTTTGTAACTGACATTTAAAAAATGAAGAGAATGAAAAAAAGCCGAAAAAGAAAACCAAGGAGTCAAACCGAACTAGATCCATAGTAAATGTAGAGCTTGAACTAGTTTCTTTTGAACATACAGCTCCAACTTTTCGATACATATGGCAAAGGCTTTTCTAACACAAAAAAGCTGGAAAAAATAAAAACGTGTTCAATTATGGAGCTTTTGACTGAACCAGTACCTCCTCTTTGTAGTCAATGTAGCGCAATGTCCTCTAACACTTTTTGAAAGGACCCACACATGGAACGATCTATGCACCTAACTCCGCATGAGCAGGTGAACTGATATGTACACACTGGAGTAATTATATGAGAAAGTTTATCCTTCACATTGCTTAGAAGCAGTGAGTGTCTCGAGAATATCACTCTTAGTGTTCCTGTGGGAACGGTCTTCCTTAGGGGACTAGAAATTCTTCTCCTTAGGATATCTGCTACTAAATCTCCCTTTCTGTGGTACTGAAGCGCTTCCTTCTCTTTTTGGTTTTGGTTTAATGTTCTCCACGAAACGTGCTGGGCATCCATTTTGAGGCATATACCATAATGTTTCCAGAAACTAAATCAGGTGATCTCTGAGGTTCCACTCGGATAATAACACACTGACAGAACAATAATAATAATTATTATGATAATATGACGTCACTAGCTTCCACACCACAACTCCACTTCATATTCTAACTACTACTGCTTTTTGCCACCAGGCTTTGGGCTGACAATCCATAACGATGACTGTACACTTCAACTAAACAAAACATTCACCTGATGCTTACTGGGTTTTCAATAGCTATTTATAGTTACTATCAATCCAGCGAGATCAATTTCGATAAAATAAAAAAGAAGAATTCAACTAACCTTGATTGAGGTAAGTTAAAGATGCTTCACCGAGTCGAGTAACTGATGATGTTGGAGCCACTAAAATATTACCAAATAATTGTGGGCTTGTATCAGCATCACTGATGGATGCAAAGATATCAGCGCTTTAAAACAAAAAGAATTTAAAAATGAAGCAATAATTTATCCAAATAGTGTACATGTGTAAAATCCCTTTTAAATTGTTTTTATACATACGCGTCAGTCCCTTATGATAGTAGATTACACTGGATGACTGAGTGATTGGTTTCAACATAAAACTTTGCACACAAGTGCATCAGTTTGAGTTGCCACACTTTCCATGTAGCACACAAAGCCAAAGAAGAGAGGAAAGACAGATTCAAAGGAGAGATAAGAAACATAAGTGTGAGGGAAATAGAATGGTAATATATGAGAAAAACATGTAACCATAAATCTGATCGCATACTTTACGAAGTTCAAAAGTGACTGACTGAGTTTCCAACGTTAACCTTTGCACGGAAGTGCAACATTTCAGGTTGACGCACTTGATATAGCACACAAAAGCAAAGAAAAGAATTCAAAGGGATTATAATAAGTGGAGATGTACGGCAAAAAGAATAAGGATATGAAGCGACACGACAATCTAGCGGATTTCAGATATTACAAACATTGCATGCACGCGTGCCACTGAGAACGATTCTGAGCTGCATCACCAACAGTCTCCAGCTACTGGTTATTGGCATCTCGAGGAAGGATATATCGAGTGTGTATATTGTGCGTCGGTGACACAGTGGTTAGGACTCTCGCCGACCATGCACATGGTCCGGGGTTCGAGCCCACGCCGATGCACACCTGATATCTATGGTCGGACTGCGAAATTTGGGCTACCAATATCCACGCTGAAAATTCCATACTTGTACCGAAATTACGGTGTGGAATCAAGCTGTAATCAAAAATAAATAAAAAAAATTAAAACGTGCGAATAACTGGAATTTTATACGAATTAAGTAGATGATACTCTGCCTGTTGATAGAGATACAAATATTATTTTTCATTGCAACAACTATTGATCGATAATTATGTTCACACACGAGAAGAAACTCGATCCCATAAGCGATCTTGTTCGAATACACGACAGACACGATACAAAGATGAAAACGAATCAGTGGTTGCAGACAGTTACTGATATAGCTTAAAATCATTCCCAATGGGGTAAATAAATTCACTGACCTCATAAACGATCTGATGTGGCCGAGAGTGGGTAGACTGAGGGTTTCCTCTGAAGATAATCTGATTTAGCCACTCGTCTATAGCCTCTGGTCTGGAAGGAGGGAAAGGTGCCTACTGACTGGAAGAAAGATTACCTTATGAAACTACCAAAGAAGGGCGACTTAGGACTCTGCAAGAACTGGCGAGGAATCATGCTCCTGTCGACGCCAAGTAAAATCCTGAGTCGCATCATCCTGGAGAGAATAAAAGACGCACTGGATACAGAACTCCGACCAGGACAAGCTGGATTCAGGAAAGGCAAATCATGTTCTGACCGAATTGCAACTCTACGCATCATCATCACAGAACAAAGCATGGAATGGCAATCAAGCCTCTACCTCAGCTTTATAGACTTCGAGAAGGCCTTCTACAACGTTGACTGTGAAGTATTTTAGGAACTACTCGAGTACTATGGCGTACCCCAAATATTCATCAACCTCATTCAACAGCTGTACGACAACGGGACATACCAAGTGATCCACAACGGAAAACTCAGTGAGGCGTTTGGAGTAAACACAGGAGTCAGACAAGGGTGCTTACTATCACCAATGATATTCCTAATTGTGGTGGACTGGTTTATGCATCGAACAGTGGGAAACGAGAAGACAGGGATATCCTGGACCGACGTGAAGAACCTAGAAGACCTGGAATTCGCGCGTGGATGATTTATGCTTGATGTCACATTAAATCGAGCTTACAAGCGAAAACTGGCAAACTGGTCGAAGAAACAACCGGCGAAGACAGGACTTCAAGTGAACATAGACAAGACGGAGGTTATGAAAATAACCAATCAAACAACAACAACAGCAACATTCAATGCCAATCACCATCAACGAGAGGGATTTGAAAGAGGCTACTTCATTCACCTATCTAGCATCGAGCATTGTCTCAACTACATGATGTCAAATCGAGAATCGGGAAGGCGAGAAACACAAACTGGAAATCTTCGTCACTCAGCATCAACAACAAAATTCGGATTTTCAATACAAACCTCAAGTCAGTTCTCCTATACGGATCAGAAACTTGGCCGGTCACAAAGAATATTTCCAACAGTCTGTTGCAGATGTTTATCAACAAATGTCTTCGCTGGATCTATACTGAAGATCAGATGACCGGTCCGGAAAGAATCACCAACAAGAAACTATGGGAAGAAACAAAACAAGAACCAATCGCCAACCAACAAATATGCAGGAGAAAGTGGAGATGGATTGGACACTCGTTGAGGAGGCCGGTTGGTGACATCGCGCGTCAGGACATTGCTCGAGTGGAACCTGAAAGGGAAGCGGCGAGTGGGACATCAAAGGGTGACATGGAGGAGATCGTGTGAAGAGGAGTTGAAACAGTATGGATTAACATGGATGAAGGTGAAAAGCACAACAGAAGACAGAAGCAAATGGAGACGTGCAGTTGGAGCCCTATGTTCCACTAGGAACCCAAGGGAAAAATAATAATTATTATTATAACCTCTATCATGTAAGCCCTATCCCTTGCCTTTGTTCGGCAGGACTTGGGTGTTCCTCACAAAAGTGAGAGGAGAGTGAGAAAGCCAGACACCTACAACCGGATTGGGGGACATACAGGTCTACCTAGGGCAGCTGCAGAACCCTGATTTTCAAATTCATGGTCCACATAGGCTCCAAAAGCCAGAGGGATCGAATCGCATATGAACCTGGCTTGGTCACCAGCAACCATGGGAAGGCAGCTCAACTGCCTTGTCGGTCAGACTTAAAGTCAAAGGCTTGGGGAGCAGGCTGACCCCTTCACACAACCCCTTCTTTCTCTCATAGGCTGCCGTCGAACATAGTTTCATCATATTTCCTCTTAAGTCTATGTAACATAACCATGATGAACTTCACTGGACGGTACTAGAAATATAGTTCATTTGGCACAGTAGTTATATAAAATCACCATTAAAGCTATCGATGTAACTTACACAGTCTGTGCAGAATTACTGGTAAACATAGTGAACTTTGATTGATTTCCATATTTAGAATCGTCTGAAATTTTACTTTCCTCCTTGCACAGTGGTAATGCCGATAATGCATCACTAAATGAAAACGAAGTAAAAATAAGGGCAAAAATTAAAAACGTCTACACTTACTGCTATCGATTAAACGCGTAAACATAGTGTAGAACCTATACAACTCACTCATCCTAACAGAGGTCTGCTAAGACTAGTCCGTAAGTCTTATTTAATAGAATGTTCCTTTTTCATAAGAATCTTTGAACAATAAGACTCAGTTCCCGGTTTGTCGGTTACTTCCAAAAGAGGTGATTACACTATCCCTTGAAACATCTTATGCATTTCTTTAGGATCAGTAGAACTGGAAATAAGTACTCAAGAGAGATATCCTCCAAAGTAAACTACGAGCAAGCACACCCACAGAGGAACTAAATCAAGCATTTTCTTAGTTCATTTTACAAAATTGGGAAAGGCAGAGAAAAGACCAGACTCTCTCTCTCTTTCTATTTCTCTCTCTCTCTCTCTCTCTCTCTCTATATACATATATATATATATATATATATATATATATATATATATAATTCTAACCCAGTAACAATCAACATAACTGGGTTTACTGTTTCTGCAGCAATATT
Organism: Trichobilharzia regenti; assembly: GCA_944472135.2. NCBI lineage: Eukaryota > Metazoa > Platyhelminthes > Trematoda > Strigeidida > Schistosomatidae > Trichobilharzia > Trichobilharzia regenti. Next base: position 114,584,035 of record OX235264.1, on the reverse strand, counting down.
TTGTTTGATGGTTGGCTAGTGTTTGAACACAGCAAGAAAATATTGCACTTTGTCTAAGTTTATCAAAAGGAAATAACTGTATGAAATTGGCTAGCACGTGGCCGTATTTTTGCCCTCTTGCTAATATCTTGGATAGTCAACCATGCTTAGTGTACAATGGACTAGGCTGCCGAAATAAGGTAACAAAAAACTGTGTAGAGGCTAAAGTTATTACATGAAATGTGATAACACTGCCTGGTTCTCTGTGCGGAAAGACAAACATTCTACCATTAAGATGCAATTAGTTGCTCAAAAACTGTTTTAACCCGACATTCAACGTGAGTAGTTGTTAAAAATGATTAAAAACTGACGCTTTGAAGACAAACAACATTTACCAGATAGAATGGTAGGATGCAATTAAACTTCTGAATTAGTCTTATATAATGAGTAATGAGATTTATTAAGGCATTGTAGGTCTGAAGTAAGAGCTACAGGCATGCTTTCCATTAATTCCGCCAAGTTTATATGATAACCTCCCCCAAGAGAACTTGAACTGCAGGATTTTTGAAGCCTGCCTAAATACAACACCTAGATAGGTTGGTTAAGTGGATGGATGGACTGCAAGCAGATATGAAGAGCTCTACACAATCGAGAAAAAAACGAATGAAAACTATGTGACTTAAGTTTCGCATAGACATTTCATAGGAATTAATTGAAAATCAACTCCGAAAATTGTTGCACTTGCCCAAAAAACGCTCCCAGTTGTGATTCAAGTGTTTCTCACTACTTACCGCATATTAAACATCGAGTTGACGCCCACTCCAATGCCATTCATCGTATCATCGAAACATGCTGATAAATCAGCCTCATCAAAACTCCATGAAGAGTTCTCAGCCATCGCAAATGCTACGGTAGTTCTGCAAACGAAAACATTGGAGTTCTAGGACCGCAACTGTCAAGAAAACCAGTACAATAACCTTCAAAGTTGATTCACCCGCAATGCTGAGAGCTTCGATGTAACCTTCTTAACGATGAATTCTAAGAGGAATTATAACATAAATCTATGTATAGTAGCTTGGCATTTAGAAAAGTTTAAGTTTAACAGAAAGGAAAGCTGTGTAGAAGAAAGCAGTGTCCTCAAAGTATAAATAATCAAGTGAACGGCAGCAAAAGGGACCAATAACAACCAAAATCTTGAGCCCAAAATGAAGGACATAATTTGAAAAGTCTTCTCCCCATAAACTAAAGAAACTGGTTAAAGATAGTTATACAAAGTAGGAATCTCTTGTATGTGCCAAGAATTTCGACCAGTTTTTAGTGTTAATCCAAACCAATTCGGGTCAATGAATTCATCGAGATAACTGTATTTTAAATTCAGTCAAGCAGTGGCAACTGCCCGTAACCACTCCATAGTTATTGATAGAAGATGTCTACATCCGTAAAATCGATATTGAGACGGTACTGCAATTCTAGATCTGTCTCAAATATGCAATCTGACTCCCTTATATCATCTACACTTGCAAGTTTTCCCAGTAGCCTCATCTTGTTCATTGTTCAGGGCATGTTGTTGGTCGTTCGCTTGGGTCACTATACTTCACCCTAACCTGCCTTTTCACTTCGAAAAAAGACTCAGTATTCAATTCTGTGACGGAAAAGGAACGACAACCTCTGTTGCTTGATATTTATATGAAAATAAATTATTATTATTATAAGAAATGAAGGATAAGATCTACAGCCTCGCGAAATCTAATTTTGGAACCGTGCTGAATTTATATTCTTGCCAAGTTGGTATTCTGCTCTCATTTTCTGCCTGGGTGTCAGTTTACTGCTGCCAGGAGAGCGAACTCACCAATGACCCTCAAGCGGACAGTGACATTAGCTCGACACCATTGAAAATTCTGCATATCTTGTAAACATTGCTCAAAATAAGGCTTTTATTATCATGAGTGTGAGAAATTATGTGGAAACCAAACTGCGATAAGACATATCATTATAAAAAATATCTTTATACATGGTCCAGCATATAGGAAACATCCCTCTGAATGAGCCCTCCGTGAATGATGTACTGAGGTGCTACTCTCCCGCAAAATATCCAGTTCTGTCAAATTAAAACCTTATTTTCTTGGCTGATGCTGAAAATTAATTACAATCACAGATTGACACTAACTAGAGAGCCACTGAAAACCGAACTCCTGTTTTGACCTAGCACGGGATTCTTTCGAGGATCGAATCCAAGATCCTCATGTTGAGAAATAAGCATGAGTCCAGTGCATGAACCGTGCATTTTCGCGCATAGTTATAATATGGAACTCAAGCATTACTAGACTCCAATCCACTGCCTTAACTGCTAACGATTTTCTCCCATAAACCAACATTCTCAGGTTTGATTCTGTCGGCTCACGCTATTCAAGAGTTCAAGGTTTGGGTGAATTCCCTGCCCAACGCTTCCTGATTTGTAATGGTTCTCGTCTATGAATCTGGTTAGTTACACGCCTCGAACGAGTCCAAGGTCGTTTCCGGTCGGCCTCACCTAGAAGTAACGCTCATGGTTACTGTGAGGCTGTCACTGCGCTTAGGTCTGCTGACTCTTTAAACCAGTGACCGGGCTGTTCTCTTAACAGCCCTGTCTGGTAAAGGCAGGGTGGTGACTGCTACTAGAAGAATCTGATGATGGGGATATGTGGGAACCATCCTCATTTGTGGAACAGCACTCTAATCCTAAGGGCCTACTGATCAGCTATCGCCACTAGTCAGAGTAAAGGTATAAAACCTTTAGGGATTCATGAGGAAAAATCCAAGTCGTCTACTGCTGTTATCAAAGAGTTTGAAAATGATGAAGTCGATCATACAATCGGCGGTAAAATGGATATTTGTGACAATGGCCATGATAGAGCACTTCTGTTTTTGGCTAATCATGTTGAGATGAACGGAGCTCCTAATACTGCTAAGCTGAACAAAGGTTCTGTACGACTTGAACGTGAAGTAGAATTAAGAGCAGATGCGGTGGTAGAAGGTATGGATACTCATGAGATCAGTGATCAGCGTGTAGCCCACCTATCAACGAATGTCAATGTTAAACTGCAGCTAATCATAAAAGATAGCAGTGGCGGTAATCCCACGCTTAGACAAACTTCCAGAGGTTGAAAAACAACAGCTTCTGATGCACCGCTAACTTCACTAACTTGTATCACTCAGTCGTCGTTGGTGTTGTCAGCCACAATGAAAGTGACGTTCATGAAATCATGTGTCTTATCCTATGACTATGCTACTGCCGGTCTGTTTGAAAAGACGAATGTCAATGGTCACTTTAGTGGTGATAAGATAACTGTGTATGAGAGTGTAATTATTAAATTGACTTGCATGAATAAAGGTTTTTCAAGTTTCAAATTATTATATGAATGTTATTATCTTTGGTGTAAATTACTCTGTACCTACGCTTGGTTGGTCAGATACGTCGTGTGTTTGTTAGTCATCTATATTCTACGGTACAATGACATGGGCGTGTTACCACTCAGATTTGAGGATATAGATGATAGAAGGAAGTCAGCAAATAAACTCTTCGACGATTTTCCAACCTAGAGCGTCAACCTGAGAAGGCTTGTAGGCGCGCTGGTGTAAGTCCTGCGATTGTGTTGCAAGATGTCAAGAGAATGCCTTTATCTGGAAGGCGTAGGTCGTCATCGATGAGTGAGATTGTGCTGTGGGTATGTCTGTGGTGTGTTGGCTTTTCTGTTTGTTTTCCATTTCAGCTTTGTCTGTGTGACCCAGGTTCTCGCACTGGCATCCAAGTCAAGTGTATTGGTCGTGATGAAAAAAGGGATGGATCCCTCTTTTGCTGGGGAGTGTCAATGTAGCTGAAGATTGAACGATCAATTCGTGGTTGTTTGCTCAAACCCAACTTCCCCATAATTTTTGCGGGTGATCAATCCAGGAGTCATCGTCTCATCGTTCGCTGTTCAGTGGAAGACAGAAAACTATGAGAAGTACTATTGTGATTTATTCTTATAGCATTTATTCTTAGACCTTGTGTGTTATAACATTGACCATTTACAATGACAAATGATCTGCAAACATTATTGGTCCCGTATCTTTCAGTTGCGTAGTTAATAACGAATTAACTTTCCCCATGACGCAACCTGGATTACATTTGTGGAATATACTCTTATACCAATGGGAAAGTATTAATTTGTATTACAACGTCACCATTGTAACCTATAACATAACTGATCGTATCTGTAAAAATAGCTTTCGTATTACCCAATTTGGATATAAATCAAAAATGAGATTCGGATTTGTACACACCTAAGTTATATTGGGGAATTACTTCAAGCTTTATTTTTTCTCAAGTATTTGTAATCCATCCAAAACATACTTGGGTTTTTCTGTTGACGCGAAGACAATACTTCTTTATTTCTTGATGTGCTCCATTGAATGACCAGTTTTCATATTGTTCTCACAAACCAAGGACAAAAACGTCAGCAACCATGTAATTTAACCATAAACCAAATTTATGAAATTTAAATAATGCTTATTCATGCCTGTACATTTGGTGTGTCCTACACAGGTAGGAAAAAATATGTATTTTATTAAAACATTGTTGTTAAGCATGATTGCTAATCGTATATGTAATTTATTATATTGATGATGCCTGTAAACTGGCGTCCCTCATGTACAAAATGAGAATATATTATTATTATTGTTGGTTACATATTGGCGTAATGACAAAGGATTCTCGAGTCGCCAACCTGTGTTGTGGTTTTCCGCTTTGGCTATTACAAATTGTCTCTGAAAGTCTTCCAGGGACAGCGTGAGGTCCAACGTTTTAAGAGCTGGATATTGACAGTTTCTGAGAGTTGGCTGACAGACCCTATGTTAAGAGGAGGTTCGACATCATGCTCAACTATGTCTATCGAGTAGGTGTGTGCTGTTTTAGGAGTTGAAGTATTGGATTTGCCATAGGTTAAGACACTTTTATTTTTAGTTAGGCTAGAAAAGTGGGTAGGGTTCTTCGTTTGACATATACCTGTGCAAGTGTCAAGTGTGCTTAATGGATGCGGGTGCACTAGACTGTTCCTGTTTTCATGCAAGTGGGGAGCCAACACTAGTGGTTTAGGAGTGTTAACATCCCTACCAGCTGTTTTTTCAACGCTGATGGGGACACAGGTGATAAAAAAATGATTGGATCCTTGTGATGACCATGGCTTATTATTCCACCTATTGTTTGATACTAGTTGTGTCCTTGTGTGGGTCTCGTGTGTACTGCATTGTGGGTTAGTTCCCAGCAGACTTGTACCATATATCCGGTCGAAATTTGTTTGTGTTCCATAGTCTGAAGACCGTGAGTTGTTGGTAGCCGAGTTCTGAATATTACCACTTGTACTATTGAGGGTGGCATTGTTGTGACATTGGATAATAGTATGTGCCATTGTGCGACTTCGCACGTTTTGAGTGTTAATACTATTAACCGCGGGAAGTGTGGGCTTATTTATGCTGCCATTGTTTTTGTTGGCATGATTTGGGGTTAACTAACTCCAAATCAACATATCCAAAAATAATACACCTTGGCGGCATTACTCACGAAAGTGCTGAGGATATATGTGAGGTGTTTAGCACGCGCTTTGCCAAACTGTACACTCTAGAAAATGACCAGGATATAGATTTCCCTCGTAAAACAGAAAAGTGTTTAGGCGATGTAGTGTTAAACGCCCAAGAAATCGATAAAGCTATCACAACTCTTAAGCTTACTAATACTCCCCGCCCAGATGGAATGTCTTCCGTCCTCTTAAAAAATGGTGGAAATGACATGAATCTACTTCTTCTCAAGATATTTTCAACTTCAATAAGGAGTGGAATATATCCAAATAGCTGGAAGATATCCTACGTTGTACCCATCAACAAAACCGGACCTACAGCGGACATAGATAATTACCGCCCGATCAACATTACTTCCGTAGTTTCACGTGTGATGGAAAAGATTGTAAAGAAGCAAATTGTTCAGTATTTGCTCTCGAATGACTTAATATCCCCTTTCCAATACGGTTTCCTAAATAGAAGATCGTGCATTACGTGCCAGTTAGATTATTTCGACCACATTACTGAATGTGTAGACAAAGGTCGTTCGGCAGCAACATTATTTCTAGATGTTAGGAAAGCTTTTGATAAAGTCCCACATAAAAGACTCATACTGAAACTCCTATCTTATGGAATAAGTGGAAGGCTTCTTGAGTGGATAACTTCCTTTCTTACAGGAAGAGAACAGTTGGTTAAAGTCAACCATCACTTATCAACAGCCAAACCGATAACCAGCGGCGTGATACAAGGTAGTGTTCTTGGCCCTACCCTATTCATTGTATTCATAAATGATATTGTCTCTATGATCAAGTATGGCAAGCCATACCTCTTTGCAGATGACCTCAAAGTTGTCTATGATTTTGACTACAATGATATGAATATTGTTAGTAAAATCCAAGAAGACCTAAATAGTCTATGTAATTGGAGTGAAAAGTGGCAGTTAACGTTCAATCCAGCTAAATCTGGGATAACATACTTCGGACGTTGGAAACCTAGCATGTGTCTATACGTGTACGGTGACCTTGTCTCAAACACAAACACAGTCACAGATCTCGGGGTAACATACTCAGATCTTACCTTTACTGAACATGCAAATAAGGTGGTATCTGATTGTAAACGTCTAACCGGCTTTGTGCTACGCAACTTTTACACTCCAGAAGCCAGATTAGCCATATATAAGATATGCATTCGCCCCAAACTTGAATACTGTGCCCACTTATACAGTAGCTTTAAATCAGCAGACAGAAAAAAAGTTGAAAGTGTCCAAAGATTCCTTACGAAACGCATATTAGGCTATGGTCAGCAAATAGAATACCTTGACAGATGTATTCGACTGGACTTAGAGCCCTTATGGTTGAGGAGAGTGAAGTGAAATTTATTTCTCTTATTCAAAGTTATAAGTAAGCACTGTAACAGTAACTCGTCCATAACCTGGGCTAATCCTAAATCGTATAGACTACGCAACCACAGAAATTTTACGCGCGCTTTTCGACTATTACGCTACATTTTGCTCATTAATAAAAACTCTTATTACTGTAAAATTTTATGCAAAGAGTTTGCGGAAATTATCACAATTATTAACCTTTCGAACACTGAATCCAAAAAATACAATCTTATTGACAGATAATACACATAACTCACTGTTTGGATTTGTGGAATTTTTAAACATAAACACATCTATAATTGTATATATTGTTGGATTTATATGTTCAAGTTGCTCCAAGTCAGTGAGTTTATGGTTAAGATATCATTTTAGTTAACTGTACTGAACTATATTGCATGTTGTCTTATTGTATAGTTGTCGTCGCTTTTTGCCCTTTTTTCTGTGAACTGTTTCCTTTGTTGATGTTGTTCTCATTGTTTGTCCGTTATTTTCTGATTTTGAGGGGAGCAACCCAAAAAGTTGCTTCTCTCTAAACTTTTACTTAATGTAATCATTCTTTTCTCAGGCGTGAGGCTAGCAACCCCACCCTGTAAACAAAAATTGCTACAGAAACTTCAGTATGATGAACCTCCTTGCACCAAAAGAAAAAGTCTGTGTAGGAACATGGAACGTCCGAACTATGTACGAGACTGGGAAAGCTGCCCAGATCGCCAACGAGATGAAAAGATACGGAATACAAGTGCTGGGAATATGTGAGAGCAGATGGAATGGGAGTGGACTCACCAAATTGTCAACAGGTGAGTCAGTGATCTACTCCGGTCACCCAGAAGATAACCACACGCACACCGAGGGCGTGGCTATCATGATGTCACCAACGGCAACGAAAGCCCTGATACAATGGGAGGCGATTTCGTCCAGGATAATGACCGCCAGGTTCAACTCCAAAGGAAGGAAAGTGTCAATCATACAATGTTATGCACCCACAAACAACGCAGACCTCGAGAAGAAAGAAGAATTCTACAGGCAACTACAGGCAACAATGGACAATACTCCAGCTGGCGACATGAAAATACTAATGGGAGACATGAACGCCAAACTGGGACCAGACAATACGGGAAGGGAACTCATCATGGGTAGAGAAGCTCTAGGAGAAATGAATGAAAACGGAGAACTCTTCGCCGACTTCTGCGCCTTCAACGAACTGGTGATTGGTGGCAGTGTATACAAGCACAAAGATATCCACAAGGCTACATGGGTGTCACCAGACGGGCAAACCAAAAACCAAATCGACTTCATCTCAATCTCAAGGAAGTGGAGGCGCAGCCTACTGGACACAAAAGCAAGAAGAGGAGCAGACGTTGGCTCAGACCACTATCTCGTACAAGGGACAATCCAAATCAAATTAAAAGCTTTCAGGGAATCAGGAGCTGCAGATAGACCACAAGCCAAGTTCAACACTCAAAAGCTGAAGGACCAGGCTACAAAGGACATCTTCATTGCAAGCATAAAGGACAAAGCCGAGACACAAATCAACACTAGCGAAAAGGTCGGCGTTGAAAAGCACTGGAACAACTTGAAAACGGTGTGGAGCCAAACCTGCATAGAAATTCTAGGCAGAAAAAAGAGACAGGACAAACAGTGGCTCACTACGGACACTTGGAAACTAATAGAAGAGAGAAGGACAGTGAAGCAAAAGATTATCCAGTGCACTGACGAGCAACAAAAACAGGAGCTGAATGCAAGCTACAATACACTGAACAAAAGAGTGAAGAAAAGTGCCAGGGAAGACAAAAGAAAATATTATGAAACCATGGCAAACGAAGCAGAACAAGCTGCAGGCAAAGGAGACCTCGCCACACTCTACCAAACAACTAGGAACCTTTCGGGCAAACGTTCGACACAGATTAAGCCAATAAAGGACGACAATGGAAAGTCAATCACCAAAGAGGTGGAACAGAGAAAGCACTGGGTTGAACACTTCAAAAGACTTCTAAATCGTCCGCCACCTACAACACGTCCAGCAATACCAACAACGGAAGCAGAACTACCAGTGAACACTGACCCCCCGACGAAATCAGAAGTCCTGAATGCAATCAAGATGCTTAAAGCTGGGAAAACACCGGGACCAGATGGAATCCCAGCAGAGGCTTTGAAAATAGACCCAGAGACAACAGCGGACTTGATGACACCACTGCTGGAGAAGGTGTGGAAAGAGGGCAAAGTACCCGAGGATTGGAAGAACAGTTACTTATTCAAACTTCCAAAGAAAGGAGACTTAAGTCAATGTAAAAACTGGCGTGGAATTATGCTTCTGTCCATTCCAAGCAAGATACTAAGTCGCATCATCCTGGAGAGAATCAAACAAGCCCTAGATGAAAAACTTCGTCCGGAACAGGCTGGATTCAGGAGAAACAAATCATGTATTGATCAAATCGCCACTCTACGGATCATCATTGAACAAAGCTTGGAATGGCAGTCACCTCTCTATCTCAACTTCATCGACTTTGAAAAGGCCTTCGACAGCGTCGATCGAGAGGTCATTTGGAAACTACTTCGCTACTACGGGGTCCCATCGACAATTATACACCTCATCCAACAGTTATACGACAATGCTGCATGCCAAGTAATCCACAACGGGAAACTTACGGAAGCCTTCGAAGTGAGGACGGGAGTGAGGCAAGGCTGTCTACTATCACCAATGATCTTCCTGATTGCAATTGATTGGATAATGCGACAGACAACGGCAACCAACGAGGGAACAGGCATAAAATGGACTGACACAAAAGACTTGGAGGATCTGGATTTCGCCGATGATATATGTCTGATTTCCCATAAACTGGAAGATATGCAAGTGAAAAGTAACAAGTTGGCAGAAGAAGCATCAAAGATAGGACTTCACGTGAACATAGATAAAACAGAGATGATGAAGATTCCTAGCCAACATCAACAACAACAACAGACCACAATAAGCATAAATGGGAAGAACCTGAAAGAAACAACCTCCTTCACCTACCTGGGAAGCATCGTCTCAACTACAGGCGGAACTGACGAGGACATCAAAGCCAGAATCGGAAAAGCAAGACAAGCTTTCATTACTCTCAAATCTGTGTGGAGGTCAACAGCAATCAGCATCAAAAATAAGATCCGGATTTTCAACTCCAATGTGAAGTCAGTGCTACTATACGGATCAGAGACTTGGCGAGTCATAAAGAGCATCTCAAACAAACTTCAAACCTTCATTAACAACTGTCTCCGCTCAATACTCAAGATCAGATGGCCAGAAAAGATCAGCAACAGGGATCTCTGGGAGCGAACCAATCAGGAACCGATTGTGAAACAAATAGGCAGAAAGAAATGGAGATGGATTGGCCATACGCTGAGGAAACCATCAAGTGACATCACTAGACAAGCCCTCGAGTGGAACCCGAAAGGGAGGCGGCGAGTTGGTCGTCCAAGGGTGACTTGGAGGAGGTCATGCGAGGAGGAGATGAAAGCATGTGGACAGACCTGGAGCAGGGTGAAAAAGTTGTCAGAAAACCGAAGTCAATGGAGGTGCGCAGCTGAAGCCCTATGTTCCTCTAGGAACTAAAGGATACAATAATATAAATAATAATAATAACGCAACCACAACTACCTTCTCAAGGTTAACACCCATAAACTCACCACTAGAGCTAACTTCTTCACCATTAAATATTGCAAACTTTGGAACCAACTACCCTCTGAGATAAGATCCTGTGAAAGGCCTGACAGTTTCAAAAGGAGCCTAGGAAAACATATAAACATGTCCACCCTAGCCCGCCTCAAAGATCTCAACTGCTGGTAGAGTGGAGACAATGGCATTTCAGTATTTAACTACAGAAAGTACACTAGTTCCCAGACTAACATAATAATACTTAGTAATTATGTAGGTTCAATACTTGAAATTAGATTGTCATTAAAATACCTAAAATGATTAAAATACTTATGCGGCAAATGTTCCCTTGGTTTACCGCTCTTATTTCCCTTATAACACTCAGTTATTGAGCCTAATGTATTCTTTGATAATACGAATTATGACACTGACTATGCTCTTATTATTCTTAGATTGATTTACTTCACGACTACCTGTAGTACTAACTACCCTTCTGTAGTATTGTTAACCAAATGCTGAAATTTTGTTGGTTGTGTTAACATCTTTTTATAATATATGTAGACAGGTTACTTTGCAATGTCAAATGTTGACTATATATAAGACTGTCATGATAATTTAGTACACTAAGTCCTGCCAACCGACCTTACCTTCAGTTCATACTACCTACATTGATCCCTAACTATATTGTTCTGCTGAATCTTGCTTCACTATTCACAAAAACTATTCTTTTTATTCTTTAAGGTTCTAACTTCTTGTAAAGTAATCTGTTCATTAGGACGCATGCATACATATATAATGTTCATAAAGATGTACGCGGAGGCCTATTGGAAGCACTCATTAAGAAAGCTAGGGAGATGGAATATGAGGTACGAATATGTCTGGTACCAAGCAATATATTTGCGGTAGCCATAATAATCATAGTCTCAGAGCTTAACATCAAAAAAGGAGGGAGGGTGGTGTTAGCTGATCAGTAGATATGGTGGTGGTCACTAAGGTGAATCACTCCATTCTGCAGGAACAGCAATATACAAATTAAAGGCTCGAGATATTTCTGATTTTTATGAGGGCTTAGATCTTTATCTTGAAAAAGATAATAATGAACGCCTTGACAGATCATGCTTCTACCTTTAAATATATACCATTCGCTCAGCCTATTGTTGAGACGCGACCACGCGGGATCTGCACAGATTTATGGGGCATCTTATAAACTAACTTGCTGTCCATTGTCTGATCTTTAAATACCACTTCACAATGTCTTATCTCATTCATTTTCCAATAACGTCTTTACTTGATCCTCATTATATCCCATTAAACCTAACATTTTACAGCTCTTTATGACTTATTATATTCCTACTCTCTGAAGGGTACGGTTGTACACTAAGTGCACAAAAAGGTATAAAACAAAAACAACTGGCACAACTGAGGATAAATGTATTAAAACCAAAAGTGGACATCATGATAGTACGAGATATACGTGTAGCATTATACATTGCAAATGAACGTTGTCAGCCTAGGGAGTTTTCTTTTTTTAATGCATTTATTAATGATACTTGCACTTACCTATTTCATTACAATTTAATGATTCACCTCAGCACTTTTACTTTTCTAAAACAGCTTTCAATCCCTTTTAAACGTTGTACTTACCTCAATATTGGTTGGTTATCGTATGCCGACAACCACGGGATGAAAACGAAACGAAGTCGATTTTCCCGCTCAACCTGGAGGACAATTGTACAATTCAATAACTATACAGCCTAGTTCAGACAATGAGTGTATTTATATGTATATATATCAAATATTTAACTGTTGAAACATTATTAACTTGTAGACAATCTACGATTTGATGTTATATCATACTTGATCGTGCCTGTAAAAATGGCATGCATTTTCATGCAAATTTATATGTTTATATGAGAATATACATTATTATTATAATATTTTTTTCATCCCTACCATTGAAGTTGTGGCTAGGAGAGGACAATGTCGAATTTTGGGGGGCTTTGACTTTTTTCTGGGGTTATTTAGCGACATGTTAGAATCTACGCTGATAGGTGGTACGGTTTTATTAGTTATCTGACTACAGTCTAGTGGCCTTTCGGCTGGTGTTGCTTTGTGAGGGGATAATTCTGTAGGGTTTGAGAGGGGTGGTGCGGTGGGTTCTACGGTATCTCTCAAAGGTTTGGGCATAATGGCTGCTTGCAATGTCCTATTATTTACTCCACAATTAGACTTAGTGAGATAATTATATGCGTTCCTTTCTATGACTGTCTTGTCTACCGCAACTTTTATTAGGTTGTAGTTTCTGGCTTGCGATAGGGTGTGTTGGAAGTGGATGAATTTTCTGGTCTCTGCCGGTGTTTCGAACTGAAAACGAATAGGACAACACTTTTCATGTTGACTCTTCTTCAGCCTATAGCACTTAGCCTTGGAGTTAGGCATTTTCGCTTCATTAAGTAAGATGCGCTGTACCTTTTTTAGTCCCTCATTCTCTGGAACGTTGTAGACAATAGCACTCAGTTTTGCGTCGAGTCGTTTTGTTACTTCTGTGGTAACAAAGTTAATGAGGTTATCTACCTTAGTTACCGATTCTGTGTCAAGCTTGTTAAGGTTTACCATTTTCATGAGGATAGTTAGAGATGTCAATTCACAGACCTGCGATCTGATATCCCTGATCTGATCTGATAATTTGGATATTTCAGTATTGGTTTCGATGTTTCCAGCATTTACTGACTTGCTGTTTTTTATTTCCCTTAACTCAGCCTTAAGTTCTCCTATAGACAACTTTAGAAGTTCTATTTCTGAAGATAGTACTGAAAAGGAGCTTAATGGCTGGAGTTTTTCGATAAGCACATAAGGTGAAGGGAGGGGTTCTGTATGAGCAGAGGGTACTGAATTTTTAGGAGTAGTGCTTATACTAGCTGTCAGTACGGTTTTATCTTCAGTTTCAGCTCGACGCTTACAGCATGCAAGTGAGTTATGTGGATCACTTTAACCGTTTGTAGGGAGTGTGCTGCTTGATGTAGCAATCAAAGACGTAAAATTGGTTCCAGATTTACAGCGGATTGGGTTCGTTGCTTTTTACTTTGATAAACCATAACTACTTGCTGTGAGAATTAATGTTTACAGGTATGGAAGTAGTACAGTACTTGTGCAAGGATTACAAACGATAAATTGTATGCAACGAATCATGCAAACGTTAAACGTACCGCCAACTCTCCGTAACAATAGGAACTTAGGGATAAGTTCCTTGACAACTTCTGTATGAAACAGATGAAAACCATCTGAAATCCAGGGCTTAAACATAAGCTCTCTTAATGTAAGTGAATGGTGCTTGTTAGCTTTTTCGGGAAGACACCTAAATGTATATCAGTATTGATATTATTAGGTTCCCACCTTCTGCATTTTTCCTGCACTCCGATCTTAAGGTTCCGCTTCTTTTTCACAACCGTTATCTCAGACTGGTTGGTACTATCGTCCCCTTGTTGCTACTGTGTATTTCAATTAACCATTAGTAAGAGACATCATAAAATGCTTTAACAATCTCCTGGTAAAGGCAAATGAACCTTGAATTTACCGCATATTGTTTATTTTCGATCAATAACATTCATTATCTACTTTTGCACAGCCCTTGTGGTATTCTTTCTCTTTCACTGCTAATTCCCTAGACCATGACACTGACACAGTGATTCCATTCACTAGATTAATATTACTGGAAATGGGTGCTGAGGTCACAAGAACTTACACTCCGCGGGTATATAGAGTATTGCCGGCACTACTAATGAAGATCGAAAAAGCTCTATCATGAAATCTGTTGATCGGTTACGGCTGATCCCGTATTGCTGCCAACGTAACGCTAGTGTTGCAACTCTTGATTACTGTAGAAACCGATGAATTTCGAAACCTTTGATACTTTAGGAATTGATTTACTAATATAAAATATTTATTCCTGTCTATGCAGAGAACGCACGTGCATAAGTTTCTACCCAAACTACGTAAATTTGGTTCATGGTGAATTCACACGGTTGCTGTTTTTCTCGAATTTGGCCAGTTGGAACAATCTGCTAACTAGTCAGTCAACGTAGCACACCAGGAAATATAGAAATATTTTCTTCGCATAAGCGAAACCGCCTGGGTAAAAAAATAAAAAAATAAAGCCTGAAGTCAATTCTCCCTTATAACTTTGATGTATAAGGCACTAAATCTTATTCTCGATTTATCGGCAGATGGTGTGTGAATTTAAAATGAGTAGTATATTTGTATCATTTCCTCAGCAGCATCTCCGTAGGGTAGCATCAGGAATGAATTGTACCTGATTAAGACGAAAGTCGGGCCTAATCATTCTGAGTTGATCTACTGCGTCAAATAGATAATAGTATAGATAGGCAATTAGTTAGGCTACTTGAGCGACTTCGAAATCTCTGCCAGAGGATTGCGACAAGATATAACACTGGAGAATAATATGTGCGGGTCAATCCAGCTAAACCTGAGCTCTAGCCACACTACCTGCTAAATCTTCAGCCTGACTCACCTAACCTGCTTCCCAGCCTGCTCTTGACACTACCCCAACTGGTGGGAGGATATGACACTTACTACTGCTGAAAGATGCATTTATTGACGATGAGTTGGAGAGGGAGTACGAGTAGATAATCACACCATAAGGACTTTGCCAAGCTCTTTTCGATTGGATATTCTATTGGTCACTACGTTTCACTCCCCACCAGTTAACAAGTTGATCGTGGATGGTGAAACGGCTGAGATTCAATAGAGTTGTTGCCAGCCATTACCAGTATTGTTCTCCGCGATCCCAAGTGGAACATAAGGCTTCGACTGAACATTTGCACTTCATTTTATTTTCTGTAGTCCTCCCCATCGGACCACATGGTTATAATAATAATATATTCTCATTTTGTACATGAGGGACGCCAGTTTACAGGCATCATCAATATAATAAATTACATATACGATTAGCAATCATGCTTAACAACAATGTTTTAATAAAATACATATTTTTTCCTACCTGTGTAGGACACACCAAATGTACAGGCATGAATAAGCATTATTTAAATTTCATAAATTTGGTTTATGGTTAAATTACATGGTTGCTGACGTTTTTGTCCTTGGTTTGTGAGAACAATATGAAAACTGGTCATTCAATGGAGCACATCAAGAAATAAAGAAGTATTGTCTTCGCGTCAACAGAAAAACCCAAGTATGTTTTGGATGGATTACAAATACTTGAGAAAAAATAAAGCTTGAAGTAATTCCCCAATATAACTTAGGTGTGTACAAATCCGAATCTCATTTTTGATTTATATCCAAATTTGGTACTAATTAAAGGAAGTGATACACTTGTATAGTTTTGTCAGTATTTTCATCGTAACACCACGAGTGAATTGTACTCAATGTACTCAATGGGTGTTTCCAAGAAAAGAAAGCTATTTTTACAGATACGATCAGTTATGTTGCCTGTAGTTTCTCATCTCCTCCAACGACCTACTCCAAATCACCCACGTCCAACTCGCCATTTTTCAGTCGCGCTCCACTCAAGTGATCGCCTGGTGCGCGATTTCTTTCAGTAATCTCCTCTGAGTGTACCCAACTAATCTCCATTTTTATCGGGATATTTCTTGAGCAATAGATTCTTGATTGATTTGCTCGCGTGGTTTCTCCTTAATAATTCTTTCTGGCCGTTTAGTCTTCGGTATGGAGCCAGAGAAGGCAGCTGCTGACAAAAGTACGAGGGTGGTTGTTGTAAATGCCCTTTGTGACAGCAGTGTAATTTTCTGGCCCATACAGGAGAGCAGATAAACTTGACATTGGTGTTGAAAGTCTGAATCTTGTCATCTATGCTGTGAAATGAGGGATATTCTCAAACTGATTTCCGAATGATGAAAGTCTGCCTTTCCTTTCCGATCCTTGCGTTAACACCCCCAGCGATGCCGCCTACGGTTGAAGCGATGCCCCCTGGATGAGTGGGGAGAGTTCTTTTAAAATTCTTCCGTTAATAGCAAGCGATGATTTATGGTGATGGCCAGTAGTGCCTTCATGACCTCCGTTTTCTCTATGTATAGTTGAAGTCATGTCCTTTTTGAGCACTTTATCTTGCAACTTGCTGGTTTTAGCCTGTAGGTCCTCCAGTCTGTGTGCCACTAGACACAAATGTCTGTGGAGCTGTGAGCGTCAAGAGCCTTCCCATCGTCCCGTCGTATCTCTGACTTCTCGCTCCCTACGTACAATGTTCTGCATAACTCAGCTCAACACCATTAGGACTACAACCCATAGTGTTATTAGCCTGTCAGCTTTGTCTTACCCCCGTGTCAATGGAGTTGAAGATTGAACGATCAATTCTTGGTTGTTTGCTCAAACCAACTTCCCCAATTTTTGCGGAGGCATCAATGCGACAGTCATCGTCTCATCGGTCGCTGTTCAGAAAGAAGTCAGCAGTAAACCATCAGAAGTAATACTGTGGTTTATTATTGTAATATTTGTTCACAGACCCTAGTAAAAACATTATTTTTATATGTTGGTGTTACAATAAAGAATTCTGGAGTGGCCAATCGGTCTTTTGGTTTTTTCGTCCGTTATTACTAAGCGTTTCTGAAAAACTGCAAGGAACAGCGTGGGCCCGAGCGTACCAAGGGCTGGGCATTAACGGTTTATGAGACGTGGCTGACAGTTTCTGATGGTAGAAACAGATTCTGGCCGATTCAGATAGCTGGTGAAAGTTTGGATAGTCACCGTTCATTTTTCCTGGCGCCGGTCAAGTCCTCTTTGAACAAGCAATATCTGGAACTGTTTTGGAATTGGGTCAAGTTCAACAATGCCTGGGTCAAAGAAGGGACAGAGCGTCTTGGATACAAACAGGAATGTAAGTCATGGTGACTTGTCTGTTACTTGTAACGATGTGTCTGATGTTAAGCATGACATGGTTGATGTTACTGTTTCGTCGTTCAGGGATAATAGGAACATCAAACTGCCTAAATTTGAACCACGATGTTTTGATGGAAACCCGGCTGATTATTTACAATTTGTAAAGGAGTTTGAGATCATGCTGAGTGGTTTTTTATTAAGTGATGAATTGAAATTGATGTATTTGACGAGGTATTGCACTGGAGATGCTGCAAGAGCTATACAGTGCTGTAAGTTTATGAAGCCGAAAGAGGGCTACTACGAGGCTATGAGCATATTACGTCGAAGGTTTGGAAGACCATCGATGATTGTAGGGAAATTATTCGAGGCTGTTGAGAGTAATGGTGGTCAATTACAGGATGACTCCCAGGCACTCACTGAGTTTTTAGATAATTTGCTAATTTACAAGAATGCAATGATTTCGATGAATTGCATGAGTGACTTCAACTCGAGTTTTATACTAGAAGTAATAGCAAGACGCCCACCTACTCGACTGCAAAGGAAGTGGGTGAAGATAGGCTCCCGTATGGAGGATGAGGGTATCAATCCAAAATTGATGATATCCTGAAACTAGTAAAAGATAGTGTCAATCAATCTATGAGCAAGTTTGCCAGTATATTGAATCTCACCCCTAGAATAGAGCAGTCTGAGAGCAAAACGCAATCATTGAGGACGAATAGGCCTCAGAGAGGTGGATATCGAGAAGGCTCCATGATGTCTAGTAATGCATATAGACCTAGTGAGTGTAACAGGTTTCGTAGTACCTCATCAACAGATGAGTTACAAGATGCAAGACAAGCGCGGTTGTGTTTTACACGCTTGCAAGAAGTGCATACGGAGGTGAACTGTGAACCAGTAAGCAAGTTCAGTGATAAGCTCAATGTAAACTCCAGGTCTGACTCCGAATTGTGTGACGATAACGGTGCGGTGAAGAAGTCTGTAGTTGCAACTGGTAAGCCATTGTTGAATAGAGTGTCACAGAATAGAGTTACTGCTTCAGAGTGCAGTTAATAATAATAATGTATATTCTCATATAAACATATAAATTTGCATGAAAATGCATGCCATTTTTACAGGCACGATCAAGTATGATATAATATCAAATCGTAGATTGTCTACAAGTTAATAATGTTTCAACAGTTAAATATTTGATATATATATATATAAATACATTCATTGTCTGAACTAGGCTGTATAGTTATTGAATTGTACAATTGTCCTCCAGGTTGAGCGGGAAAATCGACTTCGTTTCGTTTTCATCCCGTGGTTGTCGGCATACGATAACCAACCAATATTGAGGTAAGTACAACGTTTAAAAGGGATTGAAAGCTGTTTTAGAAAAGTAAAAGTGCTGAGGTGAATCATTAAATTGTAATGAAATAGGTAAGTGCAAGTATCATTAATAAATGCATTAAAAAAAGAAAACTCCCTAGGCTGACAACGTTCATTTGCAATGTATAATGCTACACGTATATCTCGTACTATCATGATGTCCACTTTTGGTTTTAATACATTTATCCTCAGTTGTGCCAGTTGTTTTTGTTTTATACCTTTTTGTGCACTTAGTGTACAACCGTACCCTTCAGAGAGTAGGAATATAATAAGTCATAAAGAGCTGTAAAATGTTAGGTTTAATGGGATATAATGAGGATCAAGTAAAGACGTTATTGGAAAATGAATGAGATAAGACATTGTGAAGTGGTATTTAAAGATCAGACAATGGACAGCAAGTTAGTTTATAAGATGCCCCATAAATCTGTGCAGATCCCGCGTGGTCGCGTCTCAACAATAGGCTGAGCGAATGGTATATATTTAAAGGTAGAAGCATGATCTGTCAAGGCGTTCATTATTATCTTTTTCAAGATAAAGATCTAAGCCCTCATAAAAATCAGAAATATCTCGAGCCTTTAATTTGTATATTGCTGTTCCTGCAGAATGGAGTGATTCACCTTAGTGACCCCCACCATATCTACTGATCAGCTGACGCCACCCTCCCTCCTGACTCCAAAAGTTTACAAAGTATAACTAGTCAGAGTGAAGATATAAAACCTTTAGTGATTTATGAGGAGGAACCAAAATTGTCTACTTCTGTTAATAAAGAGTTTGAAAATGATGAATTTGACGGTAAAGTGAATATTCGTGATAATGATCATGATACTTCACAGTTGTCTTTGGTTGATCATGATGAGATGAGGGGAATGGCTACTACTGCTAAGTTGAACAAGGGTTCTGTACAACTTGAACGTGAAGTGGAAATAAATGCGGATGCAGTTGCAGAAGGCATGCATACTTGTGAGACCGTCAGTGTGAGTGATCAGCATGTAGCCCACCTATCATCAGATGCTAGTGCTAAACCTGAGTTGATAGTAAAAGACAGCAGTGGTGGTGGTCTTGCTGGTAGACAACTTTCTGAAAGTCGAGCAACAACAGCTTTTGATCCACCGCTAACTTCATCAACTGATATCAATCGGTCATCGTTGATGTTGTCATTCACAATGAAACAGACACCCATCAACTATAGTATCTTGTGCAATGACTATGATAAGATTGGTGCATTTGAATGGACGAAAGATATTGCTCAGTTTAGAAAGGATAAGCCAAGTGTAAAGGAGAGAGTAATTATAAATAAATAAATAAATAAATTTATTCTCATGCAGTACATGAGGGACGCCAGTTTACAGGCATCATCAAATTGTTACAGAAATAGGACCATATTATTCAGTCACAATTTACAGTCGATATCAGAATATGTTTAACATGTACACTGGAGATTATACATACACTTGATAAATGTTAATCGCAATAGTATAAAACATCCTTTTCACTTATGTACAATCGTTTCTGTGCATAGTTGGAAAAATCCGCTAGATTGTCAGTGAGTGCAACACATCAGGATATACAGAAGTATTGTCTTCGCATTAACAAAAAACCAGGTCTTTGGTGGATGGGTTATAAGTGCCTGGTAAAAAAATAAAGCTTGAAGTCAGTTTTCATACATAATTTAGTTGTGTACAGAATTCTTGAATTATAGTTCATTGTTGTGTTATTTGGAAGTCAGAGAAATGTTTATTTCATTTAAATAAATAAATAGATTGATTCTCATGGTACAGTACACGAGGGACGCCAGTTTACAGGCATCATCAAATTGTTACAGAAATAGGACCATATTATTCAGTCACAATTTACAGTCGATATCAGAATATGTTTAACATGTACACTGGAGATTATACATACACTTGATAAATGTTAATCGCAATAGTATAAAACATCCTTTTCACTTATGTACAATCGTTTCTGTGCATAGTTGGAAAAATCCGCTAGATTGTCAGTGAGTGCAACACATCAGGATATACAGAAGTATTGTCTTCGCATTAACAAAAAACCAGGTCTTTGGTGGATGGGTTATAAGTGCCTGGTAAAAAAATAAAGCTTGAAGTCAGTTTTCATACATAATTTAGTTGTGTACAGAATTCTTGAATTATAGTTCATTGTTGTGTTATTTGGAAGTCAGAGAAATGTTTATTTCATTTAAATAAATAAATAGATTGATTCTCATGGTACAGTACACGAGGGACGCCAGTTTACAGGCATCATCAAATTGTTACAGAAATAGGACCATATTATTCAGTCACAATTTACAGTCGATATCAGAATATGTTTAACATGTACACTGGAGATTATACATACACTTGATAAATGTTAATCGCAATAGTATAAAACATCCTTTTCACTTATGTACAATCGTTTCTGTGCATAGTTGGAAAAATCCGCTAGATTGTCAGTGAGTGCAACACATCAGGATATACAGAAGTATTGTCTTCGCATTAACAAAAAAACCAGGTCTTTGGTGGATGGGTTATAAGTGCCTGGTAAAAAAATAAAGCTTGAAGTCAGTTTTCATACATAATTTAGTTGTGTACAGAATTCTTGAATTATAGTTCATTGTTGTGTTATTTGGAAGTCAGTGATTCGCTTATCTCATTTGATCTGCAATGTCATTGTCGGGAGCAAAATACATAGGCTTTGGACGCATTAATTAATGGATTTCTACTGCTTGTGGGTATTTACTTCTCATGAGGAGGGTTTTGAATTTTAGTTGTTCCGACAGGAGTTGTGGATATTAACTGCTCAGCAACATTACGGATATAAGTTCATCACATTATCTTAGGAAAGTTGAGTTGTGGTTGGTGAGGTATATAAGATGCCCGACGAGCGTACATCTGTCCATGTGATGTTGTGGTGAATTATATCTTTTTCACGTTGTCGGTTTATGTCCATTTTATTCCACTTATTGTGTTGGGTAGAAGTTTTACAAACGAAACTTCTTGTCTTTTTGAGGGTAAGTATCTTAATCGTTAATGTTTTATCTAAAATTATAAATATAGGCAAAAAACAACAGGTGTAGTATTTAAGCTTATACATTAAATGGACCTATAATTTCGGAAGCTCTCAGATAGGATTGTTAAATTGACTTGCATGAATAAAGGCATTTCTAGTTTCAAGTTACTATTTGAATGCTATTATCTTTGGTGTAAATTACTCTGTGCCTACGCTTGGTTGACCAGATACGTCGTGTGTTTGTTCGTCATCTATATTCTACGATACAATGACATGAGCGTGTTACCGTTCAGATTTGAGGATATAGCTGATAGAAGGAAATCAGCAAATGAACTCTGCGATGATTTTCCAGCCTAGAGCGTCAAGCTGAGAATGGTTGTAGGCGTACTGCTGTAAGTCCTACAATTCTTCCTAGAGTAGCGCATCAATGAGCACTCCAATGTGCTTGGTGTATGATTTTGTACATATGTTCATACTGTATATACTGAATTGATATCATCTGTCATCTAGCTGTTGGTAATTCTGTTTGTGTCCGTACGACTTCCACTTGGATCATCAACCTGAGAAGGAATGAAGGCGTACTGCTGTAAGTCCTACAGTTCTTCAAAGGTAGTTCGTCAAGGCAGAATCCACAACATGTGATGTATTGATTGTACATATGTTTTTGTTAAATAATTGTGAGTTCCAATTATTGTAATTGTTGGTTAATCTTGTTTGTGTCTGGACATTCCACAAATTACAATCGTCAACCTATTAAGGATTGTAGGCGTACTGGTGTAAGTCCTGCGATTCTTCAAAGGAATTCCATCAAGACATGATCCGCGAGTTTGTGTGTAAAGTTTGTATATACGTGTGGTGTGTCATATCAATTGGTGTATTTTGGATTCATTGTGTTTACTTGTTGTTTTCGTGTCTTGTTGTTATTGCGTAATTTTGTTAAAATTTTCGTCGTGATTACTTCTGAAGTTGTTTCGAGTCTTCTACACCCATGAATGAATTGATTGATGTTAGAGACAGCAGATGGGTCGTATACGCCGGGGAGGCTAGGCTATTGCTGAGAATGAAATGCATACGGAGATAATTGTTAGCTGCGGTCCCACACGCCGGGGAGAAAGAGTGTAAACGACTGAGGCTCGCATGCGTCACCGCTACTAGAACTGAGGCAGAATGAGTGACAAGCGATTGCAGTGATAATTGGTAGTGAGTAGATAAGAGGATGAGCGTAGAGTATCATGAGTTGGTGCTATGGTCACGTTGCATTCTGCAAGAGTCATTCTAGCAGGTGGCGATTGTGTTGCAAGATGTCAAGAGGAGGTCTCTATCTGGATGCGCAGGTCGTCATTGATGTGTGAGATTGTGCTGTGAGTATGCTTGTGGTGTGTTGGCTTTTCTGTTTGTTTTCCATTTCAGCTCTGTCCGTGTGACCCAGGTTCTCGCAATGGCATCCGAGTCAACGTGTATTGGTCGTGAAGGAAAAAAGGGTTGGATCCGTATTTTGCCGGGGAGTGTCAATGGAGTTGAAGATTGAACGATCAATTCTTGGTTGTTTGCTCAAACCAACTTCCCCAATTTTTGCGGAGGCATCAATGCGACAGTCATCGTCTCATCGGTCGCTGTTCAGAAAGAAGTCAGCAGTAAACCATCAGAAGTAATACTGTGGTTTATTATTGTAATATTTGTTCACAGACCCTAGTAAAAACATTATTTTTATATGTTGGTGTTACAATAAAGAATTCTGGAGTGGCCAATCGGTCTTTTGGTTTTTTCGTCCGTTATTACTAAGCGTTTCTGAAAAACTGCAAGGAACAGCGTGGGCCCGAGCGTAGCAAGAGCTGGGCATTAACGGTTTATGAGACGTGGCTGACATTTATATCTTGCTTCTTTGTCCTCCATTTGTCATATCTCGTGTTTCTCCGCAACGCTGAATCATTTCTTTCCACTGGCGCCCAACCTACCTCCCTCCGATTTGATACTTTTATGCTGATGAGCGTCCTTTTATATATCACCGATAGATCTATCAGTAGCACACGCAAAAGTTAGAGAAGGTAGCCCTTCTTCTAACCAGTAGGTGCCTTTCCTGCCTTCTAAAAGTTTTGCAGGAATGGCGTCAACATGGACGCCAAGGTCCCTGGGTCCGCTTTTGGTGCTTTAATGGTAGTGGTGTTTATTCCGTCTGCCTGATCGCTTTCACGACTTCGGCTTTTCACGGAGGTTTGGTGTTCAGTAGCAGTTTCGTGTGTGCTGTCGGTAGTGTTCCTGGACTAGTTGAAAGTCGTGTTCGATTCAGTAGTCTTATGGAGTGATCAACCCTATTGTTTTATTTGTTTCTCCTCCTTGTCAGTCAGGTTCCCTTGAACATCTTTTATTGGTTTCATCATCTGACTTGATCTCTTCCCAGATATAGGCCTGGTTACCTGATATAATGTCCTGGGGTCACTTTTACCTGCTGCCTGCTCTGCTTCAGTTGCTCGTGTGTCGTCGAATGGTCTTTCGTTTTTTCTAGAAATCTTCTTCACTTCTTTTCCTATTCAGTGCAGTATACATTGAACTCAGATTCTCCCTCCGTTTGCCTATCTTGGCATTTACCCACCTTCTCTTTCGCCATCCTACTGTCCTCAGTTAGCTCGTAGTTCGCTGTCTATTGAGAGCCATTCCTTTTTGTGTCTCTTCTTTCTTCCTGGAACAGTTTAACACGCTTCCTTGAACACCACCTCCAGGAAGTTAGTTCCAGTGTTCTTCTACGTAGGTGTCCTCTGTAATTCCACATAGTGTCTTAGACTTTGCTGTGATCTGAAGTATAGTGAAGGCATCCTATATAGTTTCGTCCTTCAATTTCTTAATGTTGAAATTGAATTGTGGCCTGTCTCCAGTTGTTCTGAAGGATTTCAACTTCAGCTGATGGGTTCTTTGAACTGGATGTTGGTGGGAACCCACATATGTTCCTCTTCTTGACTTTGTGTCCAGCAGGATAAGTCTTCACTTTATTGAGGTTGAGATAAAATCTCTGGTTCTGGATTTGGATGTCAGGTGGAATCCATTTTGCTTCATGCATATCATTTTGCTTGTACACGCTGCCCCCGATCGCCAAATCATTGAAAGCGCAGTAGTCCTTGACGAGTTCTCCATTATCATTCATATCACCAAGGGCTTCTCGAAAGAGTTTGACGTTCATATCTTACACAGGTATTTTGATATTACCACTCGTGGTGCTGTCCATTTCAGTTTGCAGCTGTCTGTCGAAATCTTCCTCTTTATCTTGTTCGCACCTTTTTGCATCAGTGTGGTTAGCATTGAATGACTGTAACGTTCCCACCCGTTGAGTTGAATCGTGCTGTCATGGTCCTGGATGAAATTGGTTCCCACTGCATTGGGGCTCTGGCTGCCACTGGTGATATAATTATAATCACTCTCAGCTTCAGTGTGCTCATGGTTGTCGTCTATGTGACCAGACTGAAGTGGATTACTGACCTACCAGTTGACAACTGCGACCGTCCACATCCATCACACTTGTTCTTGCAGACTCCTAGCACTTCCATGCCGTATATTCTCATTTCTTTGGTATCCTGGGAAGCCTTTCAAGATTCGTACATTGAAAGAACATTCTACTTATTTTCGCCGTCATCAAAAAGATATACATCGACTTACAAACTGACCCTGAGGGCTTTCACCAGCTCGTGTCGCTCTGCCTCCCACACTGCAGCGAGAAATTAACTTTCTTTTGTAATTTTTAGTATTTTTCTTGTGGTTTGAAATTTTTGTGGCATGTTAAATGGAGCAGTCTAAAGAGTCAGTGGGTAAAAGGGTCATAGCTCGGTTCAAGCGGAATATATAGCCATATGAAAGGTGTAGGTTTTATAGCTAATTGAAGGCTACTAGAAACGAGCTCTAAGTTGTTCAAGTGACATAAATGAGTGGTTTCCTTGAAGAACTCAGTCATTTGGGATAAACTTACACACATTGAGACAACGTACCATAGTTTTCAAGTCACGACTTTGTAATCTATGGCAGTTTGCATCTAGATAAGGTGGAGAGGTGTCGTTCGCATGAATTACGTTCTAATGCTTGCATGCCAGGCGAGGATGCCGGTACACTTCACCACATTATTAGTAAGCATCTATTGGTTAGGCAAGCCTAAAAGGTATTTAAGATGTATCTACAGTGTATCTCATTGTTGAAATGAAGTCTTGACAAAACTTCGTGGTGATCTGCTTACAGAAACATAGAAGATTAGGGGAACCAAAGAGTAAGCTGAAACTCAAGATAGAAAAAATGAGGAGCGCAGCGCGTGCGCCATAGGTTTAAAGAAGTACGGGTTGATTCCCACTCTATGAATCACCGAGAACTGGCGATTTGTCTCTCCAGGTCAGCGGGCGTAATATAACTTGGAGTGTCCACAGTTCCACGCAAAATCTGGCCTGCAGCAATCGGTCTAATACTTTACCATGACTCACTGAGATTACGTAGACCGGTTTCATTGCAACCATAGACTCAAACTTGCTCTGTGTTGGCATGCGAATGTTTATCCTAAACGAGATGTTGACTCGAAAACTGTGTTGTGCGTTGGGTAAATATTTGTTTTTTCCCAACTAGGTCATGATGGCTTTCTGAGTTATTCTCGCCGGTACTCTAATTAAGGTGCAAGGAAGGCTAATAGATATGTAGTTTGGAAAATTGTGTATATCTACTTATTTGCAGGCATGGGTAAATATTGCGTTCTTCTTGTTGAGTGGACACTCCCCCTGTATAGTTGATTACTTTTCGGTGGATTTGTTGCGTGAACGATGAGATCCTTAAAAAGTCTAGGATGGGGTTTATCGAACCGCCGTGAATCTCCTCTATCTTGTTTGTTTAGGGTTTTTTTGAACGCAACTTTTGGTTGATACCAGCCGAAATTTTACCGCTTCCTGTTGGTAAGATCTTAAATAGTGTCTCTATTCCTACGTAGAAACCCTGGAGAACAAAATTACTATTGATCCAAAAGATGCCTTGGGAATCTGATGATGCGTCTTTTTCTCCATATCCCTGTAAAAGGATAACTTCTTAGGTAACTGCACTGAATTTTGCATTAAGTGCATTTCAAATTTCATCTTTAGTCGGTGAGTTTCTGGGTAAACCTATTTCTACTTCTTTAAAACAGCTTAGTGGGTAGTGAAACTACAGAATTCATAAAGCATCCTAACAGTTGCACTCCCCATTGAATAGACTTCAAGCCCCTCAGGTTGCCTACTAGGGGCAGTGCCGTTAACCTATCGAGGGCACTCCATGAGATGTAGGAAGTGGTTTCAGTAGCTGATCCTTTGTATCCAATTCGGCAAAAATGAGTTGACAGGTAGCATGCATAAAGTTCATTACTCAGTAGTTCACTAGGAAGTAGGGTACTTAAAAATAGGGTATAATTTCTAATCAGATATTCGTTTTCAGCCGTCAGTATTGCTTAGTTTGCAACTGCCATTTTATGTCTTTCCTCCTGAATACAATACCCAATGAATGAATCTAGTGTTGAGGCCATGAGCGAGGGGAAATCCGTAAAAGGAGATTGGGTAATCAAGCAAAAACACAGAGACTCCGACTGAATGGCACATCCTTACTACCAAAATAGGATGCGACCCTCACATACTGCACTATGTCAGTGGGTTTCAACTAAACGTGTCTTTGAATCCCGCTCGGTTTAACTTATCTCATTACTCCTCTTGCTCTGCCTACAAATTCATTTACATATGAATTCCTCTCTCCTATTATGCCTCTATGCACATGTACAATATTAGTCACAAGTTACATCGTCATTTACACTGTTGCCGTTATTATGGTCTTACCCTTCTACCATAACGGATGGCTAACGAGTGAAAAGACTAACTTTGGCCACAGCAGCACCACGGTCTCAATATATCGCATTCTACAAATTACTTTAACAATTCGTACCACTTCCTTCTAGGATGGTCAAACGCGCGAGAAGTGAGTGAAGGAACGAAATACAGAGGAGCCCACTGGAGAACTGGAACATCTGTACCAAGATGTGAGCTCAGAGAGATCAGTTTGGATGATAATAGCTTGATAGAGAGGGATTTCCTGTCACTTTAATACTGCTCGAAATCTGATAAGATTAGCGTGGTCCTTTTTATCTGTTTCTGCAGATCTGAAATCACTAAACTCACCTTATTTTCTGTAATTGAAATTAGTCCGCTTGTTTTAACCAGGTAATGAATTATATCAAGGGACACGTATTCTGACGTAGATTTCGATCAGTAAAGTAGCGTACGCCTGCAGTGTCCAAAAAGAATGGTAAGGTGTTCGTTTAAGCCGTAACTTGACGAAATTTATTAGCCGACTGCACCTCCTGCTTCGTCTAAATCTTCAACCGCTTCATCAAGAGGGTCTGCTGGTGGCGTTCGCCAAAGAAAGGTTAGTGAATTGTCTCAGATTTCATTGTATTTTAAGTGGTAACTCCTCTAACCTGACAGACGCAGGATAGTATTTAAAGGCAGATTATAGCTGCAGTGTTGCAGTATTTTGCATATACTGCTGACGCTGCGGGGATGTAATTTAACGTACAAAATTTATACGTTAATGGGTGGGATTTTAAGTTGAGACTTAGGAAATATTTGCTGCAGCGAATCCATATATATGTGACTATATACTGCAACAATGTGATTAGCTTGGTTTGGTGTTTCAACTGCTAAGCGTCAGCCACTTCTGAAGTCAGCTATTACTCAAGACTTACGTTGAAGTTCATTGTCATCACTTATCTATATAACTTGATTTTGCCTGATGCAAGACTGAAGTTTTTGGTACTGCACCAGCTATTTATATTGTCGATCACTCGCGAAAACGTCTTCTTCGTACAGTGTCACTAAAACAATGATCATCTGGATTTGGGGAATATTCAAATAGATATCACCCATCTCTTTTTTTTACCGATTTGTCGGTAACTAAACACACGATTATGGTAAAAGTACCCTGGAAATTCTTCATTGGCCCGTTTTTGAGTAACTGTGTTTGGGTTGCAATAGAGTATTCTAGTTTTGTGTAAAAAGTAATGAAGGCAGCATAATTCCTCATTGTTCTAACCTTTGAAGATTTTAGACAGTTTATACTCTCAGTCGGTGGTTTTTCCTCCAACGGGTGTTAGCGAGTCTGAGTGTGCATGTACGAATATTTAGTTGTGTTTTATGGTGAATAATGGGGTTTACTAACAGGTTTTATGCGCTTCTGGTGTGTTGAAGCACTGGAAAGTGTGGCAACTCAATCCAGTTTATTTATCCTAGGTTTTTCCCATTTTATTACTAGTTGATACTGGCATTAAACTGCAACACTGTTGCTTTCCATCCTATATTACATTAAGTTATATGGTGAATAGTCACGGACGCCTTTCATACTCTCAGAACTATCCAGAATTAATGTAAAATATTTGTTTTGTAGATATTTTGCATGTTATCCCGTACCGAGTTGTAGCACTTTTTAATAAAATGAAAACGACTATTTCGAAAAAAATATAATATTTTACAGGCATCTGGAATATTTACACCTCAAATGAAAGGTTGTCTTTCTATGATCCTTGAATATCTTTTCACAACAGGGTTTGTGGTAAGAATAGATGTCGTATCGCGTCATCTCTGTGGCGGTGGGACTGAATTTTTAACCACGAGATCATGGGTTCTGGCCCTTCTCGTACCGTCGTCTAGGCAACCAGGTAGTGTAATGGGCTCATACAGTAGACGTGGCTAAGTGACGACTACATAGAAAGTAATTACTTGTTGAGCTAAATTTGTAGAATTCCCCGCGTTTTACGGTCAGTTACATTTATTATTATTATTATTATTAACATGGCTTACCTCTTTTGAATGACACCAACTTCGTCACTTACGCTGACGATCTGACCGTCTAGCTTCGTATCACTTCCCAATCAGACTGTTGCAAACTAATAGCTTTTTGTCGGACATCAGTCAGTGGTCTAAGCTAAGTGGAATTATGTTAAGTCCCTCAAAATGTCAGACTATTGACTTCTCCCTTTAGACATAAACGTGATCTACAACGACTTGTTCGCACACATTATGCTTGTAGTATAGAGGAGAACGTAATAAAAACTAGATTGAACACAAAATACATTGGTATAGTTCTAACCTCTGACCTTACTTGGTCATTCCATATTTTACCGATCTCCAAGAAAATGTGCCGTTCAAGCTACTGCATTAAGAAGCTAAAACTATCTGGAATCACTCAACCTCTGCTTCTACAAATTGTTAACTCGTGTGTCTCACCTATTGTATTTTACTCATCCTCCGTAGCCTTTCCCGGGCTACTGAAAAAGGACCATGTCATTTTGAGAAGGGTATTAAAGGCTGTCAGTAGGGCAAGTGGTGTACTACTTAGTCAGCTTGTCACTACATTAATTGATAGACATGTAAATTCATGCGAGAAATCTAAATCTATGCTGTCCCTCAGCACCCCTTCTATTATCAAATTTCCCCTTGTGTCTTGTCAGGTAGGACTAGAAGTCAGTACAAAGGATTATGTACTCTTACTATTAAGTATGGGAGCTCAACAATGCCATATTTTGCCCCTGTGAAACTTATGAATTACTATGTTGTTAGCAAAATAGTTGGCTCTTTTATTATTTCCTATTTGTAATCTATGATCAATTAACTAACAATCTTAAATACTAAAATTATTATTATTTACAATTTTTTCTGCTATATGTATAACTTTACTGTCACTACAAATATCGAAAAAGAACTGCCATTAACAATCCTGTAATATTACCTTTATGATTATTTTTAATATTATTCGATAAAATTAGATGCAATACTCTACCAACTACTGAAATTTCCACACTTTAAATTAAGAGAAGAAACTTCGGAAAAATGTAGTGGTATTCACTTTCTGGTTGCTCAATATTTTCATTTTTGCTTTATATTTACATAAAAATTATTTTCAAAACGATATGTAAGATCCTTTTACTCCTTAGTCGCTGTAGTTTGTCTGTAAGACTAAGCTTACTAACCTTGATTTCTGTCCCAAGCACTAAGCTTCACAATACTTTGTGCTAACTGTTTACATATCACGTAAAATGTACTTATAAAGCACAAAGTGAGGAAGTACCATTCCCTGAATGTTTCTGACTCAATTTCCATTTGATAATATGATTGCAATTGCATACATTTCACTGATTGGTTCTTTTTGTTGAAATACTCTTGCTGTGTTGACTTCTCTACGTAGTAAGTATGCACGGATTACAAAAGAAGCCGAATATGAAGGACTATGGAAGAAATGAATAGCCCGTGGTCTGCATCTTTTTAGGAATTAGACACTTTGACCCCTCCGTAAGCAAAAAGAAGCAGGCTAGGCTCTTTTAGGCTATTGATTGTCCACGACGAAGCCAGTGTCCGGATGATAGCGTGCAATCACACTGGTGTCGGTGAAATAGCGGTTAGGACGTTCGCTGACCATGCACATGGTCCGGGGTTCGATCCCCGGCCGATGCACTCCTTTACCTCGCTGAGCCAGAAATAATTCTGGTAAAGAGGAAAGGTTGGACATGAGGCTAGCAACCTCATCCTGTAAAATAAACACTGCTACAGAAACTTCAAGCCACTAGCTTGAGCAATGTTAGCGGATATAGGGTCAGGCTGGAAAAAAGCTAGCGGCGGTCAAACAAAAACTTGGCATCAGTCAATGAAATCCACAACAATTGGTCTAAGCCATGTAGGAAGGTGTAGACTTCCAGGCTGGGGTCCTCGGGACGGTAAAAATCTTTGGTTGGAAACAATTGGTGACATGGCTCAAAATCGTTCTCAGTGGCGCAGATGCATCCACTCCTTGTGACTTATGATCTTCAATGAAACTGTTTTGTATTTCTTTATTACTCCTTTGTCTCACACCTCTGCTCACTGTTTCTATTATGCTTTTCTTGTACTTTCTTCTTTTGCTTTATGTTCTGAGAGAAATGTGGCTACTCGAACTTCTGCACATCGGTGCAAAACTACACGCCAAAACCAGTCAGTCAGTCAGTGTTTTACGAAATGAAGTTGGTAGCTTCACCCCCAACCTCCCCGTCTTTTTGGGGCTATGCGAGATGCCGACGGGGCTCGAACGCCTTACCACGTGCGTGGTTAGCAAGTGTTTTACCACTGAACCACGAAAATCAAGTTACTACTTGTTTTAGAGGGAGTAGGAATAGGTTGCAAAGAATTCAAGCCAAATTATTGTGCTGTGGAAATATGACTCATTTGTTTTATCGCTTACGTTTAGGCTCGGTGTCAGTCTGAACAAATGATTTGTGTAATTAGCCTGCACATTGATTTTTGGGTCATGGACTCACACATTAATAAACTGTTCAGGCTATCAGATTTCTTACTTCCCCGTTTCCAAAGCTTATGGAAAAACTAGTACTTCTTAAATTCGAACCCTCCCTTAAAAGCTTCGAAAACCCCAAACAATTTACCTACAGACAGGGTAAGAGTACTTTAGATGCTGCAACCGTCTTACATAACAGTATTGTCTCATCATTAGATATAAGTGCCAAATACGTCCGCTGCACGTTTCTTGACTTTACTTCTGCTTTCGACTCTGTACCTAGAAGTCTCTTGCTAAATAAGCTCTCCATGACACAAACCGAGTCCTGGGTCACTAACTGGTTGCATTTCTACTTTTCAAACAGAACGCAGTACACCGTATACAAAGGCGAATCCTCCTCTGCTGTGCTCACTGAAGCTGGTGTCCCCCAAGGGGCTGTACTCTCCCCACTTCTCTTTTCATTCTTCCTGCATGACCTACCATCTTCAAATGACATTAACTTTGTCGAATATGCTGATGACCTAACTGTATCTTTACCTGTCAAACGTCAAAGTGACTGCTCTAAACTGAATGGCTTCTTATCAGAAATCAGCCAATGGTCCAAGGAAAACGGTCTCACCTTAAACCCCTCCAAATGCCAAACAGTTAATTTCACCTTTAGGCACAAATCTGACCTAAACAAACTGGTTAGCACTCACGAGGTGTGCAACATAGATGGCACTGAGATTGAAACCAAGTCGGAAGTTAAATACCTAGGCGTCACTCTATCTTCTGATCTTTCCTGGTCGTCTCACATCTTGACGATTTCCAAGAAAATATTCCGTCTTACCTTCTACATCAAGACATTCTGGTGTAACCCAACCCTTACTCCTACAATTTGTTAACTCCCTATTATTCTCTATTGCTCCCCCTTAGTTTTTCCTGGGCTATTAAAGAAAGACTATACCTTATTACGCAGGATGTTAAAGGTTGTCAGCAGGGTAAGCAGTGTGCCACTCAGCCAACTTGGTAATATTCTGGTGGACAGGCACATGGACTCATGTGAAAAATGGGCGAAATCCATCTTATCTGACTCACAACACCCTCTACATTCACAACTCTCCCCATGTATCTCTTCAGGGAAAACCAGAAGCCTATATAGGAAACTATATGCCCGCACTAGTAAGTACAAAAACTCATCCATACCCTACCTAGCTCGTGTTCTGTGCGACAAAGAAAGCATTAGGTGTGAAACCTTTAACTTATTAAATAATCAGTAGAACTAATGGGTCTCGTCTATCCAACTCACATCATTTACAGGTACAACGTTTTCTCTCTACTTTTTCATTCTGTATTTATTTTTGTTATGTGCTGTTTTGTTTCTCTCTTCCTTACAAACTCTACTTAAAACATTTTTGTTCGTTCTTTCACATTGTATATCTCTACCATTTTCCTATCGCTTACGCCAGTAAATATGCTAGTAGTATCTACTTTTCCAACACCTTCAAACACTCTGTTTAAATTTTGGCTTTGCTACCGACATGCTAATATGGTGTTGTCAAAACTGACTGAGATAACTTTAATCTATGTAGAACTTTATTTATTGTTAATGTACTAACTGGATGCAATATTGTAGTAAAAATGCTGAGAATTCCGTTCTGTATCACAAGTACTGTTTTGGAATAAAGCTATTATCTTATCCTAAAAAAATATGGATACATCCTAAAAGTATCTTACATCACTACCTGTTATGTGTTATCTTTGTTTTCAAACTGTCATTTTTCTGTTTGATGTGAATTTTTTTTTCCCCAGGGACCAACATCATCAGCAAGGAGACCAGTTGCGCCAGCTGCACAGAAAAATCCTGTCTTCCTGTTTTATTCAGAAGACTCTCCTGGCATTAAAGTTGGACCTGTACCAGTGTTAGTAATGAGTCTATGCTTCATTGTTTCTGTTTTTCTTTTACACTTCTGGGGTAAATATACCCGCAGTGCTTGATCAGTTTTGCTTTATTACTTATTTTGTAATTGTTTTGGTGGGCAGTTATGTACATACATAACTAATAAAATCAGTCAAATAACTAAAGTGAAGTTTATTTTTTGCAGTACGTTGCGTAATGACTCTTCCTAAAGTGGTTTTATTATCAGTAAAATGTGGGGAGTCATAACTTTGTTCTTCGCTGGAATGCATTACTAAGATCATTTAGAATTCTGCCTAGTCCAACAAATAACATCTAGATAGTGTTTTAGTATCCTAATACCATTGATAATCAGCTAGAACAAAGTGGACCACAGGAATTCTATGATTATGGGCTTGCTGAAATACAGATAACGAAGAGTACACCGGTGCACTGGAACACCAGTGTTTGGTGCTGTGTGTGTGTTACTCAGCCAAATGAATCGATTGAAACTATGGAGAGCTGGTGATATTTACTTACTTGTTTGTGGTTCGCACCTACTCATCTACGGATTATAGTTCAAATACAGTCACGGTAAAAATTAGAGACGTTTAACTTCTAGGAGAAGTATACTCTGAGGGTGTTTCGTACAACAAACGGAGAACGTTGCTCGGATGAGTCTGTCTGTCTGTCTGTTTTCGACATAGAACTTTGCACAAATGTGCGGAAGTTCAAGTCGCCACATTCCGTGTAGCACGCGAAGCAAGAGAAGAAAGTACAAGAAAAGCATAATAGAAACAGTGAGCAGAGGTGTGAGACAAAGGAGTAATAAAGAAATACAAAACAGTTTCATTGAAGATCATAAGTCACAAGGAGTGGATGCATCTGCGCCACTGAGAACGATTTTGAGCCATGTCACCAATTGTTTCCAACCATAGATTTTTACCGTCCCGAGGACCCCAGCCTGGAAGTCTACACCTTCCTACGTGGCTTAGACCAACTGTTGTGGATTTCATTGACTGATGCCAAGTTTTTGTTTGACCGCCGCTAGCTTTTTTCCAGCCTGACCCTATATCCGCTAACATAGCTCGTCGAGGGAGGCGATGGCTTGGCATACGTAACACATGTCCTAACCATCTCAGTCTTTGTAGCTTCACGACTTCGTCGATTGATTTCCCCTGTTTACCTAGAACTCTACGCCTAACCTCCATGTTGCTCACCTTATTATGCCACTTTACACGGGAAATAGAACGCAGGCACCTATGATCAAAGACAGCTAGTCTTTTCATGTCTTCCACTCTCAGTGGCCAGGTCTCACAACCATAAAGGAGGACGGAGCGGACTGATGAGCAGTACACCCGCCCTTTGGTCGATAGTCGAACATCTCGTCTACGCCAGAGTCGGCGTAAACTAACAAATGCGAAACGAGCCCCTTGTATTCGTGCTGAGATTTCGTCAGAGATCAGCCCGTTGGGGCTGATGGTACTTCCCAAATAAGTGAAGCGGTCAACGTGCTCTACCACTTCACTTCCTATTTTTAAACTAGGCGTCGATGTAGTCCAGTCCTGTAACATCATCTTGCATTTGGCGGGAGCGAATCGCATGCCAAACATTCGTAGATTGCGGCTCAAGGTGTTTAGAAGACTCTGCATTTCGTCAGCGTCTTCGCCTAGAAGGACTATATCGTCTGCATATTCCAAGTCAACGAGATTATTCCCGGTAGCAAGTCAATCCCTGAATCGCTGAAGTCACCTAGGGTTAAGTCCATTAACACATCTATGATGAAGTTGAATAGAAAAGGAGATAATGGGCATCCTTGACGGACACCACTGGTCGTCATCAGTTCAGATGACAGCTCGCCGTAAGCCCTCACCTGGCTGTATGAGTACGAATAGAGTGCCTTAATCAGTGCAATATATTTTCTTGGAATTCCCTTTACAGCCAAGCATCTCCAGAGAACTTCCCGATCGACAGAGTCGAATGCTGCCTTTAGGTCAAGAAATATAATGACTGTTGGACGCCGGTAGGAATGCCTATGTTCTAGAATCTGTCGGAGGGTGAAGATATGATCAATACACCCTCTTCCTGGTCTAAAGCCTGCCTGGCTCTCTCGTGTTTGTGCTTCCCGAGCACCACTCAGTCTACGCATGATTATTGAGCCTAAGACTTTAGATACTATATTAGTCAAGCTAATCCCTCTGTGATTATCACAGGAAGACTTGTCTCCCTTCTTGTATATGGGGATAATCAGTGACTTACACCAACCCGATGGGACTTCTTCTGATTCCCAGACGCTGCCTAGTACCTCAGTTAATCCGGACAGTAAGCTGTCTCCACCGTACTTAAATACCTCTGGCGTCATTCCATCAGGTCCCGCTGCTTTGCCTAGTTTCAGATTGGTGACAGCTTTAGTAACCTCAGTTAGTGACGGAGGACCTGTGTCTATATCCCATTCAGGGAGGTGTTGGATGCTCGGAAGGTTGAGCGTGGCTGTGGGCAAATTA
Source organism: Trichobilharzia regenti (assembly GCA_944472135.2). Taxonomy (NCBI): domain Eukaryota; kingdom Metazoa; phylum Platyhelminthes; class Trematoda; order Strigeidida; family Schistosomatidae; genus Trichobilharzia; species Trichobilharzia regenti. The sequence goes on along the minus strand of OX235264.1, from coordinate 114,547,553 downwards.
AACTGCTCCTCATAATGCTCTTTCCAACGATCCAGTCGTCTATCCTGTGAGCTAATTATAGTGCCATTTTTTTCCGAGATTGTCTCACTAATGATTTGTCTTCTCCCACCCGTTTCCCTGATGAGTCCAAAGAGTTGCCTGGTGTTGCCTATCCTCAAAGCTTTCTCCATCTCTTTGGCTTTTGTCGCCCACCACTGTTCACGGTCCTTGCGGAGACTTTTCGTAAGTTTCCTCTTGTGCAGCTTTCGCTCCTCATTGAATTCGGAGCTCGCCGGAATAAGTCTTCTAGCATCTATCAGTTCGGATGAGGCGGTGGAGATCCAGTGGTTTTTACTCACCTTTGGGTTTACCTTATTCACAGCTTTTACAGCTGTATCTATGGCTGCCTGGATATTTTTCCAAGCTTCTTCAGGGTGAGCACAGCTGTCGAACACAGATATGTGTTTAGCTAGTTCTTCCTGAAATACGGATTTAGTTTCCTGATCGAGCTGGGGACGTGATGGTTTTACCGCCAGCTGTTTCCTACGTCCGTTCAGTCGTAAGCACACCCGAGCGCGGACCAGTGCATGGTCGGATGAGTATATGTTAGTCACCTAGACCAACTTAAAAAGTATGAAAGGACTTTGTTCCACACGGTAGCCGTTGATAGTGAACACACGTAATGTCGTTATTTTTATTATTATTTATTTTTGATTACAGCTTGATTCCACACCGTATTTTTGGTACAAGTATGGAATTCTCAGCGTGGATATCGGTAGCACAAAATTCGCAGGCCGACCATAGATATCAGGTGTGCGTCGGCGAGGGCTCGAACCCGGTACCATGTGCATGGTCGGCGAGAGTCCTAACCGCTGTTCATCGATGAAAATCGTCAGTGAAAGAACAATGCCTATCCTGGAGTAACTGTGTGAATTCGAAGCATACGCTAATTCCTGCACATACGTGTGATATTCAGTGTGGCAGTTTTTACTTAGGTTGGTGAAAGTGAATCCGCTTCTCAATAACTTATCCCTTACTTAAATAACAGTTAATCGCTCAGAAGTACGCAGTCGGTGTAGTAGTGTTAAATGACCTTTGAAGAACTTGGTCTTTTGAACGACTTGAGCTAGAACCCAAATGTATTACTCTATCTGGACGAAAACAAGGTGGCATTGTTTATTAAAAGAATTTACTATTTCATCTATTTTATAAATTGAATCAACCCTAATGAAATGAATATTATCAAAAGCTCGGCACGGATACTGGAAACCCACCCATACGTCACTCTAAGGACCTGAGAACAAACGCAACTACACACCGAAAGGCAAATGCATCACGTAACCACCTTCCGTTTAATCTTACTGGTATGAAGTGAAATCGCCAGAGGAGTCAACTTCGTGGTGTTTATGGCTACTGCGGGAACCACAAAAGCCACACTGTGAATTTACATATAATGAGATGTTTGTGCCCTACCGAGCATACTAAGTTACATTGGGGTTCTAAAAATAATGTTAAAGTATGACTAGTTCGCAGAAGAGTTAAGGCTGATCACACCGAAACAGGAGAAGTCCCCAACTGTTGACTAGTATAAGTTGTCTTTCAGCGTCTTGGGAATTCCGAACATCTATTCCCGTCCTTATTCAAATATTAGCCCCTCCTCATAGTGATATTCGTCTGTTTTAATACCGTTCTATTTTTCTTTTACCTATGGTGTTTCGAGTGTGCCGACTTGAAGTAATACAGTCTTCTAAGCCTATTTGTATGTCGAACATTGTATTAATAATAAAATTTTCAAGTATTGGTTTTGTAGGGTTTAAGTTTGATTGGTTGGGGGATTTCATCATGAGCGTACTGATGAAGAGTCCCAAACTAGGACGAAACGGCTCTCCAGTACTCCCCAGGTTTTTCAATGGTTCTCTAACAAATGTCAGCTCATGATGCAATCCTCCATTTCTAAACACAGGCATATCTCTACCTTGAAGCACCTAATGTAAATTCATGGTGTCCCGGTTAATTGTCGCTGTGTATTCGCAGTTTACACATTATTGATGTTTCTTAAATCACTGTCGTGGACGCTAAATATTCACCAGTGAATACAAGAGGCTATATAGTGATTGACATCGAAGCATGTATGTGGAAATATTCTGACCAATATTGTACAGTAAATCTAAGGTTTATTACTGTCGTCATTGGGTTTCCAATGAGTAAAGTTGTTTGACTCTATAATACTTTACAAACTTCGTTATGCTTCCAAGAAGATTAAACTTGCATATATCTATGATTATTGTTATTACCTTAGGTTACGAGCGGAGGATAGGGCTTCAACAGCACATCTCTATTTTGTCCCGTTCTCTCTTCAGCTGGTCCCACGATTACCCTTAAGATTTCATCTCCTTGTCACACGATCTCCATATCACACTCGCAAGCACATCCATTTCGGCGTTGGCCTGGTGTGCGATGTCACTCGAAGTTCCCAGTTCTCCAGGATATTTGTTGGTCAGTAGGCTCTCGATTGGTTCGTTCCCAGAGTTTCTTGTTGTTAATTCTTTTTGGCTGGCCATCTGATTTCTAGTAGCTGTTAATTAAAGTTTGCAATCCGTTGGAAGTGCTTTTGGTGACATGCCAAGTCTCTGACACATATACAAGAATTGACTGACTTACCATCGGTGTTGACAATCCCAAGTTTGTTCTTAATGGTGAGTGCAGAAGGTTTCCAAACTGATGAATACCTGCCTTGCTTTTCCAGTCCTGACTTTGACATCCTCATCTATCCCGCCATATGTAGTCGGAATTGTACTACCCAGATAAGCGAAGAAAGTGACCTCTTTCAAATTTCTTCCGTTGGTAGTGACCCAGAGCTTGTTGTTGGTTGGTTATTTCCATCATCTCCATTTGCTCTGTGTTCACTTGAAGTCTTGTCTTTGCTGCATCTTTTGCCAGTTTGTTGGTTTCCGCCTACTAGTCTTCGAATCCATGCCTATGAAGTACTGTATAATCACCGCATACATGTATTTTTGAATTCTTTATTGTAGGTCGCCAGTTGATTTGAATCTTCTCCATGGATAAGCTAGCAATTTGAGAGCCATTTCCCAAACTATTATTGAGTGTTAGAAACCGGTTATCCAAAAGAAAAATCGAGTACTTCCTAATCATGGGGTCTCTTTGCGGTGCCCGTTAATATGGTTAGCTTAGGAAGTATCTAAAACTGCTACTCGAATAACGTTCAGAGAAGTCTATTGTTGTCCCGCATTTCAGCACACTTATTTCACACCATCTGAGTGTAGTAAATATGGTTGTATAAACCGTCCACTACTTGGAAGTTTTCTGTGATTACAGTGAATAGTGTACGTGGTTTAATTGGAATATTGGTACACAGAGGTGCAACAATCTTCTATCGTGAGAGAGAAATTGTAAATTGTCCAGCAGATTTGCTAGGCATGTTAAGAACTAGCAGATGCACATGGTGTAGTATTTTATCTTGGAATACGTGGAAATTACTCATTTCTTCACAACACATCCTCTTATTTTTCTTCTATGCCTTTGAAAAGTTTGGCAAACTGAACTAACTTTGGTGTTAATTCCTATACTGATTTGCTCATCCTCTTACAACAAATTGGATGTCCGTGTCAGTCTCCCGTGTTTAGTGAAGCAAAATAGCAATAATGACATTAAGCATCGCGTTAGATTAGGAGGAAGAGTAAACCGACAAGATTGTGAGTCTCCATTGCTCGACATTATCAGAATATGTATTACACAGGTAGAACCTCAGCCTTCGCAGAATAGCAATGTTAGCTGAAGAGGGTTATGCGTAGGGAAATACACGGGGTCGAAGAAGAGCATGATCTCAACCCATGAAGTATTTAATTGCCAGCTTTACAAGTCATTTGGCGAGATGGGGACACCCTGAAATGCTAAATACCAGTCAAGATATGGGGCTTAAAATCGTTCACAAAGGTACAGATGTATTTATTCTCTATCAAAGGAGGAAATTCGAATGCGTTTACTTCATTCACTTATCCAACCAGGCACCATCGTTTCGACTACAGGCAGAACGGATGAGGATGTCAAGACAAGGATCGGAAAGGCAAGGTAAACCTTCATCACTCTGAAATCATTTCGGAAATCTTGTGCACTTCACCAGAACATGAAGAACATCATCCGCATTTTTAACACGAATGTTAAATCAGTGAATTCTGTATGGGTCAGAAACTTGGCACGTGAATCATGAAAACCATTTCCAACAGGCTGCAAACCTTTATCAACAGCTGACTTCGCTTCATATTGAGGATTAAGTGACAGGCCAGAAAGAATTAGCAGCAATACACTATGGGGACAGACCAACAAAGAACCTATTGCTCAAAAAATATCCCGAATAAAATAGAGATGAACTGGGCATAGGCTGAGGAGATCGCCGTATGACATCGAACGCCGATTTGGGCGTTTCCGAGTGTGATATGAAGGAGTCCGTGTGAGGAGATGAAAGCTTATGGGGAATCTTGCAACCAGCTAAAGAGGACCGCAGAGAATAGGGCAAAGCGGAAACGTGTTGTTGCAACCCTATGTTCCACTCGGAACCCAAGGGAACAACAACAATAGTATTATGTCATGCAAGTTCTAAAGTTCTCATCTGAGTATTTTCGCTTATCACTAAGCCTATTGTAGTCACACCAAATTCTTTTTCTCTACCATTGTGTACCTTACTGAAATGTAGTGAATTAAGACGGCACAGTTCTAGTAGATTGTGACTAAATTGGAAAAAAAATTATTTGAGACATTCAGCAAGACTACACTTCACACCTTCCACTGACGAAACGGCAGATGAAGTACCATACGGTGATATACCAATTAGCGTGAGTGGAATTACTATTTAAGAAAGCAAGAGAACATCTTGAGTAATGAAAGATTGATTTATTGATCGCCCTAAGTGACCGATAAGCATCATGCGATGGATGAATCCATTTTTACTAGGTATGCAGAAAACTGATTCAATGAAATGCCTTCTGTGTATAGAAAACAACTTTAGAAGAAATTGAGGGGCATTTGTTTGAGAAAACAAACAGTTCCTGACAAACTGCGGATAATTTTCCCTTTTAAATATACTGACCGGAGGATATATGTGGTGTAACTATTTGTGACTGCAACCATTTATTCCTGAATATCCTTACGCTTTACTCATGATCACTTGGTAATAATACTTTGTAACATCTTTTGCAAAGAAACTGTACTAGGCCCCTTATTATTCCTATTATACGTAAACGAACTGTCGAAAATTCCCACCTTGTCTACACCACCATTTACGGACGACATTAAGATCTGGAAAACTGTAAATAATAAAGAGCTAAATAAATTAACTCAATGGTCTAACCCCTGGAGTTTGGAAATTATTCCATGAAAAACGCATTAATGCACTTACGTCACAGGTCTTAAACGTCGTACTCCCTGGAGGACAGAGAACTTCCCAATGTTAAGAGACAAAAGGATTTAAGTATTATTGTCGGCTACGGTTTGAAAACAAGTGCTTACTATAATGCGACTGCAGCTACGGCTTCTAAACGATTAGATGAATCTACGGTTAGGTTACTTTGCGCATCATGTCATGTCTCAACTAGAGAAGTGTATACGAGTGGCTAGTCCATGCTTCAAGGAGGTAAATATCTCGGAAAAAAGGGTCGGAACAAAAATAGTCGGTAGTGTCTCACGCCATGCTTATGATAAGACGATGGGACACTTAAACCTCTACCCAATATCATACCGAAGAGGGGGAGAAGCGACTCGATTTTGGCATATCGTATACTGAAGTATGATTTGGGGACTGACCTTTCTAATCTTTCCCCTCCCTGTAGAATACCACAGCAAGGCCAGCACAAAGTGCGGACAAATAAAGGAAGTGTGGAATTTAGATTATCTCACAGAGTGGTTAACGATTGGAACTCCCTATCCAATCAAGTAGTATCATCTCAATCCGTGAATGCTTTCAAAGATAAATTAGCTCTCTGCAAAGATGCGTATATTGCAAGGATTAATACAGGCCGCAACAGCCTAGTATCCCTATTACCTAAGTATACCTGAAATACTAAATAATTCTCTAGACGCAATACAAATACTTGAGAGGTATGTTATTACGGAAGCAATATGATTAGACTAACTAGATATAGGGGAGTTGAACGTTTAAGATCAAAGCGGAATACACATAAGACATGACTTTACTACTGTTGGCAGTTTTGCACAAATAAGAATGAAATTGGACACCAGTTCACTTATTCAATCCATGTAACGAAACTACTTCTCATAGCATACCACTAAAATGACCATTATCAGTCTCTCTCTCTCTCTCTCTCTCTATATATATATATATATATATATATATATATATATATATATATATATTCGAACAACCACATATGAATTCATCGCCGAACGCTAACCAACACAATTGTCTAGTCCTGACTGTGTTGACAAACAGATGTCGGAACTGACTGAGTTTTCAACTTAGCACGTAAATACAGTAGTTCAAATCGCTACGCGCCATATAGCACACAAAAATGTAGTTGTAGGAGAAATTCAACCAGATATGGAAAAGTGAGTGACTAATGTGTGTACAGCAAATATTTCATGAATCGAAACACTGTCATTACCTCATTGAAAATAAAAAACAATCCCCCCACTCACACACAATGTTACAATTACGTTAAGGATAGAAATCTGGCACCGTGGTAGAATATAAATCCATATCAGACATGCTTATATAACATAGCCAAGTGATAATGTGCCAATACCTGGGTGACGTTTCAGGCACAACTTGTTAACGTGCCACATATGGCCTTCCTCCTTACTGTCCTTTGATGCAACTATGGAAAGCTTTGTCGGCTTAGGGGACTGATACATCCAATTAGGAAAAACAGTTTAATTTATCAAATAGTGTGTGATGACTGTGCAGTCAAACTAGTAGATTACGGTCGGTTAAGTTATGATAACATAAGAACTTAGCCAGAAGTGGGATGATGGACCATGATATAGTGAGTGACTTAGCAAAAAGAATCAGGATTTCATCATGAGCTGAGATTAGAGAACCTGGGAGTACTGGTTCTCTAACTAATGTCAGCTCATGATGAAATCCTGAAACCAATCAAATCCCTACAAACCAACACTTGAAAAAAGAATCAGTTATCGTGATGCATTCATCAACAGGTAATCACACAATAGAGCTGGGCATAGGACAAAAGTGTTAAACAGTAGTGCATTTAAGTGATGGGGGGCTAACTGACTGGTATTTAACATAGAACTTAGCTCAGAAGTGCAACAGCTCAACTTACCACACTTCAAGCATCACATAAATGAAGACAGAAGAGATTTTTACAAGAACGATAACAACAATCAGAAATGCGAGGGAGAAAGAGTGGTAACATGGCAAAATAACAGGGTTTTATTGAATAAGGTAGATCACAAAGAGTCGATGTATCTGCGCCATATTACTAATTGTCTCTTACCACCTCGAAGACCTTAACCAGGCAGTCCAAACTTCCCTACTTGGTTTAAATTGACTGTTAACGACTGCATGCTTTCGTTTGACCACCACCGGCTCTTTTCCAACCTGATCCTATGTCAGCAAACTTTACTCCTCGAGTAAGGCGATGGCCAGGCAGGAGTGTCCTAGCCGTATCAATCGGTGTAGGTTCATAACCTCATCAACTGACTCCCACTCCTTACTTAACACATGACGCATAACCTCAATATTACTCATCTTATTACACCACATACCATGAGATGGGAGTTGACGAAGGAAGCTAATTACTGAATTTTTGTTCTTCGAAGCATGCTCAAACATGTGCAGTCGAAATATTGCAGCAGCACATATCCCATATACATGGGAAAGTGCAAAATGTAGAGAGAAGCAAGGCTATATAAAGGAGGTTATCAAGTTGTGTGAATATATCTGTATGATTATGAGCGACAAATTGTACCTGAAACACTATCCAGTTATTAACACTGTCAAATCAAATATTTAGTATGGCGTTATAATTACACCATGATGGAGAATAGCAACAAGGACGGAAGTTAGGTCCATGTCGTCCTGTTTATTAAACAATAAAATTTAACAAAAAACGTCGAAGCACTGTGATGCAATTAGAAATTGTGTAAGAGTTCGCATACAGAAGAACCATTTGAAGTAAATATGTCTCCTACTGGCATGACTTGACGCAATTTGGTGGGTGCATGCCTGGGGAATGTAAATCTGATGTCCAACTCTCACTGGGTCTCAACAAACAATCAAAAAGACAAATACTGATCGACAATGATATTTCTCCGTCTAAATCTTTCAGATGAATCATAAAAACCAGTAAACAAATGTTAAAAAAGTGACAGCAACAGCACGATATCGACCAGCTAAAGTCAACAATCAGATTGAATTTCTGTCTATGTAATCTGGAGACTTGACAAATATGACTACATACTTTGCAAGTACAAACAGTTTATACCTCAAACAGGAAATATTGAAAATGAGTTCCGCGCGAAGAAATTGAGTACTTTTTTCTTATGGTTCCCTTATCAACGCCCGAGTATGTACCACCAAAACATTCATAGATTGAGAGAACTAGTTCATAACTCATAGTTTAATTTTTACATAGACCATCCCACAGAAGCACGAAATCTACACACCTAGTTTCAAGAATCATCATGGAGTACATTGCCAGGATGCGCAGTTCTCAGAGCACTTGTAATAATTTATTTGACATGAGGCTTATTTACCTCATAGATTCTTATAAGCTGACTTCACAAGTGCTTTAATTTCGGTTGTTTGGTGTGAATCAATAACTTAATGTGCTTTCTGAGAGAACAAGGTGCAACAGTATTCAGAAGGGATCTAACTCTAAATGAATTACTTATTAATGTATATACGTTGACACAAACATCAAGACTGCTGCAAACTAAAGAGAATGTCCCTCTACTTTAAAGAAATACATATGAAAGCTTATAAGATGGAAATATATGAATGTCTACAATATAACAGTAAGTTTTATGATGAAAAACGCGTCTTATGTAGCCAGAGATGAAAACAAACGCATTCATCTCGTTTCTTTTGTGATATTGTTGTACTATACCTACGTAAAACTGTTACGATAACTCACACAAGCAAATTTGCCATAGACCACAAAAAAAATCGAAACACAAGGATTAATCCAAGGTAGAATATGTTGACAAATTCAATCAGACCGACATCTTGTATTCAAGAATCGGAGTGTTTTGAATCTGACAATATGGTGGGAAACCTTCTTATCTTAGCGTGAAATATTTTTATAGTGCTCACTGGACTAGTTACAATACGGGACATATGAACTTAGCAGGAGAGCTAAAAGGACAAGGAGAAACTATATTGCTGTGGAGTACTGGTTCTCACACCGAGTCATCAACTCTTGGAACCGATTCCCAGGTGAAATGGTGTCATCGTCGTCAACTGATTTATTCAAGAAGGGTCTGGACACGCACAAAAATTCACTAGAAAAGGATTGAAATAGGCCCCAAGGCTTATATCTTCAATCAACAAATAAGAATTCGAGTCGACACCCGGGAAAAGCATTATTTGATAGAACTATATCAGTTTTTCTGTCTAAGAAACTTAATCCTGCAAAAATGAATACTCAACTGAGGTTAAAACAACGCAACACGCTATGAGTAAGTTGGAATGTATATGATATTGGACATCAAGAATTCACCAAGTCATTTACAAGCACAAATTTCTGAGCATTCTAGGAGTAATGCCTTTGCTGTTTTGTATTCTTGTGTTTCACTAAATTCCTCTTCACACTCCTAGAAATAATAGGATATTATTTTTTAAGCGATCATACATACTTCAGCGCAGCTCTCAAGCTTTTTGACAGCATTTTTCAATCGTACTACGCAATCAGGAATCATCCTCTCGTTTTCTTCCAAAACTGCTTTCTATGTGAAACTAGTTAGCCCGAACAAATAGCATACCGCCATTTTTATTTCATATACATCAGCTTGTGCAGCAACTTTTTTTTCTACAACTTCGGTTTGCTTAATAATCTCTTCCTCATACTTGGTCTTATCTTTCATGATGCTTTATAAAATAAACAACTGATGAAGTATAGTTACCGCTTAACCACATTGGTATTGATCGTCAGGTTCCTTAGTCTGCTGTCTGTCATCACCCAGAACGACTAAATTAAATGCCCGCTACTGTGGCAGCAATCTAAGGTCAAGTTTTGAAATTCCTATTTTCAGACAGTGATATTTCACTGGGAGGTGAAGAATTCTGCTCTCTGTTAATTCTATCCTAAAAAATATGGTTGTCTGATCTCTTTTAACGAGTATAATTCTTCTGAAAGTCGGTTACATGACTTTGTGCCTCGATGAGATAACCAGTACACCAAAATATTTATATTCCTCCTTGACTTTCAAACTCTCCTAATATATCCTTTGAGATATCCCATAGTGCCAGAATGGAAAAGAGAACATAGATAGGGCCCATAGTCATTTGTGTGAATTATGAACACCGTGATTGAATTTCCACTTAACCTACAGCGCGCGAACTTTTGTTTAATCTCGACATTTGTTATATTATACTCCCCAATGGCCTATAAATTATTTTAAGTCAGTTTATTCTGATCGAAGTTAGTTTACTGTATAGTTTTGAGTCTATTTACTCATGCGCAGTGTGTTCTTATAACTGTATAGTTGTCATGTATTCATTTTTGTAAACGCATTGGTCATATATATAAGGTCAAGTTCGAATCTTTTTGTCCCAACTCACTCTGTAAAGCATGCCTATAAAAAGGAACGCTATGAAGAGTCGTGTGTCAACTCCCAGTTGAAGAAGGAGTGTAGTGTGATGGCTGCAAGAGATGGTTTCATAGTATGTTAACATACCTAACTCCTGCAGCATACTAGCGCCGCTTCAGACCTCTGGGGAACTGGCTGTGCAGCAACAGCTGTGGTACGACTATGCTTCGTATGACGGAAGCCGTTGTCACTCTCGGTGAGACTCCAAATCCCCTGGACTTCAAGCTTCCTACACCACAGGGGAAGAGCGACTACTACTCAGATACTAATGACGTGACTAGCGTCATCGACAAAACAATGCCCGTTCCTGGTGAGTCACTTTTAGGGTTTAGAGGTTGACGGAATTGTCTTACACAGCCTCTTACTTATTAGTTCTCGCGTACCAAAGACAAAGCAAAAGCCAGTATTTGATCGTCCAAACTACGTGATATATTTCGGGACCAAAACAAGCCGTCAGACGAACGCTTAGCTGGCTAGTGATCGTGCACGTGACACGACGGGGTACCAAATTGTGGAGATGCTTGACCGGAAGCCTTCAGCTAAACAAGTCGACTTAAACAGTGGTGGTCAGCATCCAGTGGTGAGTGATTGCTGCGGTCAATAATTTTGGGGAATTATTTACCGCTACAAGGGAGCTGAGTGCCCTTCATCACAGAAGAGCACCCACCATATTCCAGAAACATATGCTGCCTCTCAAGGTGCCGGATAAGCCCTCCGGTGACATTATTGGAAAGACTGGCGCGAAGAAGAGGCGTAGCATGAGTCGAAAAACGCAGCTGAAGCAGTCGAGGGATCTGCAGAACAAGCGTCATCTCCGCCGAAGAATTACAGACAGATGCGATCGACTATGTCTAGAAGGGAGGACGCCAATGAATGGCGCAATCTAGTCTATCTCAAAAGGCGATATGAGATCACCATAATGGCCACATTGTCCACGAAGTACGGAAAGCCACTTGCGTCTCAGAGCAAGGAAGGGATAGCGAGCAAACCTGATCTCTCTGACAGGTTGTTCATTCTCCGAAAAGTGGAGGGATCATCGGCCTCCAATCCCAGGCTCAAGCACGATCTTAACTTGATTAAGCGGCTCTTAGATAATCTGCTGTCAACAATAATATTAAGCGTGGCCATACTCAGGTTCTAGAGAATCCGCCAAAAGCCTGACTCGACAGTAAATCAGCCAGTATGCTTCCTCAAGGCCTTACTGAAGCTCAAAGAAGAAAGGAGTGTCATCCTAAGCAACTGTTAGATTGTCCGTGCCGACTTAAGACTAGCAGACCTTGCCAAAAGAGAGTCTACGACCCCGTAATTAAGCGAATGACGTCGGAACGGCGACAAGAACCTATTCTGGTAGTAAAAGCTCATAGTTTGATGATCCCTAAACCAAACTGAACTGGAAGTTTCCTACAAAAGCTAACGCAGCCCGTTGAACAAAAGGACTGGACTGGTTAATATGATAGATTCCGAAAATCCTGATGAAATTATCATCACAGAGACATGCCTCACACACGATGTCAATCCAAACGAAGTACATCTGCTAAAGATTGTAGTGTATAGGGTGGACCAACTAAGCCACAAAGGAGAAGCGTGGTCATCTGCCTCAAGAAATGCGCAGCATAGATGCACTTGCTCACGAAAGTGAACCGTGCGAACTTGTACGCTGCAGACTTAAATGTATAGGCCAAGATATTGACCTCATTGCTTAGTACTGCAGTCCTGACTGGAGCGCATATGACTTCCTAGTAGAAAAACTAGGTTCTTGGACATCAAATGTTGAACTCTCGTAGCTGGCGACTTCGACGCCCCAACAGTCGACTAGACAGGCCTTACAACGCCATATTCAGACAACTCCTTTGATTATAAACTGTTGGAATCTGGCGTCTCGCTAGCCCTAGTCTAACATGTCATAAAGTCTATGGACTATGACCTCCAGCACTCCCTTTCAATTCTGGACCTAGTGTTCCCCCATGGTGGGGATGTGGATCTCATACATCATCCTCCTTTATAAGGAAGTGATCACGCTGTGCTTGCTTTCAAGTTCGCAGTAGCAATGTCATAGACTTAAACCCTAGCTCGACCAAACTTTTAGAAAGCTGATATAAATGCGACCATCTCAGCAGCCAACTCAGTGAACTAGTACATAAACCCAGAGTTCAAAGTAGAAGCCCCATGGGACCAGTTTGAACAACTCAACGCCCGAGTAACGGAACTTTTCATCCCCTGGTGTGTCCCGAAGGGTCGGGAACATTATCCCCTTTAGATGAAACGACAGATTCGTAAGTTACTCAGACGTAAACACATAACCTGTTTGCTACACTTCAGACTCCTGAGACCAGTAAATTACACAACACCATCAGGAACAAAGCTATTGCAGAAATTCATCAGTCACGTATGAAGTTCGAAGCACATCTGCCTGAAAATGCAATGGCACAAACTAAGAAAATTTCCTCGTTTATGAACTTCAAGAATAAGACATCCGTTAGTATCCCAAACGTGATTATTGGCAATGAAACAATCGAATAAATTCAGGAAAAAGCAGAAGCAATGGCAGGCTACTTCTCACAAGTCTTTACACTTGACTAGTCACTCCCCGTAGGATCAGCTCCAACTGCGCCACAGGAATACGGGATAGATTCCGTTGACGTTGGCCAAGACATCGGGCTCAACTGTCCAATGAAACTAGATGAACAACAATCAATAACCTTCGTCCAAGGCTTCTCAAGGAGTTATCAGCTAACATGGCCGGTCCTTTGACCACGATATTCAGACTCTATCCCATCAGTGGAGTGTTAGGGCGTGACTGGAAAGACTGAATAGTAAATTCATCCACAGAGGAGGTTCGAGACTAAGCCTTTCAAAATACAGGCCTATTGACCTAACCAAGAATTTATTCAAGAAACTGGAAGGAATCATCAAAAAAGTGTCACGGCATATCTGGAAAAGAGCAATTTATTGCCCGTCAAATCTCACTTCCAGAGAAAGCTGGGTCAGATAGAAGAACAACAGAAGACCCGTTGACGTCGTCTTCATAGGCTTCAGCAAAGCCTTCGATGAAGTTCCCCATAAAAGGCTACTCATGAAGTTGGGAAGTGTTGGTATCAAAGGCAGCTTACTAAACTCAATTAGGGAGTTCCCCATAGATAGGAAGCAGAGGGTTAGGATCAACTCGAAACTCTCCTCCTAAACGGTAGCGCGTGGTGGAGTGCCGCGTTGCAAGAGGACCTCAACAAGTTGTCAGAGTAGTGCAGACAATGGATGCTCTCAACCACCGTAGCGAAATGTGTAACCATAAGCACCTGACATGCAATCACCAGCCGATACGAACCAGATGGAATAGAAGTCCCTTCAGTTCATACCCATTTGGATTTAGGTATTTAGAAGCTAGGGGTGCTGATGTTCGTAAATAGTATGAAGTATACTAACGGAAGATCTTATAACCGCAACTTCCGCGTAGACCAAAGGCAAAAATACATCAGAATTAATCGTCCGATTTACGAACCATATTTCGGGGCCAGATCGCAGTGTGAGATGATTGCTTAACTAGCTAGGGATCATGCACCAACGAACGAACGCAACACGATGGTGCACCAAATGGCATTAATACTTGACCGGAAGCCTTCAGCCAAACAAATCGACTAAAACAGTGAGAGTCAGCATCCAATGTTCAGTGATGAATGGTGTGGCAAATAAGTGTGGGGAATTATATATCGCTAGTGGTGTCATGGTAGGTTACGTTTTAAAGACTATGGCACACTGTCGTGTGGTGGCTGCACGCAGTTTCAGATCCCTATGGGCAATTCACAGAGCCTTTACTAGCATCGTCAGAGATACATTTACAGACACAAATGGAGCAAATGGAGAACCCTGGAATCGACCTCGGCACCATTTCATGCAGTAAAACAACCCAACATGACCTTATCTAATTTTCGCCTCCACGATCAAATTTCTTTCCTGTTATAAAACTACGATAAGACTGCTGAAAAATGGAATAAATATATCACTGATCTCAACATAATACATCAATTAACTTCAAGCCATAGGTGCTGTTCACAACAAAGTTATATAGGACAATTGACTTCAAGCTTTATTTTTCCCACATATTTGTATAACATCCATCTGATGTCTGGGTTTTTTGTTAATGCGAAGACAATATTTCTATATTTCTTTATTTGTTGCACAAACAGACTTTATAGCAGACTGTTCCGATGGACTCTAATGTCAGAAAGAACAACCACGCTGTAAATTCATCACACCAAATTATGTGTAATTTATATGATAACTTATCAATGCCTGTACAATTGGTATGTTCCTGCATAAACAGGAAGAAATATACATTATTACCTGCTTTCATACATCTGTGGTGAGTCGAAGACTGGAAAATTGTATCCGGAGAGCCAGACTTTGTCTTGAAGGGGAAAACATGTTCTATAAAGGGTTTGGAGGAATGCAAGATGTATGACTATCGGCATGAGTAACTTATCGTACGAGGAAAGACAATATAGCTTAAATCTCTTCTTCCTATCGTACTGCACGTAGGCAGAGGGGAGATTTAATTACGATGTTGAAAATTTTAAATAATGATCACGGACCTGACCTATTCTGTCTTTTCCTTCCTGACAGATTGGAGCAGGTTAGAGGACTTAGCAGGAAATCAAAAGTCAAGGTTAAACCATATAACTGTTGAGTGCTGGTTCTCACACCGAGTCATCAACTCTCGGAGCAGATTCAGGTGTCAGAGCTGCCATTTGATTTATTCAAGAAGGGCTTGGGCAATCACAAAAGTTTACCAGAGAAACGGTTATTATTTACTCGGAGCCTTCTGTCCTCAAAGAATAAATTTGATATCTGGAATCTGTGGTATAATGGGGATTGGTGATTGAAACGGTTTGACCTTTTTTCGTATGATACGAAGAATCCCTCATATCACCTACCCTTGAAATTTTTCCAAAACGTAAGAGTCCTCACAAGACAAGGCCTGGCCATCTGTTTGTGACTGTCCAATTTTGACTTCAGATGATGAAGGATAGTTAATCCTTGCGATATATATCTCTGAAGAGAACCAATTTCGCTTTGAAAGAATTCACTGGTGGAGCGGATACAACTAGATTGTATATGGAGTTCCAGTCATTGACAACTGTATTGATCCGAGGTTTGAGCATCATTCTGTGATGGCCTCACGAGGGTATCCTAGATAGGGAGAGGAGAGATCAGAAAGCTCATTCCTCATATCACGTGTCAGTTTGCGACATACCAAAATCAAGTCACCTCCCCCCCCTCTTCGGTATGGTAATTGTAAGAGATTGAAGTGTTTCATCCTCTTATCATAAACAGGGCGTAAGATACTGCTACTTGTTTTTTCCAAGATATTTGTCTCCTTCTTTAGGCATTAACTAGCCGACTGAACGGAGTTTTCTGGATTAGGCTTGGCACATTTTGTGTGAAGTTGTTTATAGGACGACTCACATGATGGTTTCAGTGCCTTTCAAGGCTCCCCCGGATTCGTAACACCTCAGTTGTAACTGTAAGAAAATATTACTACGATGGTGTCGATTGTGGGTTCGAATGCTAATTTGCTGTGGTGAACCCTTGATAATTTCTTTGCCAATCATTCCTTGACTCACACTAGTAGAATCGAGAAGACTGAAACAGTAGGGTTGAAAACGTGTATTTGCTAAGCAACTCGTGGCCCAAGTGGTCTAGTGGATAACGCTTAAGCGTTTGAAACTATGGGCACTGGGTTCGAGCCTCAGTGAGAAAATCATCACTCACTGAGAAATGCAGGTACATCCAGCTGACGAGTCCCAAATAGGACGAGATGCACATCCTGAATTCCACTGCTAGCCACCATCCACCGATTGAGATGAATAATAACCATGAAATGTATTCATCCATTTACATGGCTCGAATAGTAGGCTCCAAATGCATACTGGATTTTGTTCGGTTGGTGCCTATCGTGTCACAATGTTTTACTTGTTTTTATCTTACTGAAAGATTGATGAGGTGGACTATGGACAAACATCAGACTGGCTGACCAATTAGATAAATTTCGAGCACATATCGAAAATGCAGTTGTTTTAAAGTGCTGAGTGAAAATAATTCCGGAGTCATTTTTCCATTAAAATGGAGGTGAGTGTCCAGGTCGAACTGCACTGGACTTAACACTGTCCTCAGAAAGCCTTCAGCAAAAATATGCAATAACCAACGCGAATGACCAAAACACAGATTGATGACTCGAGAATACTTAAGTCCTGCACTACCAGATGAAGTCGCTGAGCAGGTACGACAATACATCGTTCAACTCGGCACAGAAGGGAATTCAAACGAATTGAAGGCAGTGGTACTTCGACGTACTTCGCTTTCGGATAGGCAAGAACTCGATAGACTGTTGAGCAATGATGAGCTAGGCGATTAAACCCCATAGCAACTCATGAGGTATATGCAAGGCATGGCACAAAGAAGGCAGATCGATAAATATCAATTTAAACAAATCTGGCTGCGAGAGCACCCTGCAAAAATCCAGCAAGTTATTGCTTTCGGAGACGGCGACATTGACATAGATAAACTCACTGAAATCGCGGATCGCATTTACGAGAGGTCAATACCTCATTCTGTCGCTTCCACTAGCAGAATACCAGACACTCACGACAGGATGCAGACTCTAGAACACAAAGTCGACACCTCACCAAGTTAGTTAGCAACACTGACCACACGCACACGACCAAGCCGTTGTAGAAGATCGTCTCGTCGACGTCTCTCTCGGTCACCTAGCACGTCAAGATATCGTGGTGCCGCCGGAGTTGTGGAAGCAACGCACGACAATGACGTTAACCTTGCAACTTTCAGGCTAAACCAAAAGATACATCGTCATGTATGAAAACTTCTACCGTAGGCAATCTGCGATCTAGCAGTCGTTTGTTTTATGTAACAGATAGAAATACCGGTACTACATTCTTAGTCGACACAGGAGCAGATGTGGGCTTTCCCCCTCCGTCTACGCAGGAACGTCAACGTCCTGACCCAGCAGTTACGCTCCAAGCCGTTAATAAGTTCAATATTGTTACATATGGAGGCAAACAAATGACTTTGTACTTTGTTTTGCAAAACACCTACACTTGGTCGTTCATCACTGCAGATGTTCCGTCCCCGATCCCCAGTATCGATTTTCTACAGCCACACAAACTGCTAGTTGATCCGATAATCCCTAATCTAATAGAGTCGCTCAATAAAACGTACATCGCCGGTACGATTAGCCTTGCATAATCGTTGAGCTTGATGGTCACACACACACACACCAGCATCTCCATATACCGACTTAATGAATCAGTTTCCTGAAATTCTACAGCCTTCTTTCCGAGGAACAGAACTAAAGCATCACGTGGTTCATCACATTAAAACCGCTGGACCACCAGTTTTTGGACGTCCCCGACGCCTTGACCCACATCGACTTAAAATCGCAAAAACAGAGTTCGATAAAATGTTAGAGCTTGGTATTATTCGACCATCCAACAGCTCTTAGTCTTCACTGCTTCACATGATGCTCGAAAAGTCTTCTGGTGAGATGCGACCACGTGGTGATTATCGAGCCTCAAACAAGCAAATGGTACCTGATCGATACCCAATACCACATATCCACGATGTCGCTAGCAACCTTTCAGATGTTAAAGTTTTCTCCAAAATTGATCATGTCAGAGCGTATCATCATATCTCCATCTACCCAGTTGACGTTCCGAAAACCACCATTACCACACTATTCGGTTTATACGAATTCATACGCATGTCCATCGAACTAATGAACGCAGCTCAGACGTTTCAACACCTAATCGACCAAGCACTCTGTGGCCTGCCTTTCGTCCACGTATACATCGAGGACTTACTAATTGCACTGCCAAAGAAGCCGAGCATTTGAAACATGTGAGGACTGTGTTTGAAAGAATTCACCAACATGGCATGACTACCAACTTGGACAAATGCGAATTTTGTAAGATCTCACTGGAATTCCTCGGTCATTTAATCGACAGCCAAGGAATCAGACCAGTCCATGATGACGTACAGGCTATCAAAGATTATCCGTAACTAGATTCTTTTAAGAAATTATAGAGATTTTTGGGTCTCGTTAAGTTCTTTCGGCGTTTTATCCCGAACTGTGCTAAAGATTTGCAATCGTTAACCGGCTGCTAACATGGGCATAGTCTTTCATTCCATTTACCCGCAAAAGCTGTTAAAGCATTCAAAACTGTTAAACAATCGTCAAATGACAGGACACTCTTAGTTAGACGCCAAAATGACGCCCCTCTGTCTCTCATGACAGACGCTTCAGACGTTGCCATTGAGGCAATTCTACAACAGCAGGTACACGACGAATGGCAACCCCTTGCATTCTTTTCGAAACGACTGAATCCTATTCAGTGTCGCTATAGCAACTTTGATAGAGATTTATTAGCTGTTTGGTTAGCAATCAAGCACTTTCGACATATGCTGGAAGGTACATCTTTTACTTTCTTTATGGACCATAAAGACCTTACGACAGCCTTATCAACAAAACAGGATAATTACTCTCCGCGCGAACTACGACATCTCGAGTTTACATCCCAGTTAACCTACGATCTGCGACATGTAGAGGGTAGAAACAATGAAGTGGCAGACGCTTTATCACGTATGTTGTCAATCACGTCTCAAAAACCGTTAATGCCCAGCTCTTGCTACGCCGGGCCTCTCGCTGTCCCTCGAAGCCTTTCAGAAACGCTTAGTACTAACGGACGCAAAAACCAAAACACCGATTGGCGACTCGAGAATTCTTTATTCTAACACCAACATATGAGCAGCATAATAACTAAGGTCTATGGACAAATATTACAATAATAAATCACGATATTACTTCTGACGGTTTTTGATCTTTTTTCTGAACAGCGACCGATGACACGATGACTGGTGTATTGATGCCTCCGCGAAAATATAGGGAAGTTGGGTTTGAGCAAACAACCATGAATTGATCGTTCAATCTTCAACTAAACTACATTGACACTCCCAGGCAAAATACGGATCCACCCGTTTTTTCCATCACAACACATACACGTTGACTTGGGTGCCATTGCGAGAACCTGGGTCACACGGACGGAGCTGAAACGGAAAACAAACGGAAAAGCCAACGCACCACAATCTCGCACATCGATGACGACCTACACCTTCGAATTAAAGGCATCCCCTTGGCATCTTGTAACACAATCGCCACTTGCTAGAATGACTCTTGAAGAACGCAACGCAACACCTCATGATACTCTTCGCACATCCTCTTATTTACCCACTACCAATTACCACTGCGATCGATTGTCACTCATTCTGCCTTAGTTCTAGTAACGGTGACGTATGCAAGCCTCAGTCGTCTACACTCTCGCTCCCCGGCGTGTGGAACAACAGCTAATCATTATCTCCGTGTGCATGTCATTCTCAGCAATAGCCTCCCCGGCGTACACGACCCATCTGCTGTCTTTAACGTCAATTGATTCATTCACGGATGTGGAAGACTCGAAACAACTTCAGAAGTAATCACGACGAAAGATTTGACAAAATTATGCAATAGCAACAAGATACGAAAACAACAAGTAAACACAATGAATCCAAAAACACCAATTGATATGACACACCACACGTATATACAAACAGTACAAATAACCTCGCCGATCGTGTCTCGATGTAAGTCCTTTGAAGAATTGTAGGACTTACACTTGTACGCCTGCAACCCTTCTCAGGTTGACGATTGTGGGTTGAAGAATGTCCGGACACAAACAAGATTAACCAGCAATTACAATAATTGGAACTCACACAATTATTTAACACAAACATATGTACAATCAATACACCAAATGTTGTGGATTCTGCCTTGACGAGCTACCCTTGAAGAACTGTAGGACTTACGGTAGTACGCCTACACTCCTTCTCAGGTTGATGATACAAGTGGAAGTCCTCCGGACACAAACAGAATTACCAACAGCTAGATGAAAGATGATACCAATTCAGTATATACAGTATGAACATATGTACAAAATCACACACCAAGCACGTTGGGCTGCTCATTGATGCGCCACCCTTTGAAGAACTGTAGGACATACAGCAGTACGCCTACGACCCTTTCCAGGTTGACGCCATAGGTTGTGAAATCGTCGCAGAGTTCATATACTGACCTCATTCTGTCATTTATATCCTCAAACCTGAACGGAAACACGCCCATGTCATTGTATGGTGATTGACAATTTCTATCTCTGTATTGTTTAAATACTTACTGTTGATTGTTAATATATTTCTTATATGAATTGCATTATAGTTCCGCTGAATACAAATTCCTGAATTCCGCCCTCTCTGTGTTTTGGTTGGATTCTTGTAATTCGGTCATCTCGAAATACTAATACTACGATTACAAATCACTACAACAAATTGGCGTCGCGATGGAACTAAATAACCCGGGAAAATTTCCTATAAATGGTTCTCCGCGGGAAATTGCTGATTATCTTGAATGCTTCGATGCATGGTGCATTTCAAAGAACGTTCGGGATGAGAAAATTCCAGCACATTTCACTACTGCTATTGGGCTAGATGCATATAGCCTAGTGAAGACTCTGGCGTTTCCAGATAAACCCATTTCTCTGTCATATGACAAGATCCGTGAACTTCGGATACATCACTTTCATGTAACTACTTTTGAGACCAGAGGGAGGGCTCAATTCAATAAACTGGTTCGTGCTCCCAACCAGAAGATTAGAGACTTTATTCTTCAACTCCAAATACAAGCTTCAAAGTGCAACTTTGGAGATCAGCTGCATGCTCAACTACGTGATCGTCTAATTGCTGGAATCAATATTCCTAGGTTAGAGAAAGAGTTAATTCAGATTCCTTCTTGTACCTTTCAAATTGCTAAAGATGTATGTATTACATATGAAGATGTCAACAGTGAATACTCTGCTCCCACTGCCTCAGTATCTGATGTCATGCTGTCCAAAGTCGAAAATACAAGTGTTCATGGAAAGCAATCCAAACTGTCGTCCACTGGTAATAGAATGCAGCGAGAGATCAAAAACATTAAACCGTGTTTATCCTGTGGAAAGTTACATCTACGAAGCACTTGCCGTTTTCGGGGTGCTAAGTGTCACAAATGTGGTAAAGTTGGACACATCAAGACTGTTTGCAGAAGTTCGAATACTTATGTTACTCAGAATTCTTATAATTCTCCCAATATGTCTAGTAAAATGGGGTCAATGTGTATTTCGACTTTTCAAAATACTCAATCTCATCCAATGAAAACCTCTACTACAAGTTCAGCAACTCAAGCGTCAACTGTTCTCAAAAATGAGGTAGCAGAGTTACAATGCGAACTGTAGAAAACACGGAAAAAACTGAATGGGATGAGAGAGCAACTGATTAAAATGGAGGAATTGCTGTATATGCATAGATTGGGTCTGTTGAATGCATAGCATACAAGTACCCGTGAAAGTCCTGCAAAACTTTTCAATTCTCGAATTCTCAGAAAGCATCTGATGTCTACGACTTCTAATGTACATTACTACAAAGGGAATGACTATAGAACTTCTGTTGGAATCATACTACAAAAAATGGGAAATCGAGTGGTGAAGATATTATACATCAAAGATCATTCAGTTCATAATAGACACCTGGACAATGTAAAAATAAATGAAGTAGATAATTCAGAAATAAGTCTAGATAATACTGATGGAAATAATATCACAGAATCAGTTAGAAGGTCGCAGCTACTTGTAAGCAAACCGAGACATCGTTATAAATACGCAAGGAGATACTCGACGTGTGGCGGATGTGGTGATTGACAATTTCTATCTCTGTATTGTTTAAATACTTACTGTTGATTGTTAATATATTTCTTATATGAATTGCATTATAGTTCCGCTGAATACAAATTCCTGAATTCCGCCCTCTCTGTGTTTTGGTTGGATTCTTGTAATTCGGTCATCTCGAAATACTAATACTACGATTACAAACAATTACAACACATTGTATAGTAGAATATAGATGACTAACAAAGACACGACGTATCTGATCAACCAAGCGTAGGAACATAGTAATTTACACCAATGATAATAGCATTCAAATAGTAACTTGGAACTTGAAAAACCTTGATTCACGCGACGGCTCCCTGCTAACATCCAGCAAGTTATTGCTTTCGGAGACGGCGACATTGACATAGATAAACTCACTGAAATCGCGGATCGCATTTACGAGAGGTCAATACCTCATTCTGTCGCTTCCACTAGCAGAATACCAGACACTCACGACAGGATGCAGACTCTAGAACACAAAGTCGACACCTCACCAAGTTAGTTAGCAACACTGACCACACGCACACGACCAAGCCGTTGTAGAAGATCGTCTCGTCGACGTCTCTCTCGGTCACCTAGCACGTCAAGATATCGTGGTGCCGCCGGAGTTGTGGAAGCAACGCACGACAATGACGTTAACCTTGCAACTTTCAGGCTAAACCAAAAGATACATCGTCATGTGTGAAAACTTCTACCGTAGGCAATCTGCGATCTAGCAGTCGTTTGTTTTATGTAACAGATAGAAATACCGGTACTACATTCTTAGTCGACACAGGAGCAGATGTGGGCTTTCCCCCTCCGTCTACGCAGGAACGTCAACGTCCTGACCCAGCAGTTACGCTCCAAGCCGTTAATAAGTTCAATATTGTTACATATGGAGGCAAACAAATGACTTTGTACTTTGTTTTGCAAAACACCTACACTTGGTCGTTCATCACTGCAGATGTTCCGTCCCCGATCCCCAGTATCGATTTTCTACAGCCACACAAACTGCTAGTTGATCCGATAATCCCTAATCTAATAGAGTCGCTCAATAAAACGTACATCGCCGGTACGATTAGCCTTGCATAATCGTTGAGCTTGATGGTCACACACACACACACCAGCATCTCCATATACCGACTTAATGAATCAGTTTCCTGAAATTCTACAGCCTTCTTTCCGAGGAACAGAACTAAAGCATCACGTGGTTCATCACATTAAAACCGCTGGACCACCAGTTTTTGGACGTCCCCGACGCCTTGACCCACATCGACTTAAAATCGCAAAAACAGAGTTCGATAAAATGTTAGAGCTTGGTATTATTCGACCATCCAACAGCTCTTAGTCTTCACTGCTTCACATGATGCTCGAAAAGTCTTCTGGTGAGATGCGACCACGTGGTGATTATCGAGCCTCAAACAAGCAAATGGTACCTGATCGATACCCAATACCACATATCCACGATGTCGCTAGCAACCTTTCAGATGTTAAAGTTTTCTCCAAAATTGATCATGTCAGAGCGTATCATCATATCTCCATCTACCCAGTTGACGTTCCGAAAACCACCATTACCACACTATTCGGTTTATACGAATTCATACGCATGTCCATCGAACTAATGAACGCAGCTCAGACGTTTCAACACCTAATCGACCAAGCACTCTGTGGCCTGCCTTTCGTCCACGTATACATCGAGGACTTACTAATTGCACTGCCAAAGAAGCCGAGCATTTGAAACATGTGAGGACTGTGTTTGAAAGAATTCACCAACATGGCATGACTACCAACTTGGACAAATGCGAATTTTGTAAGATCTCACTGGAATTCCTCGGTCATTTAATCGACAGCCAAGGAATCAGACCAGTCCATGATGACGTACAGGCTATCAAAGATTATCCGTAACTAGATTCTTTTAAGAAATTATAGAGATTTTTGGGTCTCGTTAAGTTCTTTCGGCGTTTTATCCCGAACTGTGCTAAAGATTTGCAATCGTTAACCGGCTGCTAACATGGGCATAGTCTTTCATTCCATTTACCCGCAAAAGCTGTTAAAGCATTCAAAACTGTTAAACAATCGTCAAATGACAGGACACTCTTAGTTAGACGCCAAAATGACGCCCCTCTGTCTCTCATGACAGACGCTTCAGACGTTGCCATTGAGGCAATTCTACAACAGCAGGTACACGACGAATGGCAACCCCTTGCATTCTTTTCGAAACGACTGAATCCTATTCAGTGTCGCTATAGCAACTTTGATAGAGATTTATTAGCTGTTTGGTTAGCAATCAAGCACTTTCGACATATGCTGGAAGGTACATCTTTTACTTTCTTTATGGACCATAAAGACCTTACGACAGCCTTATCAACAAAACAGGATAATTACTCTCCGCGCGAACTACGACATCTCGAGTTTACATCCCAGTTAACCTACGATCTGCGACATGTAGAGGGTAGAAACAATGAAGTGGCAGACGCTTTATCACGTATGTTGTCAATCACGTCTCAAAAACCGTTAATGCCCAGCTCTTGCTACGCCGGGCCTCTCGCTGTCCCTCGAAGCCTTTCAGAAACGCTTAGTACTAACGGACGCAAAAACCAAAACACCGATTGGCGACTCGAGAATTCTTTATTCTAACACCAACATATGAGCAGCATAATAACTAAGGTCTATGGACAAATATTACAATAATAAATCACGATATTACTTCTGACGGTTTTTGATCTTTTTTCTGAACAGCGACCGATGACACGATGACTGGTGTATTGATGCCTCCGCGAAAATATAGGGAAGTTGGGTTTGAGCAAACAACCATGAATTGATCGTTCAATCTTCAACTAAACTACATTGACACTCCCAGGCAAAATACGGATCCACCCGTTTTTTCCATCACAACACATACACGTTGACTTGGGTGCCATTGCGAGAACCTGGGTCACACGGACGGAGCTGAAACGGAAAACAAACGGAAAAGCCAACGCACCACAATCTCGCACATCGATGACGACCTACACCTTCGAATTAAAGGCATCCCCTTGGCATCTTGTAACACAATCGCCACTTGCTAGAATGACTCTTGAAGAACGCAACGCAACACCTCATGATACTCTTCGCACATCCTCTTATTTACCCACTACCAATTACCACTGCGATCGATTGTCACTCATTCTGCCTTAGTTCTAGTAACGGTGACGTATGCAAGCCTCAGTCGTCTACACTCTCGCTCCCCGGCGTGTGGAACAACAGCTAATCATTATCTCCGTGTGCATGTCATTCTCAGAAATAGCCTCCCCGGCGTACACGACCCATCTGCTGTCTTTAACGTCAATTGATTCATTCACGGATGTGGAAGACTCGAAACAACTTCAGAAGTAATCACGACGAAAGATTTGACAAAATTATGCAATAGCAACAAGATACGAAAACAACAAGTAAACACAATGAATCCAAAAACACCAATTGATATGACACACCACACGTATATACAAACAGTACAAATAACCTCGCCGATCGTGTCTCGATGTAAGTCCTTTGAAGAATTGTAGGACTTACACTTGTACGCCTGCAACCCTTCTCAGGTTGACGATTGTGGGTTGAAGAATGTCCGGACACAAACAAGATTAACCAGCAATTACAATAATTGGAACTCACACAATTATTTAACACAAACATATGTACAATCAATACACCAAATGTTGTGGATTCTGCCTTGACGAGCTACCCTTGAAGAACTGTAGGACTTACGGCAGTACGCCTACACTCCTTCTCAGGTTGATGATACAAGTGGAAGTCCTCCGGACACAAACAGAATTACCAACAGCTAGATGAAAGATGATACCAATTCAGTATATACAGTATGAACATATGTACAAAATCACACACCAAGCACGTTGGGCTGCTCATTGATGCGCCACCCTTTGAAGAACTGTAGGACATACAGCAGTACGCCTACGACCCTTTCCAGGTTGACGCCATAGGTTGTGAAATCGTCGCAGAGTTCATATACTGACCTCATTCTGTCATTTATATCCTCAAACCTGAACGGAAACACGCCCATGTCATTGTATGGTGATTGACAATTTCTATCTCTGTATTGTTTAAATACTTACTGTTGATTGTTAATATATTTCTTATATGAATTGCATTATAGTTCCGCTGAATACAAATTCCTGAATTCCGCCCTCTCTGTGTTTTGGTTGGATTCTTGTAATTCGGTCATCTCGAAATACTAATACTACGATTACAAATCACTACAACAAATTGGCGTCGCGATGGAACTAAATAACCCGGGAAAATTTCCTATAAATGGTTCTCCGCGGGAAATTGCTGATTATCTTGAATGCTTCGATGCATGGTGCATTTCAAAGAACGTTCGGGATGAGAAAATTCCAGCACATTTCACTACTGCTATTGGGCTAGATGCATATAGCCTAGTGAAGACTCTGGCGTTTCCAGATAAACCCATTTCTCTGTCATATGACAAGATCCGTGAACTTCGGATACATCACTTTCATGTAACTACTTTTGAGACCAGAGGGAGGGCTCAATTCAATAAACTGGTTCGTGCTCCCAACCAGAAGATTAGAGACTTTATTCTTCAACTCCAAATACAAGCTTCAAAGTGCAACTTTGGAGATCAGCTGCATACTCAACTACGTGATCGTCTAATTGCTGGAATCAATATTCCTAGGTTAGAGAAAGAGTTAATTCAGATTCCTTCTTGTACCTTTCAAACTGCTAAAGATGTATGTATTACATATGAAGATGTCAACAGTGAATACTCTGCTCCCACTGCCTCAGTATCTGATGTCATGCTGTCCAAAGTCGAAAATACAAGTGTTCATGGAAAGCAATCCAAACTGTCGTCCACTGGTAATAGAATGCAGCGAGAGATCAAAAACATTAAACCGTGTTTATCCTGTGGAAAGTTACATCTACGAAGCACTTGCCGTTTTCGGGGTGCTAAGTGTCACAAATGTGGTAAAGTTGGACACATCAAGACTGTTTGCAGAAGTTCGAATACTTATGTTACTCAGAATTCTTATAATTCTCCCAATATGTCTAGTAAAATGGGGTCAATGTGTATTTCAACTTTTCAAAATACTCAATCTCATCCAATGAAAACCTCCACTACAAGTTCAGCAACTCAAGCGTCAACTGTTCTCAAAAATGAGGTAGCAGAGTTACAATGCGAACTGTCGAAAACACGGAAAAAACTGAATGGGATGAGAGAGCAACTGATTAAAATGGAGGAATTGCTGTATATGCATAGACTGGGTCTGTTGAATGCATAGCATACAAGTACCCGTGAAAGTCCTGCAAAACTTTTCAATTCTCGAATTCTCAGAAAGCATCTGATGTCTACGACTTCTAATGTACATTACTACAAAGGGAATGACTATAGAACTTCTGTTGGAATCATACTACAAAAAATGGGAAATCGAGTGGTGAAGATATTATACATCAAAGATCATTCAGTTCATAATAGACACCTGGACAATGTAAAAATAAATGAAGTAGATAATTCAGAAATAAGTCTAGATAATACTGATGGAAATAATATCACAGAATCAGTTAGAAGGTCGCAGCTACTTGTAAGCAAACCGAGACATCGTTATAAATACGCAAGGAGATACTCGACGTGTGGCGGATGTGGTGATTGACAATTTCTATCTCTGTATTGTTTAAATACTTACTGTTGATTGTTAATATATTTCTTATATGAATTGCATTATAGTTCCGCTGAATACAAATTCCTGAATTCCGCCCTCTCTGTGTTTTGGTTGGATTCTTGTAATTCGGTCATCTCGAAATACTAATACTACGATTACAAACAATTACAACACATTGTATAGTAGAATATAGATGACTAACAAAGACACGACGTATCTGATCAACCAAGCGTAGGAACATAGTAATTTACACCAATGATAATAGCATTCAAATAGTAACTTGGAACTTGAAAAACCTTGATTCACGCGACGGCTCCCTGCTAACATCCAGCAAGTTATTGCTTTCGGAGACGGCGACATTGACATAGATAAACTCACTGAAATCGCGGATCGCATTTACGAGAGGTCAATACCTCATTCTGTCGCTTCCACTAGCAGAATACCAGACACTCACGACAGGATGCAGACTCTAGAACACAAAGTCGACACCTCACCAAGTTAGTTAGCAACACTGACCACACGCACACGACCAAGCCGTTGTAGAAGATCGTCTCGTCGACGTCTCTCTCGGTCACCTAGCACGTCAAGATATCGTGGTGCCGCCGGAGTTGTGGAAGCAACGCACGACAATGACGTTAACCTTGCAACTTTCAGGCTAAACCAAAAGATACATCGTCATGTGTGAAAACTTCTACCGTAGGCAATCTGCGATCTAGCAGTCGTTTGTTTTATGTAACAGATAGAAATACCGGTACTACATTCTTAGTCGACACAGGAGCAGATGTGGGCTTTCCCCCTCCGTCTACGCAGGAACGTCAACGTCCTGACCCAGCAGTTACGCTCCAAGCCGTTAATAAGTTCAATATTGTTACATATGGAGGCAAACAAATGACTTTGTACTTTGTTTTGCAAAATACCTACACTTGGTCGTTCATCACTGCAGATGTTCCGTCCCCTATTATCGGTATCTATTTTATAGAAAAACTTGTTTATTTGTATGCAAATGACACATTACACCATCGACGAATGTCTGAGAAAAAACAATTCGAGCTCACTTTTGAGAATTTTGTATTTAACATTGATTTGTAATGAATTTCATAAGGACGGAATGCGAAAATTTGGGAAATTCTTAGTTTAAACTTTTAAATTAACGAAACACAGGTGTACATTTGCACGTAGATATATTTTATTTCTGTTTATTGTGATAAAGAATATAATTGGGCCAAAGACAATCAAAAATGAGAGTATACTGTTTTAAATATGCTCATGTAACAGTTAAATTTAAGAAATGTGTATTTATTTACTTGAGTATGCAATGACATTGAAAACAAAAATTTAATGCAAAACAGAAAGTTAAGATTTCATGCGAATCAGAAGGAACAACTGTTATTGAGTGAGAAATCACGACATCTGTCTGTTAAATTAAGTTAAAATGTCAGTTGAGCTCGTGTAAATTGTGTTAAATGTGGTAATATTCTGTGAAGACTCCCATTCGACTACCTAGATAGCACAAGACAATATTTTGAATACCCGGAGTAAATATTCAATATACACAGTAGTGATTGTGGCAACATAGAAAGGAATATTGTGATTATATACGCTACCGAAGAAAATTCACTTTTACTTATATATTAATCAGTCATTAATTTTGATGTACAACAACTTAAATGTTTCTTACGCAGAAACACTGCAGTAGTGGACAGCTGTCTTGATCTAGTTTAAGACCTCTCATCAGTTCTCACCCACCTTGCCGTTTCAAGGCAAGCCCGTTGGCGATGAAGCTCCTGTTATTCGATCCAATGACTCATGAACCCCAACTACTGGCATTTCGGGATTTATATATATATATATATGACACAACCTCCAGCTAATGTCAAGGACGAGTAAGTGTTCTCTTACCGGACTCGGTGGACCGCGCTAGTCACCACTTCTGACTAGAAATCAAAGTAACTTCCTCTATAGAAACAGTCACTTATGGCAGTGGCTGGTTGTTGTACTACATATATCATGAATTGGCAGAAGTTAGTATTCCTGGGCCATCAGATCGAGTCCAAGTGGCTGAATGCTCTGCGAGCTCGCTTTTTAACCTGGAGGTTCCTGAGTTCAAACCTCAAGGGGTGCGTATTTCTGAAGAATCCCAAACTTGGACGAAATGGTTGTCCAGTACTCCTTACTCTGTAACTGATGTCAACTCGTGATCAAGTCTTTAACCAATCGAATCCCTGCAGATCATCACTTGCTCATTGATTCTTCCGTGATCTTTCTATTTTCCCCATTTTCTCAGTTTATGACTACTTATGATGTCTAACTCACTCACTGATTTTTCTAAAGTCTACTCAGTTAGCTGCTTTCTTTGCAAGTTTAGTGTTCTATTAAAGCATAAAGCAGTGTGGAAGGTGAATAGACGTACTGCGTACTGCTGTATGTCCTACAATTCTTCAAAGGGTGGCGCTTCAATAAGCAGCCCAACGTGCTTGGTGTGTGATTTTGTACATATGTTCATACTGTATATACTGAATTGGTATCATCTTTCATCTAGCTATTGGTAATTCTGTTTGTGTCCGGAGGACTTCCACTTGTATCATCAACCTGAGAAGGAGTGTAGGCGTACTGCCGTAAGTCCTACAGTTCTTCAAGGGTAGCTCGTCAAGGCAGAATCCACAACATTTGGTGTATTGATTGTACATATGTTTGTGTTAAATAATTGTGTGAGTTCCAATTATTGTAATTGCTGGTTAATCTTGTTTGTGTCCGGACATTCTTCAACCCACAATCGTCAACCTGAGAAGGGTTGCAGGCGTACAAGTGTAAGTCCTACAATTCTTCAAAGGACTTACATCGAGACACGATCGGCGAGGTTATTTGTACTGTTTGTATATACGTGTGGTGTGTCATATCAATTGGTGTTTTTGGATTCATTGTGTTTACTTGTTGTTTTCGTATCTTGTTGCTATTGCATAATTTTGTCAAATTTTTCGTCGTGATTACTTCTGAAGTTGTTTCGAGTCTTCTACATCCGTGAATGAATCAATTGATGTTAAAGACAGCAGATGGGTCGTGTACGCCGGGGAGGCTATTTCTGAGAATGACATGCACACGGAGATAATGATTTGTCTACAGACAAATGGAAATGTGGGCCAACCTACTGTCTCTCACGAATATATGTACACCAATTTGTGGCTGAAACATTTAAGACGAGAAATATACAGTGTTGTCTATTATGTGATTGCTTATGTAGAACGTGATTATT
This sequence comes from Trichobilharzia regenti, assembly GCA_944472135.2. Lineage (NCBI taxonomy): Eukaryota > Metazoa > Platyhelminthes > Trematoda > Strigeidida > Schistosomatidae > Trichobilharzia > Trichobilharzia regenti. Next base: position 114,516,033 of record OX235264.1, on the reverse strand, counting down.
TGCCTTTAAGCACACTTTTAACCTAAGAATTTAATGATGTATGTCTATATCACTGAAGAGGAAATCAGTTTGGAAACTGTGTACTCTTTCAGCTGAAGTATTTTATCGCATATTTTCTAATCAATTTATTAAAACTGGTGCTGGAGATATCAAGTGGTGTGGTGATGACATTTCGATGATCAAATATCAAAACTTGAGCAATAATAAACAGTCTCCACTTTAATGAAAACAGAACACGTAGTTTGGAGAAGAGTCTCTTTTCGCCAGCTAATTCATTCACTTAGCTATACAATCGCAACTATATATATATGCTTATTTTTGTATGTGTGTGGACGTTGTGTTAATCTAATGAGAATAAAAATATGTTATCAAGACATTTTTAAAAGATAACTAGGGCTGTGATGAGGTGAAAATTAATAAGGGTGTAGGTGTTGTAAAAAAACACAGTTATTAGGGTCAGTCAACATGAAAAGAAGTTGAATAAGCAGAATACAAATACGTAATAAGATGAATAGTTTAGAGAGTGAGTTTTGATTAGAATGCACATAGAAACAAAGGAAAATTTGGCATTATGTGGGAGTTCCAGGAAAAACTACAAATGTTTTAAGTCAGTAGAAGTCAGCACGGTTGTTGCCGCGATAGTAGAAGTTCTGGGACGATTCTCTTTTGTATACATAACTCTGATTTCTCGAACTGGGTGGCTAAAACCTTGGTAGTGCAGAGGAGCCGAAAGCGTATTGCTTTCAGGAGGTTGTTCTCCACTTTGTAGATCACTTTGAAGGAGGCGTATGTTGAGATGAAATGCCCAGTATTGACGAGATGTTCGATTATCCAACTCCTTATACAACTACTATTACCTTTTTGTAGTCATGCGGGATAGTGTTTTTGAACTCTTTGGGGCAGGATATGCGTCGAACGACTAATGTACTTAGTCCCATAGCAACAGGTGAACTAGTATCTACATAGAGAATTGGCCAGTTGTGAGAATGCTTACTAAAGGCCTCTGTGGATCAACGCACGACTAGAGAACACTACTCTTAGCGTTGTTGCGAAGAATTTTATTTTCAAAGATGCTGAAATTCTTCTCATGAGGATGACGCAAGCTAAGTTCAACTTGAATTCTAGATTCACGTAAAATATCTTTTTTAAAACAATTGGTGTTTCGTTCCTCTGGATCTTTGGTTTGATATTTTTGTCAATGCATCCTGACGGGTATCCATTTGAGACGAAATTGTTGTCAGAAGATCCAGTTCTGCTTCCAGGGCTTCAGGACTGCAGATGTGTCGGATTCGAGTGGTAGGGAATTCAATCAGGTTTTATCAGGTTGTCTTGTTAGCTGTGCATCAAAAAAGAGAACTTCGGACTCGCATTTCATTTCTAGTGTTAATTTTATTACTGGATGGTTGCTGTTTTTGAATATTTGTAGCACTATGGGATACACAAGAACTCTCTTATTTAGAAAATGACTTTCTTTTACCTTGAGCATATGTCTTATGGACGAATGATTCGAGGCATGAAATACAATTCAATGAAATTTCCTTAAAGAACACTAAGTTATTCACATCTTTATTGAAGTGTTAAAGTACTGCGAAAATATGTTACTGTCTCCTTGTGTGTTACAACATTAATAAGTGAACAATGCAGCGAACATTAATACATTCATAATAAACTTGCCATATCAGGTATTTGATGGGTCTTTGCGACAAGTTATTTCTGGAAATGAGGAAACTATTTTTGAGTAGAATATTAATAATGTTGAAGAATATTAGACATTTTAATGCTCATATCGATGTAACACTACTCAGAAATGAAATTTGGGGCGCTTAATGAAACAAACTAACAAGGTAGTCACATATATTCTTGTTTATTCTTTGTCGATTGTTTATAAGTGTATTATTCTACAGTTATTTCCAGATTAGTCTGTGTCAGTTCGTTTCCACCAGTGAGGTATTTTACATTGGAACAGAAACCGATAACAATAAAGATTCATTCTCTGTCTTGAGTAACTCAAATTCTTTTTGGAGATAATACATAGGCTTTTCATTTATGATTTCTGAATGTCTGCAGAGTGTTTAGACTTAATGTTTGCTTTGTATCAACTAATTTATGTGTTTATTGGCTTGAATCTGGCTTTGCAGTAACGGTTATTGTAACAGCTTGGTTTGCTTAGGGTGAGGCCATGGTAATAAGGTTTTTCACACTGAAGGGGAAATTTCTTCATTTTCTCTAACTTTCCTTCACAGTTCTCTGTATTATTGCACCTAATACGCCTTGCGCCGAAGAAGCGACAACATACACCATTTCACTTGTTGTGTGACTAATTAATTGACGCGTCAAAACATTCTGATGCCACATAATCAACTCTGAGGTCGAGATTTTCTTTTTCATCTCATCCAAGGTGTTATCTTCTCACTGCTTACTTAATCATACACTTCATACTACAGAAGGTTGGTGAGAAATAGTCTTTCTTTAGTTGCCTGATCTATTAATACCAAATTATTGGACATTTTAAGTAGTTTAGTTGAAAATCATTTGAAACAGCGTATACACGTCTTATAATTAAAGTAGAATTTCTGTATCATAAATGTGAAGAATAGAAGGAATGTGAAATCGACTGACACTTTTGTTTTAGGAAATAAGTCACCATAGTTAGGCGTATTTGAATGCATCATGAAGACAACTTGAGAAAGGAGTTTAGATGACACCATTTAAAGAAAGCTATTTCATTCTACTGGATATCCGGATATATAGGTCGTTTCCTTTTTTAATAACTAACGGTTAGTAGATCTTTAAGAGGATAACAAATCACTCACAGTATACATTCTTATTAAGTGATGAGGTGGAAAATACAATGGCTATTCTCGTGTGGTATGATTTTCGTAGTATGCAGTTCCAGAAAACTTTGTCTACTGGGTGTATCATATAGTGAAATGGGTGTCATATACTAAGTGACATTATTTACTGTACCACTGCCAATAGACAGAGTAATACTGAAATATGTAATACCAGTGTCCATGTATTTTTCATATATATTCACGAATGTGTTGTGCATGTCGATTTAAGATTTATTATGCTTACATCAAGGAATGCAGTGTGTTGATTTGTTTCGGTTAAGACATAATGTATACTCAACATTTACTAAAACCTGCACTGAAGTTGTTGTCTAGGAGGACGACGAAAGCTGTGCAATAAAGTCAACCATTTCAGAGAACACAACCAATTAACACTAAATATATTCTGAGATTGCACTTACTGTTCCCGTTAGGAAGTTCAATTGTTTCTAGAATATTGAAATGTATTGTATATATTATGGAAAGGCACATTATTGGTCGAATATACTAAATATGTTCAATAAGTTTATTTCCAAGTGTTGGTTTGCAGGGAATTGATTGGTTACAGGATTTTTTTCATCAGCTAATGTCAGTTTGAGAACCATTGGAAGACCTGAGTGCATTGAACAGCCGTGTCGTCCTAGTTCAGGATTCTATCGTTACGCACGCATAGCCAGATTTCGATCTCAGGACCTTCCAATTAAAAGGTGAGCCCTTAGACCAATCAGCCACTAAAACACGAATCGTTACAAAAAGGAGGTGGCTCTAGTGACCCAAGTGGTCTAGTGAATAAGGTTTTGGAGTCTGCGTGCTGGGCTCAAGTCTCAGTGAGGACACCATCATTCAATGACTGAGGAATCCAGGGGAATCCAGTGACGAGTTCAAATTACGATGAAATGCGCACCGTGGTTTCCACTAGCAGTCACCATTTACCAACTACTTCAAGTTATTTTGATGTGGTTTTGTTCTCTGAGATGGATGGTTAGTTTGCGAAGCTTTCATCACCTTACTGGGTGACATCTTCAGCGCATACTTCAATTTGAAGTGAGCTTTTAGATTTCTCCACGAGTTTATTAATCATCTCTCCTGGTGACCTTGGACGTGATTGGTTGTTAGTGTGTGTTTTCACACCTTCTAGGTTACTTGTATTGGAACCGGTTGCAACCGGTATGCGCTGAAGATGTCACCCAGTAAGGTGATGAAAGCTTCGCAAACTAACCATCCAGCTCAGAGAACAAAACCACATCAAAATCATCCACCTGAGCTACAAATCTTCTCTATCATATCTACTTCAAGTTAAAATGAAGGGAAGGTATCCTGGAGAATTGATTCTTGTTTCGGACCGAGTAACACTGCGTCTTAGGATAAAGCGGTGACAAACATTTACTTGAACATTCTTTACGAGTGGCAAATATTTTTCAAGAAATTACAATAAAGAATTCTGTATGTTTGTACGTGAACATGATTTTGAGAATAAAGTTAACATCATTAATTTATCGAAAATAATCTGTTTCTTATTTAAATGGTTAAAAGCCTTAACTAATCCTTTCCTATAAGAACAAACCATATAACTAAAAATCATTTTAATTATTGCCATTTTTCATGGATTATAGTCACACATATACTAGTCACACGTCACATGTGACTCTTATGTATAAATCAAAGACTTCCCAACGATTGCAATATCATGACCATCATCCAGGAGTCATCTTACTTACGAAGAATTCATTTCACGTTGGCTCTTTTCGAAGGATGAAATTGAAAAACTTGAGATGTCCAATATCCCAGTCAGCTTGTATTAGGTGCAACTTACTAAATTCCATTGATATGACTTGTAGAAGTGTAAAGTCTGAAATTGACTGGTGATTTAATCATCGAGGGAAATACTTACCAGTGGTTTCAAATGAGGGTGTGCTTGGTGCTAATTAGATATGGAACAGGATATGATTATACGAATTCTTATCAAAAGTAAAAAATATGTAGTGATGTTACAAAGAAAATGCATCTTGAAGTTCTAGAGGCTTTTATCTTTACCAAACAAGTATGGGAGGATAGAATTTCAACGCGCCTAATGCAACTCTGTCTAAGACTTTTCCAATAACGCGTACTCATGGCTGCATTTTACCAAAGTTATCTGGGTAAGTGATGCGGTTGAGTCAAGAAAATGTATGAACTGAGATAAACGAATTAAATTGATCATATAAATCCTGCAGTTTTTGTTAAGTTTTAAACATCTAATTAATAAGAAGTTTTCCAATGAATGATTCGTATATTTACTCTTCATCTTGATTATAACAATTTACTGGATTTAGCTGTGATCTCGTAAATATCAGATTTGTGCAATATCTTCTGATGTGCAGGTAAGTAAATGTCGCAGATGTCATAATGTCTTTCAGTCTTTGCTGTTTATTCTCTTCAATAGGAAGTAATTGAATACGTTCATCAATGCTACTTGCCTGTGGACTGGGTTGTTGATGGGGCGGCTGAAAATTCGGAAACGACCTGTTGTAATTAGCTGTAAATGAATGGTCTTTCCAAATGATGCGGTAGCGTCTAATATAACACACATTTGTAACATCTTCGTTCGGAACACATTATATTGCATTTTATATAATTCTTTCTTTGTATGAAATGTTTAATTTAAATAAAGTCAAATTTTCTTTATTAACTTGTTCCACGTTCCGAACATGAAAGTAGTTATGATGGCGCATATTGTGACATGCTTTATTTGTGAATTATTATTATTATTATCTTTTTGTATGAATATTTCAAGGCACAGCAAAGAAATAATCTTTCATTTTGGTATCCCAAGTTTGTGTTTATTTTATTATAAACTGATAACTCCGTGTGCTATAATCGGAGGCTGAAATTTAGTTTATATTATCCTAAAAGGGATTTGCTCTGCGTAAGTTCGAATACATTCCTCGTGTAACTGCAGAAAAGCGGCTGAGAAAGTTTTAGTAATACTATGGTGTCAGCAAAACTTATGCGGAAAAAGAGGAGGATAGAGTGAACGCCGTTGAGTGACAGTCTATGTAAGGCTCTTGAGTGCAGGCTGAGTGAAGAGACATGAGTTAGGTATATATGTGCTTCATTTAGTCACTGTAGATGGGACAAGGAAGCTTGTGGATGGTCGTTTGATACGGTGAAAGTGAATGCAAAGCATTGAGTACAACGAAGATTGGTCAATTAAGCTATGTATTACACTTCTGAAAACAAAATAATAAATGAATGAATAATAATAGTACTGGTGTTTCAAGAAAACCATTTTCAATTCTTGACACTAACGTATTTTGTACTTTTTCATCAAAAGCAATATGCTTTGAAATCAGGTAAAATATTACTAAAGTGACTGAGTGAAGAAGCGTTATCTATTCTTTATATAAATAAAAAATGCTAATTAGTTATATTGAAAACAACTTTCGACTGTGCATAGGAATATTGTCAAGGATCAAAGTTAGCGGTTATCTTTCACCACCAACTAGACTCATCATATCTGGTTTTTGTATCACAGGTTTATGGATTTTCTGCTACAATCCTTTATGAAACAGTTTCTAGTAAGAGTCCTGGTACTTAGTGGAATATTTCATTTTTAAATTTTGATAAATAATATGATCTAGTTGTTATGTTCACTTATCTTTCAGCGCTAACAGATTTGTGGTTGGAAGTGTCAACTTCTTTGCTTAGTCCCAATGTCAGTTTCACTATTATTCATAAGTATTACTGTTTATTACAACTAGCATTTTATTACTGCCAAAACAAGTCACAGGTCACAAGATAACGTTTTGCAGCTTATGTTAGTCCTGTCTGAGAAACATCATGTGTAGGTGTTAAGTTAACGCATAAAGAACATGATGAAACACTTCACTCACTTGTTGGTGGAAGGCTTTGCTTTACTGTACATTACATTAACAGAAATGTAAAGACCTCAATTCTAATCTCAATCATAGAACAAAACTACGCAAGACTTTGTAAAAAGATTGAAAGCACATTAAGAAAATGTTTCAACACTCAAGGAAGTAACACAGATGCTGATGTTCACGTACAACATTTTGACCAATAACGATGGCAAATTTATTCAGTATAGTCGTCGCCATGAAACTTATCGCAGTTGTATGTCATGAAAGTTGTGACAGCATCCTACATGTTTCTGCAAGATAGCGGCATTCAATATGCATGCAGTATGGTTATAGGAACAAACCACCTGGAAATTAGCGAAGTTGAAAAATGTCACATAGAGTGTACTTGCATAGTATTTTTAACTTAGGTTAGTAATATCAAGGATTTTCTTTTATTTATTCATTAAAGCAATCCTTCACTAAGCTGATTGATGTGGACATTGTTGGACAACTGCATCTGTGAAATGTTATGGAGGAAACTGATGAATTGAAGTCAACTGATTTAACACAGGACTCACATTCCTCCACTGAAATGTAACCAGTTAACGACAACATTCATACATTTATGAATAAAATTATGATGAATACACTTCAGCGTGGAATTATTTCTCACTTTGATAAGTAGTAAAAAGACATATTTGCTTCATTCTACCGCTTTACTGACAAAGAATTATACGCCACGAATACTATTCACTGATGGGTGAACATATAACTTAAACAGATATGATGATTTAGACTAATGTAAGTAAGGAAAGCATTTTCACTCCAAATCTTGTGTAATTTACAAGTATTTTAAACAAGAATTCATTATTATCATATGTTCCCCTAAAATATGACCAATTATGGCACATATGAATGGTGTCATTAGATCATTGATTTAGTAGTAACTGTCCTTCTTCAACTAATATTCAGCTTTTGAATTGTTGTCGGTGGTGATGGAGGGTGAAATTTTATCCAAGGGTACTGCATTATTCAAGACAGAGATTTCCAGATTATTATTTAAGAAATATATGACATTGATGCTTAATCAGATATTAATAAATATGATATATAGAACGGTATGTTCTACCATCAAAACTAGAATATAGTTCGTAAAGATGGTGGCTACAACTCCTCTGGACGCATTGAAAATATCTGGCCAGTGAGAAATATATATTATATTCTGCTCAGAAAGACTTGAAGCTAAAGCTTTGGTAGCTAAATAAATCAGTTATTTGTTGGCCTATTTTACCTAGATTGGTTGTCACTGGCTAAACCAGTCTGTCTTCCTTATTTATTTGCCTGTGCTATGGGAGTCAGAAATGGTTATACAATTTAATTATTGTTTTCCCGCACTAAACCAAGGTCACAACATTCATTGTTAATGATCGACATGATGCCAATCTATATCGAATTTCGTTGAAGTTATCGAACTCAGATAGACGTTAACCTCATACAGTAGAAAAATATTTTTCATACCTAATTTCCCTGAAAAGTATGAGGAACCAGTTTCACAAGAATTTTCGTGAAGGGAATGAGAGAGGGTCAAACTGAATTTACGGATTTGTTAATTAATAACTAAGTAGTATTCATATATATATATACGATAATCTTATTTGGATTATCTCAACTTCCCTTCAAGATTACCTCAATTTATTGGGAAATAAATTAGTAAAAAAGGGATTGCTTCATTCGCCTTTTTGATTGTAATTGAATTTTCTAGCCAGCAGATTTCTTTGTCATAACAAAATGGTTTTTTGTAAGAAAGAAGCGTAAGTGTTTACTAAATGTAAATGGGAAAATTATTTTGCCATACACTATTATAATTATTATTTTTCCCTTGAGTTTCTAGTGGAACATAGGGCTTCACCTGCACATCTCCACTTGCTTCTGTCTTCTGCTGCACTTTTCACCTTCATCCATGTTAGTCCATACTGTTTCAACTCCTCTTCACACGATCTCCTCCATGTCACCCTTGGACGTCCCACTCGCCTCTTCCCTTTTGGGTTCCACTCATACACTGATTATGAAATATTTTAGGATTGCGACAAAACGGAATCAGATTCGTTGTATTTAATAAACAAACTGTGGTTAAATGATACAATTTGTGCTGAAGAATCGTATGCTATGAATCTGAAATGGTTAACTTAGTTGAGACAAGTTTTGTCATAAAATATTCTGTTTGAAGACCTAGTGAATTTGAAATTTGCAAACAGTATAAATTTTCCTTCAAGTGAATATAACTGCTACGTTTTCTATGTGATACACATGGTAGATTCACTTGAATTTGTTGTACTTATACTGAAAACACTATTTATTACTCGCTTCACTTTTACCCAGCCGTTCATCATGCATCTACATCAAAAAATGAATGACGTGTTACAGTAGATTTAGAAATATTAACATACGTGGAGTGACTGAACAGAAAGCAAGAATTTAATAATTCCCATTGTAAAATTAAGAAATTGGCATCATAACTTGCCTTGCTAAAAGCCACGTAGGCAGAAAACAGGTGGATCGAACCAATTTATTGAAGGTAACACGACAGATTAGCAGTCCAAATTAGTCGCCGACTCAGTTCCAAAGAAAACCTTATGCATGAACTTGTAATTCAAATGTGACCAAGCTTCAGATATGCTCGAAAACCATCTTCCTAGAGCAAACGGTAAAACATTCTTCGCAACAGAATAAAAAATAACGTTCACAACCTGCAAATTGTTCTTCATCTGTGCAAAAGATAATGTCCCGCGTCTATCTGCCTCCATGTGCAGCTATCAGTTCACCTGCTCTTGTAAGTTGAGGTACATTAACCGTAGACAGCGGACGCTTTCTACACAGATATGGGAACATATTCCGGCGTGGTTTTACAAGGGAGAAAGGAAGTGTGTTCAAAGCTCTATTCTATAACATCTGATCGACTCCTGTCACGCTACCAACGCTGAATATTATTTTACAATCATCTACCGAATCCATGATAACTTGCCACGTTTTCTTCGTTATAGACTTCTAAAGACAGAGGAGTCCTTGGCCATTCATCACTTGAAACCAGACCTTTGTGTACAAAAGAAGTAAGTATAATCCCCACTTCTGCCTTGACCGTAGAGGGATAGACATTTATTTATTTTGTTTATTCATTTGTGATATACACTTTTCTATCGTTACTGCGATTATTATTATTACTACTGTTCTCACTCTGAAATGCTCCCGCTTGTCTCACTTCTCATTCTAATTCCGAAGTTATTAATTTGTTTTTGTATTTTTACAATATTGAATTCTATCTTATCAAATTTCACATCATGTTATGTAGCATTTTATATTCGCCTACTAATCCTACAATTGCGCACCCCTTTCCAACATCCATACACATTATGAATTATTCTATATATGACACCTATTGTTTTGCTACTTGACACTTAACTATTATTACAACCATAAATATTTTAATTGCATTTCATACCACTAATTATTTCATCTATTCACACCTTCAATTGAATTCCTTCGTCGGGTATAATTTCTTAAGACCCATATATACAAGATCGTACAGCTTGATAATAAATTCGTTGTTGAAAAGAATATCTTCGCTGAATATGGTGGTCTTAAAATACGAAGAATTTTCAGATGATAATATTAGCGAAATAGCGTCACGATAAAAGAAGAAATACAAAAATTAAATGAAAACCATGGACACAGGGACAGCTGTAAAGTATAACTGACAAAATGAGTTGCAATCACATAATGGGATCGGATGTTTCTCGGATATAATACAGAATATTTTACCCAGAATGCAAAATTCTCTCTACCATAATCCGAATTCCACAAGACAGTGCTCAAATTCTAACAGTTAAGAACTTTTGTGTAAGTTGCTAGTTTATTTGAGTGCATCCTGTTTGGTTATCATTTATTGCCAAGGGCAGGCATACTGTTCTCTTATAGGTTTTGCAATCATGAACACATAGGTTTATATTATTGTTGGTTTTATGACTGTCAGTATATATATATACGTTCGTGAACCCAAATAGTTTTCACACACTTTTGGATGCACACTGCAGTAGATGACAGATTTAAAAAGTAGAAGTATATACGCTTACTTCCTCCTTGATAAATTTTAATAAAGCAAAAGATATTACATTTACAGTAACATTTGCAGAAATATCACCGAGTTGAATTCAGCCAAGCGAACCCTGTCGAATAAGAAGATATCGAATGCACAATTTGTAAAAAAAAGCCTGAAGCTGACTTATTTAGAATATGTAATCCTGTATTTGTATGTCACAAACGAATGAAACTTATCCAAACATTAGTGACCACTGTTCCGTAAAAAGTAAACAGAAAACGTTTGTGTCTTTTCACTATAAAAAACACAGGATTAAATTTTAACTCACGTTGCCAAACTGAATTTTAAAAAGAATGGTAGTTCAAAATATGCAAAAATTAAGTCAGTGATTCCTAACAATCAAGTGATCAAGTCGTTGTCCAAGGGTAGTAGATCATGTGTGGTGTACTAACAAGAATTCTCGGTATCTTAAATCTTCAAACAAAAGTAGACAAATTTTGAAAGTCTGAGGTCAAAAAGTTTTTGATCATAGTTCATACAATTTTTGTTTTGTTTTGGTTTAGTATACCTATTGATTCATATTTAAAAATAAGAGATGTACTTTTATATAAACATACAATTCTATTTATTTATTTACTATACATATTGATACCTGTTGCATGGCTCATGATTGGACAAAATTTTAAAAAAACAAGAGGGTCCCTTTATATATAAACTTTTGTTATGTTAATTTCGATTAATTTCCCTGAAGAAGTTCGGACCAGATTGCCGAACGAAACGTTGGAATTAATCATTTCAATTTCGCTGAGATTTTACAAATATAATTTTATAAGTGTCTCACTTCATCAGAAGCAATTTATATCAAGCGGAATCCATAGGAATAATGAAATAAAAGAGAATCTGACCTGGTTATAACAGCCCACTCCCATGAAGTGACAAAATCAACACGAATGTGATAAGCAAGTTCACACACACACTACTTTTATAATTTTACACACTGATCAAATCCAACAATCTACACCTGTTTTTGTTATCTCTATTAATTGACCAATTTGACAACGAAAAATGACCGCAGACTAACGAACGATGATCAAGCTAGTAAACTTTGTTTTGATATCATAACAGATGTACTATTACCTTTGTTATTTGGACTTTCAATATGTCCTTTTAACTTGACCTAAGTCTATTTTCTCACATCTTAACTCTTTGTTATGTATATGCTGAGATTTGTAAATTCCGGTTTAATAATAATACTTTGGTAAAGCTATTCACAGCATTAAATAGCTGAACGTCAGTAAAAACAATATCGTTTTGTTTTTCATTCATTGGGAAGTACAAAAACCTTTATTATAATGAATAATAATAATAATTGTAACATTATTCAAATAAATAATCAGTTAGTTTTATGAGAGTAGGATAACATGTTGACAAAGGAGACGGGGTGCGAGGTGCGAGTTAGAGTGGTGAATTATAACCAAGACAGAAAAGTTGAAAGTTCTACATAGAAGACTATTCTAATATTTTGGGTTTACTCACTCTCAACCGAAAAGAATTCAGACCCTTTTACAAGTTGGTTGTCGTTTGAGATACGATAGTGAAGGCGGTGTTGCTTAGTACGCTTCTGATATGTCACGCGGAGGCTGCTTATGAAGGGATGATATGTGAAGAAGAGAAGGAGACCTGGAGACTATTTGCAGAATGTCTGCAAGCGGAGTTCGACGGAGAGACAACAAGATCATAACAAGTAAACATTTACTGAACTTCAGCTTAGTGACAGAATAACAGAAGCTTTGTGCAAGCGATAGCTCCCTGCTTTTACATCGAACTGATGCAAGAATGTTCTTAGCTAGTATGTACTGGCGTGGCCCTGTAAAATACCCTGCTGAGACAGAGCATCTACTATTTGGAGTGTTTTTAGCTCAGGACGTAGCAAACTGTTCATTGGGCAGTCCACAGCGTCAGCCGATGAGAGGCGATCGATACATGTTATGGTAGCTATGGTTGACTTAAGTCAATTTGCCGGGTGATCTGTAATGGAACCCACTCCACAGACATCCACTAACAGTCATTACCAACCTGCGACAAAGAAACACGCTACGCGGTGAGTATTTGTTATCGCAGTCCTGGATCATTGAGCAATGACAGTGATGGACACACTAGTTAGACATTTCGTTATAAACTAAGATGTAACAAAGACGATAGTTACAGGACGGAATCCTTGTTTTGAAATGAAATTCTATGTATGAAATGAATTCTATGTATTAGGGAAAGGAACACTACTGGTCGAATATACTTAAAATTTTCGATAAGTTTATTTCCAAGTGTTAGTTTGCAGGGAATTGATTGGTTATAGGATTTTTTTCATCAGCTGATGTCAGTTTGAGAACCATTGGAGGACCTGAGTGCATTGAACAGCCGTGTCGTCCTAGTTCAGGACTGTTTATCGTTACGCACGCATAGCCAGATTTCGATCTTAGGACCTTGCAGTTACAAGGTGAGCCCTTAGGCCACTCAGCCACTGAAAGACGACTCGTTACAAAAGAAAGAGGTGATCCAAGTGATCCAGTGAATATGGCTTTGGATTTTGGGTACTGGGTTCAAGTCTAAGTAGGAAAACTATCGCTAAATAACTGGAGAATGTAAGGACATTAAGTTACGAATCCCAGATAGAAAAAAATGCGCACCCTGTATTCCACTGCTTGTCACCATTCACCAACTACTTCAAGTTAAAATGAAAGAAAAATATCCGGCGGAATTAGTTCTTGTTTCTGACCAAGTGACATTCCGTCTTACGATGTAGTGCTGACGAATATTGACTCATATATTTTATACGAATAGCAAATATTTTTCAAGAAATTACGCTGAGAATTCTGTGTGTTTGTAGGTGAACATGATTTTCAGAATATGGCTGCTATCATTATTCTTTTAAAAATAATCTGCTTCTTGTTTAAATGGTTAAAGGCTTTAACTAATCCGTTCTTTTAACGATAAACCATTGAACTAAAAACATTTTAATTATTGCTAAATTTCATGGATTATAGTCACATATATACTAGTCACACGTCACATGAGACTCTTATTTATAGCTCAGACACGTTTTAACGATTGCAATATCATGATTATCATCCAGGAGTCATCTTACTTACGAAGAATTCACTTCACATTGGCTCTTTTCGATGGATGAAATTGAAAATTATGATTTGTCCAACATCCTAGTCAGCATGTGTTAGGTGCAACTTACTAAATTCCATTGATATGACTTCTAGAAGTTTAAAGTCCGAAATTGACTGGTGATTTAATCATCAAGGGAAATCGTGTAATTCATACTTGTAGACTTACCAGTGGTTTCAGATTCGAGTGTATTTGGTGCTAATTAGATATGAAACATAATATGACAATGCAAATTCTTATCAAAAGGAAAAATATGTGGTGATGTTACAAAGAAAATGGATCTTTAAATTCTGGAGGCTTTTTTGTTAACCAAATAACGGGGCTAGTTAAATTTTGACGCGCATGTTCCTGCCTAATGCAACTTTGTCTCAGACCTTTGGAATAATTCGTTTTGATGGTTGTATTTTACCACAGTTATAGAATCAAGAAAATATATGAAAGGATATAAACAAATTAAATTTGTCATATTATTCCTGCAGTTTGTGTTAAGTTTTAAACATCTAATCAATAAGAAGTTATCCACTGAGCTTCTCTGTGCTGTTTAACAATGATTTGTATTTCTACTCTTCATATCCTGACTGTTCATCATATGCGTTATATTTATTGATTATAGCAATTAACTGGATTTAGCTGTGACCTCGTAAATATCAGATTTGTGAAATATCTACCCATGTGCAGGTAAGCAAATGTCACAGATGTCAAAATGGCTTTCAGTCTTTACGCAGTTTCCTATAAACTGAAATATGCAATGATTTTAAAAAGGGAAGGCATTGTTAAGTTCTGAATACTGTTCGCTTCTGTCCAAAAGGAAAATGAAATTTTTACTCACACATTCAAAGTTAATATTATTTCCTATCAGACTTTTGAAATTACAACAGCAGAATTCAGTTCCACTTTTTGAATAGTTTCATTTTGGCATAATTTTTCTTATTGATTCGAACTGGTAGTGTAAACAGATGCATTCTTACAATCAAAATTTAAGAATGCAAGCCATAGAAAGGAAAGAATGTAAAATGTCACAAAGTGTCAGCCATAAGACCCTGACTTGTGCGAACGTAGATCTTGAATAAGGTGCAGGTGGTTTCCAGTGATTTGGTAGTACTAAGAATGAACAAGTCTGTGAAGTGTATGTCGCCTAACAATCTTAGGGATGAAGTAGACTAACTTCACGATGGCTACATAGTGACATCAATACCCAAAAGCTTCTCCATTTAGACATTTTCAGGATTTATTATGAATTTTACTTCAAATTACAACCTTGATTAGAAATTTCAGTTGTAATTCCGGTGTCAGTAAATAGATCTACTCCAATAATTCGAGAGAATTTCTTCTGATATATGTTGTGCGAGTCTGACGCTGGATATAATATTTGAATAATTTCGCACTTTCTTGATGAAAATCTACCTAGCGAATATCTCAAGATGAACGTGTACCTATGTATGACATCTCACATGATATAAATTCGACATAAAGCTTTATGGGTAGTTTATAAAGTTCTTGTTTTCCATAGAAACGAACAGCACAGAAATTTCAAGGGAAGAAAAATGTCAAGAATGTTCTATATTTCATGTATGTTCTTCATATATTCACAATCTATGCAGCATGAAATTTGTGCTAATTACAATTATTAACAAGTGATAACAAAAGTGATTGATACGGATCATGATATGAAGCAGAAAACACTTAATCAGCCATCTCTGATAATCATTTCAGTGCTCTGAAATGTTTTTTGTTTCTGTTGTGAGTGAGACTTCCTTGTGTTTAATTTTCTTATGCTTAATAACAAGAAAGTATGTCAACTGATAGAAAAGAATTTATCACCAAGCTGTACAGTCGTATATATATGGTTTATCAGAAGTTATATCCGGTGAGGGAATTGAATCTTAGGTGTGAATGCACAAAATAATAATAATAATAATCATATGAAGTTCAATTAAAACTAAAATGTTTGTGATTATAATCGTAGTTAAATGTCAAGTGGCAAAGCAGATTAATGTCATATATAGAATAATTCATAGGACGGATAGAACTTGAAAAAGGATGTGCAATTATAGGATTAGTAGGCAAATCGAATAAAACAAAAACGTTACGTAATATTGTGTGAAATTTAATAGCATAGAATTTATCGTTGTAAAAAAGAATTGATTTAGAATGACAAGTGGAACAAGTGAAATAATACCCGGGACAGTTGAAAGTGAGAATAGTAATAATAACAATTGACTTAATAAGGAAAAGTATACAAATTGAATAGACAAAATGAAAAATGAAAAATTGGTAGAGCTAAAATATGATTGGGGACTACCATATTTTAGCATAGAGGGATTAAGACCATGAGAGTTGGAGGGGTTGAACGAACTTTTTCTGTACACAGAGATCTGGCTTTTCTGTTTCGATAGCCGAAGCTTCAGCAATACAGATGAGTCGGGTACGTAGGGATTTAGGTAGATTGCTCTTTGCCTTGTAGATGACTATCTCTATAGCCTCCGCCTTTAAAGTCATCTACAAGGCAAAGAGCAATTTACCTAAATCCCTACGTACCCGACTCATCTGTATTGCTGAAGCTTTGGCTATCGAAACAGAAAAGCCAGATCTCTGTGTACAGAAAAAGTTCGTTCAACCCCTCCAACTCTCATGGTCTTAATCCCTCTATGCTAAAATATGGTAGTCCCCAATCATATTTTAGCTCTACCAATTTTTCATTTTTCATTTTGTCTATTCAATTTGTATACTTTTCCTTATTAAGTCAATTGTTATTATTACTATTCTCACTTTCAACTGTCCCGGGTATTATTTCACTTGTTCCACTTGTCATTCTAAATCAATTCTTTTTTACAACGATAAATTCTATGCTATTAAATTTCACACAATATTACGTAACGTTTTTGTTTTATTCGATTTGCCTACTAATCCTATGATTGCACATCCTTTTTCAAGTTCTATCCCTCCTTTGAATTATTCTATATATGACATTAATCTGCTTTGCCACTTGACATTTAACTACGATTATAATCACAAACATTTTAGTTTTAATTGAACTTCATATGATTATTATTATTATTATTTTGTGCATTCACACCTAAGATTCAATTCCCTCACCGGATATAACTTCTGATAAACCATATATATACGATTGTACAGCTTGATAATAAATTCGTTGAAAAGAGTCTCTTCGCTGAATCACTTGTTTTGATTTTCTAAATGTTACAATGGGAATTTTCCATGAGAAAAGAATTTGACTGGTTACCATTCTTGCTGTCTGCGTTAACTTATAAAAACCTTTTATTCGTGCTCTTCGTTTGCAGAAGTTTAATTATTTATGACAGATGCTGCTAAAGCCCTTTGTCCTACTGGTAATTTTTAATTTAATTTTTTTAAAAATTTTTTGATTACAGCTTAATTCTATACTGTATTTTTGGTACAAGTATAGAAATTTCAGCATGGATATCGGTAGCCCAAATTTCGCAGGCCGACCATAGATATCAGGGTTGCGTCGGCAGGGGTTCGAACCTCGCACCATGTGTATGGTCGGCGAGAGTCCTAACCACTGTGCCACCGACGCACAAGAACTGAGTCATAATATAAGTCATAATAATGGTCTTTTCAGAGACTTTTATAAGTCTTAACGCTGACATGCTTCGTACGTCTCACGGTCAAATTTTCATAAATTCATTAGGTAAAGTAAACAATTATATCTAATTTCAGACTGATAAATATGCTCATACTTTACAGTGAGAAAATATATTCAGATTATGTATAGTAGTGTTATCCAGGAATTAAACTTATATTTTGTGTTTCGCTACCCTTCACAATTGCCTATTCTGTGTTAATCGTGTCACTTAATATGTATACGATACTGAATCTTTTAATTGATTAAATAATATAAGCTGGCCACCATATTGAATTATGTGTCAGCATTAACTTCGACATGACTGCAAATACCAACTTGTTAGCAAATATCAAGTATCAGCCTTATCATGTCACCTTACTGTGACTATTCTTACTATAACTGTAACAACAGAAGACAAGGGCTGGCAACAGATCATTTTATAACGAAAATCAGCACGTATTTATATATATTTTATGTACATTATTTTAGATTATTCAAGCAAACAAACACACTTTTCTGATTGATTGTTTCTCACAAAAAGTTGACCTTGCATCTCCTTGTGACTGTTACTTGAATGTCAGGTCATCTATATGTTAACTGTATCTGCCTGCGCCAAGTCTGCTGTGATTGGTTGTTGAATTGGCCTTGATCATATTTTTTCACGGCTAATATTAGTCACCTAGACATTGACGTAGATTAATGTCGACCAATATGCCAGCAGCCTGCTCTCACCGCACCCGTTCCCCCGTCAAATAGCTTCGTGCGCAGATGTTCCGACCTTCTGGGTGCTACATCCTCGAGGTGTCATCCAAGCTATGATTTGAAAATTTTTTGTCGAATTGGCTTCAAGGAATCAGCTAGCCATCGGGCTAGTTTGTGGCATGGTGAGTTCATCCTTGATAATATGGGCCTTAAGGGCACAAAGATAAGGCTTTTAATTCAGTTTTGCTTAGTTGTAAGTTTGAAAGATTACAAACGTAACGTCCAGGTGCTTCTGGGAAATCTTCAGTTAACTTTTCCTTGACTAATGCTTTTGTCAGTTGATTTTCATATTCTTTTGCAGTCTTGGACTGTGATTCTTTGACAAAGCTGATGAACTTGAGCCACCAAATAATATTTAGCTCATTTATTATGGTATCATAATTAGCCAGACAGTAGCCATAGTTTGACAGTATATAAATTGATGATGACAGATTATAATACTTATATTCCAGATGCGTCCACCTTATAATGTCCTCTCTATTACCTTTCAAACAATGAAGTATGAAATGCTATTATTTATAACCATTGTAATTTCAGTTATTTTGCAGTTAGCTGATGAGAACCTGTGAAATAGAATGATGATATCATTTTATACTGCAAATCTGGTCTTTTTTTCTCTATCAAAATTTATCAAGGAAACCAAATGTATGATATTTTGTTACTTCTTCGGTATTACTTGTCGTAACAAAATTCTCTCTTCTTGTGTAAGGAATCGTTGGTCAGATGGACTATGGTAGGTTGGCAAATATACGTTTAAGGAGAGTCAGTTTCACCAATTCAAATATAAGATACCTTGATGACTGTTTAGATTTACTAATTATTACTCAGTTACTCATCAGTTAGCGAGTGACATTCCAACAGTAAATAGCAGTAACTTTTGTTTTTGAGTTACGTCAAGGAGATATTTTGTCGACTGCTTATAGTGAAGCAGAGTAGGTGAACACGTTTCAGTTCTGTCTCAAAATGTTTTATTTCACACTCGAAAAAACTTTCACTTTGTATCAGTACGCATTTTCAAAAGACTGTTAGCACGTCTGTTTACCAGAAATGCAAAATAAGAATATTCTTTTCGCTAAATAACGGTCATAAATCTGTAAAACTGCTTGCACGAAACAGATCTAGTAAAAGTAAATTCAACATTTCGAAGAAGTTATTTATATGTACATGCTTCTAGATTGTTTAAGTTGCGAACTTACAGAAATAGGCTTGTATAAAGAAGTTCATCCGTAGATTTCATGTTTTCATTGGTCATGGTTTACACAATGAATTACTATGTTAAAACGTGCATTTTGTTCTGGTTATTCGATATGGATATGCTTCAGTTCCCCCTTGCCCATTTGTCAATTGATTACTCCACAGTGAGATGACAATCTTGAAATGCCTTGAGAGTTATTAAGTCTTCAAGAATTGTTTGAGACGTGGAAGAGAGCGCGGTCATTCACTGTTTGCATTCAACATCGGGATAATAATCAAAGTGGTTTTGAATGACGCCTAAAATCACTTGCAGGTTTTTAAAATCTAAATTTCTTTGACTCACTTACTATAATTGTTATTCCCCCCATGGTTTCCTCAGAAATCTGGTTGTTCCCCCTAGGGAAAATTCACTGTGAATCGATATTTATAAGCCACTTGGTATACGCTTGACGCATGGTGATCTCACACTCTCATTCGCAGCTGGTAAGAATACAGACAGCCTCTAGTGACTCACAAATCTCAAGGTATGTCCTTGAAAAGCTTCTTCTACAGCGCATTGCTATTAGGGTTTGAAATTATACATTTGACACTATTGGATAACAGTAACTGAAGCTGCATTTCTCACTCGGAAATTACGCTCTGTTGTAGAAACAACTGCACTTTCACAGTTATATGAACCATAAATAGTCCCATACTGAAAGAATGGTGATGACTTGAAATAAATGCATAGTTCCTATGTGCACCGTATAATGTTCTACTACGTGAGAACGTGTGCTGATTCCGCCATCACACTATTTATACCCTTATGAAATTTGGTCCACTGTGTTAATTTTAGCGTAGACTGATTAGTCAATAAAGTGATTATCTACAAAAATATGAACTTGCATCTGATTGTAACCTCGGGAAGCAGTGAGTGCTTAACCGTCAAAAGAACAGGTATCATAATCATGTGTATCGAATTCGAATTTCGGAATAAGAGATAAGCTTTCCACTTTCAGAAGATAATGTTGGTCGATGACCTGAAATTTCTGTTTCATGTGTGAAAGAGATATTTGTATTATTTCATTTAGTTTAGAGGATCATTTGAGTCATCAGAAATGCATATCTGGTTGCGAAAATGTGTACTCACCTGTTACTTTAACGTGACAAATAAAAATGCAAGTTCATTTCGACATCGAAGAAATTGAGTAATATATGAGATGCTTACAATTCACATATGTATAATGACTGCAATACGGACGAAATGTTCCTACAGTGTACAGAAGTCTCGGGGTAATTAGCCGCCTAAAATTTCCTCTTCAGCAAGAATCTTCATGTAAGACAGCAGTCTATACTATATCATGTGACGTAATACCGTTTGATCTGAATCGTAAACTAACCCCTGATGATATTTTCCGAGTTTGAAAACCAGGTATCAGCAGTTTTAAGGCCAATTAAAAATACATGTGAGTGAGTACACTGTGCATTTGTGTAACTTATATGAATAGTTAAAACAATCAGAATTCGACAAAATGTGAATCTATGTGATGGATTGATAATCGATTAGCTCAGTTCCATTCCGCCAGTCGTCTATTTTAATTTATTTACAATCAAATTACGCAAAGCAGTTAGATGTCTGCAGTGGACATGGCACGTGATGAACTGAATGCTTTTTCAAGTTTGTTCATCAAACTCGCTGAAATAAGTGCGAAAATCCCCCTTTAGTAGAATGTTCGGGAATACGGAAATATTCTGAGGTTTTCTGATTCTTCATTATTCAGCGAAATCAGATATATCTCCCGTCTGACCTACAATGAAATGATTCACTCTCAGGTGTACTGATTCAATATTCTCCTCGATCCCATCAACCTTAAGAGATTATCGCATGAAACGCAAACATTCCATACGAATTGTGGACAGATGACCGAAAGCCGTTCCAGTTTCGAAAAAGAAACTATTTGGTGTCACTATGAACTTAAGTAAATGTCTGACTCTTGCAAGCGTGGAAACAGTCTTCTTTTCTCCATATAAGAATAGATGTGTTAAATTATTCCAGTGTATCACTGTCACTAATTCACAAGCGAATATCAAAAAGTACAACAAAATTAATTGGCGTAACGCGATAAGTAAGTAAGATTTGTTAAAATGTTCAGTTTAAGAATATGATTAGACAGACAGATCTATTTCCAGTCTGATGTGATGATGAAAGCTATTTGAAATTGTTGTTTTGATTATAGAGCTTTTCTACCAATAAATAAACCAGAACATGGTGATAAAATCCAACTAATTCTATCTAGTGACAAGGAACTGCCATGTGCAATATATTATACCGGTTAAAGTGAGGAACAACTGAAAAGATGAACTATTCAACTGCACAGATGTGCATGAACAAATAGGTGTGTCCACATGTACAATTTCACTAAAGTACAGCCTACCTCGGTTACGCAAACAAGATGTTCCACTACACCCGACATCAGGTATGGAAAATTCTCCAGATCACTTAACTGCGAGTTGGTTGGTGAAGATACTTGAGTGGGTGAATTAGGAGCTGTGAAGACAAAATCCTCGGGGTCAATACTGTTTTGTCGATCCAATTAGGAATGCCAATCTGGTCGACTCTCCATATACTTCGGTTTCACTTCAATCAGTCATAAGTTCTATATGATTGTTTCAGTGTTTGTGGATATATTCAGTGTTTAAAGTTGCTCTTACTCCGATACACTTTCACTGCCTACCTCAGATTCGGAAGTGTAATCTATGCCCAAAACGATGACGTGGCAAAACATTTTCAGCTAGGACACTTTTTGTTCGGTTGTTTTATGTCAACCCGATTCAACACTATTTTATCAAGAACAATCATTTGTCTTCCCCTACATAAAAGATTCATTATGCAGTTGCGATTCAGATGGGAATCTCGTTAACCTCCTCCAAACTTCTAATTATACTGACCCACACATTAGATCCAATTTATAAGAGGAATGAAACACAACATTCAATTTCCGTCGTCTTTGACTTGCAGTAAAACGAAAGCGGCAACTTATAGGGCATTTCTTTTTAAAATAGGATCACATAACGAACAGCTCATTGATCTTCAGAGTTCTGTTAATGCAAACTGAAGGCCAGGTTTTATCCATTCATTATCATCATAAAATAGAAAATATGCACGAAGTTATTTGCTGGAGAGGAATTCATCAGTCCGCAAGTAATCCTGACGCAAGACAATTCCCCAATCGGATTCATCCGTATGAACCTGAAACCAAACGAGTGAATAAGACAGATAACTACCCTGAACCTTTTTTAGGCTAGTCTTGGATTCAAAGATGATGCTGAGATAGACATTCTTCGAAAATGATTTCAAGGTCTCTCATTGTGGCATATTTTGTCATCACCATTCACTAAGTAAATTCTGTTGTAAAAGAACTGTTGATCAACATGTGAAAGAAAATATATTGCACTGAACCACGTGAACGTGTATATAGCAGTTCATGATCTCATGTAGAGGTGAACACATTAGCTGCATCTCATTTCTCTTTGCTTAATACCTTTTTGAGTACTATCCAACCTGGACAGCTAAATGAGAGGGACAATCTTTCTTAAATCCCATAAAAGAACTCAGGACACTCGTCTGCATTTGAACAGTTCCTCAAAGTCTTGTGAATAGTCCAATTAGACATCACAATAACAATAAGATCGCGACATATGAGTATAGCTAAAGCATTAACAATCCCAAAATTCAAGCCAACCCCACCGATCTAAGGTAATTACGTTCATTTTGTGAAGTGAACATATTTGAATAGAAGTAGCGTCATAAGTCTATATTCCATATCAAGGTTATTTCAAAGAAATGGTTATATAAGCTAAATAAAAAGGAGACATGCACCTGATAGCTTATAGCAATAACTTTTAATATTCCCATTTTTAAAATCAGAACAAGACATATAAGCGAACAATTTTTTTTTGGTTACAGCTTGATTCCACACCGTATGGTACAAGTGTGGAATTTTCAGCGTGGATATCGGTAGCCCAAAATTCGCAGGCCAACCATAGATATCAGGTGTGCGTCGGCGTGGGCTCGAACCCCGGACCATCTGCATGGTTGGCGAGAGTCCTAACCACTGTGCCACCGACGCAGTTTTCAATTAAATCTTCTTCAGGCTTTACTCTAATTTACATAATTTTGCATATAAAAATATTTAACCAATGACGGTGATTATGTGGATCAAATAATAATCATAATGCGGTAAATGTTTTGAATGTAGTCGATAACGATGATTAGAATGATAACAAAATATTGATAATAAGGATTAGGCAGGTGATAAGAATAACAAAGATAGTATATGTATATAAATTTATATGTAGGCAATTCAATAAATAAATTAGGTCAAATCTTAAAAGTTACGCAATACTAAAGGTGAAGTGGACAGATAACCAGAGTTAAAATAAATATCATAAAATATGAAGGAGACGGAAAATAAGAAAGGGTAGGAGGGTTATGAATAGAATTCACCTAGGCAAAGCAAGGGAGAGACAAAGGTAAACCAATTTTTTTTGTATGCGAAGACTAGGATTGTTCTGTCGAATTAATTCCCACAGCATCAACTATGTGTAAAAGACGGGTTCAAATTCCGTTCGAAAGACTCAATGGAATGAGATAGATAACTTGAAGGCACTAAGTTTTGTCCACTTGGTAACCGCTATGAATCAGATGAGCCAAAATAGAACTTTTTATAGATTTTATTTGACCTTTACCGAACCATGAATGAAGATGGTCAATAATGCTCTTGTTAAGGTGTCTAGTTGTTCGCCCTATATAGCTCTCTCTACAAGAGCAACTAAATTTATAGGTACACATAGAAGTGACACAGCTAGGTAGCTTGTATTTCACTTGAGCAATCATAATTGGTCAGCTGGAAAATGACAGTCATCTGTCTCCTTACAAATCTACTTGGATAGCACATTTGAACCAGCGTATCTTCGATGTATACCGACTAATTTTGCAGGGAGTCACCTGTACACATCCATCTTGCTCTATTCTTTTGGCATATAATGAAAATACGTTTGTATATGATAGAAAACTGAGGAAATGTCTGTATTGTCTAACTGATGTAGGTCTTCTTTAGTCACCTTCCTTGAATGGAGTATCCTATAATCTGTTTGATTGGACATAAAAGGAAATGTAGTCTACCATCAAGTTATTCTCAACAAGTGAAGATGTCCGATGATGCGAATCGTTATGTTTTATTAATATTTCATTCTTGTCAGCTTTCACATCAGAATTCTTATTTTCGCTATGTTGATGATACGTTTAATATTACTATTATACGTCCAATTAGACATCAAAAAGACAATAACATCGGGAAATCTGGGTAATAATCAAGGCACTAACAATCAAAACGTTGAAGTTAACTCTCCCAATCCAAAATAAGGACGTTTAATTTGTATGGTGTACATATCTGAATAATAATGGCGTCATTTCTCCATATTCCATATCAAGATTATTTCAGAGATTAGCCTATTTAAGCTAAAAGAAATGAGATATGCACCTGATGACTTATAGCGATTTAAAGGTAGATTTTGTCGAAATCCGTTGGACGACTGCTGAAAACCATGGAGCTTACCTGATACTACCATGCACAAAACTTAAAACATCAGGCTAACAGATGAAGAAACTGTCGAATAACATTTTTATTTCCACTTACTTTTATAGGCTGAAAGTTACGAGATACAAAAGTACGAAATTCCTACAACATGATTGTCCACATATGAAATATTGTGAAAAGCAATTCTTGGAATACTGCTTATCTAGTTGATGCTTTCAGGACAGCGTCATTAATAATTTGGAGTTTTCAACTTCCTAGAAGATGCTGAGGATCTTTTGGATCATAAGGTTAAGTGTGGGAAACTGAATGTGGGTGAAATTTGTATACAGAAGTCTGGATAAATTTCCATTAAGCTTTCATCATCCACTGGAACATGACTGGGAACTGTAGAATGATAAGTTTAGATGAGTTTATTTCAAATATCACACAGTGATGATACAGTATTAATAACTGGATGAAGTTTCCAGAGTAATTTATTGCTCATAATCGCATCAGTTTGTCTCTCGGCTTCACACTGTATGGTATTTGAATTAAACTCATCAAAATGGAATTATACTTCATCACTGTGACTAGGTTCTACACTTACAATAATTGTAGAATGAGGTGTATTCAACACCGCCAGTTCATAAATATGCATTATAATCATGGATTCATCATCAGATGGCATCAATTTATGATAACATTAACATTCCGCATACTTACGAGTACATACTGGATTCGCGTGAGTATCAAAATGAAATCATGTACATCAAATTATTATGACTGAATATTTCAAATTTGCCAGTATGCATATCTCATAAACCCATAATCAAATACCAAGATATTACACAGATTAACTCATACAAGTTCACAACAGATATCCAATTACAATTGTATAATTACGCCTGAATAATTCATATGCAGTTCAAATATCTTTATTTTCACTTGTTGGTTAACTACTACAAAGCTGCACTACCAAAGAGATTGCGATTACGTCGTTGAAATACATGTATCACTGCTTCTTGAATGTAAAACAAAGTGGAAACAAATTACTTCTTATATAATTGCAAATAAAAAGTCTATTATCATTTGGTAAGAAATGTAATAAAACTGAGACCTGATCGACAGCCATGTAAAATCTTTAGATACTACGTGTTGAAAATATCACACTTCACTGATATCATCAAGGAAGTCTTAAGTGGATCATTATTATTTTCGTCATGAATAAAGTGAAAATTTGCCTAATGTGGTATGAAAACATTCTTTATTAGTTTACTTATTTTTGAAATAACACATAATGATATTCCGTCACGTTCTGTTATTAGTGGAAAATTTCCATTGGGTCATGTGGGAAATTTAAAAGAAGTGATTCATCAAAGGCCAACTCTATGTGCGCTTATCAAGTCACCCACTTTTTTGAAGCTACGTGTACCGGTCGAACGACTCCTTCTTTCAAGTTTATAATCATTTGACTCCAAAGTATGATTATCTCTGTGGATAATTTTGTCACACATATTCTTCATAACCTTCACTATCATATACAATTAGTGGATGGTGGCTAGCAGTGGAATCCAGGATGCGCGTTTCGTCCTATTTGGGACTCGTCAGCTGGATGTACCTGCATTTCTCAGTGAGTGATGATGTCCCCACTGAGGCTCGAACCCAGTACCCATAGTTTCAAACGCCAAAGCGCTATCCACTGGACCACTTAGGCCACCATCCATCAATTGTATACTAACTAAATGCCCAGACATCGTCGAAGCATCTGCACAAGAAGCCGACATGTCAACCTGAGACCGAGCACTTCGGTCCAACCGATCGACGGGAAAATCAAAAATTCAATTCAATAACCTTCACTTAATGTTTGTATTATTCGCTTATTGTGTCAGTCGTTTTCAATAATTTCACTCTGAACAGTTTCTTGTATTTTTGCATAGTCACCTTTAATGATTTGATTCAGTATAATTCCTGCAATGCCTTGCGTAATGCTTTGATCACTCAAATAGTCTTATTACGTTTAGGTGCCTGTGAGATTTATGCATTTCCTGAAGTGTAATGCAAAGCACATGCAGACTAATAAAAGACATGTATATATACATATATGATTTTACGCCCCGAGAATGAATTGACCAAAAACATTTCCTCCAATGAATCGCTCATTTCCGTTTTTCTATTCATTGTGTAGTATTATGAAATAGGCGAATTCAAGTGAATTCTGCCAACTTAATCCTTTATATTCATCTTCTGTGTTACCTATCATTAAACAATTCCACTTACGATATAAGGAATCATCAAATAAACTGACACTAACCAGAAAGTAGATATGCGGTTTGAATATCATCTATTGGACGTTTTAAAATATTAGACCTTTTGACGATCAGATTTACTGGTAGTCACCAAGTTCTGTAACTATGTACAGAAAGTGGTCTCAAGGAAATCAATAATCATATAGTGATACAAATACCAGAAATCTTCATCTATAATGCTCATATAAGAAAACCAGCTTGCTACATATCGTATGCATAAATAAAGACAAAATACATGATAAGATGATGTGTTCGGATATTGGCATTTGACATGCTTTCCCTATTGATATGAAAAGATTGCAAATGTCATATGAAAGTGAGTGACATAAAGGAAATCACTGGTGGTTGTTCAAGCATACAGTGAGTAACTAGATAACATCGAATTAACGTGAAATCAAATGAGAGGAAACAAACAGAAGTAACATGGAATAAAGAAGAATTAAGGACTGTTTGAGAATCACATGAAAACAATTTCAAACTGACAAAAGTGATCCCATATATGCCTTTTGTCTGCTGTGCAAAGCCAGTGAACTTGGTATTTCAATCGTTATACTAGAGAAATATAATATCTGACTGAAAATGATGCCTAGGATGAATCTGTCTGTTCGCTTCCAGAGAATAGAATGTGGAAAACTATAAGACATACTCTCAAAAGAAATAAAGATGAAATTATATTTCTGAATATTTTCACTCACTTTCTTCATCCTCTTTAGAAGCACCAGCTAAAATATTTGCAGTAGTTTTGTGAGTTTATCATCAAAGTGGATTATTTGATAGTACTTAAACGGGGTGCCTCAAAGATTTGAATGGAATATTCTAATGGAACAAATTGAAAATATATTTTTGATTTCCACCAATAGAAGGTTTCATGAGATCCCCACTACATCTACCTAGTTTCATTTGTTTATGGTAGAGGAGTGTAAATTTAGTTTTGGCAGGTTTACGCTATCTCTGAAGAACACCAATGGACACATAAACTGATATACTCTTCCTACAATCACCACATACGAATAAAAGCCCATAAGTCAAAATTATTGCTTAATCTGTCGACATATTTTTTATTTAGTGTCAAAAAGTAGAGTGGCAGGTTGATTTTATCCTTAGTAGTTGTAACCAATCAGGTGATCAAAATTTTCATCTGAAATGAAATAGGTAATTATGTTTATCATATGAGGGGCTACTCATCGCTTGAAAAGTCGGTGAAAATTAATAGTGTGTGCTGAGAACTTATGATTAACCTCAGTAATAGCATCTATTTGACTAAGTGAAAATATAAAAAACACTTTGAAAGACTCACTGTATGTAGCTACAGTGTTCGAAATAGTATGAAATTATATATGATAATGGTGGTAGCCAACAGCGGAATCAGTGAACTCACTTTCCATCCAGTCAGAGATTTTTACTTGTCGCATGATGAAATCTGACTAAAAGTTGCTCGTCTCATCAAAATAAGACTGATTAAACCGGATACACATTGAAAGACTCACGGGGTATTACTACCGTGTAAGAAATAGTACGAAATTGTATATGATAATGATGTCTGCCGACATTTGAATCAAAACACTCGCTTTCTGTCCAGTTACTTGTTCCATGATGAGATTTAACTGATACTTGCATGTCGCATCAAAATAAGACTGATCTAAGTAGTCATAATATATCAGTAGAATTATGAATGAATAATTTTATGAACAATATTCAATAGAAGACTAGTTTTTTGCCATGTTTACAGTAAAAAAAAATACCACCATCAGCCACCTAACTAAATGCATCGAAAATTAATAATATATGTGTAAAACTCGGCCATTGTGGCAGAAAGTAAGTAAGCCATTTCTAGGTGGTGTTTTGGTTGAATACCGAATACTAATAACCCCAGTGGGATGTGTGGTGTTGTTAAGGTACATAACTCAGGATACCCTATTAGACCTATAGTTGATTTTATAAATTCGCCTGCTTATGAATTATCTAAATATTTAGCCATTTTATTAAACCCCCTTAGAAGCAACTGAAATCTAGACTGACAAATTCTTATGAACTAAAACATAGATTAGATAATAATGAGGAAAAGATTATTTGTTTGCACATTATCAGTTTAAATACACGTAAACCGATAAGTATAGCTATCAAGGCAGTCAGAAACAAACTCACTTCTGACCAAGAACTTGAACTTGGAACGAAAGTGCTACTTGAGTACATAATGCTGAGAGTGCATCAGTCCAGTCCCTGATATCCACAGCATTTAAATTCCAGGGGGAAAATACACAAAAACTGAGGGAGCTGCCATTAGGTCACCAATAACCCTGGTTTTGGCTAATATATTCATGCATAGGTGGGAAAACTTAGGGGCTGAAACGCTG
Organism: Trichobilharzia regenti; assembly: GCA_944472135.2. Taxonomy (NCBI): domain Eukaryota; kingdom Metazoa; phylum Platyhelminthes; class Trematoda; order Strigeidida; family Schistosomatidae; genus Trichobilharzia; species Trichobilharzia regenti. The sequence goes on along the minus strand of OX235264.1, from coordinate 114,486,318 downwards.
AACCTAATCTCAAAAGTATGGTAGGTGTATGTAGATGCCAAAATCATTTTATTTAGAACACAAGACATCAATATAATTTTCGAATACACCACTCGGGAGGTGAAGGCAATCCAATTCACTTATGAATTGAAAAGTCAGGAAGGGGAGCTTCCAATATTGGATTGTAGCGTAAAAATGAAGAAGATGGAAAGTTAAACTCTAGTATTTTTCCAGGAAATCCACACATTTAAACAGGTATTTGAACTTCCGATCATTCCATCCTACGTCAGTTAAAATAGAATTGGTGAAATGTTTAAGTAGTAGAGCATACCAACTAAGTATTACAAATAAAAATCTAAGACAGGAGCTAAGGTATATAAGAGAAGCTTTGAAACTTAATCAACAATTAGCCTTATAAATTAATCAGGAAGTATTTTGGGAATTGTAAAAATAAAATAAATAATAATATTGATAATGATTACAATATAATTAATGACCGCATGTATGTCAAACATGCGCAAGATGATGACGACACCAATAATAAGGAATCTAAATTATCAGTAGTGCGTCCATACTTAGAAGGAACCTCGGAAAGCTTACACAGGATTCCTACCAAGGGAGGAATAAAAATGGCATTCACACACACAAGCACAATTTAAAACAAACTTGATCGGCTAAAGAATCCTGAGAGGCCAATTAAATAAAAACATTTAGCTTATCTTGTGGCCTCCTGAAGTGACTATCAAGTCAAATACATAGGCCAAAGTAGTTAATGCAGTAATGGCAGGTGTAGTCAGACTGACAGAGCATACAAACCTAGCAAAATCTAGATTAGTTGACCCGAATACGATTAGAAATCTACAGATTACTTCAGCTATCACAAGCGCTACATGCAGTTACACACAACCATACATTAGGATGGGATAAGGTGACAGTTTTAAATTCTAATGTCACAGGGTGGAGGGAAGCTTTGTTCATCGAATCAACTCCAAACACAAGTAATACGAATGACTGAACACCTGTCTATCCAGATATCTGGAAAATTTTACTTCCAATTGAAGAAATAGGAAAGCATAAGGAAAAATATAAAAATGTAGTTTAAGAATTCGTGTGTTTATAATTGTTATGATTATGAACAATAAATTGTGTTTGAAAATTTGTCATCCTAAAAAAATACTATCTCAATGACTGTGTGATAAATCTGATAAACAAACTAATATGGAAGCATCAAAACTTACTTGGTGAATTTTCAATTTAAGTGGCTAAGGTGAGCAAGATAAATGGAAGGCTTAGTAGCATCTCTATCGCCGTGTAGTCCAATAGGACAAATGTGCGATTAAATATTCGCATGACTATTTATACTGAGTGTGTTTAGAGATAAGAAAATCATTTCACACTCATTTGACAGCTGAATGTATACCAGAATACCACACTGGTACCAAACACTAGAGATAGTGTGTTTGTCTGTACAGACATATATTCTGGTCAAGAGTTTCATGTACTTGAACAGTTTTTGGGTTGCTTTTATCTTAAGTTTCAACTGAAGGGAGCATATTAAATAGGCTTATGGACTGAACCTTGTATTTGCTTTATATCGCAGATAAAGAAATTAATCGATTAGCGATGAAGGTGTTATCAAGTTAGCATATTTTTTTAATAGGAATATAGAGGTCTGTGGTAGACCGTAATTCTATCACAAAACAATCTTATTCGACATTAAATAGTTGACCGTACTATTATGTTATACCGAATAACACTAAGGAGCACAAAATGTATCGATAAAACTGTTCCTTCCTTGTAGAATTCATTCAAATTTGAAAATTCAAAGAGGTAAGCTATTTGTAGTGTTGATTTCAGCATGATGGAACGTGGAAACACGTACGCGTACACTACATGAAATACATGTTACATGAAATGTATGTCCGGCGAAAAATTTAACTAAACGTTGATAAAAAAACATCATCAGTCAGGTACAAATATGAAGGAAGAATATTCAGTATTTTACACATTCACAACATCTAGATGGTTAGACAACACCTCATCACCGGCAATGGCAATCGTTATTCAACAGCCCATATTGAATGTAGATTAACTCATACAAAACTCAAAACATGGTAGAAACTGCGCGCAATTGATAACTGATATAATTAGTATCCATGATCTCTTTAAAATGCAACTGAATAATACAGTAGCATTTAATGCTTCCGTGCAGATGTAAGGGTTGGTTTATATGAGATGTCAACTGATATATAACATTATAACTGCTTGTTTAAATCAGCTGGTGTGCGTGCACAACTGAATTCCCTACCGTTAAGGACGTAGCTTAGAATCATGCTGAAATGAGGCCATATGAAGCAATCAAAATGAAGTCAAAATGAAGTTATCAAGTAGTACTGACCATAGATATTTATCAGCATTGTTAGAATAAGGGTTATAAAAGCAGAGAATAGATCATGCAAGAGTTTTGATGTAGAAGTATCACGAACTCAAATATGTAATTCCAATCTATGTAGACTATTTTTATCTCACAGGAAGAAACGTTTGGCTCTGCCGATCAAGTTTGTCTGCTGTATTTCGAGGTGGAGACGTGGAAATACACTCGAGTAGCATTGTCTCAAAACGAGTAAGTGATTGTATTTCATACTTATCTGAGTGAACTTGAATGACCGCATCGAGTATTACTGATTTGAAATACTGTGTATGAAAACGGACTTCTTCTTATTCTTGTTATTATAACCCCTATAAAATGTAACTGTCAATAGACGATTAAAATGTTCTGGAAAGAGTTTGTCTCTGTAGGCTTCACCTTACTCTACTACTGCTCTGTATACTAATCGCATCTTCAGTATGGATCATGCTACTTTAATTGGTGTCAGAAGCATCCCTGTATGAGAATGAGACTTCGGTGTACTACTTTACGAGAGTATCTAGTTAAGAGGAGGGAAAACAGATATTGTGATATATCTGTATTCAGAAAGAAAACCTACTCCAGTAAATATTTAGACGTCGGGTCTTCACACCGCATCAAGACAAAGGTATGAATCACTTCAAGGCCTCTTAGAAGCGTGCAATCTTTGATATTTGATGAGAAGGCAGGAAGAAGAAGAAATACAAAGCGTCATAGAAAGTCTCCAAAAAAAAACTACACACTGGACTTCATTAACAAAATCGACAATAAATATGGTCAAAAAAGTATTCCAAAGATATCGGCCTCAAATGTTGTCATTCCATACAGTAGAGTACACAACAGGCACAACATAACAGTTTTCTTCAAAACACCAGACACACTAACAAGCAACCTTGTCCATGTAAAAGATTAAATCGCTAACGATTCTCGATCTAATTGTGTATACAAAATAAAGTGCTTGGAATGTATGCGAAATGACAAACATCAGACAAACATCTCGAGAAATCGAGAAATAAGCACCGCAAAGCACATGTTCAATCACCGAGAAATCCAGTTAAACTAGAAAAATTTAAAGCACATGTCTACACTCTAAAGAACCAGGTCACAAAATTAATTCTGACAATACTAAAACAATCAAGAAAAGGTGTTTCAGCAATCATAAATTAAGTCAGAAGCACCTCATGTCAAGTGGAATGCAAATTTTCTGGATTGGAATGATAGACGAAAATAGACTTTGTCCTGGACAAACACTCAGCCCTCTCCTCAGATGACACTATCAACATGGATATGATAAGCAATTACATTGCGTTAGCTGGTGCTGCTTTTATAATTGTATATGCTTATTATATTCAATCATCCAAAATGACAGCGTAAGAACTACCGAATGCTAACAAACAATGATTAAGTTGTCATTTATGATCTCAGATTTTGTAAACGCTGGTGTAACAACAGAAGACAAGGGCCAGGCAACAGATCGTTTTATTATGAAAATCAACACGTATTTATACATCTTTCAACTACATTATTATAGACAAGCGCAGTCATCTGATTGGTTGTTTAGGTAGACAAACGCAGGCTTCTGATTGGTTGTTTCGGGATTCCTTGACAAATAGAGTTCTCTCTGCGAATCATATTTTGCCACGTTAACTTTGCTGTGATTGGTTGTTGACTCAGGCTTGTTCATATTTTCTCACGGCCCATATTAGTGACCTAGACCTTAACGTAGATTAGTGCCAACCAATCGGCTAGCAGCCTGCTCTCACCACACTCGTCCCCCCGTCAAATACGTGCGACTGAAGTCGGCTTGATCTACTTGGTGCAGGCGTCATCGTTGGCTTGTCTCGCTGTATCCGTTTCTGGAGCTCGCTGACGTTCACGCGCCTCTTATTGTTCGCCATTGCGACTGTGTCTGCGTAACCCCATCTCGAAGTGACCATATATGGTCCTTCCCACTTTGGACACTGTTTGCCTGACCCTGTCGAACATTCGTCCATACTTCGGCTCACACTTTCATATGCTGCTTTCACCCGACCTCCCAGCAGCGTCCCAAGTAGCAGCTCCATCGCTGACAGATCTTGAACGCCACTCAACTGCGCAGAAGCCTTGAAGTCCTGCCCGAAGATCCATATGTCTCCATCAAAAACAGCAGGGCATAGGCTTTCCATTTGTCGGTAGGCAGCGACACCAAATGTAACAACAGAAGACAAGGGCCAGGCAACAGATCGTTTTATTATGAAAATCAACACGTATTTATACATCTTTCAACTACATTATTATAGACAAGCGCAGTCATCTGATTGGTTGTTTAGGTAGACAAACGCAGGCTTCTGATTGGTTGTTTCGGGATCGCTTGACAAATAGAGTTCTCTCTGCGAATCATATTTTGCCACGTTAACTTTGCTGTGATTGGTTGTTGACTCAGGCTTGTTCATATTTTCTCACGGCCCATATTAGTGACCTAGACCTTAACGTAGATTAGTGCCAACCAATCGGCTAGCAGCCTGCTCTCACCACACTGGTTTAACAATAGTTTGATAAAGCTATGAGCAACATTCAATAGACAAATATCAGTGAAACCAATATTGTTTTGTCTTTCATTCATTGAGAAATACGAAAATTTTTATCATTATAATAAAAATAAACATGTTCAATGGCGATTTTCACTCCAACACTAATTATCGTTGATTAAAATATTTCTTTTCTCACTCCATTTTACGAGACACTTGAGAAATAAATATTTCTTTCCTTAAATACAAGTGATCCTCAGTTGATGTGAGATGTTATTTGCCTCCTATATCAGTATTCTTTTATTACACTCTCTAAGACGCCTAACTTTATAACCTGATGAAATAACGTTCCAGGTCACTGCCGAATTAACTCTCTCTGAGTTTGATCTTCTTTTGTTGAGTAAGTTGGACTTATTTCCACACACAGAACACTTCATGATATAGAAAATTTACTTAATCATCCATTGATTGTAGGTTTATGGTCCAATCGACAATTGATAAGTGATCCACAGACAAGTGACTTGTCTTTGAACTAGAAGTGCTTAGGTTTTCTTTTAAGCCCTAGTCACTTAAGATGCCGACTATCGTTAATTATAATAAACATAAAGATGCCAAAAAGCTATTTAAAAGTGCGCCGTGTCTCTCATGTATGAAAACAATTTCATTGATGTCATGAAAATTGTATAGAAAAAGTGACAGAAAATATAGCAAATGCATTCATTTACAGTCATGGAAAATTCATCTTTAGAAAACTAACGAACTAAGTATCATTCAAATCGCCATTACTACACTAATAACGAAACCAAAAAGAAGATAATGGTCTAAAAGACAGAACGCAGTTATCCGTAGACGAGATAATAAAACTGGGTGGAATTCCATCTGACAACTACATATCTTACATTTGAAGGAAAAAAATAACAACAAAATGACCGAGTAGCCACGAGATCATAAATATCACTAATAATAGCCGACATATTCATGGGTTTTCGGGACGAGAATGCAATCAAACCATTCCCATCATCAATAAAATGTTGTTGGAGATATGTAGATGACACGTTATTAATAATGAAATAAATGATGTTTAGAAATTCTTCTCTCAAATAAACAGTTGCATCGACTCAATAAAATTCATCCTAGTTTGGGAATCATCGGCAGTACGCACCCACTGGGTTTCGAACCTAGGACCTTCCGGTTACAAGGCAAGCTCGTATACCATTCAGCCACTGGAACCCGATTCAATGGCTCGTGAATTCTAACTTCTACCAATTCGTGATTTAGCGCGACCCCAACCATTGTCGTTGGTGGGACATCCATCCACACACGTGACATCTAATTGGACCTCACTGGTCACGACTTCTCACTAGAACTCAGGAAACTCCAACCTGTAGCAAGTCACTAGCGAGCATCAGATTAACTTTCTAGAATTCACGAGCCATTGAATCGGGTTCCAGTGGCTGAATGGTATACGAGCTTGCCTTGTAACCGGAAGGTCCTGGGTTCGAAACCCAGTGGGTGCGTACTGCCGATGATTCTCAAACTAGGATGAAACAGCAGCTGTCCAGTACTCCCTGGTTTTCAATGGTTCTCTAACTGATATCAATCCGTGATCAACTCGTAAAACATAACTAATCCTTACAAACCAAACTATAGAAAATTCATTATAGTGACAGAGAATGAAATTGCAGAACTGGCTATGGTAGATTGCAAATTACAAAGAGTAACAGATAGTAGCGTAAAAACGACACAATACAGAAAAACTCGGCTCATCCATTCATGATAAATTGAGGAGTAATACAAAGTCTTGCAGATAGAATACGCAGACATACAACAACACCAGAGAACCAGCGTAAAGAAACAAATGTCCTATTCGAAATGTCACTTGGCAACAAATACCCAAAAGAAGTTATCATAGATAAGACAAAAAAAAACACCCCAGATACCATAAAAAAATTGTTAAATCAGGGGCAGTTTGAAGAAACCTCAAAAATATTGGGATTCGCACAACCTTTAAACAGACGAATCCAAGCAAATATAAAATAAATCAAGTGAAAGACCAGATAAAAATGATGGATAAAAACAATGGGATTTACAAAATGTCTTGTGCCAAGTTTCTGACTAAATATGTGGGTCAAACGTCCAGCTTACCCAAAATAATAGTGAATGGACATAAAAGCCTAAATAAAACTCACCAACAGGAACACAAGCATAAAATAATTTAGAAAAAATCCATCTATAGCTGCGCATTCATGGGACAAAAACCACAGTATCGATTGAAAAAATGTTTGTATTCTTAAAACTAATATGAACAAATGGAAACCCAGACTAATGACAGAATCTATATTAATTAACGTCACACCGCATACATGTAACAAGGGTAACTCAGTACAATTGTCAGCAACCTGTATTATAACTGTGAATACAGAAAATGAATGACCAAAAACAAACATCAAAAGAAGAACAGTTTCATCTTAGATTGGGAATCAGTGACACTATGCACCCACTGAGGCTCGAACCCAAGACGTTCCAGGTGCACGGCAAGCTCATGTACTATTCAGCGAATGGGACCTGATTAAATGGCCAGTACATGAATTCTAATATCTACCAATTCTTGATCAAGCGCGACCACCGACAAATAAGTCGGTGGGACACCCATCCTCACACTTAATTGGATGAACACTCAGGAAACTTCGTCCTTTATGAATTCACTAGGGAATATCAGAATAATCCTTACATATATGAGTACAACTCATTAATGGGTGAAATAAAAACAAAGGAATTCCAAAAGTTGGTGGGTGAACACAGGCAATAATTTTGCTCGAAATATTACCAATAACAAAAATTATCATTGTGTGTGTGTGCCACTGAAATATAATTACAATATATTTGATGTTTCAAACACATTTGTGTAATGTCCTTTGAAATACCGCTGTTTCAGAAACAGGATTCAAAAAGATTGAGACATTTTACTGCTGTGCAATAAATTTACAGAAATGCAAATAAAAGCGTTGACTTTTGACAGTGAATACTAATCGTAGAATACAATACGCCTTCACTCTTGAAAAAAATTGGAAGTATAAATATTCACTAGTTTTCTAAACTTTCATCGTAAAAAAGTGAAACGAGATCTCATGAATAAAGCTGATAAGCCAAACGTAGGCCGCTGAAATTCCACTGGAATATGACGAAAAAAGGCTCTATATTTGCTAAAAAACCTGAAATCCATTAAAAATTAGAAGTCGCCAACAACTATCGAAATCTATCTTCTAAACTTCACACTAAACGATCAGTCAATACGTTCTATATTTCACAGCTGATCCTATACAGTTATATATGAAGCTTTTAAGGCGGACTGAATATCTGATGTTTTCATTTTCAGAAAAAGCGTATTTGCATAAAAAAGTTGAAAAATTCGAAAGATTGAATGTGATAAGATATTTGATTTGATTTAAATATGAACGTGAATTCAGGCGATAAGAAACACACATTTTCAAGCCCCACCAAGTTAACTCTCAATATTTGTCTTACACAAAAACACAGATAAGCTACTCTTCGAAATGGACAACGCCCAAATGCTGAAAATAAAGCTATTCTGTCACAGAATAGTGCGTTCAGTTTGAATAGCTAGATTTAATTATCTTAGAATTCACTTCATTTATCAGATACACGTTTTTGAGGATCGATTAACACCGAATTGAAAATCTGTGTGTGCACACACATACAAAGGGAGGAGTATTCGCGCTTCGCATGTGATGGAAGGACAGCATATCCCGAAATGGTTAGAAAAACAAATGAATTGTGAAATACCAATAGCCACAGCAGTCAAACTATCAACTTCCTCAACAGCTAAACACCGAATCCAGATGAACCATAAGACTGATGTAAACTCAGCCTTTAAGGTCATCTTTGAAAACGGTCAAGAGCGCTTATTGAAATACGCTGAGGCTATAGCTATTTATAAAATTAAACCCCCAACCTGTGTATTCAAAAACAATTTTCTCTCAACCTACCTTGGTAATCGCTATTTGGTTGGATTATCAAACGTTGTGTTAAACATTCTTATATCCATTTTTTTTCACTTTGTTTAATTCAATTGCCCTTAATGTTTTCATATATGTCGGTTTGAGAAGTGAATGTGTGATCACATTGCTCGAAACGTATAGCGCAAATAAATCACGTTTTTCAGATAATTTCCGTCTTCTAATAACAATATACAAGATATATATATATGCATATATATTTTTACATAAAACTGATCAAATCTGACATCAGCTTCAGAATAATTTATTTTCATTGAAAGAAATGCTTATCTTTGTACCGTTTCAAGTAATGGAATCAGAAACGGAATATTTGAATTAATGAGGTGTATGCTAAACACCACATTACCTACTTGACGGTGTCAATATTATCTTCTTAAAAATGAAACTTTATACATCTCTTGCCGTCCATCTAAACCATATCATCCATGCCAACGATGAATTTCAATAGTTGTTCCTTGATCCAGTGAGCTGAAAAGACTAAAGATGATAGCCATATCTTCACAGATATTCATCATCTGCTGACGACATCATAAAAGAAAGAAAACTGTTTTCCATGGATGATATTTAACATCATTAGTGCTCACTATGGTCATTTGGTGTACTTGAAACGACTATGAATACTGTTCGTCATGAACACTTCCATATTTTCGCATCAAAATGCATCTGACGAACGTCATTAGCAGCACAAACATTCACCTTCATGTGAAGTTATAGTAGTCTTAAGAAGTTAAACGCAGCCTACCTGGAAGCGCATTCATTACTTTGTGTGACTTAGCGGTCACGAAAACTGCTTTTTCGCTTTACTGCTTTTGAAACTAATTGTATAACAGTCGAAGGCGAAACATTGGACTAGGTATGCTTCGGGGACCATATTTGGCTTGCGTCTTTGCTATGAGGATATGTCAACTCAAACTGCCTCATTCTGATTTGATTCTATACAATACTAACAGAAATTCCCAATTTGGTTTGGTACTTTGCCTGTTATAAGCTGTCTGTTAGATGTTAGCAATGAAATAGTTGGGTTATTTCACACAGACACTTGAGACACCACATAGAAATTTTACGTATGCCGTGAATCAAACTGAATTTGACAGTTATAATTTGAAAGAATCATGGATATCGTTTGCATTGGTGATTACATACGCAGATATTCTATTGTGTTTCATATCTTTAACTTCTATATTTACTGCCAGACTCAAGTTCCAATGCAGGTAGTGGTATGCAGCCTATCTGTGGGAGCCGTTCAGATATTGTGGATGTATAAAATATTCAATATTTGTCTGGAGTATTTGTATCGGACTATTCAGTTTCCAGTTTTATTAGCGTTTAATTGAATCTTTCAGGAGAAATTCATTTCACACACACACACACACAAAAGTAGTTCACTTAATGTACACGTAAGCCATCGCATGTTATCATGGTGAAATCAATAATGAAAAAAATTCTTGTTGCTTTCAGTTTTCAACTGTCAATGTATTCCATTGATTAGAAAAAACTATTTTGTGCTAACTTGTGAACTCCCTAATGCTAATTGATACAACTTAGCGATACCACCAGGTACACAGTGGTTAGGACTCTCGCCGACCATGCACATGGTCCGAGGTTCGAGCCCACGCCGGCGCACACCTGATATCTATGGTCGGCCTGCAAAATTTGGGCTACCGATATCCATGCTGAAAATTCCATACTTGTACCAAAACTACAGTGTGGAATCAAGCTGTAAATAAAAAAAAATCAAATAAAATGGTTCTATGATAGAATCAAAGTTTACCATAGTAACCTGAGTCTATTCTTCGCTATCACTGCTTCATACTCTCAATAGATGTGTGTACAAATCGTGTAACAACATCATCTAGACGTGATCATTTTCTTAGTTGAGATGGTTTTATTAGTTAGAGCAAACAGAGATTTGTTAAATATAAAGTCTTTCCAGTAGTCGTTCTCGGTTTGGTCTCTTAAGCAAAAACATACGATACCTAAAACTGCTCACCAGGTTACGTGTTTGTACGAACCCAGTCTCTCCTGTTCAATATCAGTCTGTATCTTGATGTAAAAATATAGTTGGTTGAAACGAAGTTTTTTTCTTGATTTTCTTATCCATCAGTAGAGTTTTCTAGATTTAGCGAAAATACTCATGCAAATATTTCACTTTCACATTTGTTCATCTTGATTTTACCTCAATAGCAATGTTGTTAGATCTTCTTTTCTGTTTGCTCACCTTGGTCACTTCCTCATTACTCAGACAATTTTTAACTTCGTTTATACAATTTCATTCTTTTACGCTCTTGCTTGTTATTACAATCTATTATTATTCAATATCATTTATACCCTTCATGCAGCCATTCTCTCAATACCACCAAATTTTCCAGCTGTAAAACCTTGACTTATTATTAGTGATATTATCTCTTTTCTCAAGATATGCCTTCACTTGTTTCATTTCACATTTTGGTTATTTCACTATGAAGTGGTCATTGCAGTCTTACAACATCCTCTTTATTACATACCACTTTGTACTAGCCACTGCAACACCTGACACCTTTTATAACCTTGAACTGACTTGTCAATTTTTCCTACCCCACACTCTTCAAATCTATATTGACTAAACACTACCATTGTCTACCATTTCAGCCAAGCACGATTGTTACAAGATTGTGAGCTTACAACAGAGTACACAACAAAATTAAATTTCGATAAAGAAAGGAAGACGAAATTTCCAGTATAAAATGATTCTATTTCACAGGTTCTCATCAGCTAACTGCAGACTACCTGAAATTACAATGGTTATATAGATGATAATAACATAACATAACGCTCAAACATTAAAGTATGTTATTATCATCTATATAACCATTGTAATTTCAGGTAGGGATCTGCAGCTGATGAGAACCTGTGAAATAGAATCATTTTATACTGGAAATTTCGTCTTCCTTTCTTTATCGAAATTAATCAAGGAAAGCAAATGTATGAAAAATGAAATTTTATATCAGAAAATGCATCACTTGATTAAAAACCAAATTCAGTTTACTACATGGAAAACAATCAGACATCAATTCAATGAATCCAACAATTATATACAAATGCATGTCCAAATAGAATGCAATTTATATATGGTAGCAGCTATGTCTGCATTTATATATATATATATATATATATATATATATATATATATATATATATATATATATATATATATATATATATATATATATATATATATATGTATATATATATATTTAAAACAATAAACCATTTTTAAATTTGGATAGTATTATTAGAAGCCGGAGATCATTTGTAAAAGTGATGTATTTGCGCTATACATTTCGAACAATCTGATGACACATTTACTTGTCGATTCAATATATATAGAAATAATTAAGAGAAATTAATTTAAACAAAGTGACAAAAAAAGTATTTAAGAATGATTAACACAACACTTGGCAGTCCAATCAAATAAAGATTACCTAGGTAGGTTAAGGGTAATAATAAACTATTTTTGAATACACAAGGAGGTTAACTTTATGAATAGCTAAAGCCTCAGTATATTTCAACAAGCGCCCTTGACCGTTTTTAGACAAGACCTGAAATGCGTGAACATCAGTCTTATGGTTCATCTGGATCAAGTGTTTAGCTACAGAAGAAGTTGGTGGTCTGACACCTAATCGAGATGAACCATAAGACTGATGTTCACGCATTTCAGGTCATGTCTAAAAACGGTCAAGGGCGCTTATTGAAATATACTGAGGCTTTAGCTATTCATAAAGTTAACCTCCTTGTGTATTCAAAAATAGTTTATTATTACCCTTAACCTACCTAGGTAATCTTTATTTGATTGGACTGCCAAGCGTTGTGTTAATCATTCTTAAATACTTTTTTTGTCACTTTGTTTAAATTAATTTCCCTTAATTTTTTATCATATATATCGACTTGACAAGTAAATGTGACATCAGATTGTTCGAAATGTATAGCGCAAATAAATCACATTTTTCAGACAATCTAAAATGCTTTCTCTGGATTATTTCTATATTGTCAAAATCAATTTTGTGGCCTGATTCTAAAGCGTGTAGACAACCTATGGCTGTTGATTTTTACAGCTTTTCTTGTTCAACTGGATTTCTTGTTAGTCAAAATACACTCACTCCACGGTGTGCATTTCTTCCGATTTCAATTTCTTGAGATGTTTGTCCGATGCATATTGCATCACATTCCAAGAAATTTATTTCATAGACACAAGTAGATAGAGAATCTTAAGGGATTTTGTCTTTTATATAAACTAGGTTGCTTTGCAGTGTGCCTGATGCCTCGAACAAAACCGTGATGTCGATCTAATTGAGTACACTTCTGATATCGTCTGACGTCTTTGCTGTATATGGAATAGTGACTGTTGAGGTTCCTATTTTCAGAATGCGTTTTTGACCAAACTTAATATCAGTGTTTATTTTGTTGATGAAGTTCGTTGGGTTGTAATGTTTCATATTTCTTCTCTTTATTTCCCATCCGTTATCAGAAAGTGTGTTCGTCCAAGGAGATTTGAAACAACTGATACCTTAGCACTGATAGGGTTCGATGACCTGAATTCTCAATTTTTGTTGGAGTGGGCCTTCTTCCTGAATACAGATATACTAAAATATCCGTTTTCTCTCCTCTTAACTAGGCAGTCTAGAAATTGTAGTTCACCTTCGTTTGATTCTGCTTCCCAAGTAGACTGGATTATGGAAAGTAGATTGTTTATTTTCTACAAGAATAAACTGTGTTGATCTCATTTTAGCACTACAAAAGTATCATCTACATATCTTAACCATATTTTAGGGGTGAGTATGCTTGAAATCTATTCATGAAACGGTCAGCGACTATTGGGGAAACTGGTGCACCCATAGCAACACCATTTCGCTGTCTATATATAAACTCCTTTTAAATGTAAAATAATTACATTCTAGGCAGAATTTCAAGCTCTTAATTATCTCACTGGTGTCCAGTGGACATCTTTGTGATATTCTAATGTTCTTCATATCATTTGCTGAGGTTCTCTATGGTTGTTTCTTTTCTTTTAGTTTCAAGAATTTTTGTATTTGTCTTCATTTCATGACATTAACTCCCAGAGACTTTGGAATAATTCCAATATGTAGACTACGTACGTTGAAAATGATTATGGAAGCTACATTAATGCTTCGGCAAAGAAATCCGATTTTTAATTAAGTTATATATGTCCAAAACGCCTGGTTTTGTTACCTTTATGAGTTGGTCAATTTGAAAACCAAAAATTACCCCATGCTGAAGAAAGATGATTAAGTTGTTGTATATAAGCTTAGATTTTGTAAATTATGGTTTAATAATACTTTGATAAAGCTATTTACAGCAATAAATAGCAAAACGTCAATAATAAGCAATATCGTTTTGTTTTTCATTCATAGGGAACTACAAAAACCTTCATTATAATAAATATCATTTACCCAATTCCCACTTTTTTTTCAAACTGTTAAAAGTGAACTTGGTTTAGACGTGTATAAATTCTAATAACCTTTTCCAAATTTACACTTATTTTGTTCAGATAATCATGTGCACGAGTTATATTGTTTTGGTGTCATACAACGACTATATTAACGTATCTATGGGTATATCTCACATAATACAATCTTTTGCTTCACAGAAACCACGAACACCTGTAATTGTAGCCCTGATATAAGAGTGTTTTCGACAGGAAGTTGACGCCGTCAAAATTCTCTTCTGCACTGTTATTGTGTCACACTTTTAAATGGAAGTGAAAATCTGGCACATAGTAGAGAATCCTCAACTAAGAAGCAATACACAACATCCGCATTCTCATCACTGGATGTACGGTCAGGTCTAAATCAACTTTCTGAACAAGTCTCAAAAAGTAGTCGATGGTTTGCTAATTCGTATACTGGACACGTTGATTTTCATTTCATCTGGTTACTTTTGTAATAAGCTTGTTGCTGCGAAAGAAACTCGTTGACACCACTGGTGGCATAAATTTCACTACGTTTACGACATTCAGCGATATTAAAATCTTATCTTTCACTGTTTGCAACTGAGTATTTCACTGAAATCAAAATTCGGACAGTAGTCGATATGTCATCAGGAGACTGTCATCATTGCACAAGCATGATGGATAAAGACTGCTGATTTGAACGCTGTATAGATGTTGCTCAACCTACGAACAAATATCTCACTTTCGGAGAGAAAAGAGAAAACCACAAGACCAGTGTAAGTTAGATTTCCCAAAATTGAAGGAAATAGAGGCATATTCACTACCATTTCACAGTATAAATTCGGTTGTTATCCATTCTCAAACATGTGTTTATGATAAGCGAAGTGAATTCTAGAAAAGCCATTCATAGCGTTTGAAAAGTATTTGTCTGTTGCTATCATCAAGGAACTGTTGTCCGTTTCAATGTGTCTTTTTCAACTCTCGGGATTTTTTCACTTAACAGAGTCATTCAACTGTTTTTCTCATTTGATTTTTGAGCAAACTTCACAAAGTAGCTTCGTAAATCTATGTAAATTGCATTCTATATCGCCTGACATCAATTCATTGTAAAACAGACTTTCTCCTTTGATACGAATATCAAAGCGTAATCAGTCACATTCTTTACATTTCTTATCAAATGCGCGTTTTCTGAAATCGAGAACATGAGACATTTTCGACAATCTAACCATCTGAAGTGAAGTTGGTAAAATACTGAAATATGAAGCGAGTTTATTGATCACTTTTTGAGAATATTATTATTATTATTGTATCCTTTAGTTCCTAGAGGAACATAGGGCTTCAGCTGCGCACCTCCATTGACTTCGGTTTTCTGACAACTTTTTCACCCTGCTCCAGGTCTGTCCACATGCTTTCATCTCCTCCTCGCATGACCTCCTCCAAGTCACCCTTGGACGACCAACTCGCCGCCTCCCTTTCGGGTTCCACTCGAGGGCTTGTCTAGTGATGTCACTTGATGGTTTCCTCAGCGTATGGCCAATCCATCTCCATTTCTTTCTGCCTATTTGTTTCACAATCGGTTCCTGATTGGTTCGCTCCCAGAGATCCCTGTTGCTGATCTTTTCTGGCCATCTGATCTTGAGTATTGAGCGGAGACAGTTGTTAATGAAGGTTTGAAGTTTGTTTGAGATGCTCTTTATGACTCGCCAAGTCTCTGATCCGTATAGTAGCACTGACTTCACATTGGAGTTGAAAATCCGGATCTTATTTTTGATGCTGATTGCTGTTGACCTCCACACAGATTTGAGAGTAATGAAAGCTTGTCTTGCTTTTCCGATTCTGGCTTTGATGTCCTCGTCAGTTCCGCCTGTAGTTGAGACGATGCTTCCCAGGTAGGTGAAGGAGGTTGTTTCTTTCAGGTTCTTCCCATTTATGCTTATTGTGGTCTGTTGTTGCTGTTGATGTTGGCTAGGAATCTTCATCATCTCTGTTTTATCTATGTTCACGTGAAGTCCTATCTTTGATGCTTCTTCTGCCAACTTGTTACTTTTCACTTGCATATCTTCCAGTTTATGGGAAATCAGACATATATCATCGGCGAAATCCAGATCCTCCAAGTCTTTTGTGTCAGTCCATTTTATGCCTGTTCCCTCGTTGGTTGCCGTTGTCTGTCGCATTATCCAATCAATTGCAATCAGGAAGATCATTGGTGATAGTAGACAGCCTTGCCTCACTCCCGTCCTCACTTCGAAGGCTTCCGTAAGTTTCCCGTTGTGGATTACTTGGCATGCAGCATTGTCGTATAACTGTTGGATGAGGTGTATAATTGTCGATGGGACCCCGTAGTAGCGAAGTAGTTTCCAAATGACCTCTCGATCGACGCTGTCGAAGGCCTTTTCAAAGTCGATGAAGTTGAGATAGAGAGGTGACTGCCATTCCAAGCTTTGTTCAATGATGATCCGTAGAGTGGCGATTTGATCAATACATGATTTGTTTCTCCTGAATCCAGCCTGTTCCGGACGAAGTTTTTCATCTAGGGCTTGTTTGATTCTCTCCAGGATGATGCGACTTAGTATCTTGCTTGGAATGGACAGAAGCATAATTCCACGCCAGTTTTTACATTGACTTAAGTCTCCTTTCTTTGGAAGTTTGAATAAGTAACTGTTCTTCCAATCCTCGGGTACTTTGCCCTCTTTCCACACCTTCTCCAGTAGTGGTGTCATCAAGTCCGCTGTTGTCTCTGGGTCTATTTTCAAAGCCTCTGCTGGGATTCCATCTGGTCCCGGTGTTTTCCCAGTTTTAAGCATCTTGATTGCATTCAGGACTTCTGATTTCGTCGGGGGGTCAGTGTTCACTGGTAGTTCTGCTTCCGTTGTTGGTATTGCTGGACGTGTTGTAGGTGGCGGACGATTTAGAAGTCTTTTGAAGTGTTCAACCCAGTGCTTTCTCTGTTCCACCTCTTTGGTGATTGACTTTCCATTGTCGTCCTTTATTGGCTTAATCTGTGTCGAACGTTTGCCCGAAAGGTTCCTAGTTGTTTGGTAGAGTGTGGCGAGGTCTCCTTTGCCTGCAGCTTGTTCTGCTTCGTTTGCCATGGTTTCATAATATTTTCTTTTGTCTTCCCTGGCACTTTTCTTCACTCTTTTGTTCAGTGTATTGTAGCTTGCATTCAGCTCCTGTTTTTGTTGCTCGTCGTGCACTGGATAATCTTTTGCTTCACTGTCCTTCTCTCTTCTATTAGTTTCCAAGTGTCCGTAGTGAGCCACTGTTTGTCCTGTCTCTTTTTTCTGCCTAGAATTTCTATGCAGGTTTGGCTCCACACCGTTTTCAAGTTGTTCCAGTGCTTTTCAACGCCGACCTCTTCGCTAGTGTTGATTTGTGTCTCGGCTTTGTCCTTTATGCTTGCAATGAAGATGTCCTTTGTAGCCTGGTCCTTCAGCTTTTGAGTGTTGAACTTGGCTTGTGGTCTATCTGCAGCTCCTGATTCCCTGAAAGCTTTTAATTTGATTTGGATTGTCCCTTGTACGAGATAGTGGTCTGAGCCAACGTCTGCTCCTCTTCTTGCTTTTGTGTCCAGTAGGCTGCGCCTCCACTTCCTTGAGATTGAGATGAAGTCGATTTGGTTTTTGGTTTGCCCGTCTGGTGACACCCATGTAGCCTTGTGGATATCTTTGTGCTTGTATACACTGCCACCAATCACCAGTTCGTTGAAGGCGCAGAAGTCGGCGAAGAGTTCTCCGTTTTCATTCATTTCTCCTAGAGCTTCTCTACCCATGATGAGTTCCCTTCCCGTATTGTCTGGTCCCAGTTTG
Source organism: Trichobilharzia regenti (assembly GCA_944472135.2). Taxonomy (NCBI): domain Eukaryota; kingdom Metazoa; phylum Platyhelminthes; class Trematoda; order Strigeidida; family Schistosomatidae; genus Trichobilharzia; species Trichobilharzia regenti. The sequence continues at coordinate 114,468,133 of OX235264.1, read as the reverse complement.
GCGTTCATGTCTCCCATTAGTATTTTCATGTCGCCAGCTGGAGTATTGTCCATTGTTGCCTGTAGTTGCCTGTAGAATTCTTCTTTCTTCTCGAGGTCTGCGTTGTTTGTGGGTGCATAACATTGTATGATTGACACTTTCCTTCCTTTGGAGTTGAACCTGGCGGTCATTATCCTGGACGAAATCGCCTCCCATTGTATCAGGGCTTTCGTTGCCGTTGGTGACATCATGATAGCCACGCCCTCGGTGTGCGTGTGGTTATCTTCTGGGTGACCGGAGTAGATCACTGACTCACCTGTTGACAATTTGGTGAGTCCACTCCCATTCCATCTGCTCTCACATATTCCCAGCACTTGTATTCCGTATCTTTTCATCTCGTTGGCGATCTGGGCAGCTTTTCCAGTCTCGTACATAGTTCGGACGTTCCATGTTCCTACACAGACTTTTTCTTTTGGTGCAAAGAGGTTCATTTGCTGAAGTTCTGTAGCAATTTTGTTTACAGGGTGGGGTTGCTAGCCTCACGCCTGAGAAAAGAATGATTACATTAAGTAAAAGTTTAGAGAGAAGCAACTTTTTGGGTTGCTCCCCTCAAAATCAGAAAATAACGGACAAACAATGAGAACAACATCAACAAAGGAAACAGTTCACAGAAAAAAGGGCAAAAAGCGACGACAACTATACAATAAGACAACATGCAATATAGTTCAGTACATTTAACTAAAATGATATCTTAACCATAAACTCACTGACTTGGAGCAACTTGAACATATAAATCCAACAATATATACAATTATAGATGTGTTTATGTTTAAAAATTCCACAAATCCAAACAGTGAGTTATGTGTATTATCTGTCAATAAGATTGTATTTTTTGGATTCAGTGTTCGAAAGGTTAATAATTGTGATAATTTCCGCAAACACTTTGCATAAATTTTTAGAGTAATAAGAGCAATTCAGTAACTCAGCGGATGTGGACCGCTAATGAGTCTCAAACTAGAATGAAAAGCTCTTCAGTATTGCCTGCTTTTCAATGGTTCTCTAACTGATATCAGTTGGTGGTCTTACCTGAAGCAATTATAAATCGACATATCTGGAATGATATATATATATGTTTTGGTATTTTAAGTAAAGTGAATGTTCTCTACCAGAAAACAAATACGCTTTTCTTCACTTCACATTTCCTCTTATGTCAAAATAGCTAGACATCCAGGAAACTGATTTTACATGTAAGGATTATAACAAATTGTGCTGTGAGTTTCGATTAACAGTTATAATCACTATCAATTACAACCTCTGTAGGAATTCGGCAAGTGAAAGGATAAGGAGTTAGGTCAAAGGAGTGATTCAGCGAAGAGACACATTTCAACTACGAATTCATCATAAAGCTGTACAGTCGTGTATAATTTTGTTTCGAGAAAATATATCTCCTGATGAGATTGAAAGAAAGATCTGAGTACGTTAGATAATGATAGTAATGTGAAATTCAGTTAAAATATTTGGAAGAGATCATAACGTCAGTTTGTTATATCAGAAAGTTCATAAATGCTTGGATTACAAATTTGTGTTAATCAGCAATAGACGGTAAAACTTATGTATGATGAAATCGATTACCGAATATAATGCTGTTTATTAAATTCATTACGTTAAGTTAGTTATCTGGGGAACTGAGGGCAACCAAAACTAATGATATTTGAAGCTAATCACAATTCATATCAACTGGGGAACTACAAAGTCGTAATGAAAGAAATACTAATCTTTGCATTGTTTGTGGAAATGGAATAGAAAATGAAATATTTCAATTAATTCGAAGAATATGACAGCACTAGAAATAACTTCTTCCTAGAATTGAAGATTTCCAAGTCTCTAGTTATCCATTGAAATAACAGCAGGCACGCTGAAGATGATTTCTCAAGGTTGTTTCTTGATAAAATGAATAAAAGCTGAAGAAGACTGAGTGTATGTCTGTTATGCACCCCATAGAATAATCGTTAGAAAAAAAAATAACATAAAAGTCATTCATGTTTCTTGAAAAAGCTTTGACATACACTCTTTTTTCTATTGATTACTGTTCGTTTAGTGCTTATTCCACATATCCTAGTGTAAATTTATGAGTACAATGGAATTTTTCTTCGCGTCAGATTCCACTAATCCACAGTAGCGTATGCAGCCAGTCACAGACAGCGTACTGAGGTCAGTTTATATCTTGGTCACGGAGACTGTAATATGATATTTCTGTCATTGAAAGACGTTTGTAGTGAAGGGTGAATGTTCTACAGCGGTAGGATTTTCAAAGTCACATTTTCGTAATGCATTTGTTACGAGAAGATGTGACGTCACACTAACGCAATGTGACTTTATCCCACACTACATGAGTAGAGTTTAGGACTGAACTCTTGCATGATGTTTATTATATATACATAACTCAACTCCAGTATTTTACTGTTACAGTAAAAAATACTGGATGATTAGGTTACAGTTTACAGGCATCATGGATAACATTAGCATGCGTGGTCAGATATGTACCTATTGCATTCACTTTCACTGCATTTTGTCAATTCATTTTTGATATTTGCTATTAGATGTCGACAGCAAAAGCATGTGGTGGAATGCACTAAAATTGAAAGCCATTCAGATGTCGTGGATGTATAAAATGTTTGTTCTTCTTCGTGCATATTTCTGTCTGACTGGTGGTCAGTTAAATGTTTCAGTAGAAATTCACTCCACATAGAATATGTTTCATTTAATCTACACGTAAACACTTCGCCGTGCTTTCAACCTCCAACTGTAAATAAGTTCTATAAAGAAGAAAGAATAACTTTTTGCTTAGGGATTCATCACAAACTTTTACATTCGACACTTTATTTGATTCAACACTGTCATACTGTCAATTATTTTATACAAAATGAAGTGTTTCTATGAAAGAATTACAGTTTACCAAAGTCCCTAGATGTTATGTTTCTGTATCAATGTTTTATGTTTTTTTATAAGAATGTGCAAATCGGGTAAGAACGTTATCTAGAATTTATCGTTCTTTTGTATTTGAGATACTTTGTGCGATGGATTTAGAAGTTACAGCAAAGAGAGGTTTGTCAAATACAAACTCCTGCAAATACACGTTTTAAGTTTGGTCTCTTAAGCTGAAAAATAATATACCTTAAAGTGCTAACCAGGATACACGTTTGTATACACTCTCTTCAATGTTTAATACCGTGGTGAGAGCAGGCTGCTAGCCAATTGGTCGACATTAATCTACGTCAATGTCTAGGTCACCAATATCGGCCGTGAGAAAATATGAACAAGGCTGATTCCACAGCCGCTCACAGCAGACTTAAGCGTGGGCAAATATGATTCACAGATAAATGGCTCCACTTTATGAGGAACTCGAAAACATTCAATCAGAAGACTGAGTTTGTCTGCTTAACTTCCGATAAACAACCAAACAGAAGACTGCGTTTGTCTACTTGAATAAGCTCTAATAATGTACATAAATATATATATATATATATAAATGTGCTGATTTCCGTAATACAAAGATCTGTTGCCAGCTCTTGTCTTCCGTTGTTACAATACCAGTTTATATATCGATGTTAAAATGTAGCCTGTTGAAATGGATTTTTTTCTTGATTTTTTTGACTTAGTAGAACTTTGTAGGTTTAGCGAAAATTCTCATGCAAATATTTCACTCTGAGATTTGTTCATTCTCATTCAACTGTGAAAGCTATGTTGTTAGATCTCCTTGCTCAGCTTGGTCACTTCATTGCTGCTCACCATCATATCAAAGCCTTACTAACACAATTTTCTAACTACGTTTATATACAATTGGTGGATGGTGGCTAGCAGTGGAATCCAGGATGCGCATTTCATCCTAATTGAGACTCCTCAGCTGGATGTACCTGTATTTCTCAGTGAGTGATGATGTTCTCACCGAGGGTCGAACCCAGTGCCCATAGTTTTAAACGCCAAGGCGTTATCCACTAGACCACTTGGGCCACGAGAGCATCTGCACAAGAAGCCGACATGTCAACCTGAGACCGAACACTTCGGTCCAATCAATCGACGGGAAAATCAAAAATTCAATTCAATAATTACGTTTATATACTTTCATTATTTTTCATCGTTTCACTTTATTGGTAGTAGTACTTTCCGTTTTTCCGGTTTAAATGTTTGTCATTCCATCCTAGTGCCCGTTCTGTGATTGGACTCGATGGACAAGGATTCAGTAACAACCTTTTCTCTCCAACTATCTGGATTACTTTTTCGAATTTCAGCCTTCTCCCACCTTATTGTGTGCTCGTGCTCGTGCATGCAGTGAAATTACTGAGCTCTTTCCTAAATTGCTTATATTCGCGAGTAGGCTCAACCATTCTAACTTACCATCATTTGGCATGGCTAGGCAAGGAGGAAACAAGATCTTTTCGTGGCTTTATTTTAGCATACCTTGTAGGTAATTAGCATAAGGTTGAGGTTATAACATCATATAAAATTATTTGTCACATTGCTACTAATCTTAACTTTGCTTCACGAAGTTGTCTCCTACCTACAGCTGAGGCAGTAGGAATCTCCCTGAAGAAACCAAACCCGTGGTGTTCGGAAGACATTTTACAGCCACTTTCCTTATCTTGGCCATCCATTTATGAGTGCATAAACGGATTACTCCTCCCCCCGTCAAATCTTGAAAATTATAATTGTCCGAATTATTTTAAAATTTTTCTGACTACTGAAAAATCTTGAAAACAATCCTCTGAACGACACAACTGATGGGGTGGATAGTTATGCGTGTTTTATCCGAAAGAGTCAAAGAAAATTATCTCGGTTGGCTACGAACAGGCGATAATGGATAAATATAGACTGCAATAATCAAACATGCAGCCAAAACTACTTACTCAGTATGCACGGAGAATTCATTCAAAGTCATCTACAAACTCAAAAGAAGCCTCCCACAAACGGTAGCCTTCCGTATGCTTTACGTTGCTGAAGTGACCTGGCAATCCAGATAGAAAATCTTCAGTTATGCAAACAGAAGTACCGTCTCCAACCTCTCCTTCTACTTTAAATATATATATTTCCAACTTCTGTGACTTTGTGAATAAAGTTTTATTTTCCATTTGAATTTTTGAATTTTTTTTTATGGCATCTTACTGACATACTCTTTCTAACCAATCCTTTATTTACTCTTTCCGCCTATTACATTATTTGTTCTTCGCACATGTGTTTCTATCAACATCGTATTTTCATATTACGCAGCCCTTGTCAATACATAGCAATCCTCAACCCCCTAGATACTATTTTGATTGTTCATCGCATTTTAGAAACATTTTGATGACTTAGACACTGACCCTAACTAATTTTCATTTCATCAGTTCAAAGGGATGGGATAAACCTGTTGTCAATAATACTCATGTGCAAAGTCTAGAAATACAGGTGATGATAGTCGCCAGAATCTGAAGATGGCAATAAGTGGGGTATTCATATGGATGTGTTCAGCAATTATGTTGAAACACATTTACATTACATCACCTCGCTGAGATCTCATCTCAATAATAAAACGGTAGTTTGGTTAATGCAATCGAGCATAAATGGCAAATCGAGTCAGAGTATACCCTACCATATATGTATTTTACCGAAGTGGAAATTATGCGAAAATGCCAGTTTTCATAAAATTGTGTTGATTACATTTCTCAACAAACTTCAGTTATATATATTATAATACTGTTTTCTACGAATTCTACTTGTTCTATATACAATTGGTGGATGGTGGCTAGCAGTGGAATCCAGGATGCGCATTTCTTCCTAATTGGGACTCGTCAGCTGGATGTACCTGCATTTCTCAGTGAGTGATGATGTTCCCACCGAGGCTCGAACCCAGTGCCCATAGTTTCAAACGCCAAAGCGTTATCCACTAGACCACTTGGGCCACGAGAGCCAGATGACGAGTCCCAATTAGGACGAAATGCGCATCCTGGATTCCACTGCTAGCCACCATCCACCAATTGTATACAAATCAAATGCCCAGACATCGTCGAAGCATCTGCACAAGAAGCCGACATGTCAACCTGAGACCGAACACTTCGGTCCAATCAATCGACGGGAAAATCAAGAATTCAATTCAATAATCTACTTGTTCTACTTATTACTAGTGAGTAGCATGGGTTTATATTCTCTTTATCCTATGAATATCTCTTTGCAGAAATCGTTCATTCACTTAGTTTTAATTTTATAGTAATTATATTTGTATATGCACACTATAACTGCATGTACATTCCACATTTCACGAATTTTCCCCTCGGAACCTGCATTTGTTACACTGAATCATTCAGACAAAATATCACTTTGCTGAATCAATTACTTTCCTCTTATCACAAAGCGATATTAGGAAGACGTTGTACAGGAATACCTAATAAGATGACAATATCTGACAGTTTACAGCAACTTAGTTCTCTGTTCAACACCGAGAAGTACCATAAAGTTCTATAATAAAGGTCTAAATGATGAAAAAAACAGATAGAAGAGGGGTACGTGTCAAATAACTGGCATTCATAACTCATTAGTTGGATCAGGAAATGTCAGAATATAATTATTGAGGAAACTAATAATGTTGACATAAATATGACAGAATATAAGACATCTACAGTAGTTTAATCAGGCAAAGCAGGTACATCTGAGCCTCAACGTGGGATTGCCAATAAAGCAGGAATTAGTGTCGCATTCAAACCTACAAACTCACTCAGGCATATATGACAAGCTCTCTAGGCTAGGGAACCCGGTGGAACCAATTAAACCAAATAATATAATATAATATAATATAATATAATATAATAATATAATATAATAATAATAATAATAATATAATATAATATAATAATATAATATAATATAATATAATATAATATAATATAATATAATATAATATATATAAATAATATATAATATATAATATAATATAATATAATATATAATATACGCAAACTAACTATCCAGCTCAGAGAACAAAACCACATCAAAATTATCCACCTGAGCTACAAATCTTCTCTATCATATCTAATATAATTTACAAATTACGCTGCAGTGACTGTGAGTTTGATGAACTGCATAGGCCATTCAGTAGATCGTAAATAGTCAGATTGTCGGAATATAAGAATTTAGCTGCGGTTAGAATGCAAAATTATCGAGGGATGATATATTTACTCTTCAGTTAGATCCTCATCTCAGACCCTACTCTAATATATGATGCATTTTTATTACAATACGCAGCAATTTACCAATCAAGTGGAAATGATGTGTGTGTTTACAATTATTAGTATTATTATTGTATCCTTTAGTTCCTAGAGGAACATAGGGCTTCAGCTGCGCACCTCCATTGACTTCGGTTTTCTGACAACTTTTTCACCCTGCTCCAGGTCTGTCCACATGCTTTCATCTCCTCCTCGCATGACCTCCTCCAAGTCACCCTTGGACGACCAACTCGCCGCCTCCCTTTCGGGTTCCACTCGAGGGCTTGTCTAGTGATGTCACTTGATGGTTTCCTCAGCGTATGGCCAATCCATCTCCATTTCTTTCTGCCTATTTGTTTCACAATCGGTTCCTGATTGGTTCGCTCCCAGAGATCCCTGTTGCTGATCTTTTCTGGCCATCTGATCTTGAGTATTGAGCGGAGACAGTTGTTAATGAAGGTTTGAAGTTTGTTTGAGATGCTCTTTATGACTCGCCAAGTCTCTGATCCGTATAGTAGCACTGACTTCACATTGGAGTTGAAAATCCGGATCTTATTTTTGATGCTGATGCTGTTGACCTCCACACAGATTTGAGAGTAATGAAAGCTTGTCTTGCTTTTCCGATTCTGGCTTTGATGTCCTCGTCAGTTCCGCCTGTAGTTGAGACGATGCTTCCCAGGTAGGTGAAGGAGGTTGTTTCTTTCAGGTTCTTCCCATTTATGCTTATTGTGGTCTGTTGTTGCTGTTGATGTTGGCAAGGAATCTTCATCATCTCTGTTTTATCTATGTTCACGTGAAGTCCTATCTTTGATGCTTCTTCTGCCAACTTGTTACTTTTCACTTGCATATCTTCCAGTTTATGGGAAATCAGACATATATCATCGGCGAAATCCAGATCCTCCAAGTCTTTTGTGTCAGTCCATTTTATGCCTGTTCCCTCGTTGGTTGCCGTTGTCTGTCGCATTATCCAATCAATTGCAATCAGGAAGATCATTGGTGATAGTAGACAGCCTTGCCTCACTCCCGTCCTCACTTCGAAGGCTTCCGTAAGTTTCCCGTTGTGGATTACTTGGCATGCAGCATTGTCGTATAACTGTTGGATGAGGTGTATAATTGTCGATGGGACCCCGTAGTAGCGAAGTAGTTTCCAAATGACCTCTCGATCGACGCTGTCGAAGGCCTTTTCAAAGTCGATGAAGTTGAGATAGAGAGGTGACTGCCATTCCAAGCTTTGTTCAATGATGATCCGTAGAGTGGCGATTTGATCAATACATGATTTGTTTCTCCTGAATCCAGCCTGTTCCGGACGAAGTTTTTCATCTAGGGCTTGTTTGATTCTCTCCAGGATGATGCGACTTAGTATCTTGCTTGGAATGGACAGAAGCATAATTCCACGCCAGTTTTTACATTGACTTAAGTCTCCTTTCTTTGGAAGTTTGAATAAGTAACTGTTCTTCCAATCCTCGGGTACTTTGCCCTCTTTCCACACCTTCTCCAGTAGTGGTGTCATCAAGTCCGCTGTTGTCTCTGGGTCTATTTTCAAAGCCTCTGCTGGGATTCCATCTGGTCCCGGTGTTTTCCCAGTTTTAAGCATCTTGATTGCATTCAGGACTTCTGATTTCGTCGGGGGGTCAGTGTTCACTGGTAGTTCTGCTTCCGTTGTTGGTATTGCTGGACGTGTTGTAGGTGGCGGACGATTTAGAAGTCTTTTGAAGTGTTCAACCCAGTGCTTTCTCTGTTCCACCTCTTTGGTGATTGACTTTCCATTGTCGTCCTTTATTGGCTTAATCTGTGTCGAACGTTTGCCCGAAAGGTTCCTAGTTGTTTGGTAGAGTGTGGCGAGGTCTCCTTTGCCTGCAGCTTGTTCTGCTTCGTTTGCCATGGTTTCATAATATTTTCTTTTGTCTTCCCTGGCACTTTTCTTCACTCTTTTGTTCAGTGTATTGTAGCTTGCATTCAGCTCCTGTTTTTGTTGCTCGTCGGTGCACTGGATAATCTTTTGCTTCACTGTCCTTCTCTCTTCTATTAGTTTCCAAGTGTCCGTAGTGAGCCACTGTTTGTCCTGTCTCTTTTTTCTGCCTAGAATTTCTATGCAGGTTTGGCTCCACACCGTTTTCAAGTTGTTCCAGTGCTTTTCAACGCCGACCTCTTCGCTAGTGTTGATTTGTGTCTCGGCTTTGTCCTTTATGCTTGCAATGAAGATGTCCTTTGTAGCCTGGTCCTTCAGCTTTTGAGTGTTGAACTTGGCTTGTGGTCTATCTGCAGCTCCTCCTTCTTTGAAAGCTTTTAATTTGATTTGGATTGTCCCTTGTACGAGATAGTGGTCTGAGCCAACGTCTGCTCCTCTTCTTGCTTTTGTGTCCAGTAGGCTGCGCCTCCACTTCCTTGAGATTGAGATGAAGTCGATTTGGTTTTTGGTTTGCCCGTCTGGTGACACCCATGTAGCCTTGTGGATATCTTTGTGCTTGTATACACTGCCACCAATCACCAGTTCGTTGAAGGCGCAGAAGTCGGCGAAGAGTTCTCCGTTTTCATTCATTTCTCCTAGAGCTTCTCTACCCATGATGAGTTCCCTTCCCGTATTGTCTGGTCCCAGTTTGGCGTTCATGTCTCCCATTAGTATTTTCATGTCGCCAGCTGGAGTATTGTCCATTGTTGCCTGTAGTTGCCTGTAGAATTCTTCTTTCTTCTCGAGGTCTGCGTTGTTTGTGGGTGCATAACATTGTATGATTGACACTTTCCTTCCTTTGGAGTTGAACCTGGCGGTCATTATCCTGGACGAAATCGCCTCCCATTGTATCAGGGCTTTCGTTGCCGTTGGTGACATCATGATAGCCACGCCCTCGGTGTGCGTGTGGTTATCTTCTGGGTGACCGGAGTAGATCACTGACTCACCTGTTGACAATTTGGTGAGTCCACTCCCATTCCATCTGCTCTCACATATTCCCAGCACTTGTATTCCGTATCTTTTCATCTCGTTGGCGATCTGGGCAGCTTTTCCAGTCTCGTACATAGTTCGGACGTTCCATGTTCCTACACAGACTTTTTCTTTTGGTGCAAAGAGGTTCATTTTGCTGAAGGTTCTGTAGCAACTTTGTTTACAGGGTGTGGTTGCTAGCCTCACGCCTGAGAAAAGAATGATTACATTAAGTAAAAGTTTAGAGAGAAGCAACTTTTTGGGTTGCTCCCCTCAAAATCAGAAAATAACGGACAAACAATGAGAACAACATCAACAAAGGAAACAGTTCACAGAAAAAAGGGCAAAAAGCGACGACAACTATAAAATAAGACAACATGCAATATAGTTCAGTACAGTTAACTAAAATGATATCTTAACCATAAACTCACTGACTTGGAGCAACTTGAACATATAAATCCAACAATATATACAATTATAGATGTGTTTATGTTTAAAAATTCCACAAATCCAAACAGTGAGTTATGTGTATTATCTGTCAATAAGATTGTATTTTTTGGATTCAGTGTTCGAAAGGTTAATAATTGTGATAATTTCCGCAAACACTTTGCATAAAATTTTAGAGTTATAAGAGATTTTATTTATGACCAAAATGTAGCGTAATAGTCGAAAAGCGCGCTCAGTGTTTACAATAATTAGTCAGTATCAAGGTGTCAATGAGGTAATAAATGACGAAGAAAATCAATACACACAATTAAACGGTAGAAACATTTCCAGCAAGTGGACTGCGTAGTGCATAATTTTTGAAAAATTATGATTAATAAGGGATAACCGTGTGCTGAAAATGATTACGTAACACATTTTGATTAGTGGATGGTGACTAGCAGTAGAATCCAGGACCCTCATTTCGTCCTATGTTGGCCTCGTCATCTGGTAACTGAAGAGGAATTTGTGAGAAAAGTTAATACAATAATTTGGAAAATTATAATTTCAAATGTTTAGGCGGTGGGGGAGAAGTAGCCCATTTTATGTATTTATATATTGCTGGCCAAGATAAGGAAAGTGACTGTAAAAATGTCTTCTGAAAACAGATGTTTGGTCTTTTTTTAAGTCAGATTCCTCATAATAAATAACTTAGATGTTGTATTAACGTCAACCTTATGCTCGCCTTCTACAAGGTGTGCTAATATACAACCACGAACCGATCTTGTTTGTTCCTTGTTTAATCATGCTGGATGATGTTAGTTAACATCAACCGACTCTACTCGCGAAGATAAATAATTTAGAAAAGAGCTCAGTAATACCACTGCATGCATGAACACTCATCACGCAATAAGCTGTTAGAAAACTGAAATTCTAGGAAAGAATATTGGTAGGCAGAGAGAGATTGATTACTGAATCCTTGTTCATTGAGTCTGCAAGGAACACGTGAAAAAAGATGCGATCACTTATCACTCATACCGGAAATATGGAAAATACTAATACCAATCAACTGAAGCAATATAAAACATAATGGAAGTATCTAAATTTGTGTGAGTAATGTCTTCATATCATTGTGAGCAGTAATGATGTGGACGAGGTGAGCAAGGAGAAAGTAAAATCTGACAACATCGATCTCGCGGTTGAATCAAAATCAAGAATGTGAAAATGAATTATTTGCGTGAGAATTTTCGCTAAACCTAGAAAGTTCTACTGAATGATAAGAAAGCCAAGAAAAAAATCCATTTCAACCAACTACATTTTAACATCAATATACAAACTGGTATTCAACACTGAGAAGACCACTTGTGCACAAACACGTATTCTGGTTAACACTCTTAGGTATGTTATTTTTCAGCGTAAGAAACCACACCGAATAGATTATGGGGAGGACTTTACATTTGACAAATCTCTGTTGTCTGTCACTACTAAAACAATCACAAAAAATATCTCAAATAAAAAGAATGATCATTTCTAGATGACGTTGTAATCCGATTTACACACTTTTACCAGCAATGTAAAACAGTGATACAGGAGTATAGAACTTAGGCACTTTGGTCAATTATAATTCTTTCGTAGAATCACTTCATTTGGTATAATTTATATGATAATTTCACAGTTTTAAGTAAGATAAAATTATAGAGTGTAGAAGTTTGCGACGTTTGCGCAGTATTTACGTGTACTATAAGTGAAACATATTTTAATGTAAAACAAATTTCTACTGACACATTTAACTAAACACCAGTCAGACGGAAATATGCAAGAAGAAGGATGAACATTTTATACATCCACAACATCTGAATGGCTTCACTTTTACTGCATTCGACTGCATGCTTTTGCAGTCAACATTTAACAACAAATATCAAAGATAAATTATCAAAATGCCGTGAGGCCTAATGCAATAGGCACATATCTGATCATTCATGCTAACGAAATCCACAATGTTTATAAAATGTAACCTAATCATCCAGTATTAATCACTGCAACAGCAATGCATGTAAACATAAGACTGACAATTCATGTAAAAGACTTCTGTTATTTAATTCTTAATACATGGTGTACTTCTTAAAAAAGTTGAGTACTAAACTCTATTCAGGTAGTAAGGGATCAAATCACAATGAGGCGGTGTGATGTCACATCTCGTAACATGCGCATGACGAAAATATGATTTTGAAAACCCAACTGATTCTGACTCCAGAAAACCGTTTCACTCACACAAACATCTTATCACAGTCTCCATGACCAAGAATTAACTGACTTTAGTACGCTGCCTCCGGTTGCTTGCATATGTTTCTGTAGACTAGTGAGTTCTGGCGCGAGGAGAAATTCCGTTGTGCTCATAAATTTTCACAAGGAAAGGTGAAATAAGCACTTAGCGAACAGTGATCAATAGGAAGAAATGAGCGCACGTCACAGCCTTTTCAAGAAACGTAAATAACTTTTATTCTATTCTTTTATAACTAATTCACTATGGGTTGGATAACAGATATAGAAAATCTTATTGTTGTATACACTAAGCCTTCTTCGGTTTTGTATTCATTTAATCAAGAAACAACCTTGAGAAATCATCAGCGTCATATTTGTGGCACAAAACGTTTTACATCTCTCTGATGACAGAGAAATATAAATCAAATTGTAACCGTTAAATTTTCTGCATCCTGAATACATGCCAGTGAGCAGGCGGACTGATTTCTTGTCACTGTACCAAAAAGATTTCGGTAATGCATTTCCGTATATATGATTATTATTGTTTCGTTTAATTCCTAGAGAAACACAGGTCTTCAGCTGCTCGTCTCCGTGGTGTTCGGTTCTATAGATTCCTAACAATTGCTTGAATACTGAATTTGGTTTTCTCATCAGGTTTGTGATACATGCTGAGCTTTTGGAGGCTTCATCAGTAGGTTATGGTATAAATTTTTGTCCAATTTTTCAGGAATTCTCTGACTATGAAATCAGCATTTAGAACTACCAGCTCCTTTGAAAGTGACATCTTAAAATTAATCCACTGTTCTGCAGTGAATTTTAAGCAGTTGACGATTCTATAAATTCATCGAGAAGTCATTCTTCCATGACATACGCTCTAAGTTGAGCTGCTGCTGAAAATCAGGAAGTGTTTTGCGAAAGCACACTAAACGTTGTAAAGTGAAATTTTCAACATCGATAATTTGCGGGCTTAGGGACAACAGTGGTGAAAATTGTCACTGTATTTGCGCCAAATGTGTCAACGTGTTTCTCAGGGACAACATGGTTTGCACAATTGCAACAGGAGGAGTGAAAGGGCTCTCTTCAGAATAACCATTAACGGATTTTCAATTACCGTTTGAAAGTGTCCGGAAGTTTGAAGCTGAGTGTACACCCAAAAATAAAAACAAAAGTTGTGAAGGCGTGCTAACACTACAGTATTTTGCGTAGATCTCACCTCGACAGCAAAATTGCAGTCTGGTTGGAATCTCTAAGTGGTCAGTGTAAATGTGACAAGAGCATATTTCATTGTGTCTTTATTTGACTGGAATGGAACTTTTGGAAAAATTGCTGGACTGCTTTAATTCTCCATAACTAACGTTTACTCATCTCATACTACATTTTCCTCTAATGTGTAACTGTATTGTTTATTGCTTATTAGTGACAGTATGACTTTATATCTTGTTTTCTATGTCGCTACGCCACTAGAAACTATAATCATTCTTTTATGTCGACCAATATCTCATTTAATATTCAAGTTTACCTTTTACCCGTAGTAATTATATTCCTATGATCACACTGTAAATGTTTTTTTATATTCCACTCTCTCGTAAACTTTCATTGACGACGTTTGACTGTTTCGACAGAACAATGATTCCCAAGAACAGTTTTTTCCACCTTTCTTCGGTGAGAATGCAGCAGTCGGCAGCGAACTAATGGCGAATTCAGTATCCCACAAGGAGACTGTAGCCAAATAATTTCAGAAATTTAAATGTCCATTTACAACAGTGTTAGTTTCGTTAAACTTCACCAATAACTTCGAGCTTCTGGCAGTACACTGAAGTCTGGTTCATGCCTGAAACTGGAATCACCAATCAGACATTTAGATTCATTAAATTTGTGACAATTCAGAGTAGACTGATGATTGATTTCAAGACAGAAAACTAATTTGTATAAGATAAAGGTAATGCGTGGGCAACTCCATGAGAGACCGTTAACTGCTCATTATGCCCTGAAAATTGAAGTGGTTATGTCAGTATCTGTAGTCAGTAAAGGCGGATTTCGTCTTGTAAAAGTTAGTCATGAAACCTAAGCAGTGATGTGCCCCATTTTCACTTTCAATGAAACGGTGGTGCAAAAACATTGGCAAAGCAAATTTGGTTGGGACAAACTTTTGTTGCAAATGCTGTCTTGTTTAGTTGTAATTTACACATGGCTGAAATTTGAAATTTTGTTTGGCTTCTCAGAACTTCGTGTTATTTTGAAATTTGAAATTCGATCAGGTTTATCAATAATATTCCACTCACGCAACATGTCTCAGTGTTTTTCACAATTAGGTCACTGATCGGTGCTTGTTATGTGTGTAAATAGAATGAAATGAAAATAACGTTCCTTGGTGTAACATGACCACCTAGCAACGCCTCATTTCTGGAAGTGATTGGTTACATGTATAACTAACTAAACTGTGGGAATAGGAGTGTCTTCTGAAAATAAATAGGGAATTAGTACTTAGATACAGGATGAATTTCTAGCTTTTGTTTGATACCTACTTCTATGTAGGTGCTAATAGGGTCACTTCCACGATTCATTCTAATTGATTTTTTCCGCTTTAACGTGAGAACGAGTCACTCAGAGTAGTAACTGATGGTCTTGATTATTACTGCAGGAAGATAGATGATACTTGCGACAGAGACTTCTACAAATAAGAGCTTGCGAATACTTCGAATAATACCCAGCCGCCTGCGATTCATTCCACTTTTGACAAATAAGAAACAACAGTTTACTCCTGGAAGACTTCACCTCTACTAAGAAGATGCACGGCTGTATGAGGAGAAACCCATTTTGTAAGAACATCCATTTTCATAGTTTTCTACAGTTTTAGTAAAATAGTAACTTACGTAAATTTCTCGGCTGTCTAACAAAACGTATATGTTCAAATGAATGCAATAACCAAGTAATGTGTAAAGTGAAGCGTACATTACATGAAAATTGATATCCAACAGCCTTTTTAAAATGACATGTTGGCACCTGACGATGAGGCTTTGATGGAGACCGGAGATAACAACACAGTGTCATCAGTCTATCCCAATCAAAAATATCATGTCTCCTGTTTAGTTTTAACTAAATGAGGTATTACACCATCGGGGAAATTTCATACGTGAATCAATGAGAGCTCATTTTTTAAACTGTTGTATTTAACATTGCTTCACAATAAATTAAATTGTTATGAATTTGATAATGTCGGCATGCAAAACTGTAGGAAATTCTTGGTTTAAACGTTTAAATTTACCAGACACAGGTGTACATTTACGTGTAGACATATTTCATTTCCGTTAATCGTGATAAAGAATCTCATTGGGCCAAAGAGAATTAAAACTGAGAGTATACTGTTTTAAATATGCTCACGTAACAGTTAAATTGAAGAAATTTGTATTTATTTACTTGAAAATGCAATGACATTGAAAACGAAAGCTGAGTGGAAAACAGAAATTCAGGCTTTTAAGTGAATTATAGGGAATATCTGTTATTCAATGAGGAGGTACGAAATACGTCTGTTAAATTAAGTTAAAATGTCATTTGAGCTAGTGAAAATTGTGTTGAATGTGTGAATGTGAAGGCTCCCATTCGACTACCTAGAAAGCATAACATAATGTTTTGTAAACACGGGGTAAATATGCTATAATGTATATCGTTGTGATAATGGCAACATAGAAAAGTGATATTGAGATTTCATTTACGAGATCATAAGTCACTTTTATTCATACTAGTCGACTATTTATGTTGATGTACAATAACCTAAATGATTCGCCTTTACACCTTTCTTCCCGCATTTTCTAGGTTTAGCAAAGCTGATAAGGCTTAATTCGCCCACTGACGTGTCTAAAACCTTCTCAGTTAGCAGATATAGTTGAATGTTTAACGTCCTATCGATTCCTGGAGGTGCATGTATGAAGCAGGTTAGAAGACGTCTTAATTCACTCTTGCTAATATGCATGCAGGGACATGTGGGCCAGCCTAATATCTGTACTGCATACATGAACGGGTTTCTGTTGCAGGATTTGAGGTAAGCAACGTGTAGTGGTGTCCATTCTATAATTATTTATGTAGAATGTGATTATTTGTTTTTAGAGCATGCATGTTGCCTGAGAATCGCATGATACATATTTTGACGTTGGCGGCCTTTCTGAAACTTGGTCCACCATAAATTCCATCTCTCCATTGTGTATATTTTCTTTCATTCGGTTTGTCATAATCGCTTGAGATATGAGGTTTGTTAATATTATCTACTCTTTTGTGTACTAATAACTACAGGAATGACCTGATTATGGGTGACAACGTGTTCGAATACATGAGATAACGCTTCTTCAGTCATCTTTTTGAGTCTCTACATGTAATATTCACCGTCTTACAATTGACTTTCCAGCAGATATCGTGAATTCCTTTAAGGAAACAACGCAGAAGTTTCATAATGACGTGGCTTGTGCTTCAGCTCAGAGACTATTGTATCACAGGAAATACCGTCAGCCAATAGTTTACTTGAAGATATTATACGAAGGGAGAATATCATGCATTGAACACCTCTGACTGTTCCGTACACTTTATAGATACTGTTCAGAATAATGATACTATCATTATTATTTCACCAAACAGGAAAATCCATTTAGAAATTGTGTTTTCCTTTAGCTGAAGTACCTCATTGTGGACCTTTTACCAACTCATTAATAATGTTGATGCTGAAGACATCACCTGATGCGGTGATGAAATTTCCACGATCAAATACCAAAGCTAAAAGAACATCAGACTGATTCCACTTTCACCACGTGATACACAGAAACCTTTTTATTTCAAAAATGAATTTCTTTATCTTTGCAAATAGGCCTTGAAGATAAATGATAACAAGTGTGAAACTCAATTGATTAAGGCAGACGTTAAACACACTAAGTTATTCACATCCTTTCAGAAATAATATGACAAACTTGAATGCCCTGTAATAAGCTGTAACACGTGTGAGTATTGTAGCTAACATCATTGAATTCATAATCAACTCACCATTTCAGGTAGTCTAGGGATTTTTACGTCAGGTTACGCGTGGAAATCAGGAAACTACTGCTAATTGGAATATATTTTGATATAAAGAATACTACACTGATTAGAAATTATATTCGTAGTAGTCTACAAATACTTTAGGGCACAGTGGCCAAATAAGTCATTGTTTATGCTTTATTAGCTGTCCAATAGTCATGTGATTCAAGCGGTATTTCGAGATCGCTCTCAGTTAACTCATTTGCGCTTGTGTGACATTGTCGTCAAGATAGCAGCTCACATCGATGAAAGGGTATATATATACAGTGTTTACAGAAAAATAATAACTAAGTCTCTGTCCTTAAAGTTCTGTCACGAACTCAAGCACAGATGATCCCTTGACATGATGTTCACCTTTTTACAATTTATGCACTTCAGTTAACTTTCCAAGTTGCAAGATAATGACACTGATTAATTTGATAGATGATATACTGAGCCGATTAAAAATCCAGGTTGAATTCTTGCAGTGGCAAATGGTTTGTGTACATTAATACTGCCAAATATTCTACTGAGAGTGTTGAATTCAAGTAATAAATTACTCCATTGGGTGTCAGTCATATTCGAATAATCGGGATAATAGGTGAGAAGGAGAATTTCTCTTCATGGTCCCTAATCGGTGACGGGGTATCCAGGTTGGCTGTTATCATTTCAGTGACCTTATTTTGTGTTTATTAGATTCGGCTACGAGCATTCTGATGGCGATCTTCGGAGTTGGCAGACAGAGGTCTAAATTCTTCCGTGTGTCTAACTTTTGCCTTATTTTGTAGCATTGGTACTGATAACATGACTTCTATTATAATGCTTACATCCAGCTTTCCCATTCTACATTTTGCTAATTTGCTATCAGTCATCATAATGTCACTACGAATAATCATCTGTGGAATTAACTTTTTTGATTTCATATTTAGCAGGATAGACTCTTCCGATGCTCATCAATTTTATTCACCTAAAAGGAGTTGAGAAGTTGTCCCTTCTTGGTCACTCTTTTTGTCAACGACAATATACTGAACACCTTGCCTAGGTTAGCTGAATCCATTGAAAGCAGCTTAACGACGTTTCGTGATTGAAAAGGAGCATCAACAGCATTGTTGTGGAGATATATATTTCACACACAGGTTTGAGTTATAACAAGGCTGAATAAAGCTGCGAAGTTAAGAAATGAACAAGCAGTCTGCTGATAATATAAGTGCAAGATGAATTTATTTCAGGAATGGAGTTAAGATAGCAGCACTTAAAGATGGCCATTCCATTTTAATGAATATCCTGACACCAGGTTTAGGTATCCTTTTAAAGATCAGTTGACCGTTAGTCATATAAATTGAAAAGACCAAAATATCCGGATATCCAGTAGAATGAAATAACTTTCTTTAGATGGCGTTATCTAAACTCTTTTCTTGAGTTCTCTTCATGTTGCACTCGAATAAGACTGACTATGCTTACTTATTTCCTAAAACAAAAGTGTTATTTGACTTCACATTCCTTCAAGGCTTCACATTTTACAAAACCAAAATTCTACTTTAATTATAAGATGTGTATATCCTGCTTCAAGTGATTTTAAACTACAATACGTCGAATTCTTAATAAGTTGGTGTTGATAGATCAAAGGAAAGACAATTTCCCACCAACATTCTATAGTTTGGAATCAATGGTTAAGTAAGCACTGAGAAGATAACACCTCGGATGAAATGATATCGAAAATCTCAGCCTCAAAGCTGATTATGTGACACCAGAATGTTTCGACATATCAACGGATTAGTCACAAAACCAGTGAGAGGGTGTATGTTCGTGCTGAGTTAGCGCAAGTTGTAATAGTAAAGAAAAGTGTGAAGAAAAGTGAGTGAAGATGAAGAAATTTCTCCTTCAGTGTGAGAAACCTCTTCAGCATGGCCCTACTCTAAGTTAACAACGCTGGTACAATACATGTTACTGGATCTTAAATGTTAACGATGCCTGTTCTAATGATAAAATACCGCACAGGTTGAGACGAACTGACACTGAATAACCCAGGAATAACTGTAGAATCATACATTTATAAACAATCGACAAAGAATAAACAAGGATATATGTGACGACCTTGTTAGTTCGTTTGATAAACTGCTCCGAATATCATTCCTGAGTGGTGTTGCATCAATGTGAGCATTAAAACGTCTAATATTCTTGAACATTATTAACATTCTGTTCAAAAATAGCTTCTTCATTTCCAGAAATAGCTTGTTGCAATAGTCCATAAACTACCTGAAATGGCAAGTTTATTATGAATGTATTACTGTTAGCTAAAGTGTTCACGTATTATTGTTGTAACACCCAATGAGACAGTAACACATTTCCACAGTCCTTTAACACTTCGGTAAAGATGTGAATAACTTAGTGTGCTTATAGGAAATTTCACTGAATTGTATTTCATGCTTCTAGTCACACGTTTATTAGGTATATGCACAAGGCTGAAGAAAGTCATTTTCGAAATAAGAGAGTTCCTGAGTACTTCAGAGTGCTGCAAATATTCCATAACTGTCATCCAGCAATAAAATGCACTCTAGAAATTACATGTGAGCCTGAAAACTCCTTTCAGGATGCGCAAAAGGCAAGATGAAATGACGAAATCTTGAGAAGGTCAGTTCATAGAAAACCCACTTGGAATGTTCAGCTAAAAAATTAAAACAGTTGGGTTTCTATTCAGCGGAATCAAAACCTGATTAAAAGACCTGCCACTAAGATCTGACGCATCTGAAGTACTGACATCGTGGAAGCCAAAATGGATCATCTAAGAGAAAATTTCATCCAAAATGGATACCCTGTAAGATTCATCGCTGGGAATATCAATCCAAAGGTTCAGAGAAATGAAACGGGTTTCAAAATGATACTTTACATGAACCTGGATTTTTAGCAAGACTTAGCTTGCAATATCCTCAAGAGAATAATTTCAGCGTTTTGCAAAGTGATATTCTTTGCAGCAACGCTACAAGTAGTCAACTCCAGTCGTTCTTTGATCTGCAAAAGCCTTAAGGACAAGACCTCACATCTGGCCACTTCCATATGCATATATCGCTTCACCGGTTGATGTGCAGTCCGCCAGGTATATTGATCGTTCAATGCGTATCCTATTCAAAAAGGTTCAAATACACTCTCCCGCATGGTTACAAAAAGCTAATAATGGCTATATAAGGAGTGTGATAATCGAAAATCTCATCAATTTTGGTCATTAAATCTCAGCGAATGCCATCTTCAAAGTTATCCACAAAGTGCAAGACAATCTACCGAAGGCAATAAGCTTTGGTCTTTTTTGTATTGCTGAATTTATTCGCCGCTAAAAAGAGACGGTTTATTGTTGTTGAAGTTTTGACATCTGATCATCCAAACGTTATCAACACACCAGATGATATCTCCAGCATCAAAGTTCTAATGGGTTGATGAAAACTCCACGATGAAATACTTGACCTGAAAGAATACACATTTTCAAAATTGATTTCCTCTTCAGTTTATATATATATATATATATATATATATATAAATCAATAAATTCCAAGGTTAAAAGTACGCTTTAAAGCCAAATAATCATTTGATACATAGGCAATCACAAAATAGACACCACGATATGTCTCATCCTAAGTGTTTTATTTACAAATTGGTGTACATATACTCGTGTGAGGCAGTAGGTTGGCCCGCATTTCCATTTGTGTATGATCAATAAACAAAGTAAATTAATTCATCTTCTACACTGCTTCATGCATGTATTCGCTCCAGGAAATGAATAGAACAATAAAATTGCATAGGAAACTGCTAACTGTGTAGGTGTTAGAAAAAAATCAGTGAGTGATTAACTGTAAAAACGGGGAAAATAAAATAATCACAGAGGAATCATTGAGGAAGTGATGATTTGTAGGGATTACAGACTTGATCACGGGTTGATATCAATTATACGGATCTGATTGGTTGATTCACGGGTTAGCATCAATTATAGAACCATCGGAAAACCTACAGGGACAACCATTTCATCGTAGTTGGGGATTCTTCAGAAATACGCACCTATTGACGTTTGAACACAGGACCTTCCAGGTTAAAAAGCGAGCTTGTTCAGCCACTTGGGATCATTTCAATGACCTTTGAATCCTGACTTATGTCAATTCGTGATATCTATAGTACAATGGCATAGGTGATTGTATCTATGGAGCACACTAATTTGTATTCTAGTGAGTAGTCGTACATAGTTCGGTCCATCAAGTTTGTTAGACAACAGGTACTCGTCCATGACATTAGCTGGAGGTCACGTCATAAATATATATACATATATATCGAATTAGCAGCAGCTGGGTTCCATGGTCCACTGAATCGGTTAACAGTAGCTTCATGGTCAACGTGCTCACCTTGTTACCAAAAGGTGGGTGAGGACTGATGAGAAGTCTTAAAGGAGGGCTTAACAGCTGCCCAGTACTCCCATGTTTCTTCACAAGAATCACTTAAGTTGTTAAACATCGAAATTAATGACTGATTAATAAAAGTAAAAGTGAATTTTCCTTGGCAGCCTATGAAATCCCGATATCCCCATTTTATATTGCCAAATGGAAGTGTCCGGAGAATGCAACAACATTTAACAAAATTTTCACGATCTGAAATGACACTTTAACTTTATTTGACATACCAATTTTATTCCTTCTCGCTAACTAACAACTGATCCCTCTAATTCACATTAAATTTTAACTTGTTGTTTTCCACTCAGTTTTTGTTTTCAATGTCATTGCATATTCAAGTAAATAAATACAAATTTCTATGAACTTCACCGTAACATGAGCCTATTCATGAAAATATGCTTTCAATGTTATTTGTATTTGTCCTATTGATGTTTTTAATCGGAAGAAACATAAACGAAATATGTCTACACGTAAATGTACACCTTCGTTTGTGTTGATTTAACCGTTTCAACTGAGAATTTCTAAAACGTTTTCGCATGCCATCATTATCAAATTCATTACAATTCAATTTTTTTATAAAGCAATGTTAAATACAACAATCTCAAAATGAGCTCTTATTGTTTTACGTTAAAAATATGCCGGTGGTGTAATGTAACAACAGAGGACAAGGGCAAGGCAAAAGATCGTTTTATTACGAATTTATATATATTTCACATACATTATTAGAGCTTATGCAAGTAGATAAGCGCAGTCTTCTGATTGGTTGTTTATTAGGAGTTAAGCAGAAAATCGCAGGCTTCTGATTGGTTATTTCGAAATTCCTCGAAAAATAGAGTTTTCTATCTGCGAATCATATTTTGCCACGTTAAGTCTGCTGTGATTGGTTGCTGAATCAGCCTTGTATATATTTTCTCACGGCCTGCTCTCACCACAGTAATACCTCATTTGTTGTTGTTCTAATCTCCAGTTTCCATCGGAGCCTTATCATCAAGTGTCAACATGTGATTTTCAAAGAGCTGTAGGATCTCAATTTTCATGTAATGTACGCTTCAATTCACAAGTTTCTTGGTTTTCCTATACGTCTGAACATGTACATTTCATTCCACAGCCGAGCCATTTAAGAAAACTGCTTTTCTACTGAAACTGAAAGAAACCATGAAAATGAATCTATCCACCATTTCAAGTGTTCTTTCTAAATAAGCGCCTCTTCATACAGCCATGCATCTTCCTAGTGAGGATGACGTCTTATCGATGAGTATATTGCTTGGAAATGAAATGCAGGCAGGTGGGTGTTGCTGATAGATAGTAGTCACAGTCTTTAATTTGTAGAAGTCACAATTATTATCTATATTTTTACAGTAATATTCCAGACCATCATTTGCTTCTCTGAGTGGATCATTCTTAAATTTGAGGAGAAAATTTCAGTTA
The DNA here is from genome assembly GCA_944472135.2 of Trichobilharzia regenti. Lineage (NCBI taxonomy): Eukaryota > Metazoa > Platyhelminthes > Trematoda > Strigeidida > Schistosomatidae > Trichobilharzia > Trichobilharzia regenti. The sequence continues at coordinate 114,444,428 of OX235264.1, read as the reverse complement.
GAATGAATTGTAGAAGCGCCTTTAGTAGCACGTACATGGAAGTAGGTATCAAACAGAAGCTGGACATTCACCGTGCAGTAATTCCTCAACTATTTTCAGAAAACATTCCGATTCCCAGAGTTGGATTAGTTATATATGTATCCAATCACTTCCAGAAATGAGACGTTGTTAGGTGATTATGTTACATCCAGTGACACTACTTTCATTTCAGTTTATTTACATGCACAACGAACACCAATCAGCAGCCCAATTGGGAAAAACGCTGTGACTCGTTGCATGAGTGCAATATATATATTTAGTCGTTATTGCCTAAAGAAATGAGCATGAAATGCTGTAGTTGAATACCGGTTTGTTCCACATATTTTCATTTACTGTTTATAGCTTCATCATGAGGTGTTATCGATTGAAGTATCATACGAAAACTAACGTGGTATACTGTACTGCTGTTTTGTCAACCTAGTTCATCGGTAGCCTTATACCATAAAGGTCGCAGAAAATCGATGCATTGGGACACAATTCAGTGGTAGGCACAGAAATTTCAATATTAGACGATTATATTGGCCACTGGAAGCGGTATGTGATGAATGACGGAATTAGGAATCTATTTACTGACCACTGTTACTAATTCCAGGGGCTTAATGATCCACGAACTCGATATGTATCCAGATGGTCACTGGTCCAAAAACCCAGGTGGGTGCATACTGATGAAGAATCAAACTAGGTCGACGAAACAACAGCAATTCCTCTTGGTGTTCCAATATTTCTGCGACCAATGTCAGCTCATGTTTAATACTGTAACGAATCAAATCCCTGCAAAATGCACTTCCATACACTGAATTCAACATAATCACTGCTCGAAAAGATTATTTCAGTTCCTTAGAAAGCCTATGAAATACAGTCGCTAACAATTTCTGTGAATTCCCGTGGATTACGTGGATTTGAAAATGTCGACACGGATGAGATAAGCAACTTCATTATGTACACTTATGCTGCTTATCTAATTGTATACGGTTATCATATCCCACAACGTCCACTTGATTTTCTTTATATTTACCAAATGACAAACCTGACAACGTAAACATATCCCATGCTGATGAGCGATGATGGAGTTTTCATATATCAGCTTTTGGTAATTCCGATTGAATATTACTTTGATAAAGTTATCCACAGCAAAACACCACATGCCCTAATCTTTAAAACGTTTTAAGAGTGAACTTGGTTTGGGCATATATAACCAATTAAGGCATCTTAATCAAGCACCAAATATACAGTAAACGTCTTTTTTTTTTCAAAATCCCCATTCGAATTTCGGAAACAATTCGAAGATAAGTATTTCTTTCATCAAACACAAGTGATCCTCAGTTGATGTAAGATGTTATTTACTTCCCAAAAACAGTAATTTTTTCAATATTTTTCACTAGTTTATATGCCACAGCCACATGAACTGATGAAAAAACAGTCGAGTTAAATGTCAAATGAACCCTTGGTGAGTTCGACTTTCTGTTGCTAAGTAATTTGTATTTAATTTCAAAACATTTCTCGATATCGAAAATTTAATTCATTAAGCATTTATTGTAGGTTTACGGTACAACTAATAGATGAAAAATAATTCACAGATTAGTTAAATGTCTTTGAAGCAGCATAGCCAAGGTTGCCTTTTAAGCTCTTCTCACGTCAATCGTAGACTACCATGAAAAACAATAAAAATAAGGACAACTGAGGAAGTGACGACAAGAAACCTTTTGGAAAATGCACAAATATTCGCAGTGTTTTCCATTATAAAAACTCATCTTCACAAAACTGCCAAAATAAATATCATTCAGGCAGATTTGTGTTTTGTCGCTTGAAATATCATTGTTTAACAAACAGGTATTGTAAACAGTGAGATGCTTTACTGCTGTCCAGTATATACTATATATTACAGACATTCAAATGAAGGTGTTAGCTATTTACAAGTAATACTATCCATTGAATATAACGTTCCTTTTGTCATGTTGATCATGTCCCCCGTAGGTTTCAAGATTACTCGCCGAAGACATTCGCTAGGGGTCGCGCTATGTCGTGAATTGGAAGAAGTTGGAATTCATTGGCTCAATGGTATACGAGCTCGCCTTGTAACCTGAAGGTCTTGGGTTCGAATCCCGGTGGGTGTATACTGATGAAGAGTCCCAAACTAGTACTAAACAGCTGTCCAGTACTCCCAGGTTTTTCAATGGTTCTCTAACCATTGTCAGCTCATGATGAAATCTTGTGAACCAATCAAATCTCTACAACCCAACACTTGAATTTCAAGATTCCATATTGAAAAATGAAATGAGTTCCTGTGAATAAGGCTAATAAGACAAAGGAGGTCCGTTTTTTTGATTCCATTTGAATACCACGAACAGAAGCAACCATACTTCCGTTCAATACTGCCAACCGCACATCATCTGCATCAAGTATTCACCCAGGTGCATTATGTTTCATACTCAGGTACATCTCTTTTTTATTAGACGTCGCCAGCAACTATTCAAATCTATCTGCTTATATTCACAAAAATTGATCAGTGAATCCGTTTCATATTTTACGGTTTGACGTCAAACTTTTGAGGTCGATTGAATATATGATTATTTTATTTTCAGGAAAGGCGTATTTGCAGAAAAGTTTTAAAAAATCGACAAAATCCATGTGATAGGATTTTTTCACTAGATTTAAATATGAGTGTGACTTCAGGCGATAAAGCGCATACATTTTTAAGCCCCACCATGTTAACATTCAATATTTGTCTTAAACAAAAGGAACCCAGCTAAACTGCTCTATGAAATGGATGACGCCCTTATACCCTAAAATGAAGATATTTTGCGACAGTATATTGACGCTGAGTTTTAATTGTTAGATGTGCCCCTTCTAGAAATCGCCTCGTTTATTCAGAAGCATACTTTTGAGGATCGACTAAGACGGAATTGAAATTGTGAAACGAAATAACAAGTAAATCAATTTTCTGTGCCCGTAATTGGTACTGCGAAATTCAGTCTGTACTGGCTCTGTGGCTACTGGACTCTTTTCATTGGGAAGAACATACATTTAATCATAATACAGGTAATCACTTCAAATCGCTCAAAGTAGTATTCGCAATTCGTCGAATTTCCAATAATGAAGATAGTGTCCTGACGGCATGTCAGCTTTATCAGATCTCTAATTCCGTCCGTTACAAATGACGAAGTAAGGTTTTCGCCAAGAAGATTTTTCGGTTTCCATCGAAACGTTTAGAAACTCAAAATTGATGTCAACGAAGATATCAGCGTGATTCCTTGAAAGTATTGGTATCCACAAATGCACCAGTAAAAACAAAAAGGCATTGTTGAGTAGCACATCGTTGAATCACCAGGTACCCTTTGAAATGTTCCTGAAGTCATTCCACATTAGTTTATTTATTAGATATGTCACACAGTGAAACAGTATTATTTACAGGATGACGTTTCGAACCCAACTTATTGTTCATAATCATATCAAGTGTAATCACTCGACTTTGAAACCTGATTTTTATAGTTTTCTTTGTCTTCTCCTATTTGTCGTAGGGGTAGTATAATTTTCCAGCTATCAGGGACAGGTGATGAGTCATTTCTATTACATGTATTTGCTATCGAATTTTTCATTTATACGGACTTATTATTAGTGATATTATCTGTTTTCTCAATACATGCCTCCACCTGTTTCATTTAACATATTTGTTATCTCACTATGAACCTCTCATTCCAGTCTTACTATCTCCTGTTTAACTCAGACCACTTTGTACTAGCCACTCCCCCACCTGATACCTTTTATAACTCTGAATTGATTTGTCAATTTTCCTACCCCACTCTCTACAATTCTATTATGATTAATCACCATCATTATCTCCTGTTTTACAATATTTTCTAATCGATTTCAGCCTAGCACGTTTGTCATACAAATATGATTATTTTGACACCCAATAACTAATCTGTTATTCTACGTTAAAAATGTATCCGCCGCATAACTGACCTTCATTGTAACGACCAAAATTATTATTATATGTTTAAATTTAAGGACCTCAAGGGAAATTATTGCAAAGAATGTCCTTCGTTCAGGTTGACAATGTCAAATCCTCAATACACACTATAGAAACTAAAAATCCTAGATACTCTGTCAGATTGTGAGAGCGTTTCAGAAGTTAGTTTGCTCCCTTGGAAACAATTAGGGTCTGTTATCTGTACGATAGTTTGTTACTGCCTAGTGCAGTCACCCACTTTACTGCACATATTGAAATTCTTTCCCCATATCTGGAACCACCAGAAGCGAAAATAGATGACAGCGTTGTGAAGTCTACTCATCCATTACTATTCGAACAATTATATTAAACTTAATTTATCAAACGAAATGATACAAAACTATTGTACTCTGAGGCATTTCAATTCACATGATAATCGAAAAACGAAATTTTGCCTTGCGACTGTCCAGTGTCCTGCTGTCTGAGAAATTCAATTCCATGGATTCCTACCAGCTGACTGAGTATGGTTTTGGTCTCTTCTTTAGTTGAATGACAAGCATTGAGCTGGCGGTGGTACTACCAGCAGGTCATGCTATATATGTATATTCGTTTTATTTCCCAAGAGATTCTCTGACGTATATCAATGCTACAAACTCTCCATTTGAAACTCACAGTGTCATCAATGTTGGTGGGGAGTGAATACACATTTTTGGGTGAAAGTCGTGTGTCCTTGCAACGCAAATACTTTCAAATGTGGGGCGAGATGAAAAGGAACCACTGAAAAGCTAAGAAAATATAGACTCGTTGTCGAATTCAAATTTTCAACTCAGAATGAAAATGAACAACAGAATCTATTGAGTTTTAACATCGAAAGTGAAAACGGCTGAGGGTAGCTTTGAGCAACCACTCCAATTTTTATCGAACGACTTGAAACCCAAAGCCAGCGTTCGAATAGAAAAAATGACTGATTATTTCATTGCATCTATTAAACTTCATCCATGTAGGTTTCGATTTTTTAAGAATGACTTCATTCTCAATAAATCCTCTGAAAATACAAAATGAATGTATATAGATATTCACTACACAAAATTCCATTCTCTCAACAATTATCATTTACAAGTATTGGTTTTGTAGGGATTTTGTTTGATTGCATCGGGGATTTCACCATAAGCTGACATTAGTTAGAGAACCACTGGAAAACCTGGGATTACTAGACAGCTGTTTCATCCTAATTTGGGATTCTTCAGCGGTACGCACCCGCCAGGGTTCGACCGAAGAACCTTCTGGTTACAAGGCGAGCTCGTAGACCATTGAGCCACTGGGATCCGATCTAGTGGTCCTTGATTCTCAATTTCTGCGAATTCACAACACAGCGCGACCACTTCGCAATGTCTTCTTCGATGAGTTATTGCCTCATCTTCAACCTGCTGCACCCTGTTGGTCACGGCTTCTCACTAGAGCCCCAGGTTAACAGCCTGAAAAGGGCCAGTCACTAGTGAGCACAGATTAATTTTCAAGTATTGGTTTTGTAGGGATTTTGTTTGATTGCATGGGGAACTTCACCATGAGCTGACATCAGTTAGGAAACCGTTGCAAAACCTGGGAGAACTGGAAAGCTGTTTCTTCCTAGTTTGGGACTCTTCATTTATCTGGTCAGCGTGATTGATGCACTTCATGAAGTAGCACTGCTCACAAGCATAGTCATTCCCGAGAAATACTCTGTATATCTGTAGAATAAGGATCACATTTGCATATGAAACAAATTAAATCGGAAAAGCAGACAGTCGTGTGAATGTACTTTGATTTTAGTTAGCATTCAGCAATACACAGGTGAATTCCCTACAGACGTGGTTCTTTCCGTCACTTCAGATGAAAAAAAAGAACCGACTTTGTATCACATTTTCTTATTCTGCAAATCGAGGTAGCGTTTTTAGTTTTCGAGTAAATCTTTGTATTGGTTACCACTACACTCTATCCGTGTTTGCATAAGTTAACTATTTTCTGTACCGTCGTGAAGAATGTTTCAGTATTCATCTCAATTGTCGTGAATCTGTAGGACTTCAAATCTCAATTCCCAAAACTCCTCCAGTCCGAATAGCCTACTTCGCTTTTTTTATCATCATTACAACTATTACTTACCATCTGTGTTGGGGAATAAAAAGAATTCTACGGAGCAACCCCTTGTCACGACTCTCTTCTCCCTAAATTGAAAACTGCTGTGAACACTAAATCGGTGTCCTATTCATGTAGTATTTTTATATACCTGTGATCCAGAGAAGTTATTACTGAAATGATGAATACTCCGATGGGGGTAAAATTCACGTTACACTGACTATGATCCATGTTGTTTCTGTTTAAACATGTCCAGTTTAAGACAGACAGTTTTTTGTGATTTTAGCTAACTGAAGACAACTGAAAGGCATCCCATCACCAAGTTCCTCATGTCAGTCATCATATCGAGTGTATCTACAAGCTTCATTGAACCCAACAGTATGAAGTCTGAATGCGTTATCCAATAGAGAAACTAGGCCACGACAGCTACCAACTGTTGAGGAAAGTCCATCAAGCACATGGTCAATTCTTTGGTTAGTTACCATCCACGAAACGTCTTCTTGCAATATTTAGTTGATGTGAATTAATCGATATGCCGGTATGAAATACATTTTTTAACGTATGTTTCTGAATATCTTCACTTTTCTCCAATCCGTTAAAATCTAATTACAGCTGAATTGTTGTTCATTAAACAAACATTATCAAACAGATTCAGTCAAATTCTGATTGGTTAGTTGAAGTAACCAATGAAAGAAATAGTGTCATGTGTTAGTGGTATAAATAGTCTTGCAAAATATTTTTCAGTCTCAAGTGAGTTAGTGGCTTTTCAGCATACATGGTGTATAAGTTGGAATTAACGTTTCAGATGGTTTCACATTCTCGTTTTCGATTCACATCATATTTGTGCGTATGTTGCAGAGATTGTGTCCTGAAATTGTCCTTGATTGGCCCTAGCATCGAGACCAGCCCGTTTGTAAGTCAAATGCCTAGTGTCGTGTAGATAAGAACCACAAGTTAGCACATATTAGGCCAACTCTGCATTCGTGTGAAATTGTAAGATCGCATAGATGAAGTCAGTTAATGAATTCTGTGGTTATTATCTTTGTCATTTCGTAGCCCCGTTTATTCATTGTTAGATTTTTTTTGATAAGTCTGCTAGGCGAGGAATGTTGATATTACACGGAAGTGATGAGAGTCCGTTCAATAAAGACTGATGAATTTGTTAAGAAGTGCTTCGCTAGAAATGTTAGTCAAGTGAGCCATCACTGAATATTCCCTCTTCATTGACTGATTCCACTAATTAAGATGTTGTCTAGACAAAAATGATTACGAGTTGGGAAGTTCGTGCCTATCCAATGGAGATATGAGACAGCATATAGATCCGCTGTCTGCTGAATTAGATTTTTGAGTTCACAGCCTGCAATAGCCTGATCAACTGTTGACGTTAAATCTCTAAAATTCGGTCCTTAAGTGGTGAGATTCGCAACTGAGTTCGTAGTAGTGACCCAATGGAATAACTGCACACATATATTTTGTGAGCGACAATTGAAATCTGTTTCCTTAGTTGTCGTCTTTAGACTTTTATTTAACTTCGTAATGAAATCATCTATTCCCTTTCGAGTGACAAAAGTGGCATGCATCTCCAGTGGTATTCATTCATCGCTAGATAACCCGTGTAGAATTCCGTCCGCCATGCAAGACACTCTCCGAGTGTTTATGGACATGGGTAGCAAGATGTTTAACTCCATTCGATACTTGATATTGCATATTAATCACATCATACAGACATCCAAGTGGCTGGTGGAGGCATATTGACTAGTGAAGCAAAAGCTATTGAGGTACAATTTGTCAGTTTTCTTCATTCAGTCAAGAACGTCAGCCTACGAAATATATAAGGAGTGAACTTCCGGTCTCACCCTTTTCATCCATATGAGCTGTACCTTGCGTTTTCACTAACTGCGTGTCGAATATTCAAGTCTCATCCTCTGCAAATGATGCCTTTTCTGGTTACTATTATCATCGTTCCGTTGGGTTTCAATTGTTGATGAAATTGTGAAGTGGATTGCCTGAAATGCTATTCGTTACTCACTGGCCCAGATTCAGACCCAGAAACAGGCATCGACTTAGAGACGGGGGATTGATTTTTGGAAACTGACAGTGGAGACGCGACTTTAATTAAACAAGGACGAGTCGCAATCTGAGGAGATAACCACAAAACCGACGAGGAACAATTACACTGACGACCGATCTGTATTAACTGAATAAATTTCAAGGAGCTCAGTAATTTCAACCTAAAAGCGTATCCAGTTTCATCAACATGTAGGCACAGTTGAAGCCATTTCTCAGTTATCCAATGAGTCAAGAGAATTATTTTGCCATGAATTACTCATTCAGCGCTGAAATCCATCATTCAGTGACTAAATCCACTTAGAAGCACAAATATCATGGGATTTTAGGACGAAAGGAGTTTTTGAATATGCATTTATTCGAAAAGATCTAATCTACAGAAAGAGAAAGAAGAATACTGAGCACTCAGAAAATGAGGCATGTACGTTCTTACAAACATTTGAATGAGCACAGTTGAAGCAACTGTTCAGTGATGCATTGAGTGAGGAGTGTTATTTTGCCATTTTCTTTGCAAATTCAATCGAGTGTTGCACTTATCATTCTTTTTTAATCTATGAACTGAATTAGGTCTCCTGGTATTTTCTTTTCGTATGGAGGCATATGCCACTTTTTACAGTCTCTGTAGAAAAAGGGAGGAAAATAAAGATAAGAATGAAATCAGCAATACACATAACAATCAGTTTTGATAGATCTAATGTTCAATATTGGATTATATATTCAATAGAGTTACATTTCTACAATCAGAATCATTGGTGTAGTTAGCTGTAGATTAGGCATCAATAGTAGTGGTGTTTATCGTGCACAGAAGTGAATATCTATCAGAGAGAGGAGAACATGTCACCAAGCGAATATACACAATGGAAAGAAGATGAATTGGATTCATGCAGTGGAGACTGCAGATTGAAGCGAGTGCCACGTTTTCATCGATTGGTGCATGAGCGTGAGTGTTGAAAGAGGTGATGAAAACCTATGAAGAATCATGGAGCGAGTTGAAGGGGATTTCGCGATTCAGTTACTAAATAAAATCTTTCGCATACTCGTACGTCTCTTCACGCGAATGCCATGCTGAATATCGTATGATTAATCGCCAAAGAGGTGGAGGAAAGGAAACACTGAGCTGGATTCTTCTCATGACTTCCTAATCGACCGCCACCTGCAATGCGCGCAAGAATATCAACAGCTGAAGCAGAACTATCGGTGAACATCCAGCCTCAGGTGAGAACAGAAATATGGAAAGCAAAAATAATGCAAAACTGTGGAAGAGCATCAGGGCCAAACGGAATCCCAACAAAAGCATTTAAATGGACCTAGAGACATAAGCGGACCTGATAACCTCAATACGATAATACGTTAGAAAATAAGGCAAGTTCCCTGTGACTTAGAAGAAAGGATATTTATTCAAACTACCGGAAAACGGAGACTTAGGACAATACAAGAACTGGCGTAGCAGTATGCTTCTGTTCATCCCTAGCAAAATACCAAGCCGCATCATTCTGCAGAGAATCAAACGCGCTCTGGATGAAAAACGTCGACGAAACATTCAGGTTTTTAGGATTAAGTGATCATGCATTGATCAAAGCACAACACTTCGCGTCATCAGTGAATACAGCTTGATCTATCAGTCAGGTCTCTATCTCAACTTCATCGTTATTAAAAAGGCATTTGACAGCATCGATCAAGAGTTGATTCAGAAACAACTTTGTTACTACCATGGAGTGCCGTCAGAAATTGAACACCTCATCCAACAGTTGTGCGACAGCGCTGCATGCCAAGTAATCCATAACAAGAAGCTCATAGAATCCCTCAAAGAAGTAAAAACAGGAGAAAGACAAGCTGGTCGCCTAATATCTTCAATGATTTTCTTGATTGCAGTAGACTGGATAAAGTAACAGAAAGCATGCAGTGATGAAACAGCCATTTAATGTGCCAACACGAAACCCTGGAGGATTCGGACGTCGTCGGTGATATATGTCTGATTTACGACATATGAGAAGATATGTGAGTGAAAAGCAAAATTTTGACAGGCCAGAAATTATAGGCGTTCAGGTGAGCATAGAGAAAACAGAGGTGTTGACGTTCCTAGTCCAAGGTAACAGCAATAACAACAGACAATAAGAAGCACAAAGGCGAGAAATCAGCAAGAACCAACCTCATTCACCTATCAACCAGTGAAGTGTCGCTTCAAGTACAAGCAGAACTGATGAGGATATCCAATTGAGGATCAGGAAAGCAAGGCAAGCTTTCAATTCTCAGACGTTTGTGTGGAGGTCAACGGCACTCAGCATAAAAAATCAGATCCAAATTTGAAGTCTCAGAGACTTCATTCATCACTCGGAACACTTCAAACAATAAACAAAACCTTCATCAGTAACATAATTCGCTCAGTTCTCGAGATCGAATAATCAGAAGAGATCAGCAACCACGATCTCTCGCAGCAAACCAATCAGGAACCGATTATGCAACAAATATGCAGGAAGTCGAGGAGGTGGATTGGCTACACTCTTAGAAAACCAACAAGTCACATAACAAACCAAGCAACTGCTCGAGTGGAACTCAAAAGAAGGGTGGCGATTCGGTCGTCAGTGCGAGGGTGGCAGGGCGTAGGTCATGTGTAGAGGCAATGAGAGCATGTGGGCAGACGTGGTGTCAGGTGGAAAATTTAGTAGAGAAGCGAACGAAATAAAGACGTGCGGCTGAAGCCTTATTTTTCTCCAGGAAACAATAATAATGATAAAATTAATAAGGTTTAATGCCCACACCAGCATAATTTATCTTTTCACTTTCACACTCGTATATAATAAAGTAGACAGTTGTGTATAGTAAAGAGGATGTTCGATACCAGATGAAATACGTTCACTCCAAAGTTAAGCGATGTCCACGGAAGAATAAGTTAGTCGAACAATGAAGAAGAATGAGCAGAATACATGAATTGATAAATTAGTCAGACGAAATATTTCCCTAGAAATCGACAAGAAGTGAGACGACTTACAGAGATTCAAATAGACGGTAGCGGATACAAGAGGTGTTCAGTTTTCTCACTTCCACAGTGCTGTCAAGAATAAAACAATCAATCTGGTCGAGTCTTGCTCACTGAAATCAGCAAACTCGGTGACATTTAGATGTAATTGGTTGCGGACATTTTCGAGTGAGACTATTTGCTAACTTCAGATAAGATTCAATTCCTGTGAGTAGGATGCAGTGTAGAAGGCACTGAGAAAGAGGTTGCTTGTTCATCGGCAAAATGAGTAAAATAAGCCTCGGGAGAATATGAAAGATGATGCAAAGCCAAGATAGAAATTGAGAATGAACAAAGTTTCGAAACATATCAGTTTCCAATAGCAACTTATTCCGACGCTGTTGATGAAAAGTATTATTTTGTACTCCACCGAATACACTGAGGTCTGCAGAATCGATTGATTACACAAACACACATCTAAATTCATTCTCCCTCTCCTGACCTGGTTGTTGGTATTGTTATTAACACCTTTATTTGTTCATTTGCACTCTACACTCAAGTCAACAACGATTCAAAGAAGACTCAGTTTTCTATAGAATAGAAGGCCTTCTCGTAAACATACCTCGCATTCTTGAGAATTATGTGAGCATATTTATGTTGTCATTATGAATTATGTCACTTATGAAAGAAGACTCACAAGGAACCGTGACGAGTTACTCCAGTTACGCCAACCTCTACACTTGATAGTCCACCCAAGTCAACTTCCCATGTACAGTCCAAAGTTTTAACTGTCAGTGTTCCATTAGGATGCAAAGAAAACGTGACCGGCGGAAAATGAATAGTCTTTACTCCTTAAAATAAAAAAAACGAAGACACATTTTCATGATTTACTGGAAATCTTGGAAATCTCTACAAGTAGACCTACCTCTTGAACCAAGTGAAATAATAATGATGGTGGGAATTCGAAAGTCGTAGAATCATATCGCGCAGAAATACAGAATTGTTTCCTACCCTCAATAATGGCCCATTTTGCGTCAGAAGACGTCTGTTAGTCCATGGCCATTCCGCGAATATTGAAACATCTTGCAAAGTAAACGATATCACTGGAAAATATATCTCTTATCTGTAACTGTACAGTATTAAGGACAGATTGAATAGTGAGGAGGCATCCTGAATATAGATCAATGATTTGTTTTGGAGTGGATCTAAGCAAGGAACATTCAGCTAGATGACACCTACGGTATGCTAGTTGTCTAGTCAGTGACCGAGACAACATCTAATAAATCATCAATGCTAACAAATATTTTAGTTTGACTATTGTTCGATATCAGTTAGAATAGAAAAGAAAACAAGCAGGGAGTATTGAACAGCCCGTTGTCTCATAGTAGTTTTCGGCCGGTCATCAGCGAGCACACATAGTGGGGATTGAGCCAGGCCACACTGTCTGAATGTTATATGAGCTGGCTTGCTAAGTAACCAAAACGTCCTGATTTCGAAACGCTGTAGTGAGAGAGAACTGCTGATTACTTTCAAACTAGGCTGACGAAACAAACTCATAGCGAGTCTCCGTGTTTTCATCAGCTTTCCAGATTCGTGTCAATACGTGGTGTCACTTGAGAGTGGTCCACACCTAGTATTCCGCAATCAATTAATGCGTTTGCACAGCTTGTGAGAATGAAATTGTCTTTGCTTATTTTTGCTTTCTATCATTTTAATATCCTGTTGATGAGCATTTTCTGGTTCATACTGGAAATATCCTGGTCAACAGATTACTAAGGAAATAAAAGAGTCTCACTTTATCATGCTCCACGTGCAGGATATGTCATATTCGAAGAATCAGTGTGCAGGAACTTGCAGGAATTCAGTGAATTCGCCTTTTCAATATTTCGGAACTTTCGTGCAGTCAAATGAAAAAAATATGTGAGGTCTTTATCGATTGACTGACGTAGATTGTCCTGAGTTCAAAAATTTGACTAATAGTTGTATGGTCGGTCAATATGCTCGACAACACATTGAGACAAATACAAGTAATGGATGAAAGTTTGAGAGTAGGTTGCTTAGTTTGTCCATTATATGTGAATTGACAAATATAAATATATCTGAACGTCAAATGTGTACTGCTGAATTTAAAAAAGTAAACCAGCTGGTTGATCGTGATGCAAAATATATTATCGCCGACATTGCCTGATAAGATATACGAGCTTGCACAAGACAGTATGCTAGACATTGAAATAAAGCCATTCGTTACTGTCACGTTGAATACTTGCTCACCGCAACCACTGCTATGATTAGTATTGTTCTCTTGCGTTCCACGTCGAAGATATGCCTTTAACAGAACAACTAAGAATTGTTCCATTTGGTGTTGTTCTCCTCGCCATGGCAACCCCTGACACATGCACATATTGATTAGATGGTATTAGATGATTGGGGGCATGACATAAGTTACTTCAAGGTTGCAGATACGCCCTGCTGACGAGTAGCAACTAGCACGAAACCTAGGTCGAAGGCTTCCTGCAATTGCCTCTATCCATCTAATACCATCTGATCAATGTGCACCGTGACGGCGAGCTACTTAGAATGGTGGCTACATTTAAACCTGACCGATAAAATTCAGTCTGTACCAATGAGAGGACTAGACGCATCACATTAGTTACTAGTGTCCAATCAAAACATGCACATATTGTCATTTCATGTATGCTGACCTCAGCGCGTGTCCATTTCCTTCTGCATATGGTTTAACAATTGGTTCTTCGTTGGCTTGTTCCAACAATTTCATCTTCCAAATCATTTCAAGAGCACCATCATATCTTCAGTAAATGGACATAAAATGCAGTTGTTGAGAAACGGCTGCAGCTGGTTGTTCGAAGTATTTGTCGTGATGTGTTCGCCAATTTCTTGACTCATATAGAAGATGTCTCTGTCTAAACACCGGTGTTCGAAATCCAAACACTGTTATTTGTGCTGAAGTGATGCATTGTCAACCTCCACACTGATTTCATAGTGAGAACGATCAGCGATGAAATCACGATTCTGCTACTGACATCCTCATGAATCACAGCTGCCTGTAGTTGAACGGATGCTGCCTAGCCATCACGACGAGCAATGGCATTCGTGAAAGCTGGCGGGTATCCTCATCTAACTACTGTCTTCACACAGAAGGCAAGCTTCTCTAGATTCTCGATTGTTAATCACGTGACATGTGGCTTCCCATGTAACTATTGATTGTGTTAACCATCATGCTGAATAAAGAGAAACATTCTAACATCGTTGGGAAATCGAATATTAATCTTCAAATGATATCATTTGGGGAAACGCCAGTGCTAGCCTCACTGCATCTCATCATCGGTGAGTATATGTTCGCATAGTGGTCACCTATTCTCACCAGAATCGCAGGTAACGTATCCTGCAATCAGTCAGTCAATAATTAGTGAGGAGTATCATTATTTACAGAGGCGATTTATTGGGAAGCGGGATAACCGGTGAATACATTATTAGTTCAGTCATTTACACACAGAATAAATTTGAATTACCTGAGTCATCAAGTGTGAAGTCAAATGGCTGTTTTTCTGATTCGCTCACTTCACTATTGACAATGAACAGACCAATGAGTAGGATAATGTTAAATTTTGTCCTATGGGAGACCATTTCACTAAAATGAAATAATCAGTGGGAAAAAGAATGACATTCCATTTGATGCTATGTGAAATGCATGACAGTGAGTGCCTTTTCCAGTTGGTTTGTATTCCGAGTGAGACAAACAGATTCGAAAGTACATCTCACAATTTGCTCTTCTCTAGTGTCCGCTGTGGTATAGCCAGATGACTGCATGCTATCTCTCATCTTCTTCAGTCCGCACGATGGCATTAATTGCATCGTCAGACCCAAGCACAACTCAAGCGATGGCCTGACGTGCAAGAGGCATGAATAGCATTCTTCATTATAGTATGCTGAACAGGTTAGTTGGGTATTTGTTACAGAGTATGCGGTCTACTTTTATGATGCTGATCAACTCGAATTTTCAGTGAATCAAATTTGCAAGTCAATTCTACACAGTCCAACAATGTGAAATCGAACCACGGTTTTATTTGAAGGCAGAAAATATTCACAGTGTAATATGTGGTTCGCTAGACAGTCTGAATCAAAAAAGGCAAGCATATATGCATGACCTGGTATACTACTGACTGATTGAGATGGATAGTTCTATGTCACACAAACACAGACAGACATCAATCATTAGTAGATTGATGTGATCATCACACGCAACGGTCGTCACTCTCATTTGAATCTTAAATCATCAGTGGCGAACCTGTCCTCACTCGTCTAAGGCAGAAACAAGCAGCATTCCAATTTCTAGCTTATTTGACCATTCCAGCTGAGTCAAGCCCTGATGAACGCAACTGATGAACCTCCATCCAAATGAGAGATGCAATTATGCGAGGGCCTGGTCAGTTTGAACCTCTGTATTTCGTAACTGCTTTGTCCAGAGAACACGTAAATCCCTTCCATGAATTAAGGAAGAAAAATATTCAGTGATGACTTACTCGTTTGATATTTATAGAATAGCACTTATTGACAAATCCAGCAGAATGTTGAACAAACTCTTATGAATTTTATACAATGTCAACAGAATATGTTAAGTAGACTTACTGAATAGGAACTCAGAATAAACAGACAGAATAATGAAGTGCAGAGATATTACGCAGAGAACTTGATAAGTCACTTCGTCTATGGGATTCTATTATTCAACGTGAATGTACAGATTGCTTGAGGTATAGTTACTTTGGGTTCTACTCTGCCCAATACTAGATATGATCAATTGTAACTTAAGAACGGGCTGATATAAGTGCTTGAACGGGTGAAGTCTAGATACAATCTCTGCGACATTCATATATATATATATAATGTCTTTTGGAAACGACAGTGTGAATCGTTATCAAGCGTTTGTTACAAATTACATAATATATCATAAATAATTATATACATACCACTGGAACTCACCCGCAGTGTATGCTGAATAGTCGCTTTATAACGTGACACTGAAAGCAAATTTTGAAGGACTATTTATACCACTAGTAGATGACACCAATTCACTCATTGATTACTTCCACCTACCAATCAAAAATTGACAGCATTTGTTTGTTCATGTGTGTGTGCGATGAACCATTATTCAGTTACATTTTGGTTCAAAGGGGGCCACACGCAAAGTAGAGATGATATTTGGAAACGATATGCAAATTTTAGCTCACTGCTGAGATTATTGTCTAAATCTGCACGTATATATGATTTAGGTTGGAAAATGTATTTTACACGGGCATACCCATCATTTCACATCAACTAGATATTACAAGAAATAATTTGGTGGATGGTAGCAAGCCGTAGATCTGACGAATCGCTTGATGCTTTTTGCATTATAGGTGGTGGTTGTCGTGGCCTAAGTGGTCTAGTGGATAATGAATTCACGTTTGAAACGATGGGTAATACGTTGGAAATCTCTCTGAGGAAAGCACTGCAATCTTGTATATCTAGCCAGGGAGTCCCGAAAAGATTGAAATGCGCATTATTGATACGATCGTATTGGCAGTACGCATTCATTGTGTGCGGTTGCAGCTATAAATTATGCGTAATATGCCGCTGAGTCGGATCCCACTGGCTGTAGTGTTAACGATCAAGCCTTTCTTGTAACCGGAAGGCCATACTTGCCAAGTACTGAGCCGACACAGTATTGCCATTGAGTCTAATACTAAGATGACGACGTGGGTGTTCAACACTCCCAGGGGCGTTTTGACTGCTTTTTAATTCATGTCAATCCGACATCCGACTTCAAACATAATTCAATCTCTGAAAAGAAATTCGTGTGAATAAATGAAATTCGATTGAAAAACATGCTATATATATATATATATATATATTATTATTATTGTATCCTTTAGTTCCTAGAGGAACATAGGGCTTCAGCTGCGCACCTCCATTGACTTCGGTTTTCTGACAACTTTTTCAACCTGCTCCAGGTCTATCCACATGCTTTCATCTCCTCCTCGCATGACCTCCTCCAAGTCACCCTTGGACGACCAACTCGCCGCCTCCCTTTCGGGTTCCACTCGAGGGCTTGTCTAGTGATGTCACTTGATGGTTTCCTCAGCGTATGGCCAATCCATCTCCATTTCTTTCTGCCTATTTGTTTCACAATCGGTTCCTGATTGGTTCGCTCCCAGAGATCCCTGTTGCTGATCTTTTCTGGCCATCTGATCTTGAGTATTGAGCGGAGACAGTTGTTAATGAAGGTTTGAAGTTTGTTTGAGATGCTCTTTATGACTCGCCAAGTCTCTGATCCGTATAGTAGCACTGACTTCACATTGGAGTTGAAAATCCGGATCTTATTTTTGATGCTGATTGCTGTTGACCTCCACACAGATTTGAGAGTAATGAAAGCTTGTCTTGCTTTTCCGATTCTGGCTTTGATGTCCTCGTCAGTTCCGCCTGTAGTTGAGACGATGCTTCCCAGGTAGGTGAAGGAGGTTGTTTCTTTCAGGTTCTTCCCATTTATGCTTATTGTGGTCTGTTGGTGTTGTTGATGTTGGCTAGGAATCTTCATCATCTCTGTTTTATCTATGTTCACGTGAAGTCCTATCTTTGATGCTTCTTCTGCCAACTTGTTACTTTTCACTTGCATATCTTCCAGTTTATGGGAAATCAGACATATATCATCGGCGAAATCCAGATCCTCCAAGTCTTTTGTGTCAGTCCATTTTATGCCTGTTCCCTCGTTGGTTGCCGTTGTCTGTCGCATTATCCAATCAATTGCAATCAGGAAGATCATTGGTGATAGTAGACAGCCTTGCCTCACTCCCGTCCTCACTTCGAAGGCTTCCGTAAGTTTCCCGTTGTGGATTACTTGGCATGCAGCATTGTCGTATAACTGTTGGATGAGGTGTATAATTGTCGATGGGACCCCGTAGTAGCGAAGTAGTTTCCAAATGACCTCTCGATCGACGCTGTCGAAGGCCTTTTCAAAGTCGATGAAGTTGAGATAGAGAGGTGACTGCCATTCCAAGCTTTGTTCAATGATGATCCGTAGAGTGGCGATTTGATCAATACATGATTTGTTTCTCCTGAATCCAGCCTGTTCCGGACGAAGTTTTTCATCTAGGGCTTGTTTGATTCTCTCCAGGATGATGCGACTTAGTATCTTGCTTGGAATGGACAGAAGCATAATTCCACGCCAGTTTTTACATTGACTTAAGTCTCCTTTCTTTGGAAGTTTGAATAAGTAACTGTTCTTCCAATCCTCGGGTACTTTGCCCTCTTTCCACACCTTCTCCAGCAGTGGTGTCATCAAGTCCGCTGTTGTCTCTGGGTCTATTTTCAAAGCCTCTGCTGGGATTCCATCTGGTCCCGGTGTTTTCCCAGCTTTAAGCATCTTGATTGCATTCAGGACTTCTGATTTCGTCGGGGGGTCAGTGTTCACTGGTAGTTCTGCTTCCGTTGTTGGTATTGCTGGACGTGTTGTAGGTGGCGGACGATTTAGAAGTCTTTTGAAGTGTTCAACCCAGTGCTTTCTCTGTTCCACCTCTTTGGTGATTGACTTTCCATTGTCGTCCTTTATTGGCTTAATCTGTGTCGAACGTTTGCCCGAAAGGTTCCTAGTTGTTTGGTAGAGTGTGGCGAGGTCTCCTTTGCCTGCAGCTTGTTCTGCTTCGTTTGCCATGGTTTCATAATATTTTCTTTTGTCTTCCCTGGCACTTTTCTTCACTCTTTTGTTCAGTGTATTGTAGCTTGCATTCAGCTCCTGTTTTTGTTGCTCGTCCGTGCACTGGATAATCTTTTGCTTCACTGTCCTTCTCTCTTCTATTAGTTTCCAAGTGTCCGTAGTGAGCCACTGTTTGTCCTGTCTCTTTTTTCTGCCTAGAATTTCTATGCAGGTTTGGCTCCACACCGTTTTCAAGTTGTTCCAGTGCTTTTCAACGCCGACCTCTTCGCTAGTGTTGATTTGTGTCTCGGCTTTGTCCTTTATGCTTGCAATGAAGATGTCCTTTGTAGCCTGGTCCTTCAGCTTTTGAGTGTTGAACTTGGCTTGTGGTCTATCTGCAGCTCCTCCTTCTCTGAAAGCTTTTAATTTGATTTGGATTGTCCCTTGTACGAGATAGTGGTCTGAGCCAACGTCTGCTCCTCTTCTTGCTTTTGTGTCCAGTAGGCTGCGCCTCCACTTCCTTGAGATTGAGATGAAGTCGATTTGGTTTTTGGTTTGCCCGTCTGGTGACACCCATGTAGCCTTGTGGATATCTTTGTGCTTGTATACACTGCCACCAATCACCAGTTCGTTGAAGGCGCAGAAGTCGGCGAAGAGTTCTCCGTTTTCATTCATTTCTCCTAGAGCTTCTCTACCCATGATGAGTTCCCTTCCCGTATTGTCTGGTCCCAGTTTGGCGTTCATGTCTCCCATTAGTATTTTCATGTCGCCAGCTGGAGTATTGTCCATTGTTGCCTGTAGTTGCCTGTAGAATTCTTCTTTCTTCTCGAGGTCTGCGTTGTTTGTGGGTGCATAACATTGTATGATTGACACTTTCCTTCCTTTGGAGTTGAACCTGGCGGTCATTATCCTGGACGAAATCGCCTCCCATTGTATCAGGGCTTTCGTTGCCGTTGGTGACATCATGATAGCCACGCCCTCGGTGTGCGTGTGGTTATCTTCTGGGTGACCGGAGTAGATCACTGACTCACCTGTTGACAATTTGGTGAGTCCACTCCCATTCCATCTGCTCTCACATATTCCCAGCACTTGTATTCCGTATCTTTTCATCTCGTTGGCGATCTGGGCAGCTTTCCCAGTCTCGTACATAGTTCGGACGTTCCATGTTCCTACACAGACTTTTTCTTTTGGTGCAAGGAGGTTCAACATACTGAAGTTTCTTTAGCAATTTTTGTTTACAGGGTGGGGTTGCTAGCCTCACGCCTGAGAAAAGAATGATTACATTAAGTAAAAGTTTAGAGAGAAGCAACTTTTTGGGTTGCTCCCCTCAAAATCAGAAAATAACGGACAAACAATGAGAACAACATCAACAAAGGAAACAGTTCACAGAAAAAGGGCAAAAAGCGACGACAACTATACAATAAGACAACATGAAATATAGTTCAGCACAGTTAACTATATATATAACTATATATATATATATATATATATATATATATATATATATATATATATATATATATATATATATGGGAATGAAAGTGACCGATTCGGATCACATGCGGAAATCGTCGGCATGATTGCTCTGCACAAACGGTTGATCATACATAGTTTGATCTGTAGCCTTGTTTGGCTTCAATTAGTGCATTGTACAAGGGCGTTTAGTTTTAAGCCATTAGTTGAAATAACAAGCGGTCTACAATCCGTTTTTTGTCCGTATTTGTATTCTCCACATATTTGTTATAAAACTGCTTATTTGTTGGTTTGTTTCTAGAATACCATGCTGCGGTTTATTTCGTGTCGGACGTCAGATCTCACTTTTGGAGAGTAGATGTCCAGTATTCGCATTCGTAAATTCACCCAGGGTCGGACAGCAGAGGAAATCGACAGTGATTAAGGTCTTCCAGATTCCAGATGATGTTGACATCATCTTTTAGGCTTTCGAACACTATAGGGGATGATGAAGTGATGCCTCCTAACAGTAATAACCTCTCTTCACCTAGTTCACCAGTTGGATGATATCAAACATCGAGAATGAAGAATAGAATCGTCAGTTCCACAATACATTACATCAAACCAACACGATCACAATTCCATCTTCGTTGAAGATGAAATGTGATCGGTCATCTGACTCTTCGAGAGGCGTTTGCATTTCCTGCAGATAAAACGAATAACGTTTTGTTCAATAGGACTATCAGCATGTGTCAAAACCTCCAGCAAATTTTCATCAGGAGAAGACATTTGAGCATACTTAGATTTGAATTGACCATATCAGTTTTGTGAAGGCGGATAACCATCCACTTAAGAGAACAGAAACGCTGACAAGTGTTTGCCTACCTCGCTATAATGAAACATGATGATTTATTAATACAGATTGTGTGGGAAGCGACTGTTCCTCGGATGGCGTCATTTGAATTCATCTCCCTCATCTTCTTCGAAAATGGTTGTCCATATGCACTCTGAGAATCAAATTGTATCTCTGATTCCCTGAATATGGTAGACTTTGTATTTATTCACCTGAGACGCTCCACTGATTACATATATCCAGAAGAACGCTGACATTCATTTCAGTGAAGTAACAACGAAGTGTGTCACACTGATTAACAATGTACTTCATCAATTAGCTTGCATGGAGTTTATGACAATAATATGAAATTACAGGAATGGATTTCATTTTATCAGGGGAGCAGGAAGACACGTAAATATTGTACGGAAAATAAAATTCCAGAATATTTCGAAAACGTGCACGGTTTATCTCTACGGAAATGCAGTTTGTACGGCTGACTGGAGAAAACTAACATAAACTGAGAACAAGCAGACAGTAGAGACATGATTTGCAGTGAACATGGAGAAGATGGACGTGGGGGCGATAATCGAACAACCGACTAACATCAATAAGATAAACAACAACAACAACCGATCTCTGTCAAGCGAACACATTTAAACGTGATCATTTGAATCAATTAACCAGCAAAGATGCATCATTCCAAATATAAGTGTTGCCTAATGACGATGATGTGGAAACGAGAATCTGAAAAAAGGCAGACATTTGTTCATTTCCAACATTAACAACAGGCTGCTGCAGACTCTGGTAGACATCTGCACTCGCCACCTGGCAATGAACCAGTCAAGATCAGATTGCATAAGAATAATACCAAGTGAAATATAGATTAATCAGTCACATACTAAAGATATTAACGAAAAAAGCATACTCCAGGCCTTCACTTCAATGTGGGTCAAGGATCAGCGAATGTGTGGAGGTGCGAGCTTATTTGAAATAGTAAAGACAGATAAATATGAGTGTAGAGAATAGGACAACATGGAGTTGTATTTTCCACTCACAATACAACAACGAAACACAACTATCTAATAATATACACATGACAGACTATTTGGACATGATATCGTCTCACTTCCTGTGAACCAAGAGAGATTGAATGAAATAGCAATTTTTCGAGACAAAACAATGATTCAGTGAGATCGACATTCGTTGATTGGAAGTGAAGCAAAGTCAGAATTTCCGTTGCTGAACAATTAATTGGCTGACAGATGCACACGAAAGTCGATGAGATATGGATGAAAGAAAATAATGAAGACTACAGAACTTTTCAAGATGATTCGAATGAAAATTGTACACATATTACGAAAATAGGATTAGGAGTAAACATGAATTCATCACGAATTCAGTTTCACAGTATAATGCGAGGAAAAGTATGAACTTCTGAATAGCTTGTTGCAATTGAAATTTCGTTAATACTATACGAACATTTGTGTTTTTGCTGCCTATCAACAAGGTGACGATAATTCTGTTTTAACCACTCGATTACACAAAACGCATCTGGATAGATTGCCATCACACTGAATTCCGTCATATCAACTATCCCTATGTTTGTGGTTGAATAATCAGTGTGAATGCTCCGCGTTTTGTCATTTGCTTAAAATTGCATTCTCTTATTCAAGTTAAATTGTATCGCGTTGAGTTTCGTAGCAGTGTAAATTTTACTCCAAATCCATTCATTACAAACTAAGCACATATGAGAATATTTGCTGAGGTGGCATATGTTCATGTGTTTCAGATCTACACTCATACATTTCATAGTTCATGCCTACGCTAACCATTAACTATTTTCAAGCATACAGCAACTGTGGCTTGCTCACAAACATTATTCTGCCAATTGTGATATCAGTGCGAAGACGAGGTTTGGTGAAACAGTGAATGTGAGTTTTGAGTAGTTCGATTTTTCTGTGAAATGATATGTGCCTAATCACGACAAACAATTGTGAACATCAAGCCTAATTCCTGCCTCAAACACTGCTCACGCGCACAGTCATTACACAACTTATAACTGTAGCTTGTTGATTTATTCAGTGGAAAAGATGACACCAGGACTGCAGACAGCCGTGTGTATGTAACATGCTTTGAATTAGTATTCAGCAATATGGAGGTGATATGAATACTGTTTCCATTCATGTATGTGTTTCGGTAGCACTTCATCACGAATTGTCAGAAGTTAGGATACGTCAGCTATGGAATCCGATCTAAGTGGCGGAACTGTATACGAGCTCATCTAGTAACTGGAAAGACCTGGTTTCGAACACAAGTGGATGCGTACTGCTGATGATTCTCAAACTAGGATGAAAGGGCTGTTCAGTACTCCCTGGTTTACAATGGTTCCCTTACTGATTTCAATCCATGATCAACTCGAAAGTACAAAACTAAACCTTACAAATCAAAATATTCAGAATGATATTCCAGTTCGTTGGCAGTTGTACTGAGTAACCCCTTGTTACATTTATTCGGTGTGGCGTCCATGTTCATTCACTCTTATTTTGAGTGATCTGGATGTTTGACCCACTTATTTGGTCTCACAATAAGCACAAGCTACCCAGTAAATCACAGTGTTTTATTCATCGAGTTTATGGGAACTCCCAGCTGATTTGTTAAATTTTTAATGAGATTCGTCTGTTTAAAGGTTGTGCGAATCCAAATGCTTTTGAGGTTTATTCGAACTGCTTCCAATGTATCATTTTTGTATGGTATTGTAACTGTGTTTTTTGCATTCTTCCATCTATTCATTCACCGGTTTTACAATCTTTTTTCTCTTTTTTCATATTATCTTTGATAAATGCATTTGGGTATATGTTGTCGAGTAGCATTTTTGATAAGATGTTTATTTATTTTCACTGGTCCTCTGGTGTTGCTATATATCTACGTATTCTGTCTGCGAGAACTCTTGTCAATCCCCGTTTTACCGTCAGTGGGTAAGCTGAGTGATAATCAAGGAATCTTTCAGAGTGTATGGTTTTTCTACATAACGTTGTTTGGCGGTACAATCTGTTACTCTTTGTATTTTGTGGTCTAACGCAGACAGTTCTCCAATTTCATTCTATATTTCCATAGTGAATTATATTTAGTCAACATGACTATTTCTGTGCGAGAAGAATTTTCTCGAAGTCTTTCTGCATTACTACCATTGCGTTGTTATCAGTCATCAAGTTGGACGTGTAGCCAAAAACATTGTGAAATGACTTTTCCTATCAAAAGCGAAAGATATGGGGAGACAGTCTAGGAAAATTGAAACTTATCACCACCAATAATCTCGAAGCATACGACAGTGTGAGTATTTCTCAATTGCTGAGAACCAATCGGCCTGTTATAAAATTGTTCAAACTTCTAAACAGTCTTCTAATCAAGGATAGAGTTTCGTGATGAACTGACCTGAATACATTTCAACAATCAGAACAATCAAATCACGTGCTCACACACAATCAGTCAACTGAGTGTCAATATTTGTCTTTCTGTGCTCTCAATAATGAATTGATGCACTTCTTCCACAAAATCAAGCTGATTGTTAATTTTGACCTATCAATGTTATCACTTGAGTCAATCGGTTGCGTGTGAAGCGGAAATCAGTCACTGTCAAAGTGGATAGTGAGTAATAAAATCTTCCAGTTTTCTAATCTGTCACTTTTATTATTGATGATAATGATGAAGATGACGCATACACAGTGTGCTTTTTTCTTCTTCTTCTTATTATTATTGTATCCTTTATTTCCTAGAGGAACATAGGGCTTCAGCCCTGCACCTCCATTGCCTTCTGTTTTCTGACAACTTTTTCACCACGCTTCAGGTCTGTCCATATGCTTTCATCTACTCCTAACATGACCTCCTCCAAGTCACCCTTGGACAAATAACTCGCCGCCTCCCTTTCGGGTTCCATTCGAGGGCTTGTCTAGTGATGTCACTTGATGGTTTCCTCAGAGCATGGCAAATCCATCTCCATTTCTTCCTGCCTATTTGTTTCACAGTCGGTTCCTGATTGGTTCGCTCATTGCCAGAGATCACTGTTGCTGATCTTTTCTGGCCATCTGATCTTGAGTATTGAGCGAAGACAGCTGTTAATGAAGATCTGAAGTTTGTTTGAGATGCTCTTTATGACTCATCAAGGCTCTGATCCGTAAAGTAGCACTGACTTTACATTGGAGTAGAAGATCCGGACCTTATTTTTGATGCTGAGTGCTGTTGACCTCCACACAGATTTGAGAGTGATGAAAGCTTGTCTTGCTTTTCCGAATCTGGCTTTGATATCCTCGTCGACGCTATTTTCTGACACGTTCGATTTGACATGCAGCCGTCTGTGTCAATACAACCTTACATAAAACAACATCGTTACTCTCAGTTTACTATCTCGCTAACAGTGACTATTGATATCAAGTTGTAACAATCAACACGACTGTGATGAGTAAGTGAAAATGAAGCCAAAATAAATTGCAATGAAAAAATATTGAAGCGATTGAGGAAAATTGGAAACAACACAAAATATCAGAAAAAGGCTCGGGGTATGGCCACCATGCATTGAAGTATCGATGAATTTTATCGTCTGTTAACGGCCGAGCTAGCTAGATGATAACGTGACAAATCATAGACCACTTGATTCTATCCTGGTGATTA
Source organism: Trichobilharzia regenti (assembly GCA_944472135.2). Classification (NCBI taxonomy): domain Eukaryota; kingdom Metazoa; phylum Platyhelminthes; class Trematoda; order Strigeidida; family Schistosomatidae; genus Trichobilharzia; species Trichobilharzia regenti. Next base: position 114,418,666 of record OX235264.1, on the reverse strand, counting down.
GTTAGTTCTTGAGAGCGTCTCATTACCTAAAGTATCTTGTCCCATTCCGCATGGGATAATGGGTTCGCTGTACTGTACAGCCTCTTACTTCGACCAAGCGATTATCCTAGAATTCTCGTTTTCCAACTGTTCTCTAGCTGAGGAAATTTCAGTCATTTAAGTAGCAAGGCTGCATCCTGTAGAGTACTGGTATTTGGAACCTATGAGGATGTGAGAACCAGAATCAAAAAGCTGAGACTGACCTTCATCCTCACTCTGAAATCATTGTGGAAATCGACATGAAGAATAAGATTCAGCTTTTTAATACCATTGTGATTTCTGTCAGTCACCTGTTCAATATAAGAAGGAAACTTGACAGACGAATCACCAGAAATACATCAAACAACTACCTGCAAACGCTTATAAAAAGCTGGTTTCCCTGGAACCTCATCGAACATCAGATTGTGCTCGACATCTGATTGAAAAACTGAATATGTGGAAAGAAACCAACGAATAACCTATTGTTCAGAAAATATTCAGACGGAAATTCTTTTTGATCGGTCACATGTTCTGGACGATTGTTGTGAAATGGAGATTCCAGCATGTGTCGGGGATTGAAATAAATCACATGGTGTGAGTTCAGGAAATGAGAGATCACAGAGAATCATGGGAACATTTTGAAGATAACAGCATGTACAACATTAACTGTATTTGCCTAAATGTGTTGTCGAGCATGTTGACGGACCATTCAGTTTCCAGTCCCTCGTATGAACTGAGAACAATCCAAATCGGTCAATCTATGAATTCCACATATTTTGTATTTCAACTTCATTACGCTTTCTGAATAATTTGGAAGCACACATACTACATTGATACAAATCTCTGAGCACTGATTCTTCGAATACGAAATATCCTGCACGCGGAGCATGATAGGTTGAGACTCTGTTATTAGATGGCAGTGTAATCCAATCCACGATGGAGAACTCTCTCGATTTGAGACTGATCGTGTCAATGTGCCACTGTTGTATTCTGTCGTTAATGCTAGTCGCACGAAATACAATCACGTCGTGAATTCTATGGCCAGTTATCATCCACCAAATACTTCGTGTCAACTTTTATTTATGCCTGTGGATATGTGAATGTGACCGTGTGGAATACATTTTATCACGTATCTCATATCTGTGTGATTCTTCTGTCAGGTTGATTAAATTCGCATGTAATTCCACCTAAGGATCTAACATTGTGTCTGGGAAGTCTAAAACTGACATAGTCTGGTAAAATGAACATCACATTCGTGTTATGTGATTTATGATATTAATTTTTGAATCCACTCGTCTCGTCAACGCCTTCTTATACAGTCTGTGAAATTCGTACGTGAAATATGTTTTTGATTCTACTGACGAATGAAATTAGTCCATATATATCATCAAATATATATGAACATGTTGAATCACAGCGTCGATGCTGTCCATCTCACTTCTGAACGAATGGTATATGAAAGGTGACATTGTGAGTGTTGTTCACACTAACTTCTACAAACTGACATCAATTTTAGAAATGATGGAAGGGAAGCTAGAATACACAGGATATAAAATTATCTGTGATAGACTGTTGAAATATGCCTATCTGTTTCTCAATAACACGTACAAATCTTCCCAGAGTCACAAGTGAAGGCTGACAGACGTGTCAAAATCCCTACTAGGCGAAGTTATCATGTTTTCAGGTTCATGATAATGCTCCCATATACATGACCTGTACTCTATGCTGGCCACATAACGATGAAAAGGAAGACTTGAAGTTGAGGTGGGGGTGATTGCACTCCGTGAAGTAGGTGGTTCATTTGAGAAGCTTTCATGGTCTGCTTCGACACACTTCACTACAGATTCAAAAATGACTGTCGAAGCTGTGACAATGATGCCTGAACAATGATAGAATTGGATATCTCGACAACGGGTGTTGTGATAAGTCCTCAATGGAAAATTGCTTTGAGGATTCTCGATTCAGATTTTCACTATATCATGTGTCATCTAGATAGCTCATTCTTTTGCACATAGTAGTATTCATCTATATATCAAGTAAGTAGTATTTTACCTATCGGTCCTCACTGGCCACCAACTAGATTCTATACTATGGTTTTGCAGCTACAAGTAAAGATTGGTCGTGGACCCTTCAGCCAGTGAGTTTCGAATCAATGGCCATGTGCACATGACTTCTGATTCCAATCGCACACAGGTTATGCGTATTGCCGATTGAATCGTATCTACGGTGCACATTTTGCACCATTCGGGAATATATCCATCTATATTTCAATGAACTGATGACCTAGACTATATGTCTTCAATTTTCGTGATGCTTCAATGTCTTCTCTCTGCTTTGCAATACCATTGCATATGGATTCATTTTCTACTCTCGACTGACTGATTGTTTCCACTCATAATGGTCGTGATTACCTGAAATTGACAGTCGTCATTAGTGAGATAATCAACAAAGATTAACGATGTTCTGCGTCGGTGGAACAGTGGTTAGGACTCTCGCCGACCATGCACTTGGTCCGAGGTTCGATCCTCTGCCCACGCACACCTGATATCTATGGTCGGCCTGCAAAATTTGGGCTACCGATATCCATGCTGAAAATTCCATACTTGTACCAAAAATACAGTGTGAAATAAAACTGTAAATGAAAAATAAATAAAAATAATAAAAATTTATGTAAGGTTGCGTTGACACAGACGGCTGCATGTCAAATCGAACGTGTCAGAAAAAGCACACTGTGTATGCGTCATCTTCATCATTATCATCAATAATAAAAGTGACAGATTAGAAAACTGGAAGATTTTATTACTCACTATCCACTTTGACAGTGACTGATTTCCGCTTCACACGCAACCGATTGACTCAAGTGATAACATTGATAGGTCAAAATTAACAATCAGCTTGATTTTGTGGAAGAAGTGCATCAATTCATTATTGAGAGCACAGAAAGACAAATATTGACACTCAGTTGACTGATTGTGTGCGAGCGCGTGATTTGATTGTTCTGATTGTTGAAATGTTTTAAGGTCAATACACGCCGATATCAGTTCACCACGCAGACATATCTCTGAAAGGAAAACCGTTTGTTATTATGAACAATGTCATAATAGTAGATTGAAAATCCCCATTTAATCATATGAAAATGAGAAGACGTTCAGCGAAGAGAATCTTTTCGGCGAATTCATTCACATAGCTGTAAAATCGCATTTCTATATAATTATTTGTGTGTGTGTGTACATGAGGTTTGTCAAAAGTAGATAATTGATCAGGTAGTAAACGAATGATTTAATATAGAAACAAGGTTAATTGGACAGCAACTAAAGTAAGAATGAGTTATTAACTTAGATGACGTAATGATATTGACTAAAATGTTTCAACTTAGGTCAGGGTAGCAACATAGGTAATTGCAGGTAGAGACTAAGTAGAAGTGGGGTAGAGAATGCCTAATGCCATTTAAATTAGAACTGAAACTGAGCAATTAAGTTGGATGACGTAACATAAATGACTAGAAATTGAGCGTTGGTCAGGTCAATTTAGGTGGTAGTGGGGTGTAGAAATTAAGTCGGGTGGGGGTGGAGAACAAGAAAGTTGAAAATGCAAAATATTTCAATTAAGAAGACAAAATAATACTAATGAAGAGACAGAAAAAAAAGATTAGGTAGAATTTACCTGTCGGGTAATAAGATAGATTAGGTCCATTGTAAGTGTTGTGATCGAACGATTTTCTTCTGTATGCAGAGTTCAGGGCTTCGCGAGTGAATCGCCATTGCTTCTGCAGTTTGAAGAAGTCTGATTCGTACACCTTAAGGAAGACTACTTCTTACTCTGTAGACTACTTTGAAGTTTGTTTGGGGTGCAGCTTGGTGTCCGGATTCTATCAGATGTTCTAAGATGGAGCTGCGAGGACATTGTTTTTCTCCTTTGTAAAACCATGATGGTAAGTGTTCGGTGATATGCTTGGAAAGTGAACGCTGGGTATGGCCGGCATACCTGGCTCCACACGAGCAAGTGAATTGATAAATACACATTGATGAGGCCAACAGTGGTAGCTTATCCTTCACGTTCACATGAATCATAGGTTTTGTGGAGAAAGTTAGTCGTAGTTTAGCTGCGAAGAAGGTCTTCTTGAATGAGCGCGACAGTCGATTTTTTAGTGTTTCCGCAGATGTATCTCTATTGAATTGAAGGTTCGTGTAGAGTGGTTTCTTCGGGACGCTATGCATGGGCGGCTTTTGTGGCCTAGGATTCATAGATTTTGCAATAAATCGTTCTGGGTAACAATTCTCGAAGAGGATTCTCTTGAGATTGTCCAGTTCATCTTCTACGGTGTCCGGGGTACAAATTCTGGGAACTCTGTAGCTGAGTGAACCGATCAGGTTCCGTTTGGTGTATAGGGGTACCCAACTGTGGAAGTTAATAAGCTGTCCGTTCCATGTCGACTTTCTGTAGATACATGTTTTCAGTGTTCTATCCTGTTGTCGTCTTGTTAGTTGGATGTCAAGAAAGGATATTTTAGAGTTGGAGTCTTTATCCAGCGTGAACTGAATTGCGGGGTGGCAGTTGTTAGACGACTTCAGGATGTCGTCTAGATTCTCTTCATTGTTGAGGATAATGAAAGTGTCGTCGACGTATCTCTTGTAGATTCCAAAGGTATCGATCATTTTCTTCATGCATGTGTTTTCGAGTTTTGCCATGAAGAAGTCTGCAAGTAATGGGCCTAGTGGTGAGCCCACAGCTATACCATCTTTTTGGCGATATATTTCGTTGTTGAAAGAGAATCGAACATTCAGGGTACACCTCAGCAGGAGTTCTTTAAGACGCTCGGTGGGTATACCGATGTTTATTCCTTTGGAATCAATAAGTTCGCATATATAGCATATTGTTTCAGTCAGCGGAACATTTGTGAATAGTGATGTGACATATGATGAGATCATTGTCTTGTTGGATACGTTGTTGTTTTCAATTGAGTCGATAAAGTCTAATGAATCTCGAACCGTGCGGCAGGAAACTTGTCTTCTGATTGGTTCTAGTAGATCTGCTAGCCATTGGGCTGTGTGGTGATTAGGCGAATTGGTCATGTCGAAGATCGGTCGAAGAGGGTTGCCCTTCTTGTGTACTCTCAGAAGTCCGTAGAGTCGTGGTATATTTGAGCCGGATGGTCTTATGCATTCGAACGTTTCGTTGCTGATCAAAGATTCAGTTTTTAGTTTACGGAGGGTGTCCGTTAGCTTTTGTTCGGTCTGTTCAGTCATGTTTTTCTCGTTAATCGCTTTTGTGAATTTACATTCATCGGATAGTATAGTCAGCATCTTACTGATATAGTCCTTACGATTCATGATTACGATTTCTCCGCCTTTATCAGGACGTAATATCATAATCTCTTCGTTTTTCATAAGTTCTTTCAGCTGCTTATAGTGCTGAATGGTTCTCAGCAATCGAGAAATACTAACACTGTCGTATGCGTCAGGAATTAATTGGCGGTGATGTGATTCACTCTACCCAGAATGGATTGAGTTGAATGAGGTAAATGATCGGTGTGAAAATCTGTCTCACCACAAGATATCGCATATTTGGTCAATAATAGCTGACATATTCATGGATATTTAGGGAGAGAATCCACCTAAACCATTCAGTTCGTCAATAGAATGTTTAGGGAGATATGTTGACGACACGTTAGTAATAATGAAAAAAGATGTTGAGAAATTCTTCTCGCACATAAACAGTCATGTTGACTCAATAAAATTCACTTAGGAAATATAGAATGAAATTGAAGAACTGTGTGCGTTAAACCACAAAATACAATTTGTATAAGATGATAGCATAAATCAACGTTATTTAGAAAAACCACATATTCTGGAAGATTCCTTGATTATCACTCAGCTCATCCTCTCACAGAATACGTAGATATATAGCAACACCAGAGAACCAGCGTAAATAAATAACCATCTTATTAAAAAGGCAACTCGACAAATAATAATTAAACGGATTTATCAAAGATAATATTAAAAAAGAGAAAAAAGAAGGTAAAAGCGGAGGATGACAAGATTGAATAATGCACAGTCACAATACCATAGGACGTTTGTACATCAGAAGCCGTTCGAAGAAACCTCAACAATATTTGGATTCGCACAAGCTTGAAACAGACGAATCTCACTAAAAATTTAACAAATCAACTGAAAGATCCCGTAAACTCGATGAATAAAACACTGTGATTTACTAGGTAGCTTGTGCTTATTGTGAGACCAAATAAGTGGGTCAAACATCCAGATCACTCAAAATAAGAGTGAATGAACATGGACGCCACACCGAATAAATGTAACAAGGGGTTACTCAGTACAACTGCCAACGAACTGGAATATCATTCTGAATATTTTGATTTGTAAGGTTTAGTTTTGTACTTTCGAGTTGATCATGGATTGAAATCAGTAAGGGAACCATCGTAAACCAGGGAGTACTGAACAGCCGTTTCATCCTAGTTTGGGAATCATCGGTAGTACGCACACACACTGGGGTTCGAACCCAGGTCTTTCCAGTTACACGACCACCCTGTTCAAAATGCAGACACTGAGATCAGATTGAAAAGCTCATGAATTCTAACGTCTGCCAATTTGTGATTAAGCGCGACCACAACACATAAATGAATGTTCAATCAACAAGCTACAGTTATAAGTTGGGTAATCACTGTTCGCGTGAGCATCGTCTCAGGCAGGAATTAGGCTTGATGTTCACGATTGTTTGTCGTGGTTACTGACGTGACATTCAGTTTTATCAACTTTGGATTTACTGTGAAATGATATCTGTCATACATAGGTCACGTCAATTCGCATGACAGTGAGTGGTGAACATGAAGTTGAGTACTTTGCTCAGACTCTGCTCACAAGCACAATCATGTTTTTAAAATACTCTGTTTATCTGTAGAATCGGATCAGATTTCGTGTGAAAGAGATTACATCGGAAAAGCAGATATTTGTGTGAGTGTTCTTCGATTTGTGTAAGTATTGAGCACTACGGATGAAGGTGAAGTTATTGCGATGTCTGGTGAGTAGCAGTGGAATTGAATCCACGATGTGGATTTCACCCTATTTCAGATTCATCATTTGGTGATGTCGTCACTGAGACTTAAACTCAGTGCCCGTCATCACTACATGCATGATTAGGGTCCGGCGCGAGTTTCAACTCACCGATGTTCAATGATGAGCCTCGACCCGGGTTCAGAGTAATCTTGATCACCCTGAACCCGGCGCCAGGTAAGTCAAAGCGTTATCCAATCAACTTTCGTGCAACAGGCATCAAGCAAATCGTCCATTCTGAAGCTAGTTTCCATCCACGCTAGTACTTCTTGTAATATTTAGTTGATGAGAAATGATGGATGTGCCTGTGTAAAATACATCTGGCCAGATAAAATCAGTAATCTGCTGAATGACCTGCAGTTTCGATTTCATTTCCAGATTTTGTCACTGTTTCGCTTTCAGGCCTTTTCTCTCATCAAGTTTACTCCAATCATAACCGAACTACGATTTGTCACACAAACATGCACAAACAGATTCAGTTTAATTCTGATTGGTTGGTTGGTGGAAATGACCAATGAATGGAATAGTGTCATGTGTCATTAGTATAAATAGTCGAAAAAAATGTTCTATCGGTATCAAGTTAGGTAGTGCTTATTGAGTAAATCTTTCGGGTGAGTGCCAGTGGTATAAATATATACATGATATACTATGTAATATGTATTTAACTTAAATCTTCCTATTCTCGCTACCGAAATGTGTGTATGAATGTCGCAGAGATAGTGTCCGGATAGTCTCTCGTCAACTTAACCAGTCATCCTTACCATCCCATACGTGATTTTAAATTTATCATGTCTAGTATTATTTCGAGTGGAAACTGAGGTGATCTGTACATTCGCGTGGAACTGTAAAACCTGATGAGTGAAGTCGTTCGTAATTTCTTCAGTTTATATCTTCGTATTTATAAGGTCTGTCTGTTATTTGTGAGATCCACTTTGATAAGTCTGTTTCAAAAATTGTCTTGTCATCGCATCAAACTCATGAGAGTTTCTTTAATGTAGCTTGGTGGAATAGTCAAGTAGTGCCACTTTAGAAGCGTCACCCCACAATATATCGTCCGCCTTCATGTATTCAACCGTTCTTGAGACAAAACAGTTACGAAATTCAGATATCTTGTCCATCTAATTAAGACATGAGGTAGAAAGTCGATGAGCTTTCTGCTGAATTCGATACTCTGATTCACAGTCTGCAATAGCCTAATCAACCGTTGACGTCACATCTCGAAATGTAGATCATCAAGTGGTAAGCTTTGCATTCAAGTTTGTAGTAGAAGTAATCCAATGGAATAATTGCGTGCGCATGTTTTGTGTGCAACAGTAGAAATCGGTTTACTGAGTTGTCGTAATGAAATAATCTATCCAGTTTCAAGTGACAGTTAAAGCAAAGGTTCTCAAGCGGTGTTCATTCATCGTTCGATAATCCATGACGAAGTTCTCGCGCTGTGCAAGAGACTATCTCCTACTTCAGTTAGTCGAGAAAAGATGGCATCGATGTGGCTGAGAGTGTGGCTCCGTGGGTAGGAAGATATGTGGTTTTGGCTGGAGAAGGAACTCAACGCCAACGAATACTAGATGTAATAAATACTTGAAATCTCAAATATATATATATATATATATATATATATATATAAGAACATATGTTAATATGTGTATATATGCAACGATCTTACAGTTTCACATTTTCATCCAGGTGAATTTCAAGAATGAGTCAGTACTTAAAATTCAGACTAGCTGATAATGTTTTAGACGGATTTCTCAACAGTCTAAGCATTCAGAAAGCGTGATTCACTGGCCGAGTTTCAGACCCATGTGGAAGGGCCAATAGACTGTCTTAACATTGGTGTTGAGAATTCTCATCTTAATCTGTATGCTCAGATTACATCGAAGTAAAGCTTCATTATATTTTCACTTTCTATTTTTTTTAAGTAAAATGGTGTCAAAAATAAACCTCCTCATGGTCGTTGGTCTGTGCATGGTCAACATTATGATGATTAAATCAGATGAATACCAGCTCCCGCTGACAGTTGGTGGATTGGGTAATTTATATTTTTTCTGTGTATGTTAATGAATGAAATGAATGTGATATCACTCCGACTAGAGATCACGACAGATCATTTCGTGACAATTATGATACTTCTCACTGGTGACTGACTGACTGACTGAACGCTAGCAAGATGCAGTTGTCTGAAATTCCAGTGACATCTCCTGACCACTGTGGGAGCGAAAACTCATAGATAATGAGGTCAGATAGTGTCAGTACTACTTATTGCCGATTAGCAAAAGTGAGAATTGATAGGCCACTGGATTCTGTCGAGGTGATTGCATATTCGCTGAGAACACTTCGTCGCCTGGAAGTTTCTGTTTCCATTCCCCATGAGATTTCAGTTTCATTTAGTGTGGTAGTTCGCCCAGTCAGCAGCTATCTATTAATGCCACACTTTTATTGATCTACAATGGACAGCTGAGTGAAGCTTGCCTTTAAAATGAAAATAGCAGCAAGAAGAGAGTACCTTCCATGCGCTCATCGATTACATTTCTAACTGTGTTGGTATGGCTTACGTGAGAGTCAGGAATGTAGTGCGCAAGAATACAGGAATAATCTGGACGAAAAAGAATAATCTTGGGTATCCGGAATTAGAAGTTGATGCCCAGTGTTTCAGTTCGTGCAGATTTTACACGCTTCCAATAAGAGAAGGTGGAGAATAAAGGGCTTCAAATGAAGACAAAGAAGATGGAGTTAGGGAAGATAAGAATGGACTAACGACAACAACAAGCACCGATCTATATCAGCCGGATAAATATGAAAAGTTCATGTCATTCATTGAACTCTCTGGGCAGTATCCTTCCGACTTCAGGAAATCGAGACTGACACGAATATCACCTTCGAAGAAATTCGATCACAGTCAGTCAATACAGTCATTGTAGGTTTAAGAGCGACTTGATAGAGCTTTTCCAAATAATTTGAAACCTAATTCACTGCGTTGCTTCTAAAACCTGAGTGACATTATTTTGCAAAGTGCTCATCCTGCACAAGGGATGGGCTTTACATGAAAACTCCTATAATTTGTCACTCACTTGTCGACGCGGATTTCGAAGCTATATACTCACCATCAAGATATCGAAGGGGAATGAACACAAATCTCAGTAGGAATGAATTCATCCGAACAAGGTTTTCAAACGAATATACTCATATAATTATACACTTCACTTGGTTGTCCAACACTCTGAGTTGCAAGTGTCATTTAGTAGGGAATATATTCGTCTCAATTGACACCACATATTACCATGATATTTGAGGACCGGTGAAACGCAGCGGGAAACTTTGGCCAGCTGTTTCAAAAGCCTGGTTTCTGACTTATCGGCAGTATCACCTCACGTAAACGTCTCAAAATCAGAACCTGCAAGCTACATGGTCAGTTGGCTTGTAGACCATTCAGCCACTGTGAACTGAATCAATCACCCACGAATACCTGCTTACTTATGCCAACATTCATATTTCGTTGAGTTAGCGTTGCCGATCGCCTGAAAACTAGGACGAATCAGTTTGCGGGACTCAGAAATTAGCCACTCCAATACTGTTTGACTGTTCTGTATCCAGTGTAAAATCTGACTGTTTAACCTCGGGTCACGACTGTAAACTCGAAGAGAAGAGTGACATTTTCACGTGGCACCCCTCATTGAATTTGCGTGATATTCGGAAAATTTTGCAGACTGCTACTGACATAACATCAGTGACAATTGCGAGTGGAACAGCATTGTGTATTGGTGCGTTATATGAATCGATAACTTGAACTTTGAAACTCAACTGATCATTAGGTCATTATTATTATTATTGTTTCACTTCATTCTTGAACTAGGTCTACTTGAGGAGATTTGAAACCTTTCCTTTCAACCATCAAAATTTCTTTTCGTTTATTTTAAGGATATTACACTGTCAAATTTGGAGGGATCAGTTTCACTATGGGAAGTAACTACAACGTTTCAATTCAGGATAAGCGCTGTTCATACTGGTTTGTATTCGGCAGTTCCCTTACTGACGAAGAAATGACAACGAAAACTGGAAGGCGTCCCGGTTCAGTGTGAGTCTTCTTTAATATGTGAATTATGTGACATTTGAAGCGTATTGCAAATGTTACATCTAAATCACTTGATGATGGTAATGTAAATATGCTCACTGTTTTGCCAGGAATACTACGTACATTTTCCAAAGAGCCTCCTCATCCATAGAATAATGAGGCGACTGGGTGTCGGTCATGTCTTGTATGTACAGCATCACGATTGTGGCCTGAAATGTAATGGCCAGTGCTTTTTCAGTTTTAATCAATCTCATTCAGTTTTCGTGAACAAATTTACACAATACATAACAACGATAATAAAAATAATTATGATCAAGATGAGAGCGGCAGGCGTGGAATTAATTCAGATGTGTGTCAATAAATTGACTCGTTCCTGCAAACCTCGTTATATTAAGAAGAAACCAACATATATTTCTGAATTGATAGTAAATCAAAAATCCCCATATTGAAATCAAAACAAGATTTTGAGCGAACAATTGTTTTCGATAACTTCTTCTTCAGACTCTACAGTTATAAATCCATGAATAACAGAGTACATATAGCCAATAAAGCAAATGAAAATAATATCCGAAACTGTATTGGGGTGCAACTGTGTAAGTTGAGATGATAGTCCATTAGTTGGCATAGTCTTTCGCATAGTCTTAGCATGGCCCAAAACATTGTTGGAAAAATATTAAACATATGAACATAGAAGACAAAACTATGTTATCGCTGGACGTAACATCACTATTTACCAACGTCCCCCTTGTAGAAACTGTCGACTTTATATGTGAACAACTCGTAGAAAAAATATAGAAATTGGAATCACACCAAGAAAGTTGAAGGAGTTACTACTAAAATGCACTATGAACGTTCAATTTGTATTTAATAAGGAGTACTATCACCGAAGAGATGGGGTTACTATGGGCTCTCCCCTTGGTTCCTTATTAGCCGACATATTTCGATCCAAATTGGAAAATGATCCTTTAAAAGGGATACTAAACCAACTTGATTATTATTGTCGATATGTTGACGACACCTTTATCATTTGTAACAATAATTTGGATAGACAACACCTGCTCCAAGTATTCAATAAGGTACACCCAGCTATTAAATTCACTTGTGAACAGGAACTCCAAGGTAGTGTTCCATTTCTCGATGTTCTTCTCACAAAATGATCAGACGGTACCTTGAAAAGAAACATCTATAGGAAAGCGACGTGGAACGGACAATACACCCACTTGCATGGCTTCATACCTATACAATATAAGCGCAACCTAATTCGTCGTCTTAGTCATTGCATCAGACGCATATGTACCAAGGATTGTATTGAAGATGAAATAAGAAATCTTACAAACGCCTTACTACAAAATGACTACCCTACCAATTTTGTAAAGAAGTATATCCACGAAAGTACACATAATACCAAGCGAGACACAGTAAGTAAGAAAAAGCTTTACTTAAATGTGTAATTCAAAGGTGATATAGCCAGTGATTGCCTAAAATGGCGACATCAATGTGTGTATATAAATTTAACTGCTCCTGTGGATCTAGTTATATAGGTCGTACCCAGAGGAATTTATCTCTATGCACTCGTGAACATATTCCTGTTTGGCTTGGGAAAAGAACAACCAAATCAATTAATAGTGCAATTCTGTCTCATCTGGTGGATAGCGAACACAGCATCAAGGTAGATGAGTCATTTACAGTTGCGTATTGGGTACCGAACAATCTCCCCGAAGGTATACGATTACGCCTCCTAGCCATAGCTGAGGCTTTAGAGAATAATAGAGAAAGACCAGACCTATGTGTACAGAAAAAACTCATCCACTCTCTTTGTCTACCCTGGCCCACTTTAAGGTCACCAGGATCATAATTTTTTCGTACTATTATTATCATTATTATTGTTTTGTGATATCATGTCTTTATTATCCATTTCTCCATCCAGTTTATTTCACCTCATTGTTACCCTTATTTTGTCAGCCTTAATGATTTTATACTAAACCTACCAATTCTGTAGCATTTTATTACAATTTACAATTTAGCCTCTTTATTTTATCATCAGACATTATCGGTCAGCCCTCACATCCAGTGCCTCCTTTTTTAACGTGTCTTTACATGTATTTTGTGGTTATCGCATTTTCTCACTCCAAGGACACTTGTATTCTGTTAACAATAAAACAACACTATATCACCCAATTGTTCATTTACACTTCATCACATTTTTCTGACTAAACACCCTATACACATTAAATTGACTATGCTAACTAATGGACTATCATCTGAACTTACACAGTTGCACCCCAATACAGTTTCGGATATTATTTTCATTTGCTTTATTGGCTATATGTACTCTGTTATTCATGGATTTATAACTGTAGAGTCTGAAGAAGAAGTTATGGAAAACTATTGTTCGCTCAAAATCTTGTTTTTTAATTGATAGTGTGGCACACTGTTGTGTACGAGTAGTGGTGTGCCTCGAAGCGCTGGAAGTTATAAATCTCTCATGACGAGTATTCATGACTTCATTTTCACTTTTTTTTTCACTGTCTCTCCTTCCAGGTATTGTAAAGGTTGGCAAATTCCAATCGATTGGAAAGAAAAATAATATTAGAACTGCAGCACAGCCAGCCTTCACACTCATTGTAATGCTGAAAAATAGTTTCATCTGTGCTTTTCCAAATTCTTAGCTCAGTTGTTAATGAAATGAACACGCTTCATTTTTTGAATACTGAGTATTTTTCTTCCTTTTTCCCTAGATTAGATCTTCTCTAATAAATTCATATTCAAAATCGCCTATCGTTCTCATCGAATGTTTTGTGTGTTGAGATGCTACGTCAGTGCGGAGTGTGTCTTTCTCGTTGAGTTTGTACTTGTCAAGAAGAGACACACATATTATGGATTTGGTGTAAAGCAGTTAGCATCATACATTTTTATTGTATTGAGTTGTTGCATGCATAGTTTTTGCATGTTTATGCTTTCGAGTTTTTCTCATCAGGCTCAACACTATTATGCATAACATTACAAATGAACATTCACATCTAAACCAATCATGGTATTTTGTCTATAGCATGGTAAATTGTGTAATTAGATATAATGATAGGAGATAAAATTGAATAAAAATTATTTTATCAATAATTAGGATGAAACTGTGAGGCGTTGATGAAAGCTAGGGAAAAGCACGTGAACTGATGGTGTTGTGCTGTATTGTAAAGCAAGTAAATACAGTGGGTTTTAATTGGACTATTATAAGATTGATGGATGATGAGACAGGGGCTGAGAATACAAGTAAAGGGTGTTATGGAAGCTTTCAGTTGGTAATGTTTTAAAAGGCCAACAAAGAAATTCTTTCGAATACACAGTTGAGGTTGATTAGTTTGAATGCCGGTGGCCTCCGCTGTGTGCAGTAGACAAGTACGAAGTCTATTGGGGAGATTCGCTGGAATACGATGAACTACCTCGAAAACTCTCGTTTTCTTCCCTGCATTAACTACTTTCAATCCACATTCAACAGAAAAAACCGAATGATTTAGTCTCAAACTCCCATCCGTTAACAGAATTTGCTTAACTTTTATATAAAGCATATTGACCAACCATTCAACACTTAGTCTCCCGTATTAGCTGAAATCCATCCAACTCAGTTATTATATCACGTCCCCATATCATTGACTTCACCTTCACGAAGCTGCCTTATTGTTATGGAAGAGATTTGAGTGACTTGCTGCAAATTCCTGTGCTAAGATGAATCGTATATGACACAACTTGTACAAGAAGTCGGATGAAATGTAACCACTTTTTTGTCAGTAACATGTTGACAGTGATACAAGAGATATACAGTAAAAAAGTCAACATCAGCATATTGACGCGGAAACAGCAGGAAGCCCATCAACGATTGTTTCATCCTTACAAGCCTTGAAAAGCGCATCTATCTAAATAAAGATTCAGTTCACTTTGTTGATTATCATCGATTGGTTTGTAGGTATTTGACTTATCTGAATTGTCAACGTGAATTGACAGATTATTGACAAACCAGATGAGACCGCGGAGCACTACTGAGTAGTTGTTACTTCAGACTAGGTTCAAATACATCAGCAGTATGTATTGTTTACAGCGTTTCTAAATAAGGAGACTTCGATTGAAATGTGTCAATGTACATGACATCAAATAAATAGACTGAGATTTCCACAGACTCGAAGTCCTACTGCTTTACAACAGTTCAAACGAATACCGAAACATTCTGCGAGAATGTAGAGAATGCGGTTGACGAATACAAACTGAAAAGAAATATAGGCGTAAGGCAATACAGTGACTCACTCAGAATCTAGTAACCTGACCAAATATCTCACTGTTAACTCCAAGTGTTTCAATAGACAAAGCAGATTATTTTTCAAACAGTCTCACTGACAAAATCAGAATAAGAAAATGTCATTTGAAGTGAGTTCGTACATCAGAATTGATCGAATCTACCGCGTCTGTGTGAATAATGATACACGAAGCTCCAGGAATTTGTTATCTTCATTGTGCGTTATTATTCAGAATGTAATGACTGCACCTGCGTGTACTGATGAACAATAATTCAAATCAAAGTACATTCACATGACTATCTGCATTTCCGAAGTGATCATCTTCATATGATTAATCATCAGGTTATATTGGTAAACAGAGTAGTTAGAATTAACGACTGTGTGTGTGTTGCAGTAATTTAACATGGTGTTCACAAGTATAAGTCGTGATTAATAACATTAGGCAGATATCATTTCACAGAAAAAAACAAAGTACACAAGTTCATATTCACTGTTTCAATACACCTCGTCTTTGCATTGATATCACAATTTGGAGAAGAACCTTCGTGGGTAAGCTATAATTACAGGATGCTTGGAACATTCTCCCTAGCAAAAGCATGAAGTGTGGGAGTGTTGATCTCAAACTTTTGACATCGTAACAAATATTCTCATATATGGTGCGTATACGTTAGATAGCTACGAAACTCATATTGATACAAATATACTTGACTAGGGAATTGCAATCATACCCACAGCAAAACCTGGCGTATCCACATTGCTTGTTTTGCCAGAAGGAGGAGGACTAGTTGACATGATGACAGTCTATGCAGATGGATTTTGTGTAAATGTGGGCATGTTTCGAACGGAATAATTGGCGCTTATTGTATAGCGGCAAACACAAATATCCGTTCAGTATTACCGATATATTTGTTCGACCATTAATCATTTAACTACTGAAATTTCAATGGGAACAAACTTTTCACAACTTCTTACATTTTCACTCATTATACTGTGAAAGTGAACTCGTGTTGAATTCACGCCACTTCCACATGCTCTTCTGATAGTATGTGAACAATTTTCATTCAAGTCAGCTTTTAACTTTCTGTAGTTTTCATTATTTTCCTTCATCCATATCTCATCGACTTCCGGAAACATCTGTCAGCTAATTAATTGTTCAGCAACGAAAATCCTGGCTTTACTTCAATTACAGTCATCTAATGTCGATCATACTAAAACATTTCTTTCCCTTGTAAGATAAGTGATTCAGTCACTCTGTTTTGACTGACATGAAGTGGTTCCGAAGCATGATTCTTGAGTATATTATTTGATAATATGATCGCGTTGTATTCGGAAGGGAAAGAAATCATCTTCACGTTATTCGCATTTCTGTTAGTTGTAGTGATCCAATGCAATAATTGTGCGCATATTTATTTAGTAAATAACAATGGAGATCTGTTTCCTCATTTGTTTACTTTAGACTTCTGTTTCAATTCATAATGAAATCAAAAGGAGACAGCTTTTTGAGTGAGAGTAATGAAATGCGTGCCCAGTGATGTCCATTCATTCGTGAAGATTTTCGATCACTGTGTGATACACTCCCTTCGATTCTACTTAGTCGAGATGGGATGACATCAATGTGGCTAATGGTGTCGGTCCATGGGTATCAAGATATCTTTTTAAATACGGCTTGATTTTACACCGTTTTTTGTTACCACTATGAAATTTTCAGCATGTTATATTGGAAGCCCGCGTTTTGCAGGCTTACCATAGATATCAGGTGTGCGTCGGCGAGAGATCCATACACTGTGCCATTGACGCATACGAAAAAGCACGCCCGACTGCACCTAATTAAGGTCCGCGGTGCAATGGTGAGCCTTCACCCGGGGTCAGAGAATTCTTGATCACCCTGAACTGGCGCCAAGTAAGTTTAATGTTTCAAGCCCTACACCACACTCGGAAAACGAGGTTTGAAAAAAGTTATGTATAAACACATGGTAAATTTAGTTGAATATCACTTGAATTTGTGTATTTCCACGCCAGACTGAATGTTGATCTATCGGCCTACCACCCATGCTTGCGACAAATTTACACAAAATAAAATGTAATTTTATACTTATATATGTGGTTTCGTCTGAAGGAGATGTTCAACTAAACTCATTAGCAGATGTGATAAATTCTCCAAATGGCTGGTAGAGACTTATGGACTAGTCAAGCAGAAGCTGTTGAGGTACAATTTGTAAATTTTCGCGATGTACCTGTGTATATGGGCGATGACTCCTTCATCAAAGAGAATTTCATGAATGCATCAGTATTTGATATTAAGACACGCTAATTTTGTTGCAGACGGCTTGAGCCATTCACTTGAAAAACATTGATGGAAAACGGTTTCCCGCCCAGGTTCATAGAAAAGAATCTCAAACCTAAGAAGACTTCTGAACAAGTCCAATCCGTCCCAAAGAAAATGCTTCTGCTTAATCTAGAATTCAATGGTGAGATTGAAGCAGAAATCCTTCGCAGACGCCTCTCAAAATCGCTGAGGAAAACATACTTCGCCGCTAGCCTACGACTGACGTTTTCCTGCAAGAAACTGTTCAGCCAGAACGCGAAAGACAAGCTGTCGCATTGGGCCACCTCAACGTGCATATACCAGTTTACTTGCTCTTGTGGAGCTGAGTACGTTGGCCGTACCATGCGCCGACTTGAAAAACGCGCTCGTGAACACTATCCAGCCTGGCTAGTAAAAGGAGAACGAAAACGGGTAAATAGTTCGGTGACAGAACACCTGGTGATTTCGTCTGAGATGCTTCCAAAATACTTTGGGATATTCATGTTTCTCGAGACAATTCTTCAAGAAGAAAATCTTTGCGTTCGCCTTAGCAAGCTTGACGGACAAACGTAGAAACTTGTTCAGTTCCCTTTCTGTTGAACGGTCCTTGCTCCTCTTTAAATCATGGAATATACACATTGGGTCATAGGAGTAAATAAGAAGACAGTTGCAGCGAAGAAAATTTATTTTTCGACGAAGTCATCATCTAGGCTGTACATTCGTGTATTTATATCAAATGGATCAGAAAGTTCCAGAATAATATCCGGTCAAGGGTCAAATTAATAAAAATTAAAATTAGGAATTAGAATGCCATAATAAACAGGGGGATGGATAAAACAAACAAAATAGCATTAAAATAACTAAGAAGACTGACATTGTGCAATTAGGGGTTAGAAATATAGAAATAACAAAATAGACAGGATGTTTGGATAAAAACTAATGTAATGAATAATTGTTTATGCAATCAGGGATTAAATATGTAGAAATAGTAAAATGACAAAATAAACACTAAGTTCGGGTATGAAAATATGGTAGTGTAAACAGGAATTAAGAAAAACTTGAAATAACATGAATAAACAGGAAGTTTAGATAAGAAAGGCGATGGGATGGTGATTACTAAAAATTACCTGTTTATGATGGCCATTGCAAGGACAGGTGTTGGACGTATTTATTTTGTATACAAAGCGTGGGTTTGAGCTTTTGTATAGCCAGCGCCTCGGCTATGCCCAGATGTCTTGATTTTACTCCCTTTGATGGGTTTGATCGAATCTTGTAAATGATTTTCAATGATTTTTCGAGTGGCGCTGAATGTCCTGAATTCACCAGGTGTTCTGTCACCGAACTATTTACCCGTTTTCGTTCTCCTTTTACTAGCCAGGCTGGATAGTGTTCACGAGCGCGTTTTTCAAGTCGGCGCATGGTACGGCCAACGTACTCAGCTCCACAAGAGCAAGTAAACTGGTATATGCACGTTGAGGTGGCCCAATGCGACAGCTTGTCTTTCGCGTTCTGGCTGAACAGTTTCTTGCAGGAAAACGTCAGTCGTAGGCTAGCGGCGAAGTATGTTTTCCTCAGCGATTTTGAGAGGCGTCTGCGAAGGATTTCTGCTTCAATCTCACCATTGAATTCTAGATTAAGCAGAAGCATTTTCTTTGGGACGGATTGGACTTGTTCAGAAGTCTTCTTAGGTTTGAGATTCTTTTCTATGAACCTGGGCGGGAAACCGTTTTCCATCAATGTTTTTCAAGTGAATGGCTCAAGCCGTCTGCAACAAAATTAGCGTGTCTTAATATCAAATACTGATGCATTCATGAAATTCTCTTTGATGAAGGAGTCATCGCCCATATACACAGGTACATCGCGAAAATTTACAAATTGTACCTCAACAGCTTCTGCTTGACTAGTCCATAAGTCTCTACCAGCCATTTGGAGAATTTATCACATCTGCTAATGAGTTTAGTTGAACATCTCCTTCAGACGAAACCACATATATAAGTATAAAATTACATTTTATTTTGTGTAAATTTGTCGCAAGCATGGGTGGTAGGCCGATAGATCAACATTCAGTCTGGCGTGGAAATACACAAATTCAAGTGATATTCAACTAAATTTACCATGTGTTTATACATAACTTTTTTCAAACCTCGTTTTCCGAGTGTGGTGTAGGGCTTGAAACATTAAACTTACTTGGCGCCAGTTCAGGGTGATCAAGAATTCTCTGACCCCGGGTGAAGGCTCACCATTGCACCGCGGACCTTAATTAGGTGCAGTCGGGCGTGCTTTTTCGTATGCGTCAATGGCACAGTGTATGGATCTCTCGCCGACGCACACCTGATATCTATGGTAAGCCTGCAAAACGCGGGCTTCCAATATAACATGCTGAAAATTTCATAGTGGTAACAAAAAACGGTGTAAAATCAAGCCGTATTTAAAAAGATATCTTGATACCCATGGACCGACACCATTAGCCACATTGATGTCATCCCATCTCGACTAAGTAGAATCGAAGGGAGTGTATCACACAGTGATCGAAAATCTTCACGAATGAATGGACATCACTGGGCACGCATTTCATTACTCTCACTCAAAAAGCTGTCTCCTTTTGATTTCATTATGAATTGAAACAGAAGTCTAAAGTAAACAAATGAGGAAACAGATCTCCATTGTTATTTACTAAATAAATATGCGCACAATTATTGCATTGGATCACTACAACTAACAGAAATGCGAATAACGTGAAGATGATTTCTTTCCCTTCCGAATACAACGCGATCATATTATCAAATAATATACTCAAGAATCATGCTTCGGAACCACTTCATGTCAGTCAAAACAGAGTGACTGAATCACTTATCTTACAAAGGAAAGAAATGTTTTAGTATGATCGACATTCGATGACTGTAATTAAGGTAAAGCCAGGATTTTCGTTGCTGAACAATTAATTAGCTGACAGATGTTTCCGGGAGTCGATGAGATATGGATGAAGGAAAATAATGAAAACTACAGAAAGTTAAAAGCTGACTTGAATGAAAATTGTTCACATACTATCAGAAGAGCATGAGGAAGTAGCGTGAATTCAACACGAGTTCACTTTCACAGTATAATGAGTGAAAATGTAAGAAGTTGTGAAAAGTTTGTTCCCATTGAAATTTCAGTAGTTAAATGATTAATGGTCGAACAAATATATCGGTAATACTGAACGGGTATTTGTGTTTGCCGCTATACAACAAGCGCCAATTATTCCGTTCGAAACATGCCCACATTTACACAAAATCCATCTGCATAGACTGTCATCATGTCAACTAGTCCTCCTCTTTCTGGCAAAGCAAGCAATGTGGATACCCCAGGTTTTGCTGTGGGTATGATTGCAATTCCCTAGTCAAGTATATTTGTATCAATATGAGTTTCGTAGCGATCTAACGTATACGCACTATATATGAGAATATTTGTTACGATGTCAAAAGTTTGAGATCAACACTCCCACACTTCATGCTTTTGCTAGGGAGAATGTTCCAAGCATCCTGTAATTATAGCTTACCCACGAAGGTTCTTCTCCAAATTGTGATATCAATGCAAAGACGAGGTGTATTGAAACAGTGAATATGAACTTGTGTACTTTGTTTTTTTCTGTGAAATGATATCTGCCTAATGTTATTAATCACGACTTATACTTGTGAACACCATGTTAAATTACTGCATCACACACATAGTCGTTAATTCTAACTACTCTGTTTACCAATATAACCTGATGATTAATCATATGAAGATGATCACTTCGGAAATGCAGATAGTCATGTGAATGTACTTTGATTTGAATTAATGTTCATCAGTACACGCAGGTGCAGTCATTACATTCTGAATAATAACGCACAATGAAGATAACAAATTCCTGGAGCTTCGTGTATCATTATTCACACAGACGCGGTAGATTCGATCAATTCTGATGTACGAACTCACTTCAAATGACATTTTCGTATTCTGATTTTGTCTGTGAGACTGTTTGAAAAATAATCTGGTTTGTCTATTGAAACACTTGGAGTTAACAGTGAGATATTTGGTCAGGTTACTAGATTCTGAGTGAGTCACTGTATTGCCTTACGCCTATATTTCTTTTCAGTTTGTATTCGTCAACCGCATTCTCTACATTCTCGCAGAATGTTTCGGTATTCGTTTGAACTGTTGTAAAGCAGTAGGACTTCGAGTCTGTGGAAATCTCAGTCTATTTATTTGATGCCATGTACACTGACACATTTCAATCGAAGTCTCCTAATTTAGAAACGCTGTAAACAATACATACTGCTGATGTATTTGAACCTCGTCTGACGTAACAACTACTCAGTAGTGCTCCGCGGTCTCATCCGGTTTGTCAATAATCTGTCAATTCACGTTGTCAATTCAGATAAGTCAAATACCTACAAATCAATCGATGAGAATCAACAAAGTGAACTGAATCTTTATTTAGATAGATGCGCTTTTCAAGGCTTGTAAGGATGAAACAATCGTTGATGGGCTTCCTGCTGTTTCCGCGTCAGTATGCTGATGTTGACTTTTTTACTGTATATCTCTTGTATCACTGTCAACATGTTACTGACAAAAAAGTGGTTACATTTCATCCGACTTCTTGTACAGGTTGTGTCATATACGATTCATCTTAGCACAGGAATTTGCAGCAAGTCACTCAAATCTCTTCCATAACAATAAGGCAGCTTTGTGAAGGTGAAGTCAATGATATGGGGACGTGATATAATAACTGAGTTGGATGGATTTCACCTAATACGGGAGACTAAGTGTTGAATGGCTGGTCAATATGCTTTATATAAAAGTTAAGCAAATTCTGTTAACGGATGGGAGTTTGAGACTAAATCATTCGGTTTTTTCTGTTGAATGTGGATTGAAAGTAGTTAATGCAGGGAAGAAAACGAGAGTTTTCGAGGTAGTTCATCGTATTCCAGCGAATCTCCCCAATAGACTTCGCACTTGTCTACTGCACACAGCGGAGGCCACCGGCATTCAAACTAATCAACCTCAACTGTGTATTCGAAAGAATTTCTTTGTTGGCCTTTTAAAACATTACCAACTGAAAGCTTCCATAACACCCTTTACTTGTATTCTCAGTCCCGGTCTCATCATCCATCAATCTTATAATAGTCCAATTAAAACCCACTTAATTTACTTGCTTTACAATACAGCACAACACCATCAGTTCACGTGCTTTTCCCTAGCTTTCATCAACGCCTCACAGTTTCATCCTAATTATTGATAAAATAATTTTTATTCAATTTTATCTCCTATCATTATATCTAATTACACAATTTACCATGCTATAGACAAAATACCATGATTGGTTTAGATGTGAATGTTCATTTGTAATGTTATGCATAACAGTGTTGAGCCTGATGAGAAATACTTGAAAGCATAAACATCCAAAAACTATGCATGCAACAACTCAATACAATAAAAATGTATGATGCTAACTGCTTTACACCGAATCCATAATATGTGTGTTTCTTCTTGA
Source organism: Trichobilharzia regenti (assembly GCA_944472135.2). Taxonomy (NCBI): domain Eukaryota; kingdom Metazoa; phylum Platyhelminthes; class Trematoda; order Strigeidida; family Schistosomatidae; genus Trichobilharzia; species Trichobilharzia regenti. The sequence goes on along the minus strand of OX235264.1, from coordinate 114,395,409 downwards.
CAAGTACAAACTCAACGAGAAAGACACACTCCGCACTGACGTAGCATCTCAACACACAAAACATTCGATGAGAACGATAGGCGATTTTGAATATGAATTTATTAGAGAAGATCTAATCTAGGGAAAAAGGAAGAAAAATACTCAGTATTCACAAAATGAAGCGTGTTCATTTCATTAACAACTGAGCTAAGAATTTGGAAAAGCACAGATGAAACTATTTTTCAGCATTACAATGAGTGTGAAGGCTGGCTGTGCTGCAAATCTATTATGGTTTTTCATTCCAATCGATTGGAATTTGCCAACCTTTACAATACCTGGAAGGAGAGACAGTGAAAGAAAAAGTGAAAATGAAGTCATGAATACTCGTCATGAGAGATTTATAACTTCCAGCGCTTCGAGGCACACCACTACTCGTACACAACAGTGTGCCACACTATCAATTAAAAAACAAGATTTTGAGCGAACAATTGTTTTCGATAACTTCTTCTTCAGACTCTACAGTTATAAATTCATGAATAACAGAGTACATATAGCCAATAAAGCAAATGAAAATAATATCCGAAACTGTATTGGGGTGCAACTGTGTAAGTTCAGATGATAGTCCATTAGTTAGCATAGTCAATTTAATGTGTATAGGGTGTTTAGTCAGAAAAATGTGATGAAGTGTGAATGGACAATTGGGTGATATAGTGTTGTTTTATAGTTAACAGAATACAAGTGTCCTTGGAGTGAGAAAATGCGATAACCACAAAATACATGTAAAGACACGTTAAAAAAGGAGGCACTGGATGTGAGGGCTGACCGATAATGTCTGATGATAAAATAAAGAGGCTAAATTGTAAATTGTAATAAAATGCTACAGAATTGGTAGGTTTAGTATAAAATCATAAAGGTTGACAAAATAAGGGTAACAATGAGGTGAAATAAACTGGATGGAGAAATGGATAATAAAGACATGATATCACAAAACAATAATAATGATAATAATAGTACGAAAAAATTATGATCCTGGTGACCTTAAAGTGGGCCAGGGTAGACAAAGAGAGTGGATGAGTTTTTTCTGTACACATAGGTCTGGTCTTTCTCTATTATTCTCTAAAGCCTCAGCTATGGCTAGGAGGCGTAATCGTATACCTTTGGGGAGATTGTTCGGTACCCAATACGCAACTGTAAATGACTCATCTACCTTGATGCTGTGTTCGCTATCCACCAGATGAGACAGAATTGCACTATTAATTGATTTGGTTGTTCTTTTCCCAAGCCAAACAGGAATATGTCCACGAGTTCATAGAGATAAATTCCTCTGGGTACGACCTATATAACTAGCTCCACAGGAGCAGTTAAATTTATATACACACATTGATATCGCCATTTTAGGCAATCACTGGCTATATCACCTTTGAATTACACATTTAAGTAAAGCTTTTTCTTACTTACTGTGTCTCGCTTGATATTATGTGTACTTTCGTAGATATACTTCTTTACAAAGTCGGTAGGGTAGTCATTTTGTAGTAAGGCGTTTGTAAGATTTCTTATTTCATCTTCAATACAATCCTCGGTACATATGCGTCTGATTCTATGACTAAGACGACGAATTAGGTTGCGCTTATATTGTATAGGTATGAAGCCATGCAAGTGGGTGTATTGTCCGTTCCACGTCGCTTTCCTATAGATGTTTCTTTTCAAGGTGCCGTCTGATCTTTTTGTGAGAAGAACATCGAGAAATGGAATACTACCTTGGAGTTCCTGTTCACAAGTGAATTTAATAGCTGGGTGTACCTTATTGAATACTTGGAGCAGGTGTTGTCTATCCAAATTATTGTTACAAATGATAAAGGTGTCGTCAACATATCGACAATAATAATCAAGTTGGTTTAGTATCCCTTTTAAAGGACCATTTTCCAATTTGGATAGAAATATGTTGGCTAATAAGGAACCAAGGGGAGAGCCCATAGTAACCCCATCTCTTTGGTGGTAGTACTCCTTATTAAATACAAATTGAACGTTCATAGTGCATTTTAGTAGTAACTCCTTCAACTTTCTTGGTGTGATTCCAATTTCTATATTATTTCTACGAGTTGTTCACATATAAAGTCGACAGTTTCTACAAGGGGGACGTTGGTAAATAGTGATGTTACGTCCAGCGATAACATAGTTTTGTCTGCTATGTTCATATCTTTAATATTTTTCCAACAATGTTTTGGACCATGCTAAGACTATGCTAAAGACTATGCTAACTAATGGACTATCACCTCAACTTACACAGTTGCACCCCAATACAGTTTCGGATATTATTTTCATTTGCCTTTATTGGCTATATGTACTCTGTTATTCATGGATTTATAACTGTAGAGCCTGAAGAAGAAGTTATCGAAAACTATTGTTCGCTCAAAATCTTGTTTTGATTTCAATATGGGGATTTTTCATTTACTATCAATTCAGAAATATATGTTGGTTTCTTCTTAATATAACGAGGTCTGCAGGAACGAGTCAATTTAATGACAACCATCTGAATTAATTCTATGCCTGCCGCTCTCACCTTGATCATAATTATTATTATTATTATCGTTGTTATGTATTGTGTTATTTTGTTCACGAAAACTGAATGAGATTGATTAAAACTGAAAAAGCACTGGCCATTACATTTCAGGCTTCAATCGTGATGCTGTACATACAAGACATGACCGACACCCAGTGGCCTCATTATTCTATGGATGAGGAGGCTCTTTGGAAAATGTACGTAGTATTCCTGGCAAAACAGTGAGCATATTTACATTACCATCATCAAGTGATTTAGATGTAACATTTGCAATACGCTTCAAATGTCACATAATTCACATATTAAAGAAGACTCACACTGAACCGGGACGCCTTCCAGTTTTCGTTGTCATTTCTTCGTCAGTAAGGGTACTGCCGAATACAAACCAGTATGAACAGCGCTTATCCTGAATTGAAACGTTGTAGTTACTTCCCATAGTGAAACTGATCCCTCCAAATTCGACAGTGTAATATCCTTAAAATAAACGAAAAGAAATTTTAATGGTTGAAAGGAAAGGTTTCAAATCTCTTCAAGTAGACCTAGTTCAAGAATGAAGTGAAACAATAATAATAATAATAATGACCTAATGATCAGTTGAGTTTCAAAGTTCAAGTTATTGATTCATATAACGCACCAATACACAATGCTGTTCCACTCGCAATTGTCACTGATGTTATGTCAGTAGCAGTCTGCAAAATTTTCCAAATATCACGCAAATTCAATGAGGGATGCCACGTGAAAATGTCACTCTTCTCTTCGAGTTTACAGTCGTGACCCGAGATTAAACAGTCAGATTTTACACTGGATACAGAACAGTCAAACAGTATTGGAGTGGCTAATTTCTGAGTCCCGCAAACTGATTCGTCCTAGTTTTCAGGCGATCGGCAACGCTAACTCAACGAAATATGAATGTTGGCATAAGTAAGCAGGTATTCGTGGGTGATTGATTCAGTTCACAGTGGCTGAATGGTCTACAAGCCAACTGACCATGTAGCTTGCAGGTTCTGATTTTGAGACGTTTACGTGAGGTGATACTGCCAATAAGTCAGAAACCAGGCTGTTGAAACAGCTGGCCAAAGTTTCCCGCTGCGTTTCACCGGTCCTCAAATATCATGGTAATATGTGGTGTCAATTGAGACGAATATATTCCCTACTACATGACACTTGCAACTCAGAGTGTTGGACAACCAAGTGAAGTGTATAATTATATGAGTATATTCGTTTGAAGACCTTGTTCGAATGAATTCATTCCTACTGAGATTTGTGTTCATTCCCCTTCGATATCTTGATGGTGAGTATAAAGCTTCAAAATCCGCGTCGACAAGTGAGTGACAAATGATAGGAGTTTTCATGTAAAGCCCATCCCTTGTGCAGGATGAGCACTTTGCAACGCAGTGAATTAGGTTTCAAATTATTTGGAAAAGCTCTATCAAGTCGCTCTTAAACCTACAATGACTGTATTGACTGACTGTGATCGAATTTCTTCGAAGGTGATATTCGTGTCAGTCTCGATTTCCTGAAGTCGGAAGGATACTGCCCAGAGAGTTCAATGAATGACATGAACTTTTCATATTTATCCGGCTGATATAGATCGGTGCTTGTTGTTGTCGTTAGTCCATTCTTATCTTCCCTAACTCCATCTTCTTTGTCTTCATTTGAAGCCCTTTATTCTCCACCTTCTCTTATTGGAAGCGTGTAAAATCTGCACGAACTGAAACACTGGACATCAACTTCTAATTTCGGATACCCAAGATTATTCTTTTTCGTCCAGATTATTCCTGTATTCTTGCGCACTACATTCCTGACTCTCACGTAAGCCATACCATCACAGTTAGAAATGTAATCGATGAGCGCATGGAAGGTACTCTCTTCTTGCTGCTATTTTCATTTTAAAGGCAAACTTCACTGAGCTGTCCATTGTAGATCAATAAAAGTGTGGCATTAATAGATAGCTGCTGACTGGGCGAACTACCACACTAAATGAAACTGAAATCTCATGAGGAATGGAAACAGAAACTTCCAGGCGACGAAGTGCTCTAAGCGAATATGCAATCACCTCGACAGAATCCAGTGGCCTATCAATTCTCACTTTTGCTAATCGGCAATAAGTAGTACTGACACTATCTGACCTCATTATCTATGAGTTTTCGCTCCCACAGTGGTCAGGAGATGTCACTGGAATTTCAGACAACTGCATCTTGCTAGCGTTCAGTCAGTCAGTCAGTCACCAGTGAGAAGTATCATAATTGTCACGAAATGATCTGTCGTGATCTCTAGTCGGAGTGATATCACATTCATTTCATTCATTAACATACACAGAAAAAATATAAATTACCCAATCCACCAACTGTCAGCGGGAGCTTGTATTCATCTGATTTAATCATCATAATGTTGACCATGCACAGACCAACGACCCTGAGGAGGTTTATTTTTGACACCATTTTACTTAAAAAAAATAGAAAGTGAAAACATAATGAAGCTTTACTTCGATGTAATCTGAGCATACAGATTAAGATGAGAATTCTCAACACCAATGTTAAGACAGTCTATTGGCCCTTCCACATGGGTCTGAAACTCGGCCAGTGAATCACGCTTTCTGAATGCTTAGACTGTTGAGAAATCCGTCTACAACATTATCAGCTAGTCTGAATTTTAAGTACTGACTCATTCTTGAAATTCACCTGGATGAAAATGTGAAACTGTAAGATCGTTGCATATATACACATATTAACATATGTTCTTATATATATATATTTGAGATTTCAAGTATTTATCACATCTAGTATTTGTTGGCGTTGAGTTCCTTCTCCAGCCAAAACCACATATCTTCCTACCCACGGACCCACACTCTCAGCCACATCGATGCCATCTTTTCTCGACTAACTGAAGTAGGAGATAGTCTCTTGCACAGCGGGAGAACTTCGTCATGGATTATCGAACGATGAATGAACACCGCTGGAGAACCTTTGCTTTAACTTTCACTTGAAACAGGATAGATTATTTCATTACGACAACTCAGTAAACCGATTTCTATTGTTGCACACAAAACATGCGCACGCAATTATTCCATTGGATTACTTCTACTACAAACTTGAATGCGAAGCTTACCACTTGATGATCTACATTTCGAGATGTGACGTCAACGGTTGATTAGGCTATTGCAGACTGTGAATCAGAGTATCGAATTCAGCAGAAAGCTCATCGACTTTCTACCTCATTTCCTAATTAGATGGACAAGATATCTGAATTTCGTAACTGTTTTGTCTGAAGAACGGTTGAATACATGAAGGTGGACGATATATTTGGGGGTGACGCTTCTAAAGTGGCACTACTTGACTATTCCACCAAGCTACATTAAAGAAACTCTCATGGTTTGATGCGATGACAAGACAATTTTTGAAACAGACTTATCAAAGTGGATCTCACAAATAACAGACAGACCTTATAAATACGAAGATATAAACTGAAGAGATTACGAACGACTTCACTCATCAGGTTTTACAGTTCCACGCGAATGTACAGATTACCTCAGTTTCCACTCGAAATAATACTAGACATGATAAATTTAAAATTACGTATGGGATGGTAAGGATGACTGGTTAAGTTGACGAGAGACTATCCGGACACTATCTCTGCGACATTCATACACACATTTCGGTAGCGAGAATGTGAAGATTTAAGTTAAATACATATTACATAGTATATCATGTATATATTTATACCACTGGCACTCACCCGAAAGATTTACTGAATAAGCACTACCTAACTTGATACCGATAGAACATTTTGTTCGACTATTTATACTAATGACACATGACACTATTCCATTCATTGGTCATTTCCACCAACCAACCAATCAGAATTAAACTGAATCTGTTTGTGCATGTTTGTGTGACAAATCGTAGTTCAGTTATGATTGGATTAAACTTGATGAGAGAAAAGGCCTGAAAGCGAAACAGTGACAAAATCTGGAAACGAAATCGAAACTGCAGGTCATTCAGCAGATTATTGATTTTATCTGGCCAGATGTATGATACACGTTAGAAAATGTATTTTACACAGGCACATCCATCATTTCTCATCAACTAAATATTACAAGAAGTACTTGCGTGGATGGTAACTAGCTTCAGAATGGACGATTTGCTTGATGCCTGTTGCACGAAAGTTGATTGGATAACGCTTTGACTTACCTGGTGCCAGGTTCAGGGTGATCCAGATCACTCTGAACCCGGGTCGAGGCTCATCATTGAACATCGGTGAGTTGAAACTCGCGCCGGAACCCAATCGGGCATGTAGTGATGACGGGCACTGAGTTTAAGTCTCAGTGACGACATCACCAAATGATGAATCTGAAATAGGGTGAAATCCACATCGTGGATTCAATTCCACTGCTACTCACCAGAAATCGCAATAACTTCACCTTCATCCGTAGTGCTCAATACTTACACAAATCGAAGAACACTCACACAAATATCTGCTTTTCCGATGTAATCTCTTTCACACGAAATCTGATCCGATTCTACAGATAAACAGAGTATTTTAAAAACATGATTGTGCTTGTGAGCAGAGTCTGAGCAAAGTACTCAACTTCATGTTCACCACTCACTGTCATGCGAATTGACGTGACCTATGACAGATATCATTTCCCAGTAAATCCAAAGTTGACAAAACTGAATGTCACTTCAGTAACCACGACAAACAATCGTGAACATCAAGCCTAATTCCTGCCTGAGACACTGCTCACGCGAACAGTGATTACCCAACTTATAACTGTAGCTTGTTGATTGAACATTCATTTATGTGTTGTGGTCGCACTTAATCACAAATTGGCAGACGTTAGAATTCATGAGCTTTTCAATCTGATCTCAGTGTCTGCATTTTGAACAGGGTGGTCTTGTAACTGGAAAGACCTGGGTTCGAACCCCAGTGTGTGTGCGGACTTCCGATGATTACTAAACTGGGATGACACAGCTGTTCAGCATTCCGAAACTGGTTTTCGATGGTTGCTTTACTGATGTCAATCCGTGATCAACTCGTAAAAACTTAACTAACCCTTACAAACCAAACTATTCAGAATGATATTCCAGTTCGTTGGCAGTTGTATTGAGTAACCCCTTGTAACATTTATCCGGTGTGACTTTCATCTTTATCCACTCTTATTTTGAGTGATCTGGATGTTTGACCCACATATTTGTTCTCACACTAAGCTCAAGCTACCTAGTAAATCACAGTGTTTTATTCATCGAGTTTATGGGATCTTTCAGTTGATTTGTTAAATTTTTAGTGAGATTCGTCTGTTTAAGGGTTGTGCGAATCCAAATATTGTTGAGGTTTCTTCGAACGGCTTCTGATGTACAAACGTCCTATGGTATTGTGACTGTGCATTATTCAATCTTGTCATCCTCCGCTTTTACTTTCTTTTTTCTCTTTTTTATTATTATCTTTGATAAATCCGTTTAGTTATTATTTGTCGAGTAGCCTTTTTAATAAGATGGTTATTTATTTACGCTGGTTCTCTGGTGTTGCTATATATCTACGTATTCTGTGAGAGGATGAGCTGAGTGATAATCAAGGAATCTTCCAGAATATGTGGTTTTTCTAAATAACGTTGATTTATGCTATCATCTTATACAAATTGTATTTTGTGGTTTAACGCACACAGTTCTTCAATTTCATTCTATATTTCCTAAGTGAATTTTATTGAGTCAACATGACTGTTTATGTGCGAGAAGAATTTGTCAACATCTTTTTTCATTATTACTAACGTGTCGTCAACATATCTCCCTAAACATTCTATTGACGAACTGAATGGTTTAGGTGGATTCTCTCCCTAAATATCCATGAATATGTCAGCTATTATTGACCAAATATGCGATATCTTGTGGTGAGACAGATTTTCACACCGATCATTTACCTCATTCAACTCAATCCATTCTGGGTAGAGTGAATCACATCACCACCAATTAATTCCTGACGCATACGACAGTGTTAGTATTTCTCGATTGCTGAGAACCATTCAGCACTATAAGCAGCTGAAAGAACTTATGAAAAACGAAGAGATTATGATATTACGTCCTGATAAAGGCGGAGAAATCGTAATCATGAATCGTAAGGACTATATCAGTAAGATGCTGACTATACTATCCGATGAATGTAAATTCACAAAACCGATTAACGAGAAAAACATGACTGAACAGACCGAACAAAAGCTAACGGACACCCTCCGTAAGCTAAAAACTGAATCTTTCATCAATAACGAAACGTTCGAATACATAAGACCATCCGGCTCAAATATACCACGACTCTACGGACTTCTGAAAGTACACAAGAAGGGCAACCTTCTTCGACATGACCAATTCGCCTAATCACCGCACAGCCCAATGGCTAGCAGATCTACTAGAACCAATCAGAAGACAAGTTTCCTGCCGCACGGTTCGAGATTCATTAGACTTTATCGACTCAATTGAAAACAACAACGTATCCAACAGGACAATGATCTCATCAGATGTCACATCACTATTCACAAATGTTCCGCTGACTGAAACAATATGCTATGTATGCGAACTTATTGATTCCAAAGGAATAAACATCGGTATACCCACCGAGCGTCTTAAAGAACTCCTGCTGAGGTGTACCCTGAATGTTCGATTCTCTTTCAACAACGAAATATATCGCCAAAAGGATGGTATAGCTGTGGGCTCACCACTAGGCCCATTACTTGCAGACTTCTTCATGGCAAAACTCGAAAACACATGCATGAAGAAAATGATCGATACCTTTGGAATCTACAAGAGATACGTCGACGACACTTTCATTATCCTCAACAATGAAGAGAATCTAGACGACATCCTGAAGTCGTCTAACAACTGCCACCCCGCAATTCAGTTCACGCTGGAGAAAGAGTCCAACTCTAAAATATCCTTTCTTGACATCCAACTAACAAGACGAGAACACGATGGAACACTGAAAAGATCTATCTACAGAAAGTCAACATGGAACGGACAGCTTATTAACTTCCACAGTTGGGTACCCCTATACACCAAACGGAACCTGATCCGTTCACTCAGCTACAGAGTTCGCAGAATTTGTACCCCGGACACCGTAGAAGATGAACTGGACAATCTCAAGAGAATCCTCGTCGAGAATTGTTACCCAGAACGATTTATTGCAAAATCTATGAATCCTAGGCCACAAAAGCCGCCCATGCATAGCGTCCCGAAGAAACCACTCTACATGAACCTTCAATTCAATGGAGATATATCTGCGGAAACACTAAAAAATCGACTGTCGCGCTCACTCAAGAAGACCTTCTTCGCAGCTGAACTACGACTAACTTTCTCCACAAAACCTATGATTCATGTGAACGTGAAGGATAAGCTACCACTGTTGGCCTCATCAATGTGTATTTATCAATTCACTTGCTCGTGTGGAGCCAGGTATGTCGGCCATACCCAGCGTTCGCTTTCCAAGCGTATCACCGAACACTTACCATCATGGTTTTACAAAGGAGAAAAACGATGTCCCCGCAGCTCCATCTTAGAACATCTGATAGAATCCGGACACCAAGCTGCACCCCAAACAAACTTCAAAGTAGTCTACAGAGTAAGAAGTAGTCTTCCTTAAGGTGTACGAATCAGACTTCTTCAAACTGCAGAAGCAATGGCGATTCACTCGCGAAGCCCTGAACTCTGCATACAGAAGAAAATCGTTCAATCACTACACTTACAATGGACCTAATCTATCTTATTACCCGACAGGTAAATTCTACCTAATCTTTTTTTCTGTCTCTTCATTAGTATTATTTTGTCTTCTTAATTGAAATATTTTGCATTTTCAACTTTCTTGTTCTCCACCCCCACCCGATTTAATTTCTACACCCCACTACCACCTAAATTGACCTGACCAACGCTCAATTTCTAGTCATTTATGTTACGTCATCCAACTTAATTGCTCAGTTTCAGTTCTAATTTAATTGATATTAGGCATTCTCTACCGCACTTCTACTTAGTCTCTACCTGCAATTACCTATGTTGCTACCCTGACCTAAGTTGAAACATTTTAGTCAATAACATTACGTCATCTAAGTTGATAACCCAATCTTACTTTAGTTGCTGTCCAATTAACCTTGTTTCTATATTAGATCATTCTTTTACTACCTGATCAATTATCTCGACTTGACAAACCTCATGTACACACACACAAATAATTATATCTGAATGCGATTTTACAGATATGTGAATGAATTCGCCGAAAAGATTCTCTTCGCTGAACGTCTTCTCATTTTCATATGACTAAATGGGGATTTTCAATTTACTATTATGATATTGTTCAAAATTACAGACGGTTTTCCTTTCAGGGATATGTGTGCGTGGTGAACTGATATAGGCGTGTATTGACCTGAATACATTTCAACAATCAGAACAATCAAATCACGCGCTCACACACAATCAGTCAACTGAGTGTCATTATTTGTCTTTTGTGCTCTCAATAATGAATTGATGCACTTCTTCCACAAAATCAAGCTGATTGTTAATTTTGACCTATCAATGTTATCACTTGAGTCAATCGGTTGCGTGTGAAGCGGAAATCAGTCACTGTCAAAGTGGATAGTGAGTAATAAAATCTTCCAGTTTTCTAATCTGTCACTTTTATTATTGATGATAATGATGAAGATGACGCATACACAGTGTGCTATTTTCTGACACGTTCGATTTGACATGCAGCCGTCTGTGTCAACGCAACCTTACATAAATTTTTATTTTTTTTATTTATTTTTCATTTACAGTTTTATTTCACACTGTATTTTTGGTACAAGTATGGAATTTTCAGCATGTATGTCGGTAGCCCAAATTTTGCAGGCCGACCATAGATATCAGGTGTGCGTGGGCAGAGGATCGAACCTCGGACCAAGTGCATGGTCGGCGAGAGTCCTAACCACTGTTCCACCGACGCAGAACATCGTTAATCTTTGTTGATTATCTCATTAATGACGACTGTCAATTTCAGGTAATCACGACCATTATGAGTGTAAACAATCAGTCAGTCGAGAGTAGAAAATGAATCCATATGCAATGGTATTGCAAAGCAGAGAGAAGACATGGAAGCATCACGAAAATTGAAGACATATAGTCTAGGTCATCAGTTCATTGAAATATAGATGGATATATTCCCGAATGGTGCAAAATGTGCACCGTGGATACGATTCAATCAGCAATACGCATAACCTGTGTGCGATTGGAATCAGAAGTCATGTGCACATGGCCATTGATTCGAAACTCACTGGCTGAAGGGTCCACGACCAATCTTTACTTGTAGCTGCAAAACCATAGTATAGAATCTAGTTGGTGGCCAGTGAGGACCGATAGGTAAAATACTACTTACTTGAAATATAGATGAATACTACTATGTGCAAAAGAATGAGCTATCTAGATGACACATGATATAGTGAAAATCTGAATCGAGAATCCTCAAAGCAATTTTGCATTGAGGACTTATCACAACACCCGTTGTCGAGATATCCAATTCTATCATTGTTCAGGCATCATTGTCATAGCTTTGACAGTCATTTTTGAATCTGTAGTGAAGTGTGTCGAAACAGACCATGAAAGCTTCACGGAGTGAATTCACCCCCACCTCAACTTCAAGTCTTCCTTTTCATCGTTATGTGGTCAGCATAGAGTACAGGTCATGTATATGGGAGCATTATCATGAACCTGAAAACATGATAACTTCGCCTAGTGGTGATTTTGACACGTCTGTCAGCCTTCACTTGTGACTCTGGGAAGATTTGTACGTGTTATTGAGAAACAGATAGGCATATTTCAACAGTCTATCACAGATAATTTTATATCCTGTGTATTCTAGCTTCCCTTCCATCATTTCTAAAATTGATATCAGTTTGTAGAAGTTAGTGTGAACAACACTCACAATGTCACCTTTCATATACCATTCGTTCAGAAGTGAGATGGACAGCATCGACGCTGTGATTCAACATGTTCATATATATTTGATGATATATATGGACTAATTTCATTCGTCAGTAGAATCAAAAACATATTTCACGTACGAATTTCACAGACTGTATAAGAAGGCGTTGACGAGACGAGTGGATTCGAAAATTAATATCATAAATCACATGACACGAATGTGATGTTCATTTTACCAGACTATGTCAGTTTTAGACTTCCCAGACACAATGTTGGATCCTTAGGTGGAATTACATGCGAATTTAATCAACCTGACAGAAGAATCACACAGATATGAGATACGTGATAAAATGTATTCTACACGGTCACATTCACATATCCACAGGCATAAATAAAAGTTGACACGAAGTATTTGGTGGATGATAACTGGCCATAGAATTCACGACGTGATTGTATTTCGTGCGACTAGCATTAACGACAGAATACAACAGTGGCACATTGACACGATCAGTCTCAAACCGAGAGAGTTCTCCATCGTGGATTGGATTACACTGCCATCTAATAACAGAGTCCTAACCTATCATGCTCCGCGTGCAGGATATTTCGTATTCGAAGAATCAGTGCTCAGAGATTTGTATCAATGTAGTATGTGTGCTTCCAAATTATTCAGAAAGCGTAATGAAGTTGAAATACAAAATATGTGGAATTCATAGATTGACCGATTTGATTGTTCTCAGTTCATACGAGGGACTGGAAACTGAATGGTCCGTCAACATGCTCGACAACACATTTAGGCAAATACAGTTAATGTTGTACATGCTGTTATCTTCAAAATGTTCCCATGATTCTCTGTGATCTCTCATTCCTGAACTCACACCATGTGATTTATTTCAATCCCCGACACATGCTGGAATCTCCATTTCACAACAATCGTCCAGAACATGTGACGATCAAAAAGAATTTCCGTCTGAATATTTTCTGAACAATAGGTTATTCGTTGGTTTCTTTCCACATATTCAGTTTTTCAATCAGATGTCGAGCACAATCTGATGTTCGATGAGGTTTCAGGGAAACCAGCTTTTTATAAGCGTTTGCAGGTAGTTGTTTGATGTATTTCTGGTGATTCGTCTGTCAAGTTTCCTTCTTATATTGAACAGGTGACTGACAGAAATCACAATGGTATTAAAAAGCTGAATATTATTCTTCATGTCGATGATTGTATACGATTTCCGCACTGATTTCAGAGTGAGGATGAAGGTCAGTCTCAGCTTTTTCATTCTGGTTCTCACATCCTCATAGGTTCCAAATACCAGTACTCTACAGGATGCAGCCTCGCTACTTAAATGACTGAAATGGCCTCAGCTAGAGAACAGTTGGAAAAGGAGAATTCCAGGATAATCGCTTGGTCGAAGTAAGAGGCTGTACAGTACAGCGAACCCATTATCCCATGCGGAATGGGACAAGATACTTTAGGTAATGAGACGCTCTCAAGAACTAACTAATCACCAGGACAGAATCAAGCGGTCTATGATTTGTCACGTTATCATCTAGCTAGCTCGGCCATTAACAGACGATAAAATTCATCGATACTTCAATGCATGGTGGCCATACCCCGAGCCTTTTTCTGATATTTTGTGTTGTTTTCAATTTTCCTCAATCGCTTCAATATTTTTTCATTGCAATTTATTTTGGCTTCATTTTCACTTACTCATCACAGTCGTGTTGATTGTTACAACTTGATATCAATAGTCGCTGTTAGCGAGATAGTAAACTGAGAGTAACGATGTTGTTTTATGTAAGGTTGTGTTGACACAGACGGCTGCATGTCAAATCGAACGTGTCAGAAAATAGCGTCGACGAGGATATCAAAGCCAGAATCGGAAAAGCAAGACAAGCTTTCATTACTCTCAAATCTGTGTGGAGGTCAACAGCACTCAGCATCAAAAATAAGGTCCGGATCTTCTACTCCAATATAAAGTCAGTGCTACTATACGGATCAGAGCCTTGGCGAGTCATGAAGAGCATCTCAAACGAACTTCAGATCTTCATTAACAGCTGTCTTCGCTCAATCCTCAAGATTAGATGGCCAGAAAAGATCAGCAACAAGGATCTCTGGGAGCGAACCAATCAGGAACCGATTGTGAAACAGATAGGCAGGAAGAAATGGAGATGGATTGGCCATACGCTGAGGAAACCATCAAGTGACATCAATAGACAAGCCCTCGAATGGAACCCGAAAGGGAGGCGGCGAGTTGGTCGTTCAAGTGTGACTTGCAGGAGGTCATGTGAGGAGTAGATGAAAGCATATGGACAGACCTGGAGCGTGATGAAAAAGTTGTCAGAAAACAGAAGGCAATGGAGGTGCGTGGCTGAAGCCCTATGTTCCTCTAGGAAATAAAAGATACAATAATAATAATAATAAGAAGAAGAAGAAAAAAGCACACTGTGTATGCGTCATCTTCATCATTATCATCAATAATAAAAGTGACAGATTAGAAAACTGGAAGATTTTATTACTCACTATCCACTTTGACAGTGACTGATTTCCGCTTCACACGCAACCGATTGACTCAAGTGATGACATTGATAGGTCAAAATTAACAATCAGCTTGATTTTGTGGAAGAAGTGCATCAATTCATTATTGAGAGCACAGAAAGACAAATATTGACACTCGGTTGACTGATTGTGTGTGAGCGCGTGATTTGATTGTTCTGATTGTTGAAATGTATTCAGGTCAGTTCATCATGAAAATCTATCCTTGATTAGAAGACTGTTTAGAAGTTTGAACAATTTTATAACAGGCTGAATGGTTCTCAGCAATTGAGAAATACTCACACTGTCGTATGCTTCGAGATTATTGGTGGTGGTGAGTTTCATTTTTCCTAGACTGTCTCCTCATGTCTTTCGCTTTTGATAGGAAAAATCATTTCACAATGTTTTTGGCTACACGTCCAACTTGGTGACTGATAACAACACAATGGTAGTAATGCTGAAAGATTTCGAGAAAATTCTTCTCGCACAGAAATAGTCATGTTGACTAAATATAATTCACTATGGAAATATAGAATGAAATTGGAGAACTGTCTGCGTTAGACCACAAAATACAAAGAGTAACAGATTGTACCGCAAAACAACGTTATGTAGAAAAACCATACACTCTGAAGATTCCTTGATTATCACTCAGCTTATCCACTGACGGTAAAACGGGGATTGACAAGAGTTCTCGCAGACAGAATACGTAGATATATAGCAACACCAGAGGACCAGCGAAAATAAATAAACATCTTATCAAAAATGCTACTCGACAACATATACCCAAATGAATTTATCAAAGATAATATGAAAAAAGAGAAAAAAGATGGTAAAACCGGTGAATGAATAGATGGAAGAATGCAAAAAATCACAGTTACAATACCATACAAAAATGATACATTGGAAGCAGTTCGAATAAACCTCAAAAGCATTTGGATTCGCACAACCTTTAAACAGACGAATCTCATTAAAAATTTAACAAATCAGCTGGGAGTTCCCATAAACTCGATGAATAAAACACTGTGATTTACTAGGTAGCTTGTGCTTATTGTGAGACCAAATAAGTGGGTCAAACATCTAGACCACTCAAAATAAGAGTGAGTGAACATGAACGTCACACCGGATAAATGTAACAAGTGGTTACTCAGTACAACTACCAACGAACTGGAATATCATTCTGAATATTTTGATTTGAGTAAATGAAAAATCCCCATATTGAAATCAAAACAAGATTTTGAGCGAACAATTGTTTTCGATAACTTCTTCTTCAGGCTCTACAGTTATAAATCCATGAATAATATAGTACATATAGCCAATAAAGGCAAATGAAAATAATATCAGAAACTGTATTGGGGTGCATGTGTAAGTTGAGGTGATAGTCCATTAGTTAGCATAGTCAATTAAATGTGTATAGGGTGTTTAGTCAGAAAAATGTGATGAAGTGTGAATGAACAATTAGGTGATATAGTGTAGTTTTATAGTTAACAGAATACAAGTGTCCTTGGGGTGAGAAAATGCGATAACCACAAAATACATGTAAAGACACGTTAAAAAATGAGGCACTGGATATGAGGGCTGACCGATAATGTCTAATGATAAAATAAAGGGGCTAAATTGTAAATTGTAATAAAATGCTACAGAATTGGTAGGTTTAGTATAAAATCATAAAGGTTGACAAAGTAAGGGTAACAATGAGGTGAAATAAACTGGGTGGAGAAATGGATAATAAAGACATGATATTACAAAATAATAATAATGATAATAATAGTACGAAAAGATTATGATCCTGGTGACCTTATAGTGGGCCAGGGTAGACAAAGAGAGTGAATAAGTTTTTTCTGTACACATAGATCTGGTCTTTCTCTATTAATCTCTAAAGCCTCAGCTATGGCTAGGAGGCGTAATCGTGTGCCTTTGGGGAGATTATTCGGTACCCGATACGCAACTGTAAATGACTCAATACAGTTTCTGATATTATTTTCATTTGCCTTTATTGGCTATATGTACTATATTATTCATGGATTTATAACTGTAGAGCCTGAAGAAGAAGTTATCGAAAACAATTGTTCGCTCAAAATCTTGTTTTGATTTCAATATGGGGATTTTTCATTTACTGAAATCTTGTGAGCATCCCGTTGCACTGAAGGCACTCAACGAGTATCTGAAGTATAGTGCAAAGCTCGCTGAAGCGAAAACTAATGTGGATTTTATCCGAAACTGTATTGAGAATAACCAATATCCTAAATCATTCTCTAAATCTCTTCGTCGATGTAAAGTGCGCCCAAACACGAAATCTCTCAAGCGATTCGCTCTTAATCAGATTGAATCTCTCCAAGGACATATTAGCACATTAGAAAGAAATATTCCACAGAGACAGTATGCTGTCGATGAACTCCCCATACATTTAAAGGAATTATTCTTAAAATACGTCCACGATGTTTCTAAAACTAGAGAAACTAAAAAAAGAATCCAGCTTACAAAAGGATTAGATACGGAAATACCAGAATCCCACTTTCCCAAGGACCCTGAAAGGTACGTCTTCAACTTTTCCAGTGTGACTTTAGATAAGACTGCTATGGAAGTGTTGTCACTAGGCCCTAAATTTTGTGATAAAAGAGTTAATATTGACCAATTACATACAGAAGTACAGTTTGAAAACCTCTTCATTCAGACACTTGACCTAACGCCGTCCTCCCAACATGAGTTAGACAGATTTAAAAGTACCTTGGTTGATTGTTGTTACCAATACAATAATGCCAAGATTGACAAGAAAAGTATATTAACTAAAAAGCATAGAGAATGCCTCAGAAAACTAATGTCGGATGACAGCATTATTATCACAAAACCAGACAAGGGATCAGGTACAGTAATTTTAAACAAACGCGACTATATTGATAAGATGAACACCATACTGGAAGACCGTTCCAAGTTTCAAAAGTTAGGTAATAGTAAAGATTCGAATGAAGCAACAGAACGTCAGTTTGTTAAAACTTTGAAGTCTCTAAAAAATGAAAATCTAATTGATAGTTCCATCTTTGACGCTATTAAGCCCACCGGAACTCATACACCTAGACTTTATGGCTTACCCAAGATACATAAGCAGGGAATCCCCCTACGACCAATCCTAGACATGTCGAACTCACCCTTCCATTTAACTGCCAAATGGTTGGTAAAACTGTTAGAACCGTTACACCGCCAGTTGGTCAAATATAGTGTAAAAGATGTCTTTAACTTTGTTGAAAATATTAAAGATATGAAAATAACAGAAAAAACCATGTTATCGCTGGACGTAACATCACTATTTACCAACGTCCCCCTTGTAGAAACTGTCGACTACATATGTGAACAACTCGTAGAAAAGAATATAGAAATTGGAATCACACCAAGAAAATTGAAAGAGTTATTACTAAAATGCACTATGAATGTCCAATTTGTATTTAATAAAGAGTACTACCGCCAAATAGATGGGGTTGCTATGGGCTCTCCCCTTGGTTCCTTATTAGCCGACATATTTCTATCCAAATTGGAAAATGGTCCTTTAAAAGAGATACTAAACCAACTCGATTATTATTGTCGATATGTTGACGACACCTTTATCATTTGTAACAATAATTTGGATAGACAACATCTGCTGCAAGTCTTCAATAAGGTACACCCAGCTATTAAATTCACTTGTGAAGAGGAACTACAAGGTAGTATTCCATTTCTCGATGTTCTTCTCACAAAAAGATCAGACGGTACCTTGAAAAGAAACATCTATAGGAAAGCGACGTGGAACGGACAATACACCCACTTCCATAGCTTCATACCTATACAATATAAGCGCAACCTAATTCGCTGTCTTAGTCATAGAATTAGACGCATATGTACCGAGGATTGTATTGAAGATGAAATAAAAAATCTTACAAACGCCTTGCTACAAAATGACTACCCTACCAACTTTGTAAAGAAGTATATCTACGAAACTACACATAATACCAAGCGAGACACAGTAAGTAAGAAAAAGCTTTACTTAAATGTACAATTCAAAGGTGATATAGCCAGTGATATATTAAACCGTAGATTAACAAGATCAATTGAAAGAACTTTTAGTGCCGCAAAACTGTATGTCAGTTTCTCAACCAAACCGATATTGACACCGTGCATTAAAGATAGATTGCCCAAAATGGCGACATCAATGTGTGTATATAAATTTAACTGCTCCTGTGGAGCTAGTTATATAGGTCGTACCCAGAGGAATTTATCTCTACGCACTCGTGAACATATTCCTGTTTGGCTTGGGAAAAGAACAACCAAATCAATTAATAGTGCAATTCTGTCTCATCTAGTGGATAGCGAACACAGCATCAAAGTAGATGAGTCATTTACAGTTGCGTATCGGGTACCGAACAATCTCCCCAAAGGCACACGATTACGCCTCCTAGCCATAGCTGAGGCTTTAGAGATTAATAGAGAAAGACCAGATCTATGTGTACAGAAAAAACTTATTCACTCTCTTTGTCTACCCTGGCCCACTATAAGGTCACCAGGATCATAATCTTTTCGTACTATTATTATCATTATTATTATTTTGTGATATCATGTCTTTATTATCCATTTCTCCACCCAGTTTATTTCACCTCATTGTTACCCTTACTTTGTCAACCTTTATGATTTTATACTAAACCTACCAATTCTGTAGCATTTTATTACAATTTACAATTTAGCCCCTTTATTTTATCATTAGACATTATCGGTCAGCCCTCATATCCAGTGCCTCATTTTTTAACGTGTCTTTACATGTATTTTGTGGTTATCGCATTTTCTCACCCCAAGGACACTTGTATTCTGTTAACTATAAAACTACACTATATCACCTAATTGTTCATTCACACTTCATCACATTTTTCTGACTAAACACCCTATACACATTTAATTGACTATGCTAACTAATGGACTATCACCTCAACTTACACATGCACCCCAATACAGTTTCTGATATTATTTTCATTTGCCTTTACTGGCTATATGTACTCTATTATTCATGGATTTATAACTGTAGAGCCTGAAGAAGAAGTTATCGAAAACAATTGTTCGCTCAAAATCTTGTTTTTATTTTGATTTGTAAGGTTTAGTTTTGTACTTTCGAGTTGATCATGGATCGAAATCAGTAAGGTAACCATCGTAAACCAGGGAGTACTGAACAGCCGTTTCATCTTAGTTTGGGAATCATCGGTAGTACGCATCCACTTGTGTTCGAAACCAGGTCTTTCCAGTTACTAGATGAGCTCGTATACAGTACCGCCACTTAGATCGGATTCCATAGCTGACGTATCCTAACTTCTGGCAATTCGTGATGAAGTGCTACCGAAACACATACATGAATGGAAACAATATTCATATCACCTCCATATTGCTGAATACTAACTCAAAGCATGTTACATACACACGGCTGTCTGCAGTCCTGGTGTCATCTTTTCCACTGGATAAATCAACAAGCTACAGTTATAAGTTGTGTAATGACTGTGCGCGTGAGCAGTGTTTGAGGCAGGAATTAGGCTTGATGTTAACAATTGTTTGTCGTGATTAGGCACATATCATTTCACAGAAAAATCGAACTACTCAAAACTCACATTCACTGTTTCACCAAACCTCGTCTTCGCACTGATGTCACAATTGGCAGAATAATGTTTGTGAGCAAACCACAGTTGCAGTATGCTTGGAAATAGTTAATGGTTAGCGTAGGCATGAACTATGAAATGTGTGAGTGTAGATCTGAAACACATGAACATATGCCACCTCAGCAAATATTCTCATATGTGCTTAGTTTGTAATGAATGGATTTGGAGTAAAATTTACACTGCTACGAAACTCAACGCGATACAATTTAACTTGAATAAGAGAATGCAATTTTAAGCAAATGACAAAACGCGGAGCATTCACACTGATTATTCAATCACAATCATAGGGATAGTTGATATGACGGAATTCAGTGGGATGACAATCTATCCAGATGCGTTTTGTGTAATCGAGTGGTTAAAACAGAATTATCGTCACCTTGTTGATAGGCAGCAAAAACACAAATGTCCGTATAGTATTAACGAAATTTCAATTGCAACAAGCTATTCAGAAGTTCATACTTTTCCTCGCATTATACTGTGAAACTGAATTCGTGATGAATTCATGTTTAATCCCAATGCTATTGTCGTATTATGTGTACAATTTTCATTCGAATCATCTTGAAAAGTTCTGTAGTCTTCATTATTTTCTTTCATCCATATCTCATCGACTTTCGTGTGCGTCTGTCAGCGGATTAATTGTTCAGTAACGGAAATTCTGACTTTGCTTCACTTCCAATCATCGAATGTCGATCAGACTGAATCATTGTTTTGTCTCGAAAAATTGCTATTTCATTCAATCTCTCTTGGTTCACAGGAAGTGAGACGATATCATGTCCAAATAGTCTGTCATGTGTATATTATTATATAATACTGTTTCGTTGATGTATCCTGAGTGGTAAAACATATCTCCGTGTTGTCCTGTTGTCCACAGTCATATTTCGCTGTTTCTACTATTTCAAATAAGCTCGCATCTCCACACATTCACACGATCTCCTCCATATTACTCTCTGATCCATGACCCATTCTTCACTTCTCATTTAGGTAACACTCAAGTGATAGCCTGGAGTGTTATTTCTTCGTTAATATCGTCAGTGTATGTCGTATGAATCTCTATTTGACTTGGTTTCATTCATACGCAATATGATCTCGACTGGTTCATTGCCAGGTGGCGAGTGCAGATGTCTACCAGAGTCTGCAGCAGCCTGCTACAAATGTTGGAAATGAAACTCTCGTTTCCACATCCTCGTCATTAGGCAACACTTATATTTGGAATGATGCGTCTTTGCTGGTTAATTGATTCAAATGATCACCTTTAAATGTGTTCACTTGACAGAGATCGGTTGTTGTTGTTGTTTATCTTATTGATGTTAGTCGGTTGTTCGATTATCGTCCTCACGTCCATCTTCTCCATGTTCACTGCAAATCATGTCTCTACTGTCTGCTTGTTCTGCCTTTATGTTAGTTTTCCCCAGTCAGCCGTACAAACTGCATTTCCGTAGAGATAAACCGTGCACGTTTTCGAGATATTCTGGAATGTTATTTTCCGTACAATATTTACGTGTCTTCTTGCTCCCCTGATAAAATGAAATCCATTCCTGTAATTTCATATTGTTGTCATAAACTCCATGCAAGTTAATTGATGAAGTACATTGTTAATCAGTGTGACACACTTCGTTGTTACTTCACTGAAATGAATGTCAGCGTTCTTCTGGATATATGTAATCAGTGAAGCGTCTCAGGTGAATAAATACAAAGTCTACAATATTCAGGGAATCAGAGATACAATTTGATTCTCAGAGTGCATATGGACAACCATTTTCGAAGAAGATGAGGGAGATGTATTCAAATGACGCCATCCGAGGAACAGTCGCTTCCCACACAATCTGTATTATTAAATCATCATGTTTAACTATAGCGAGGTAGGCAAACACTTGTCAGCGTTTCTGTTCTCTTAAGTGGATGGTTATCCGCCTTCACAAAACTGATATGGTCAATTCAAATCTAAGTATGCTCAAATGTCTTCTCCAGATGAAAATTTGCTGGAGGTTTTGACACATGCTGATAGTCCTATTGAACAAAAAGTTATTCGTTTTATCTTCAGGAAATGCGAACGCCTCTCGAAGAGTCAGATGACCGATCACATTTCGTCTTCAACCAAGATGGAATTGTGATCGTATTGGTTAGATGTGATATATTGTGGAACTGACGATTCTATTTTTCATTCTCGATGTTTGATATCATCCAACTGGTGAACTAGGTGAAGAGAGGTTTTTACTGTTAGGAGACATCACTTCATCATCCCCTATAGTGTTCAAAAGCCTAAAAGATGATGTCAACATCATCTGGAATCTGGAAGACCTTAATCACTGTCAATTTCCTCTGCTGTTCAACCCTGGGTGAATTTACGAATGCGAATACTGGACATCTACTCTCCAAAAGTGAGATCTGACGTCCGACACGAAATAAACCGCAGCATGGGATTCGAGAAACAAACCAACAAATAAGCAGTTTTATAACGAATATGTGGAGAATACAAATACGGACAAAAAACGGACTGTAGACCGCTTGTTATTTCAACTAATGGCTTAAAACTAAACACTCTTGTACAATGCACTAATTGAAGCCAAACAAGGCTACAGACCAAACTATGAATGATCAACCATTTGCGCAGAGCAATCATGCCGACGATTTCCGCATACGATCCAAATCGGTCACTTTCATTCCCATATATATCGCATGTTTTTCAATCGAATTTCATTTATTTACACGAATTTCTTTTCAGAGATTGAATCATGTTTGAAGTTGGATGTCGGAGTGACATGAATTAAAAAGCAGTCAAAACGCCCCTGGGAGTATTGAACACCCACGTCGTCATCTTAGTATTAGACTCACTGGCAATACTGTGTCGGCTCAGTACTTGGCAAGTATGGCCTTCCGGTTACAAGAAAGGCTTGATCGTTAACACTACAACCAGTTGGATCCGACTCAGCGGCATATTACGCATAATTTCTAGCTGCAACCGCACACAATGAATGCGTACTGCCAATACGATCGTATCAACAATGCGCATTTCAATCTTTTCGGGACTCCGTGGCTAGATATACAAGATTGCAGTGCTTTCCTCAGAGAGATTTCCAACGTATTACCCATCGTTTCAAACGTGAATTCATTATCCACTAGACCACATAGGCCACGACAACCACCACCTATAATGCAAAAAGCATCAAGCGATTCGTCAGATCTACGGCCTGCTACCATCCACCAAATTGTTTCTTGTAATATCCAGTTGATGTGAAATGATGGATATGCCCGTGTAAAATACATTTTCCAACCTAAATCATATATACGTGCAGATTTTGACAATAATCTC
Organism: Trichobilharzia regenti; assembly: GCA_944472135.2. NCBI lineage: Eukaryota > Metazoa > Platyhelminthes > Trematoda > Strigeidida > Schistosomatidae > Trichobilharzia > Trichobilharzia regenti. The sequence continues at coordinate 114,371,441 of OX235264.1, read as the reverse complement.
AGCAGTGAGCTAAAATTTGCATATCGTTTCCAAATATCATCTCTACTTTGCGTGTGGCCCCCTTTGAACCAAAATGTAACTGAATAATGGTTCATCGCACACACATGAACAAACAAATGCTGTCAATTTTTGATTGGTAGGTGGAAGTAACCAATGAGTGAATTGGTGTCATCTATTAGTGGTATAAATAGTCCTTCAAAATATGCTTTCAGTGTCACGTTATAAAGCGACTATTCAGCATACACTGCGGGTGAGTTCCAGTGGTATGTATATAATTATTTATGATATATTATGTAATTTGTAATAAACGCTTGATAACGATTCACACTGTCGTTTCCAAAAGACATTATATATATATATATATATATATATGTGAATGTCGCAGAGATTGTATCTAGACTTCACTCGTCCAAGCACTTATATCAGCCCGTTCTTAAGTTACAATTGATCATATCTAGTATTGGGCAGAGTAGAACCCATAGTAACTATACCTCAAGCAATCTGTACATTCACGTTGAATTATAGAATCCCATAGACGAAGTGACTTATCAAGTTCTCTGCGTAATATCTCTGTACTTCATTATTCTGTCTGTTTATTCTGAGTTCCTACTCAGTAAGTCTACTTAACATATTCTGTTGATATTGTATAAAATTCATGAGAGTTTGTTCAACATTCTGCTGGATTTGTCAATAAGTGCTATTCTATAAATATCAAACGAGTATTTCATCACTGAATATTTTTCTTCCTTAATTCATGGAAGGGATTTACGTGTTCTCTGGACAAAGCAGTTACGAAATACATAGGTTCAAAATGACCAGACCCTCGCATAATTGCATCTCTCATTTGGATGGAGGTTCATCAGTTGCGTTCATCAGGGCTTGACTCAGCTGGAATGGTCAAATAAGCTAGAAATTGAAATTCTGCTTGTTTCTGCCTTAGACGAGTGAGAACAGGTTCGCCACTGATGATTTAAGATTCAAATGAGAGTGACGTTCGTTGCGTGTGATGATCACATCAATCTTGCACGTCAGGCCATCGCTCGAGTTGTGCTTGGGTCTGACGATGCAATCAATGCCATCGTGCGGACTGGAGAAGATGAGAGATAACCTGCAGTCATCTGGCTATACCACAGCGGACACTAGAGAAGAGCAAATTGTGAGATGTACTTTCGAATCTGTTTGTCTCCCTCGGAATACAAAGCAACCGGAAAAGTCACTCACTGTCATCCATTTCAAGTAGCATCAAATCGAATGTCATGTTTTTTCCCACTGATTATTTTTTATTTTAGTGAAATGGTCTCCCAGAGGACAAAATTGAACCTTATCCTACTCATTGGTCTGTTCATTGTCAATAGTGAAGAGAGCGAATCACAAAAACAACCATTTGACTTCACAGTTGATGACTCAGGTAATTCAAATTTATTCTGTGTGTAAATGACTGAACCAATAATGTATTCACCGGTTATCCCGCTTCCCAATAAATCGCCTCTGTAAATAATGATACTCCTCACTAATGATTGACTGACTGATTGCAGGATAAGTTACCTGCGATTCTGGTGAGAATAGGTGACCACTATGCGAACATATACTCACCGATGATGAGATGCAGTGAGGCTAGCACTGGCGTTTCCCCAAATGATATCATTTTAAGATTAATATTCGATTTCCCAACGATGTTAGAATGTTTCTCTTTATTCAGCATGATGGTTAACACAATCAATAGTTACATGGGAAGCCACGTGTCACGTGATTAACAATCGAGAATCCAGAGAAGCTTGCCTTCTGTATGAAGACAGTAGTTAGATGAGGCTACCCGCCAGCTTTCACGAATGCCATTGCTCGTCGTGATGGCTAGGCAGCATCCTTTCAACTACAGGCAGCTGTGATTCATGAGGATGTCAGTAGCAGAATCGTGATTTCGTCTCTGATCGTTCTCACTATGAAATCAGTGTGGAGGTTGACAACGCATCACTTCAGCACAAATAACAGTGTTTGGATTTCGAACACCGGTGTTTAGACAGAGACGTCTTCTATATGAGTCAAGAAATTGGCGAACACATCACGACAAATACTTCGAACAACCAGCTGCAGCCGTTTCTCAACAGCTGCATTTTATGTCCATTTACTGAAAATATGATGGTGCTCTTGAAATGATTTGGAAGATGAAATTGTTGGAACAAGCCAACGAAGAACCAATTGTTAAACCATATGCAGAAGGAAATGGACACGCGCTGAGGTCAGCATACATGAAGTGGCAATATATGCATGTTTTGATTGGACACTAGTAACTAATGTGATGCGTCTAGTCCTCTCATTGGTGCAGACTGAATTTTATCAGTCAGGTTTTAATGCAGCCACCATTCTAGGTAGCTCGTCATCACGGTGCACATTGATTAGATGGTATTAGATGGTTAGAGGCAATAGCGGGAAGCCTTGGACCTAGGTTTCGTGCTAGTTGGTACTCGTCAGCAGGGCGTATCTGCAACCTTGAAGTAACTTATGTCATGCCCCCAGTCATCTAATACCATGTAATCAATATGTGCATGTGTCAGGGGTTGCCATGGCGAGGAGAACAACACCAAATGGAACAATACATAGTTGTTCTGTTAAAGGGCATATCTTCGACGTGGAACGCAAGAGAACAATACTAATCATAGCAGTGGTTGCGGTGAGCAAGTATTCAACGTGACAGTAACGAATTACTTTATTTCAATGTCTAGCATGCTGTATTGTGCAAGCTCGTATTTTTTTTTATTTTTCATTTACAGCTTGACTCCACACTGTATTTTCGGTACAAGTATGGAATTTTCAGCATGGATATCGGTAGCCCAAATTTTGCAGGCCGACCATAGATATCAGGTGTGCGCCGGCGTGGGCTCAAACCCCGGACCATGTGCATGGTCGACGAGAGTCCTAACCACTGTTCCACCGACGCACATCTTCTCAGGCAATGTCGGCGATAATATATTTTGCATCACGATCAACCAGCTGGTTGACTTTTTTAAATTCAGCAGTACACATTTGACGTTCAGATATATTTATATTTGTCAATTCACATATAATGGACAAACTAAACAACTTACTCTCAAACTTTCATCCATTACTTGTATTTGCCTCAATGTGTTGTCGAGCATATTGACCGACCATAAAACTATTAGTCAAATTTTTGAACTCAGGACAATCTAAGTCAGTCAATCGATAAAGACCTCACATATTTTTTAATTTGACTGCACGAAAGTTCCGAAATATTAAAAAGGCGAATTCACTGAATTCCTGCAAGTTCCTGCACACTGATTCTTCGAAATGACATATACTGCACGTGAAGCATGATAAAGTGAGACTCTTTTACTTCCTTAGTAATCTGTCGACCAGGATATTTTCAGTATGAACTAGAAAATGCTCTTCAACAGGACATTAAAATGATAGAAAGCAAAACTTATCAAAGACTATTTCATCCTCACAAGCTGTGCAAACGCATTAATTGATTGCGGAATACTAGGTGTGGACCAATCTCAAGTGACACCACGTATTGACACGAATCTGGAAAGCTGATGAAAACACGGAGACTCGCTATGAGTTTGTTTTGTCAGCCTAGTTTGAAAGTAATCAGCAGTTCTCTCTCACTACAGCGTTTCGAAATCAGGACGTTTTGGTTACCTAGCAAGCCAGCTCATAGAACATTCAGACAGTGTGGCCTGGCTCAATCCCCACTATGTGTGCTCGCTGATGACCGGCCGAAAACTACTATGAGACAGCGGGCTGTTCAATACTCCTTGCTTGTTTTCTTCTCTATTCTAACTGATATCGAACAATGGTCAAACTAAAATATTTGTTAGCATTGATGATTTATTAGATGTTGTCTCGGTCACTGACTAGACAGCTAGCATACCGTAGATGTCATCTAGCTGAATGTTCTTTGCTTGGATCCACTCCAAAACTGTTCATTGATCTATATTCAAGATACCTCCTCACTATTCAATCTGTCCTTAATACTGTACAGTTACAGATAAGAGATATATTTTCCAGTGATATCGTTTACTTTGCAAGATGTTTCAATATTCGCGGAATGGCCATGGACTAACAGACGTCTTTTGACACAAAATGGGCGATTATTGAGGATAGGAAACAATTCTGTATTTCTGCGCGATATGATTCTATGACTTTCGAATTCCCACCATCATTATTATTTCACTTGGTTCAAGAGGTAGGTCTACTTGTAGAGATTTCCAAGATTTCCAGTAAATCATTAAAATGTGTCTTCGTTTTTTTTTATTTTAAGGAGTAAAGACTATTCATTTTCCGCCGGTCACGTTTTCTTTGCATCCTAATGGAACACTGACAGTTAAAACTTTGGACTGTACATGGGCAGTTGACTTGGGAGGGCTATCAAGTCAAGAGGTTGGCGTAACTGGAGTAACTCGTCACGGTTCCTTGTGAGTCTTCTTTCATAAGTGACATAATTCGTAATGACAACATAAATATGCTCACATAATTCTCAAGAATGCGAGGTATGTTTACGAGAAGGCCTTCTATTCTATAGAAAACTGAGTCTTCTTTGAATCGTTGTTGACTTGAGTGTAGAGTGCAAGTGAACAAATAACGGTGTTATTAACAATACCAACAACCAGGTCAGGAGAGGGAGAATGAATTTAGATGTGTGTTTGTGTAATCAATTGATTCTGCAGACCTCAGTGTATTCGGTGGAGTACAAAATAATACTTTTCATCAACAGCGTCAAAATAAGTTGCTATTGGAAACTGATATGTTTCGAAACTTTCTTCATTCTCAATTTCTATCTTGGCTTTGCATCATCTTTGATATTCTCCCGAGGCTTATTTCACTCATTTCGCCGATGAACAAGCAACCTCTTTCTCAGTGCCTTTACACTGCATCCTACTCACAGGAATTGAATCTTATCTGAAGTTAGCAAATAGTCTCACTCGAAAATGTCCGCAACCAATTACATCTAAATGTCACCGAGTTTGCTGATTTCAGTGAGCAAGACTCGACCAGATTGATTGTTTTATTCTTGACAGCACTGTGGAAGTGAGAAAACTGAATACCTCTTGTATCCGCTACCGTCTATTTGAATCTCTGTTAGTCGTCTCACTTCTTGTCAATTTCTAGGGAAATATTTCGTCCGACTAATTTATCAATTCATGTATTCTGCTCATTCTTCTTCATTGTTCGACTAACTTATTCTTCCGTGGACATCGCTTAACTTTGGAGGGAACGTATTTCATCTGATATCGAACATCCGCTTTACCATACACAACTTTCTCCTTTGATATATGCGAGTGTGAAAGTGAAAAGATAAATTATGCTGGTGTGGGCATTAAACCTTATTAATTTTATCATTATTATTGTTTCCTGGAGAAAAATAAGGCTTCAGCCGCACGTCTCTATTTCGTTCGCTTCTCTGCTAAATTTTCCACCTGACACCACGTCTGCCCACATGCTCTCATTGCCTCTTCACATGACCTACGCCCTGCCACCCTCGCACTGACGACCGAATCACCAACCTTCTTTTGAGTTCCACTCAAGCAGTTGCTTGGTTTGTTATGTGACTTGTTGGTTTTCTAAGAGTGTAGCCAATCCACCTCCTTGACTTCCTGCATATTTGTTGCATAATCGGTTCCTGATTGGTTTGCTGCGAGAGATCGTGGTTGCTGATATCTTCTGACCATTCGATCTCGAGAATTGAGCGAATTCTGTTACTGATGAAGGTTTTGTATATTGTTTGAAGTGTTCCGAGTGACGAGTGAAGTCTCTGAGACTTCAAATTCGGATCTGATTTTTTCATGCTGAGTGCCGTTGACCTCCACACAAACGTCTGAGAATTGAAAGCTTGCCTTGCTTTCCTGATCCTCAATTGGATATCCTCATCAGTTCTGCTTGTACTTGAAGCGACACTTGACAGGTTGATAGGTGAATGAGGTTGGCTCTTTCTGATTTATCGCCTTTGTGCTGATTATTGTCTGTTGTTATTGCTGTTATCTTTGACCTGGAACGTCAACGCCTCTGTTTTCTCTATGCTCACCTGAATGCCTAAAATTTCTGGCCTGTCAAAATTTCGCATTTCACTCACATATCTTCACATATGTCGTAAATCAGACATATATCATCGAAGACGTCCGAATCCTCCCGGGTTTCGTGTTGGTACATTTAATGGCTGTTTCCTCACTGCCTGCTTTCTGTTACATTATCCAGTCTACTGCAATCAAGAAAATCATTGAAGATATTAGGCGACCAGCTTTTCTTTCTCCTGTCTTCACTTCTTTGAGGGATTCTGTGAGCTTCTTGTTATGGATTACTTGGCATGCAGCGTTGTCGCACAACTGTTGGATGATGTGTTCAATTTCTGACGGCACTTCATGGTAGTAATGAAGTTGTTTCTTAATCACCTCCTGATCGATGCTGTCAAATGCCTTTTTAATAATGATGAAGTTGAGATAGAGAGCTGACTGCCATATCAAGCTGTATTCACTGATGATGCGAAGTGTTGTGCTTTGATCAATGCATGATTACTTAATCCTAAAAACCTGAATGTTTCGGTCGACGTTTTTCATCCAGAACGAGTTTGATTTTCTGCAGAATGATGCCGCTTAGTATTTTGCTAGGGATGAACAGAAGCATACTGCTACGCCAGTTCTTGTATTGTCCTAAGTCTCCGTTTTCCGGTAGTTTGAATAAATATCCTTTCTTCTAAGTCACAGGTAACTTGCCTTATTTTCTAACGTATTATCGTATTGAGGTTATCAGGTCCGCTTATGTCTCTAGGTCCATTTAAAGGCTTTTGCTGGGATTCCGTTCGGCCCTGATGCTCTTCCACAGTTTTGCATTATTTTTGCTTTCCATATTTGTGTTCTCACCTGAGGCTGGATGTTCACCGATAGTTCTGCTTCCGCTGGTGATATTCTTGCGCGCATTGCAGGTGGCGGTCGATTAGGAAGCCATAAGAAGAATCCAGCTCAGTGTTTCCTTTCCTCCACCTCTCTGGTGATGTACGAGTATGCGAAAGATTTTATTCAGTAACTGAATCGCGAAATCCCCTTCAACTCGCTCCATGATTCATCATAGGTTTTCATCACCTCTTTCAACACTCACACTCATGCACCAATCGATGAAAACGTGGCACTCGATTTCACTCTGCCGTCTCCACTGCATGCATCCAATTCATCTTCTTTCCATTGTATAAATTCGCTTGGCGACATGTTCTTCTCTCTCTGATAGATATTCACTTCTGTGCACGATAAACACCACTACTATTGATGCCTAGTCTACAGCTAATTACACCAATGATTCTGATTGTAGAAATGTAACTCTATTGAATATATAATCCAATATTGAACATTAGATCTATCAAAATTGATTTTTATGTGTATTCCTGATTTCATTCTCATCTTTATTTTCCTCCGTCTTTCTACAGGGACTGTAAAAAGTGGCATATGCCTCCATACGAAAAGAAAATACCAGTAGACCTAATTCAGTTCATAGATTAAAAAAGTATGGGAAGTGCAACACACGATTGAATCTGCAAAGAAAATGGCAAAATAACACTCCTTACTCAATGCATCACTGAACAGTTGCTTCAACTGTGCTCATTCAAATGTTTGTAAGAACGTACATGCTTCATTTTCTGAGTGCTCAGTATTCTTCTTTCTCCTTCTGTAGATTAGATCTTTTCGAATAAATGCATATTCAAAAACTCCTTTCGTCTTAAAAACCCATGATATTTGTGCTTCTAAGTGGAGCTAGTCACTGAATGATGGATTTCAGCGCTGAATGAGTAATTCATGGCAAAATAATACTCTTGACTCATTGCATAACTGAGAAATGGCTTCAACTGTGCTTACATGTTGATGAAACTGGATACGATTTTAGTGTGAAATTACTGAGCTCCTTGAAATTTATTCAGTTAATACAGATCGGTCGTCAGTGTAATTGTTCCTGGTCGGTTTTGTGGTTATCTCCTCAGATTGCATCTCGTCCTCGTTTAATTAAAGTCGCGTCTCCACTGTCAGTTTCCAAAAATCCATCCCCCGTCTGTAAGTCGATGCTTCTTTCTGGGTCTGAATCTGGGCCAGTGAGTAACGAAAAGCATTTCAATCAATCCACTTCACAATTTCATCAACAATTGAAACCCAACGGAACAATGATAATAGTAACCAGAAAAGGCATCATTTTCAGAGGATGAGACTTGAATATTCGACACGCAGTTAGTGAAAACGCAAGGTACAGCTCATATGGATGAAAAGGGTGAGACCGGAAGTTCATTCCTTATATATTTCGTAGGCTGACGTTCTTGACTGAATGAAGAAAACCGACAAATTGTACGTCAATAGCTTTTGCTTCACTAGTCAATATGCCTCCACCAGCCACTTGGATGTCTGAGTGATATGAATAATATGCAATATCAAGTATCGAATGGAGTTAAACATCTTGCTACCCATGTCCATAAACACTCGGAGAGTGTCTTGCACGGCAGACGGAAATCTACACGGGTTATCTAGCGATGAATGAATACCACTGGAGATGCATGCCACTTTTGTCACTCGAAAGGGAATAGATGATTTCATTACGAAGTTAAATAAAAATCTAAAGACGACAACTAAGGAAACAGATTTCAACTGTTGCCCACAAAATATATGTGTGCAGTTATTCCATTGGGTCACTACTACGAACTCAGTTGCGAATCTCACCACTTAAGGACCGAATTTTAGAGATTTCACGTCATCAGTTGATCAGGCTATCGCAGACTGTGAACTGAAGAATCTAATTCAGCAGACAGCTGATCTATATGCTGTCTCATATCTCCATTGGATAGGCACGAACTTCCCAACTCGTAATCATTTTTGTCTAGACAACATCTTAATTAGTGGAATCAGCCAATGAAGAGGGAATATTCAGTGATGGCTCACTTGACTAACATTTCTAGCGAAGCACTTCTTAACAAATTCATCAGTCTTTATTGAACGTGCAATATCAACATTCCCCGCCTAGCAGACTAACAGTGAATAAACAGGACTACGAAATAACAAAGATAATAACCAGAGAATGCATTAACTGACTTCATCTATGCGATCTTACAATTTCACACGAATGCATAAATGGGCTAATATGTGCTAACTTGTGGTTCTTATCTGCCCGACACTAGGCATGTGGCTTACAAACAGGCTGGTCTCGATTCTAGGGCCAGTCAAGGACAATTTCAAGACACAATCTCTGAAACATACGCACAAATATGGTGTGAATCGGAAACGAGAATGTGAATCCATCTGAAACGTTAATTCCATATTACATACTATATCATGTGAATATTTATACCACCGCAACTTATACACCATGTATGCTGAAAAGCCACTAACTCACTTGAGACTGAAAAATATTTTGCAAGACTATTTATACCACTAACACATGACACTATTTCTTTCATTGGTTACTTCCACTAACCAATCAGAATTTGACTGAATCTGTTTGATTATGTTTGTTTAATGAACAACAATTCAGTTGTGATTGAATTTTAACGGATTGGAGAAAATTGAAGATATTCAGAAACATACGTTATAAAATGTATTTCATACTGGCATATCGATTAATTCACATCAACTAAATATTGCAAGAAGACGTTTCGTGGATGGTAACTAACCAAAGAATTGACCATGTGCTTGATGGACTTTCCTTAACAGTTGGTAGCTGTCGTGGCCTAGTTTCTCTATTGGCTAACGCATTCAGACTTCATACTGTTGGGTTCAATGAAGCTTGTAGATACACTTGATTTGATGACTGACATGAGAAACTTGGTGATGGGATGCCTTTCAAATGTCTTCAGTTAGCTCAAATCACAAAAAAATTTCTCTCTTAAACTGGACATGTTTAAACAGAAACAACATGGATCATAGTCAGTGTAACGTGAATTTTACCCCCCATCGGAGTATTCATCATTTCAGCAATAACTTCTCTGGATCACTGGTATATAAAAATACTACATGAATAGGACACCGATTTAGTGTTCACAGCAGTTTTCAAATTAGGAAGAAGTGAGTCTTGACAAGCGATTGCTCCGTAGAATTCTTTTTTTCCCCAACACAGCTGGTAAGTAATAGTTGTAATGATGATAAAAAAGAGCGAAGTAGGCTATTCGGACTGGAGGATTTCTGGGAATTGAGATTTGAAGTCCTACAGATTCACGACAATTGAGATGAATACTGAAACATTCTTCACGACGGTACAGAAAATAGTTAACTTGTGCAAACTGGGATAGAGGGTGGCGGTAACCAATACAAAGATTCATTCAAAAACTAAAAACGCTACCTCGATTTGCATGTCTGTCATTGAGCGAATCAAATGATCTTGCTTAATAGTCTCACTGAGATAATCAGAATAAGAAAATGTGATTAAAAGTCGGTCCTTTTTTTCATCTGAATTGTCGGAAAGAACCACGTCTGTAGGGATTTCACCTGTGTATTGCTGAATGCTAACTAAAATCAAAGTACATTCACACGACTGTCTGCTTTTTCGATGTAATTTGTTTCATATGTAAATGTGATCCTTATTCCACTGATATACAGAGTATTTCTCAAGCATGAGTATGCTTGTGAGCAGCGCTACTTCATGAAGTGCAGCAATCACGCTGACCAGATAAATGAAGAGTCCCAAACTAGGATGAAACAGCTGTCAAGTACTCCCAGGCTTTCCAACGGATTCCTAACTGATGTCAGCTCATGGTGAAGTTCCCCATGCAATCAAACAAAATCCCTACAAAATCAATACTTGAAAATTAATCCGATGCTCATTAGTGACTGGCCCTATTCAAGCTGTTAACCTGGGGTTCCACTGGGAAACCATTACCAGCAGGGTACAGCAGGTTGAAGATGAGGCAATAACTCATCGAAGAAGACATTGTGAAGTGGTCGCGCTTTGTTGTGAATTCGCAGAAGTTGGGAATCAAAGACCATTGGATCGGGTCCCAATGGCTCAATGGTCTACGAGCTCGCCTTGTAACCAGAAGGTTCTTCGGTCAAACCCTGGCGGGTGCGTACCGCTGAAGAATCCCAAATTAGGATGAAACAGCTGTCTAGTAATCCCAGGTTTTCCAGTGGTTCTCTAACGAATGTCAGCTCATGGTGAAATCCCCTATGCAATCGAACAAAATCCCTACAAAACCAATACTTGTAAATGATAATTGTTGAGAGAATAGAATTTTGTGTAGTGAATATCTATATACATTCATTTTGTATTTTCAGAGGATTTATTGAGAATGAAGTCATTCTTAAAAAATCGAAAACCTACATGGATGAAGTTTAATAGATGCAATGAAATAATCAGTCATTTTTTCTGATTTGAACGCTGGCTTTGGGTTTCAAGTCGTTCGCTAAAAATTGGAGTGGTTGCTCAAAGCTACCCTCAGTCGTTTTCACTTTCGATGTTAAAACTCAATAGATTCTGTTGTTCATTTTCATTCTGAGTTGAAAATTTGAATTCGACAACAAGTCTATATTTTCTTAGCTTTTTAGTGGTTCCTTTTCATCTCACCCCACATTTGAAAGTATTTGCGTTGCAAGGACACACGACTTTCACCCGAAAATGTGTGTTCACTCCCCACCAACATTGATGACACTGTGAGTTTCAAATGGAGAGTTTGTAGCATTGATATACGTCAGAGAATCTCTTGGGAAATAAAACGAATATACATATAAAGCATGACCTGCTGGTAGCACCACTGCCAGCTCAATGCTTGTCATTCAACTAAAGAAGAGACCAAAACCATACTCAGTCAGCTGGTAGGAATCCATGGAATTCAATTTCTCAGACAGCAGGACACTGGACAGTCGCAAGGCAAAATTTTGTTTTTCGATTATCATGTGAATTGAAATGCCTCAGAGTACAATAGTTTTGTATTATTTCGTTTGGTAAATTAAGTTTAATATAATTGTTCGAATAGTCATGGATGAGTAGACTTCACAACGCTGTCATCTATTTTCGATTCTGATGGTTCCAGGTATGGGGACAGAATTTCAATATGTGCAGTAAAGTGGGTGACTGCACTAGGCAGTAACTAACTATCGTACAGATAACAGACCCTAATTGTTTCCAAGGAAACAAACTAACTTCTGAAACGCTCTCACAATCTGACAGAGTATCTAGGATTTTGAGTTTCTATAGTGTGTATTGAGGATTTGACATTGTCAATCTGAACGAAGGACATTATTTGCAATAATTTCCCTTGAGGTCCTTAAAATTAAAACATATAATAATAATTTTGGTCGTTACAATGAAGGTCAGTTATGCGGCGGATACATTTTTAACGTAGAATAACAGATTAGTTATGGGGTGTCAAAATAATCATATTTGTATGACAAACCTGCCCTTTATGCAAACACTCCCTCAATACTATCGAATTTTTCATTTATACGGACTTATTATTTGTGATATTATCTGTTTTTTCAATACATGCCTCCACCTTTTTCATTTAACATATTCGTTATCTCACTATGAACCTCTCATTCCAGTCTTACTATCTCCTGTTTAACTCAGACCACTTTGTACTAGCCACTCCCGCATCTGATACCCTTTATAACTCTGAATTGATTTGTCGATTTTCCTACCCCACTCTCTACAATTATATTATGATTAATCACCACCATTGTCTCCCGTTTTACAATATTTTCTAATCGATTTCAGCCTAGCACGTTTGTCACACAAATACGACTATTTATTTTGACACCCCATAACAGCTAATCTGTTATTCTACGTTAAAAATGTATCCGCCGCATAACTGACCTATATTGTAACGATCAAAATTATTATATGTTTTAATTTTAAGGACCTCAAGGGAAATTATTGCAAAGAATGTCCTTCGTTCAGATTAACTTTTATTTCATACTATTGGAATATTTCACACTATCCAATCGGACATTGTACCTGAATAAGGAAGAACCGTAAACTCATGTGTGAGATTTCTGTCTGACAGATTCCAGATTCACTGAAGTCGACTTTGTCACTCGATTCTGGTATGGACAAGTTCTTGTGCCCTTGAAAATTGACTAAGTCAACGATTTCGATGTATTTATGCCTAAGAGTCCTTGTTCGTCTATCTTGAGCATAGAAACTAGATTCACCTCGACCAAATAAGGAAAAACGACAATCTAGTCAACAGCCTACCTTCAGTAGAAAAACTAGTGTATATTGCATGAAACCGAAATGAAAGATAAGTAGACCGGTTAAGAGATCCAATGTCATTGTCATTGTGAACGAGAGATCTGAGTGAACAAACGAATATTTCAATTGAGATAGCCCGTAATTGCACACTCGACAGAAGACATTTCTCAACAGCATGTTGGTCCTCTCCAAATTTACTCCGGCACTGTTTGGCATGAAAGTAGGTATGTGGCAAACAACTGAGTGTGTTGAAGGACCATCTGGTCCGTTAGGAAAATCCTCTGTAAATGAATAAAATTACTGAGCGGTCAAATTCAGCATTCTGAGTGGGCTGAAGATAGGAAAGTCTCACTTCCAGTAGTTTCTCGAGTAGATTTGGAATCCTGACTTTCTAATTCATAAGTGAATTGAATTGCCATTATCTATCGAAGGTAGATAGGGGAGCTTCCAATGTTATATTTCAACGTAAAATGGAAAGGAGATGGGAAGTTAAGCACTAGTGTTAAAAGAAAACCCACACATTCACACAGATACTTGAACTTCAGGTCATCCCATCCCATGCCAGTAAAAATAGAATTGGTGCTGCATATTTGGTGCTTGTTTAAGATGCCTTAATTGGTTATATATGCCTAAACCAAGTTCACTCTTAAATCTTTTTAAAAATTAGGGCATGTGGTGTTTTGCTGTGGATAACTTTATCAAAGTAATATTCAATCGGAATTAACAAAAGCTGACAGATGACAACTCCATCATCGCTCATCAGCATGGGATAGGTTTACCTTGTCAGGTTTGTCATTTGGTAAATATAAAGAAAATCAAGTGGACGTTGTGGGATATGATTACCGTATACAATTAGAAAAGCAGCATAAGTGTACATAATGAAGTGGCTTATCTCATCCCTGTCGACATTTTCAAATCCACGTAATCCACAGGAATTCACAGAAATTGTTAGCGACTGTATTTCATAGGCTTTCTAAGGAATTGAAATAATCTTTTCGAGCAGTGATTATATTGAATTCAGTGTATGGAAGTGCATTTTGCAGGGATTTGATTCGTTACAGTATTAAACATGAGCTGACATTGGTCACAGAAATATTGGAACACCAAGAGGAATTGCTGTTGTTTCGTCGACCTAGTTTGATTCTTCATCAGTATGCACCCACCTGGGTTTTTGGACCAGTGACCATCTGGATACATATCGAGTTCGTGGATCATTAAGCCCCTGGAATTAGAAACAGTGGTCAGTAAATGGATTCTTAATTCCGTCATTCACCACATACCGATTTCAGTGGCCAATATAATCGTCTAATATTGAAATTTCTGTGCCTACCACTGAATTGTGTCCCAGTGCATCGATTTTCTGCGACCTTTATGGTAGAAGGCTACCGATGAACTAGGTTGACAAAACAGCAGTACAGTATACCACATTAGTTTTCGTATGATACTTCCATCGATAAAACCTCATGATGAAGCTATAAACAGTAAATGAAAATATGTGGAGCAAACCGGTATTCAACTACAGCATTTCATGCTCATTTCTTTAGGCAATAACGACTAAATATATATATTGCACTCATGCAACGAGTCACAGCCTTTTATCCCAATCGGGCTGCTGATTGATGTACGTTATGCATGTAAATAAACTGAAATGAAAGTAGTGTCGCTGGATGTAACATAATCACCTAAAAACGTCTCATTTCTGGAAGTGATTGGATACTTATATAACTAATCCAACTGTGAGAATCGGAATGTTTTCTGAAAATAGTTGGGGAATTAATGCTTAGATGCACGGTGAATGTCCAGCTTTTGTTTGATACCTACTTCCATGTACTTGCTAATAAAGGCGCTTCTACAATTCATTCTAACTGAAATTTTCTCCTCAAACTTGGGAATGTTTCACTCAGAGAAGCAAATGATGGTCTGGATTATTACTGCCTAAATGGAGATGATACTTATGACTTCTACAAATTAGAGACTGTGAATACTATCTATCAGCAACACCCAACTGCCTGCTATTCATTTCCATGGTTAGCAAAAAGGGAACAACAGTATACCTTTCTAAGACGTCATCCTCAGTAAGAAGAAGCATGGCTTTATGGAGAGGAGCTTATTTAGAAAGAACACTTGAAATGGTAGATAGATTCATCTTCATGGCTTCCTTCAGTTTCAGTAAATGCCTCGGCTGTGGAATGAAATGTACATGTTCAGACGAATCTTAAAACCAAGAAACTTGTAAACTGATGCGTGCATTACATGAAAATTGATATCCTACAGCTTTTTGAAAAAATCACATGTTGACACTTGATGATAAGGCTTCGATGGACACCGGAGATAAGAACAACAACAAATCAGGTATTACACCACTGACATATTTCTTACGTCAAAACAATGAGAGCTCATTTTTAAGACTGTTGTATTTAACATTGCTTTATAAAAAGTTGAATTGTAATGAATTTGATAATGATGGCATGCATAAACGTAGGAAATTGTCATTTGAAACGGTTAAATCAACACAAACGAAGGTGTACATTTACGTGTAGACATATTTCGTTTCCGTTTCTTCTGACAAATAACACTGAAAGCATATTGTCTTGAACAGGCTCATGTTACCGTGAAGTTCATAGACATTTGTATTTGTTTACTTGAATAGTCAATGACATTGAAAACAAAAATTGAATAGAAAACAGAAAGTTAAGATTTTATGTGAATTACAGGGAACAACTGTTATTTAGCGAGAGTGAATAACATTGGTATGTCAAATAAAGTTAAAGTGTCATTTCAGATCGTGGAAATCAAATGTTGTTGTATTCTCCTGACACCTTGATTTGGCCACCTGGAAAGCATCACAGAATATTTTGAAAACACGGAGTAAATATTCCATGTACACTGTTGTGATCATAGCAATATAAAATGTGGATACCGAGATCTCATAGGCTGTTTAAGAAATTTCACTTTTACTTTTATTAATCTGTCATTAATTTCGATGTATAACAACTTAGATGATACTTGGGAAGAAACATGGGAGTACTGGGCATCTGTTAACACCTAGTTTCAGACTTCTCATACGTTCTCACCCACTTTTTGGTAACAAGGTGAATACGCTGACCATGAAGCCTCTGATAACCGATTCAGTGAACCATGGAACCCAGCTGCTGCCAGTTCTATATATATATATATATATATATATATATATATATATATATATATATATGTATATATATTTGTGACGCAACCTTCAGCTAATGTCATGGACGAGTACCTGTTGTCTAACAAACTTGATGGACCGAACTATGTACGACTTCCCACTAGAACACAAATTAGGGTGCTGCATAGAGCCAATCACCTATGCCATTTTAATATAGATATCACGGATTGGCAGAAGTCGGGATTCATCAACCGTTGAACTGTGCACAATTTGCTGAACGATCGAGAAGCTCGCCTTTTCACCTGAAAGGTCATGTGTTCAAGCAACAATGGATGCGTATTTCTGAAGAATCCCTAAAAAGGATGAAATGGTTGTCGACTAGTCCCTGTAGGTTTTTCGATGGTTCTATAATTGATGTCAACTCGTGATCATGTGTGTAGCCAATGAAATCCCTACAAGTCATCACTTGCTCAATGGTTCTTCCGTGATCTTTTCTTTTTATTTTCCCCATTTTCTCAGTTTATCACTACTTATGATGTCTTACTCACTCATTGATTTTTTCTAACACCTACAGGGTTAGCAGCTTCCTTTAAAATTTTAGTGTTCTATTTATTCCTTCGTGGAGAAACCATGCATGAAGCAGTGTAGAAAATGAATTAATTCACTTCGTTTATTGGTTGTACACAAATGGAAATGTGGGCCAACCTACTGTCTCTCACGAGTATATGTACACCAATTTGTAAATGAAACACTTAGGACGAGACATATATCATGGTGTCTATTCTGTGATTGCTTATGTATAAAGTGATTATTTGCCATTAAAGTGTACTTTTAACCTTCTAATTTAATGATATATATAACTGAAGAGGAAATCAATTTTGAAACTGTGTATTCTTTCAGGTCAAGTACTTCATCGTGGAGCCTTCATGAACTCATTAGAAATTCCACAATAAAAAGAAGACAAAAGCTTATTGCTTTCGGTAAGTTGTCTTTCACTTTGCAGATAACTATGAAGTAGGCATTTGCTGAGATGTAGTGACCAGAGTTGATGAGATGTTCGATTATCACACTCCTTATATACCCACTATTAGCTTTTTGTAGCCATGCGTGATAGTGTTCTTGAACCCTTTTGAATAGGATTAGCATTGAACGACCAATATACCTGTCTGGCTCCGCATCAACAGGTGAACTGATATATGCAGACAAAGTGGCAAGATGTGGGATCTTGTCCTAAAGGCGTTTGCAGATCAAAGAACGACTGGATTTGACTACTTGTAGCGTTGCTGCAAAGAATATTGCTTTCCAAAACGCTGAAATTATTCTCTTGAGAATATTGAAAGCTAAGTCTTGCTTAAACTCAAGGTTCATGTAAGGGATCATTTTGAAACGCGTTTCATTCCTCTAAACCCTTGGTTTGATATTCCCAACGATGAATCTAGGAGAGTATCCATTTTGGATGAAATTTTCTCCTCGAAGATCCATTTATGCTCCTGGGACGTTAGTACTGTAGATGTGTCGGATCTGAGTGGTAAAGAATTTATTCAGGTTTTGGTTCCGCTGAATAGGCAGCCGACTGTATTCATTTGTTAGTCGACCGTTTCAAGTGAGTTTTCTATGAACTGACCTTCTTAAGGTTCCGTCAGGTCGTCTCGCCTTTTACACATCAAGAAAGCAATTTCGGACTCACATTTTATTTCTAGAGTGTATTTTATTGCTGAATGGCAGTTATTGAATATGTTCAGCACTATGCGGTACACAAGAATTCTCTTATTTCGAAAATGACTTTCTTTAGCCTTGCGCATATGCCTAATAGACGAGTGACTAAAAGCATGAAATACAATTCAATGAAATTTCTTTAAAGCACACTAAGTTACTAACATCTTTACCGAATTGTTAAAGGACTGTGGAAATGTGTTACTGTCTCATTGTGTGTTACAACATTAATAAGTGAACAATGTAGCTAACAGTAATACATTCATAATAAACTTGCCATATCAGGTAGTTTATAGGTGTTTGCGACAAGTTATTTCTGGAAATAAGGAAACTAGTTTGGAGCATAATAATAATAATTTTGAAGAATATTAAACATTTCAGTGCTCACTTTGATGCAACACCACCACTCAGGAATGATACTCGGAGCAGTTTATGAAGCAAACTAACAAGGTCGTCACATATATCCTTGTTTATTCTTTGTATGAATGTATGATTCTACAGTCAGTTCCAGATTAATCAGTGTCATTTCATCTCAACCTATAGGGGTATTTTATCATTGAAACAGGCACCGCTTACATTATAGATCCAGTAACGTTTATTGTACCAGCGTTGTTAACTTAGGGTAGGGCCATGGTGAAGAGGTTTATCACACTGAAGAAGAAATTTCTTCATTTTCACTAACTTTTCTTTACACTTTTCTTTATTATTACAACGTGCGCTGAATCAGCACCAACATACACACTCTCACTGGTTTTTTGACTAATCCGTTGATATGTCAAAACATTCTGGTGTCACATAATCAGCTCTAAGGCTGAGATTTTCGATATCATTTCATCTGAGGTGTTATCTTCTCAGTGCTTACTTAATCATTGAATTCACACCATAGATTGTTGGTGAGAAATTGTCTTTCCTTTGATCCACAAACACCAGCTTATTGAGAATTTGACGTATTCTAGATGAAAATCACTTGAGTCAGCGTATACATGTCTTATAATTAAAGTAGAATTTCAGTATCATAAATGTAAGGACTTGAAGGAATGTGAAATCGACTGACACTTTTGTTTTAGGAAATAAGTCACCATAGTTAGGCGTATTTGAATGCATCATGAAGACAACTTGAGAAAGGAGTTTAGATGACACCAGTTGAAGAAAGCTATTTCATTCTAATGGATATCCGCATATTTAGGTCGTTTCATTTTTAATAGATCTTTAAGAGGATAACAAATCAGGCACAGTATTAATTCTTATTAAGTGATGAGGTGGGAAATACAATGGCTATTCTTGTATGGTATGATTTTCGTAGTATGCAGTTCCATAAAATTTTGTGTACTAGGTGTATCATATAGTGAAATGGGTGTCATATACTAAGTGACATTATTTACTGTACCACTGGCAATAGACAGAGTAATATTGAAATACGTAATACCACAGTGTTCATGTATTTTTCCTATATATTCACGACTGTGATATGCATGTCGATTTCAGATGTATTATGTGGACATCAAAGAATGCGATGTGTTTATTTGTGTGGGTTAAGACATAATGTGTACTCAACATTTATTAAAACCTGCACTGAAGTTGTTGTCTAGGAGGACGACGAAAGCTGTGCAATAATGTCAACCATTTCAGAGAACACAACCAATTAAAAGCAAACATATTCTGAGATTGCACTTACTGTTCCCATTAGGAAGTTCAATTGTTTCTAGAATATTGAAATGAATTGTATGTATTATGGAAAGGCACATTATTGGCCGAATATACTTAAAATGTTCGATAAGTTTATTTCCAAGTGTTGGTTTGCAGGGAATTAATTGATTAAGGTATTTTTTTCATCAGCTGATGTCATTTTGAGAACCATTGGATGACCTGAATGCATTGAACAGCTGTGTCGTCCTAGTTCAGGACTCATTAGCGTTACGCACGCATAGCCAGATCTTGAACTCAGGACTTTCCAGTTGTAAGGTGAGCTCTTAGACCACTCAGCCACTGGAACACGACTAGTTACAGAACAGAAGTGGCTCTAGTGACCAAAGTGGTCTAGTGAATAAGGTTTTCCAGTCTGCGTACTGGGCTCAAGTCTCAGTGAGGACACCATCATTCAATAACTGAGGAATCCAGTGGAATCCAGTGATGAAAACAAAATACGATGAAATGCGCACCGTGGTTTCCACTAGCAGTCACCATTTACCAACTACTTCAAGTTAAAATGAAGGAAAAATATCCTGGAGAATTGATTCTTGTTTCGGACCGAGTAACACTGCGTCTTAGGATAAAGCGGTGACGAACATTTAATTGAACATTCTATACGAGTGGAAAGTATTTTTCAAGAAATTACAATAAAGAATTCTGTATGTTTGTACGTGAACATGATTTTGAGAATAAAGTTAACATCATTACTTTATCGAAAATAATCTGTTTCTTATTTAAATGGTTAAAGGCCTTAACTAATCCTTTCCTATAAGAACAAACCATATAACTAAAAATCATTTTAATTATTGCCATATCTCATGGATTATAGTCACACATATACTAGTCACACGTCACATGTGACTCTTATGTATAACTCAAATAGTTCCCAACGATTGCAATATAATGATCATCATCCAGGAGTCGTCTTACTTACGAAGAATTCATTTCACGTTGTCTCTTTTTGAAGGATGAAATTGAAAAACATGAGATGTCCAATATCCCAATTAGCTTGTATTAGGTGCGACTTACTAAATAATAATAATAATTTTGACTTTATTCCCAAAACAGTACTAATGATACAGCAA
The DNA here is from genome assembly GCA_944472135.2 of Trichobilharzia regenti. Taxonomy (NCBI): domain Eukaryota; kingdom Metazoa; phylum Platyhelminthes; class Trematoda; order Strigeidida; family Schistosomatidae; genus Trichobilharzia; species Trichobilharzia regenti. The sequence goes on along the minus strand of OX235264.1, from coordinate 114,350,648 downwards.
GGAATTTTCAACATTTCCGTACAATATTGCATCTCATTTACTCAAAAATGACAAAAAAAATAATAATAAATACACATTGCATTATGATAATAAAACGATTGTTACAGCAGCTACATAGCAAAATACTGTATGCAATACGGAGAAAAATATGCATAAAGTATAAAATTGTAGTAATAATAGTAATACCAACTGAAATAAAATAGCAGAATTATAATTAAAAGACAGAAAGCGTGACACCATTAAAACACAGAAAGATGAACAATGAAAGGGTCGATTTAGTGTATTAGTGATATGACTTTTAGAAGTGTAAAGTCTGAAATTGACTAATGATTTATTCATCAAGGGAAATACTGTAGTTCATGACTGTAGACTTACCAGTGGTGACAGGTGCGGGTGTGCTTGATACTAATTAGACGTGGAACAGGATATGATTATACGAATTCATATCAGAAGCTAAACTATGTGTGATGGTGTTACAGAGAAAATGCATCTTGAAGGTCTGAAGGCTTTTTTGTTTACCAAACAGGGGCTACTTTGTCTGAAACTTTTCAAATAATGTGTACTGATGGTTACATTTTAACACAGTTACCTAAGAAAGTGATACCACTGTATCATGGGAATATATAAACTGATATAAACAAATTAAATTTATCATATTAACCCCGAAGTTTGTGTTAAGTTTTAAACATTCAATCAATAAGAAGTTTTCCACTGTAATTCCATTATGGGTAAATTTTGTTTTGATAAAGTCTCCCAGTGTTATACAGTAACGTTTACTGTAAACATTACTGTATAACACTGTGAGACTTTATCAAAACAAAATTTACCCATAATGGAAGTATACTTTACCACAGTGCACAAGTTTTATTCTTATATCAAGTTTTCCACTGAACTTTTCCGTGCTGTTTAATATCTGCTGAAGGTTCATCATCTATGTCATGTGTATTAATTATGACACTTTACTGGATTTCTCTGTGACCTCGTAAATATCAGATTTGTGCAATATCTACCCACTTGCAGGTAAGTAAACGTCACAGCTATCATAAAAACTTCCATTCTTAGTAGTTTATTCTTTTCAATACGAAGTAAATGAATTATTGCGTCGATGTAACTTGCCTATGCACTGGGTTGTTGATGGAGCAGCTGAAAATTCGGAAACGACCTGTTGTAATTATCAGTAAATTAATGGTGTTTCCTATCGACGCAGTAGTATTTGAAATAACACACAGTTATAGAATCTTCATTCCGAACACATCATATTTCATTTTCTGAAATTTTTTCTTTATGTGAAATGTTAAGTTTGAATGAAGTCAGATTATTTTCCGACTTGTTCCACGTTCAGAACGTAAAACATATTACGATTTCCCATATCATCTGAAATGATGTTTTGAAATGAAATTTTCTGTTTCTTGTTAAAATTGGTGCTTATGTTGTCAGTTTCTGGTAATTTTACCTTCTTGATACTACAAGGAATTTGGTATTTTACTTACTGCTCGTTATATTTATTATGACGAAATAAACTCGATTTGTATCGTGAGCCCCTACACTTAGTCATTCGTAGATCTGTGTTTATGCACAAATATAACAACAATCATTATTTAATGAATTTCAATGTTTATGAGGCTGAAGATGGATTGTCTGGAAAACTACCTTGAAATCAATTCATTTGTGACATGCTTCATTTGTGAATTATTAACATCATCGTGTATGAATAATCCAAGGCACATCGAAGAAATAATCTTTCATTTTGGTATCCCATGTTTGTGTTCATTTTATTATAAACAAGTAACTCTGTGTGCCATAATTGGAAGCTGAAATGCAGTTTATATTATCATGGAAAAAATTCGTAATTTCGAGTACATTTCTCGTGTAACTGCAAAGATGCGGCTGCAAAAGATTTCATAATAATACGATCTCAGCAAAACGTTTACGGAAATAGACGAGGATAGATTAAACACCTACTAAGTAGACCGTTGAGTAACACTTGATGTAAGGCTCTTGATTGCAGCCTGAGTAAGGAGCGATGCTTAAGTCATACAAGCGCTTCATTTATTCAGTATTGATAGGATACCGAAGCTTGTGAGTAGTCGTCGGTTAGGTGAAATTGAATGCAAAGGATTGAGTAGAATGAAGATTTGGTCACGTAACATATGTATTGCACTTCTGAAGACAAAACAATGAATGAATGAATAATGATAGTACCGGTGTTTCAACAAGATCATTTTCAATCCTTCACGCTGACGTATTTGTACTTTTTTGATCAAAATCATCCCCCTGAGCTAAAAATCTTATCTATCATCTCTATTTTGTCCTTATTCAATATGTTTTGAAACCGGTAAACAGTTAATAAAGTCACTGAGTAAAGTAATGTTATTTATTCTCTATACGTATAAAAATGTTCATTAGTTATATTCAAAACGTAACTTTTGACTGTGCATAGGGATATAAATCAAGATATAAATCACGATATAAACCACAGGTTTATGCATTTTTGTTACAGTTTCTAGTAATAGTCCCAGCATTTAGTGGAACATTTCATCCTTTTAATTTTGACAAATAATATCACCTGGTTCTTATGCTCACTCATCTTCCAGCGCTAACGAACCTGTGGTTAGAAGTGTCAACCTACTTGCTCAGTTCCAGTGTCAGTCTCACTATTATTATAAGTATTACATTCTATTACAACCGATTTTTTATCCCTGTCAAAAACAAGTCACAGTTCACAAGATAACGTTTTGCAGCTTTTGTTAGCCCCGTCTGAGAAACATCATGTGTAACAAAGAACAGGTTCAAACACTTCACTCACCCGTTGATGGAAGCTTTTGCTTTACTGTGCATTACATTTACAGAAATTCAAAGACGTCAAGTCTAAGCTAAGTCATAGAAAAAGACTGCGCAAGATTTTGTAAACAGTTTGAAAGCACGTTAAGAAAATGTTTGAACACTCAAGGAAATCACACAAGTGGTAATGTTTACATACAACATTTTGACCAAGACCGATGGCGAATTCATTCAGTATAGTAGTCGTCATGAGACTTATCACAGTTGCATGTCATTTAAATTGTGACAGCATCCTACACGTTTCTCCAAGATAACGACATTCAATATGAATGCAGTATGGTTATAGGAACAGATCACCAGGAAATTAGCAAAGTTAAAAAAATATGTCACACGAAGTGTACAAATGAGAAATATCATATCATAGACCGTGAACTCATTTTAATACATGTATAGTATTTTCGACTTGGGTTAATAATATCAAGGATTATATTCTTAATTCATTAAAGCAAACCTTCACTAAGCTGATTGATGAGGACATTATTGGACAACTGAATCTCCAAGATGTTATGGCGGAAACTGATTAATTCAGGTCAATTGATTCAATACCGGACTCACATTCCTCCACTGAAATGTAACCAGTTAGGAACAATATTCAAATATATGTGTGAATAAAACGATGATGAATACACTTCAGAGTGGAATTAATTCTCGCTTTGATATGTAGTAAAAAGACACTTTTTTTACTTTACTCTACCGCTTTACTGACAAAAATTCATATGCCACAAATGATATTCACTGATATGTGAACGTATAAGAGATATGATGATTTAGACTAATGGAGGTAAGGAAAGCATTTTCATTCCAAATCTTGTGTAATTTACAAATTTTTCAAACAATAATTGATTATTATTATTGCTCCCTTGGGTTCCTAGTGGAAAATAGCGTTTCAACTGCACGTCTTCATTTGCTTCTGTCTTCTGCTGTACTTTTCACCTGCATCCATGTTAGTCCATATTCTTCCAACTCCTCTTCACACGATCTCCTACATGTCACCCTTGGACGTCCCACACGGCGCTTCCATTTCGGGTTCCACTCGAGGAATGGCCTGACGCGCGATGTCACCCAGCGGACCCCTCCTCAGAGAGTGTCCGATCCATCTCCACTTTCTCCTGCATATTTGTTGGGCGATTGGTTCTCGCATTGTTTGTTCCCACAATTCCTTGTTGGTGATTCTTTCCGGTCATCTGATCTTCAGTACAGAGCCAGCGAAGGCAGTTAGTTGTTGATAAAGGTCTGCAACAGGCTGTTGGAAATATTCTTTGTCACCCGCCCGCCCGCCAAATTTCTGATCCGTAAAGAAGAACTGACCGACTTGACGTTTTTATTGAAAATCCGACTGAATTTTGTTGTTGATGATGAGTGAGAGACGAAGATTTCCAGATTGGTTTAAGGTCGATGAATGCGTTTCTCGCCTTCCCGATAACTATGAAGTAGGCATTCGCTGAGATGTAGTGACGAAAGTTGATGAGATGTTCGATTATCACACTTCTTATATACCCACTATTAGCTTTTTGTAGCCATGCGTGATAGTGTTCTTGAACCCTTTTGAATAGGATTAGCATTGAACGACCAATATACCTGTCTGGCACCGCATCAACAGGTGAACTGATATATGCAGACAAAGTGGCAAGATGTGGGATCTTGTCCTAAAGGCGTTTGCAGATCAAAGAACGACTGGATTTGACTACTTGTAGCGTTGCTGCAAAGAATATTGCTTTCCAAAACGCTGAAATTATTCTCTTGAGAATATTGAAAGCTAAGTCTTGCTTAAACTCAAGGTTCATGTAAGGGATCATTTTGAAACGCGTTTCATTCCTCTAAACCCTTGGTTTGATATTCCCAACGATGAATCTAGGAGAGTATCCATTTTGGATGAAATTTTCTCCTCGAAGATCCATTTATGCTCCTGGGACGTTAGTACTGTAGATGTGTCGGATCTGAGTGGTAAAGAATTTATTCAGGTTTTGGTTCCGCTGAATAGGCAGCCGACTGTATTCATTTGTTAGTCGACCGTTTCAAGTGAGTTTTCTATGAACTGACCTTCTTAAGGTTCCGTCAGGTCGTCTCGCCTTTTACACATCAAGAAAGCAATTTCGGACTCACATTTTATTTCTAGAGTGTATTTTATTGCTGAATGGCAGTTATTGAATATGTTCAGCACTATGCGGTACACAAGAATTCTCTTATTTCGAAAATGACTTTCTTTAGCCTTGCGCATATGCCTAATAGACGAGTGACTAAAAGCATGAAATACAATTCAATGAAATTTCTTTAAAGCACACTAAGTTACTAACATCTTTACCGAATTGTTAAAGGACTGTGGAAATGTGTTACTGTCTCATTGTGTGTTACAACATTAATAAGTGAACAATGTAGCTAACAGTAATACATTCATAATAAACTTGCCATATCAGGTAGTTTATAGGTGTTTGCGACAAGTTATTTCTGGAAATAAGGAAACTAGTTTGGAGCATAATAATAATAATTTTGAAGAATATTAAACATTTCAGTGCTCACTTTGATGCAACACCACCACTCAGGAATGATACTCGGAGCAGTTTATGAAGCAAACTAACAAGGTCGTCACATATATCCTTGTTTATTCTTTGTATGAATGTATGATTCTACAGTCAGTTCCAGATTAATCAGTGTCATTTCATCTCAACCTATAGGGGTATTTTATCATTGAAACAGGCACCGCTTACATTATAGATCCAGTAACGTTTATTGTACCAGCGTTGTTAACTTAGGGTAGGGCCATGGTGAAGAGGTTTATCACACTGAAGAAGAAATTTCTTCATTTTCACTAACTTTTCTTTACACTTTTCTTTATTATTACAACGTGCGCTGAATCAGCACCAACATACACACTCTCACTGGTTTTTTGACTAATCCGTTGATATGTCAAAACATTCTGGTGTCACATAATCAGCTCTAAGGCTGAGATTTTCGATATCATTTCATCTGAGGTGTTATCTTCTCAGTGCTTACTTAATCATTGAATTCACACCATAGATTGTTGGTGAGAAATTGTCTTTCCTTTGATCCACAAACACCAGCTTATTGAGAATTTGACGTATTCTAGATGAAAATCACTTGAGTCAGCGTATACATGTCTTATAATTAAAGTAGAATTTCAGTATCATAAATGTAAGGACTTGAAGGAATGTGAAATCGACTGACACTTTTGTTTTAGGAAATAAGTCACCATAGTTAGGCGTATTTGAATGCATCATGAAGACAACTTGAGAAAGGAGTTTAGATGACACCAGTTAAAGAAAGCTATTTCATTCTAATGGATATCCGCATATTTAGGTCGTTTCATTTTTAATAGATCTTTAAGAGGATAACAAATCAGGCACAGTATTAATTCTTATTAAGTGATGAGGTGGGAAATACAATGGCTATTCTTGTGTGGTATGATTTTCGTAGTATGCAGTTCCATAAAATTTTGTCTACTGGGTGTATCATATAGTGAAATGGGTGTCATATACTAAGTGACATTATTTACTGTACCACTGGCAATAGACAGAGTAATATTGAAATACGTAATACCACAGTGTTCATGTATTTTTCCTATATATTCACGACTGTGATATGCATGTCGATTTCAGATGTATTATGTGGACATCAAAGAATGCGATGTGTTTATTTGTGTGGGTTAAGACATAATGTGTACTCAACATTTATTAAAACCTGCACTGAAGTTGTTGTCTAGGAGGACGACGAAAGCTGTGCAATAAAGTCAACCATTTCAGAGAACACAACCAATTAAAAGCAAACATATTCTGAGATTGCACTTACTGTTCCCATTAGGAAGTTCAATTGTTTCTAGAATATTGAAATGAATTGTATATATTATGGAAAGGCACATTATTGGCCGAATATACTTAAAATGTTCGATAAGTTTATTTCCAAGTGTTGGTTTGCAGGGAATTAATTGATTAAGGTATTTTTTTCATCAGCTGATGTCATTTTGAGAACCATTGGATGACCTGAATGCATTGAACAGCTGTGTCGTCCTAGTTCAGGACTCATTAGCGTTACGCACGCATAGCCAGATCTTGAACTCAGGACTTTCCAGTTGTAAGGTGAGCTCTTAGACCACTCAGCCACTGGAACACGACTAGTTACAGAACAGAAGTGGCTCTAGTGACCAAAGTGGTCTAGTGAATAAGGTTTTCCAGTCTGCGTACTGGGCTCAAGTCTCAGTGAGGACACCATCATTCAATAACTGAGGAATCCAGTGGAATCCAGTGATGAAAACAAAATACGATGAAGTGCGCACCGTGGTTTTGACTAGCAATCACCATTCACCAACTACTTCAAGTTAAAATGAAGGAAAAATATCCTGGAGAATTAATTCTTGTTTCGGACCGAGTAACACTGCGTCTTAGGATGAAGCGGTGACAAACATTTACTTGAACATTCTATACGAGTGGCAAATATTTTTCAAGAAATTACAATAAAGAATTCTGTATGTTTGTACGTGAACATGATTTTGAGAATAAAGTTAACATCATTACTTTATCGAAAATAATCTGTTTCTTATTTAAATGGTTAAAGGCCTTAACTAATCCTTTCCTATAAGAACAAACCATATAACTAAAAATCATTTTAATTATTGCCATATCTCATGGATTATAGTCACACATATACTAGTCACACGTCAGATGTAACTCTTGTGTATAACTCAAATAGTTCCCAACGATTGCAATATCATGATCATCTTCCAGGAGTCGTCTTACTTACGAAGAATTCATTTCACGTTGGGTCTTTTTGATGGATGAAATTGTAAATGATGAGTTGCCTGATAACCCAATTAGCTTGTATTAGGTGCGACTTACTAAATAATAATAATAATTTTGACTTTATTCCCAAAACAGTACTAATGATACAGCAAGGAATTTTCAACATTTCCGTACAATATTGCATCTCATTTACTCAAAAATGACAAAAAAAATAATAATAAATACACATTGCATTATGATAATAAAACGATTGTTACAGCAGCTACATAGCAAAATACTGTATGCAATACGGAGAAAAATATGCATAAAGTATAAAATTGTAGTAATAATAGTAATACCAACTGAAATAAAATAGCAGAATTATAATTAAAAGACAGAAAGCGTGACACCATTAAAACACAGAAAGATGAACAATGAAAGGGTCGATTTAGTGTATCAGTGATATGACTTTTAGAAGTGTAAAGTCTGAAATTGACTGATGATTTATTCATCAGGGGAAATACTGTAGTTCATGACTATAGACTTACCAGTGGTGACAGGTGCGGGTGTGCTTGATACTAATTAGACGTGGAACAGGATATGATTATACGAATTCATATCAGAAGCTAAACTATGTGTGATGGTGTTACAGAGAAAATGCATCTTGAAGGTCTGAAGGCTTTTTTGTTTACCAAACAGGGGCTACTTTGTCTGAGACGTTCCAAATAATATGTACTGATGGTTACATTTTAACACAGTTACCTAAGAAAGTGATACCACTGTATCAAGGGAATATATAAACTGATATAAACAAATTAAATTTATCATATTAACCCCGAAGTTTGTGTTAAGTTTTAAACATTCAATCAATAAGAAGTTTTCCACTGTAATTCCATTATGGGTAAATTTTGTTTTGATAAAGTCTCCCAGTGTTATACAGTAACGTTTACTGTAAACATTACTGTATAACACTGTGAGACTTTATCAAAACAAAATTTACCCATAATGGAAGTATACTTTACCACAGTGCACAAGTTTTATTCTTATATCAAGTTTTCCACTGAACTTTTCCGTGCTGTTTAATATCTGCTGAAGGTTCATCATCTATGTCATGTGTATTAATTATGACACTTTACTGGATTTCGCTGTGACCTCGTAAATATCAGATTTGTGCAATATCTACCCACGTGCAGGTAAGTAAATGTCAGAGCTATCATAAAAACTTCCATTCTTAGTAGTTTATTCTTTTCAATACGAAGTAAATGAATTATTGCGTCGATGTAACTTGCCTATGCACTGGGTTGTTGATGGAGCAGCTGAAAATTCGGAAACGACCTGTTGTAATTATCAGTAAATTAATGGTGTTTCCTATCGACGCAGTAGTATTTGAAATAACACACAGTTATAGAATCTTCATTCCGAACACATCATATTTCATTTTCTGAAATTTTTTCTTTATGTGAAATGTTAAGTTTGAATGAAGTCAGATTATTTTCCGACTTGTTCCACGTTCAGAACGTAAAACATATTACGATTTCCCATATCATCTGAAATGATGTTTTGAAATGAAATTTTCTGTTTCTTGTTAAAATTGGTGCTTATGTTGTCAGTTTCTGGTAATTTTACCTTCTTGATACTACAAGGAATTTGGTATTTTACTTACTGCTCGTTATATTTATTATGACGAAATAAACTCGATTTGTATCGTGAGCCCCTACACTTAATCCTTTGTAGATCTGTGTTTATGCACAAATATAACAACAACTCATTATTTAATGAATTTCAATGTTTATGAGGCTGAAGATGGATTGTCTGGAAAACTACCTTGAAATCAGTTCATTTGTGACATGCTTCATTTGTGAATTATTAACATCATCGTGTATGAATAATCCAAGGCACATCGAAGAAATAATCTTTCATTTTGGTATCCCATGTTTGTGTTCATTTTATTATAAACAAGTAACTCTGTGTGCCATAATTGGAAGCTGAAATGCAGTTTATATTATCATGGAAAAAATTAGTAATTTCGAGTACATTTCTCGTGTAACTGCAAAGATGCGGCTGCAAAAGATTTCATAATAATACGATCTCAGCAAAAAGTTTACGGAAATAGACGAGGATAGATTAAACACCTACTAAGTAGACCGTTGAGTAACACTTGATGTAAGGCTCTTGATTGCAGCCTGAGTAAGGAGCGATGCTTAAGTCATACAAGCGCTTCATTTATTCAGTATTGATAGGATACCGAAGCTTGTGAGTAGTCGTCGGTTAGGTGAAATTGAATGCAAAGGATTGAGTAGAATGAAGATTTGGTCACGTAACATATGTATTGCACTTCTGAAGACAAAACAATGAATGAATGAATAATGATAGTACCGGTGTTTCAACAAGATCATTTTCAATCCTTCACGCTGACGTATTTGTACTTTTTTGATCAAAATCATCCCCCTGAGCTAAAAATCTTATCTATCATCTCTATTTTGTCCTTATTCAATATGTTTTGAAACCGGTAAACAGTTAATAAAGTCACTGAGTAAAGTAATGTTATTTATTCTCTATACGTATAAAAATGTTCATTAGTTATATTCAAAACGTAACTTTTGACTGTGCATAGGGATATAAATCAAGATATAAATCACGATATAAACCACAGGTTTATGCATTTTTGTTACAGTTTCTAGTAATAGTCCCAGCATTTAGTGGAACATTTCATCCTTTTAATTTTGACAAATAATATCACCTGGTTCTTATGCTCACTCATCTTCCAGCGCTAACGAACCTGTGGTTAGAAGTGTCAACCTACTTGCTCAGTTCCAGTGTCAGTCTCACTATTATTATAAGTATTACATTCTATTACAACCGATTTTTTATCCCTGTCAAAAACAAGTCACAGTTCACAAGATAACGTTTTGCAGCTTTTGTTAGCCCCGTCTGAGAAACATCATGTGTAACAAAGAACAGGTTCAAACACTTCACTCACCCGTTGATGGAAGCTTTTGCTTTACTGTGCATTACATTTACAGAAATTCAAAGACGTCAAGTCTAAGCTAAGTCATAGAAAAAGACTGCGCAAGATTTTGTAAACAGTTTGAAAGCACGTTAAGAAAATGTTTGAACACTCAAGGAAATCACACAAGTGGTAATGTTTACATACAACATTTTGACCAAGACCGATGGCGAATTCATTCAGTATAGTAGTCGTCATGAGACTTATCACAGTTGCATGTCATTTAAATTGTGACAGCATCCTACACGTTTCTCCAAGATAACGACATTCAATATGAATGCAGTATGGTTATAGGAACAGATCACCAGGAAATTAGCAAAGTTAAAAAAATATGTCACACGAAGTGTACAAATGAGAAATATTATATCACAGACCGTGAACTCATTTAAATACATGTATAGTATTTTCGACTTGGGTTAATAATATCAAGGATTATATTCTTAATTCATTAAAGCAATCCTTCACTAAGCTGATTGATGAGGACATTGTTGGACAACTGAATCTCCAAGATGTTATGGCGGAAACTGATTAATTCAGGTCAATTGATTCAATACCGGACTCACATTCCTCCACTGAAATGTAACCAGTTAGGAACAATATTCAAATATATGTGTGAATAAAACGATGATGAATACACTTCAGAGTGAAATTAATTCTCGCTTTGATATGTAGTAAAAAGACACTTTTTTTACTTTACTCTACCGCTTTACTGACAAAAATTCATATGCCACAAATGATATTCACTGATATGTGAACGTATAAGAGAAATGATGATTTAGACTAATGGAAGTAAGGAAAGCATTTTCATTCCAAATCTTGTGTAATTTACAAATTTTTCAAACAATAATTGATTATTATTATTGCTCCCTTGGGTTCCTAGTGGAAAATAGCGCTCCAACTGCACGTCTCCATTTGCTTCTGTCTTCTGCTGTACTTTTCACCTGCATCCATGTTAGTCCATATTCTTCCAACTCTTCTTCACACGATCTCTTCCAGGTCACCCTTGGACGTCCCACACGGCGCTTCCATTTCGGGTTCCACTCGAGGGCTTGACGCGCGATGTCACCCAGCGACCCCCTTCCTCAGAGAGTGTCCGATCCATCTCCACTTTCTCCTGCATATTTGTTGGGCGATTGGTTCTCGCATTGTTTGTTCCCACAATTCCTTGTTGGTGATTCTTTCCGGTCATCTGATCTTCAGTACAGAGCCAGCGAAGACAGTTAGTTGTTGATAAAGGTCTGCAACAGGCTGTTGGAAATATTCTTTGTCACCCGCCCGTCCGCCACGTTTCTGATCCTTATAGATAAACTGACCGACTTGACGTTTTTATTGAAAATCCGACTGAATTTTGTTGTTGATGATGAGTGAGAGACGAAGATTTCCAGATTGGTTTCAGGTCCATGAATGCGTTTCTCGCCTTCCCGATTCTCGCTCGATTTGACATCCTCGTCCGTTCCGACTGCCTGCAGTTGAGACAGTGCTCCCTGGATAAGTGAATGAAGTAACCTCTTTCAAATCCCTCCCGTTGGTGGTGATTCACGTTGGATGTTGTTGCTGTTGTTGGTTGGTTATTTTCATAACCTCCGTCTTGTCTATGTCACATATCATTAGTGTTAATAACTCATTGATTCACTTTTAATTATCCTTCCTTCACTACCACTCAGCTTTTGAATTGTTGCTGGTGGTGACAGAAGGCGAATTTCTCTCTTAGGTCACTGCAATATTTGAGGTAGCGACCTGCAGATTATTAGTTTAGTGGCTACAGCTACTCTGCACGCATTGAAAATATCATTCCTAAGAGAAATATTTATTACATTCTGCTCAGAAAGCCTTGAATCGCAAGCTTAAACAGCTAAATAAATCAGTTATTTGGTAGCCTAGATTCCTATATTGGTTGCCACTGGCTAAACCAGTTTCTCTTCATTCTTTGTTTGATAGGGCAATGTGAGTAACAATTGGTTGAAAAATCACTTGTAGTCGTACAATTAAATTATTGCTCTCCCGTACTAAACCACAGTCACAACATTCATTGTCAATAATCCCCATGATATCAACCTATATCAAATTTCCTTGATGTGATCGAAATCAGATAGAAATTATCCTCATTGGCCATACAATAATATAGTATAATAGAAAAATATTTTTCATACGTAATTTCTCTGAAAAGTAAAAGGAACCAGCTTCACAAGACATCTCGTGAAGATAATGAGAGAAGGTCAAACAGAATATATGGATATGATTATTAATAACTGAGTTAAGTTCATCATATACGGATGAATGTTATTTGGATTACATCAACATCCCTCCAAGATTACCTCAATGGATTAGAAAAAATTATGGGTAAAATAGGGTCTCTTCATTCACCTATCTGAGTGAAATTGAATTTTCTAGCAAGCAGACTTTTCTGTCCTGTCAAAATGTGTCTTTAAGCAAGATAGAAGTACGAGTGTTCACCGAATGCAAAGGGGAAAATTATTTTACCATACACCGGTTATGAAATATTTTAAGAATGAGACTAGACGGAATCAGATTCATTGTATTTAAAACACAAATTGTGGTTAAATAGATTATAGTTGTTCTATGAAAATGAATGCTTTGAATCTGAAAAGTTAAACTTCACAAAATATTCTTCTTGAAGATGTTGCGAATTTGAAACTTGCATACATTATAAATATCCTTTCAAATGAATTTTACTGCCACATTTTCTATGTGATAGACATGGTAGGTTAACATTTATTTGGCGTAACCATACTGCAGACAATATATTTTACTCGCTTCAGTTTCATCGAACTGTTCATAATGCACTTAGGATAAATTAATGAATGAGGTGTTACAGTAGACTTCAAAATATTCACATACTTTGACTGCCTGAACAAATACCAATAATAATTGTCGCTCATATATTCATGCAAAGCTTAAAATATGACCCAATGATATAGGCCAGCTTCGGTCACCTTCTGTGTCAAAGACAAACAGATGGTTATTCGACTTTTGAGATGACAACCGTCCAAATGTTGATATCGAAAGTGGATACTTTATGCCTACTGAATGTATAAGAATTAAGTCCTCCACTTCACTCATAAGATGTAAAATTGAAAAGACAAAATACAACTTCCGCAGTATAGTACACGAAGTTTGATAGTTGCGAACCTCTGCGTAACGTGCTAATTTACTCAAACGTATCACGTTTGGTTGTCACTGACTGTGATGTAAAGCTGTCGTGTTTTTCTTTTGAATTTCCGATCACAAAATTATATCGACATATACTATCGCTGATATAATGGAAGTCAGTTTAAATACATATATACATACATACATATATTTCAATGGATGATATATTCATAAAGCAAGAAATACACTCATACTTCCCGCTTGAAAGAATTTAATAAAGCAAAAGGAACCAAATAATCAATGAAAAGTGTAAAAATCTGATTGATTTTCACCCATCTAAGAAAGTATAATTTAGAAGTAAAAGATATTTATATGAATCCAACTTGTTTAGAATACATGATCTTATGTTTGTATTAACTCGAATGAAAAGAATGAAACTTATTGAAATGTCAGCAAATATCATTGAGTAAAAGTAAGCAGCAAAACTTTGTCTTGTGACGTCACAGAAACCACAGAATGGCATTTTAACTACTACTACTGTGGTGAGAGCAGGCTGCTAGCCGATTGGTTGACACTAATCTACGTTAATGTCTAGGTCACTAATATGGGCCGTGAGAAAATATGAACAAGGCTGATTCAACAACCAATTGTGGTCACTAATATGGGCCGTGAGAAAATATGAACAAGGCTGATTCAACAACCAATCACAGCAAAGTTAACGTGGCAAAATATGATTCGCAGATAGAGAACTCTATTTGTCAAGGAATCCCGAAACAACCAATCAGAAGCCTGCGTTTGTCTGCAACCAATCAGATGACTGCGCTTTTCTACTTGCATAAGCTATAATAATGTATGTGAAATATATATAAATACGTGTTGATTTTTATAATAAAACAATTTGTTGCCTGGCCCTTGTCTTCTGTTGTTACACTACTACTACTATTACTCACTTTTCAAAACTGAATGAAATAAAATAGTTGTGCGGAATACGCAATGGTGACTTATAATTAGATGATTAAATTGTTTTCTTTCGTTAGTGGATCGTATATAGCGTCGCCAGTTTTGGTGGAAGCGCGTCTCATCCATGAATACGAGTCCCAGGCATGACTGTTTCGTCATCACAGTTCATTCAGAGTTTCAGATGACTTTTCCAAGCAACTAGAAGTCGTTGATTGAGGAAGAGAAGGTAGCTGTGACGACATTGAGTACAATTGAGTAGAAACAACAGAACCATCAAAAATGGATTTATAAAAGAAAAAATAATGAAGTGCAGAAGCGAATGACGGTTATATTTGGGTACGTCAGTAGTGATCCAAGTTGTGTACTAGAACACTGGGTGACCAGTGTGTCAGGAAATACTTGCACAAAAATTTTAAGTATCATTTCATGCGTGATATTCACTCCAAGAATCTGCAATACAAGAGCCACAGATTTAGTTGAAGAGGAAAAGAAATGGCACATTTTTACATAGGAAATATTCAATGAAGACAAAAGAAGCAGAAAATGAATAACTCATGAAAGTCAACATTTCACTGCAAAGTCGTTTTATTCTGTCATAGCGGAGATCGAGAGATATGTGGTTTACATTTGACCGACTAGAAGACTACAGAAGATTTGCACTTCATGGCTGATTTATCTCTGATATCACACAAACTGGAAGATCTACAGCCAAACACTAGCAACTTGTTATTAGAAGCAGTGAAGAATGACATTCAGCTGAACATAGACAAATAGCGATGATGAAGATAACAATACCAAACATTAATCAACATCACGTGGGTTATTCACAAAGAGTCCCCTCTTTTTCACCTACTTCCTAGACAGCATCGCTTCAAATCTAAGCGGTCCAGACCAGGATGTCAAAACCAAGATAGGTCTCCAATACCTCGGAATCAGTGTGGAAATCTACCGTACTCATTACAGATAACATGATTCGAATAATCAGCGTAAATAAGGAATCAGTGCTCTTACATGGTTCAGAGACTTTACGTGTCACAAAAATCATATCCAACGGGGCTATCTTTGATTCATACTGAGAATGCCTTTCAGAAATACCACATGCCAAACACACCTTCGAGTGGAATCTCAACGGGAAAAGGTGAGCTGGGCGTCCGTGAGTAGCATGAACGAGACCATATGCGGATGAAATCGAAGTCGTATTGTCTACTACTACATAAGCACTCCAGGAACACGGTCAAATAAAAATGTGCTGCTGAATCTCTGTATTGCTGCTTTAACTAAAAGGAATAATAATACTGCCTTTGTCTACTACTCCGTTCTGTCTTCACGATGAGATAATTTAAACACATATCGATAAATTCTGCTGATTAGGTTATTAATTAGCAGAATATTTGAAGGAATACAAAATGTCACCAATAATCCTTTTTTTATTTAAATAAACAACGAGGAACTGACTGAAGAGGAATCGGTAGTGTTGAAAATAAAATTCCGACCTAAGTTAACGCTATAAATATATATGCTATAGGTGTTGGGAAACTCCTCAGGTTAGACTTAATCGCTATAAAGCTGCTTAAAATAAGTGACCACTATGTTATCCGCCTAGCGCTTTCTCAGAAATTTGGTGTTTGCATTTATTCAACAGGCTACTGGTTCTCACCTTTCATTAACGTGTGGCAGTAGAACTTCACCAGGATCCGTGTTTTCCAAATTTTGAATATTCTAAGTGGATTCATTAGGCGTTTATGAATAATGCCAGTCACTGAATCTTTGATGTCTGTATCCTTTATACAACACACAGAATTTCACATAATGATGAATTTCACAGAAACTAACATAGCTAACTTTTTGACACACAGTTGACGGTCTTTTACATTATTAAAAGTCATATGTGAAGGTATATTGGCACGACAGCATTATGTAAATGTACACTGAAACATGCCACTGAGTTGTCAAACGATTATTCAGTCATTAAAAGTAACTTACCCTCAGCCACTGATATGGTAAGCGATAAAATTAGTGAAGACCAAGTAATTAAATAATCAAGAAATTTGTGAAACGGCTAAGAACAATGGGATATACACAAACAAGTAGAATTAGCTGGAATTGTGATCATACCTACACGGGAAGGAGGAAAACCGTCCTCAAAAAAGATGAATGCACGTTATGTAGTTGGCTATCATAGAAAAAAAGGATGTACAAACTTCTTCTTCAAACTCGAATTTGACTTCATCCGATCAATTCGAATGTGAAAGTCGTACTCTTAGAGCATGCAAGAGGTTTTATGAAAATCCTATTAATAACCTTCAAAGCTTCGTTTGAGTCAAACTGATGTCCAGTATCGACCAGATGAGTCAGTATTGAGCTGAGCAAAACAGCTATATTCGGACGTTTGCCAAAATAAGATGGAAGGTGCTTAGAACTTCAACAATGAACTTTCCCGTTCGTATACTCAGTGTAACGAGCTCTGCATGAACAGTTAAACTGGTAAATACACATAGAAGAGGTGAACTGGAACAGTTTTTCTTTATCTCTCGAGAACTGTGAACACCTTCAACGATTTACTTTCTGTGTTTGTTCAGAAATTTAGGTGGATATCCGTTCCTGCATAGTAGATCACAAATATTATTCAGGACTTCTTTCAGTGTCTCATTTGAACAGATAACTTTCGTTCGGTGAACCAGACATCTAACCAAATTACGTTTGTAAAGTAGAGGCACGAAACTCAGGAAATGAGTATATCATCCAGTGGAGGTAGGTTTCCAACACAACTATTTACAAATTGTTCCATCTGTTGGCAGATTCGTATACTTCTCTTCTTTGGTGAGATTAATGCATGATGTGCCTTACTGAATTTTTTCAATATGTCTTCAATCTCACTTTCTTTCTTCACAACTATGAATGTGTCATCGGTAGATCGAAAATAGAAATCGAGATTGTTTATTATTATATGATTAGGACGACAAGCTTCTGCTTTAACCAGAAATATTCTCCAGGAATAAGTTTAGCAATGATCAAATGACAAAAACTATCTGACTATCTATAAATTTCTTCATTGAACAGCATAGGGTAATAATTCCACACCCTTACTTCAATACCTACACATCATGTTAATAACATCTGTAAGTTGATTGTTTCGATGATATTCAACACCCGTAATTTCACTACTCCCTGTCTGAAACAGATCGACCGAAATAACCATATTATTGATAAGATTTTGAGGCAAACCTCTGTGTATTGATATATTGTGTTATATGATTTCTAATATTAACTAATTGAGATCATCCCAATCAAATTTCAGTTGCCTCGTGTCTAATGTATTCTGGTGTTTGTAATTATGCCAAAAACAACTTACTGAAATCCTCTGTATAAGAGTTAGGCCCGACAGAATACTTTTTAATAAGAACCGGTAAGGTATGGTCGTGCAAAACGTCATTGGATCTACAAAGTGAATTTCAAAATAATACTCCTTACTCAATGCATAACTAAAACATATCTTCAACTATATTCATTCAAATGCTCTGCCTAAATGTTTGCAAAAACGTACACACTTCATTTTCTCAATGCTCAGTGTTCCTTTTTCTCTTTCTGTATATTGGAACTTTTTGAATAAATGCATATTCAAAAACTCCTTTCGTCCTAATAACGCATGAGAAATGTCCTTCTATGTTGATTTAGTCACTGAATGATTGATTACAGCGCTGCATGAGTAATTCATGTTGAGTTGCCTTTTTTATGAAGAGACATTAACAGTATGGGAGTGACAATTAGCAGGAAGTATCCGATATTCAAGTTGAATTGAGAAGTCACGTACACAATTTGTTGGTACAGCGGAAAATTCAATGTTGCTGACACTCATGAAGAATCGCCTTGCAGACATTTTTGTAGAAACAGATCACATAGCTCAGATCAGTGGCACTTGTCTGAGGACTCATCTTCCGCTTCCCATGTGCAATCACATTTATATGCATTTAAATAAAAAAAAGATGTCATCAGAAGTGATCAGCTGTCATAATCACAGTTGTTGTGAATGCATCGTAGGAGTTGATCAACTGTATTCGAGTGGCGTATCAAGATGAATAGTCGTGATCATGATGCACATTGAAACGAAAGCAATTGAGGCGTTGTGTGAGAGTGAGCTGTTAAGAAATAAAAAATAAGTATAAAAGCAAACGGATCGACAAAGAGATGGGAATCAGTTTGATAGGAAGCAAACGTTTATTCCCCTGAAAGTAGGAGAGGTGGAGTAATTTCGTTTTGTATGTATACCTCAGGTTTATCCAACTGACTGGATAAAGTTTCGCAAAGCGAACCAGTCGATAGCATACTACGTTCTTTAGAATTTTCTTCACTTTATTCATTACTGTTATTGTCATGACGATGATTCCTCCGGTTGAAATAACATGATGGAGGTGGCATTCCAACCGACAACATCTCGGATTTGTGCATTAAACAAATGAATAACTCAGACTGCTAGAACAAACCACAAGCATATCGCATCTGTACACTAATCATATTCAATATCCAATCATACAACAAAACAACAGACACACACAGTGAGACATAACAAGGTGTCTTGTTTGTCGGTAATCTACTCCTTCATCCTAGACAATCTTAACAAAATTCGATTTTCTTCAAATGGGACTTTCATGATGATTCCAAGGCTACTTGTTTCATTAACCGACCGATGAAAACTATGTTGATCTGGACAGCTCATCTGACCTAGTTGATGCTTGTCTAGAGAATGCATTGTCACGAGCTCACTAAGTAACCTGGAGATAGTGCGTTCAACCATTTGGTGGGTTATGAGTGCTTACTTTCAAAAACGTCCGAACACTCATTCAGTGCAACTTGTATTCTAGTATCTATTGAATGTATTTCAAACATTCATGAATTCGACATTCCAAGTATAACAATCAGTTTTGTAATGTACCTGAATAATATTTTCAGTTCATTAGTTCAACCAGAAATAAAACACAAATCAGGTAGTTCAGCGGAGAACCCTTTTTCTACAAAGAATGTACTATCAAGCTGTCAAGCAATCATATATGATATGCTTCTGGGAAAATTATGTGCAGTGAAGGAATACAGACTTGCGTCCTTATTTTCCTCAAGATAACAGCAATGAAAGTATGAAATGCAATTTAAAATGACATAAGTGTCATGTTGTAATTATCGTTCAGTATGAAGTGACAAAACAGTGAGTTTGACAAATGGAATGGCAATGGAATGGAATAGAAATTTAAAATTGTGTGAGATTATGTGACTGCAGCTACTACTAATACTTCCACCACCACATCATTGAGTTGACTTGATCGCTTATCAATAAAGTGATAAGCTGAGAACAGTCTTCGTTTTCTGAAGACAATTCAGGCTTGAATAATTCGAAGACGACAGCAGCAGGTATTGGGATTCAACTTGGAGTGATCTGTCTGTTCAACATCACCCTAACACACGTCAGTATGTTGATATTTTCACCTGTTCCAACCAGGTGCTGAGATGTCACGCTGTTGGATGGAGTTGAACCGCTGAAACGTACACTCTCCAACACGTATTCAAAAATCCTAATTAGCAACCGGTAGCCTGTCTTTTTTATTCACTCACGATTTCACAGGCATGTGAATTGGCTAACCCAGCTGGAATCATTGTCTATCTGATATTGATCTAGTTTGGAATAGGTACTTGAACAGGACATTTTTCTAACAGGAAGAACAGATTCGTGGTTAGACATTTTCCTAATGTTGCATATTTCGTCTCACACGACTTGAACCCTTTAGAAAGAGCCAACTACGCTTGACACGCTGATGATCTGACTATCTTCTGTACGTTTACTTGAAGTCCTGTCTCTACTGTCAGTTTATTCTGTCACTTCCACTTGTCAGACAACATATCCGTTTCAGTCCTAAATGAGATGAATCGTGAGCGAGAATAGATGAGTCGTAATGTCTTCGACTGCAGCACTGGTCTAGGCGGTTTCAAATCCAATAATGATATGAGTTGCTTCAGCGCCGCAGATACTCTTTATTGGTAATTGCCAGGAAGCAGGGGAGAGTGAAATGCCTGAAAAATTCCTCCAAATATATAAAACGCGGAAAAAATCGTTCTGACCCTGGAATACCACAGATGAACAACACGTGTCATAGACAGTGTAAAATACATTTCACATCTAATCGGTAAATTCGAAATTGCAGTATAAACTTCTGTCATTATTAGTATTTAAGAGCCCTACCTGGATAAGACACCGCTTCATTTTGCTGACAGAAATGGCGGATGTAGTAGAAAAGAGTCCTTATCAAATGGTTGTTTGTTGGGACTCAGTTTATTTCCAAACACCGATAGTAATCATTTGGGGCGGTGAGAGCAGGCTGCTAGCCGATTGGTAGACATTAATTTACGTCAGTGTTTATGTCGCATATATTGATCGTGAGAAAATGTGAACAAGACTGATTCCACAACCAATCACAGCAGACTTTGTGAAGGCAGATACAGTTAACATATAGATGACCTGACATTCAAGCAACAGTCACAAAGAGATGCAAGGTCAACTTTCTGTAAGAAACAACCAATCAGAAGAGTGCGTTTGTTTGCTTGAAAAGCTATAACGGTGTACATGAAAATATGTAAATACGTGTTGATCTCCTTGATAAACGATCTGTCGCCTGACTCTTGTCTTCTCTTGTTACAATAGTAAACATAATACCTAATAAGTGGAAGCAAATATTCGGATAAGAAGTCCTTGGAATTCGATGTAGAGAGCAGTGAACTCTTAATTTCCAATATCAATACTGTCAGCAGTACGGATGAGTGGAATAGAGATTATGTGTACGATTGTATGTGAAACAAATATGAGACTGGCTTGTACACAAAGGATGATTTTTTTCTTCAGCTGAAACTTCAGTGCAAAATTAAGCAACACCATAGGGTTAATGTGCCAGGATACCCTATTAGACCTCTAGTTGAACTTAGATGTTCACAAAATTATGGATTATTGAAGTATTTATATATGGTATTCAATCCCCTTAAAAGCCTCTCAAAATCTGGACCGATAAACTTATGGACTAAAACATAGATTAGATAATTTCAGATCAGATAATGAAAAAATGTTAGCTTTCTTATTGACAGTCTAAAAACACGTAGACTGCTAAATATTGCTATCGAAGCAGTCAGTAGATTTTTCGAAAACATCAACTCAAAGGTGGAGGCAATTCAATGCACTTGTGATGAATTGAGAAGTCAGGAAAAGGAACGTCGAATGTTTGATTTTAGCGTGGAGGAAAAGAAAATGGGAAGTTCAACGCTAGTGTTTACAGGAAACCCACGCATATAAACCGATATTTGGATTTCCAATCATCCCATTCTGTGCCAATTAAATTGAATTAGTGAAATGTTCAACTAATAGCGTAGAAACACCAAGTAGGAAAATCTAAGATAAGATATGTAAAGCTGTGAAAGTTAATGACTACCCTCAATCATTACCCAAAGGGGTCTCAGAAATACGTAAAATCATCAATTATAGTAGTCGTAGTAGTAATTAAAAAGATATTTGCGTCTAAATGCATTTCAAACATACACAGGATAATGACGATACCAACGATGGAGAATGGTTATCATCAGTAGTACTTCCACGAAAAGAAGGGTCCTAGGAAACCTGAAGGAGAATTCCTAGAAAGACATGCGTAAAAGTAACATTCAAACTGAAAAAGTCAATTAGAAACAAACTCTATCAGAGCCAATAGAACCAGACAATCTAGTTTATGTAATATCCTGCTGCAAATAGATAGTTCAAAGTAGTAGAACAGGAGCAGTCGGACTAACTGAGTATTAAAACTTAGCGAAATCTAGATCAGTTGACCCGTATATGATAAAAAAATCTCGATAATAATTCAGTTATAGCAGAACATGTATTACCCACAAACATATAAAAAGATGAGATGGAATGACAGTTTTCAAATCTAATGTAACAGCAGGCTGGAGGGAGAGGGTGATAACAGAAGCTTTGTTTATCGAATCAACTGCAAACACGTGTAGTAGGAATGATTCAACACCTGACCCACATATCTGGAAAATTCTACCACACAATGATGACAAATAGGAGAGAACTAGTAAAACAATGAAACTCATATATTTTGAAGTGGTGTGAATAAAATGCATATGATCATGAACAATACACTACATTCGAAACGTCATCCGGTGACTAATACTTATTCAATGTGTCGTATATTTTATAAACAAACCAATTTGCTACTACGAGACTTTAGATTTGTATCAGTTCCTCATGTGTGTCCATGCGTCTCTGTTTATGGATATTCAATCAGTGTGAGTGTCATTGTATACTGCACTAAATAAATAGGCTAAGAGTGAATGATATTCCCACACACTTTCGCAGTCCTACTGCCTTACGACAAATGAAATCAATACTGAAGCATTCCTCAAGAAGGTACAGAGAACAGGTGAAAAATGCAAACCGCGAAACAATGTAGCGATGGCAAATACGGCGAATCAATCACAAACGAATATCCTGACGAGGCATTTCACTTAAAACATCATGTGTGTTGTTTGAGAAACCATATTATTTGGTCAAGCAGTTTCAATGAGATAATCAGAATGAGAAAATGCCATTCGAAGTATGTTTGTTTCTCCAAATTCACCGAATCAACCAAATCTGTGGAAATAATGATACACGAAGTTCCAGGATTTCGTTATCGTCCTTGTAAGGTACTATTGTAGATACAGTGAATGCATCTAAATAATGTTGAAAACGTGTGCTGACCACGTGCTGCAAGGCAAACTATTAGACAATAAATTACCACAATGTTTATTTCCACATTCTAGGTCATGATAAAGTGATCATGAAGATTATCCTTGAGAAAATCACCAAACAATCACAGAGGACTTAGTGTGTTCATATATGATTCACATATATACGGCTTCATTTTCTGAGAAACGACCAAAGATATAACAGTAAAACCTTCATCAAGAAGACAACCAATCAGAAGATGTTTACTCTCCGATGGAAAAAAACGCGTACAAATCTGTAAATGTCGTGTGATTTTCTTAATCAACGATCTGTCGCCTAGCCTTGTTCTCTGGCGTTACACTAACTCAAATCAAATTTGTATCCCGCGATAGTCTGCATTTCCTATGTCATCGTTTCCATATGATATCTTATTGATAAATGTGTGATTAAGAAATGATAACGGTGCGTATCAGCAGTGTCTGAGGAAAGCATTCAACTTGATGTTCACCATTAATCAACATGAAAGCTTATGTTGCATAAGGCAAATATTATTTCACAGTAAAAATGAAGTAGGCGAAACTCATATTGACTCATGCCTTTCTATTTTATTCCATCTCGTCAAGACCCCTTTTTTTTGAATTCGGAGAAGAGGCTTAGTGGTTCAGCCGAAGTTTTCATATACCTGGAACTGTATTTGCTGTCACACTAGACAGACAATAGGGAATCATTGTCATTAGCATGAATTATGGGCATAAAGATCCAAAACACATGAACATATGACATCTTAATAAATATTCTCACATATACTGAGTCTGTAATCAACGGATTTCGAGTGAAAGTTACACTCATATGAAACTCACAGCGATACAAATATTACTTGAATACGAGAATGCGATTTCATGAAACTAATAAACCGGAAAATCACCCCGGATGTTTTACCAGAAAGAGGAGTATACTTGACACGATGGAATTTTGTGTGTTGATAGTCTATGAAGATGCATTCCGTTTAGCTGAGAAGTCTCAGTGACAGAGAAATCGATCAACGAATCGGAAGATGAAGACATGTAAACTTTTATAAATTCGTTGAAATTATTTCATACTTTGATTGTTCAACTGATCAAGCGTCTGATTTTGATGCGTTATTTCAAAGGTTGTATGCAGGTTTTGTAATCGTTCAGTAAGCAGTTGATTGGTAGCATGTCACTGATCTCACCTTTTTACTTTCTGTTATACCAGTAGATATTATCGTTCCATTGGGTTCCGAGGAAAAAATTGGATTTCGACAACATGTCTCCACTGTGTTACATGTTGATTATCTACAGCTGACCCAATATTTGTCTCTTGTTTATGATGTCCACAAATCACTGATTCATAGGAAGATCACTCTATGAAACCATGTAAGGCGGCCACGCAGAGATCTGTGATAATCGTTGTATGATCGTCGAACAGTTGTATGACGATGCCATATGACAAGTAATCCGTAATTGTAGTCTAAGCCAAGCATTCAAAGTGAAGACAGGAGTGAGAACAGATTTGAGCATCCTATCACCGTTGGTATTCCATATTGTGGTGGACTGTATTATGCTTGAAAGTGTGGGTGGAGTCTGAGAAAACACGTTGAACAATTTAGAAGAACACCTACATTTTGACACAGAAGAGATGGAGGTGTTGACTTTTCTCAGGAAGAATGTCATTATTATTACTTGCTTGTGCATATGCTTATATGTGTTAGAGGTAATAGAACAATTGTCTCTGGTAATGACCAGTGTCACAGTGAATTCATTTATCTCTGGTGAATACAGTAATTTTAGATAAAAAGAGAGATCGTAAATCTACACTTTATTTATGTAATTCCCATCAAAAACGGACATCTGTTTTGATAGTCACGCTTGAAGAGACCGCAATCCAAGACATTCGGCATATTATTATTATTATTCAGGGATTGTGTTATAAGTTGGAATTCACTGACTATTAGTTTCCAACCTAATACTTGGATGATTTGATCTTCATTAATTTATGATGTCACTTCCACATTTAGGCAATCTTTAAATCTGACCTAAATAAACGGGTTAGCACTCACGAGGTGTGCAACATAAAGGGCACTGGAATAGAAACCAAGTTGGAAATTAAATATCTTGGTGTCATTCTATCTGCTGATCTTTCCTGGTCGCCTCACATCTCGATGACTTCTAAGACGGAATAGCCAATTCACATTCGTGTAGAATTGTCATTAAATGAGGAAGACAGGCTAATGGTTACCAATTAAGATTCTGGAATAGGTCTTGGATAGTCTACTTATCAGTGCTTAAACTCTGTCCATCAGCGTCACCTCTCAGCACCAGGTTGGAAAAGGTGACAATATCAACATACTAGCATGTGTTGCGGTAATGATAAACAGACAAATTACTCCAAGATGAATTCAAAAACCTGCTGCTGTAGTCTTCGAATTATTCAAGCTTGAATTGTCTTTAGGAAAAGAAGACTGCTCTCAGCTTATCACTAACTTTATAAGTGAACATTGTTTCAAGTCAACTCAATGATGTATTGGTAATAGTATTATTAGTAGCTGCATTCAGTCTGTATCGGAGTCAGTCTCACTGGAGAATATAGGACCTTTGAAACCTGCTTTACTTAATTCAACAACAATACATTTTTCGTGAGCGGTTTTAGCTATAGGACACACGCATGTAGTAGGGATGAATACATTGATGATCTTCAAATGAAGTATGTATGATTATGGGGAAAAGGTGATTGAGGCACTGAGACCTGTCATTATTAATTGATTTTATTTTGAGACGTGAAATTTTTAGTTTTCAGATTCTGCAAAATGCTAATTAACGTTTTAGTATTCATTCTACTAGCCTACTAATCGCATAATCTCGCACAATTTCCAAATTCTAAATATCCTATTGTGGTGAGAGCAGGCTAGCCAAAAATGGTAAACAGCACTTTAAGTCAGCGGGTATGGCGGTGAGAACATAAAAGCAAGACTGATTCCACAACCAATTACAGCAGACTTTGTGTAGGCAGATACAGTTCCACATAGATGACCTGACATTCAAGAAACACTCACAAAGAGATGCAAGGTCAACTTTCTGTAAGAAACAATCAATCAGAGGACTGTGTCTGCTTCCTTGAAAAAGCTATAACGGTGTACATGAAAATATATAAATACGTGTTGATCTCCTTAATAAACGATCTGTTGCCTGACTCTGGTCTTTCGTCGTTACAATTAGTGTCGCTGCCTTCGAAAAATGAAGATCCCATGGCCAACTGCGTTTGCAGAAGGAGACATACGTATCTCCTTATGGGACTTCGAGGCCGTCGCTGAGCTGGTGGGTGCCAAGGAGCAGGTGGCGAGGGCGGTTGTACTGGGAACGCTCTAGTAGCAGTGATCCAATAGAATATTTGGAGACGTACATTTTCCAAGCGGCAATAAAATCCGTTTCCCCAGTTGTTTTCTTTAGACTTTTGTTTAATTTCATAAAGAAATTGTTGTAATTTTCTGTACTAGTAGTATTAGTATTTTCAAGATGACCGAATTACAAGAATTCAACCAAAACACACGGAGGGAGGAATTCTGGAATTTGTATTTGGTGGAATTATTATTCAATTCATGTGAGAATTATATTAACAATCAACAATAAGTATTTAAACAATACAGAGATAGAAATTTTCAGTCACAACATCCGCCACACGTCGAATGTCTCCTTGCGTATTTATAATGATATCGCGGTTTGCTTGCCAGTCTCTGCGATCTTCCAACTGATTCAGTGATATCATTTCCATCAGTATCATCTAGACTTATTTCTGAATTATCTACAAAATCAGGATTAGTAGTGGAATCATTAAAACTATAATCGGAACGACCTACTTCATTTATTCTCACTTGATCCAAGTGTCTGTTATGAAATGAATATCTTCACCATTCGATTTCCCATTCTTTGTAGTATAATTCCAACAGAAGGTCTATAATCATTCCCTCTGTAACAATGCACATCAGAAGTCGTGGACATCAGATGCTTTCTGAGAGTTCGAGATTTGAACAGTTTTGCAGGACTTTCATGAGTACTTGTATGCTCCGCATTGCGATATTAAAGTAAGAATTTATCCACACATTTCTCTAGCTCATCAAAATTCTTAGGACTAACTGACGCTATAGCAATCTGTAATATTCGTACAGAATTTTCTGCCAACCCGTTTGACTGAGGATGACGTGGTGCTGTGTACAAATGACGACAACCTATATGTTTGAGCCAATCATTGAAGTTCTTCTCCGTAAAATGAGTACCATTGTCAGTAACTAAGACATCTGGAATTCCTTCTCGACTAAAAATCTTTCTCAACGCTATGTGAATGAATTTGGCATTAGGACTATCTGTAATGATAACCTCTGGCCATTTAGAATAAGAATCCACAATAACTAAAGCATAATATGAATTTAAGAATGGACTACAGTAATCTGCATGAATACGCTGAGAAACCTCACAAGACGTAGGCCACGGTTTCCACGATGACTTCCCATAGGACATTTTATGTAAACAGCTAGAACAGCTCTTTGATCTTTTGTTAATGTCAGCATCATGTCAGCATGTTAGGCGTGCTAATGATTTCATCTTATCAGCTCCTAGATGAGCAGAATGTAGATCATCCAAAATCGCAGATCTCAACGTTGGAGGAATAATAATTCAATCAACCAGACATGGAAAACCTTCAGGATGGACTGAAATCTCATCTCTTTGCTCATAAAAGTCTGGAAATCTTCGCTTACACCGAACATTCAAACCTCTTTTTGTTGCATTTATAACGCATCCGTAATATTTCCGAGTATCATTTATAAGTCGAACTCGATCCACAGGTAACGGCTGGACTAACAAACAATCAGTATCATTAGCAGCATTTTCAAATAATGAATAATGAGATAAGAAGTCTACATGTGGTATATCCTTTGCCGAACTATGTTCAATAGTGTAATCATATGCACTTAGTTCTAAACTCCATGTTTGAACCATAGCAGCAGATGATTTATTCAAAGATTTTTTCTGGATTGTAAATGAATTTCATAGCTCGATGATCAGTAACTATGTGAAACTTAGTACCAAAGAGATACTTGTGCAAGTGTCTTATTGTCCATACAACTGCCAGAGCTTCTTTCTGGGTTTGTGAGTACCCTTGTTCACTCTTATTTAGACGTCTTGAAATACAAATAACAGGTTGTCCATTTTGCTCAAGTACTGCAGCTATACCCATAGGAGAAGCTTCTGTAGTGAGAACAGACTTATCTTTCGACAAAAGAGGTCTTAGGAAAGCTTGTTTATTAAGAAACTCCAAAGTTTTTCACAAGATATTCTCATGTTGTTGCTCCCACTTAAATTGTTTACTGGAGACAATCTCAAAATGCGGAGATAACACGTGAGTGAAGTGAGTGGAAATGAATGTCGAGTAAAACTAAAGAGCACCAGTCCATGACCTCAATGACGACATATTATTAGGTGATGGTGCCTAAATTAGAGGTGTCAAACGACTAGCATCAGGCCTGAAACCTTCGGAGTCTACTGTGTATCCCATGCATGATACAGACGACAAAGTGAAATGACATTTAGATGGATTAACAAGAACAGTATTCTCACATAAACGCCTGAACAGTTTTAAAAGACGTTCATTATGCAATTCGATATTAGGACCATGAACCATAATGTCGTCTTGGCACGACTCAACACCATCCAATCCATCTATCCTCTGATTTATTACATATTGAAATATTGCAGGTGAAATCTTCAAACAAAAAGGCAAGAACTTATACTTGAACAATCCAAGTGGATTATTAATGGTTGTTAATGCACTGGACGCCTCGTCAAGAGGAATCTGCAAATAGGCATCTTTTAGATCTATTTCGGAAAAGTATCTTGAGCCATGTAGCTTGTAGAGAATGCCTTCAGTTTCTAGAGTGGTGCAACTTTGCTGTAGTAGACGACTGTTGAGTGTAAGGCGGTAGTCACCACAAATTCTAGGTGTTTTTCCATCAGCCTTTAGTTGTGCAACAATAGGAGTAGCCCAATTTGAAGACTCAACTGGCATAAGTATGCCTTGCTCAACCAACTTGTCTAACACTTTATTAACCGCATCTCGCAATCCATATGGAATTAATCGGCGTTTCAGGAAGATAGGATCACCCTCTATTTCAAGATGGATGGGCTCAATCTTCATGCCACCTACACTCTTTGAACATTGGAGAAGTAATTCTCTGAACAAAGATTCATCAAACAACTCAGTACAAAGTGAGATTTCGACATTTAACAATCTAAGGGCTTTTAATCCCAATAAAGATGGATCATATTCACTAACAGGAAAGGGGATATTTACAAAATTAACACTGTATGATTTCAAAGAAATGTTAGTAGCATCGATAAGAGGTAATTTATGACCAGTTATGCCTGTAATTGAACTAGTAGTAAGGTCTATCTAAACATTCCTACAAATCGATTGGAAATCTTTCTCAGAAATTATAGATTCAGCACTTCCAGTATCAGTTATAAGACAGTGAGACTTGCCTGAACTTGTAGTGAAGGTTCTCATTAGATGAGATTGAGTATTGGGAAAAGTTGAAGGAGACATCGACTGCATTTTACCGGATAAATTAGAAGAATTATCAGGAGTCTGAGTAACATAAGTATTCAAACTTCTGCAAACACTCTCGATGTGTCTAACTTTACCAGATTTATGACACTTAGCACCCCGAAAACGGCAAGTGATTTGTAGATGTGACTTTCCACAGGAAAGCTCATTCTTGAAGCCTTATCTTCTACTCTCGACACATAGGAATGAAATAAACAATAATGGTCTTTAAAAGACAATAGTGGATAGTGTTCCTATATGTTCATAGGAAAAGGCTATGTTTGTATGTTTATATTGATTTATAGAAACTGTTTTAAATTTCTCAATGTTTGACTTCACGGGAGCGAAAAACCTAATTTCATCATCAAATTGACGTCAATACGTGATTGGCATACCCGTAATAGGAACAGAAACATATAAACGAATAAAGAGTCCTCCTTCTTACTGAGTTCAATCAAGGGCACATTTAGGTTTCACTAAATATAATGACTGATATTCAGTGCACAATTGTTGTCTCTTGTAGAAGATCAACCTGGCGGTTAACACTTTTTCGGTATCTTATGCTTTGATGTAAGGGAAAATATGCATTCATTTGATGAATCTCATCAAAATTCGAAACATGCTTTCGGAAATCCGTTGTCAGTAAACATCAATCACAGGATATTAGCGTTTCCTTGTTTGTTGATATCTAGTAGTTGTATGTATTGAAGTTGGTCGGCTTTGTTCATTTGGCCAACTTATTTCTCCACAGGGTACAGTCGGGCACTTTTACTTACATAAACTTTGCTCTGACCATCTGTTCACGTCTTTTAAGAACTATCTGAACTCACGTGCATTTGTAAATGGAATTCAATGTTCCACTTGGTCTGTTTCGAAGAGACTTATACATCAGGCGTTGGCGCATGTTGTAGAATATAGCTATTATTAGCATTATCAGCCTGAACGTTCTATTTAAAGCAAATTAGGTGAATGGATTTGAGTTCCAAGCAATACTGATGGATGATGTTTTTACTGAGACACGAACTTAGTTCATCACATGTGATATGTTTCAAAGCAGATATATAGTGAAAAATACTTCTTGTGTGGCAGAGGATAGTGATAACAGTTAGACATCCTTCTCAGAAGATAAGTGAGCATGTCACGCTATTCTTCAAATATGAAGAGGGTTAGTCTGTATACTTCTGCTTGCCATTTTCTCCTCCATTTAATCCATGAAGAACTTTTACAGAATCGACGTACGCAGACAGAGGGCTATGCGTCGGTGGCACAGTGGTTAGGACTCTTGCCGACCATGCACGTGGTCCGGGGTTCGAGCCCTCGCCGACGCATACCTGATATCTATGGTTGGCCTGCGAATTTTGGGCTACCGATATCCACGCTGAAAATTCCACACTTGTACCAAAAAATACGGTGTGGAATCAAGCTGTAACCATAAAATAAAAAAAAAATAAAAAAAAATAAAACCACTTGTTTGTGTATACTTTTTGAATCGAAGTTCCGCTTCCAACCCTTATCTGAAATACACTCTGTTTACTGATGCGTATGAAAATTATAGTAATAATTTATGAATAACAAACTACTGTGACTTTAATGTAAAGATTCTATCAGTCTGTAACAAGATCAAGAAGACAATTACGAATTACTAATAAACAATAATATACTTCGATCACACTAAAGAATATATATATGGATATGTATCGCAAACGCTTATGTATACTACATAGCTACTTCCGTCACATTTTCAAAATTATAAATCCTCCTTCTTATATTGTGCAATTAGTCAGGTTATAGCCTGTTTCACCTTTAGTTACAGTTTAAAGAAAACCCGTTATCTTATACAGTATTTAAGGAATGTTATTGTTCTCCAGTCGGTTGACATCTGGGTCATGCAAGTCAGGTAAGAGATTCAGTCACCTCTGTTTTATATCCTTCTGCATGCCACATTTCCATATCACATTCAGTTATCAACTAATATATATTGCTATGCATTCTTTCTTTGAGTTCTCAGTGAAGATTCCACTTGTTGTATATGGGATATGAAAATGCTCGAATTTTTCCTTAGTGAGTTCATTTTCTTTTAGTAAATTGATTATGTAAATTGTACACAATAAAAAATGTTCCTGAATTCATATCCTCATACATTAGGCTTTTAGCTTTTAACCTGGAACAACGGAAATCTCTTATTTTTTAGTAATGTGGTTGAAACTGTATTTTCCTCCGAATTTTGTTCAACTTGGTAGTCCAGAGAAAAATGCTGATTGTTCAATTATTTTGAAGTTCTCAGCTGCCGAATGGTTCTGGTTCGCCAGTTTAGCATATCAGGGAAATTGGAAATTGAGCAATTACATACTTTATGTTAACGAAAAGATGGTACATTCAACCTAATAATATTTACTTCAGCAAACTTACTGTGATTATTAGAACGAATGTTGTTAATATCTTCAATAGTATGCAATTCAGTGTGGCCTGTTTCAAAACGACCACTACCGATTTCAGGCTGGTTAGCATCACCAGCCAACGCTCAGTGAGTGTCTTCCAGTACATGGAAAATCTTTCCCGATAAAGTAAATACTTATATTAACTAAGATATTTGCTGTGCTGTTTTGGCCATGTATATGCGTTTCCATTTTTGATCCAGTCAAACTTTGAGCGCCTGTAAATATCGCTGGAGTGCACCACACAAGTGACCTTGAAATGCTCACTAAACAGGTTACTCGAACCCGAAGTATAATGTTGCTTTCAATTTCCATTAGTCCATCAATTGACTGGACTGAAATACACGGTCTCAGGTTGATATGTCAGTGTGAAAACCATCACTCACTAGGAAAAATATGCATATCCGGCTGTAAAGTCCCAAATAGGACAATATACACATCGTGGATTCCACTGCTAGTCACCGTCCACTGACTGACTTCTAGTTACATGATGAGACATCTTCAAAGCATCTGCATAAGGAGTCGACATGTTAATCTGGGACCGAGCACTTCGATCCAATCAGTCGACCGGAAAATATCAAATTGAATTAAACAATTGAAGACCTGTTGTCAGAAGAGATATCTTGTAAGTTTCAGTTTAGGTCTGGGAAAGATTAACTTAATGTTTGGGCTGAGTAGAGGTTTGCGTTAGGTTGACCTAACAAGAGCAACATTTGGAGTGGTTTGAGTTGAAATAGAGTTAGTTTAGGGAGATTTTCACGTAAGAATTAGGTAAAGGAAAGATTAGGGATATTGTTAAGGTTTGAAGACCTAGATGCATAGAACGTGATCAAATTACTCTGTTGATACTCTAATCCGGAGCTAGCAAGTATTTTTGTCAGACGTCAGAGAAAGGTGACCTTTGAATGAACTTTCATGAATACATGTATTATATGTGAAAAGGTCGCCTTCGTCATATGGTTGGTGCGTTGAAGGGGACTTGTCTGTTGGTACTTTCTGGTGCTTGAATTTTGAATTTTGCCTCAATTTTTTCCCATCATAACCGTATCAGTACATTTTCTGTCGAAGCCATAAACTCCAGATATCAGCATCCCATTCAGTTGTGTGGTCATCTTAATCTTCATTGTTTTGACATAATCATTTAACAAAATATTACTGATGAATAGCTTTCAGAAAAATATTCTGATGGCCTAATTTTGATATATCCAATTAAGAAATTCACGTGTTAGCATAGATCAGACATTACAGTCCAGGATAAACAATCAACGCGAGAGTTAAAATTAATTTGATGAATAACGACTGATATGCATTGCACGAGAGCTTGCTGTCATAGCTCAAAGATTTGTGTTTGGGTGTTTGGGATGACTTTAGTTGAATCTCAGTGGAATGCTGCTTTATCAAGTGACGAGTCCAAAATAAGACAAAACACTTTCATCCAAATTAAATTTAATTTCGAGTTATATACACAACACAGTATCTAAACCTTACACACATTGTTAATGATATACCATATGGAAAACTGTTCCTTTCGTCTCAATGGTTATATTTCGCATCTGGATAAGCTTTACAGATGAATAAAGGAAAATATGACTGATGTTTTCTCCTTAGATAAATCAAATCCACATAATCATAACATTAGATTGCCTAATCATATCGTCGAGAATTTCGTCCCATTTAGGACAGGTCACTGGATTTACCTGAATTCTTCAGTGGATAATGGTAGTCTCACTGATACCCTGGAAACTATGGGTACTGCATTCTATCCCTAGTGTGAATGTCATCACTTGCGTAGGATTGCAGCATTATCCAATTGACGACTCCCAAGTAGGCCGAAATTCGGATATTGGATCCTATAACTAGTCACCATCAAACAAATTACATACAATTGCATACAATTTCATTTCATCTATGGAATATATTTCACCTTTAGGTTTTAAGCATTATAGAAGATAGTGATAACGGAGAATATATGCAACCCAGTCTCTCTATCTGTCTGGATTCAACATAGAACTTGCCACCGAAGTGCGGCAGTTCGAGTTGCCACGTTCCAAATAGCACACAGAGGTAGACAAGAAGATGAGTGAAGAGAATCAATAGAGTTTGACAAGTATAAGAGTGAAACAGAATGGGTAATGGTAGAAAGGAATATGAAAGATTACAGAGACTGAATACATCTGCGCCATTGACAACGATTTTGAGCCATGTCACCTATTGTCTCCAGCCATTGATTCCTAGAGTCCCGAGGGCCCCAACCCGGGAGTCTGCATCTCCCTACCTGACTCAGTTTAACTGTCAAGGATTTCATGGATTGATGAGGCCATGTTTTTGTTTGGCCACCACTGGCTCTTTTCCAACCTGAACCTATATCAGCTAGCAATGCCCGTCGGGGGAGGCGGTGGTTAGGCATGCGCACCACGTGACCTAGCCATCTTAGTCTATGTAACTTTATAGCCTCGTCGATTGATTTTCCCTCTTTGCCCAACACTCTACGCCTAACGTCAACATTACTTACCTTATTAAACCACCTAACGTGAGACAGAGATCGCAGACATCTATGATCGAAAGCAGTCAACCTTTTCATGTCTTCAACGCGTATTGGCCATGTTTCAGAGCCATAGAGAAGGACGGAGCGAACTGATGAGCAGTACACACGTCCCTTGGTTGATAACCGGATGTCACGCCTACGCCAGAGATGGTGTAAGTCAGCGAAAGCAGCTCGAGCTTTTCGGATCCGTGCTGAGATTTCATCGCCAATCAGTCCGTTGGTGCTAATACAACTTCCCAAATAGGTGAAGTGGTCAACATGTTCTATCACTTCACTCCCTATCACTAAGTTAGGAGTTGACGTGGTCCAGTCCTGTAGCAGCATCTTACATTTTGCAGGGGCGAATCGCATGCCAAACATACGAAGATTGCTGCTCAAGGTGTTCAGAAGACTCTGCATTTTGTCAGCATCCTCCCCTAACAGGACTATGTCATCTGCATATTCTAAGTCCATAAGATTATTCCCTGGTAACAAGTCGATTCCTAAGTCATTACGTTCAGTTAAGGATACTTCCATCAGCATATCTATGATGAAGTTAAACAGAAATGGGGAAAGTGGACATCCCTGTCGGACACCACTGGTTGTTACCAATTCAGATGACAATTCCCCATAAGCCCTTACACGACTACGTGAGTTTGAATAGAGTGCCTTGATTAGTGCAATGTACTTTCTTGGCACTCCCTTCACAGTCAGACATTGCCATAGTACCTTTCGATCCACGGAGTCGAAGGCCGCCTTCAAGTCAAGAAATATGACAATTGTTGGACGCCGAAAAGTGTGTCTATGTTCTAGAATCTGTCGAAGAGTGAAGATATGATCTATGCACCCTCTACCTGGTCTAAAGCCTGCTTGATTTTCCCTTGTCTGTTCCTCCCGAGTTCTGCTTAGTCTATGCATGATTACTGAGCCTAGGATTTTAGAGACTATGTTCGTTAGGCTGATCCCCCTATGATTATCACACGAGGACTTGTTTCCCTTCTTGAATATCGGTATAATAAGTGACTTACCCCAGTCTGATGGCACTGTCTCTGATTCCCAGACTTTGCCTAGTACCTCAGTTAATCTACAAACTAGTATGTCACCCCCATA
Organism: Trichobilharzia regenti; assembly: GCA_944472135.2. NCBI lineage: Eukaryota > Metazoa > Platyhelminthes > Trematoda > Strigeidida > Schistosomatidae > Trichobilharzia > Trichobilharzia regenti. The sequence goes on along the minus strand of OX235264.1, from coordinate 114,314,581 downwards.
TTTAAACACCTCCGGAATAATTCCGTCGGGTCCTGCCGCTTTGCCTCGTTTCAAATTACTGATAGCTTTTGTGACCTCACTACAGACGGCGGACCAGTGTCTATATCCCATTCGGGTGTGGTGGATGTCGGGGAGGTTCAGTGTGGCTGTAGGCAAGTTAAATTGTCCTCAAAGTGTTCTTTCCAGCGTTCAAGGCGTCTATCCTGAGAGCTAATTAAGGAGCCATTTTTCTCAGAAATAGTCTCACTTATGAATTGCCTTCTCCCCCCGTTTCTGATGAGTCTAAAGAGTTGCCTAGTGTTGCCTATCGCCGATGCTTTTTCCATCTCTTTTGCCTTTGTCAGCCACCACTGTTCACGGTCCTTGCGGAGACTTTTAGTAAGTTTCCTTTTGTGCAGCTTTCGCTCCTCATTGAATTCGGAGCTCGCCGGAATAAGTCTTCTAGCATCTATCAGTTCGGATGAGGCAGTCGAAATCCAGTGGTTTTTACTCACCTTTGGATTTCCTTATTCACAGCTTTTACAGCTGTATCTATAGCTGACTGAATATTCTTCCAGGCTTCTCCAGGGTGAGCACAGCTGTCGAACTCAGATATGCGTTTAGCTAGTTCTTCCTCAAATAGGGATTTAGTTTCCTGATCGAGCTGGGGACGTGATGGTTTTACCGCCAGCTGTTTCCTACGTCCGTTCAGTCGTAAGCACACACGGACCAGTGCGTGATCGGTATCTACACACGTGTTCCAGAAGGAGCGACAATCTCCTACCGACCCACGCCAACGATAGCTTATTGCTATGTGGTCTATTTGTGTCCAGCGTTGGTTTGATGATGGGGGTCGCCAGGTTAAACAGTGTCTCTCCTTGTGTTTAAAGTTAGTGCTTACAAGAAACAAATGATTATCTGAACAGAACTGTAGGAGACGGTCACCGTTGTCGGTTCGCTGGCACGGAACTCCATAGGTGCCACCGACATCCTTCTCAGATTGACACAATTTCCCTACTTGAGCATTAAAGTCACCAGCTAGAACGACTATATCTGAGCGTTTAGCCTTTCTCACCAAACTAGACAGCTTTTGGTAGAACTCATCCTTCGTTTCATCCGAACTGCAGTCAGTGGGGGCGTAGGCGGAGATTACGAAAAGGCATCGGCGAGTAGTGCAGTCCTTTCTCCTTCTTACTGATCCGTTCAGACGGACAGCACACATTCGGCTATCTACCGGGATCCAGTCAAGTAATGTCTTTTCTGCCCTAGTACTCAAGCTATCCCTACGCCAGCTAATCCTCGTGAACTAGCTGTGGCATCTCCTGACACCCTCAAGGTGAATTTTGAAGATTCATCCTGTTGGCCAGGTGGGGTTAGGTGAATAACCACACTTGGGTCTTGTATGCGTGTTTCTGAAACACAACATACATCAATGGCTCGGATGCCAGGGTCTTAGCTAGTGATGCTTGTTGTCCTATTTGGCAAAGTGTCCTAACATTAAATGCTCCTATATGAAATTGGTGGCGTGGCTTTAGGAGACTTAGTGGTGGTTTTTTGGCTTCCGTCGTTTTTAGTGGACACAGAGTGAAGAGGGAGTGAGGAGCCATCAAGTAGAGGAGTTGCATCAGTGGGAGGAAGGCAAGGTAATAGAGATGAAGATGAAGACAAAGATAAGTGAGGATTAGAGAGGTTTTGTGTGCATTTCGGATTGTGAGGGCGTTTGTTACTTCCCGGCTGCCCACACCGTGGAAGTTGGTTGCGTGACCGCAGAGCCCAGGGGACAACTGCTTGAGGCCGGTCACACGCGGCCTGTTTTTGTTTGTTCTTTTGTTTGGTGTGCCTCAGTAGCATACTTATCACTCCTGCCCTGTGACACGGCAGCAGGAAGCGCGGTCGTTGTTAATCCGGGCCACGGCCGATCCGGCATGAAATTTTGTGAATTTGTTTGAATCATGGTATTGGATGGGTAGCTGCTTTTTGTTTAACCGCTATCCAAACAACCTGCCTGGCATGGTAGAACCTCAAGAGACATAAGTCTCAGCCAGTATAGCTTGATTAGGTCATTGCGGTGTTCAAGCCCGACCACCACGTCAAGGTAGAAGCTTTCGATCGGGAACTAATGTGTTCTATATTTCGACCTCTCAGTTAGATTATTTGTCATTGTGATTACATAATCTTACACTTGGTTATCAGATAAGCTGAACTTGTTTCCATGAATGTCAATGAAAGCGTTCCATTGAGATCCACTACCCTTAAGTATCGGGTGTCAATAAAGTATAACGTAAATTATATATCATACTAGAGTCAATAATAATATTAATAATAAAAATAAAAACAATAACAGTTTTATTCTGAACAATGTTGGTATAACGTACAGAATTTCCAGTCGAAATTATTGCACAATCGTTTCCACTTGTTCAGCATCTTCAAGTATGATGGCAATTGACATTGAATCGCATCAGTTTCTTTTGCTAATTCTTCTTTTTTGCCTCCTTTGGGAAATACACAACGTTAATTTGAAAGCCGATTCATCCACAGATATTATTTTATTGTATTCCGTTTTGTTTTTATTTTTTATTACAGCCCTATTCCACACTGTATTTTTCGATACAGGTACGAAATTTTCCGCATGTGACATCCGTAGACCAAATTTTCCGGGCCGAACACAGATATCACCTGTGCATCTCGAGGAGATCAAACTCTAGGCCATGTGCAAAGTCAGCGAGAATCATAACCGGTGTGCCAACGATGCACAATTCATAGAAGTTAGAATTCCTGGGACATTCAATCCTCTCCTTGTAATCTAAAAGTTATTGGTCCTATTCACGAGATAAGTCGTGTAAGAGCATTGTGAAGAGTTCTCAAGTTTGGCGAAACGGCATCTATCAATGCTTGATCAAACTTGAAACCAATGAAATCCCTACAAACTAACACGGAAAAATACGGCCTTGTAACATTTTATGGTTTTTGTGACTGAAAAATCAAGGAAAAAGTACTAGACAGTTGATGCAAGGTATCAAACTTGGTCTCAAATATCTTAGATATCTTAGTATCCTCAAATTTCTCTTGCTAATAATGATTTCGAGGGATGTTTCAACATCCGCTCATAGTCCTAATGTACACATTGTCATTGGCTATTTTGGGAGGAAATCTGATGTGTTTTCTCGTGTGCAGTTCACATAAATATATAAACCACACTAATGCTCCACATATTGAAAGTCTGTTTCATCCTTCAGTTGATTGTCACATTTCTAATGAGCATGTTATTTTCCCACCCAAAAATGTCAAAAGTAAAAACAAAAGAATGACATTTAGATAGGAATATTTTGATTTTATATTGATAAATTATTATTATTATTATTACTATTGCTACGATAGTACAGTACGCTGTACACTATACACCACTTGATTGTTGAAAGTGACATTGTGAAATTTCCTCATCTTCGGGACACTCATTCTCTCTTCCCCTCTCCTCTATAAGTGTGATTGATATATGTGTCTATAATTGCAGTGACCAGTCCAGATTTCGTCTTTCTCATGTTACTAGACCATGAAATGTATGACCAACCCCGTCACTACTACCCGTAATCAACGATGTCCTTTTTGTAGAAATCTATAAAAATTAGGTGTTTAAATATGCGTGGGTGTGGAATGCTCAAATATATCGGAATCCGTTCCATACTTCAAACATTTTATAAAATGTGACAGAAGTTTCGGTAACAGTGAGATTTATTTCTGCGAGATGAGGTTGCTAGCCTCATGGCCGACATTCCCTCTTTACCAGTCATGGTTTAGCAACATTTTAGGAGTGTGTCAGCCGAAGATCGAAACCCAAACCAGACGCTGCGTGATTGGCGACAATTGTACCTCTGTATTGAAGGCCAAATATATATATATATATATATACATAAGTTTATCATATTTCACCATCATGAAAATCATTGTGATCTCCCCTTCCATTTTTGTAATGACAATCAACTGGAAAAAAAGTTTGATGAGATCTAACTACCTATAAGTAGACACTTATAATAAATTATATTTGTAAAATCTCAGAGAAATTGAAATAATTAATTCATACGTTTCGTTCGGCGAACTGGTCCAAACTTCTCCAAGGAAATTAATCGAAATTAACACAACAGAGGCTTGTATATGTAAAAAGGAAAAGCAACCCTTGGGTTTAAAACTTTCTCCAATCATGATTCATGAAACAGGCATCGGCATGTGTAATAAGCAAAATTGTATGTTTATATATAAAAGAACCAGCAGAATTGTGTATGCGGACAGTTACGCAGTATATGTAGCAACATCTTTCAGACAGGTAAATATAAGAGTGAAAGAACATAAACAAAGTCTAAAGGTGGTTCTAAAGACCTCTGCAGATTTAAAGAAGCTAGAAAACAAATCAGAGACTTCACTGCTTTCGATAGAAACGGGGAAGAAAATCGACTCTGATAAGACTGAGGTTCTACTGAGAGGTTTTGGTTCGTATGAATGAAGAATGACTGCAGAAGCCTTACATATATGGGTGAATCCTAACAGTTTAAACAGACGTGAGAGTGTGATGTAAGCTGATGCATGGCGAATCCTGAAAAATAGATAAAAATTGGATATGTACCAAGAATTAATCATGCTTGGTCAAAATTCCCGATTGTGCACGTCTTTTTATGGAGAGAATAACAAATGTTTTATGACTGTTCACCCACCCACACACACGTACACACACACGCCACAGCATTTTGCATATACACATATATTTTAACACGAGTAGACTAATCTTGGAAGTCTGAGGTCACATTCTGATCACAGTGCATGCACTTTTGTGTACTATACGTGCTGATGCCTGTTACATGAATCATGATTGGACAAAGTTTTAAAAGCAAGGGTTGTTTATCCTTTTTACATAAATTAGCCTCTGTTGTGTTAATTTCGATCAATTTCCTTGGAGAAGTTCTGACCAGTTCGCCGAACGAAACGTTGAGATTAATCATGTCAACTTTGCTGAGATTTTAACAAATATGTATAGTAAATATAATTTTTTTTATTATTATTATTGCTCCCTTGGGTTCCTAGTGGAAAATAGGGCTTCAACTGCACGTCTCCATTTTCTTCTGTCTTCTGCTATACTTTTCGCCTGCATCCATGTTAATCCATATTCTTTCAACTCCTCTTCACACGATCTCCTCCATGTCACCCTTGCTCTGACGTCCCACACGCCGCTTCCATTTCGGGTTCCACTCGAGGACTTGGCGCGCCATGTCACCCAGCGGTCTCCTCAGCGAGTGTCCGATCCATCTCCACTTTCTCCTGCATATTTGTTGGGCGGCGATTGGTTCTTGTTTTGCTGTGTTTGTTCCCATAGTTTCTTGTTGGCGATTATTTCGGGCCCAGCCATCTGATATTGAGTATAGAGTGAAGACAGTTGTTGAAAAAGGTCTGAAACAGGCTGTTGGAAATATTCTTTGTGACCCGCCCGCTAAGTTTCTTATCCGTATAGAAGAACTGACTTTACGTTTGTATTGAAAATCCGAATTTTGTAGTTGATGCCGAGTGACGAAGATTTCCAGATTGATTTCAGGCTGATGAAAGTGTTTCTCGCCTTCCCGATTTTCGATTTGACATCCTCGTCCGCCCCTTCTGTAGTTGAGACAATGCTCCCTAGATAAGTGAATGAAGTAGCCTCTTTCAATTCCCTCCCGTTGATGGTGATTGACGTTGAATGTTGTTGCTGTTGTTGGTTGGTTATTTTCATCACCTCCGTCTTGTCTATGTATATCTGGAGTCCTGTCTTTGCTGCTTCTTCGACCAGTTTGTCGGTTTTCGCTTGTAAGTCTTCGATTGTGTGTGACATCAAACATAAGTCATCCGCGAAATCCAGGTCTTCTAGGTTCTTCACTTCGGTCCACGATATTCCTGTCTTCTCGTTTCCCACTCTCCGTCTGACGCATAATCCAGTCCACCACAATTAGGAATATCATTGGTGATAGTGACTCCTGTGTTTACTCCAAACGCCTCGCTGAGTCGAAGGCCTTCTCAAAGTCTATAAAGTTGAGGTAGAGGTTTGATTGCCATTCCATGCTTTGTTCGATGATGATGCGTAGAGTTGCAATTCGGTCAGAACATGATTTGCCTTTCCTGAATCCAGCTTGTTCTGGTCGGAGTTCTGTCTCCAGTGCGTCCTTCAATCTCTCCAGAATGATGCGACTCAGGATTTCACTTGGCGTCGATAGGAGCATGATTCCTCGCCAGTTCTTGCAGAGTCCTAAGTCGCCCTTCTTTGGTAGTTTCACGAGGTAACCTTTCCTCCAGTCAGTAGGCACCTTTCCCTCCTTCCAGACCTTTTGCAATAATGGAGTCAGCATGTCTGCTGTCGTCTCTGGGTCTGCTTTAAGTCTATTTCTCACTGGGCACCCTATTACTGTGCAATTATTCGGTCAAATCTTGATCGCAGTTCATATGAGTACTCATAAGTAGTCAGTCTGATTTATTGCAAATGTCTCAAATCATTTGTATGGTTAGGAGCAGTAAATTTGGTTTAACACATAGCCTGGTTAATAGTGTAACAACAGAAGACAAGGGCCAGGCCACCACAATAGTACTGCATAACTGTCAATTACATCAAATAAAATTATGTAATATGGAATTATATTGTGCGAAATTTTCCAAATTCTACTCTTTCAGTGTTAAAAACCGAAGATTGCTCGACACAGTCTCATAGCTTACTAATGACGGAAGAACACAAATGACCATTACTAATTTGGATAGAACACATCATTACTTTATTCCTGTTATCAGCATTACCATACATATATTACTGAGCTACATATTTACATAAGAAATAATAATAACCCCTGACCTTCTCGCATTACGTCAACTGTTTCATGCCACCTACAGCCCCAGCAGCTACTCTTTTCAGTCACCTTATCATGTTTACCAATCTTGATTTTTAATATCCGTTGAAGATTGCCTAATGCGTGTAAACTAACCTGCTTCTTATATCTGTGTACTTTCATCTCAACGTGTGTAAATATTATTGATTATTTGCTATGTGGACAGTTACTTCACGCGCATACACAATTAACTCATGCTTACACTACAACATGGATGTACATATTTACAAGTGTCAGGCATTTTCACTGTTGACAGTTTGCTGTCATGACTTGGGAGAAAATATCGATGATACACAAGCACAATAATCAGTTATTACAAGATGATGTAATCACAGAACCCAGTGGATCAACACAAGTAGTAGTAGTAGTTGCTGTGGTAGTCAATGGGTGAGAGAGCAATGAAACCATTGATATTCCATTGAAATGCTTCATTCTGTGATTCTGTCATACATTCAATTCGTCATTTCTGCAAAGTGATAATATTTCTTCAGTAATACATCCCAGCTTCAATATATGTTACCCAGTAACTAGTATGATCATAATGTGAAGACAAGAATAGAGAGGAAGGATACCCTTGTCAACTGTTAAATACACAGAAATGTGAAAATGATGCACTCAAACTGAGAATGTGTTTAAAACCTGGCAAATGTTTGTTACTTATCCTGTGTGATTCAGTGAACAAATTATTCACTATTATCAGTTTTCCATTGTATAATATTTTACAAGTCAATGCTTTGTTCTCATCTTCTGTCCACTTGTCAAATAGATCTTGTCGATCACCTTGCTTCTTATCTCGAATAGCTCATTTTCACCATATTCAATTTTGAACCGTCACTTCACTTGAGTCATCGACTATTCCGTAATTTCCCTCTGACTTTAGAAATTATTTCTGACTTCTGTCATAGACAATCTATCATTCTGTAGATAATCTCTCTCTGTCAATAAAACTACCTAATGACTTTTAGGTATTAGTTTTAGTTAAACGATTTTATCATGAGCTGAAATCGGTTAAAGAACCAATAGAAAACCAGCAGAGCGTATTGGTCAGCTGTTCTATCATAGTTCAGTACACTTCAGTAGTACATGCTCACTCACCGTGTTTCCATCCCTGGATCTTCCGGTTACAAGGCTACCTCATTGATTATTAGACCTGAAACTAATTAATCACTTCTCTACCAACCAATATTTGAATATCAATGAGATTCTCACTAGCAACTGGTCTTATTCAGATAGGCACTTACCTGTAGTTCTGGGGGAAAAGTCATCTCCAGTCAGGTGCAGAAGGTCGAGAGTGAGAACAAATACTGTCCGAAGGGATTGGCTAGTGGCTATGCCATGTCGTGAATTTCCAAGTGATCACTTTACGTGGTTTGATAGAGTGATATTTCTATCAATCAGGGATATTAGAACATCACAGAATAGATACAAACACTGATAAAAATGAAGATGGTCATCAAGTAACCTAGTGAAGCGGTGTTGTCTAAGTCCAGTTTTCTATTCGGAACCCAATGCAAAGATGATATCTAATGGTATAACAGAAAGTTACAGACTGAGAGTAGTTGTACACTGCCACTCAACTCTTTACTGAGCGACTACGAAGATACAGACAAACTATGAATCAACGCATCAAAATCAGATGCTTGATTAGTTGGACAGGCAAAGTATCTTATTATTTCAACAAATTTATCAAAGTTTACATGTCTTCATCTTCCGATTCGTTGATCGATTTCTCTGTCACTGAGACTTCTCAGCTAAACGAAATGCATCTTCATAGACTATCAACACACAAAATTCCATCATACCAACTATACTCATATTTCCCATAGACGATCATGTGTTTTTTTCGGGTTTATTAGCTTGATGAATTTAAACTGTCGTATTCAAGTGATCTTTGTATCACTGTTAGTTTTATAGAAGTGTAACTTTCACTCGAAATCCGTTGATTAAAGACTCAGTATATATGAGAATATTTGTTTGGATGTCATATGTTCATGTGTTTTGGATCTACATGTCCACACTTCATATTTCATGCTACTGCCAATAATTCACTATTGTCTGTCAAGTGTAACAGTTAATACAGTTCCAGATATAAGGGAAATCTGGTTGAACCACGAAGATTCTTCTCCGAATTCTGATGACAGTCACACGACGAGGTGGATTAAAAATAGAATGGCATGAGTCAATATGAGGTTTGCCTACTTCGGTATTAATGTGAAATGATATTTGCAACGTCAGATTTTATGGCAATTATTGGTAAACATCAAGTTGAATGCTTTCCTCAGACACTGCTGGTACATACAGTCAATATTTCCTAATAAAACGTTTATTAATAAGATAACATATGGAAACGATGACATAGGAAATGCAGACTGTCACGGGATTCAAATTAGATTTGAGTTAGTATAACGCCAGAGAACAAGGCTAGGCGACAGATCGTTGATTAAGAAAATCACATGACATTTACAGATTTGTATGCGTTTTTTTCCATCGGAGAGTAAACATCTTCTGATTGGTTGTCTTCTTGATGAAGGTTTTACTGTTATATCGTTGGTCGTTTCTCAGAAAATGAAGCCGTATATATGTGAATCATATATGAACACACTAAGTCCTCTGTGATTGTTTGGTGATTTTCTCAAGAATAATCTTCATGATCACTTTATCATGACCTAGAATGTGGAAATAAACATTGTGGTAATTTATTGTCTAATAGTTTGCCTTGCAGCACGTGGTCAGCACACGTTTTCAACATTATTTAGATGCATTCACTGTATCTACAATAGTACCTTACAAGGACGATAACGAAATCCTGGAACTTCGTGTATCATTATTTCCACAGATTTGGTTGATTCGGTGAATTTGGAGAAACAAACATACTTCGAATGGCATTTTCTCATTCTGATTATCTCATTGAAACTGCTTGACCAAATAATATGGTTTCTCAAACAACACACATGATGTTTTAAGTGAAATGCCTCGTCAGGATATTCGTTTGTGATTGATTCGCCGTATTTGCCATCGCTACATTGTTTCGCGGTTTGCATTTTTCACCTGTCCGCTGTACCTTCTTGAGGAATGCTTCAGTATTGATTTCATTTTTCGTAAGGCAGTAGGACTGCGAAAAAATGTGTGAGAATATCATTCACTCTTAGCCTATTTATTTAGTGCAGTATACAATGACACTCACACTGATTGAATATCCATAAACAGAGACGCATGGACACACATGAGGAACTGATACAAATCTAAAGTCTCGTAGTAGCAAATTGGTTTGTTTATAAAATATACGACACATTGAATAAGTATTAGTCACCGGATGACGTTTCGAATGTAGTGTATTGTTCATGATCATATGCATTTTATTCACACCACTTCAAAATATATGAGTTTCATTGTTTTACTAGTTCTCTCCTATTTGTCATCATTGTGTGGTAGAATTTTCCAGATATGTGGGTCAGGTGTTGAATCATTCCTACTACACGTGTTTGCAGTTGATTCGATAAACAAAGCTTCTGTTATCACCCTCTCCCTCCAGCCTGCTGTTACATTAGATTTGAAAACTGTCATTCCATCTCATCTTTTTATATGTTTGTGGGTAATACATGTTCTGCTATAACTGAATTATTATCGAGATTTTTTTATCATATACGGGTCAACTGATCTAGATTTCGCTAAGTTTTTATACTCAGTTAGTCCGACTGCTCCTGTTCTACTACTTTGAACTATTTATTTGCAGCAGGATATTACATAAACTAAATTGTCTGGTTCTATTGGCTCTGATAGAGTTTGTTTGTAATTGACTTTTTCAGTTTGAATGTTACTTTTACGCATGTCTTTCTAGGAATTCTCCTTCAGGTTTCCTAGGACCCTTCTTTTCGTGGAAGTACTACTGATGATAACCATTCTCCATCGTTGGTATCGTCATTATCCTGTGTATGTTTGAAATGCATTTAGACGCAAATATCTTTTTAATTACTACTACGACTACTATAATTGATGATTTTACGTATTTCTGAGACCCCTTTGGCTAATGATTGAGGGTAGTCATTAATTTTCACAGCTTTACATATCTTATCTTAGATTTTCCTACTTGGTGTTTCTACGCTATTAGTTGAACATTTCACTAATTCAATTTAATTGGCACAGAATGGGATGATTGGAAATCCAAATATCGGTTTATATGCGTGGGTTTCCTGTAAACACTAGCGTTGAACTTCCCATTTTCTTTTCCTCCACGCTAAAATCAAACATTCGACGTTCCTTTTCCTGACTTCTCAATTCATCACAAGTGCATTGAATTGCCTCCACCTTTGAGTTGATGTTTTCGAAAAATCTACTGACTGCTTCGATAGCAATATTTAGCAGTCTACGTGTTTTTAGACTGTCAATAAGAAAGCTAACATTTTTTCATTATCTGATCTGAAATTATCTAATCTATGTTTTAGTCCATAAGTTTATCGGTCCAGATTTTGAGAGGCTTTTAAGGGGATTGAATACCATATATAAATACTTCAATAATCCATAATTTTGTGAACATCTAAGTTCAACTAGAGGTCTAATAGGGTATCCTGGCACATTAACCCTATGGTGTTGCTTAATTTTGCACTGAAGTTTCAGCTGAAGAAAAAAATCATCCTTTGTGTACAAGCCAGTCTCATATTTGTTTCACATACAATCGTACACATAATCTCTATTCCACTCATCCGTACTGCTGACAGTATTGATATTGGAAATTAAGAGTTCACTGCTCTCTACATCGAATTCCAAGGACTTCTTATCCGAATATTTGCTTCCACTTATTAGGTATTATGTTTACTATTGTAACAAGAGAAGACAAGAGTCAGGCAACAGATCGTTTATTAAAGAGATCAACACGTATTTATATATTTTCATGTACACCGTTATAGCTTTTCAAGCAAACAAACGCACTCTTCTGATTGGTTGTTTCTTACAGAAAGTTGACCTTGCATCTCTTTGTGACTGTTGCTTGAATGTCAGGTCATCTATATGTTAACTGTATCTGCCTACACAAAGTCTTCTGTGATTGGTTGTGGAATCAGTCTTGTTCATATTTTCTCACGATCAATATATGCAACATAAACACTGACGTAAATTAATGTCTACCAATCGGCTAGCAGCCTGCTCTCACCGCCCCAAATGATTACTATCGGTGTTTGGAAATAAACTGAGTCCCAACAAACAACCATTTGATAAGGACTCTTTTCTACTACATCCGCCATTTCTGTCAGCAAAATGAAGCGGTGTCTTATCCAGGTAGGGCTCTTAAATACTAATAATGACAGAAGTTTATACTGCAATTTCGAATTTACCGATTAGATGTGAAATGTATTTTACACTGTCTATGACACGTGTTGTTCATCTGTGGTATTCCAGGGTCAGAACGATTTTTTCCGCGTTTTATATATTTGGAGGAATTTTTCAGACATTTCACTCTCCCCTGCTTCCTGGCAATTACCAATAAAGAGTATCTGCGGCGCTGAAGCAACTCATATCATTTTTGGATTTGAAACCACCTAGACCAGTGCTGCAGTCGAAGACATTACGACTCATCTATTCTCGCTCACGATTCATCTCATTTAGGACTGAAACGGATATGTTGTCTGACAAGTTGGAAGTGACAGAATAAACTGACAGTAGAGACAGGACTTCAAGTAAACGTACAGAAGATAGTCAGATCATCAGCGTGTCAAGCGTAGTTGGCTCTTTCTAAAGGGTTCAAGTCGTGTGAGACGAAATATGCAACATTAGGAAAATGTCTAACCACGAATCTGTTCTTCCTGTTAGAAAAATGTCCTGTTCAAGTACCTATTCCAAACTAGATCAGTATCAGATAGACAATGATTCCAGCTGGGTTAGCCAATTCACATGCCTGTGAAATCGTGAGTGAATAAAAAAGACAGGCTACCGGCTGCTAATTAGGATTTTTGAATACGTGTTGGAGAGTGTACGTTTCAGCGGTTCAACTCCATCCACCAGCGTGACATCTCAGCACCTGGTTGGAACATGTGAAAATATCAACATACTGACGTGTGTTAGGGTGATGTTGAACAGACAGATCACTCCAAGATGAATCCCAATACCTGCTGCTGTCGTCTTCGAATTATTCAAGCCTGAATTGTCTTCAGAAAACGAAGACTGTTCTCAGCTTATCACTTTATTGATAAGCGATCAAGTCAACTCAATGATGTGGTGGTGGAAGTATTAGTAGTAGCCGCGGTCACATAATCTCACACAAATTTAAATTTCTATTCCATTCCATTGCCATTCCATTTGTCAAACTCACTGTTTTGTCACTTCATACTGAACGATAATTACAACATAACACTTATGTCATTTTAAATTGCATTTCATACTTTCATTGCTGTTATCTTGAGGAAAATAAGGACGCAAGACAGCATTCCTTCACTGCAAATAATTTTCCCAGAAGCATACCATGTATGACTGCTTGACAGCTTGATAGTACATTCTTGTAGAAAAAGGGTTCTCCGCTGAACTACCTGATTTGTGTTTTATTTCTGGTTGAACTAATGAACTAAAAATATTATTCAGGTACATTACAAAACTGATTGTTATACTTGGAATGTCGAATTCATGAATGTTTGAAATTCATTCAATAGATACTAGAATACAAGTTGCACTGAATGAGTGTTCGGACGTTTTTGAAAGTAAGCACTCATAACCCACCGAATGGTTGAACGCACTATCTCCAGGTTACTCAGTGTGCTCGTGACAATGCATTCTCTAGACACGCATCAACTAGGTCAGATGAGCTGTCCAGATAAACATAGTTTTCTTCGGTCGGTTCATAAAACAAGTAGCCTTGGAATCATCATGAAAGTCCTATTTGAAGAAAATCGAATTTTGTTAAGATTGTCTAGGATGAAGGAGTAGATTACCGACAAACAAGACACCTTGTTATGTCTCACTGTGTGTGTCTATTGTTTTGTTGTATGATTGGATATTGAATATGATTAGTGTACAGATGCGATATGCTTGTGGTTTGTTCTAGCGGTCTGAGTTATTCATTTGTTTAATGCACAAATCCGAGATGTTGTCGGTTGGAATGCCACCTCCATCATGTTATTTCAACCGGAGGAATCATCGTCATGACAATAACAGTAATGAATAAAGTGAAGAAAAACCTAAAGAACGTAGTATGCTATCGACTGGTTCGCTTTGCGAAACTTTATCCAGTCAGTTGGATATACTTGAGCTATACATACAAAACGAAATTACTCCACCTCTCCTACTTTCAGGGGAATAAACGTTTGCTTCCTATCAAACTGATTCCCATCTCTTTGTCGATCCGTTTTTCACTTTTACACTTATTTTTTATTTCTTAACAGCCCACTCTCACATAACGCCTCACTTGCTTTCGTTTCAATGTGCATCATGATCACGACTATTCATCTTGATACGCCACTCGAATACAGTTGATCAACTCCTACGATGCATTCACAACAACTGTGATTATGACAGCTGATCACTTCTGATGACATCTTTTTTTATTTAAATGCATATAAATGTGATTGCACATGGGAAGCGGAAGATGAGTCCTCAGAGAAGTGCCACTGATCTGAGCTATGTGATCTGTTTCTACAAAAATGTCTGCAAGGCGATTCTTCATGAGTGTCAGCAACATTGAATTTTCCGCTGTACCACAAATTGTGTACGTGACTTCTCAATTCAACTTGAATATCGGATACTTCCTGCTAATTGTCACTCCCATACTGTTAATGTCTCTTCATAAAAAAGGCAACTCGACATGAATTACTCATGCAGCGCTGTAATCAATCATTCAGTGACTAAATCAACATAGAAGGACATTTCTCATGCGTTATTAGGACGAAAGGAGTTTTTGAATATGCATTTATTCAAAAAGTTCCAATATACAGAAAGAGAAAAAGGAACACTGAGAATTCACAAAATGAAGCGTGTACGTTTTTGCAAACATTTAGGCAGAGCATTTGAATGAATATAGTTGAAGATCTGTTTTAGTTATGCATTGAGTAAGGAGTATTATTTTGAAATTTTCTTTGTAGATCCAATGACGTTTCGCACGACCATACCTTACCGCTCCTTATTAAAAAGTATTCTGTCGGGCCTAACTCTTGCGTATGGATACACATGCCAGCTTTTACAGTCTCTGTAGAAAGGGGGAGGAAAATAAAAATGAGAATCAAGTCATGAATGCTCATCAGTATCAGTTTTGATGGATCCAATGTTCATTCAATATTGGATTATATAATAGACAGACTTACATTTCTACAATCAGAATAATTTGTGTAAGTGGCTGTAGATTAAGCATATATTCTATTGATGTTTATCACGCACAGAAGTATGTATCAGACAGAGAAGAACATGTCGCCAAACGAATATGCACAAAGGAGAGGAGATGAATCGGACACATGCATTGGAGACGGCAGAGTGAAATACAGTTCCACCAATTGATGCATGGGTGTGTGTGTTTAGAGGAGATGAAAACCTATGGAGAATCATCAAGCCAGTTGAAGAGGATGTTGCGATTCAGTTAATGAATAATATCTTTGGTATATTCGTACGCCTCTTCACACGAATAACATGTTGAATATCGTATGTTTGAGGTTTTACCAGTGAAGAATTACAGTGGAATGTCAATCATCAAAAAAAGGCAAATAAGACACCGAGCTGCATTGTTTTAGTGACTTTTAATCGACTCCCACCAGCAATGAGCGCAATAATACCAACAGCGGAAGAAGAACAGTCAGTGGACATCAACGTTTGGACGAAAACAGAAATCTGGAAAGCAGTAAAGATGCTAAAAAATAGAAGGCAACAGGACCAGACACCATCCTAGTAGAGGCATTGCAAATGGACCCAGATACATCAGCGGACCTGATGACCTCACTACTGTAATAAGTGCGGAAAGATGGCAAGGTACCTGCGCATTGAAAGAACGGCTACTTATTAAAACTGCCAATCAAAGGATACTGACGTGGCATCATGTACATCCCAAGCAAAATATTATGCCGCATCAGTCTGGTGAAAATCGAACACGTTGTAGATCAAAAACTTCGACCGATGCATGATTTGTTTATCCTGGAACCTGATGAACAAATCTTTTTTTCCCTCCATGTTACCCAGTGGAACACAGAGGTTCAAGCTAGTAGCTTGAAATTCCTGTAACAGTGTTTATTTTACAGGATGGGGTTGCTAGCCTCATTCCGAAACTTTCCTCCTTACCAGCATTGTTTCTGGCTCAGCGAGTTAAATGAACATGCATCGATCAAAACAGGAAAACACTTCGGATCATCACTGAATACAGATTTGAGTGGCATTCAGCTTTCTAAATCAAATTCATCGAATTCAGAAAGGGCTTCTACAGCGTCGATCGAGAGGTGATGCGACAAATATTTCGCCACTACCAAGAAGTGGGACCAACAGTAAAACGCCTCATCCAAAAGTTGTACGACAATGCTGCATGCCGGATAACCCACGACAGAGAACTCACAGATCCTTCAAAGAAGTGAATACAGGAGTAACATAAGGTTACCAAGTATCTCCAATGATTTTCTTGATTGCTATGGAATGGAAAATGAGACAGACAGCGGTCAACGAGGGAACAGCCATTAAATGTACAACACAAAAACCTGGAGGGTCTCCACTTCATCAATGATATATGTCTGATTTTCCACAAAATGGGAGATATGCAACTGAAAGGCAACAAGCTGGTAGAAGAAGCATCCAGAGAGGATAGGCCTTCAGGTGAACATAGCGGAAACAAAGGTGTTGACGATTTCTGGCCAACAGAAACAGCAGTAACAACAGACAACAGTCAGCATAAATGGGAGAAATCAGAAAGAATCTACCTCCTTCGTCTATCGACCTGCGAAGCATCGTTTCAACTGCAGGTGAATCTAACGGTGATATCCAGTCGGGGATCAAGAAAGCAAGGCGAGCTTTCATTTCTCTCACGTCCATGTGAAGATCAAAAGCTTTCAGCATGACATATAAGATCCGGATCTTCAGCTCCGATGTGAAGTCAGTGGCGCTTCTCGAAGGGGCTCCCGAACAAACTGCAGACCTTCATCAATAGCTGTATTTTCTCAGTACTACTCAAGATCAGATGGTCAGAAGAGATCAGCAACAGCAATCGCTGGTGGAGAAGCAACTATAAACCGATTATGCAACAATTATGGAGGAAGATATGGAATTGGATTGGCTACACTCTTGAAAAACCAAGAAGTGACATAACAAACTCGGCAGTCGCTCGAGTGGAAGCCTAACGGGAGGCGGCAAGTTGGTCACTAGTGCAAGAGTGACATGGAGGCACTTATGTGAAGAGGAAATGAAAGCATGCAAACAGACGTGGAGGCAGGTGAACACGTTGGCATAAAACCGAACTCAATGGGGACGTGCGGCTGAAGCCCTATTTTTCTCTAGAAAATAAAGAAACAATAATAATAATGAGGTTTATCGCCCACACCAGCCAAATTTATAATGGACTCCTTTCTGCTTTCACACTCGCATATATCAAGGGAAAATGTTGCGCATAGTAAAGAGGATAATCAGTATCAGATAAAATACGTTCACTCAGGAGCTAACAAGGATTCATGTACCTGTTGACACATGTCACAGGCTATAATGTTCCACGTGATGTGACTGATTTTGCGATGTCCACGGAGAATAAGTGTGTGTCGAACAATGGAGAAGAATGAGCAGAATACATGAATTGATAAATTAGTCAGACGAAGTATTTCCTCAGAATTCGACAAGATATGATACGACTAACCCAGATTCAAACAGACGGAAGCGGATAAAAGAGATGTTCAGTTTTCTGACTTTCATAGTGCTGTCAACGATAAAAGAATCAGTCAGCCCGAGTCTTGCTCACTGAAATCAGCAAAACTCGATGACATTTAAATGAAATTGGTTGTTGCCGTTTTTGAGTGAGACTATTTTTTGACTTTAGATAAGAATCTATTCATGTGAGCAGGATGCAGCGTAGAAGGCGCTGGGACAAAGGTTGTTAGTTCATCGGGAGAATATGGAAGACCATTCAAAGCCAAGATGGAACCTGAGAATGTACAGAGCTTCAAAACATATCAGTTTCCATTGACAACGCATTTTGAAGCTGTTGATTTGAAGCGAAATTCTGTCTTCTATCGAATACACTGAGCTCTACGGAAGAAATTGAATACAGAAACACACATCTAAATTAATTTCTACCAATACTGATCTGGTTGTTAGTATTGCTATTATCACCTATATTTGTTCACGGGAATTACATGAAGCAGTTTTCTATAGAATAAAAGGCTGCTTCGTAAACGTACCTAGCATTCTTGAGAATTATTTGAGCATATTCATGTCATCGTTATGAATTAACTGTGATGTAGGTTTTATCAAACAGCTTCAGAACACACATATGTCAATTATGACAGAAGACTTACAAGGAACATAGGCGAGTTCCTCCCATATTTTTTATCTCTTCATTGGTTGGTTTGCCCAAGTCAACTATCCAATTACAGCCAGTAGAACTAACTGAAACTGTGTAATTATTATATAAAGAGAACTGGGCCCCATAAAAATCGACAGTTATTGTCCCTTAAAATAAAATAAACAAAGACACATTTTAGTGGTTTAAAGGAAATTATTGATTTGAATTTTTGATTTTCCCGTCGATTGTTTGTACCGAACTGCTCGGTCTCAGGTCGACATGTCGGCTTCTTGTGCAGACGCTTCAACGATGTCTGAAGATTTAATCAGTATACAATTGGTGGAATCCAGGATGCGCATTTCGTCCTATTTGGGACTCGTCAGCTGGATGTACCTGCATTTCTCAGTGAGTGATGATGTTCCCACCGAGGCTCGAACCCAGTACCCATAGTTTCAAACGCCAAAGCGTTATCCACTAGACTATGGGTACTAGGTTCGAGCCTCGGTGGGAACATCATCACTCACTGAGAAATGCAGGTACATCCAGCTGACGAGTCCCAAATAGGACGAATTGCGCATCCTGGATTCCACTGCTAGCCACCATCCACCAAATGTTTAAAGGAAATGTTGGAAATCTCTACAAGTTAGCCTGACTCGTGAACGAAGTGAAATAATAATGGCGAAGAGAATTCGGAAGTCATAGATTCATATCTCGCAGAAATATAGAATTTTCTTCCACTCTCAATCGCCACTCATTTTGTGTCAGTAGACGACTGTCAGTCCACGGCTATTCCGTGAAAATCGAAACATCTTGCAAAGTAGACGATAACACTGGAAAATATAATTCTTATCTGCAGGTTGACAGTACTGAGGACAGATTGAATATTGAGGAATTATCCTGAATACAGATCAATAAACTGTTTTTGACTCAACCAAAGAATATTCAGCTGGATGATATCAATGAGATTCGAGTGGCCAGGCATGCTAGCTGTCCAGTCAGTGACCGGGACAACATCTAATAAAATATAAATTCTAACTGAGTTTTCAAATCGTAGCAGATAGCGTTACTGCTGGGCAATATCGCTGTGGAGAATCTGCCACCATTCTGAAATTGATGAACACTGCTTGTTACGACTTCCCAGTTGCACTTCAGACAGAAATTCAAGACAGAACTCCGTTGGTCATTAACCTGAAATCAATGAAGTCACTGCAAACATACATCGGAGGAGCGAAATAACTTCAGTGATCTTCGGATTACTATCCCCACTGCTATCAGCGTATTTCGGTTGTTGAGAAAATTTGACCATTCTTCAATTTTCCTTATATAAATTAGCCATATTTGTCTTAATAACTAACTAACTTCCAAAATGACTAATTTAGACAATATAACTAGGCCCAGTTTTTATGTGATGTTAGTTTTTGCAATCAATCAAATAAAGTTTCAGTTTGACCATAGATCGATATCGGTTAGAAGAGAGAAGGAAACGAGCAAGTTGTAGTGAACAGTCAGGAGTATCTTAGTAGTTTAGGGCTGATCATCAGTGTGCACACAGAGGAATTAGGAGCTACGTGGAATTAGGTTAGAATTCATGGTAGAATGGGGCGGGCCACATTGTGTGAATGGTCTATGAGCTTACTTGCCTAGTAAACAAAAGGTCCTTGTAAATTAATGTGAACATTGAAAGTTGGTTTATTGACCTTGGTCGCAAATGATACAATCGTATACAAGTTGGAAGAAGACGAAAAAATACGAATAAAAGTAGATTTTCTACTAAATATTGAGTTTAATTGCCGAACATTACAATTTCGTATAGGTCCTTGTGTTTAAAAGTTAAAGCCGGTAGTAATTGTCGATTAGGAGCGTCTTCGCAAATAATAGGGACCAAGAGTTAAGTTCCTTGCCAGTCCTGATTTCTAGCCTATGAAGTGAGAGAGTACTGTTGATTAGTTCCAACTTAGGCGGACAAAGCAAATACACAGCAATTCTCTGTTTTTCAACAGATCTCCAGAATCGTGTCAATACGTGGTGCCACTTAAGAGTAGTCCACAATTAGTATCCCACAATCAAATTAACTGTATATTTATATGTATGAAAGCGTTTGCATAGCTTATGGGGATGAAATCATCTTTGCTGAGTTGTGTTTTCCTTCACTCCAATGTGCTGTTGGCGAGCATTTCCTAGTGCATACTGAAGACATCCAGGTCGACAAATTACTAACGAAATAGAAGAATCTCACTTCATCAGGCTCCACGTGCAAGATATGTCATATTCGAAGAATCAGTGTGCAGGAACTTACAGGAATTCATTGAATTCGTCTCCATATCATTTCGACAACTTCGTGCAGTCAAACTAAAAATATGTAGTGATTTAATCGATTGACTGACTTAGATTGTTCTCAATTCAAACGTGAGACTAATAGTTGAATGGTTGGTCAATATGCTCGACAACACATCGAGGTAAATACAGGTAATGGATGAAAAAGTGAGAGTAAGTTGGTTAGTTTGTCCATTATATGTGAATGGACAAATAGCAATATATCCGAACTTCAACTGTGTACTGTTGAAGACATAAAAGAAAACCAGTTGGCTGATGTTGAGGCAAAATATATTATCGCCAACATTGCCTGAATAGATATACGAGCATGCCCAAGACAGTATGCTAGACATTAAAATAAAGCAATTCATTACCGTCTCGTTGAATATTGTTCGCTCAGATCCCAAGTCAACGAGACTCCTTGAACAGCACAACTCCAAATCGTCTCAAAAGGTGTTGTTCTCCTCGGCGTGGCTACAGGATTGTCCATAATATCTAATCTTCTCAACTCACACCAACGCCTCCCTTGCAAATGAACATATTACCACATCACATATGCCAGCCTCAAAATGTGTCCATATCCTTCTGCAAATTTTTTAACATCACGTTCTTCGTTGGCTTGTTCCAACAGTTTCATCTTCCCAATGATTTCAAAAGCGGCATCATATCTTCAGTAAATGGCCAGAAAATGCAGCTGTTGAGAAACGGCTGCAGCTGTTTGTTTGAAGTGTTTGTTGTGATATGTTCGCCAATTTCCTGACTCATATAAAAGAATTCAATGAGTTAACACTGGTGTTCAAAATCCCAAACACATTATTTGTGCTGAAGTCGTGCTTTGCCCACCTCCACACTGATTTCAGAGTGAGGAAGATCTGTAACGAAATCACAGTTCCGCTACTGACATCCATATCAATCACGGCTGCCTATAGTTGAAAGGATGCTGCCAGATTGGAGATGGAAGCGACCTTTTTCAAATTTATCCCGCTGAAACTGATCGGTGCTTGTTGTTGCCGTAAGTCCATCGGTTATCTTCCTTAGCTGCATATTTTTGTCTTCACCTGTTGTCCTGTGTTCTCCGTCTGCTTCTATTGCCTTGACTTACACCTGATTGTCTTCGAGTTTGTGTGGCATTAGACATAATGCATTCACGCGTGGATTCAGCGTCTTCTAAATAACTCTCACTGGTCTAGCCTATCACGGTCGTCTTGTTCTCCACACCTCCGCTTACCGCATAATTCAGTCCGTCAAGATAAGGAAAATCATCGACGAAAGCAGACAGGCAGCCGCATCTAGCTGCTGTCATCAAGTAAAAGCCGTGCTGCACTCAGCTACCTTGTGAATCATATGGCGCGTGGCAGCATCATGTAGATGTTGATTGGGCAAACCATCATTTCGAATAAAGGCAAGTATGCTGACATCGTCGGGATAATTACTATGGATCGTGAAGTGATATGAGTTAGAGAACCGTTGGAAACAAGAGTTACGTGACAAACACTTGGTTGCATTCTGAGGTTCTCCGGTAGTATGCGCTCATCATCACACTAGAAATGGAACCAGAAGCTTCTAGGTGACGAGATGATCTCAGTGACCATTCATTCACTAGAACGCAATCCAGTTTAGCCTATGAATTCACACTTATCGTCTTATCGGCAATACATTTCACCAGCGTTATCCAATATCAACATCAGTGAGTACATATTCTCACAGTGGTCACCGATTCCCACTGGTGTTGCAGGTAGCTTATCCTACAATCAGCCAGTAAGTCAGTCAGTCAGTCACCAGTGAGGAGTGTCATTATTTATAGAGGTGATTTGTCGGGAAGCAGAACAACCGGTGAAAACATTATTACTTTAGTCATTTACACACAGAATAAATTTGAATTACCTGTGTCATCAAGTGTGAAGTCAAACATATATTCTCCTGATTCACCATCTTCAATATTGACAATGAACAGAGTGATGAGTAGGATAAGGTTCAATTTTGTCCTCTGGGAGACCATTTCACTAAAATGAAATAATTAGTGGGAAAAACATGACATTCGATTTGATGCTATTTGAAATGGATGACAGTGAGTGCCTTTTCCAGTTGTTTTGCATTCCGAGTGAGACAAACAGATTCAAAAGTACATCTCACAATTTCCTCTTCTCTAGAGTCCGCCGTGGTCTAGCGAGATGACTGCATGTTATCTCTCATCTTCTCCAGTCCACACGGTCACATTATTTGCGTAATCCGACTCATGTACAACTTGAGTGATAGCCTGATGCGCAAGAGGTGGCATAAATATTTATAGACGCATGAAGCACATTCTTGACTATAGTATGTTGAATACTCTTCAGGTTAGGTGGGCATTTGTTTAAGAGTTGTGCGGACTATTTTCCTGATGCTGAACAACTCGACTGTTCAGTGAATGAAATTCTACGCAGTCCAACGAGGTCAAATAGAACCACGGTTTCATTTGAAGACAGAAAATATTCACAGAGTAATTTGTGGTCTGCTAGACAGTCTAAATTAAAAAGGCAAGCATATGTGCATGACTCGATATACTACGAACTGATTGAAATGGATAGTTGTACGGCACACAAAATCGCACACAAACACAGACAGACATCAACCAGTAGTGCTTGTCAGCTAGCTAGTTTGCTAGCTAGATCGATTTGATCATAACACGCAGAGGTCATTTCTCTCATTTAAATCTGAAATTATCAGCGATGATCTTGATCCAACTCAGCCTAGGCGGACGCGTTTATACAAACATTCCAGTTCCTAGCTTATTTGACTAATATAGCTGAGTCAAATCGTGTGTGCAACTGACGATCTTCGAATCAAATGAGCGAAATACATCTGTAGTTTTAATCACTTCGAACACTCTGATCATTGAGCCAGTCATCCAGCAAGCGAACATCGTTGATATACATTCACTCATATCAATAATAACGTAGTATATAGCATCATGCATCCATAGTTGACTATACTATCATATCTAAAGATGATGTATATAATGGAAGCAGGATTCGGACAAGCATTATCATAATAAAAGAAACATCAATTTCACCTGACGGACATACCCTAAACCAAAAAGATTTCATCTAAATGCTGCTCGAGTAAGTGGAGATGCAGTCTGCTGGATACAGAGTCGAGAATGGGAGCACATCTGTGCATAGTCAAGTGTCTAGCTGGTTGAAGGAACCTTCATAGTGAAGCTCAAACACCAGAAAATAATGGAGACTTTCCGCTGTAATTCAACTTCAACACTCAGAAACTGGAGGTCAAAATTGCAAGGGATGCCATCACTACGGATCCCATCAGATCAGAGCAAATTTGGAAACCTTCCGTGGTAACACTTAGGAAACCTGCGTGGAAAAACATTGGAACTAACTCGCTGAAAGCGATATTCAAGGAAACATGTGCAACTGTTCTAGGAAAAGGGAGAGACGAGACGAGGAATGGCTCTCAACATACACTTACGAGGAAGCTAAGGGAAGAGGGGGAAGGAGGATGGTGAGTGAAAAGTTGACTTCATGCAGAGATGGGCAACAAAAGGAGAAGCTGAGTTAAATATACGTCGCACTGAATAAAGCAACGAAGAAGACCGCTGGGAAAGAAAAATCACAATTGCACAACATACTGACTGGCAAATGAACCACATCAGGCTGCAAGCAAAAGAGGCTTCAGAACATTATATCAGGTAACCTGGTCAATTTGGACCTTGGAAGAGATCAACCAATATGATGAAAACAGTCAAGGGAACCTGATCACCAAGTGGGAGAATCAAATCAAACTGATCACTGCAAAGGACTATTGAATCGACCACCACTGGCAACTCGCCAAAAATTACCACTAGCAGCACATACGGAACTGCCAGCGTACAACAATAATCCAACGAAAGAACACATCCTGAATGAGATCAAGCTACTGGAGGTAATTCGAGCGGGCAGCAGGACCAGATGGCATCCTTCTTGAAGCACTGAAGACGGACTCATAGATTTTGGTAGATGTTCTCACTCCATTACTACGAGAAGCTTGAAAGGAAGAAAAGGCACCTGCCAATTAAAACAAAGGATAGTTAAATTGTCAAACTAACATAGAAGGGCCCTACTCGGCAAGAAGTGACTGCTACGTATTATTATACTAAGTCGAACCACCTTGAAGAAAATAATATATGCACCGGATACTGAAATCCCCACTGGAAAAAGCTGCATTCGGGAAAGACGAATCATATGTTGATCACATTGCAACTCAACGCATGGTGATTACTGAACAAATCATAGTAAGGCAGTCAAGCCTCTACCTTTACTTTATTTCATCGACTTCGGAAGGCCTTGAGCAGATAGTCTTGACCGAGAAGCAATTTGTAAACTACTTCAATACGACGGCGTGCAGTGCTCACATTGTTATCAAACTTGTCCCACAGCTGTATGATTCTGAGCCGAAAACTCTGTGAAGCGTTCGAAGTGTATGAAGGTATAAGACAAGCTGGCCACCTATAGTGTAAAACAATGATACTGGTAATTGTTGTGGACTGGACTATATGTCAGACAATGCGTTGGGAGCTAGGATAAGGGAATACGGTAGAATACGGACAAGAAAACTATAGAATTCTGGATTTCGCAGGTGAGAAGTTTTCCAATGCCACACAAACTCGAAGACCTACCGATGGAAACCAACAAAATGGCAGGAGAGGCAGGTAGCGAATGCAGGACCAACCAACCAGCAGCAGAAACAACCAGCACCATTTATCATCAGTGGGAGAGATTTACAGAAGTTACCTCTTTCTCTTTTCTAGGAAGCATCGTTTGAACTACAGGTGGATTGCACGGATGAAGATGTCAGAGCAAGTCAGAATCCGAAAGGCGAGATACACCATCATCAGCCTAAAAGAAGTTAGGAAATTTCTTACTTTCAGAACAGAGATCACGGCTCGCATTTTCAACACAAATGTGAAGTTGGTACTTCTACGGGTCAGACACTTGGCCAGCGTGTCACGAACATAATTTCCAGCTGGCTTCAGGCTTTCATCAACAGTTGCCTTTGCTGCCATCATACTGAAGATATAATGGTCAGGTGACCAGAGAGTATAACTAACAAGAAAGTCTGGCTTGGAACAAACTAACAGGCAAATGCCGATCACTCAACGAATATGAAAAAGAAAGTGGAGATAGATCAGGAATACATTGAGGATACCGTCAAATGACAACACACGCTAGGGCCTCGGTCGGGTGGAATTCAAATGGAAAGCAACGAGTTGGTCATCCTTGATTGTCGTGAAGGAGGTCATGAGACAGAGGTGACAGATTATAGTCAATCGTGGACCCAGCTGAAGAGGACAGCAGAAAACAGAGCAAAATAGGAATGTGCTGTTCAAGCCCTCTCAGAAACTGAGGGAACAAAAATGATAATAAATTGGCTGAGTGTGAAGAAGAAATCAGCCGCTGTCAAAGTGAACAGTGAACAAGGCTCGAGTTGATAATACTTTTGCTTCTAGCGATGGCGATGGCACGTATTTAGTGTGTTGTTTTGTTTCACGTTGGATTATTCATGCAGCCTTCTACTTGAACAGTACTAATACTACTATTGTTTCCAATAGTTCTTAGAGGAATATATGGCTTCAAACGCAACTCTCCATTGCGTTCAGTTGTCCGCTAGCGTTCGCACCGACTTCACGCCCGTCCAAATTTTTTCGTCTCCTATTCACTCGATCTACTCCATGCCATTATAGCGCCGAATCACTGCCTCCTGTTAGGCTTCGACTAGATTGTCTGTCGTGTGCTGTTGATTGATGGTCTTCTCCGAAATAGGTCAATCCAACTCTATTTCTTCCTGCATTTTTATCACTGACTCAGTTCCTAGTTGGTTCACCCAGAGATCCTAACCTGTTTGGTGATCTCATCTGACCATCTGTTCTTGTGTAGTGTTGAGTGATGACAGCTAATGATGGATTTCTTTTCTCTTCGGAGGGTTGTTGTCCACTGTTAGTTTCGCTTCCCCTGTTAATATTATTGACTGCCTTACAGGTGTGAGGGCGATGCAGATGTCTTTTGAAGCCTTTAGCCCAGTGTTTTCTTTGCTTCATCCTTTTGGCGATTGACTCCTTCATTGTCATATTTCACTTGCTTAATTTGTGTTGATCTCCTCCTCCATGGGAAATTTCGGTGAATTTTGCGAGGTCTCCTTTTTCTGTAGCTTGTTCTGCTTCACTTGCCATGGCTTCATAATATTTCTTTTTCCTTCCCGGCACTCTGCTCTACCATTTTGTTCAGAGTGTTTTACCTTGCATTCAACTCCTGTTTCTGTTGCTCGTCAATAGACTGGATAATTTTTTGTTTCACCACCACCATTCTCTCATATTATTCTCCATGTGTCCGTAGTGGGCCAATGTTTATCCCACCTCTTCTATTTGTCTAATAAAACCATGCAGGTTTGACTCCACACCGCTTTCAGGATTTCACAGTGCTTTTCAACGCTGGTCTTTTTGCTAGTGTTCATTTATGTGTATACCCTTTTCCCTATGACTGCAGTAAAGATGTCCTTTGTATCCTGATCCTTTAGTTTAAGACTATTGAACTAGTCTTGTGGTGCATTTAGGGGTTCTGTTTCCTTGAAAGCTTTTTTTCTGATTCGGAGTCTGAATTGTACTAGATAGTGGTCTCAGCCAACGCCTGCTCCTCCTCTTCCTCTAACCTTTTTTATTCAGTAGGCTGCGTCTCCGATTGCTTGAACAGCATTTCGATGAAGTCAATTTGGTCTTTGGTTCACTCGTCTGGCGACAATTTATCCTTGTGGATATCCTTGTGTTTGTATACGCTGCCGCCAATCACTAGTTCTTTGAAGGCGCCGAAGTCAACAGAAAGAGTTTTCCGTTTTCATTTGATTCTCCGAGGGCTTCTCTAGACATGATTAGTTCTCTTCTTTTGCTGTCTGGTTCCGGTTAAGCATTCCTGTCTCCTATTAGTATTTTAATGTCGTCGCCTGGAGTATAATCCTTTGCTGCCTGTAGTTGTTTGTTGAGCTATTCTTTCTTTTTGAGGTGCATGGCACTGTATAACAGACGCTTTACTTCCTTTTGAGGTAAGTCTGGCAGTCACTTTCTTTGGCGAGATCGCTCCCCACTGTATCATGGACTTCGGTGCCGTTGGTGACATCATGATGTCCGCACACTCGCAGTGCTCATGGTTGTCTTCTGTGTGACCCTGATAGGTCACTGACTAACGCATTTACAATTGTGTGAATCCATTCCCATTCAATCTGCTTTCGCAGTACCTGTATTTTTACATATCTTCACCTCATTTGCAATCCGCTTTGCTTCGCCCAGTCTCGTACATGGTGCAGACCTTCTATGTTCCCACCTACGAAAACCACCACTAAGGCGAACAGACAGTAAAATAGTGTTTAATGAATTCTAGTGCAATAATTTTTTTAAAGAAAAATGGTTTCGAAGCATCAAAAGAATTCCATAGAAATGTTGGAAACGATTGTAAAGAAACAATATTGAAAAAGTGGAATTTCTAAACACCAAACTATGGAGAGAATTCCAAAAAAATCGGGTGAACCGGAGGTTAACAGCCCCATACATTGAAATCCAGATGAATTTTATCAAGTGTTAAAGAAATAGCCAGCTATTTTCGAAAATTATTAGTGAAATATAGCCAAAACTATAATCCTGTACGCCTTTCATCGCACATGGTTGAGAATATTGAAGACGGGAACCAACACACTAGCAGAATAATCAGCCTGCGACCATACGACTTCAAGAGAAAACGCAGAGAAGACCGAGATGAAGGAACTAATCAATCAGCGACAAATATAACTAAACGACTAACTAACCAACCAACAAGGCAACGCCACCAACAAGCAGCAATCACTCTCAACGGAATTCATTTGCAGGATGTCACTTCCTTTACTTATCTACACACCATCATTTCAACTACACGACAACCTGTAGTTGAAATGACCCTCATTTTCACTACAGGCAGTAAGGACAAATGAGAATGTGAAAGCTAAAGCTGATCGGGAACTTATGACAGACCCTCATCCTCACCTTTAAATCAATTTGCTAATCCCCTACACTCCGCCTGAGCAAAAGGAATAAAATGAGGATTTTTTAACACCACTCTGAAAGTGGGTCAGTGAGTCAGGAATAGCATTTCGAACAGTCAGCCGCACATTTGCATCAGAATTTGGAACCTTAGGGAACAATGGTGACAATAACAAACGAAAAACATCACTTCCAGAGGGGTGAGACTTAACTCAATCCAAATGCTGTTCGTGAAAACTTGAGCCACGGTTCATTGCTCTTTTATTCACGTCCTTTGTGGATAAATAAGGCTGATTAGAAATCCTTCTGCCACATTATCAGCTTGTCTGAATATTTAGGAAAGACTGATTCCTGAAATTGGCCGCGATGAAAAGGTGAGATTGAAAGGTTATTGCCTACACATTTAGGCAATTAATTGTACCTCAACAACTTCAGCTTCACTAATCCATAAGTCTCTACCAGCCACTCAGTGACTGAGTGATCTGAAGAATATATCATATCAAGTATTGAGTTGAGTTGAACATTATCAGACGAAACTCAATAATTTGCGACCCACGTACATACACACTCAGAGAGTGTCTAGCATAGCGGCTGCCATTCTTCAAGGATAAGCTAGCGATAAATAAACACCACTGGAGTTGCATGCCACTACTGTCACTCTTAAGAAGGTGAATGCTTTCATCATGGAATTAAACAAAAGCATAAAGACAACAACTGAGGAAACAGATTTTCATTGCTGCCTGAAAAATGTAATTCTGCAATTGCTCCAGCCCATGTACAGATTGCTTAAGGTCACACTCAGCCCAATACTATATATCATGATTTCTAAATTATGAAGTCACTAATCTGGATTCCTTGACCAAAAAATTAGTAACTGCCAAAACACCATCTCTGCAACATTCATACACATAAACAGTGTGTTTTGGTAATGAGAATGTGAATCATTTTCTCAAACATTAATTACACATTAAATAGTATATTATATGAATAAATATATCTCTGTAACTCACCTCCAATTTGAGCTGAATAGTCGATAACTAACTCGACACTGATAGAATATCTCCTTCCCCTATTTATACCAATAACAAATGACACCATTCCATTCATTGGTTATTTCCACCAACCAATCACAATTTGACTGAATCTGTTTGTGAATGTTTGTGTGACAAATGGTAATTCAGTCATGATTGGATTAAACTTGATGAGAGAAAAGGCTTGAACACAGAACAATGATAATATCAAGAAAAAAAATCGAAACCGTAGGTCATTCCTCAGATTACTGATTATTTCTGGCCAGATAAACGATTAACGTTACAAAATGTATTTTACGCAGGCACATCCATAGTTTCACATCAACTAAATATTAAAAGAAGTACTTGAGTGGATGGTAACTAGCTTCGGAAGAGACGATGTGTTTGATGCCTGTTGCACGAATGTTGATAGCTCTCATGATTTCAGTGTGCTTGTGGATGACGCCTTGACCACGGGCACTGAATATAAGTCTCAGTGACGGTATCACTAAATTACCAGTCTCCAATAGGGTGAAATGCACATCGTGGATTCGATTCCACTGCTACTCACCAGACATCACAATAACTTAACCTTCATCGCTACACGTCCTTGTGACGTACTCACTGGAAGGCACCAGCACGTGAAATGAGGATGAACAGTTTGATCCAGTCAGTTGACAAGAAATAAAGATGCATTAAAAAACTAACGGGGAGTACAAGATAGCTGCGTTGAGGTAGCTTTCTACCTTTCGGCAGTTCGAATCACCTGTGTGGACCTACATTCAGAATTCATCGGCCATCGAGTCGTATATCACTGGCTGAATGCTCTGCGAACAAGAGTTCATCAAAACAGCAAAGCCCTAATTACAAACCACTTCGGTGGCTGTGTACTTCCGTTTAGTCTAAAACAAGGATGACGAAACAGTTGCTCAATACTCGAGTGCTTTTTGACCGTTCTCCAGTTCATTCAATTGCATGATCTAACATCGAATGCCAATCAATCCCTCTCTATGTAGGACTCTATTATATTAGTGATGACATAAGTTATTAGAGAAATTTTGAATATGCCAATTAGTAGTAAAATGCATTTCACACTGCCTATGATTCATGTAGTTTATCCACAGCATTCGTGATCACGATTCACTTTCCTCAGAACTGTTATTGAAATACATTGTCTGACTGCTAGGGATGAATTCAGCAGAGATGAATTCATCCTCAAAGGTCTACAAAGGGATTTACTCATATAAACATACAGTTTCCTTGGTTGTAAATTACTTGGAGATTCAAGTGTTAGTGTGTAGCGACTTGATTTTGTTCATGTGACCCCACGGGATGACACGATTTTGGAGCACCGGTGAAACGCAGTGAGAACTGTCGGGCAGCTGTTTCGACGGCTCACTTTGTAACTCATCAACACTACGCGCCCACTGAAACGGTTCAAAAATATTACCTTCAGGTTACATGGCAAGCTAGATAGTAGACCATTAGTGCATTATGGCCGGAGTCAATCGGTCATGGTTTCCAAATTACTTCCAACTGGGTTCGAATTTCAGGGAATGCGCACTGGTGATCCGCTCCGAAATGTAATGAAACAGCTGTTATCAAACTATGCTCAAACTTGACGCTTAGGTTCATTGATGAAACAGGCATCATATAAAATAAGGCTTAATTAAATTGTAAAGATTTAATATAATTTGAGTTAATTAATAATGTATGGCTAAATGTCATGCTGTGTAAAGTGAACTATGCTAATGGTAATTCTATGCGTACATATAGAACTACTCAAGTTAATTCATTCCTCAAAGATGGATTTACAGTCACTTGATTGTTTTCAAGTTTGATGAAGCTCTGTTTGAAGTTATTCTTGGAAGTCGTAACTATCAGTGTTCACCGAATTCAAGAGCATGGCAGATTTTCATTTGTGATATTGTTACCAGTCAAGCTATCTATCACGAATCAGAATGAGTTACCATTGAATTTGTCATTAGATCTTGTATAAGTGACTGAGCTGTCAATGTGCTTACCTCGTAATTCGAAGTTTCTGTGTGTTGAACCTTCCCGGATCCCTGGATGAATCCACTCGTAAACACATTGATTCGTCTATATTCAGGATAGAGTCTGACTATTTAATCTTTTACCAGTTCTGTAAGCCTCGATGGAGATAATGATGACATTTTCCAGTGGTATCTTAAATTTGATTTGATCAAGGGATGATTATCATTTCAATTCATTCATGAACTAAGTCTACTTGTTAAGTAGGCAAACAGATAAAAGTGAAAACGTCAACTAACAATGTTTGAAATTTGATGACGTCAAATTTCACGTTGTAAAACAGAATTTATTCAGAGTGACAAATCTCCTTGTCTCACTCTCCTTCTGTCTATAACCTCCCACACTTTATTCGAGTAACATCACTGTATTCCATCACACTGAATACTTGTGTCCGACTGCATTGCGTGCTACAGCTAACATTGTTCACAGAAAATGTATCTGAGTAGAACTTGGTAACGCAGATTTCATGGGATCTATGTTCCACGTCGCAACTGACTGCGATACGGACTGACTGCAGCCAATACTAATACTACCACTAACCACTAACACTACCACCACATCGATGAGTTGAGTCGAAACCATATTTGCATATGGAGTAAGTGATAAGTTCATAATTGTCTCTTTTTTGTGAAGACAATTCATGATGCATTCTTGGAAGGACGACAGATGCATGTTTTTGAAGTAATCGTGGAGTGGGTTGTTCATTCACCGTCACCCTGACACATGTCAGTGTGTTGACAATGTGTGTGCTGTTTCGAACAGATGCTGAGACGTGACGCTGGTGGGCGGAGTTGGATTACTGACACGTGGACTATCCAACACGTTTACAAGAAACCTATTTGAATACCGTCCCTCTTTCTTTCTTGTTCGCATGAAATAGAATTGGCGTGAAAATTCTCTAACACATCTGGGATAATTGGGAGTATGATGTCAGTCAAGTTAGGAATCTGTAGATGTAGGGAATACTTTCAACCCCAGCATCATCGTGGTTGTTAGAGTTTTGCTTCATATATTTCAGTAACACGAATAACCCTATTTCGGTAGAAGTTAACTTCTACAAAGTTAACACTATGAAGATTTGACTGTCTCACAGCCAGTGACCCCTTCCAAATACTGATCGGTGCTTGTTGTTGCCATGAGTACATCGATCAGCTTCCTTCCCTCCAGCCACTTTGTCTCCACTTGAAAACATGCATTCTCTGATGCTTCTCTTTTAAAGATCGCCATTTTTTGTCTGCAAGTCTTCGAGTTTGCTTGAACTGAGAAATAAATCATAGGTTGGTAATCTCCTCTTAATCTCGGTTTCGAATCGAATTCTATGCTCAGTTTCCGCTCGCGGATCGTGAGACATCTGGCATTTTCAGGCAGTTATTTTTTCGGCAAACAACCGTTGCAAATAAAGAGAAACGTTCTCAAACATTCGAAATATCTAATGTGGATCATGATGTGAAATCAGTTGGATAAACTTTTACCTTCGAGAATTACGTGGAAATCATTTCGGCTTAGAATGAGAATCTTCAGTGGTATGCACCCATCATGGCATGAGGAATGAAAACCCAGAAACTGTCAGAGGACGATATGATCTCTGTGACTATTGATTCATCAGGACTGAATCCAGTGGCCGATGAATTCTCCCCCTCGCTATTTCTCAATATACAGCATCTCCACCGATGTCCAATCTTCATCCTGCAATCTGTCAGTCAGTCACCAGTGAGAAGTATACTGACTTCAAAGAGGTTATTTGTCGGGAAGCGGAATCAGGAATGGAATAATTTGAATTCCACTCATTTACATACACAGAACAAATTTCAATTGCCTTCATCGTCAACTGTCCGAGGAAGCTCCTTATTCATTTGATTCAATTTTCAAATTAATGAATACGCACAGACTGACGAGTACCATTAGGGTTGAATCTGGGACACCATTCTACTAAAAATATATAATCAGAGGGAAAAATGATGACATTCACTTTGAAGTAATTTGAAATCAATGACAATGAGCAGCCTTTACAATCGCTTTGGAATCCGAGTGGTACATACGGCTTCGATAATACATCTCAGCTTTTGTATTATTTGCTGCTGTTCTCTGAACTATAGCATTACCAATGCTCATAATCTCTCATCTCCTCCAACTCGCACCATCCGATTCGTGTCATCCTCAGACTCACGCAACACTCGTCATTTACAATTTGGAGCGCACTCGAGCAATGGCTTGGCACAAATGTACCTTCATGACATCGTGCATGAAAAGGATTCTTGAAAGTAATTAGTTGTGTATATTTCAAACTAGTGAACACTTTAGAAAAAGAAATGGAGCAATTACGAAGAAACGACGAACACCTTCCACAACAATCATAAAGGCAACACACAAGCTGTATGGAATGCAGAAACCTATGCCTAACAACATACTTCCGATTCAACGGCCAAATATATGAACAAGTCAAAGGAACACCCATGGGATCGCCAATATCAGGTTTGATTGCAGATGCAGTGATGCGAAGGCTTGAAAACATAATTCTACCAAAGGTCAAACCCAAGACTTGGATTAGCTACGTCGACGACACATTAGTAATAGTCAAAAGAAACGAGTTAGATAAAACTCACAACTTAATAAACAACGTCTTCAACGACATCAAATTCACAAGAGAGGAGGAATCCGAGAACCAAATCCCATTTTTGGACGTCTTAGTCAAGTGAACAACCACAGGGTAATTAGAAACTC
Source organism: Trichobilharzia regenti (assembly GCA_944472135.2). Lineage (NCBI taxonomy): Eukaryota > Metazoa > Platyhelminthes > Trematoda > Strigeidida > Schistosomatidae > Trichobilharzia > Trichobilharzia regenti. The sequence continues at coordinate 114,280,153 of OX235264.1, read as the reverse complement.
AAATTTGTAGAAAATCAACTCACACAGACCAAATCCTGAATTACAACAGCAACAATCCAATAAAACACAAAAGGAATTGCATACAAACACTATTCAAGAGGGCAAGGACTCATTGCAGCACTCCCATCTTAAGGAAAATTGAAGAAAAATATCTCATGGACGTCTTTCAAAAGAATGGATATCCATGTAACTTCATCAAAAGACATATACACCCAAGTCAATTTATCAAACCAAAAGCCCCCAAGGTAAGCACAAAGATAACCGCCCTACCATATATAAAGGATACTTCAGAAATCACTACAAGACTCTTCAAACCTCTAGGAGTTGACGTCGTACACAAACGAACAGAGTCACTGCACTCAATTCTATGTCAATCAAAAGACTCAACAGCGAGAGAAGATAAAACCAACATCATCTACAAAATAAGTTGTAACAACTGCGAAAAACACTACATTGGCCAAAGTGGACGTCCCCTTCGTCTTCGTATTCACAAGCATAAGCTAGCCGTCAAAAGACATCATATCCACTCCCTCATATCACTAGATACAGACAACCACGGACATCAATTCGACTGGGACAAAGTTCAAATATTAGACAGAGGAAACAACAAGAATGCTAGAGAATGTTTAGAAGCCTGCCCGGGATTCTATTAAATCATCAATCAACAGACACATCGAGATAGACAAAATTTATCAACCGATAAGAAAGAAAACTCACACACAAAGGGTCAAAGTTCAAGTCAAAGAAACTATCAGTTTCAATACAAGTAACCTATAAGGTGTGAAAACACACAAAAACAACCAATCACGTACAATGTCTCGCACCAGGAGAGATGAATAATGGTGAACTCGTGGAGAAACCGAAAGGCCCACTTCCTTGAATTGAAGTATGTGCTGAAGATGTCACCTGGTAGGGCGATGAAAGCTTCGCAAATCAACTATCCAGCTCAGAGAACACAACCACACCAAAATCATTCACCCGAGCTACAAATCGTCCCTATCATATCTAAAATATAATTTACGTGTCATCATCATTATCATTATAAACAAAAGTGACAGAATTATGACCTGGAAGTTTTTAATTACTGTGCACTTTGACAGTGGCTGATTTCTGTTTCAGACATGACTGATTGACTGATCTGATAATTTTGAGAGTTCAGGGATAACAATGGACGTGATTTTCTAGAAGAAATTTATCCATTCACTTCTGACAACACTGAAAAGCTTTAATGTGCAATCAGTCGATTGAACGTGTAGTATGTGTGATTTGATGAATTTGTTAGTTGAAATTTACTTAAGACAAAATTTGCGTGTAACAGTCAGCCACAAGAATATCTCATCAAACTAAAAACCATTTGGAATTTTTACAATTTTGTCACCAACTAAATGATTCTTCACAATCGAGAGATCACTTCCTCTGTCATATGCTTGCAGGAGTTCACTGCCAGTGATGTGATTCCCTGCTCTCAGAATCTTTCCTCTTACTTGCACTTTTATTATATACCGTCTGTAGTTAGGATTGTACAGTCAAACATGATTGCACGATGATATGTACTACTTATTTATTGAGATGAGTAGTTGTGTACCAGTGAGGCTTGCTGGCTAGATGTCTAGCTGACTGGCTGACCAGCCAAGATGATTGATGTGATCTAATACACAGACGGATGTTTCGCTTCTTTGGAGCTAAGCTCAACACTTAAGTACCAGGTTTGTCTCAGACTAGAAAGCTAATAATTGCAGCTACTGGGTTGTTTGAGTTTGTTCTTCTCACTGATTTGATTTAGAGTGGACACACTGCTGATGAGCGAAACGACGTCAATCTTGCTGGTTAGCCGGCGAGCACTACTGTTCGATAGATGTTTGTGTGTCGTTCAACTACTCATCTCACTCATTCAGCAGCAAACGTTGTCATGCATATATGCTTGCGTTTTTTATTGCTATTTATGTTGTCTAGTAGATCACGTAGTTCTCTGTAAATAATTTCGGTTTCCGAAAGGAATTGTAGTGAAAATACACCTCGTCGAACTGTGTAGAATTGACTTACGAATTTGACTTATTGCACAGCGAATTGGATAGTCATCCAACACACAGTATGCGGATTTCTTTTTCTAAAGTGTTCACTAGTTTGAAATATACACAACTAATTACTTTCAAGAATCCTTTTCATGCACGATGTCATGAAGGTACATTTGTGCCAAGCCATTGCTCGAGTGCGCTCCAAATTGTAAATGACGAGTGTTGCGTGAGTCTGAGGATGACACGAATCGGATGGTGCGAGTTGGAGGAGATGAGAGATTATGAGCATTGGTAATGCTATAGTTCAGAGAACAGCAGCAAATAATACAAAAGCTGAGATGTATTATCGAAGCCGTATGTACCACTCGGATTCCAAAGCGATTGTAAAGGCTGCTCATTGTCATTGATTTCAAATTACTTCAAAGTGAATGTCATCATTTTTCCCTCTGATTATATATTTTTAGTAGAATGGTGTCCCAGATTCAACCCTAATGGTACTCGTCAGTCTGTGCGTATTCATTAATTTGAAAATTGAATCAAATGAATAAGGAGCTTCCTCGGACAGTTGACGATGAAGGCAATTGAAATTTGTTCTGTGTATGTAAATGAGTGGAATTCAAATTATTCCATTCCTGATTCCGCTTCCCGACAAATAACCTCTTTGAAGTCAGTATACTTCTCACTGGTGACTGACTGACAGATTGCAGGATGAAGATTGGACATCGGTGGAGATGCTGTATATTGAGAAATAGCGAGGGGGAGAATTCATCGGCCACTGGATTCAGTCCTGATGAATCAATAGTCACAGAGATCATATCGTCCTCTGACAGTTTCTGGGTTTTCATTCCTCATGCCATGATGGGTGCATACCACTGAAGATTCTCATTCTAAGCCGAAATGATTTCCACGTAATTCTCGAAGGTAAAAGTTTATCCAACTGATTTCACATCATGATCCACATTAGATATTTCGAATGTTTGAGAACGTTTCTCTTTATTTGCAACGGTTGTTTGCCGAAAAAATAACTGCCTGAAAATGCCAGATGTCTCACGATCCGCGAGCGGAAACTGAGCATAGAATTCGATTCGAAACCGAGATTAAGAGGAGATTACCAACCTATGATTTATTTCTCAGTTCAAGCAAACTCGAAGACTTGCAGACAAAAAATGGCGATCTTTAAAAGAGAAGCATCAGAGAATGCATGTTTTCAAGTGGAGACAAAGTGGCTGGAGGGAAGGAAGCTGATCGATGTACTCATGGCAACAACAAGCACCGATCAGTATTTGGAAGGGGTCACTGGCTGTGAGACAGTCAAATCTTCATAGTGTTAACTTTGTAGAAGTTAACTTCTACCGAAATAGGGTTATTCGTGTTACTGAAATATATGAAGCAAAACTCTAACAACCACGATGATGCTGGGGTTGAAAGTATTCCCTACATCTACAGATTCCTAACTTGACTGACATCATACTCCCAATTATCCCAGATGTGTTAGAGAATTTTCACGCCAATTCTATTTCATGCGAACAAGAAAGAAAGAGGGACGGTATTCAAATAGGTTTCTTGTAAACGTGTTGGATAGTCCACGTGTCAGTAATCCAACTCCGCCCACCAGCGTCACGTCTCAGCATCTGTTCGAAACAGCACACACATTGTCAACACACTGACATGTGTCAGGGTGACGGTGAATGAACAACCCACTCCACGATTACTTCAAAAACATGCATCTGTCGTCCTTCCAAGAATGCATCATGAATTGTCTTCACAAAAAAGAGACAATTATGAACTTATCACTTACTCCATATGCAAATATGGTTTCGACTCAACTCATCGATGTGGTGGTAGTGTTAGTGGTTAGTGGTAGTATTAGTATTGGCTGCAGTCAGTCCGTATCGCAGTCAGTTGCGACGTGGAACATAGATCCCATGAAATCTGCGTTACCAAGTTCTACTCAGATACATTTTCTGTGAACAATGTTAGCTGTAGCACGCAATGCAGTCGGACACAAGTATTCAGTGTGATGGAATACAGTGATGTTACTCGAATAAAGTGTGGGAGGTTATAGACAGAAGGAGAGTGAGACAAGGAGATTTGTCACTCTGAATAAATTCTGTTTTACAACGTGAAATTTGACGTCATCAAATTTCAAACATTGTTAGTTGACGTTTTCACTTTTATCTGTTTGCCTACTTAACAAGTAGACTTAGTTCATGAATGAATTGAAATGATAATCATCCCTTGATCAAATCAAATTTAAGATACCACTGGAAAATGTCATCATTATCTCCATCGAGGCTTACAGAACTGGTAAAAGATTAAATAGTCAGACGCTATCCTGAATATAGACGAATCAATATGTTTACGAGTGGATTCATCCAGGGATCCGGGAAGGTTCAACACACAGAAACTTCGAATTACGAGGTAAGCACATTGACAGCTCAGTCACTTATATAAGATCTAATGACAAATTCAATGGTAACTCATTCTGATTCGTGATAGATAGCTTGACTGGTAACAATATCACAAATGAAAATCTGCCATGCTCTTGAATTCGGTGAACACTGATAGTTACGACTTCCAAGAATAACTTCAAACAGAGCTTCATCAAACTTGAAAACAATCAAGTGACTGTAAATCCATCTTTGAGGAATGAATTAACTTGAGTAGTTCTATATGTACGCATAGAATTACCATTAGCATAGTTCACTTTACACAGCATGACATTTAGCCATACATTATTAATTAACTCAAATTATATTAAATCTTTACAATTTAATTAAGCCTTATTTTATATGATGCCTGTTTCATCAATGAACCTAAGCGTCAAGTTTGAGCATAGTTTGATAACAGCTGTTTCATTACATTTCGGGGCGGATCACCAAAGCGCATTCCCTGAAATTCGAACCCAGTTGGAAGTAATTTGGAAACCATGACCGATTGACTCCGGCCATAATGCACTAATGGTCTACTATCTAGCTTGCCATGTAACCTGAAAGTATTATTTTTGAACCGTTTCAGTGGGCGCGTAGTGTTGATGAATTACAAAGTGAGCCGTCGAAACAGCTGCCCGACAGTTCTCACTGCGTTTCACCGGTGCTCCAAAATCGTGTCATCCCGTGGGGTCACATGAACAAAATCAAGTCGCTACACACTAACACTTGAATCTCCAAGTAATTTACAACCAAGGAAACTGTATGTTTATATGAGTAAATCCCTTTGTAGACCTTTGAGGATGAATTCATCTCTGCTGAATTCATCCCTAGCAGTCAGACAATGTATTTCAATAACAGTTCTGAGGAAAGTGAATCGTGATCACGAATGCTGTGGATAAACTACATGAATCATAGGCAGTGTGAAATGCATTTTACTACTAATTGGCATATTCAAAATTTCTCTAATAACTTATGTCATCACTAATATAATAGAGTCCTACATAGAGAGGGATTGATTGGCATTCGATGTTAGATCATGCAATTGAATGAACTGGAGAACGGTCAAAAAGCACTCGAGTATTGAGCAACTGTTTCGTCATCCTTGTTTTAGACTAAACGGAAGTACACAGCCACCGAAGTGGTTTGTAATTAGGGCTTTGCTGTTTTGATGAACTCTTGTTCTCAGAACATTCAGCCAGTGATATCCGACTCGATGGCTCATGAATTCTGAATGTAGGTCCACACAGGTGATTCGAACTGCCGAAAGGTAGAAAGCTACCTCAACGCAGCTATCCAGTACTCCCCGTTCGTTTTTTAATGCATCTTTATTTCTTGTCAACTGACTGGATCAAACTGTTCATCCTCAGTTCACGTGCTGGTGCCTTCCAGTGAGTACGTCACAAGGACGTGTGGCGATGAAGGTTAAGTTATTGTGATGTCTTGTGAATAGCAGTGGAATCGAATCCACGTTGTGCATTTCACCCTATTGGAGACTGGTAATTTAGTGATACCGTCACTGAGACTTATATTCAGTGCCCGTGGTCAAGGCGTCATCCACAAGCACACTGAAACCATGAGAGCTATCAACATTCGTGCAACAGGCATCGAACACATCGTCTCTTCCGAAGCTAGTTACCATCCACTCAAGTACTTCTTGTAATATTTAGTTGATGTGAAACCACGGATGTGCCTGCGTAAAATACATTTTGTAACGTTAATCGTTTATCTGGCCAGAAATAATCAGTAATCTGAGGAATGACCTACGGTTTCGATTTTTTTTCTTGATATTATCATTGTTCTGTGTTCAAGCCTTTTCTCTCATCAAGTTTAATCCAATCATGACTGAATTACCATTTGTCACACAAACATTCACAAACAGATTCAGTCAAATTGTGATTGGTTGGTGGAAATAACCAATGAATGGAATGGTGTCATTTGTTATTGGTATAAATAGGGGAAGGAGATATTCTATCAGTGTCGAGTTAGTTATCGACTATTCCGGTCAAATTGCGGGTGAGTTACACAGATTTAATTATTCATATGATATACTATGTAATGTGTAATTAATGTTTGAGAAAATGATTCACATTCTCATTACCAAAACACACTGTTTATATGTATGAATGCTCCAGAGATGGTGTTTTGGCAGTTACTAATTTTTTGGTCAAGGAATCCAGATCAGTGATTTCATAATTTAGAATTCATGATATATAGTAATGGGCTGAGTGTGACCTTAGGCAATCTGTACATGGGCTGGAAATTGTAGAACCGGATAGGTGAATTCGTTCATATGTTCTCTGGTAAATTTCTGCATAATATTTAGCTCTGTCTGTTTATTGTGGTATCCTTTTCGGAAATCCCCTTTCAAAAGTGTTGTTTGTATCGCATCAAATTCATGAGAGTTTGTTTATTATAATCTGATCTATTTGTCAAGTAGTGTCATCACCGAATATTTCTTCTACCTTTATATATTCAACTGATTTTGGTGTTTCCATTCAGGTGAATTTCAAGAATGCGTCTATCCTTAATATTTAGACAAGCAGATAATGTGGCAGACGGATTTCCGATCAGCCTTAGACATTCACAAAGCGCGCGAATAATGAAGAGTGTTGAGTCTTACAACAAGATTAGGACAACTGAATTTGAATTTAGTCAAGTCTCACTCCCTGGAAGTTAATTTTTTTCGTTTGCTTTTTATTAATTTTCCCTTGCGCTCCAAGTATTGATGAAGATGTGCAGCCGATTGTTCAAAATGCTATTCGTGACTCACTAGCTCAGTTTCAGACACACACCAACTGGCTGACTGACTTAAGTTTTCTGTTGAAAATCCTCATTTCAATCTTTCTGCTCAGGAGGAGTACGAAAGATTTATAAATTGATGTAAGGGTGAGGACGATTGCCTGTCATAATTTTCCGATTAGATTTGACTTGACATTCTTATCCGTTCCAACTGTCTTTATTTGAAGTGATTTTCAGTAGATAAGTAAAGGGGGTGATATCCTCCAAATTAACTCCTCTGGGAGTGCTTCGTCATTGTTGTTGTTGGCTGGTTGTTTGAATAGCTTGTCGTCCCCCGTAAATTCTTCGTTAGGTGTGATATTAGAAACATGAGACAATAGCATAGTTCAATTTAGTCTGAGAATTTGTGTTTACCTTCTGCCATAATGTTAGCCAATTCTTTCGCAGTCGATAAAATTCATCCAAAAGTTTAAATGTCTGTGATTGTCGATCTCTGACTCATCTGACCTCCATACTTCGAATATCTCTCCGCTATTTTTGTGGTGCTTCGAAATCTCCTTGCTCTTTTCAATATCGTTACCTTGTAGTTCTTTCTCAATTTCAATGTCATTGCTTCATTTCATTGGAAATGATAATTATAAGCTGAAATCGGTAGTCACCATCATTCAGAGAATCAGCCGAAGGTAATACTATCCTTAGAAGGCTTATTTTCATGCAGAATACTTCATGTCAAATTGAAAGTCACTGGAAATATCACACCATGTATGTGTCTTCATCATCATTAGAAGCAACAGATTATTACAAAGGCACTTTGATCACTGTCCACTTTGACAATGGGTGATTTCTGCTTCACACTCAACCCATTGATTCATGTGATAAACTTGGGAGTTCAAGGGTAACAATGGACGTGATTATATGGAAAAAATTTATCAATTGACTTCTGAGAACACTGAAAGACAAATATTGAGCATTCTTCGACTGACTGTATAACAGTTTATGATTTGAAGGAACTGATTAATGAAATGTATACTGGTCAATGCGTGCATGTACCAGTTAGTCATGTTAACAACTCAGTGGATGAAAACAGTTCAGAATGTTGTACAACTTTATCACCAACTGAATGATTCTCAACAATGGAGAAATACCTTCCACTGTCATATGCTTCGAGGAGTTCATTGAAAGTGATGTGATTCACTGTTCCCAGAATCTCTTCTTTTATGCACATGGTATTACATGCATCGTCTATGGATATAATCGTGCAGTCAACCATGAAGGCGTGAAACTATACTCCAGCTATATACTGAAATGAGTAGTGATTTGCCAAGTATGCTAGCTGGCTGGTTGGTTGGCTGGCTCATCTCAATCAGTCAGTAGTATACGGCATTATGCAGATATTCTTGCTTTTCTGATTTACATTGATGATATCTAGCGTTTCACATGCTATACTGTGAATAATTTTCGTTTCCTAGGGGAATTGTGGTGAAATTCCATCGCGTCGAACTGTGTTAAATTGACTTGAAAATTCCACTTTCTCTACAGTCGATGGTTCAGCACCCACAGTGTTATCGGTATACTTCTTCTCATAGCTTGAGTTAGCCTGAAATATACACAACAAATTAGATTCGTGAATTTTATTATTGCATTAAAACTTGACTGGTCACTTTCAATCCACGCCATTGCTAAATTGCACCTCGAATTATAAAGCACTGTGGTGTGATGGTCTGACGACGGCATGGGGAAAATCGTGTGAGTTCGGAGATAAGAGATTATGGACGATCGTACTGCCATACTAAATTGAGCCCTCTAGGATAGGAATAATTTTGATGTGCTGTAGCAGGCGTATATTCCACTCGGAACACAAAGAAAAAAAAAAAAGTCTCTATTTGTTGGTCATTTTAACTGACCCCAAAGTGAAAATTCATCGTGTTTTCCTTTTCTTATATATTTTCAGTGAAATGGTGTCTCAAAGGTCAAAACTGAACCTCTTCATGGTCGTCACACTGTGCATAGTCAATATTATATGGATTTCATCGGAAGACTTTCCGCTCAATATGACACTGGATGCAAAGAGTAATTTATGTGAATTCTTTTTTGGGGATTATAGCTTGAAACCACACCGTATTTTTGGTACAAGTATGGAATTTTGAGCATATGATATCGGTAGCACAAATTTTCCAGGCCGACCATAGATATCGGGTGTGCACTGGCAGGGCATAGAACCCCAGGCCATGTGCATGGTAGGAGAGAGTCCTAACCGCTGAAATGGATGTGACTTCACTCTGACTAGGTAATGCAACAGATGACTTCATGGAAATCATGATTCTTCTCATAGTGACTAACTGACAGATAGCAAGATGATGTTACTAGGAATTCCAGTGACAGCTAGTGACCACCGTGAGAACATATTCTCACCGGTAATGAGATTCGATAGTGGTGGTGCTATATATTGCCGATTAGGAAAAGGGAGAATTGACAGGCTACTGGATATCTTCCTAGTGAATTTAAAGTCACTGAGATCATCTCTTCACCTGAAAGTTTCTGTTCTCATTCTTCATGAGACTACGAGCAAGTGATCGTCCTCTAATTCTCGTTTTTCAGCCATTCTCGAAACGATGTCACTGCACGATCCGTGGTATATATTGTAATGATGAGGCAGTCTGTCGTTCATTCGATATGGTGTTTTGCCTTTTCAAAAGGTACTTTAAAATTCCACGTCTCACGTGATCCACATTAGATAACTGAGCAAAGCTTCCCATTGAAGTGAAAAAACAGCACGACAAGGCTACATGACCACTACCATGGATGATATTCCTCACTGTGATGGACTGTTTTATGCAAGATGCAGGAATATGGTGTGCAAGAAGACAGGAATAGGTTGGAATAATCAAAATACTCTTGGATATCTGAAATTCTTGGGTCACTTAAACTCTAAGTCTCTAGGGCTAAAAACAACAGCCTGGCAGGAGAAGCAGGAAGAGAAGTGAAGGACTTGAAGTGAAAACAAAGAAGATGGTGGTGAGCTAGACTAGGAATATACTAACGAAAACAACAGGCAGTGATCACCCTTTTGGTCGGATATATCTGAAGCAGGTCACTTCGTTCACTTGTCTATCTCAGCAGCATCCTTTCAACTGCAGGCATTTGATATTCGGACCAGTGTCACAGTCGAAGATATATATTATCACCTGAAAATGAGCCACTTCATACAGGTTGATTGTTCTGCATTCAGGATATATTCTGATTATTTCTTATTTTCACAGTACCGTGAACTGGAGATAAGAATGACATTTTCAAGTTGGCATATTTATTTGATTTGTATGATGCTTTGGCATTTATTGCATAGCCATGAAGTGAGAGACAACCACTCACCTAGGGTGGCCGCTAATTGATATTGGAACAAACGTCTGTATAGCTGAGAGATATGAATCAGCGACTAACAAGTTCTCATTCCTGATCCCTAGGAACTAAACATCAAAAGTCAACTTGTCAATTAATATTTATTATTTCACTGGATTGATGAACCAAGTCTACTTGTAGAGATTTCAAACCTTTCCTATAAGCCATTAAAATGTGTTTTTGTGTATTTTAAGGAAATGTTAGTGTCCATTTTTTCAAGATCAATTTCACTTTCAACCACCAAGACGTCAACCTAACTATTCACGATGTGGACTGCACCTACTGGGTTGATTTCGGTAAAACTCTAACTGAAACAGAAAAGAAAAATAAAGGGGGACAGCGTAAAGGTTACATGTAAGTTTTCTTTAATATGTGAATTATGCGACATTTGAAGCTTTACGACAAACGTTATATCTAAATTACTTTATAATATTAATGTAAATATGCTCACCGTATTCTCAAGAATACTACGTACATTTTCTCAAGAACCTCCGATTCCATAGAAAACTAAGGCCTCCTTGTGTATTTCTTGTTGTCTTGTATGTACAGTATCGTACTTGTGGTGCCACATGTGATGGCCAGTTTGTTTTCATTTTCATCATACATCATGTGGATTCCATGGGCATATTTATACAATAGGCAACCATGATAATAATAATAATGATAACAAGAACAGTCCTGGTAGACTAAGCTGAGATGTGTGTTTATAAATTCACTCGATACTCCAGAGCCAGTTATATTTTCAGTAGAAACCAACATGCTGTTTTGAATTGAGAGCGTCCCACTTCGTCGCTGACGGGAACTGCTGTGGCTCGGAGCGCTTCACTTACTCAGTTTATGTTTTCGTCTTGCACGATCTTACGTATTCTCTGAAGGCTGATTTCACCGGATGTGCAGATGGTCTAACGACCTCCATTCCAGTAGACCCTACACTGAGTTCTTCTCGTATGAGCAAATTCCTATCTGAAGTTAACACCGTCTCACTCAAAATGGTCTAAAATCAAACATATCTATATGTCATACAGTTTATCGATTTCACTTTCATAAATGAACAAGACTCGCACCCACTGATTGATTCAATATTGGCGGCAATGTAAAAGGGGGTCAATCGAATACCTCTTATTTCCACTCCCATTTCTCTTCAAATCTATGTTGGTCGCCTTACATCTTGTCGATTTCTGGTTAAATTTTTTGTTTGACTGATTGTATGAGACAGTTGAAATTATTTGCTAGCCTGATTCAACCTCTTCTCTTACAATTTCTCAATTTATATAGTCTGCCAGTTCTTCTTCATTGTTCGCCTCACTTATTCTTCTTCCATGGACATCTTAAATTCAGACTAAGTTAAATCACACAGAAAGTTAGAGGCTGTAAGTAAGGTTGATAGTGTGCTGCCTCTGACTCAGATGACTGACATAATTATCAGCAGGCACTTGAATTCTTGTAAGCTGTTGTTCTGATACGGAGCATCCTCTCTTTTAATTGCAAATTTCTCCTTTTATATATACGAGTGTGAAAGCAGAAGACATTCCATCATAAATCAGGCGAGTGTGAGCAGGAAAATGTGTAGTCTCAACCATACTATATTTAGCACGGGGTTTGCGTGAAGAGATAAATGTCAGAAAGGAACTTGTGAAACTTCTGAATTGCGAAGTGCTCTTCAGCTGGTACTGTGACTTCCCATTGGCTCTGATCTACTCCACTCATAAATACTCACACCAGATGACCTCCATGTGAAACACAGACAAGCAACTCATCGTTTGCAACTTGGACTACTCTAGAGTGGTGTCTCGATTTGTGGTATCACCTAATGTCTTGCTTTCCGTGTGTAAAAGCCACTTGCATTCCACAATTGTGGGGCGAAAGGAATCTTGTTGTTTCCTTGCCGTAAATCTTTATGATTGCAGATAACTCTGAAACAGGTTTAATAACTTCTGTGCAGGATACTCACCACCGGTAAAGACAATATAACTATCACTAATTGCAAAACTGCTTTCGATGCTAGAAACATTCTACTATCTATCATACAATCCGTAATTGGGCACTGTAGTTAATGAAACGTTTCATGACGACTATTCTTGATTTCATTTTTCCGTTTCCCTTACTGTCTCTACAGAGATTGTCAAAGTTGGCATCCACCAAGCAGAGCAAGTTACTATAGAAAGTAACTGTGCAAAACACTACAGGAGCTGCAGTGAAAATGTCCAGATTACACTTCATACCCATTGTGTAACTGCAAAACAGTTTCAACTGTGCTTATTGAAATGCTCCACTTAGACCTTTCTGGAATGAATACGCTTCATTTTCTCAATAATCAGTAGTCGCCTCTTTCTCTACTTTCTGTAGATTAATTTCCCGACAATAAATCTTTATTGATAAATTCCTTTTGTGTTAATGATAAGTGTGAAGTGTTCCCGTGTGCTGATACAGTAACTGAATGATTGACTTCATTGTAAACCGTGTCATTCGTTCATGTCGAGTTCGCTTTTGTTACGAGCAGACATGAACAGTATGGAACCGCTAAATAGCAGAAAGAATTCGACGTCCCTACTGTATTGAGTTATCAAATGCACGATTTATGGGTATTGCAGCAAATTCGTTGTTGATGATATATTCACCAGTAATCTTAGTCGAGACATTTTGATGGAAACAAAATGCATAGTTCAGAGAAGATGGTGTTCTTGGGGAAGTCATTTATCCCTTTTAACCTGTATCATCAAATTTATGTACAATTTTGTTTTCATGAAAGTAGGTAGTAACAGAAGCTATGAGTTGGCACCATCATAGTTGTTGATATTGGTCAATGCATAAGAGGAGCTGATTAGCTGCATTTGAGTTACTAATCAGTATGAACACTTCAATGAGTTGGTCATGATCCCGATGGATATTGACACCAAGGTAAATAGGGAATAATGTGAGTGTGCGTTGTGAAGAAGCACAAGAGTTACAAAGCAAACGAACAGGGGAACAAATGACAGCCATGTAGGTAGGAGGCAACGAGGTAGGGATCATGGATGTGAGAGTGGTCGAATAGTTTGCATTTTGTATTCTTGTTTCACGATCCCCTAACTGAGTAGTTTGAGCTTCAGTAATGAAAAGGAGACGACAGCATATATCCTGAGGAGGGTTATTCTACACCTTACAGACTACTGTTGTCCTCGTTGTGACAGCTTCTCCGGTTCACGTGAACATCAGTTGATGCAGGTTTAATTAAAACCGATGGTCTTCTGAACTTGTAACATTAACCAGTATCTATGACCAGCCGACCAATCCACAGTCTCATCACATCTCTTCACCTATCATATTCAATTCCCCATCATAAAACAGGCAAACTGGCACACTACATAGCGAGACACAACTAAATGTCATGTTTAGCGAAAAGCCTTCGCCTCATTCAACACAATCCACACAACACCAGATGTCTCTTCACGAAACATTCTATCAACCTCGGAGAGGACCTCTGTGTTCATTGCAAGGTCGGTTTTCGTCACTGACTGACTGTACAACGTATAACCGCTAAAAATAATTGTCTACAGAATAAATTGTCACACGCTCACCAGGTAACCCTAGTATGCTGCGTTCACATAAGTCTAATTATGAAGGTTGCTTTCGAAAGTTGCAAACACTCATTCAGTGTATCCTGCTTTCTTGTATTGAACAAAAAAATGCCAATTCCTTATGAAATTCACATCGCAATTATGGTAATCCGCTCCCAAATATCTGAATAACGTTCAGAGTGTATTTATCCACTATAAATAAAACACAAAGCAAGTGACTAATTGGAAAGACCATTTTACAACAAACTATCTATTTAGAGAATCAAAACAAGTGATTCAGCGAAGAGACTCTTTTCAACGAATTTATCATCAAGCTGTACAGTCGTATATATGGTTTTTAAGAAGTTATATCCGGTGAGGGAATTTAATCTTAGGTGTGAATCCATAAAATAATAATAATAATATGAAGTTCAATTAAAACTAAAATGTTTGTGATTATACTCATGGTTAAATGTCAAGTGGCAAGGCAAATTAATGTCATATATAGAATAATTCATAGGATGGATAGAACTTGAAAAAAGGTGTGCAATTATAGGATTAGTAGACAAATCGAATAAAACAAAAACGTTACGTAATATTGTGTGAAATTTAATAGCATAGAATTTATCGTTGTAAAAAAGAATTGATTTAGAATGACAAGTGGAACAAGTGAAATAATACCCGGGACAGTTGAAAGTGAGAATAGTAATAATAACAATTGACTTAATAAGGAAGAGTATACAAATTGAATAGACAAAATGAAAAATTGGTAGAGCTAAAATATGATTGGGGATTACCATATTTTAGCATAGAGGGATTAAGACCATGAGAGTTGGAGGGGTTGAACGAACTTTTTCTGTACACAGAGATCTGGCTTTTCTGTTTCGATAGCCAAAGGTTCAGCAATACAGATGAGTCGAGAACGTAGGGATTTAGGTAGATTGCTCCTTGCCTTGTAGATGACTTTAAAGGCCGTGGGTATAGAGATAGGGTGATCATTATCGACCAGATGTTCAATGCTCGCGCTTCTTATTGCTCCACTTCCACCTTTTCGTAGCAATGAAGGATAGTGTTCTTGCAAAATCTTCGACAAAACTCGAGTCGAACATTTATAAAATACAATATTCGTAGTCGTTACATTAAAGGCCATTTATGTGGCGGACGATTGGAAAAGAAAATTCTATGTTCATGTTGATTTTTAATTCATAATAATGGAATATTTCACACTATTAAATCTTAATACAATTTCCGATGTAGCCCCTTTAATTTATCATGAGACATCATCGATTAGCCCTCACATTTAGTGTCCCCTTTGTAAATGTGTGTTTGTATGTATTTTGTGGTCATCGCATTTCTCTCACCCCAATGAAACTTGTATTATGTTGGCTCTAAAACAACACTATGCTACCCAAGTGTTTATTCACACTTCATCACATGTTTTCTGAGTATACATCCCATACAAATTTGATTGACTATGTTAACTATTGGACTATCATTTCAACTTACACATGCACCCCAATACAGTTTCTCATAATATATTCATTTGCCTTTATTGGCTATATGTGTACTCTATTATTCATGGATTTATAACTGTAGAGCCTGAAGAAGAAGTTATCGAAAACAGTTGGTCGCTCAAAATCTTCTTTGGATTTCAATATGGAGATTTTTCATTTACTCATTTGCAGGCACCAGGATTGCCCGTAGTCTCTCATCTCTTCCTCTCACGATCTCCTGCATGTTATCATTGGACAGTCACGATGTCACACATCGATCTTTTCAGCTTTTGTTTGTTTTTCATTTTAATTTCCTCCACTTTATTTGTGGAGGAATAGCTTCTTGATTTGTACGTTCCGAGTATCTCTCATTTTCAACTAAGTGGTAACGGGAACTCGGTATCTACTATGAAGACACCGGGGACAGTTTTTGATAAAGGTGTGATGGAAATGCTTTCCTTGATGTGCTAGCCAGTCTTCAATGTGATTGAAAAGAAGCGACCAAAGTCAAAGTTGTGAGTTTACAACATTCCAACTTGGACAATTCAGACTATACATGGAAAGTGTGTCATAATATGATTAACATACCAGCGCATAAATAATTAACACGTGGAGGAGTTTTCAAAGATACACCTGAAATATGATAGACCTATCGACAAACCCTTTATAATCACTACTAAACGGTGTTTTGAAGTCATCAGGTTCATAAATGGACTTCAGTATGCATAATCTGTCTTGTATGCTAACTGTGCTACCCTAATGTAGAAGATTTCTAATGGACGTGGACGTGATAGCACTACGTTAAGTGGGTGGTTCACTGGAGAAGCCTTCTAAATCTTTTCCCGACATCTTTACTACAGGTTTGTATATATAATGTGAACGAATAGAAATCCTCGAAGAATTAGGATGTAATTATATCTCTTCACAAGCGGTGCTATAATAAGTTTTCAATTGTGGACTCGAATTCAGACTTCATAGTCTATAACAGAGTTAGCTTGTTCATTCATACTTATTAAATTTGATGAATGCATCTGTTATACTCTGACTCATCTGACCACCAGAATTCGAACACTTCTCTGTTACTTCCGTGGTCATTCGAAATCCCCACGCTCCTTTCAATATCCTCGCCATGTTATTCTCTATCCACTTCAATATCACTGCCTCATTTCACTGGCAATGCTCGTTATACGCTGAAATCGGTAGTCGCCATCATTCGTGGAATCAACGCAACGTGGCATTGTGTTAAATGAGCTTATGTTCACGCAGAAGACTGCACGTCAAATTGAATATGACCGAGAATAACACGTCGTGTACGTGTTCGAATCATCACAAGACGCATAAGATTAATCAACTAGCATTTTGATTACTGTCCACTTCGACAGTGGCTGATTTCTGCTTCACACTAAGCCGATTGACTCATGTGATGACCTTTGAAGTTCAACGGTAACAATGGACGTGATTTTCTGGAAGAAAGTTTTTCAATTCACCTTTGAGTACACGAAAAGTCAACTAATGAGCATCAGTCGAATAACCTCTTTTTGATTTTCTTGCTCAGGCGGAGTTCGGAATATTTGCAAATTGGTTTCATTTCAATGATTATGTACTGTCATAATTACTTGATCAAATATATCTTTGACCTTTGTAACCGTTTTGACTTCCTGTAGTGAAATTTTAACCTTATTCCTAAATAAATGAGATTAATGACCTCTTTTCAATTTATGTGAATGACAGAGGTTGGTTTTTGTTGTTGATCAGTTAGTTTTTTTCTATTTTTACTTTGTTTTAAGTTTAATTGAAATTCTGTGTTTTTGTTACATCTCCATTCCTTTGTTCTTTATGTTGAGCAAAATAATCTAAACTGTTTCATTTCCTGAGTGTCATGTTTTTAATTAATTCATATGAGCGTTGGATCAGATTGTTTAGCTCTCTGTTGTATATCTTGCATCGTAGCTATTGATTGTCCTTCTGATTGCGGCTTCAATATCCTCGTCGGCAGGGACTGCCCGTAGTTGAAACGTTGACTACTTTCTTAGTTGAAACTGATTGACCTCGTTCAAATTTCTCCGGTTGATTTAGATTAGTTTGTGTTGTTGTTGTTGCTTGACGGTTGCTTCTTTATCGCCTCGTTATCATCTCCATCTAGTATATGATTATTTGAAGTCGTGTTCACATTGCCTGCCGTTGCTCCAATACGTTCGCTTCACTGTCGAAATTAATCAGACGGAAAGTCCAGATCTTTTGTAAACGTCTGATCACTCCATCGTGTTTGTGTCTTCTCACTTAACAGTGATAGTCTTCCGCATACTTCAGTCCACCTCCATAGATGATTGTAACAGTGATGTAAGGCTGACAGAGCCCTGTTTAGCTTCTACCTGTCCTCACGTGAAAGTGATCTGTTGTCACATGATGCCTACTTTGTTTTGACAGTCTGTTATATTTTGCTATGTGTATATTGATTGATATTCCATTTTAACTGAAAATATGCGTAGTCTGTCCACTAACTAGATAAACATGTATGACCTTGTTATCACATGACATTACAACAAATCAAAATCCAATGAGAGTAATAAAATCTACCTATCTGTCCTGTTGTTTCATGTATATTAGTCATTTTCATATGTACTTATGCATTGTACACTTAGACACACTTGTTCACACATTTTGTATACTACGTACCTTTCACTCTCACACTTGTGTGACAGTCATTTTCTTTCCTTGTTCGGGAAAATACAAGTATCATCGTGAACGAGGTGGTCTTCTCATTACACTTTCCGCATCAGAACAAATAGCTACTCGACGAGTAGATAAGGAAAAGGCTCGTCTCAGTGTTCTGTCGTGGATCACCTGACACATGAGACTGACATGAGGCCGTTGAATTATTCTGCGTTGCTTCTTCATGAGGCCTGATTCGCTCTGTCAGGCAGTTTGATAATATTACTTTTCTACAAATCAGTAGGTAAGCTCCCTACATTCCAGGTGTTTTGCCCTTGTGGTGTGACAATACTCCATTCAGTCTCTGCATCTTGTTTCAGTGTGTCTGGAAGAAATCCATCCGGTGTTGCTGCCTTCCCAGCTGGCTTCCTGTAGCTTCTTCGCATTCATGACATCTGATTTTTTAACAGGATTCATGTCCACTGGCAGTTTTGCAGGTGTTGTTGGCGGTGGTTGTATTTCTGAACCAGTTGCACGTCATTCGCGATCCAACAGTCATTTGATCTGATCAACATATTCTCTCATTTGTCTCTCCCGTTTGGTAGATATGTCATCTCCTCTTGATTTCTTCTGGGTTTGTCGCTTCCCGCATACACACGTGTTTGTTTGATGCAAACGTCAGAGGTCTTCTTTGCCCGTGACCCGCCTGTTCTGCTTCAGCTCTTAGTCTGTCGTATATACGGGTGTAATATGGAAATTAGAATCCTTGCTCTTGTCTTTCATTCGTGTGAGGACAGCCTAGGTAGCATGAAATGAATTCTTTTGACTTCACTGGTTGCTACCACCTGCATGCAAGCCGAATGATGAAAAACGTTGATATTCAGTGTGACAAAATATGTTGTAAATCCACTGAAATTAATACGCTCTTTCTTTTCGCTTACGTGGAATAAGTGAAGCATTTCAGGTGAGTGAATACAAACTTCACATTATGAAGGAAGTTGAAGAAGCAAATGTACATTAAGAGTGCCTGAGGAAAGACATTTCAAAAGGAGATGAATGAGACGAAGAAAACTGTCACCGTGGTAATAATAGTGACTTCTCGTACATTGCGTAATAATGCAATCATCTGGTTTTATTCTTGTAACATTAAAGTGAGGTAGCTAAACAGTAGCGTGCGTTTCTCTTTTGGTAGGTGTGATATGACTAAATGAAATCTAAATATGTTCAAATATCCTCTACTGATGATCATTCTGTGGGAGATTTTCTCATTTAGTATTATTCCCATTGAAAAAAACGTCAGGTGTTATATGTTAGTATATATCGAATAGTCAAACGACAGATCACACATAATCTTCAACGAAAATTGATTTGATTATATGTGTATTGACGATCTCGTAGCTGTCTTGTTGATTTTCGAAGTAGAGTTGCTTTCTACACGCCATCATAACCTTCACTCATCAGGTTTAAGATTGGCTGGAAATGTAACGTTCTATTGAACTCAGAAGGTTACGTCGCTTGCTTTATCTTGAAGCATCATTTAAACATCCTCTTTAGTGTGCAAAAGCACAAAAGAGCCTGTCAAAATCATCCAGAATCGAAAGGCGGGAAAGACCTTCATCACTCTGAAATCAATTTGCAATTCGTCTCCACTCCATCTCAACGTGAAGAAAGAGATTTGGATTTTAAACACCAAAGCTGAGTCAGTCATATCTAATCTCTGGAAACCAGCCAAACAGCCAACCGATGATTCATTGTGTGACGAATATGCGGATGGATTTCATGATAGATTGAACACTCATTAAGAAGTCAGTGCAGTGACAACGTGAGTCATGTTGTCACTACAGTGTGACTATAAATAGAACGGTGAATTTTTTGTGAGCATGAGAGTGAAATTCTCACCTCTACCGTGGAGCATTCAGTATGAAACCTCACGCTCACATACTTCATATTTCATGCTCACACCAAAGATCCACTTTTGTTTATCAAGTAGGAAACTTGAGACATTTCCGGAATTTATGCAACGCTGTTGGCCAACGAAGCTCCCTCTACAGATAGTGATGTCAATGCGAAAACTTGGTGGATTAAATCATGATGGCATCAGTGAATATGAGTTTCGTTTATCTACCACTTCTTGTCAAATGATATCAGCCTTATATCATGTAAATTTGTATGACAATGATTGGTGGACATGAAGTTGAGTACTTCGCTCAGACTCTGCTCCCATGCACAATCAGGTCTTGAAAATACTCTGTTTATCTGTAGAATGGGATCAGAATTCATGTGAAACAGATGACTTCGGAAAAGTAAATACTCTTGTGAATGTACTTTGATTTGACTTAGTATTCGTCACTACGGAGATGCATTCACTACACACCCAACACTAAGTACAAGGAAGACAAGAAATTCCTAGAACTTTGTGTGTTATTTTTTCCTGATACATGGTTAGTTTGTTCAATTCGGATGAACAAATCGATTGTGAATGACAATTTCTGAATCTGATTATCTCAGTGAGACTATTCGACAAAATAATCCGGTTTCTTCAACAACACACATAGAGATGAAGGTGGGATATTTGATCTGAATAAATCGCTGAATAGGCTACCGCATTCTTCGAATATTATCTTTTCTACTTTCTTGAAGAATCTTTCACTATCCATCTTATTTTTCATGAAGCTGATGCACTTCGAATTTGTGATAGAACATCATTCAACCCCAGCCTGTTTATATGATACCGTTTACGCGGTCACTCACACTCACGGTAACTAACACTGACACTGACGTAGTGTCCGCACTCAAACATGCATACACACTCATGAGAGATTGATACAAATCCCTAGTCTCGTGTTGTGTAATCATCTGCAGTATATTCATGTTGAAGCCAGACTGCAGGTTCAGCTCAACAGAGATTTCATCATCTGTGTACAAACCATTCAAATACTTGATTCATTCACAATCACATAACATATGTACTCCAATCGTACGTTTTGGTGGCAGTATAAACATCGGAAGATGAACGATGACTGCGCTCTCTCCAGTGAATTCGAAGAACTTCCTATCCAAATATCTGTATTCCACTTATTGAGTACTTTTATCTCTAATAAACACTTTCTGTGATGGCGGAATTAACTGAAACCGATGAAAACACTGCTTGGTCAAGTCTATTTTGTACTCTCTTCAGCAATCACTGTCAACATTAGAGTTTTGTCCCTTCCATTTAGGTCTCATTCACGCTGATGGTGACAGAAGACTTTAACAAAATGTTGAATATTCCGACAGAGATTAAAATGCATTACACACTGCCTATTACTCATGTTTTACGTCCACAGCGTTTAAGTAGAAGACGGTTTTCTTCTTATTCGATAAATTTTGAGGCTTCATGCCACTCATCAATTAGTCGCATCTGCAATCTTAATGGAAATCCTCTTTGGGTTTCAAACCACATCAGTCATTTATAAGTCAATTTGGATTTCCATTGGGGAGTTTGTTTTTCGCGATTGAATTGTATACTCAGTTGTATCACGCAATGAAATGAATTACGAAGCCGTCAAACAACACTTGTGAGTATTGGACAGTTATTTCGTCATCCTAGTTTTAGACTCAATGGAAATACACAGCCCCCACAGAGGTTTCGAACTAAGGCCTTTCGGTTACGGGGAAGGCTAGTTATCATTCCTTTCATCCAGTGAGTTCCGACTACATGACTCAGTACTCACGACATCTAATTGCAACAGCACACAAAGGATGCATATTGCTAAAGCTATCATTTCCACAATAGACAATTTACCCTATTCGGTACTCATCGTCTATATATGCAACTTTGTGGTGCTGTCTCAAATAAAACCTCAAAATTATACCCATCGTTCCAAAAGTGAATAATTTATCCACTACAACAATCAGGCCACGACAACCTACATCTTCAGTGCAAAGTGCATCAAGCACATTATCGAGTCTATGGCTAGCTATCATCCACCAAATTACTTCGTTTAATTTTTAATTGACGTGAAATGATGCATATGCCTGTGTAAAAGAAACATTATAACGTATGTGTCTAAATATCTTCAGTGTTTTGTGTTTAAACGTTTTCTCCAATCTCAATTATAGTTCATCGCACAAACGTGAACCAACAGATTCAGTCAATTTTTGGTTGGTTATTTTGAGTAACCAATGTAAGAAATAGTGTCACTTGTTAGTGGTATAAATAGTCGACAAAATATACCATCAATATCAAGTCAGATAGCGACTATTCAGCACACACTGTGGGTGAGTTTCAGTGCTATAAATATTTATATTATATATATATATGTGTGTATTATACATATGAATGTTGCACAGATTGTGTGTATACAGTCTCTTGGGCCAGTGACGGACTGAACCAAGCATCTAGACCAAAACGTCTGTAAGTAACAATTTATCATGTCTGGTGTTGGGCGGATAACAACCACATGTTAATATCAGTAGAACGTTTGAGCATTGCGGATTAGATCAAATAAAGTATAATTGTAATTCAGTAGTTTACATACAATGATAAGTTTTGTTATTGGTAATATTTCGAGCAAAATTACTGCCCGTGTTCACACCACTGTTGGGATTGTTTTATTCACACATTTCTGATTTATACTCAAATTATTAGTTCATTATTATAATTTTTATGCCCATTTATGTTTGTTAGTATTCAGAATTATATTTCACGTTGTTGATAGTTGTACTGAGTCACCCTTGTTACATGTATCCGGTGTGACTTGAATGAATATCGATTCTGTTATGAGTCTTTCTTTCCACTCGCACATATTAGTTTTTAGAATACACACATTGTTCCATCGATATAGTGGCTTTTGTCTCATGCATGTGCAGCTATCGATGAATTCTTTTCAAGATTCTTGTAAGCTGGTGTTCCTGTTGGTTGACCTTTGGTTAGGCGTGTATGTTGATTCACTCTTATTTACAGTGATCTGGATGTTTGCCCCACATATTTAGTTGGACAATCAGCACAAGATATTTTATAAATCAAATTGCATTTATCCGTCATTTTTATGGGGTCTTTCAGTTGATTTTTTTTATTTTTCATTAGATTCGTCGGTTTGAACGTTGTTCGAATGCCGATATTTTTGAGGTTTCTTTATATTGCTTCGGATGTACCATTTTATATGGTATGGCGACTGTTTTTTCCATTCTTTCTTCTTGTTATTCTCCGGTTTTACCGTATTTTTTCTCTTTGTTATATTATCTTTTATAAATCCTCTAGGTTAGTTGTTTTCGAGTAGCATTTTGAATAGGACTTTTATCTCTTTACGCTGGTCCTCTAGTGTTGTTGTAAGTCTACGTATTCTATCTGGAAGACCTTGTATTAATCCTCGTTTTACCGAGAATGGATGAGCTGAGTGACAATCAAGGAATCTCCCAGAGTGTGTGATTTTTCTAAATAGCGTCGTTTATATGCTACCATCTGTCATTCTTTATAGTTTGCAGTCTAACATGGGCAGTTCTCCAATTTCATTCTCTAATTCCATAGTGAATTTTATTTAGTCGACGTGTCTGTTTATGTGTGAGAAAAGTTTCTCAGTATCGTTTTTCTTCACTATTACTAGTGTGTCGTCTACATATCTCCACCAACATTTTAGTGATGACCTGAATAATTCAAGGGCGTTCTCTTCCCAATAATCCATGAATATGTCAGCCATCATTGGTGAGATAGGCGATCGCATAGCTACTCCTTCGTTTTGATGCTATAGATTCCCTTCGAATGTGAAATATGTTGTTGTCAGACAAAATTCCACCCCTTTACCACAGGTTAACCTATATTGTATTATCTGTACATCAGCATGGAATTGTAGAAACACAAAGACGAAGTCGCTTTTTATTTCCTATGGTTGATATCTTTGTAATTTTGCAGCCCTGTCTGTTCATTGTGAGATTCATTTCGATAAGTCTTTTTTTGAAGATAATGCTAATATTGTATGCAATTCCTGAGACTTTGTTCAATATAGCTAGTCTGAAGCGTTACTGTAGTATCGTCAATTGGGTGTGCCATCACCGCATATTCCATCTCCCTTATTCATGTGACTGATATTGGTCTTCTGTAGACAAAGCACTTAGGTCAGACTATTGCTGAATTATATTCTCCAGTTAGCAGTCTGCAATAGATTCATCAACCGTTGACGATACATCTATACAATTAAATCCTCAAGTGGTTCGATTTGCATTGAAGTTGGTAGTAGTAGCAGTAGTGATCCTATGGAAAAATTGCAGACATACATTTCCCAGGCAGCAATGAAATTAGGTTTCCTCAGTTGTTGTCTTAAAACTCTGATTTCATAATGAAATCCTCTATTACTTTGCGGGTAACATTAGAGGCACTCGTCTCCAGTGGTGTTCATGAAGAATTTCGAGCACTATGTGAGACACGCTTTTCGATTTCAGTTGTTCGACAACGAATGTCATCGATGTGGGTATGAGTTTGTGTCTGTGGGTAGCAAGATTTGTGACCTCCTTTGAAGACAATGTTCAACCACACTCAATACTAGATGTGATAAAATCTTCACATCTCTCAATACGGATGATTTGCAAATTGAGTTAAGGGTGAAGTTGAGGGTCGGTCATAAGTTCCCGATCAGATTTAGCTGTGACATTATCATACGCGTAGACGCGTAGTTGAAGTAAAAGAAGTGAAGTCCTGGAAACTAATTCCGCTGATAGTGACTGATGCTTGTTAGTGGTGTTGTCTGGTTGGTTGCTTAGATAGTCCTATGTTCGCTGGCTGACTCCTCAGGTAGTGAGTTGGTCTTCGTCTTCAATAATCTCAATTTGATGTGACATTAAGCGTACGTGATAGTAGTTTTGACTATGTTTTACTCAGAATGTTGGCAAATAGTTATCTCATTCTTTAATACTTGATAGATTTCACCTATATTTCAATGCATGGGGCTGTTAATCTCTGGCTCATCAGCAATTTTTAGAATTCTCTGCAAATTATTCGGTGTTTCCAAATTCCACTTTTCAATATTGTTTCTTTATAATAGCTTTCTTGACATTTCTCTGCAATTGTTTTGGTGCTTCAAAATATTTTTTTCTTCAATAAATATCAATGCAATCTAATTTATTACACTCTGTTACACTGTCTCTTTCCTTCGTGGTTACCGTTTTATGCTGAAATCGATAATTCCTGTGCGTGAAATAATCAATTGAAAGTAACGATGATGCTTTGAATAAGCTTATTCGAACGTAGATATATTGCTTTTGCTGCCCTTACTGTTGTTTCCTTTTACTGGTGTTGTTCTGATTGCTTAATTCCTCGTCTTTCTTATGCTGAGGGGAGCAACTTATCTGACAAGCTTCTTTTCCAGCATGAGCCTAGCAACCTTCCCTTTTAGTTGGACTTGCTACAGAAACTTCAGTACGATTGGTCTCTTTGAACAAACATGAAACTCTGAGTGGGAAGATGAATAATCCGAACTATTTTTGAGACTAGCGAAGTCTACCGAATTGCAAATTGGGTGAAAATATATAAAATTACAAGTGCTGCGAAAGCAGATTCAGTGAAAGTGGATTCAAACAATTGTTAATGTGTGAGTCAGTAAAAGACGCAGCTTACTAAATGAATGAAGTTAGAGAAGGATCAGGCGTTAGCTCAGACCTCTATCTCGTACAATTAACACTCCAAATCAGAATAAAAGCTTTCAAGGAAACAGCGCTGCAGATACAGACACATGGAGACTGATATAAGAGAGAATGTTGGAGAAACCAGAGAATACCCAGTCTATTGACAAGCATAGAGAAACAGTTTAAAATTTGCTAAACATGTTGAACATAATAGTGAAGCAAGGTGACAAGGAGGAAAAAAGAAAATATTATCAGGCCATGGCAAGTGAATCAAAACAAACTGCAGAAAAAAGAGACCTCGCAAAACTTTACCAAAGAAAATTTCCTATCGACGAATAGATCAGCATAAATTAAGCTAGTGAGATATGACAATGGAAAACCAATCACCAAAAGGGGTGAAAATAAAGGGAAACATTTGGCTGAACTCTTCTAAAGACTTCTTGATCAACTGTTGCCTGCAATGCGCACAATAACACCAATAGCGGAAGCAGAACCATCAGTGGACATCACCTCTCGGACGGGAACAGAAATCTGGAAGGCAGTAAAGATACTAAAATATAGAAAGGCAGCAGAACCGGACGGAATTCCAGCGAGGGCATCGGGAATAGACACAGAGACACCGGTGAACATGATGACCTCGATACTATAATAAGTGTGGAAAGAGATAGCGTCGATTCTGAGCTGATTCGACAAATACTTCGCTACTACCGAAGAGTGCCGCCAATAATTAAACACATCATCTAAAAGGGAGGATAGGGAAAGCAAAGCATGCTCACATTTATCTTAGGTCTGTGTGTAGGTCAACAGCACACACCATGAATAACATGATCCAGATTTTCAACTCAAATTTAAAGTCGGTGCTACTTTATGGATCAAACACCTGACGAGTAACAAAGGGTACTTCATACTTCTATCATAAGCTGTCTTCGCTGAATACTACAGAAGATCAGATGGTTCGAAACAATCAGCGACAAAGATCGCCAGGGGATCAACAACTGGGAACAGAATGCGCGACAAATATGAGGAAAGAAATGAAGGTGGATTTATCGAACCCTGAGAAGACCGTCAATCAACATCACACCACAGGCTCTTGAGTCGGAGCCGAACAGAAGACGATGAGTCGGTTGTCTGGGCGAGAATGACTTGGTGGAGCTCGTGTGAAGAGGAGCTGAATAAATGTTGGCAGGCGTGAAGCCAGGTGCAGGCGTTGGCGGAGAACCAAACGCAATGGAGAGTTGCATCTGATGCCATATATTCCAATAAGAACTAATGGAAACAATAATAATATTAGTTATGTCCAAGTAGACGCCTGCAGGTCAAACCGAACTTGAAACAAAACAGCACGCCATCTAAGTGACATCATCATTTCTAAAAGCAAAAGAATAATCAACTCGGATCTTGATCACTGTTAACTTTGACAGCGGCTGATTTCTTTTTCACAATCAACCGATATATTATTATCATTTATTTCCCTCAGTTTTCGATTGAAACTTGGGGCTTGAATAGCACATTTCCACTTCGCTCAGCTTTCTGCTGTCCTCTTCAACCAGGTCCACGATTGACTATAATATGTCATCTCTTATTCCCTTGACCTCCTTCACGTCAATCAACGACGATCCACTAGTTGCTTTCCATTTGGATTCCACTCGATCGAGGCCTTAGTGTGTGTTGTCATTTGATGGTATCCTCAATGTATTCCTGTTCTATCCCCACCTTCTCCTACATATTCGTTGAGTGATCGGCACTCCCCTGTTGTTTTGTTCCCAGCCAGACTTTCTTCCTAATCCGTGCAATCCACCAGTAGTTCAAGTTCTGTAAACATCTCCCATTGATGATATATGGTGATGGTAGTTGCTGCTGCTGGTCGGTTGGTCGGTTGGTTGTTCGGATGGTTGGTTGGTTATCGTCGACATCTCAGTCTTCTCTGTGTTCACCTGCAGTACTGTATTTGCTGCCTGCCTCTCCTGCCAGTTTTTCGGTTTCCATTGGAAGGTCTTTGAGTTTGTGTGACATAAGACAAATTTTCATCAGCGAATTTCAGAAGTCTATAGTCTTCTTGTCAGCAATCCACCGTATTCCTGTATCCTCGCTCCCAACTCATGGCCTGACGCATAATAAAGTCCTTCACAGTAAGGAATACCATCATAGGCAGCCATCTTGTCTTACTCCTGCATACACTTCGAACGCTTCACTCAGTTTGCGGCTCAGGATCATGCAGCTGCGGAACCACGGAGGGTTCGCGAATTTGCACTGGTTTGATTTGAACTGTAGTCATGGCATCTCTTGTGATTATAAGTGCTGAAGTTAATTACAGCGGCATGTCTGCATTTATTTTAAGGCATCCGAGCTTCATCTTGAAGCTTCCTTCAACTTGCTAGATAATCGACTATGCACACATGTGCTCCCACGCTCGACTCTGTATCCAGTAGTCTGCATCTCCACTTGCCTGAGCAGAATTTAGATGAAATCTATTTTGTTAAGAGTATGTCCCCGAAGGACAATCTAAATCAAATTAAAAGCTTTCAGAGAAACAGGAGCTGCAGATAGACCACAAGCCAAGTTCAACACTCAAAAGCTGAAGGACCAGGCTACAAAGGACATCTTCATTGCAAACATAAGGGAAAAAGCCGAGACACAAATCAACAC
The DNA here is from genome assembly GCA_944472135.2 of Trichobilharzia regenti. Lineage (NCBI taxonomy): Eukaryota > Metazoa > Platyhelminthes > Trematoda > Strigeidida > Schistosomatidae > Trichobilharzia > Trichobilharzia regenti. The sequence continues at coordinate 114,251,648 of OX235264.1, read as the reverse complement.
CAGCGAAAAGGTTAGCGTCGAAAAGCAATGAGACAACTTGAAAACGGTGTGGAGTCAAATCTGCATGGAAGTTCTAGGCAGAAAGAAGAGACAGGACAAACAGTGGCTCACTACGGACACTTGGAAACTAATAGAAGAGAGAAGGACAGTGAAACAAAAGATTATCCAGTGCATTGACGAGCAACAAAAACAGGAGCTGAATGCAAGCTACAATACACTAAACAAAAGAGTGAAGAAGAGTGCCAGGGAAGACAAAAGTAAATATTATGAAACCATGGCAAACGAAGCAGAACAAGCTGCAGGCTAAGGGCACCTCGCCAAACTCTACCAAACAACTAGGCACCTATCCGGCACAGATTAAGCCAATAAAGAACGACAATGAAAAGTCAATCACCAAAGAGATGGAACAAAGAAAACACTGAGCTAAACACTTCAAACGACTTCTAAATGGACCGCCACCTAAAACGCGCCCAAGATTACCAGCAACGGAAGCAGAACTACAGGTGAACATTTATCCCCCGACGAAACCAGAAGTCCTGAACGCAATCAAGATGCTATAAGCTGGGAAAGCAGCCGGACCAGATGGAATCCCAGCAAAAGCTTTGAAAATAGACCCAGAGACAACAGTGGAGGTGATGACGCCACTGCTGAAGAACGTCTGGAAAGAGGGCAAAGTATCCGGGGATTGGAAGAACGGATACTTATTCAAATTACCAAAGAAAGGAGACTTAAATCAATGCAGAAACTGGCGTAAGTTTTGCTCCTGTCCATCACAAGCAAAATACTAAGCCACATCATCCTGGAGAGAAACAAGCAAGCCTTAGATGAAAAACGACGACCGGAACAGGCCGGATTCAGGAGGAACCAATCATGTATTGATCAAATCGCCACTCTACGGATCATCATTGAACAAAGCTTGGAATGGCAGTCACCGCTCTATCTCACCTTCATCGACTTTGAGAAGGCCTTTGACAGCATCGATCGAGAGGTCATTTGGCAACTACTTCGCTACTACGGGGTCCCATCGACAATAATACATCTCATCCAACAATTATACGACAATGCCGCATGCCAAGTAATCCACAACAGGAAACTAACGGAAGACTTTGAAGTGAGAACAGGAGTGAGGCAAGACTGCCTCCTATCACCAATGATCTTCCTGATTGCAATCGGTTGGATATTGCGACAGACGACGGCAACCAACGAGGGAACAGGCAGAAAATGGACTGACACAAAAGACTTGGAGGATCTGGACTTCGCCTGTGATGATATATGTCTGATTTCTTACAAACTAGAAGATATGCAAGTGAAAAGCAACACGTTGGCAGAAGAAGCATCAAATATAGGACTTCAAGTGAACATAGATAAAACAGAGATGATGAAGATTCCTAGCCAACATCAACAGCAACAACAACAACAGACAACAATCATCATAAATGGGAGGAATCTGAAAGAAAAAACCTCCTTCACCTACCTGGGAAGCATCGTTTCAACTACAGGCGGAACTGACGAGGATATCAAAGCAAGAATCGGAAAAGCAAGACAAGTTTTCATTTCTCTCAAATCTGTGTGGAGGTCAACAGCACTCACCATCAAAAATAAGATCCGGATTTTCAACTCCAATGTGAAGTCAGTCAGTGCTACTCACTATACGGATCAGAGACTTGACCAGCACGTCATAAAGAGAATCTCAAACAAACTTCAGACCTTCATTCACAGCTATCTTTGCTCAATACTCAAGATCAGATGGCCAGAAAAGATCAGCATCAAAGATCTCTGGGAGCGAACCAATCAGGAACCGATCGTGAAACAAATAGGCAGGAAGAAATGGAGACGTATTGGCTTGCCATACTCTGAGGAAACCATCAAGTGACATCACTAGACAAGCCATCACTCGAGTGGAACTAGAAAGGGAGGTGGCGTGTTGGTCGTCAGTGCAAGGGTGACTTGGAGGAGGTCATGAGAGAAGGAGATGGAAGCATGTGGGCAGACCTGGAGCGGGATGAAAAAGTTGGCAGAAAAAAGAAGGCAATGGAGGTGCACAGCTGAAGCCCTATGTTCCTCTAGGAACTAAGGGATAAAATAATAATAATAAATAATATACCTGAGACGAAATCGATGTTTTCTTATATGAGAATGGTTGTACTCACTGCCTTCAATCATCACATCATTGAAAGCGCAGAAGTCTGATTCTTGCCTCCATTAAATATATCATCTGTAGACATGTTGGATGAATGCATATGTACTACGTAATTATTGGTATGAGTAAATGTATACCAGTGATGCTTCCTGGCTGAATGGCTGGCTCAACGACCAGAGTGTTCGAAGAGATTAAAGCTTCACATAAGTGCTTCGCTCATTTGGTTCAAAGATCATCAGTTGTGAACAGGGTTTAACTCGGATGAAACAGTGAAATATGCAAGAAAATGGAATGCTTGAATAAACACGTCTGCGTCTACAAATATTCATGCCTTCTCTTGCGCGTCAGGCCATCGCACGAGATGTGTGTTTGTCTGACGATGCAATGAAGGCGACCGTGCAAACTGTAGAAGATGAGAGATAACATGCCGTCATCCAGCTAGACAGTAGACCCTACAGAATAGGAAATTCAAATTTATTCTCTGTGTAAATAATTGAAGTAATAATGATATCAAGGGTTATTCCGCTTTCTGACGAATCACCCCCGTGTACCATGATACACCTTACTAGTGACTGACTGATTACTGGATAAGTTACCTGCAATTCTGGTTCACAATCGAAAATTCAGAGAAACTTGCCTTCTATGTGAAGACTGCAGTTAGATGAGACCACCTGCCTGCTTTCACCAGTGCTATTCTTCGTCGTGATGGCTAGGCAGCATCCTTTCAACTACAGGCAGCTGGGATTGATGAAGATGTCAGCAGCGGAATTATAATTTCGTTCCAGATATTCCTCACTCTGAAATTAATGTGGAGGTCGCCAACACATCGCTTCAGCACAAACAAAATGCTTCGGATTTTCAACATCATTTTTTAGTCAGTGGCGTCTTCTATATGGGTCAGGATATTGGCGGGCACATCACGACAAATACTTCAAACAACCAGCTGCGGCCGTTTTCCAACAGCTACATCTTACGTCTATTTACTGAAGATATGAAATGATTTGGAAGAAGAAACTGCTGGAACAAGCCAACGAAGAATCTATTGTTAAAAAATACGCAGAAGGAAGCAGACACACATTGAAGCTTGCAAGGAAAACATACTAATCATAACAGTGGTTTCAGTGAGCAAGTATTCAACGAGATACTAACGAATTGCTTTATGTCAATGTCTAGCATTCTGCCTTGTGAAAGCTCCTATATCTATTCAGGCAATGTCGATGATAATGTATTTTGCTTCATGATCAGCCAACTCGTTTACTTTTGTGTATTCAGCAGTACACATTTGACGTTCGAATATATTGCTATTTGTCAATTCTCATATAATGGACAAACTAAACAACTTAATCTCAAACTTGCACCCATTACCTGTATTTGCCTCAATGTGTTGTCGAGCATGTTGACCAGCCATTCAACTATTAGTCTCTAGTTTGAGCTGAGAACGATCTAAATCAGTCAATCAATAAAGTCACCACATATTTTTAATCTGACTGCACGTAGCTCCCGGAATATTATGAAAGCAAATTCACTGAATTCCTGCAAGTTCCTGCACACTGATTCTTCAAATATGACATATTTTGCACGTGGATCCTGATAAAATGAGATTCTTTTATTTCGTTAGTAATTTGCAGACCTCGATATTTCAGTATGCACTAGAAAGTGCTCATCTTCAGGACACTACGGTAAAAGAAACCAAAGCTCACAAAAGATGATTTCATCCGCACAAGTTCTGCAAACGCATTTACACATATAAATATACAGTTAATTTGATTGTGGAATACTTAGTGTGGACTACTCTCAAGTGGTACCACGTATAGACACAATTCTGTAGAGCTGGTGAAAAACACGGAGAATCGCTGTGCACTTGTTTTGTCAGCCTAGTTTGGAAATAATCAGCAGTACACTCTGACTACATCAGTTCGAAATCAGTACTTTTTGGTGACTAAGCAAGATAGCTCATAGAACACTTAGACAATGTGGCCCAGCTCAATCTACCGTGAATTCTAACTTATCCACACATAGGATCGAATTCCTGTGTGTTCTCACTTGTGAATTTCTGTATGAAGTGCTACTGGGTATCGTAACAAGCAATGTTCACCATTTTCCAAATGATGGCATATTCTCACCGACGATATTGCCCAGCAGTAGCGCTATCTGCTACGAATTCAAATTTGAGTTAGAATTGATAGTTTATCAGATATTGTCCCGGTCACTGGATGGACAACTAGCATGCCTGGCATCTCGAAACTCGTAAGTATCATCCAGCTGGATGTTCTTTGGTTGAGTCCATTCTAAAACAGTTAAATGATTTATATTGAGGATACTTCCTCACTATTAAATCTGTCGTCAGTACTGTGAAACTGCAGACTTTAAAGCCGTAGACTAACAGACGTCTACTGACATAAAATGGGAGACGATTGAGGGTGGAACGAAATTCTATATTGCTTCGAGATATGAATCTATGACTTTCAAATTCTCATCATCATTATTGTTTCACTTCGTTCACTTCGAGCTAGGTCTACTTGTAGATATTTCAAACATTTCCTGTCAACCAATAAATGTGTTTATTTGTGTTTATTTTATTTAAAGGAACAATTACTGTTGATTTTTGGCCGGCCTTGTTTACTTTGTATAAAAATGGGACAGTTACAGTTAGCAATATGAACTGTACATGGACAATTGGCTTGCAGCCAGCAGAAATTTATGAGATAGACAAAATGTCATATCGTCTAGGTTCCTTGTAAGTCTTTTTTCATAATTGACATATGTGTGTTCTAAAGCTGTTTGGTAAATCTTACATCACAGTTAATTCATAACGATGACATGAATATGCTCACATAACTCTCCAGAATGCTACCTACACTTACGAAACAGCCTTCTATTCTATAGGGAACTGCTTCATGTAATTCCCGTGAACAAATATAGGTGGTAATAGCAATACTAACAACCAGATCAGTAGTCGTAGAATTAATTGAGATGTTTATTTTTGTTTTGAATTGCGTCTTCAGAGCTCAGTGTATTCGATAGAAGACAGAATATTGCTTCAAATCAACAGCGTCAAAATACGTTGGCAATGAAAACTGATATATTTCGAAGCTCTGTACATTCTCAATTTCTATCCAAGATTTGCATGATATTTTGTATTCTCCCGAGGCTGATTTCATTCATTACACCGATGAAATAACAACCTCTGTCCCAGTGCCTTCTTCACTGCATCCTAAAAGTCATCTGGTTTGCTGATTTCAGTGAGCAAGTCTTATGATGACTGGTTGCTTTAATAATGACAGCACTGTGAAAGGGAGAAAACTGGACATCTCTTGTATCCGCTACTGTCTGTTTGAATATCCGTGAGTCGTCTCATATCTTGTCGATTTCTAGAGAAATATTTCGTCTTACTAATTTCTTATTGCATGCATTCTGCTCATTCGCCCTCATTGTTCGACTCACTTATTCTTCCGTGGACATCACAGAATCAGACTAAGTCATATCACGTGGAAAATTGTAGTCTGTGACATGAGTGTCAATAGGTATATGAATTCTTGCTGACTTTTGAGTAAACTTATTTCATCTGATACATAACAACCTCTTTTCTGTGCACGACTTTCTCCTTTGATATAAACGAGTGTGAAAGCGGAAAGAATTCCACTAGAAATTATGCTGGTGTGGGCATGAAACCTCATTATTATTACTATAAGAATTTCCTTTAGTTCCTAGAGAAAAACAGGGCTTCAGATGAACGTCTCCATTGCGTTGGGTTTTCTGTAAATGTTTTCACACACCTCCACATATGTTCCCATGTATATATCTGCTCTTTACATGAACACCTCCAAGTTACCGTCGCACTGATGACCGACTTGCAGCTGCCTGTTTGGATTCCACTCGACAATCGATTGATGAGTGATGTCAATTCTTGGTTTTCTAAGAGTGTAGGAAATCCATCTCTATTTCTACCTGTATATTTGTCGCGCATTCCGTTCCTGTCGCTGATCTCTTCTAACCACCTGATCATGAGTAGTATTTATGGAAGACAGCTCATGAATAAAGTTTTTCGTTTGTTAGAAGTGCTCTTTGTGACGCGTCAAGTCTTTGATCCATAAAGTAGCACCGACTTCAAATTTGAGTTGAAAATCTGGATCATATTATTCAAGGAAAAAGGCTGTTGACCTCATTACATACCGGAGAGAAATGAAAGCATACCTGGCATTCACGATCCTCCTTTCGATATCCTCGTCATTTCACTTGTAGCTGAATCGACGCCTGCCAGGTCGATAAGTGAAGGAGGTTCGTACTTTCTAATTTGCTTCTTCTGCCAACTTGTTGCTTTTCACTTGCATACCTCCCAGTTTGTGAAAATCCGGACATATATCATCGGCGAAGTTCGTATTCTCCAGGTTTTATGTGTGGATTCATTTGATGCCTGTTTATTCGCTCCTCACTCTAAGTTGCATTGTCCAGTCCACAGAAGTCAGGCGACCCTTTGTTACTCGTGCCTCCACTTCCTTGAAGGATTCCGTGATTTTCCCGTTGCGGAGTATACGGCATGCAGCATAGTCGTACATCTGTTGGATGAGGTGTTTAATTGTTGGAGCCACTTCTTGGTAGTAAAGAGGTGTTTGTCGAATCCCCCTCGATCGACGCTGTCAAAAGCCTTTGTCAAATTTGATGAAGTTGAGATAGAGAGTTGACTGCCATTTCAGGCTGTAATCAATGATGATTCTAACTGTTACACTTTGATCGATGTATGATTTGTTCCTCCTGGAACCTGGCTGTTTCGGTTGGAGATAATCATCCAGAGCCTGTCTGTTTCTCTTCAGAATGGTGCGGTTCAGTATTTTGCTTGGGATGTGCATGATGCCGCGTCAGGCTCCTTTCTTTGGCAGTTTGAATGAGTAGCCCTTCTTCCAATGCACAGCTACCTTGTCCTCTCTCTGCACTTATTACGGCATTCAGATCATCATGTGTGCTGAGGTCTCTGGGTCCATTTGTAATGCCACTGCGGGAATTCCGTCTATTTCTGCTGCTTTTACGGTGTTATACAAGTTCATTGCTTTCAGGTTTTCTGTTTTCGTCGTAGGGTTGATGTCCACCGATAGTCCTCATTTCGCTTTTGGTATTGTCACGCGCATTGCAGCTGGCGGTCGATTAAAAAGCCATTTAAAGAATCCAGCTTGGTGTTTCTTTCGTTCCACCTCTTTGGCGTTTGAACTTCCATTGCCATCCTTCACTGACAAAACCTCAACCATACGTTATTCAGTATGATATTCATGTGAAGAGAAATACGATCCTACGAAAGTTTTAATCTGTTACTTAATTGCAGAACGTCTTTTAAACTGGCTCCACGATTGTCCATAGGTTTTCATCTCCTGTAAACATAAAAGCTTATGCATCAATCGGTGAAAACCCTGCACTCTATTTCACTATGCCGTCGCCACCGCATGTGTTCAATTCATCTCATTTCCTTTGCACATATTCGCTCAGCGACATGTTCTTCTGTGTCTTAGACATATTCACTTCTCTGAACGATAAACATCAATAAAATATATGGTTAACCTACAGCCATTTACACAAATGATTCTGATTGTAGAAATGTAAGTCTGTCTATTATATAATCTAATATTGAACACTGGATCCATCAAAACTGATTCTGATGTGTATTCATGACTTGGTTCTCGTCTTTATTTTCCTCCCTCTTTTTACAGAGACTGTAAAAGGTGGCATATGCCTCCATACGACAAGGAAATACCTAAAAGAATACTTCATTTCAAGAACGAATCACTTGACGATTAGCAAAAACCGATGAGACATGCAAAGAAAATGGAAAAATAACACCCATTCCATATGCATTACATAGCTGAAAGGTATGTTCAACTTTCCTCATTCAAATCCTCTGTTCAAAGTTTTGATAAAAAGTATACGATTCGTTTTCTGAATGTTCAGTATTCTTCTTTCTCTTTCTGTAGATTAGATCTTTTTGAATAAATGCATATTCAAAAACTCCTTTCATCCTAATAACGCATGAGAAGTGTCCTTCTATGTTGGGTTAGTCACGGAATGATTGATTTCAACGCGTAATTTAACGTTTACGTCGAGTTTCATCTTGTCATGAACAGACGTTTACCATATAGAACCGCCGAAAACCAGGAAGAATCCGACATCCAAATGGAATCGAGTAGTCGCATACACCATCTGTAAGTAAGGCGGCGAATTTCATGTAGCTGATACTCACCATGTAGACATGCTAATGGAAACAGAACACATAGTTCAGAATAGTAGCGCCTGTCGGAGGATTCATTTTCCGTTTCCGATGTACAATCATATTTACACACAATTCTGTTTTAATGAAAGAGGATGGAAACAGAAATTGTTGTTAGCAGTGAAAGTATTGAAAGGGTTGATCAGCTGTATTCTAGGGATGTATCAAGATGAACGATTTCATGATTAAGTCGTGATCACTATGCACATTGATTTGAAGACGAGGGAGAAATGATCGATGTTCACTTGCAGTTCTGCGGGTGGCGTTGACAGTGACTGTATCACTGAACCATATAAACGTCATTCATGATCCAACAGTCATTTGAAGTGATCGCTGCATTGTCTCATTTGTCTCTCAAGTTCGGTAGGTGGGTTTGTTCGAACATTTTTTATTGACTTCACCAGGTATATCTCTTCCCGGGTAGACACTTGTTTCACTGATGCAAAGTTCAGGAGTCTTCCCAGCTTGTGGCCTGCCTGTTCTGTTTTGGAGGCCAGTAAGTCAGCTCTTGTCATCCTTTCGCGTGATGACATCTTTGATAAGATGAAATGATTTGTATTGATCTCAATGGCTGTCATCATCTGCATGCAAGCGAAATGATGAAGGACATTGGTAAACGTGTGTCACAATTTGTTGTAACGTCGCTGTAATGAATATGAGGTTTCTTCCTGGATATGCGGAATGACTAACACATCTGGATTATACAGGAAGCTGAAGAAAGGAAAATGCTCTTGGATCGCCTGAGGGAAGGCATTTTGAAAGGAGATGAGTGCGACTAAGTATAATGTCGCCATGGGAATACATTGCCTTCCTTTAAATTTCGCACATTGCAATCACTTGTTCTCATTCTTGTTTCATTAAAGTAAGCAGGCAGTAGTCATTGTTTCCCTTTCTGCAGGTAAGTCCGTATTTACCTTTATATCACTGAAATGTTCAATTCAAATCTAAGTATGTTCAAATGTCTTCTGCAGATGATTATTTGTTGGATGTTTTGACACCTGATTACAGTCCTATTAAACACAAAAGCATATATCATATAAGTAGGAAATGCAAGTGCCTTCGAAGAGTCAGGTGGACGATTACACTTCATCCTCAAGGTAAATGGAGGTGTGTTCATGGTGTCATGTATCGTGCATTGAGGATTCGGTAGCAGTTTAATTGTTTATATGGGTTAAGGTCAATATCTACATCTCCTTCTTTGCCTTTTTGACACGGTTAACGATTGGCTCGAAAATTAGCGAATCTTTTAACAAAGTGAGTTCATTACTGGTATGTGAAATCTGAGGAAAGCCACTTCTGTCACTTTCCTAGGAAGTATCATTTCAACACCTCAAATGTGCGTAAAAGCGGGCGGTCGATTCAGCCGATTCGCATGGACGAATTCAATTTGAATGTCATTTTCTTATGCTGATTATCTCAGTGAGACTATCTAACAAAACATTTCGATTTGTACAGTTAAAGGCGTGGAATTTGAGATGAAATACTTGGCCAAGTTATAAGTTTCTGAATGAATCGCTTTACTGGCCACCGTTACGCTATATCTCAATTTGCATTCGTCAACCATAGTCTGTGTTTTCTTACAGAATGTTGTAGGATTGATGTCAATAGTCGTGAAGCAATATGACTTCAAATCACTCTTAGCCTATTCATTTGATGCGGTAAACGCTGACAATCACACTGACACTGACATAGTTTCAGCACTCACACACGCCTACACACTCATGAGAAAGCGATACAAACCTCTAGTCCGGTGTTGTGCATTCATCTGCAATATATATATATTCATTATGAAGCCACACTGCAAGTTCAGCTGGAGTCAAATTTCAACCTCTGTCTACAAACCATTCTACTACGTGTTTCACACTTACTCACGCAACACATGTAATCCACTGATCCCTATTGTTGACAGTATAGACAATGGAAATTAAAAGGTTAAATGTTGTCAACACCGAATTTGAAGAACTTTAAATCCGGATACCCGACTTCCACCTGTTCAATATAATTATTACTAACAAATACTCTCTGTGTTGTAGAATAAACTGAATCCGATCAAACAATCGCTAGATCAAGACTCTTTCCTACTACAATCGGCAATTACCGTCAACAGTATAGTACATGTAAGACTCTTCTATCCCGGTGATGATAGGACTTATCACCGAATGGTTCAATATTCCGATGGACAGTAAAATGTACTTTCCACTGCCGAGGACTCATTCTGTTTGTGTGTTCAAAGAGATCCAGTGTAAAGAAGCTTTTTCATCATCTGGTAAATTTGAAGGTAGTTGGCAGGTATCCTATTTTTAGTGCTTCCTGCCAATCATCAATAAAGCGTATCTGCGACACTGAATGAACTCATGTCGTCTTTGGAATTTGAAACCGTTTTATGCAATGCTGTATTCAGAGATATCACCACTCCTCTGTCTGTGCTCACGATTCACCTTCTGTAGGACTGTTATTGAAGTGACGGAAGTGACAAGATTCAATTAGACATCGATGGTTATCTGTCGTGATTTGCAAATACTACTATGAAGATTCAGACTGATAACTGTCTGTCATATTACCTAATGCTTGATCAATAAACATTCTTGTAAAGACTTAATCGGAATCACACCAGCCTGCAGATTCAACTGTGACCGACCGCTTTTGGAGTGAATGAAAGGCAGAAATTGGTGGATACGAATCTGGTTTGTCACGTTCACCGCCATTAATTCACCAACAAATGCATAACTTCATGGTAATCATTCATTTCTGAATCTATTTTTGATTTCCCTACACGAGTTTGTTTTCTAGGATTGATTTGTTTCTCACGTTGAGTCAGTGATTGATATCAAATGGGGAACAGTAAAAAAGAACTTGAGAATATTGGACAATTATGCTGTCATCTAAATGTGATGCTCATCGGAGGTGGACATCGACCACGGGGTTTCTAAACTACAGCTCTCCTGTTACAATCAACGCTTTTTTGTAGATCATTCAGCTAGTGGGACTCAACTCTATGCCCAACAACACATGGATTCTAACTGCTAATTAGCAAAGATTATGCGTGCTGCTGATATATACAAAAATATGACGGAACAGACGTCCATTGCGCTCTGTATCTTTTCAATGCTTCCTCAACTGAAATCACTTTTGATCTTGACCGAAATTTTTGGTGTCTGTTGATATGTTGGTGCATTCTCAGATGGGCTCTTTGATGACGTGTGATTAATAGCCTAAAGTGGCCTTGATGGATGGTCGAACAGTGGAATCGACAGCTCGTTATCACTCACTGAATTACGTCTGGTAATATTTATTATATGTCCTATGGCATACATAGTTGTGATGAGACTGTACGTGGTTAGAATGAACCGATCCTAATAATCAGATACAGCTGATGATGTTGCAGACGAGATTCCTATTATTTTGAATATACTGATGAAGCAGACATTACAAATAACAACAGAAAATGTTGAGTCAAATGAACTGTAGTCAAGATTTGACAGAATAGTTCTATAATATTTGGGCGCCGAGTGAGAAGTAGACATTTGTAAAAAAATTACATTTGTAAAATCTCAGCGAGATTGAAATGAGTACTTCCATCGTTTCGTTCGGAAATCTAGTCCGAACTTCTTCAGGGAAATTAATCGAAATTAACATAACAGGTTTATATATAAAAGGAACATCTTTAGTTTTTAAAAACCTTGTCCAATCATGATTTATAAAACAAATATTAACAAGTATAATAAACAAAATTGTACGAGTTGTGATCAAAAATCTACCTTTGTTAAACACTTTAAACACAGTGTGTTTGTGTGTGTGTGTGTGTGTGCGGATAAACAGTTGTAAAACAATGTCTTAACGTCTCCATAAGTAGATATAGACAGTCGGAAAACTTTGACCAAGTATTATTAGTTAGTGATACATATCCATTTTTATTTATTAATCAGGATTTCCTATGCGTCATCTAACATCACACCTTCATGTCGGTTCAAACTGTTAGTATATAAACCTGTTATGTTAATTTCGATTAATTTCCCTGAAGAAGTTCGGACCAGATTTCCGAACGAAACGTTGGAATTACTCATTTCAATCTCGCTGAGATTTTACAAATATAATTTTTTACAGAAGAAAATGTTGAGCTTGAAATCAAGTTTTCGCTAACTTCACTAACACCTCTTTTGAAAGGCGAATGGTATTTATTATTTGTTATTATTGTCATTGGTCCTTTGAGTTCCACTCTGTTCTACTTTCTGCGGTCCAGTGAAGGACTGGCCCAAGCATCGACATCAGCCGGTTCGTAAGTTACACATCTGGTGTTGGGCAGGTAAGAAGCACAAGTTAGCACACATTAGGAAACCTGTACAATCTTATGAGAGTGTAAGACCGCATAGAAGAAGATTCACTGTCTATGTCCTATGGTTTTGTCTTTGTAATTTGTAGCTCTCTCAGTGAATTTTTGGATTCTTTTGGATGTCTTGTTTTCCGAATAATGATGATATTGTACGCAAGTCCTGAGAGTTTGTTCAATAAAGAGTGATGGATTTGTTAATAATGGGTAGGCTAGAAACGTCAAATGAGTGGGCCATGAATGAATATTCTTTCTTCCATATTAGTTTGTTTATTAGATGTATCATACAATGAAACAGTATTATTATTTACTGGATGATGTTTCGAACAAAATTTATTGTTCATAATCATATCAATTGTAATCACACGACTTTGAAACTTGAGTTTTATAGTTTTCTTCGTTTTCTCCTATTTGTCATCGTTGGGGTAGTAGATCTTTTCAGACATCTGCGACAGACATTGAATCGTCTTTATTACACGTGTTGATTCGCAGTCGTTTCCATAAACAAAGATTCCGTTATCAATTCCTCCCTGCATTCACCTTGTTTCATTAGATTTTAAAACTTTCATCTTATCCCATACATTTTATTGTATGGTTGTGCTCTATTACTTAAACATTTCACCAATCCTTTTTTTACTGACATAGGAGGGGATGATCGAAAGACCGAATATCTATTTGAATGTGTGGGCTTCCTGTAAACACTGGTGTTCAGCCTCCCAACTTCTTTCCTTTTTACTTTGCAGTCTAACATTGGAAGTCAGTCAAACTAGCCGAGCATATAAACCTAGCAAAATCTAGATGAGGCAGTAACTCATGGAAGAAGACATTGCGAAGCGGTCGCGCTATGTCGTGAATTGGCAGAAGTTAGAATTCAAGGACCATTGGATCGGGTCCCAGTGGCTCAATGGTCTACGAGCTCACCTTGTAACCAGAAGGTTCTGGGTTCGAATCCCGGGGGGTGCGTGCTGCTGAAGAGTCCCAAAATAGGACGAAACAGCTGTCCAGTACTCCCAGGTTTTCCAGTGGTTCTCTAACTGATGTCAGCTCATGATTAAATCCTCCATGCAATCAAACAAAATCCCTACAAAACCAATACTTGAAGATTAATCTGATGCTCACTAGTGACTGACCCTATTCAGGCAGTTAACCTGGGGTTCTAGTGGGAAGCCGTGACCAGTAGGGTACAGCAGGTTGAAGATGAGGCAGTAACTCATCGAAGAAGACATTGCGAAGTGGTCGCGCTATGTCGTGAATTGGCAGAAGTTAGAATTCAAGGACCATTGGATCGGGTCCCAGTGGCTCAATGGTCTACGAGCTCGCCTTGTAAACAGAAGGTCCTGGGTTCGAATCCCGGGGGGTGCGTACTGATGAAGAGTCCCAAACTAGGACGAAACAGCTGTCCAGTACTCCCAGGTTTTCCAGTGGTTCTCTAACTGATGTCAGCTCATGATTAAATCCTCCATAAAATCTAAATTGTTTGACCCGACAAAAATAAGATATCTAGAGAATAGTTCAGCTATAGCACTACATGGACTTACACACAACCATACAATTGGATGGTTTAGGATGACAGTTTTAAAATCTAATGTCACACGGTTGGGGAGATATTGATAACAGAAGCTCTGTTTGTCGAATCAACTGCAAACAGGTGGAATAGGAATATCTCAGCAACTGACTCAGATATCTGAAAAATTCTACTATCCCAACCACGATAAAAAGGAGAAAACAAAGAAAACTATAAAACTCAAATTACAAAGTCGTGTGATTACAATTGATATGATTATGAACAATAAATTTTGTTCGAAACGTCACCCAGTAAATAATAATGCTGTTTCACTTTGTGATACATCTAATAAACAAACTAATATGAAATCCTCTTTCCATTTGCGAGTGATAACTGTAGCATGCGTCGTCAGCGGTACTCTTTCATCGTCAGATAATCCATGAAGAATGTCAACTGCCACATAAGACACTTTCTTCGATTTCACTTATTCGACAACGTATGTCATCGATATAACTGAGGGTTTGGGTCTATGAGTAGCAAGATATGTGATTCCTTTGACGACGACGTTCAGCAATCAGATTCACATTCCACTCCTGTGATTAGTTAGTTAATTTCACCTTCACCAGCAACGAAATCCTTGCCAACCATATTTAACATATCCTCGTAGTCGATCTTTAGTCTATGCATTCCCAAACTACGATAAGCTGCTAGTAACTGTGGTAAAGAGAAAAGACTCAGCATGACACTAAAAACCTCGCTCTGGAAATAAAACGCCAACGCTACTGAGGTTTCAAAGCTCATTCTTGAAGCCTTATGTTCGTATTGGGAGCAAAAACATGTTAACGAATAATGAGTATTTCTATTTATTGAGTTCAAAAAAGGCAGATTTAAGTTTCATTCAAAATAAAGACTGATATTCATTGCACAAATGGTGTCTCTTGAAGAAGAGAAACCTGGCGATTAACTCTTTAGTATCTGATACTGGCGTTTGAAAACAGTTACATTCATTTGATGAATCTCAGCATAATTCGAAACATATTTTCCAAAGACCGTGGTTAGTCAATATCAATCACAGGATATTAGCGTTTTCTTGTTTGTTGATATCTAGTAGTTGTATGTATTGAAGTTGGTCGGCTTTGTTCATTTGGCCACTTTATTTTTCCACAGGGTGCAGTCGGTCACTTTTACTTACTTAAACTTTGCTCTGACCATCTGTTCACGTCTTTGAAGAACTTGATATAAGAATAAAACTTGAGCACTGTGGTAGAGTGTAATTCCATTATGGGTAAATTTGGATTTCATAAAGTCTCACAGTGTTATACAGTAATGTTTACTGACGACGTTTCGGGCACAATTTATTGCTCAAAATCATAATCATATCATATCACTTTGATATGATTATGCGCAATAAATTGTCCTCGAAACGTCATCAGTAAACATTACTGTATAACTCTTTGAAGAACTATCTGAACTCACGTGCATTTGTAAATGGATTTCAATGTTCCACTTGGTCTGTTTCGAAGAGACTTATACATCAGGCGTTGGCTCATGTTGTAGAATATAGCTATTATTATCATAATCAGCCTGAACGTTCTATTTAAAGCAAATTTGGTGAATGGATTTGAGTTCCAAGTAATACTGATGGATGATGTTTTTACCGAGACACGAACTTAGTTCATCACATGTGATATGTTTCAAGGCAGATATATAGTGAAAAATACTTCTAATATGGCAGAGGATAGTGATAACAGTTAGACATCCTTCTCAGAAGATAAGTGAGCATGTCACGCTGTTCTTCAAATATGAAGAGGGTTAGTCTGTATACTTCCGCTTGCCATTTTCTCCTCCATTTAATCCATGAAGAACTTTTACAGAATCGATGTACGCAGACAGAGGGCTAACCACGTGTTTGTATATACTTTTTGAATCGAAGTTCCGCTTCCATCCTTTATATGAAATACACTCTGTATACTGATGCGTATGAAAATTATAGTAATAATTTATGAATAACAAACTACTATGACTTTAATGTAAAGATTCTATCAGTCTGTAACAAGATCAAGAAGACGATTGCAAATTACTAATTAGCAATAATGTCTTTTGATCTCTGTAAAGGATATATATATCGCAAATGCTAATGTATACTATATAGCAACTTCCCTCTTGTTTCCAACTAATAAATCCTCTTGCTTATATTGTGCAATTAGTCAAGTGATAGACTGTTTCATCTTTAGTTACAGTTTAGAGAAAGCCGGTTATCTTATACAGTATTTCAAGACTGTTACTGTTTTTCAATCAGTAGACATCCAGATCATGCAGGTCAAGTAAGAGATTTGGTCACCTGTGTTTTATATTCTTCTGAATGTCGGGTTTCCATATCACATTCAGTTATTACCTAATATGAGGAGAATTTTTTACAAGGCAGGAATAAAACATGCATTAAAACCCACAAAAACTCGAATAGAAAGAACCTCTTTTGAGTCAATGAACCCAGACAGTTTAGTTTATGTAATATCCTGTTGCAAATACATAGGTCAAGGTAAAAGGAGAGATACAGTCTGACTAGTGAAGCATAAAAACGTGGAGAATTCTAGATTAGTTGACCTGAATAAGATTAGAAATCAAGAGAATAGTTTAGCAAAAGCACTACATGCAATTACACCTAACACAACCATACACGTCGATGGGATAAGATGACAGCTTTAAACTCAATGTCAAAGGATGAGTGGGGAGAGCTTGATAGGAGGGGGTTGTGTTTATCAAGTCAACTGCACACGGGTGTAAAAGGAATAATTCAGCAAGTGACTCAGATGTCTGGAAAATGCTACTAACCCAACAATGATAAATAGGAGACAACAAAGAAAACTATAAAACTCATGTTTCGAAGTCGTGTAATTAAAAGTGATACGATTATGACAAATAAACTGAGTTCGAAACGCCATCCAGTTAACCAAACTGCTTCACTGTGTAATATATCTCATAAACTAAAAAACTGGAAACTACTAGACTGCAGATTTCTATCAGTTGTTCATGTGTGTTTATGCGTGTGTGTGGACACTCCATCAGTGTAAGTGTCAGTCACACATGTTCAGAGTACTAACGCTTCACAACAAAAAAAGCATTACTGACACATTGTTCGAGGAGGTACATAGAAGATTTGATGATGCTCCAGGGATTCGTTGTACGGTATTACTGCGGATAAAATGAATGCACCGTAATGGTGCTGAATACTATTGTGCTGACAACCTGCTGGAAGCCAGAATATTAGACAACAATTCATATCAATGTTTACTTTCAGAATCTCAATTATGATAAGATGATTACAAAGATTATCCTTGTCTAAATCACCAAACAATCACAGAAGACTCAACTTGTCCGAATACAATTCACAGATATATGGCTTCATTTTCTGATAAAACGATCCAAGGAAACAACGGAAAAACCTTCATCAAGAAAACAAACTACCAGTAGATGTTTATTCTCCGCTGAAAATAATGCACACACAAATTTGTAAGTATCTCGTGATTCTCGTATTCAACGATCTGTCGCCTAGCCTTGTTTCCGGGCGTTACACTAACGCAAATCAAATTTGAATCCCATGACAGTTTGCATTTCCTAGGTCATCGTTTCCATATGTTATCTTATTAATAAACGTTTTATTAGGAAATATTCACTGTATTTGCCAGCAGTATCTGAGGAAAGCATTCAGCTTGATGTTCACCAATAATTGCCATAAAATCTGACGTTGCAAATATCATTTCACATTATTACCGAAGTAGGCAAACCTCATATTGACTCATGCCATTCTATTTTAATCCACCTCGTCGTGTAACTGTTTTCTGAATTCGGAGAAGAGGCTTCGTGGTTCGGCCGAAGTTTTCATATACCTGGAACTGTATTTACTGTCACACTTGACAGACAATAGTGAACCATTGTCATTAGCATGAATTATGAAGTGTGGGCATGTAGATCCCAAACACATGAACATATGACATCTTAATAAATATTCTCATACATACTGAGTCTGTAATCAACGGATTTTGAGTGAAATTACACTTCTATAAAACTAACAGTGATACAAAGATCACTTGAATACGACAGTTTAAATTCATCAAGCTAATAAATTGAAAAAACATATGATCGTCTACGGGAAATATGAGTATAGTTGGTATGATGGAATTTTGTGTGTTGATAGTCTATGAAGATGCACTTCGTTTAGCTGAGAAGTCTCAGTGACAGAGAAATCGATCAACGAATCGGAAGATGAAGACATGTAAACTTTGATAAATTTGTTGAAATAATAAGATACTTTGCCTGTTCAACTAATCAAGCATCTGATTTTGATGCGTTGATTCATAGTTTGTCTGTATCTTCGTAGTCGCTCAGTAAAGAGTTGAGTGGCAGTGTACAACTACTCTCAGTCTGTAACTTTCTGTTATACCATTCGATATCATCTTTGCATTGGGTTCCGAATAGGAAACTGGACTTAGACAACACCGCTTCACTAGGTTACTTGATGACCATCTTCATTTTTATCAGTGTTTGTATCTATTCTGTGATGTTCTAATATCCCTGATTGATAGAAATATCACCCTATCAAACCACGTAAAGTGATCACTTGGAAATTCACGACATGGCATAGCCACTAGCCAATCCCTTCGGACAGTATTTGTTCTCACTCTCGACCTTCTGCACCCGACTGGAGATGACTTTTCCCTAGAACTACAGGTAAGTGCCTATCTGAATAAGACCAGTTGCTAATGAGAATCTCATTGATATTCAAATATTGGTTTGTATAGAAGTGATGGATTAGTTTCAGGTCTAATAATCAATGAGGTTGCCCTGTAACCGGAAGGTCCAGGGATGGAAACACGGTGAGTGGGCATGTACAACTGAAGTGTACTGAACTATGATAGAACAGCTGACCAATACGCTCTGCTGGTTTTCCATTGGTTCTTTAACCAATTTCAGCTAATGATAAAATCGTTTAACTAAAACTAATACCTAAAAGTCATTAGGTAGTTTTCGTGACAGAGAGAGATTATCTACAGAATGATAGATTGTCTATGACAGAAGTCAGAAATAACTTCTAAAGTCAGAGGGAAATTACGGAATAGTCGATGACTCAAGTGAAGTGACGGTTCGAAATTCAATATGGTGAAAATGAGCTATTCGAGATAAGAAGCGAGGTGGTTGACAAAGTCTACTTGACAAGTGGACAGAAGATGAGAACAAAGCATTGACTTGTAAAATATTATACAATGGAAGACTGACAATAGTGAATAATTTGTTCACTGAATCACACAGGATAAGTAACAAACATTTGCCAGGTTTTAAACACATTCTCAGTTTGAGTGCATCATTTTCACATTTCTGTGTAGTTAAAAGTTGACAAGGGTATCCTTCCTCTCTATTCTTGTCTTCACATTATGATCATACTAGTTATTGGGTAACATATATTGAAGCTGGAATGTATTACTGAAGAAATATTATCACTTTGCAGAAATGACGAATTGAATGTATGACAGAATCACAGAATGAAGCATTTCAAAGGAATATCGATGGTTTCATTGCTCTCTCACCCATTGACTACCACAGCAACTACTACTACTACTTGTGTTGATCCACTGGGTTCTGTCATTACATCATCTTGTAATAACTGATTATTGTGCTTATGTATCATCGATATTTTCTCCCAAGTCATAACAGCAAACTGTCAACAGTGAAAATGCCTGACACTTGTAAATATGTACATCCATGTTGTAGTGTAAGCATGAGTGTATTGTGTATGCGCGTGAAGTAACTGTCCACATAGCAAATAATCAATAATATTTACACACGTTGAGATGAAAGTACACAGATATAAGCAGCAGGTTAGTTTACACGCATTAGGCAATCTTCAACGGATATTAAAAAATAAGATTGGTAAACATGATAAGGTGACTGAAAAGAGTAGCTGCTAGGGCTGTAGGTGGCATGAAACAGTTGACGTAATGCGAGAAGGTCAGGGGTTATTATTATTTCTCATGTAAATATGTAGCTCAGTAATATATGTATGGTAATGCTGATAACAGGAATAAAGTAATGATGTATTCTATCCAAGTGAGTAATGGTCATTTGTGTTCTTCCGTCATTAGTAAGCTATGAGACTGTGTCGAGCAATCTTCGGTTTTTAACACTGAAAGAGTAGAATTTGGAAAATTTCGCACAATATAATTCCATATTACATAATTTTATTTGATGTAATTGACAGTTATGCAGTACTATTAACCAGGTTATGTGTTAAACCAAATTTACTGCTCCTAACCATACAAATGATTTGAGACATTTGTAATAAATCAGACTGACTACTTATAAGTACTCCTATGAACTACGATCAAGATTTGACCGAATAATTGCAAAATATTAGGGTGCCCAGTGAGAAATAGACATTTGTAAAAAAAATTATATTTACTATACATATTTGTTGAAATCTCAGCAAAGTTGACATGATTAATCTCAACGTTTCGTTCGGAGAACTGGTCAGAACTTCTCCAAGGAAATTAATCAAAATTAACACAACAGAGGCTAATTTATGTAAAAAGGATAAACAACCCTTGCTTTTAAAACTTTGTCCAATCATGATTCATGTAACAGGCATCAGGATGTATAATACACAAAATCGCATGCACTGCGATCAAAATATGTCCTCAGACTTCCAAGATTAGTCTACTTGTGTTAAAATATATGTGTATATGCAGTATGCTGTGGCGTGTGTGTGTATGTGTGTGTGGGTGAGTGAACAGTCATAAAACATTTGTTATTCTCTCCATAAGAAGACGTAGACAATCACGAATTTTGACCAAGCATGATTGATTGTTGATACATATCCAATTTTTATTTATTATTCAGGATTTGCCATGCATCAGCTAACATCACACCTTCACGTCTGTTAAAACTGTTGGGATTCACCCATATATGTAGGGCTTCTGCGGTCAGTCTTTCTTTATACGAACCGAAACCTTTCAGTAGAACCTTTGTCTTAACAGAGTCGATTTTCTTCCCCGTTTCTATCGAAATCTCAGATTTGTTTTATAGCTTCTTTAAATCTGCAGAGGTCTTTAGAACCACCTTTAGACTTTTTTTATGCTCTTTCACTCTTATATTTACCTGTCTGAAAGATACTGCTACATATACTACGTAACTGTCCGCACACACAATTCTGCTGGTTCTTTTATATATAAACATACAATTTTCCTTATTACACATGCCGATGCCTGTTTAATGAATCATGATTGGACAAAGTTTTAAACCCAAGGGTTGCTTTTCCTTTTTACATAAATTAGCCTCTGTTGTGTTAATTTCGATTAATTTCCCTGGAGACGTTTGGACCAGTTCGCCGAACGAAACGTATGAATTAATTATTTCAATTTCTCTGAGATTTTACAAATATAATTTATTATAAGTGTCTACTTATAGGTAGTTAGATCTCATCAAACGTTTTTTCCAGTTGATTGTCGTTATAATAAATGGAAGTGGAGATCACAATGATTTTCATGATGGTGAAATATGATAAACTTATATATATATATATATTTGGCCTTTAATACAGAGGTACAATTGTCGCCAATCACGCAGCGTCTGGTTTGGGTTTCAATCTTCGGCTGACACACTCCTAAAATGTTGCTAAACCATGACTGGTCAAGGGGGAAGGTCGGCCATGAGGCTAGCAACCTCATCTCACAGAAATAAATCTCACTGTTACCGAAACTTCTGTCACATTTTATAAAATGTTTGAAGTATGGAACGGATTCCGATATATTTGAGCATTCCACACCCACGCATATTTAAACACCTAATTTTTATAGATTTCTACAAAAAGGACATCGTTGATTACGGGTAGTAGTAATGGGGTTGGTCATAAATTTCATGGTCTAGTAACACGTGAAAGACGAAATCTGGACTGGTCACTGCAATTATAGACACATATATCAATCACACTTATAGAGGAGAGGGGAAGACAGAATGAGTGTCCCGAGGATGAGGAAATTTCACAATGTCACTTTCAACAATCAAGTAGTGTATAGTGTACAGTGTACTGTACTATCGTAGTAATAGTAATAATAATAATAATTTATCAATATAAAATCAAAATATTCGTATCTAAATGTCATTCTTTTGTTTTATTTTTGACATTTTTGGGTGGAAAAATAAAATGCTCATTAGGAATGTGACAATCAACTGAATGATGAAACAGACTTTCAATATGTGGGACATTAGTGTGGTTTATATATTTATGTGAACTGCACACGAGAAAACACATCAGATTTCCTCCCAAAACAGCCAATGACAATGTGTACATTAGGACTATGAGCGGATGTTAAAACATCCCTCGAAATCATTATTAGCAAGAGAAATTTGAGGATACTAAGATATCTAAGATATTTGAGACCAAGTTTGATACCTTGCATCAACTGTCTAGTACTTTTACTTGATTTTTCAGTCACAAAAACCATTAAATGTTACAAGACCGTATTTTTCCATGTTTTATTTTGTAGGGATTTCATTGGTTTCAAGTTTGATCAAGCATTGATAGATGCCATTTCGCCACACTTGAGAACTCTTCACAATGCTCTTACATGACTTATCTGGTGAATAGGACCAATAACTTTTAGATTACGAGGAGAAAGGTGAATGCCCCAGGAATTCTAACTTCTATGAATTGTGAGTCGTGGGCACACCGGTTATGATTCTCGCTGACTATGCACATGGCCTAGAGTTCGATCTCCTCGACTGCACAGGTGATATCTATGTTCGGCCCGCAAAATTTGGTCAACGGATGTCACATGCTGAACATTTCGTACCTTTACCGAAAAATACAGTGTGGAATTAAGCTGTAATAAAAAATAAAAACAAAACGGAATACAAACAAATAATATCTGTGGATGAATCGGCTTTTAAATTAACGTTGTGTATTTCCCAAAGGAGGCAAAAAAGAAGAATTAGCAAAAGAAACGGATGCGATTCAATATCAGTTACCATCATACTTTATTTTTTATTTTTTTTTTTTTTTATTTTGATTACAGCTTGATTCCACACTGTATTTTTGGTACAAGTATGGAATTTTCAGCATGGATATCGGTAGCCCAAAATTCGCAGGCCAACCATAGATATCAGGTGTGCGTCGGCGTGGGCTCGAACCTCGGACCATGTGCATGGTCGGCAAGAGTCCTAACCACTGTGCCACCGACGCACATGGAAGACAGAATGAGTGTCCCGAGGATGAGGAAATTTCACAATGTCACTTTCAACAATCAAGTAGTGTATAGTGTACAGTGTACATCATACTTGAAAATGCTGAACAAGTAGAAACGATTGTGCAATAATTTCGGCTGGAAATTCTGTACGTTATTCCAACATTGTTCAGAATAAAACTGTTATTGTTTTTATTTTTATTATTACTATTATTATTGACTCTAGTATGATATATTATTTACGTTATACTTTATTGACACCCGATACTAAAAGGTAGTTGTTATAACTGTAAGGAATTAAATGAGGACGTTGTCGCTTTGTTCTTTCTGCGTCTGACTAACATGCCTATCTGCTTGTGGTACCTTCCGATTCAGTGAACCACGCAAATATCAAAAGACAAAGGCTGGCCTGTGACTGTATATTGTAGTACAACAACTACGACAAAGAAACTAATTTTGGAAAACAACACATGGTATTTATACATTTTTACAACATAGACAGCTAACGGCATTTGAAATAATTGATCGTAATAATCAATAACAAAGTGCGTGGGAAATGATGATATACCATTTATGCGAGATTGACAGCCGTTGAAACAATTGATCAATAACAAAGTGCGTGGGATCCTATCAGTAGTGGGTCTCAGTGGAACGCTTTCATTGACAGTCATGGAGATAAGTTCAGCTTATCTGATAACCAAGTGTAAGATTATGTAATCACAATGACAAATAATCCAACTGACAGGTTGAAATAGAGAACACATTAGTTCTACTAGACTGCATATATTCTCCGTTATCACAATCTTCTATAATGCTTAAAACCTAAAAGTGGAATTTATTCCATAGATGAAAAATAAAATTGTATGCTATTCGAAAACCCTAAGTAATTTTTTTGATGGTAACTAGTTATAGGATCCAATATCCAAATTTCGGCCTACTTGGGAGTCGTCAATTGGATAAGGCTGCAATCCTACGCAAGTGATGATATTCACACTACGGGTGGAATCCAGTACCCATAGTTTTCAGGGCTTCAGTGAGACTACCATTATCCACTGAGGAATTCAGGTAAATCCAGTGACCAGTCCAAAATGGGACGAAATTCTCGATGATAAGATTAGGCAATCTAATGTTATGATTATGTGGATTTGATTTATCTAAGGAGAAAACATCAGTCATATTTTCCTTCATTCATCTAAAAAAGCTTATCCAGATGCGAAATAAAACCATTGAGACGAAAGGAACAGTTTTCCATATGGTATATCATTAACAATATGTGTAAGGTTTAGATACTGTGTTGTGTATATAACTCGAAATTTAATTTAATTTGGATGAAAGTGTTTTGTCTTATTTTGAACTCGTCAATGGATAAAGCAGCATTCCACTGAGATTCAAATAAAGTCATCCCAAACACCCAAACACAAATCATTGAGCTATGACAGCAAGCTCTCATGCAATGCAGATCAGTCGTTATTCATCAAATTAACTTTAACTCACGCGTTGATTGTTTATCGTGGACTGTAATGTCTGATCTATGCTAACACGTGAATTTCTTAATTAGATATATCAAAATTAGGCTATCAGAATAATGTTCTGAAAGCTATTCATCAGTAATATTTTGTTAAATGATTATGTCAAAACAATGAAGATTAAGATGACCGAACAACTGAATGGGATGCTGATATCTGGAGTTTATGGCTTCGACAGAAAATGTACTAATACGGTTATGATGGAAAAAAATTGAGGCAAAATTCAAAATTCAAGCACCAGAAAGTACCAACAGACAAGTCCCCTTCAACGCACCAACCATATGACGAAGGCGACCTTTTCACATATAATACATGTATTCATGAAAATTTATCAAAAGGCAGCAAGCTGTTATACAGGTTACCTTTCTCTGACGTGTGACAAAACTAATACCTGCTAGTTCAGGATTAGAGTATCAAAAGAGTAATTTGACCGCATTCTATGCATGTAATTATCTATGTCTTCAAACCTTAAAAATATCCCTAATCTTTCCTTTACCTAACTCTTACGTGAAAATCTTCCTAAACTAACTCTATTTCAACTCAAACCACTCCAAATGTTACTCTTGTTAGGTCAACCTAACGCAAACCTCTACTCAGTCCAAACATTAAGTTAATCTTTCCCAGACCTAAACTGAAACTTACAAGATATCTCATTTGGCAACAGGTCTACAGTTGTTTAATTCAATTTGATATTTTCTGGTGGACTGATTGGATCGAAGTGCTCGGTCCCAGATTAACATGTCGACTCCTTGTGCAGATGCTTTGACGATGTCTGATCATGTAACTAGAAGTCAGTCAGTGGACGGTGACTAGCAGTGGAATCCCTGATGTGTATATTGTCTTATTTGGGACTTTACAGCCAGATATGCATATATTTCCTAGTGAGTGATGGTTTTCACACTGACATATCAACCTGAGACCGTGCATTTCAGTCCAGTCAATTGACGGAATAATGGAAATTGAAAGCAACATTATACTTCGGGTTTGAGTAACCTGTTGAGTGAGCATTTCAAGGTCACTTGTGTGGTACACTCCATGGATATTCACAGACGCTCAAAGTTTGACTGGATCAAAACTGGAAACGCATATACATGGCCAAAACAGCACAGCGAATATCTTAGTTAATATTAGAATTAACTTAATCGGGAAAGATTTTCCATGTACTGGAAGACACTCACTGAGTGTTGGCTGGTGATACTAACCAGCCTGAAATAGGTAGTGGTCGTTTTGAAACAGGCCACACTGAATTACATACTACTGAAGATATTAACAACATTCGTTCCAATAATCACAGTAAGTTTGCTGAAGTAAATATTATTAGGTTGAATGTACCGTCTTTTCGTTAACATAAAGTGTGTAATTGTTCAATTTTCAATTTCCCTGATATGCTAAACTGGCGAACCAGAACAATTCGGCAGCTGAGAACTTCAAAATAATTGAACAATCAGCATTTTTCTCTGGACTACCAAGTTGAACGAAATTCGGAGAAAAATACAGTTTCAACCACATTACTCAAAAATAAGAGATTTCCTTTGTCCCAGGTTAAAAGTTAAAAGCCTAATGTATGAGGATATGAATTCAGGAACATTTTTTATTGTGTACAATTTACATAATCAATTTACTAAGAGAAAATGAACTCACTAAGGAAAAATTCAAGCATTTTCATATCCCATATACAACAAGTGGAATCTTCACTGGGAACTCAAAGAAAGAATGCATAGCAATATATATTAGTTGATAACTGAATGTGATATGGAAATGTGGCATGCAGAAGGATATAAAACAGAGGTGACTGAATCTCTTACCTGACTTGCATGACCCAGATATCAACTGACTGGAGAACAATAACATTCCTTAAATACTGAATAAGATAACGGGTTTTCTTTAAACTGTAACTAAAGGTGAAACAGACTATAACCTGACTAATTGCACAATATAAGAAGGAGAATTTATAATTTTGAAAATGTGACGGAAGTAGCTATGTAGTATACATAAGCGTTCGCGATACATATACATATATATATTCTTTAGTGTGATCGAAGTATATTATTGTTTATTAGTAATTCGCAGTTGTCTTCTAGTTCTTATTACAGACTGGCGGAATCTTTACATTAAAGTCACAGTATTTTTCAATTCATACACATAATTATGCGAAATGTGTTTTAGATAGGGATGGAAAGGGAAATTTCTGTTCACAAATGTATGTAAAACAGGTGGTTAACCCTCTGTCACTGTACACCGATTCTCTAAACGTTATTCATCGAATACATGGAGTAGAAAGTGGAAGGCGGAAGTACACATCGATACCTTCTTCATATTTGAAGAACAGCATGACATGCTCACTTATTTTCTGAGAAGGATGTCTAACTGTTATCACTATCCTCTCCCATATTAGAAGTATTTTTCACTATATATCTGCTTTGAAACATATCACATGTGATGAACTAAGTTCGTGTCTCAGTAAAAACATCATCCATCAGTATTACTTGGAACTCAAATCCATTCACCAAATTTGCTTTAAATAGAACTTTCCTGCTGATAATGAATGATAATAATAGCTATATTCTACAACATGCGCCAACGCAAGTGGAATATTGAAATCCATTCACAAATGCACGTGAGTTCAGATAGTTCTTCAAAGACGTGAACAGATGGTCAGAGCAAAGTTTAAGTAAGTAAAAGTGCCAGACTGTACCCTGTGGAAAAATAAGTTGGCCAAATGAACAAAGCCGACCAACTTCAATATATACAACTACTAGATATCAACAAACAAGAAAACGCTAATATCCTGTGATTGATATTGGCTAACCACGGGCTTTGGAAAATATGTTTCGAATTATGCTGAGATTCATCAAATGAATGCACATTTTTCCATACACCAAAGCATCAGATACCGAAAAAGTGTTACCCGCCAGGTTACTCTTCTACAAGAGACACCATTTGTGCACTGAATATCAGTTGTTATATTTAGTGAAACCTAAATGTGCCCTTGATTAAACTCAGTAAGAAGGAGGACTCTTTATTCGTTTATAGGTTTCTGTTCCTATTGCGGGTATGTCAATCACGTATTGACGTCAATTTGATGATGAAATTAGGTTTTTCGCTCCCGTGAAGTCAAACATTGAGAAATTTAAAACAGTTTCTATAAATCAATATAAACATACAAAAATAGTTTTTTCCTATGAACATATAGGAACACTATCTACTATTGTCTTTTAAAGACCATTATTGTTTATTTTATTCCTATGTGACGAGAGTAGAAGATAAGGCTTCAAGAATGAGCTTTGAATCTTCAGTAGCAGTGGCGTTTTATCTACGGAGTCAGGTTCCCATGGTGATGATCAATCTTTTCTCCTTAACGGGATTACAAGCAACTAAACTTTGTTTACGAATGCATAAACTAAAGATCGACTCACAGGACATGTGAGGAGTGGTTGGCAAGGATTTTGTCTCTGAGCCACCGATACCTTACTATTCATTATCGAGTAGATGAACTTAACCACTTAAGCACAGGAGTCGAATGTGGATCTGATTATTGAACATCGATGACATCAGTTGTCGAATAATCGAGTCCAAAGAGAGTGTCTTGCAAAGCAGTTGAAATTCTTCATAGATTATCTTACGATGGATAAACGCTACTGGAGACGCATCCCACTACTGTCACTCGCCAAATTTTTCGGGATTTCTGTGGTGATGGACAATTCCTATCTCTCTATTGTTTAAATACTTATTGTTGATTGTTAATATAATTCTTATATGAATTGAGTAATAATTCCGCCAAATAAAAATTCCAGAACTCCTCCCTCTCTGTGTTGAATTCTTTCTCTTGGTTGAATTCTTGTAATTTGGTCATCTTGAAATACTAATACTACTAGTACAAAAAATTGCAACATTTTTTCGTCTCGATGGAAGTAAATAACCTTGAAAAGTTTCCTATAAATGGTTCACCGCGGGAAATAGCTTATTATCTTGAATGCTTCGATGCATGGTGCATTTCAAAGGATGTTCGGGATGACAAAATACCAGCGCATTTCATTACTGCTACTGGGCTAGATGCGTATAGCCCAGTGAAGACTATGTCGTTTCCAGAAAAATCGGGTCCCAGTGGCTCACTGGTCTACGAGCTCGCCTTGTAACCAGAAGGGCCTGGGTTCGAACCCCGGTGGGTGCATACTGCTGAGGAGTCCCAAACTAGGACGAAACAGCTGTCCAGTACTCCCAGGTTTTCCAGTGGTTCTCTAACTGATGTCAGCTCATGATTAAATCCTCCATACAATCAAACCAAATCCCTACAAAACCAACACTTGAAAATAAACCAATTTCTCTGCCATATGGTATGCTCCGTGAAGTTCTGGTAGATCACTTCCATATAACCACTTTTGAGACACGAAAGAGGGCTCAATTCAACAAACTTGTTCCTGCCCGCAACCAGAAGATTAGAGACTTCATTCTTCAACTCCAAATACAAGCTTCAAAGTGCAACTTTGGAAATCAGCTGCATACTCAAATACGTGATCATCTAATTGCTGGAATCAATATTCCTAAGTTAGAGAAAGAGTTGGCTCATATTCTTTCCTGTACCTTTCAAACTGCTAAAGATTTATGTATTTCATATGAAGATGTCAAAAGTGAATACTCTGCTCCCACTACCCCAGTATCTGATGTCATGCTGTCCAAAGTCGAAAATACAAGTGTTCATGGAAAGCAATCCAAACTGTCGTCCACATGTAATAGAATGCAGCCAGAGATCAAAATCATTAAACCATGCTTATCCTGTGGAAAGTCACATCTACGAAGCACTTGCCGTTTTCGGGGTGTTAAGTGTCATAAATGTGGTAAAGTTGGACACATCAAGACTGTTTGTTACTCAGACTCCTGATAATTCTTCCAATTTATCCGGTAAAATGCAGTCGATGTCTGTTTCGACTTTTCCCAATACTCAATCTCATCTAATGAGAACTTTCACTACAAGTTCAGGCAAGTCTCACTGTCTTATAATTGATACTGCAAGAACTGAATCTATAATTTCTAAGAAAGATTTACAATCGATTTGTAAGAATGTCCAAATAGATCCTACTACTAGTTCAATTACAGGCATAACTGGTCTTAAACTACCTCTTATCGATGCTACTAACATTTCTTTGAAATCAGACAGTGGTAATTTTGTAAATATTCCCTTTCTTGTTAGTGAATATGGTCCATCTTTATTGGGATTAAAAGCCCTTAGACTGTTAAATGTCGAAATCTCACTTTGTACTGAGTTGTTTGATGAATCTTTGTTCAGAGAATTACTTCTCCAATGTTCAAAGAGTGTAGGTGGCATGAAGATTCAGCCCATCCATCTTGAAATAGAGGGTGATCCTATCTTCCTGAAACGCCGATTAATTCCATATGGATTGCGAGATGCAGTTAATAAAGTGTTAGACAAGTTGGTTGAGCAAGGCATACTTATGCCAGTTGAGTCTTCAAATTGGGCTACTCCTATTGTTACGCCACTAAAGGCTGATGGAAAAACACCTAGAATTTGTGGTGACTACCGCCTTACACTCAATAGTCGTCTACTACAGCAAAGTTGCACTACTCTAGAAACTGAAGACATTCTCTACAAGCTACATGGCTCAAGATACTTTTCCAAAATAGATCTAAAAGATGCCTATTTGCAAATTCCTCTTGATGAGGCGTCTAGTGCATTAACAACCATTAATACTCCATTTGGATTGTTCAAGTATAAGTTCTTGCCTTTTGGTTTAAAGGTTTCACCTGCAATATTTCAAAATGTAATAAATCAGATGATAGATGGATTAGATGGTGTTGAGTCATACCAAGACGACATTATAGTTCATGGTCCTAATATCGAATTGCATAATGAACGTCTTTTAAAACTGTTCAGGCGTTTATGTGAGAATAATGTTCTTGTTAATCCATCTAAATGTCATTTCACTTTGTCGTCTGTATCATGCTTGGGATACACAGTAGACTCCGAAGGTTTCAGACCTGATGCTAGTCGTTTGGCACCTCTAATTCAAGCACCGTCACCTAATAATATGTCGTTATTGAGATCATGGATAGGTACTCTTCAGTTTTACTCGACATTCATTTCCACCACTTCACTCAACGGTTATCTCCACTTTTTGAGATTGTCTCCAGTAAACAGTTTAAGTGGGAACAACAACATGAGAATATCTTGCGAAAAACTTTGGAGTTTCTTAATAAACAAGCTTTCCTAAGACCTCTTTTGTCGAAAGATAAGTCTGTTCTCACTACAGATGCTTCTCCTATGGGTATAGCTGCAGTACTTGAGCAAAATGGACAACCTGTTATTTGTATTTCAAGACGTCTAAGTAAGAGTGAACAAGGGTACTCACAAACCCAGAAAGAAGCTCTAGCAGTTGTATGGGCAATAAGACGCTTGCACAAGTATCTCTTTGGTACTAAGTTTCACATAGTTACTGATCATCAAGCTTTGAAATTCATTTACAATCCAGAAAAATCTTTGAATAAATCATCTGCTGCTATGGTTCAAAGATGGAGTTTAGAACTAAGTGCATATGATTACACTATTGAACACAGATCGGCAAAGGATATACCTCATGCAGACTTCTTATCTCGTTATTCATTATTTGAAAATGCTGCTAATGATACTGATTGTTTGTTAGTCCAGCCGTTACCGGTGGATCGAGTTCGACTTATAAATGATACTCGGAAATATTACGGATGCGTTATAAATGCAACAAAAAGAGGTTGGAATGTTCAGTGTAAGCGAAGATTTCCAGACTTTTATAAGCGAAGAGATGAGATTTCAGTCCATCCTGAAGGATTTCTATGTCTGAATGACAGAATTATTATTCCTCCAACATTAAGATCTGCAATTTTGGATGATCTACATTCTGCTCATCTAGGAGCTGATAAGATGAAATCATTAGCACGCCTAACATGCTGGTGGCCGGAAATTGATGCTGACATTAACAAAAGATCAAAGAGCTGTTCTAGCTGTTTACATAAAATGTCCTATGGGAAGTCATCGTGGAAACCGTGGCCTACATCTTGTGAGGTTTGGCAGCGTATTCATGCAGATTACTGTGGTCCATTCTTAAATTCATATTATGCTTTAGTTATTGTGGATTCTTATTCTAGATGGCCAGAAGTCATCATTACAGATAGTCCTAATGCCAAATTCACTCACAGAGCGTTGAGAAAGATTTTTAGTCGAGAAGGAATTCCAGATGTCTTAGTTACTGACAATGGTACTCATTTTACGGAGAAGAACTTCAATGATTGGCTCAAACATATAGGTTGTCGTCATTTGTACACAGCACCACGTCATCCTCAGTCAAACGGGTTGGCAGAAAATTTTGTACGAACATTAAAGAGTGCTATAGCATCAATGTGTCCTCAAAATCTTGATGAGCTAGAGAGATGTGTGGATAACTTCTTACTTCAATATCGCAATGCGGAGCATACAAGTACTCATGAAAGTCCTGCAAAACTATTCAAATCTCGAACTCTCAGAAAGCATCTGATGTCCACGACTTCTGATGTGCATTATTACAGAGGGAATGACTATAGACCTTCTGTTGGAATTATACTACGAAGAATGGGAAACCGAATGGTAAAGATATTAGACATCGAAGATCATTCAGTTCATAACAGACACTTGGATCAAGTGAGAATGAATGAAGTAGGTCGTTCCGATTATAGTCCTAATGATTCCACTACTAATCCTGATTTTGTAGATAATTTAGAAATAAGTCTAGATGATACTGATGGGAATAATATCACAGAATCAGTTAGAAGATCGCAGAGACTGGCAAGCAAACCGCGATATCATTATAAATACGCAAGGAGATATTCGACGTGTGGCAGATGTGGTGATTGACAATTTCTATCTCTCTATTGTTTAAATACTTATTGTTGATTGTTGATTTAATTCTCATATGAATTGAATAATAATTCCACCAAATACAAATTCCAGAATTCCCCCCTCTTTGTGTTTTGGTGAAATTCTTGTAATTCGGTCATCTTGAAATACTAATACTACTAGTACAGAAAATTACAACAATTTCTTTATGAAATTAAACAAAAGTCTAAAGAAAACAACCGGGGAAACAGATTTTATTGTCGCTTGGAAAATGTACGCCTCCAAATATTCTATTGGATGACTGCTACTAGAGCGTTCTTAGTACAACCGCCTTCGCCACCTGCTCCTTGACACCCACCAGCTCAGCGATGGCCTTGAAGTCACGTAAGAAGATACATATGTCTCCTTCTGCAAACGCAGTTGGCCATGGGATCTTCATTTTTCGAAGGCAGCGACACTGATTGTAACGACGAAAGACAAGAGTCAGGCAACAGATCGTTTATTGAGGAGATCAACACGTATTTATATATTTTCATGTACACCGTTATAGCTTATTCAAGCAAACAAACGCACTCTTCTGATTGGTTGTTTCTTACAGATAGTTAACCTTGCATCTCTTTGTGAGTGTTTCTTGAATGTCAGGTCATCTATATGGAACTTTATCTGCCTACACAAAGTCTGCTGTGATTGTTTTTATGTTCTCACCATCATACCCGCTGACGTAAAGTGCTGTTTACCATTTTTGGCTAGCCTGCTCTCACCACAATAGGATATTTAGAATTCGGAAATTGTGTGAGATTATGCGATTAGTAGGCTAGTAGAATGAATACTAAAACGTTAATTAGCATTTTGCAGAATCTGAAAACTTAAAATTTCACGTCTCAAAATAAAATCAATGAATAATGACAGGTCTCAGTGCCTCAATCACCTTTTCCCCATAATCATACATACTTCATTTGAAGATCATCAATGTATTCATCCCTACTACATGCGTGTGTCTTATAGCTAACACTGGTCACGAAAAATGTATTGTGGTTGAATTAAGTAAAGGAGGTTTCAAAGGTCCTATATTCTCCAGTGAGACTGACTCCAATACAGACTGACTGAAGCTACCAATAATACTATTACCAATACATCATTGAGTTGACTTGAAACAATGTTCACTGATAAAGTTAGTGATAAGCTGAGAGCAGTCTTCTTTTCCTAAAGACAATTCAAGCTTGAATAATTAGAAGACTACAGCAGCAGGTTTTTGAATTCATCTTGGAGTAATTTGTCTGTTTATCATTACCGCAACACATGCTAGTATGTTGATATTGTCACCTGTTCCAACCTGGTGCTGAGACGTCACGCTGGTGGACAGAGTTTAAGCACTGATAAGTAGACTATCGTTGACCTATTCCAGAATCTGAATTGGTAACCATTAGCCTGTCTTCCTTATTTAATGACAATTCTACACGAATGTGAATTGGCTATTCCGTCTTAGAAGTCATCGAGATATGAGGCGACCAGGAAAGATCAGCAGATAGATTGACACCAAAATATTTAATTCCCAACTTGGTTTCTATTCCAGTGCCCTTTATGTTGCACATCTCGTGAGTGCTAACCAGTTTATTAAGGTCAGATTTAAAGATTGCCTAAATGTGAAAGTGACATCATAAATCAATGAAGATCAAATCATCCAAGTATTAGGTTGGAAACTAATAGTCAGTGAATTCCAACTTATAAAACAATCCCTGAATAATAATAATAATAATAATAATAATAATAATAATATGCCAGATGTCTTGGATTGTGGTCTCTTCCAGCGTGGCTATAAATGCGTACTTGTTATAACTGTAGGGAATTGAATGAAGACGTTTTCACATTATTCTGTCTGCGGCTGAACTAATCTGCCTATCTGCTTGTCGTACCTTCCGACTTAGTAAAGCACGCAAATATCAAAAGACAAAGGCTGGACTGTGACTGTGTATTGAAGTGCAACAACGATAAAGAAAGCCATGGTATTTATACATTTTACAACAATATGGACAGCTAACAGCATTTGAAATAATTTATCTTAATAGCCAATAACAAAGTGCGTGAGAGATGATAATATACCATATGTGCGAGGTTGACAGTCAGTAACAAAATGTGTGGGAATGATAATATACCATATATACAAAATTAGCAGTCACTACCAAAATGTGTGAGAATGATAATATACCATATATACAAAATTAGCAGTCACTACCAAAATGTGTGAGAATGATAATATACCATATATACAAAATTAAACAGTCAATACCAAAATATGTGGGATCCTATCACCTCCCCCCGTAAAGAGTGTAGGACTTGCTTTTTGGATCTATTTGAAAAGGTTTCGGAGCTCTTCTTTGTCGAGTTGACCTTTGCGTGGTACTGGATAGAGCGTGATCTGTGTGTCTGACACATAACTGTCCTTTTTCATTCGTACGATAATGCAGCAAGAATTTATCCAAAATTTCTTCTGTTGTTCCCTCCCCCTTCGCTTTTGCATAAGCACGCTTAAGGTGTCGACGAAACGTTCAGTCTGTCCATTCGATTGGGGATGATACGGGGGGCTACGAATATGCTGGATGCCAAACAGTTTGCAGCAACCAAGTTTGTCCTGGAAGACAGAAGCGTGCTTTTGACGACGGCGTTGCAAGAGAGATTGATCAGATACATCTCCGGGAACAACGTTGTGTGGTGAAGACGAAACATTAGAGCATACTGAATTTAATGGTACATTAAAGATATGGAGCTTGTCTAACCAGTCAAGACCAAGCAAATCCAAATCATGGTAGTTTGTAACGTAACATACACCATTGAAGTGATGCTCACCAAACTGAACCTGGCAATTGATCTCACCCACAAGTTTCAGTATATCTCCAGAGACATTCTTGGCGACATGCTCGGTCGGCAGAATCTGTGGGCAACCAAGTTTGCGCCACGTAGTTCGGGAAATTACGGTGATATCTGATGCCGTATCCAACTGAAGACGAATACGTTTGCCGTTAATATCTAGTGTTATGTACTTACGTTTGCTGGCGAACTCGACTTTGGAAGTAGTGAAAACGGTCTGTACTCGAGGAGATCGTTTCGGCTTGAAACGACTACTTCTGTTCCTCACCGAAGAATTTTTCTGCGGTGTACAGTAACCCTCCTTATGTCCAAAACGGTGACAATTACGGCATTTATGCTTTTTGAAAGGACAGAACTTGACAAAATGCCACGAACCACAGTGCCAGCACACTGAAGGAGGTTTAGCTGAATTCTGAGACTGACGTTCTGTGTGCTTAACGGTGATCGGAGGACTTTTCACTGTGTTAATCGAACCAAATTCAGACGACTGTCGTTTGCACTCCACCATAGCAGTATCGTGCTTCAAGTTGATTAAACGTAGGCATTCTGCTGTCACCATTTGTAAAGTCATTTTCGGGTCTTGTTCCACAAGTGACAGAAGTCGAGTTCGTATGTCAGTATCTTCTGGGTTCTTCAACCCACAAATAAAAATCAAACACTTGAACTGATCTGATGTCATTTCGTGTGGTTTGAACCTTTCACATTCCTTGTTCACTTTGCCAGCGTAAGTCACATAATCATCGGAAGGCATTTTTGTCAACTGAAAACATTGATACCGAATATTAAACATGGATGACTGTTCACCAAAGATTTGTGATAAAACGGTGACTGTCTCATCGAATGATAACTCACGTGGGTTCTTGGGCAGAATGAAGTTAACATATCTGTTGTGCTCAACAGTACCAAGTTTTCTTAGTAACAATCGGACTTTGGCAGCATCATCAAACATGTAGCATTCAATACGGAAAACGTCTTCGTAACGATTGAACCATGCATCAAATACGAGACCAGATATTGGGTCGTAGTTGAACTCACTGATAGAATTTGAGATGCTTTCATATTTGTCAGAATGAGATGTTGATGGAACTTGAATGGACAGCTTCTGAGTGAGAGCTTCGATTAATTTTAGTTGAGCTGCTTCATTCTGAACTTGCTGCTGCTGCAAGATAGATTTGAGATCGTCCAGAGAGATAGACATTGTAATTGGGTTGTAATTAACACAGTCAAAAATGTTATATAGTTGCGCTGAACAGAATAAAAACTGTCGTCGTTTGCTTGTTATAACTGCAATGAATTAAGGTAAAACCCCGTCGCCAATTTGTTATAACTGCACTGAATTAAGGTAAAACCCCGTCGCCAATTTGTTATAACTGTAGGGAATTGAATGAAGACGTTTTCACCTTATTCTGTCTGCGCCTGAACTAATCTGCCTATCTGCTTGTCGTACCTTCCGACTTAGTAAAGCACGCAAATATCAAAAGACAAAGGCTGGACTGTGACTGTGTATTGAAGTGCAACAACGATAAAGAAAGCCATGGTATTTATACATTTTACAACAATATGGACAGCTAACAGCATTTGAAATAATTTATCTTAATAGCCAATAACAAAGTGC
This sequence comes from Trichobilharzia regenti, assembly GCA_944472135.2. Lineage (NCBI taxonomy): Eukaryota > Metazoa > Platyhelminthes > Trematoda > Strigeidida > Schistosomatidae > Trichobilharzia > Trichobilharzia regenti. Next base: position 114,214,330 of record OX235264.1, on the reverse strand, counting down.
GTGAGAGATGATAATATACCATATGTGCGAGGTTGACAGTCAGTAACAAAATGTGTGGGAATGATAATATACCATATATACAAGATTAGCAGTCACTACCAAAATGTGTGAGAATGATAATATACCATATATACAAAATTAGCAGTCACTACCAAAATGTGTGAGAATGATAATATACCATATATACAAAATTAAACAGTCAATACCAAAATATGTGGGATCCTATCAGTACTGCTGAATAATAAATTAAGAGAAAATGACTATCAAAACAGATATCCGTTTTTGATGGGAATTACATAAATAAAGCGTAGATTTTCGATCTATCTTTTTATCTTAAATTACTGTATTCACCAGAGATAAATGAATTCACTGTGACACTGGTCATTACCAGAGACAATTGTTCTATTACCTCTAACACATATAAGCATATGCACAAGCAAGTAATAATAATGACATTCTTCCTGAGAAAAGTCAACACCTCCATCTCTTCTGTGTCAAAATGTAGGTGTTCTTCTAAGTTGTTCAACGTGTTTTCTCAGACTTCACTCACACTTTCAAGCATAATACAGTCCACCACAATATGGAATACCAACGGTGATAGGATGCTCAAATCTGTTCTCACTCCTGTCTTCACTTTGAATGCTTGGTTAAGACTACAATTACGGATTACTTGTCATATGGCATCGTCATACAACTGTTCGACGATCAAACAACGATTATCACAGATCTCTGCGTGGCCGCCTTACATGGTTTCATAGGATGATCTCCCTATGAATCAGTGATTTGTGGACATCATAAAATAGAGACAAATATTGGGTCAGCTGTAGATAATCAACATGTAACACAGTGGAGACATGTTGTGGAAATCCAATTTTCTCCCTGTAACCCAATGGAACGATAATATCTACTGGTATAACAGAAAGTAAAAAGGTGAGATCAGTGACATGCTACCAATCAACTGCTTACTGAACGATTACAAAACCTGCATACAACCTTTGAAATAACGCATCAAAATCAGATGCTTGATCAGTTGAACAATCAAAGTATGAAATAATTTCAACAAATTTATCGAAGTTTACATGTCTTCATCTTCCGATTCGTTGATCGATTTCTCTGTCACTGAGACTTCTCAGCTAAACGAAATGCATCTTCATAGACTGTCAACACACAAAATTCCATCGTGTCAAGTATACTCCTCTTTCTGGTAAAACATCCGGGGTGATTTTCCGGTTTATCAGTTTCATGAAATCGCATTCTCGTATTCAAGTAATATTTGTATCGCTGTGAGTTTCATATGAGTGTAACTTTCACTCGAAATCCGTTGATTACAGACTCCGTATATGTGAGAATATTTGTTAAGATGTCATATGCTCATGTGTTCTGGATCTACACTCACACACTTCATAATTCATGCTAATGACAATGATTCACTATTATCTGTCTAGTGTGACAGTAAATACAGTTCCAGGTATATGAAAACTTCGGCCGAACCACGAAGCCTCTTCTCAGAATTCAAAAAACAGTTTCTTGACGAGATGGAATAAAATAGAAAGGCATGAGTCAATATGAGTTTCGCCTACTTCACTTTTACTGTGAAATAATATTTGCCTTATGCAACATCAGTTTTCATGTTGATTAATGGTGAACATCAAGTTGAATGCATTCCTCAGACACTGCTGATACGCACCGTTATCACTTCCTAATCACACGTTTATCATTAAGATATCATATGGAAATGATGACATAGGAAATGCAGACTATCGCGGGATTCAAATTTGATTTGAGTTAGTGTAACGCCAGAGAACAAGGCTAGGCGACAGATCGTTAATTAAGAAAATCACACGACATTTACAGATTTGTATGCGTTTTTTTCCATCGGAGAGTAAATATCTTCTGATTGGTTGTCTTCTTGATGACGGTTTTACTGTTATATCTTTGATCGTTTCTCAGAAAATGAAGCCGTATATATGTGAATCATATATGAACACGCTAAGTCCTCTGTAATTGTTTGGTGACTTTCTCAAGTATAATATTCATGATCACTTTATCATGACCTAGAATGTGGAAATAAACATTGTGGTAATTTATTGTCTAATAGTTTGCCTTGCAGCACGTGGTCAGCACACGTTTTCAGCATTATTTAGATGCATTCACTATATCTACAATAGTACCTTACAAGGACGATAACGAAATCCTGGAACTTCGTGTATCATTATTTCCACAGAATTGGTTGATTCGGTGAATTTGGAGAAACAAACACACTTCGAATGGCATTTTCTCATTCTGATTATCTCATTGGGACTGCTTGACAAAATGATATGGTTTCTCAAACAACACACATGATGTTTTAAGTGAAATGCCTCGTCAGGATATTCGTTTGTGATTGATTCGCCGTATTTGCCATCGCTACATTGTTTCGCGGTTTGCATTTTTCACCTGTCCGCTGTACCTTCTTGAGGAATGCTTCAGTATTGATTTCATTTGTCGTAGGGCAGTAGGACTGCGAAAAAATGCGTGGGAATATCATTCACTCTTAGCCTATTTATTTAGTGCAGTATACAATGACATGCATACTGATTGAATATCCATAAACAGAGACGCATGGACACACATGAGGAACTGATACAAATCTAGTCTCGTAGTTGCAAATTGGTTTGTTTATAAAATATACGACACAGTGAATAAGTATTATTAACCGGATGACGTTTCGAATGTAGTTTATTGTTCATGATCATATGCATTGTAATCACACCACTTCAAAACATGAGTTTCATAGTTTTCTTTGTTGTCTACTTTTTGTGGTAAGGGTTGTAGAATTTTCCAGATGTATGCGTGGATAGGTGTTGAATCATTCCTATTACACGTGTTCGCAGTTGATTTGATAAACAAAGCTTCTGTTATCCATCTCTCCTCTTACCCTGCAGTTACATTATATTTGAAAACTGTCAACCTATCCCATCCCATTGTATGGTTGTGTGTAACTGAATGTACTGCTATAGCTGATTTCTTATCATATACGGGTCAATTGATCTAGATTTCGCTAGGTTTTTATACTCAGTTAGTCCGACTACTCCTGTTCTACTACTTTGAACTATCTATTTGCAGCAGGATATTACATCAACGAAATTGTCTGGTTTTATTGGCTCCGAAAGAGTTTGTTTCTAATTGAGTTTTTCGGTTTGAATATTACTTTTACTCATTTCTTGTTACGATTTCTCCTTAAGGTTTTCTAAGTTTCTTCTTTTCATGGAAGAAATAATGACGATTGAAATTCCTTATCGTTGGTGTCGTCATTATCCTGCCTATGTTTTATATGCCTTTCAACGTAAATATCTCTTTTATTATTACTACTACGGCTATTATTATTGATTTTTTTACATATTTCTACGAACTCTTTGGTAACTATTTTCACAGCTTCACGTATCATGTCTTAGATTTTCCTAGTTTTTGTTCTTACGCTATTGCTTAACCATTTCACTAATCCAATTTAACTGGCACAGGATGGGATGACTGGAAATTCAAGTATTGGTTTGAATGTGTGCGTTTCCTGTAAACACTAATGTTGAACTCCCCACTTTCTATTCTTTTCACGCTATAATCAAACTTTCGATTTTCCTCTTCCTGATATTCCATTTCATCACAAGTGCACTGAATTGCCTTAACCTTCGAGTTGATGTTTTCGAAAAATCTATTGCCTGTCTGTTTGGCAATATTTACCTCTTTACATGTTTATAGACCGACAATGTCAAAACTAACCACTTTTTTCGTTATCTAATTTCAAATTATCTAATGTATGTTTTAGTTCAAAACAGCTTGTTAGTCCAGTTTTTGAGTGGCTTTTAAGGTGATTTAATACCATATATAAATACTTCGATAATCCATAATTTTGTGAACTTCTAATTTCAACTTTAGGTCTAACAGGGTATCGTGGTATATTAAATTTAACAGCAATCAGTAGGATGTATGGGGTTGCTGAAGTTGACACTGAAGGTTCAGCTTTGTATACAAACCAATCTCATATTTCTCTCACATACAATCAGACACATAATCTTTATTCCGCTCATCCGTACTGATGGCAGTATAGATATTGGGAATTAAGAGTTCATCGCTCTCTACATCGAATTCGAAGGATTTTTAACCTGAATATCCGGCTTCCACCTATTAGATATTATTATGACTATTAATTGCTGCCTGTGTTTTATAATAAACTGAATTCTACCAAACAATCTTTTGATCAAAACTCTCTTACAATACATTCGGCATTTCTGTCAACCAAAAGACGTGGTCTCCTATCCAGTTAGTTAATACTGCAACTTTGAATTTTTCGATCAGGGGTAAACTTTATTTTACACTCTCTATGACGCCTGTTGATCATCCGTAGCTTTCCAGCAACAGAACGCTTTTTCAACGTTTTAGATATTTGGAGGCACATTCAAGGCATTTGATTCCCAACTGCTTCCTGGAAATTATCAATAAGGAGTACCTGCGGCGCTGAAGCAACTCATGTCATCTTTGTATTTGAAACCACGTAATCCACTGCTGCAGTCAAAGGTATTACGACTTATCCATTCGTGCTCACGATTCACCTCCTGTCTGACAAGTACGAAGTGACGGGATAAACTTACATCAGAGACAGGAGTTCAAGTAAACATACAGAAGATAGTCAGATCATCAGCGTGCCAAGCTAAGTTGATCCTTTCTGAAAGATTAAAGTCATGTGAGATGAAATATGCAACATTAGGAATATGTTTAACTGCCAATCTAGTCTTCCTGCTAGAAAAATGTCCTGTTCAAGTACCTATTCCAAACAACATCAACATCAAATCGACAATGATTTCAGCTAGACAAGCCCATTCAAATGCATGTAAAATAGCACGAGAATAAGAAAAACAGGCTAACGATTGCCAATTAGGATTCTTGAATATGTCTTGAAGAATCTAGGCATCAGTGGTTCAACTCCGTCCCCCTGAATCACATCTCAGCACCTGGTTCGAACAGAGGACAATATCAACATACTAGAATGTGTTACGGTGGAGATGAACAGACAAATCACTCCAGGATGAATTCAAATACCTGCTGCTTTCGTCTTCGAATTAATCAAGCCTGAAATGTCTTTAGGAAAAAAGACTGCTCTCAGCTAATCACTAACTTTATAAGTAAGCATTATTTCAACTCAACTCAATGATGTGGTGATGATAGTAATCTTACACGATTTTCAACTTTTATATATCCTATGAGCTATTGCATTTCCGAAACTCACTGTTTTGCCACTTCACACTGAACTATAATAAGAACGTGATACTTGTGTGATTTTTAATTGCATCTCCTACTTTCATTGCTATTATCCTGAGGAAAATACGGACGCATGACTATATTCCCTCAACGTACACAATTTTCTCAGAAGTATATCATATATGACTGCTTGATAGCTTGATAGTACATTCTTTGTAGAAAAGAGATTTTCTCCGCTGAATCAGCTGGTTTGCGTTTGATTTCTGGGTTGAACTAATGAACTGAAAACAGTACTTAGGTACATAACAAAACTGATTGTTATACTTGGAATGTCAGATCCACGTAAAGATGACATTCATTCAATCGACAGGAGAATACAAGTCGCACTGAATGATTATTCGAGCCTTTTTGAAGGTAAGCACTCAACTCAAAAATTGGTTGGACGCACTATCTCCAGATCACCTAATTAGCGTGTAACAATTCATTCTCTAGATAAGCATCAACTTGGTCAGAAGAACTGTTCAGCTCAACACCGTTTTCATCGGTGGTTTAATGAAAAAATTTGCCTTGGATGCATCGGGAAAGTCTTCTTTGGTGATAGTCGAATTTTGTGTAGATTATGTCGGATGAGACAGTAGATTCATAGTGTCATAGTGTAGTGTGTCTGTTTTTGTTTGTTGTATGACTGGATATTGAATATGATCAGTGAAGATGTGATCTGAGTTATTGGTTTGTTTCAGGTAGCAGTCCGAGAGGGTGTAGGTGGCAATGCCATTTCAACTTACAACGGAGAAAGTGTCGACATGACCATAACGTTTATGTATATAGTGAAGAATATGCTAAAGAAGGCAGTATGCCATCGACTGCTTCGCTTTATGAGGCTTTTTACACTCAGATAAAGAAATCTGAGTTATACACACATAAAACGAATTTATTTGAACACTCCTACTTTCATGGGAATAACTATGTTGCTTATATCTCTTTTATTTCCTTAAAGCTCGCTCTTATATCATTCCCCACTTACCTTTGTGTCAGTGTGAATGATGAACACGACTCAATCATGGAATTACTCATCTTGATGCATCATCCTTCGAATACACTTGATCAACACCTTCAATGCATTCACATCAATGCATTCAACAGCTGATCAGTTCTATTCCCATCCATTTTCATGAGAAAAAAAATTCTGTATAAATATGATTGCACATCGAAAGCAGAAGATGAATGATCCGAGAAGTGCCACTACTCTGAACCATGTCTTCTGTTCCCATAATCATGTCTACATGGTGAGTATCAGCTACATCGAATTCGCTGCCATTCCCACAAATTTTGTAAGCAACAACTCAATTCAACTTGGATTCCTCCTGGTGTTCAGTTCTTCCATACTAAAAATGTCTCTTCATGAAAGAAAATACAACTCGACATTAATTACTCATGCATCGCTGAAATCAATCATTCAGTGACTGACCCAACTTAGAAGGACACTTCTCATGTGTTATTAGAACGAAAGGAGTTTTTGAATATGCATTTATTCGAAAAGATATAATCTACAGAGAGATAAAGAAGAATACTGAACATTCAGAAAATGAGGCGTGTACGTTTCTGCAAAAATTTGAGCAAAGCATTTGAATGAGAACAGTTGAAGATATTGTTCAGTGATGCATTGAGTAAGGAGTGTTATTTTTCCATTTTCTTTGCAGATCCAATCAGTTTCTGTACAGCCATACTTTATCATACCTTGTTACCTTGTATTCTATCAGGTCTCCACTTTGCGAATGGATACACATGCCAGCTTTGACAGTCTCTGTAGAAAGAGGGAGGAAAATGAAGGTGAGAATCAATTCAGGAATAGACATTAGAATCAGTTTTGATGGATCCAGTGTTCTATATTGGATTATTTAATAGACAGACTTACATTTTTACAATCAGAATCATTTGTGTAAGTGGCTGTAGATTAAGCATATATTCTATTGATGTTTATCGTGCAGAGAAGTGAATATGTCTGAGACAGAGAAGAACATGTCGCCAAACGAACATGCACAAAAGGAAAGGAGTTGACTTAGACACAGGCAGTGGAGACGGCAGAGTGAAATAGAGTGCCAAGTTTTCACCGATTGATGCATGGGCGTGTGTGTTTTTGGAGGAGACGAAAACCTATGGAGAATCGTAGAGCCAGTTGAAGCGGATTTTACGATTCAGTTACTGAATAAAATCTTTAATATATTCGTCCGTCTCTTCAATCGAATACCATGCTGAATGTCGTATGGCTGATTTTTTACCACTGAAGAATGACAATGGAAGGTCAATCATCAAAAAGGTGCAGCATAGTAAACACTGAGCTGCATTCTTCTAATGAATGTTTAATCGACTTCCACCGGCTATGCGTGCAAAAATACCAACAGTGGAAGCAGAACTATCAGTGGACAGCAACCTTTGGATGAGAACATAAAAAAAGAAGGCAATAAAGACCCTAAAATATGGAAAAGCTGAGGGACTGGAAGAATTTCAGCAGGGGCATTGAAAATACACACAGAGACATCAGCCGACATGATGGCGTCACTACTGTAATACTTACGAAAAGATAGCAAGTTACCTGCGGATTGGAAGAAGGGCTAATATTTCAAACTGCCACAGAAAGGAGAATTACGCGGCATTATGCACAACCTAAGCAAATTACTAAACAGCATCATTCTGGGGAGAATCAAACACGCTCTGAACGAAAAACTTCGACCTAATCAGCTGGGTACCAGGAGGAACAAATCATGCATTGATCAAAGTGCAATAGTTCGGATCATCACTGAATACAGCTTGGAATGGTATTCAGCTCTCTATCTCAACTTCATTGAATTTGAAAAGGCTTTCGACAGCGTCGATGGAGAGGCGCTTTGACAAATACTTTGCTGCTACCTGTGGGTGCCGCCACCAATTATACATCTCATCCAGCAGTTGTACGACTAAGCTGCATGTTATATAACACACAACGGGAAACTCACGGAATCCTTCACAGAAGTGAAGATGGGAGTAAGATATGGTTGCCTACTAAGTACAATCATTTTACTGATTGTGGTTGACTGGATAATGCCTTAAAATTAACCCACACAGAAAAAGTGAAGAATCCGGGCTTCACCGATGATTTATGTCCGGTTTTTCACAAAATTGGAGATATTCAAGTAAAAAGTAACAAGTTTGCAGAAGAAGCATCCAGAGACGATAGGCCTCCATGTGAACACTGAGAAAACATAGGTGTTGACGTTTTGTGATACACAGCAACAACAACAACGACAGAAAACAATCAGCACGAAGGCGAGAAATCAGAAAGAAGTAACCTCCTGCACCTATCAACTTGACAAGCATCGTTTCAACTACACGCGAACTGACGGGGATATCTAGTCGAGGATCGTGAAAGCTCGGCATGCTCTCAATGCTCTCAGGTCTGTGTAGAGGTTGACAAAACTCAGCATGAAAAACAAGATCCGGACCTGCAGCTCCAATGTGAAGTCAGAGCTACTCTTTGTCATTTGGATGCATTTGGTTGTATACAATTTCGAATGAGACTATTTGTAAAAATCAGATAAGAATGCATTCATGTGAGAAGAACGCAGTGTAGAAGGCACTGGGACAGAGGTTGATATTCTATCGGCATAATGAGTGAAATCTGTCTCCGGAGAATATGAAAGATCATGCAAAGCTAAGATAGAAATTGAGAATGTTCAGCGTTTTAAGGCATATCAGTTCCCGTTAGGAATGCATTTTGACGCTGTTGATTTGAAGCAATATTTTGTTTGCTTTCGAATGCACTGAGCTTTACAGAAGCAATTAAATACATAAACATACATCTAAATTAATTCTACCAATACTGATCTGGCTGTTACTATTTCTGTTACTACCTATATTTGATAATGTGAAATATTCCCATATTATGAATTAAAAGTCAATCTGAACGAAGAATATTCTTTTCAATAATTTCTCATCAGGTTCTTACAATTATAAAATATAATATTTGTGGTCGTTACAATAAAGATAGCCAGGTATGCGGCGGATACATTTTTTAACGTAGAATAACAGATTAGTTATGGGGTGTCAAAATAAATAGTCATATTTGTGTGACAAACGTGCTAGGCTGAAATCGATTAGAAATATTGTAAAACGGGAGACAATAGTGGTGGTTAATCATAATGGAATTGTAGAGTGTGGGGTAGGAAAATTGACAAATCAGTTCAAGGTTATAAAAGGTGTCAGGTGAGTGGCTAGTACAAAGTGGTCTGAGTTAAGCAGGATATAGTAAGACTGGAATGAGAGGTTCATAGTGAGATAACGAATATATTAAATGAAACAGGTGGAGGCATATATTGAGAAAACAGATAATATCACTAATAATAAGTCCGTACAAATGAAAATTCGATAGTATTGAGGGAATGTTTGCATAAAGGGCATAAATTATGACGAATAATAATAACTGTAATAATAATATTTATAATAATAAGCAAATTAAAAGAAAAAAAAACCAAGAGGCTTAAGGGGAAAGAGCACTCTTGGTGAGAAGAAAAATCTTCAATCCAAGGTTGGCCACGGTAGGAACAGCGTCTGGACGTGTTCCTTTTGGATACACAGTTCCGGTTTAGTCGATCTTATTGCAACAGCTTCAGCTATGTGTAGGAGACGTAAGCGAACTGTACGTGATAACGACTTCGGAATTCGGTATATAACTCTGAAAGCTGTGTTGACATCGATGCGATGTCCAGTATCGACCAGGTGTGACAGGATCGAGCTTTTTATGCACTTAATTTCCCCCCTGCTGAACCAAGCTGGTAAGTGTTCTCGAACCCGTAGACGAACCTGCCTAATCGTGCGCCCTATATAACTTGAACCACAGGAACAGTTGAAATGGTATATGCATGAAGAAGAGCTAAGGTTAGGTAAGGCATCTTTGAGTTGCTGGGTGAACATTGGACGGCTAGTGAAGGATAGACACAGACGTGCAGAATAGAAAGTTTTCTTGATCGCCCTGGTTAAACGTTGGGATAGAATCTCCGCAGGAGTATCTCCCTTGAATTGGAGACGTAAAAACAGAGGCTTTTTCTCCACAGTTGTCAGTTCATGTTTACGGCTATTATAACCTATGTTGGCTTTAATGAACTTCTCTGGATATCCGTTCTCGCTTAGAATGTCTCGGATGATCTGGAGTTCATTCTCTACGCATTCTTCAGAACAAATCGACCTCGCTCTAAATGCTAAGCACCTGATTAGATTACGTTTGTATTTCATCGGTACGAAGCTAAGGAAATGTGTATACTGGGCTTTGGTCTCTAGCTTTCTAAATATGGTTCTTTTGATGGAACCATCCTCTCTTCTTGTTAGTAGGACGTCGAGGAAGTGTAAGGATTCGTTGTATTCTCCTTCGTAGGTGAAATGGACCGCTGGGTGAGCACTATTGAAGTTGTTCAAAATCAAATCACTATTTAACCCTTCATCGTACACTACAAAAGTGTCATCCATGTAACGACAATACATTTCCATTTTCGCTATTTCCTCTTTCAACGGACTATTTTCTAGTTTTGCTAGAAATATATTCGCGAAAATAGGTCCCAGTGGGGATCCCATGGCTACTCCATCAACCTGTCTGTATATTTCATTATTAAATAGGAACTGAACATTCGTTGTGCATTTAACAAGTAGTTGTTTCAGATTACTGATAGGAATATCAGTGCACAATTTCTTTTCTATAATCTGTTCACAGATATAATCGATTGTTTCCACTAGAGGCACATTCGTAAATAGAGATGAAACATCAAGTGATGCCATATATTTGCCAGTCGCGTTCAGGTTTTTTATCTTATCAACAAATTGAAAGGTATCCTTGACGCTGTGCTTTACTAACTCGTCATGCAAGGGTTGAAGCAGCTGTACCAGCCACTTTGCCGTCTCGTGATAGGGTGAATGGGACATGTCTAGTATGGGGCGTAGGGGCACTCCTGATTTATGCACTTTCGGTAAACCATACATACGTGAGATGGTACTCCCTGTAGGTTTTATGTTTTCGAAAGTTTTTGGTGATAAATAGCCTTTACCCTTCAAATCTTTTAATAAGTTTGTTATTTCTTTCTCTATTTTCTCCGTGTGATCTTTCATCGCTTTCGGCTTCTGAAACTTGCTTCTGTCAGCTAGTATGGAGTTCATCTTATTGATGTAGTCCTGCTTATCCATAATTACTATCCCCGGCCCCTTATCCGGTCTGGTAATAACTATGTTTTCATTTTGTCTTAGTCTTTTGAAGAATGCGTAGAGAATGAACTCCAGATCATCCGAGACATTCTAAGCGAGAACGGATATCCAGAGAAGTTCATTAAAGCCAACATAGGTTATAATAGCCGTAAACATGAACTGACAACTGTGGAGAAAAAGCCTCTGTTTTTACGTCTCCAATTCAAGGGAGATACTCCTGCAGAGATTCTATCCCAACGTTTAACCAGGGCGATCAAGAAAACTTTCTATTCTGCACGTCTGTGTCTATCCTTCACTAGCCGTCCAATGTTCACCCAGCAACTCAAAGATGCCTTACCTAACCTTAGCTCTTCTTCATGCATATACCATTTCAACTGTTCCTGTGGTTCAAGTTATATAGGGCGCACGATTAGGCAGGTTCGTCTACGGGTTCGAGAACACTTACCAGCTTGGTTCAGCAGGGGGGAAATTAAGTGCATAAAAAGCTCGATCCTGTCACACCTGGTCGATACCGGACATCGCATCGATGTCAACACAGCTTTCAGAGTTATATACCGAATTCCGAAGTCGTTATCACGTACAGTTCGCTTACGTCTCCTACACATAGCTGAAGCTGTTGCAATAAGATCGACTAAACCGGAACTGTGTATCCAAAAGGAACACGTCCAGACGCTGTTCCTACCGTGGCCAACCTTGGATTGAAGATTTTTCTTCTCACCAAGAGTGCTCTTTCCCCGTAAGCCTCTTGGTTTTTTTTGTTTTGTTTTTTTTTTCTTTTAATTTGCTTATTATTATAAATATTATTATTACAGTTATTATTATTCGTCATAATTTATGCCCTTTATGCAAACATTCCCTCAATACTATCGAATTTTCATTTGTACGGACTTATTATTAGTGATATTATCTGTTTTCTCAATATATGCCTCCACCTGTTTCATTTAATATATTCGTTATCTCACAATGAACCTCTCATTCCAGTCATACTATATCCTGCTTAACTCAGACCACTTTGTACTAGCCACTCACCTGACACCTTTTATAACCTTGAACTGATTTGTCAATTTTCCTACCCCACACTCTACAATTCCATTATGATTAACCACCACTATTGTCTCCCGTTTTACAATATTTCTAATCGATTTCAGCCTAGCACGTTTGTCACACAAATATGACTATTTACTTTGACACCCCATAACTAATCTGTTATTCTACGTTAAAAAATGTATCCGCCGCATACCTGGCTATCTTTATTGTAACGACCACAAATATTATATTTTATAATTGTAAGAACCTGATGAGAAATTATTGAAAAGAATATTCTACCTATATTTGTTCACGGGAATTAAATGACGCATACACTCTACACTCAAGACAACAACGATAGGAAGAAACCTCAGTTTTCTTTAGAATAGAAGGCTTTCTCGTAAACGTACGTAGCGTTTTCGAGAATAGTGTGAGCCTATTTATGTTATCATTATCAAGTAATTTGGATATAATATTTATCAAATAGCTTCGGAACACACATAAGTCACTTAGGAAAGAAGACTCACAAGTAACATTCACGAATTCCTCCCATATTTTCTCTCTCTTTTGTTTTCGGTCTGTCCAAGTCAACTAGCCATATACAGCCATTAGAAGTAGCACCAACTGTGAAATTATCATATAAAGATAACTGGAACGACCCAAAATTGACAGTTATTATTCCTTAAAATAAAATAAAGAGAGACACATTTTAATGATTCAAAGAGGAAATGTTGGAAATCTCTACAAGTAGACCTACCTCGTGAATGAAGTCAAAATAATAATGATGATGAGATTTTGAAAGTTTTAGATTCATATCTCGCAGCAATATAGAATTTTGTTCCACCCTCAATCGTCACCCTATTTTATATCAGTAGACGTCTGTTAGTCCATGGCTGTTCTGTGAATATCGAAACATCTTGCAATGTAAACGATGACACTGGAAAATATCATTCTTATCTGCAGGTTGACAGTACTGAGGACAGATTGAATACTGAGGAATTACCCTGAATATAGATCAATGAACTGTTTTGGAGTAGATATAACCAAATAACATTCAGCCAGATGACACTAACGAGTTTCGAGTCGCCAGGCATGCTAGTTGTCCAGTCAGTGACCCGGAGAACATCTAACAAGCCATCAATTCTAACTCAGTTTTCAATTCGCAACAGATAGTGTTACTGCTGGGCAATACCGGCGGTAGGAATGTGCCATCATTCTGAAATTGATGAACACTACTTGTTACGAGCTCCCAGTGGCACTTCAGACAGGAATTCAAAACTGAACTCTGTTGGTCATTAAACTCAAAATCAATGAAGTCACTGCAGACCTACAACGGACGAATGAAATAACTCTAGTGATCTTAGGATTTCTATGCCTAGTCATGTCAGCGTTCTTCAGTTGTTTAGACAATTTGACTATGCCTCACTTTTCCTTGCATAAATTAGCCATACTTGTCTAACTAACTTACTAATTGACAAAATGACTAATTTACGCACTATAACTACGCTCAGTTTTTATGTGATGTTTGTTGTTTTGCAATGAATCAAATAAAGATTAGTTTTGTACATGATTTGATGTGAGTTAGAATAGAAAAAGGAAGCCAGCAAAGAGTACTGAACACCCCGCTGTCTCATAGTAGTTTTCGGCCGAACGTCAGTGCGTATACAGAGCAATTCGAACCCAGTTAAGTTAGAATTCACGGTGGATTCAGGCGAGACACACTGCCTGAATGGTCTATGAGCTTGCTTGCCTAGTGAACAGAAGGTCATTGTCAATGAATGTGAACATTGAACATCGGTTCATTGGCCTAGGTCGCCAGTGGCTGGCAACTCAAAGGCGCGAATGATTCAATCATGTACACGATGGAAGAAGACGAAAGAATACGAATTAAAGTGCAAAAGATTCCTTGTAAAACATTTGTTTATAGACTTTGTACGAAATATTGATTTTATTTGCCGAACAGTACAATTTCTTATTGGTCCTTGCGTTTTGGAGTTAAATTCGATAATCGTTCACATTAATTGTAGATTCGGAGCGTCTTCACAAATAATAGGAACATAAGGTTAAGTTCCTTGACAGTCTCGATTTCGAACGACTGTAGTGAGAGCGTACTCCTGATTATTTCCAAACAAGGCTGACAAAACAAATGCACAGCGACTCTCCGTGTTTTTCACTAGCTCTCCAGAATCGTGTCAATACGTGGTGACACTTGAGCGTAGTCCACACTTAGTATTCCACAATCACATAAACTGTATATTTATGTGTATAAATGCGTTTGCATAACATGCGGGGATGAAATCACCTTTGCTAAGCTTCGTTTTCTTTCACCCTATTGCCCTGTCGGTGAGCATTTTCTAGTACATACAGAAAATATCCACGTGGATAAATTACTAACGAAATAAAAGAATCTCACTTTATCATGCTCCACGCGCAGGATATGCCATATTCGAAGGATCAGTGTGCAGGAATTTACAGTGAATTCGGCTTCATATTATATCGACAGTTTTGTACAGTCAGATTAAAAATATGTGGGGACTTTATCGACTGACTAACTTAGATTTTTCTCAGTTCAAACGAGAGACTACTAATTGAATGGTTGGTCAATATGCTCGACAACACATTAAGGCAAATACAGGTAATGGATGAATGTTTAAGAGGAAGTTGGTTAGTTTGTCGACTATATGTGAATTGACAAAAAGTATTGAAGCAAAATATATTACTGCCGACATTGCTTGATCTATGTTCGCCGATTTCCTGACTCATATAGGAGAAGTCACTGACTAAACACTGGTGTTCAAAATGCGAACCACGTTATTTGTGCTCAAGTGGTGCGTTGCCAACATCCACACTGATTTCAGAGCAAGGAAGATCTGCAACGAAATCGCGATTCCGCTAATGACATCCTCATCAATTCCAGCTGGCTGTAGTTGAAAGGATGCTTCCTAGCCATCACGACGAGGAATAGCATTGGTGAAATCAGGCAGGTGTCCTCATCTAACTGTTGTCTTCACATAGAAGGCAAGCCTCTCTGAATTCTCGATTTTGAATCACATGACTCTTGGCTTAAATCTACATGAAGCTGTTGATTGGGTTAACCACCATGTGGAATAAAGAGAAACATTTGCAAATCGTTGGGATACCGAATATGGATCGTGAAGTGATATCGGTAAAGAAAAGAGTTGAAAAACGAGAATAACTTGGCAAACAATTGGTCTCAGTCTGAGGCTTTCCAGCAGTATGCACTCATCATCACACCTGAAACGTCTAATTGACGAGATGATCTCGGTGATTTTTCATTCTCTAGAACGGAATCCAGTGGCCTATGAATTCGCACTTTTGCTTATCGGCAATAAATTGCGCCAGCGTTATCCAGTCTCAGCATCAGTGAGTATATGCTCTCACAGTAATCATCAATTCTCACCTAAATTGCAGGTAACTTATCCAGCAATCAGATTTGTCAGGAAGCGGAATAACCAGTGAAATTATTATTACTTCATTCATTTACACAGAGAATAAATTTGAATTACCTGATTCATCAAGTGTGAAGTCAAAATCATATTCTGCTGATTCAATCTCTTCAATATTGACAATGAACAGACTTATAAGTAGGATTAGGTACAATTTTTTTCTTTGAGAGACCATTTTACTGAAATTAAATAATCAGTGGGAAAAACGATGACATTCAATTTCATTCAATTTGAAATGTATGAAAGTGAGTGACGTTTCCAGTTGCTTTGCATTCCAAGTCAGACATACAGATTCGAAAGCATATCTCACAATATCCTCTTCTCTGGGGTCCTCTGCAGTTCAGTCAGATGACTGCGTGTTATCTCTCATATTCTCCAGTTTCCTACGATTGCATTATTTGCATCATTAGGGTCACGCACAACTCGACCGATGGCCTGACGCGCAAGACGCATGAAGAGCATTCTTGAATAGAGTATGTTGAACACTCTCAGGCTAGATGGAGATTTGTTAAGCGTTGTGCAGACTACTTTTCTGATGCTGATCAACTTGAATGTTCAGTCAATGACATTTGCAAGTCAATTATACGCAGTCCAATGAGGCGAAATAAAACCATGTTTAAACAGACAGAAAATATTCACAGTGTAATATGTGGTCTGCTAGATAGTGTCAATCAAAAAAGCAAGCGTATGTGCATGACCCAACATACTACTGACTGATTGAAATGGATAGTTGTATGGCACACAAAATCACACACAAACACATACAGACATCAACCAGTAGTGCTTGTCATCTAGCTAGTTAGCTAGCTAGGTTGATGTGATCATAACTCGCAGAGGTCATCACTCTCATTTGAACCTGAAATCATCAGTGGCGAACCTCTTCTCATTCGTCTTAGGCAGATGTGTGTTTTCAAGCATTCCAGTTTCCAGCTTATTTTACTGTTTCAGCTGAGTCATACTCTGTACGCAACTGATGATCGTCGACCCAAATGAGCGAAGCACTTATATGAGGCTTTAGTCACTTTCAACACTATGGTCTTTGAGCCAGCCATCCAGCTAGCAGGCATCACTGGTATACATTTACTTATATCAATAATTACGTAGTATATAGCATCGTGCATCCATGGTTGGCCATACAATAGTGTCTACAGATGATGCATTTGATGGAAGCAAGATACAGACTTCTGTGCTTTTAATGATGTGATGATTGGACACGGTGTGTACATTCTCAAAAAAATCATTGATTTCGCCTGAGGGACACATCCTTAACAAAACAGATTTCATCTGAAGCTCCTCACGTAAGTGGAGATGCAGACTACTGGATACAGAGTCGAGAATGGGAGCACATCTGCGCATAGTCAATTGTCTAGCTAGTTGAATGAACCTTCATAGTAAAGCTCGAACCCCAGAAAAAAATGGAGACATGCCGTTGTAATTCAGCTTCAACACTCAGCAATTACAAAGGATGCCCTCACTACAGATCACATCAGATCAGAGCGAATTCGGAAACCCTCCATGATAACACTGAGAAGGCCTGAGCGGTAAAACATTGGAACTAACTCGCTGAGGGCGAAATTCAAGGAAACGTGCGAACCTTTTCTAGGATAAGGAAGAGACAAGACAAGGAATGGTTCTCAATATACATGTGCCTGTAACCTAGGGGAAGAGAGTTGGGTGCTGAGAGAAAAGATGCCTCCATGCAGACATGGGCGAAAGAAGGAGGAGCTGATTAAAGTGTACGTCGCACTGAATAATGCAATAAAGAGGACCGCTGGGAAAGACAAATGGCAATCACACGACATACTGACTGGCGAATGAAGCACATCAGGTTGCAGGTAAAAAAGACATCAGAACATTATATCAGGTAACCTGGTAAATTTAAATCTTGGAAGAGATCAGCCGACATGATGAAATCAGTCAAGGGAACCTGATTATTAAGTGGGGGAATCAAATCAAACTGATCACTGTAAAGGACTCTTGAATCGAACACCACTGGCAACTCGCCAAAAATCACAACCAGCATCACTCACGAAACTGTCAGTGTACAACAATCATTCAACGAAAAAAGACATCCGGAATGAGATCAAGCTACTGAAAGTAATTCAGGCAGGCAGCAGGACCAGATGACATTCCTTGTGAAGCACCCAAGACGGACTCAGAGAATACTGTGGATATTGTAGTCCATTACTGCGAAAAGCTTTAAAGAAGAGAAGGTACCTACCAATTAAAACAAGGGTAGTTAACTTGACAAACTACCAAAGAAGGGCAACTTACGCCTCACTCGGCAACAACTGACAGCCATGTATTAATCCTTTTGTTTACGACAAGTATTATACTAATTCGAATCACCTTGAAGAAAATAAAGTATGCACCGAATACAGATATCCCCACTGGAAAAAGCTGTATTGGGGAATGCGGTGAATTACTGACAAGATTCTGAAGATTTGGATTTCGCAGATTATATGTGTCTTATATAACACAAACTCAGAGACCTGCCTATGGAAACTAACAAACTGGCAGGAGAGGCAGGCAGCAAAACAGGACTGCAGGTGAGCACAGAGAAGACGATGGTGATAATGATATCCAGCCAACCAACTGAACAAACAACTAGCAGCATAAACAACCAGCACAATATACTATCAATGAGAGAGATTAAAAAATGTTACCTCATTCACTTGTCTAGGAAACATTGTTTGAAATACGGGTAGGTTGCACGGATTAAGATAACAAATTCAGCCAGAATCGGAGATGCACGATACGCATTCTTCAAACTGAAATCAGTTAGGAAATCTAATACACTCAGCATACGAGACACGATTCGAATTTTCAACACAAATATAAGCAGGCACGTCTACAGGTCAGAAACTTAGCCAGCTTGTCATGAAGAGAATTTCCGGCTGGCTTCAGGCTTTCATCAACAGTTGCCTTTGCTGCCTCTTTACTGAAGTTGCAGTGGCCAGGTGACCAGAAAGAATAACTAAAAAGAAAGTCTGGCTGGGAACAAACTAACAGGCGAGTGCCGATCACTCAACGAATATGGAGGAGAAAGTGGAGATAGATCAGGAATACATTGAGGATACCGTCAAATGACAATGCACACTATGGCCTCGGTTGAGAGGAATCCAAATGCAAAACAACGAGTTGTTCGGCCTTGATTGACGTGCAGGAGGTCATGAGAGAAAGAGATGATAGATTATAGTCAGGAATAAAAAAAATGATAATGAACTGGTCGAGTGTGAAGAAAAAATCAGCCACTGTCAAAGTGAGCAGTGATCGAGTTTCGAGTTGATAATCATTTTGCTTCTAGCGATGGTGATGTCACGTACATAGGGTGCTGTTTTGTTTCACATTGGATTTGACATTCAGCCGTCTAATTGAACGTTACTAATATTATTATTGTTTGCTTTAGTTCTGAGAGGAACATATGGCTTCAGATGCAACTCTCCATTGCGTTCGGGTCTCCGCCAGCGTTCGCACTTGACTTCATGCCTGCCGTCATTTTTTTCATTTCCTCTTCACATGACCTCCTCCTTGACATTCTTGCACTGACGACCGAATCGCCCCTTTCCGTTCGGATTCCACTCGAGCGATTCCTGCGTGTGTGACGTCACTTGCTGGTTTTCTAAGAGTATAGCCAATCTGCCTCCATTACTTCTCGCATACATTTTGCATAATGGGCTCCTAGTTGGCTCTCCCCCAGAGATCCCTGTCGCTGATTGATTCTGACCATCTGATCTTGAGTAGTGTTGAGCGAAGACAGCTAATGATGGAATTTTGTAGTTTGTTCGAAGAGCGCTTCGTGACGCACCAAGTCTCTGATTCGCATAGTAGCACTGACTTCACATAGGAGCTGAAGATCCGGATCTTATTTTCCATACCGAGTGCTGTTGATCTTTACACAGACTTGAGAGAAGTTAAAGCTTGCCTTGCTCTCTTGATCCTTGATCCCGTTAGTTTCACCTGCAGTTGAAACGATGCTTCCTAGCCAGGTAGTTAGGTTGAGGAGGTTGCTTCTTTCTGATTCCTCAAATTTTTGCTGATTGTTGTCTGTTGTTACTGCTGTTACTGTTGACCAGGAATCGTCAACACCTCTGCTTTCTCTATGTTTACCGGAAGGCATATTGTCTCTGGATGCTACTTCTGTCAACTTGTTGCTTTTCACTTGCACATCTCCCAGTTTGTGGTATATCAGGCATTAATCAGCTCTGGTGTCCAAATCCTTCAATTTTTGTGTGGTTTTATTTATTGCCTGTGTCCTCTCCGCCTGCTCTCTGTTGCATTGACCAATCCATAGCAATCGGGAAAATCATTGTAGTTGGTAAGTGACCCTATGTTTATCGTGTTTTCATTTCCTCGAAGGATTCCGTGAGTTTCCCGTTATGGGTTTTATGGCATGCGGCATAGTCGTACATCTATTGGATGTGGTATTTGTTGGCGCCACTCCTTGGTAGTAACGAAGTATTTGTCGATCTCTCTCTCTCGATCTACGTTGTCAAAGGGCTTTTCGAACCAGATAAAGTTGAGATAGAAAGCTGAATGCCACTTCAGGCTGCATTCGGTCATGATCCAAACTGTTCCAATTTCATCGATGCATGATTTGTTTCTCCTGGAACCCACCTGTTTCGGTCAACGTTTTTCGTTCAGAGCGTGTTAGATTCTCTGCAGAATGGTGCAGATCAAAATTTCGCCCGGGATGTGCATAATGCCAAGTCAGTCTCCTTTCTTTGGTACTTTGAAAAAGTCGTCTTTCTTCCAATCCTCAGGCACCTTGTCCTCTTTTCGCATTTATTACAGTAGTGAGGTCATCAGATCCGCTGATGTCTCTGGGTCCATTTGTAATGCCTCTGCTAGGATTCCATCTATTTTCACTGATTTTCCATTGTTATACATCTTCATTGCTTTTAGGATTTTTCTTTTTATTGAAGGCTTGATGTTCACTGATAGTTCTGCTTCCGCTCTTCGTATCAATGCGCGCACTGCAGGTAGCGGTCGATGTAGAAGTCTATTGAATCGTTCAGCCCAGGGTTTTCGTTTTTCCCCTCTTTAGCTTTTAATTGTCATATCTCACTGGCTTAATTTCTGCTGATCTATTTGTCGATAGGTGTCTTACTTTGGTAAAGTTTTGCAAGGTCTCCTTTTTCTGCTTCACTTCCCATGGCCTCATAATATTTTCTTTTTTCATCCCTGGTGCTCTGCTTCACCATTATGTTCAACGTGTTTAGCTATTTTTCAACTCGTTTTTTTTCTATGCTCGTCAACAGACTGGATATTTTTTTGTTTCAGCAACATTCTCTCTTATATTAGTCTCCATGTGTCTGTAGTGGGCCACTGTTTATCCCACCTCTTTTATGTGACTAGGACATCCATTCAGGTTTGAATCCACATCGCTTTCAGTATATTACAGTAAATTCAACGTTGGTCTCTTCGCTAGTATTAATTTATGTCTCCTCCTTTTCCCTATGATTACAGGGAAGATGCCATTTGTGTCCAGATCCTTCAGTTCATGATTACTGAACTAGTCTTGTGGTGTATCTGCAGCTTCTGTTTCCTCGAAAGCTTTTAAATCGATTCGGGGTTTTAATTGTAAGAGATAGTGGTGTGAGTCAGCGCCTGATCCTCCTCTTACTTTTTTTATCCAGTAGGCTGCGTCTCTTACTGCTTGAGCAGCATTGCAATGAAGTCAGTCTAGTCTTTGGTTCGCCCATCTGGTGACAGTAATATATTCTTGTGTTTGTATATGCTGCCGCCAATCACCAGTCTGTTGAAGGCACAGAAGTCAGCAAAGAGCTCTCCGTTTTCATTTGATTCTCCGAGGGCTTCTCTAGCTCCATAATTAGTTCTCTTCCTGTGTTGTCTGGTCCCGGTAAGGGATTCATGTCTTCCATTGTTATTTAATATCGTCGCCCATAGAACTGTCCGTCGTTGCCTGTAGTTGTCTGTTGAACTCTTGTTTCTTTTTGAGGTGCATAGCATTGTATAACTGACAATTTACTTCCTTTGGAGGTAAATTTGGCGATCATTACCTCTCTGCAAGATCGCTTCCGATTGCATCATGGACTTCGTTGCGGTTGGTAACATCATCACAACCGCACCCTCGGTGTGCTCGTGGTTTTCTGCTGAGTGACCGGAGCAAATCACTGACTCACACATTGACAATTGTGTGAATCCACTTCCATTCCATCTGCTTTCGAAGTACCTGTATTTATATTTATTTCACCTCATTTGCAATCCAGTTTACTTCGCTTGTCTCGTACATGGTGCGGAACATCCACGTCCCCACTCAGATTTTAATTTTTGTCTCAAGGAGACTCATCGTGTTGAAGTTTCTGTATCGGCTTTGTATGAAAAACACGGTTGCTAGGCTCATGCCGGAGAAGAGGGTTGTTACATAAGTATCTAGGCAACGTGAGTATGACCTATTGGGTTCCTCCCCTCAGCATCAGGAAGATAAGAAATTAGTCAATCAGAACAACACCTGCAAAAAAGAAACAATAGTAGGAGCGGAGAAAACAATAATCCTGCGTTTAAATAAGCTGATTCAAAGCATCGTCGTTACTATGAATTGGTTATTTCACGTACAAGGATTTTCGATTTCAGTTATAGATGACCATCACGAAAGCAAGGTTACAGTGAAACTAAATGTAATGAATTTTGTTGCATTGATATTTATCAAGAAAAAGGGTTTCGAAGCACCAAAACAATTGCAGAGAAATGTCAGGAAAACTATTATAAAGAAACACTATTGAAAAGTGGAATTTTGAAACACCAAGTGAGTTGTAGAGAATTCTAAAAATGTCTGATGAGCCAGAGATTAACAGCCCCATCCATTTAAATATAGGTGAATTCTATCAAGTATTAAAAAATGAGATAACTATTTGCCAAAATTCTGAGTAAAACATAGTCAAAACTACTATCACATACGCTTAATGTCACATCAAATTGAGATTATTGAAGAAAAAGACCAACACACTAGCCGAGGAATGAGCCAGCAAACACAGGAATTCAGATGAACACAGGGGAGTTCGAGAAGAAGTATCCGACTAATCAAGGACGAAGATAACTAACCAACTATCTAAACAACCAACCAGGCAACACCACCAACAAGCGTCAATCGCTCTCAGAGGAATTAATTTCCAGGATGTCACTTCTTTTTCTTCAACTACACGTCTACGTTTAGTTGAAATGACCTTCACTACAGGCTGTCGGAAGGGATGAGATTGTCGAAGCCAAAGCTCTTCGGAAATTTATGACGGACTATCATCTTAGCCTATACACTGATTCGGGAATCTTCCTTACTGCACCTGAGCATAAAGATCAAGATAAGGATTTTCAACACCAATGTTAAGTCAGTCAGCTGTTCTATATGATCTTAAACTAGGCAAGTGAGCCATGAATAGCATTTCGGACATTCAGCTGCACACCTTCGTCAACACTTGGAACCCAAGGAAACAATAATGATAATGACAAACTAAAATCAACCCAGAGGGTGAGATTTGACTCATTCCAAACGCCGTTGGTGGAACCTTGAGCCACGGTTCAACGCTGTTTTTTTTCATGTCCTTTGCGAATGCTTCAGGCTGATTGAACACCATTCTGATGCACTATCAACTTGTCGGAATATTATGGGCTGGTTCATTCTTGGTATTTTTTCAATAAGATTTTAAGGTGAAACTTGATAGTCATTGCTTATAAACACACAAGTTATTTCTACCAGGCTGAAGTTCTTGAATGAATCAAGAAAACCGGCGAACTGTACCGCAACAGCAGCTTCTTCACTAATCCATAAGTCTCTTCCAGCCAATGAGTGACTGAGCGATGTGAAGAACTTATCACATCTAGTATTGAGGAGAGCTGAACATCGTCTTCAAAAGAAATCACATATCTTGCTACAGACCCAAACTCTCAGCCACATCGATGACATCCGTTGTCGAACAACTGAAATCGAACAGATTGTCTTACACAGCAGTCGAAATTAGTCATGGATTATCTTACGATAAATGAATACCACTGGAGACGCATGCATCTACTGTCACTCATAAGGGGATAGATGATTTCATTATTAAATTAAACAAAAGTCTAAGGGAAACAAATGAGGAAACAGATTTCCATTGCTGCCTTTCTCTCCGATTATTCCATTGGATTACTAATACTACTACCAAATTAAATGCAAATCGAACCACTTGAGGACTTACATTTATTGATGTGTCGTCAGCGGTTTGATGACTCTATTACAGAAAGCTAACTGGAGAATATAATTCAGCAATAATCTGACCTAACTGCTTTGTCTAGAGAACACCAATATCAGTCGCATGAATAAGGGAGATGGAATATGCGGTGATGGCACACCCAATTGACGATACTAGAGTAACGCTACTTGACAAATCCTTCAGATTAGTTATATTAAACAAAGTCTCAGGAATTGCATACAATATTAAGATTATCTTCAAAAAAAGACTTGTCGAAATGAATCTTCCAATGAACAGACAGGGCTGCAAAATTACAAAGATATCAACCATAGGACATTATAAGAGAGTTCGTCTTTGTGTTTCTACAATTCCATGCCGATGTACAGATAACACAATATAGGCTAACCTGTGGTTAAGGGGTGGAATTTTGACTGACAACAACATATTTCACATTCAAAGGGAATCTATAGCATCAAGACGAAGGAGTAGCTATGAGATCGCCTATCTCACCAATGATAGCTGACATATTCATGGATTATTGGGAAGAGAACGCCCTTGAATTATTCAGGTCATCACTAAAATGTTGGTGGAGATATGTAGACGACAAACTAGTAATAGTGAACAAAAACGATACTGAGAAACTTTTCCCACACATAAACAGACACGTCGACTCAATAAAATTCACTATGGAATTAGAGAATGAAATTGGAGAACTGCTCATGTTAGACTGCAAACTACAAAGAATGACAGATGCTAGCATAAAAACAACGATATATTGAGAAGCCACACATTGTGGAAGATTCCTTGATTATCACCCAGCTCATTCACTCTCGGTAAAACGAGGATTAATGCAAGGTCTTGCAGATAGAATACGTAGACTTACGACAACACCAGAGGACCAGTGTAAAGAAATAAACGTCCTATTCAAAATGTTATTCAAATAGAACTACTCAAAAGAATTTGTAAAAGATAATATGAAAAAGAGAAAAAAGAGGGTAAACCGGGAGAACAACAAGATGGAAGAATGCAAAAAAACAGTTACATTACCATATAAAAATGGTACATCAGAGGCAATACAAAGAAACCTCAAAAATATCGGCATTCGAACAACCTTTAAACCTACAAATCTAATCAAAAATAAAATAAATCAACTGAAAGATCCCATAAAATTGATGGATAAAAACAATCTGATTTATAAAATATCTTGTGCTGACTGTCCAACTAAATATGTGGGGCAAACGTCCAGATCACTCAAAATAAGAGTGAATGAACATAAACGCCTAATCAAAGGTCAACCAACAGGAACACAAGCTTACAAGAATCTTGAAAAGAATTCATCGATAGCTGCACATGCATGAGACAAAAGCCACTATATCGATGGAACAATGTGTGTATTCTAAAAACTAATATGTGCGAGTGGAAAGAAAGACTCATAACAGAATCGATATTCATTAAAGTCACACCGAATACATGTAACAAGGGTGACTCAGTACAACTATCAACAACGTGAAATATAATTCTGAATACAAAAAAACATGAATGAGCATAAAAAATTATAATAATGAACTATAAATTTGAGTACAAATCATAAATGTGTGAATAAAACAATCCCAACAGTGGTGTGAACACGGGCAGTAGATTTGCTCGAAATATTACCAATAACAAAACTTATCATTGTATGTAAACTATTGAAATACAATTATACTTTATTTGATCTAATCCACAAGGCTCAAACTTTTTACTGATATTAACTTGTAGCTGTTATCTGCCCAACACTAGGCATGATAAATTGTCACTTACGGACGTGTTTGTCTAGATGCTTGGTCCAGTCCTTCACTGGCCCAAGAGACTGTCCAGACACAATCTCTTCAACATTCACATGTATAATATATATATATATAATTATACCACAGAAACTCACCCACAAAATGTGTTGAATAGCCTCTATCTAACTTGGCACTGATGGTATATTTTCTCGACTATTTATACAGCTTACACATGACACTATTTCTTTCATTGGTTACTCACAATAACCAACCAAAAATTGACTGAATCTATTGGTTCACGTTTGTGCGATGAACCATCATTCAGACTGGAGAAAACGCTTAAACACAAAACACTGGAGATATTTAGACACATACGTTATAAAATTTCTCTTACACAGGCAGATACATCGTTTCACATCAACTAAAAATTACACGAAGTAATTTGGTGGACAGTAACTAGCCGTAGAATCGACGATGTGCTTGATGCACTTTGTACGAGAATTGTTAGTTGTTGTGGCCTAATTTTGTTCCAGTGGATAACGCATTTACCTTTGAAACAATGGGTAATAATTTTGAGGTTTTAATTGGGACAGCACCATAAATTTGCATGTATAGGCTATGAGCCCAAATACAGCAAAATGCCTATTGTGGATATGATAGCTTTGGCAATATGCATCCTCTGTATGTTGTTGCAATTAGACGTCGTTAGTAATAAACCATTAAGTTGGAACTCACTTGAATGAAGGGTTAAGGAACAAGCCTTCCTTGTAACCGGAAGTCCATTGTTCAAAACTTCTGGGGTGAATGTGTACTTCCACTGAGTTAACAACTAAGATGAGAAAACAGCTTTCCTATGCTTGCCAGTGTTTTCGACGGCTTTGTAATACATTTCATTGCGTGATACAAATGAGAATACAATTTTATTCCTAAAAACCCAGTGTATAAAAATCAAAAATGACTTATAAATGATTGATGTGGTTTTAAACCCAAAGAGGATTTCCATCAAGGTCACAGATGCGACTCATTGATGAGTGGCAAGAAGCCTCAAATTTTATCGAATAAGAAGAAAATCGTCTTCTTAGTAAGCTCTGTGCACGTAAAATATGAGTAATAGGCAGTATGTAATGGATTTTAATCTCTGTCGGAATATTCAACATTTTAGTAATGTCCTTCTGTCACCATCAGCATGAATGAGACCTAAACGGAAGGGACAAAACTCTAATGTTGACAGTGATTGCTGAAGAGAGTACAAAATAGACTTGACCAAGCAGTGTTTTCATCGGATTCATTTAATTCCGCAATCACAGAAAGTGTTTAATAGAGATAAAAGTATTCAATAAGTAGAATTCGGATATTTTGATAAGAAGTTCTTCTAATTCAATGGAGAGAGCCCAGCCACTATTCATTTTCCAATGTTTATGCTGCCAGCAAAACGTATGATTGGAGTACAGATGTTATGTGATTGTGAATGAATCAAGTATTTGAATGGTTTGTACACAGATGATGAAATCTCTGTTGAGCTGAACCTGCAGTCTGGCTTCAACATGAATATACTGCAGATGATTACACAACACGAGACTAGGGATTTGTGTCAATCTCTCATGAGTGTGTATGCATGTTTGAGTGCGGACACTATGTCAGTGTTATTGTGTAAGACTGTTTCAAGATTCAAAATTTAGATAAGAGTAAAGATTCTAATGAACCAAATAAACGCGAATTCGTGAAAACTTTGAAATCTTTCAAAAATGAAAACCGACTGACAGTTCCATCTTCGACGCGATTAAGCCTACCGGAACTCATACGTTTGAATTTATGCCTTACCCAAGATACAAAAGAAGTGCACTCCCCTGCTTCCGATTCTGGACATGTAGAACTCGCCTTTCCATTCAACAGTCAAATATTTAGTAAATATGTTATATCCACTACATCGCCAGTTGATTAAATGAAGTGTAAAAGATGTCTTCAACTTTGTTGAAAACATCTAAGATATGAACGTATTCTCATTACTTACTAATGTCCCTCTTGTAGGAACTGTCGACTGTATATGCGAGTAACTTGTAGAAAAGAAAGCAGAAATTCGAATCACACCAAGAAAATTGAAATAATTACTACTTAAATGCAATATGAACGTTCAATTTGTATTTATTAAGGAGTATTACCGCCAAATAGATGGGGTTGCTATGGGCTCTCCTCTTGGTTCCTTATTAACTGATATATTTCTATCTAAATTGGAAAATAGTTTTTCAAAAGAGATACTAAACCAAATGACTTAATATTGTCCATATACTGACGATAACTCTATCATTTGTAACAATAATTTAATAGACAACACCTGCTTCAAGTCTTCAATAAGGTACACCCAGCTATTAAATTCACTTGTGAAGACGAACTCCACAGTATTATTCCATTTCTGAATGTTCTTCTTACAAAAAGAACAAACGATACCTTAAAGAGAAACATCTATAGGAAAGTGACGTGGAACGGACAATACACCAAATTCCATAGCTTCATACGTATACAATATAAGCGCAGCCTAATTCGTTGTCTTAGTCATAGAATTAGACTTATATGTACCGCGGATTGTATTGAAGATGAAATAAGAAATCTTACAAACGCTTTGCTACAAAATGACTTCCCTACCAACTTTGTAAAGAAGTATATCTGAGAAACTACAGATAAAACCAAGCAAGACACAGTAAATAAGAAAGAGCTCTACTTAAATGCACAATTCAAATGTGATATATCCAGTGATATATTAAACCGAAGATTAACGAGATGGATTGAGAGAACTTTGATTGACAGAAAACTGCAGGTCACTTTCTCAACTAAAACGATATTGACACTGTGCATTAAATATAGATTACCCGAAATGGCGAAATCAATGTGTGTAGAAAATTCAACTGCTCCTGTTGAGCTAGTTATATATGTCGTACTCAGAGGAATTTATCTTTACGCACTACTCGTGAACATATTCCTGTTTGACTTGAGAATAGAGCAACCAAATCAATAAATATTGCAATTCTGTCTAATCTAGTGGATAGTGAACACAGCATCAAAGTAGGTGAGCCATTTACATTTGTGCATCAAGTATTGAACAACCTCTCCAAAGGCGCACAATTACGCCTCCAAGTCATAGTTGAGGCTTAAGAGAATAATGGATTAATAGGTCATCAGGATCAAACTCTTATTACCACTGTTATCATTTTGTGATATCATGTCTTTATTATTCATTTCCCCACCCACTTTATTTCACCTCATTGTCACCAATAATGTCTGTCAACTTTTATGATTTTATAGTAAGCCAACAAATTCTGTAACATCCTATTACAATTTAAAAGCCAATCTGAACGAAGAATATTCTTTTCACTAATTTCTTCTCAGGTTCAAACATTTATAAAATACAATATTCGTAGTCGTTACATTAAAGGCCATTTATGTGGCGGACGATTGGAAAAGAAAATTCTGTGTTCATGTTGATTTTTAATTCATAATAATGGAATATTTCACACTATTAAATCTTAATACAATTTCCGATGTAGCCCCTTTAATTTATCATGAGACATTATCGGTCAGCCCTCACATTCAGTGTCCCCTTTGTAAATGTGTGTTTGTATGTATTTTGTGGTCATCGCATTTCTCTCACCCCAATGAAACTTGTATTATGTTGGCTCTAAAACAACACTATGCTACCCAAGTGTTTATTCACACTTCATCACATGTTTTCTGAGTATACACCTGATACGCATTTGGTTGACTATGTTAACTATTGGACTATCATTTCAACTTACACATGCACCCCAATACAGTTTCTCATAATATATTCATTTGCCTTTATTGGCTATATGTGTACTCTATTATTCATGGATTTATAACTGTAGAGCCTGAAGAAGAAGTTGTCGAAAACAATTGGTCGCTCAAAATCTTCTTTGCATTTCAATATGGAGATTTTTCATTTACTCATTTGCAGGCACCAGGATTGCCCATAGTCTCTCATCTCTCTCTCTCACGATCTCCTGCATGTTATCATTGGACAGTCACGATGTAACACATCGATCTTTTCAGCTTTTGTTTGTTTTTCATTTTAATTGCCTCCACTTTATTTGTGGAGGAATAGCTTCTTGATTTGTACGTTCTGAGTATCTCTCATTTTCAACTAAGTGGTAACGGGAACTGGGTATCTAATATGAAGATACCGGGGACAGCTTTTGATAGAGGTGTGATGGAAATGCTTTCCTTGATGTGCTAGCCAGTCTTCAATGTGATTTAAATGAAGCGACCAAAGTCAAAGTTGTGAGTTTATTACATTCCAACTTGGACAATTCAGACTATACATGGAAAGTGTGTCATAATATGATTAACATACCAGCGCATAAATAATTAACACGTGGAGGAGTTTTCAAAGATACACCTGAAATATGATAGACCTATCGATAAACCTTTTATATGCACTACTAAACGGTGTTTTGAAGTTATCAGGTTCATAACGGGACTTCAGTATGCATTGTCTGTCTTGTATACTAACTGTGCCACTGTAATGTAGAAGATTTCTAATTGACGTGGACGTGATAGCACTACGTTAAATGGGTTTTTCCCTGAAAACGTCTTTCATAATCTATTTCCCGACATCTTCACTACAGGTTTGTATATAAAATGTGAACGTATAGAAATCCTCGAAGAATTAGGATGTAATTGTATCTCTTCACAAGCGGTGCTATAAAACGTTTTTCATTTATTTATTGTCTTTGACAGTTGTGGACTCAAATTTCGACTTCATAGCCTACAACAAAGTTAGCTTGTTCATTCACACTTATTAAATTTGATTAAGAAGCTGATGAATGCATCTGTTATACTCCGACTCATCTGACCACCAGAATTCGAATACTTCTCTGTTACTTTCGTGGTGATTCGAAATCCCCACGCTCCTTTCAATATCCTCGCCATGTTATTCTCTATCCATTTCAATATCACTGCCTCATTTCACTAACAATGCTCGTTATTCTCTGAAATCGGAGGTCGCCATCATTCGTGGAATCAACTCAAGGTGGCATTGTGTTAAATGAGCTTATGTTCACACAGAAGACTGCATGTCAAATTGAACATGACCGAGAATAACACGTCATGTACGTGTTCGAATCATCACAAGACGCATAAGATTAATCAACTAGCATTTTGATTACTGTCCACTTCAACAGTGGCTGATTTCTGTTTCACACTCACCTGGCTGACTCATGTGATAAGCATTAAAGTTCAAAGGTAACAATGGACGTGATTTTCTGGAAGAAATTTTATCAAATCACCTTTGAAAACACGAAAAGTCAACTAATGAGCATCAGTTGAATAACCTCTTTTTGATTTTCTTGCTCAGACGGAGTTCGGAATATTTGCAAATTTGTTTCATTTCAATGATTATGTAATGTCACAATTACTTGATCAAATTTATGTATGACCTTTGTAACCCTTTTGACTTCCTGTTGTGAAATTTTAAGCTTATTTCTAAATAAATAAAGCTGGCGACCTCATTTAAGTTTATCTGAATGGGAGAGGTTGGTTTTTCTGTTTGTTGTAAATGTATGTGGCTTAACACAGCTGATTTTTGTTGATTGTTGTATTGAGTTGAATGCGTGCATGTACCAGTTAGCCTTGTTAACCTTTACTTGCCGTTTTAACTCCCTCTAGTGAAATTTTATCTTTGTTGTTGATCATTTCGTTTTTTTCTATTATTACTTTTCTCTCGTTAATTAAATGAAATTCCGTATCTTTTTGTTACATCTTCATTCCTTTGTTCTTCTTGTTGATCAAAATAATCTAGACTGGTTCATTTCCTGAGTGTCGTGTTGTTAATTATTTCTTGTAACCTTTGAATCAAATTGTGTAGCTGTCTGTTGAATATCTTGCAATCGTAGCTGTTGACTGTCTTTCTGATTTTGGCTTCAATATCCTCGTTGGTAGGGACTGCCTGTAGTTGAAGCGACGATTCCTTTCTTAGGTGAAACTGGTTGACCTCGTGCAAATTTCTCTGGTTGACAGAGATTAGTTTGTGTTGTTTTTGCTTATTGACGGTTGCTTCTTTATCGCCTCGTTTTCATCTCCATCTCGTCAAGGCTTACATGAAGTCCTGTTTCCATTGCCTGGCTTCTCTCCAATTCGTTCGCTTTACAAGCCAAAATGAATCAGACACAAAGTCCAGATCTTTTATAAACTTCTGATTGCTTCAATGTTTTCGTGTCTTCTCACTTAACAGTGACAGTCTTCCACATACTTCAGTCCATCTCCATTGATGATTTTAACGGTGATGTAAGGCTGACAGCCCTGTTTAGCTTCCTGTAAAAGTGATCTGTAATCACATGATGTTTACTTTGTTTTGACAGTCTGTTATATTTTGCTATGTGTATATTGATTGATACTCCATTATAACTGACAATATGCTTAGTCTGTCCACTGACTAGATAAACATGTATGACCTTGTTATCACATGATATTACAACCAATCAGAATCCAATGATGGTAAGGAAATCTACCTATCTGTCTTATTGGTTCATCCAGTCTCCGCATCCGATTTCAGTGTGTCTGAGAGATATCCATCCGGCGTTGCTGCCTTCCCAGCTGGCATCCTGTAGCTTCTTCGCATTCATGACATCTGATTTTCGAACAGGATTCATGTCCACTGGCAGCTTTGCAGGTGTTGTTGGCGGTGGTTGTATTACTGAACCAGTTGCACGTCATTCGCGATTCAACAGTCATTTGAACTGATCAACATATTCACTCATTTGTCTCTCACGTTTGGTAGATGGGACGTCTCGACAATATTATCAAGATTGAATCAAACCACTTTAAGCTCTCGTCGATAATTAATGTTTTTTTTCCTATTTTATTTTTGTGTGCAATGAAGAAATTTTCGGCATTAGATATCCGTATCATTTGGTTTGGAGGAACACCAGTCGGTTTGATTCTTCAGTCGATTGATTATCGACAATCATACCATTCGCTTTCCCGACGAATGTCCTACCCACTGTGCAAGCAACCCAGTATAGCTACTGCAACCACCTTAATTTCACAGTTTCTGTCCATCAAAGTATAAGTGAGGCTTGGTGAAATGTCTATTCAACGTATTTGTATGGCTGATGTTATATACAAAGAAAACGAAATATTGATGGATACTCTTGTTGAAAACGGATGTCCTTTAAAATTTTTAAATAGGTGTAGAAGTCAATTATTCTCTTAACCGACAAACTATACTGCACCTAAGAAAAATGTTTTTATCAAAATACAATATAGCGGGGAAATAAACAGTAGGATTTTTAGACAAAGGCGGAATTCGATCATCCGTAGAACGTATTGTGCAGCCCAGCTTGTCATTGTCAAAAAAGTCAAATATATGCTCCAGTGCAAACCTCAGAAAGATTACTCTAAGACTTGATTGTTGTTTCGAATTTCCACTATTTCCGTAGTGTTATTTTGTATTTCTTTTTCGGCTTCAATTTCACTGACGCATTTCATTTGTAATCATCGTTATAAGCTGAAGTTGGTAGTCGTCATCATTGAGAAAATCACCTGGAAGTAACGACGATGTGTCATGTAAGCTTCTGTTGACGCAGAAGGCTTCACGTCAAATCGAACGTGTCAGAAAATAACACACAACTCACGTGTCATCATCATCATCATTATCAACGAAAGTGACAGATTAATCTACTGGAAGTTTTTTAATTACTTTGAACTTTCAGAGTTGCTGATTTTTGCTTCACACCTGACCGATTCACTCATTTGATAACTCTGAGAGTTCAAAGATAACAATGGACGTGTTTTCTAGAAGAAATTTATCAATTCACTCCTGACAACACTGAAAAGCTATTATTGACAATCAATCGATTGAACGTGTAATAGTGCGGGATTTGATCAAATTGTTTGTTGAAATTTACTAAAGACAAAAACTGCATGTGATAGTCAGCCATGTAAACATCTCATCAAACTGAAATCCATTTGGAATTTTAACAATTTTGTCACAAACTCAATGATTCTTCACAATCGAGAGATCCCTTCCTCTGTCATATGCTTGCAGGAGTTCACTGTTAGTGGTGTGATTCACTGCCCTCAGAATCACTTCTATTACCTGCACTGTTTTACTATGTATCATCTATAGGTAGGATTGTACAGTCAACCATGAATGCACGATGATATATACTACTTATTTATTGAGACGAGGAGTTGTATACCAGTGGTGCTTGCTGGCTAGATGGCTAGCTGACTGGCTGACCAGCCAGCATGATCGATGTGATCGAATACACAGACGGATATTTCGCTTCTTCGGAGCCTAGCTCATCACTTGAGTAGCAGGTTTGTCTCAGATCAGAAAGCTTGTAAAAGCAGCTACTGGGTTGTTTGAGTTTACTGCTCTAATTGAGTCCAGTCAAACTGGATGCACTGTTGATGGGCGGAACGGCGTCAATATTCCTGGTTTTCTGGCGAACACTACTGGTCGACAGTTGTCGGTGTGTGTGTGTGGCTTTCAACTACTCATTTGAGTCAGGCAGTAGGAAACGTTGTCATGCATGTATGCTTGCGTTTTAGATTACTATTATTGGTGTCTAACAGACCACATATTTCGGTTTCTGAAAGGAATTGTGGGGTAATTTCACTTCGTCGAACTGTGTAGAACTGACTTGTGAATTTCGCTTATTGCACAGCCAAGTTGATCAGCATCCAAAATGACGTATACGAATTTCTTTTTCTAAAGTGTCCACTAATCTGAAATGCAAACCACTAATTACTTTCAAGAATCGTTTTCATGCACGAAGTCATTAAGTTACATTTGTCCCAAGCCATTGCTCAAGTACGCTCAAAATTGTAAATGACGAGTGGAGCGTGAGTCTAATACTGACAGGAAGCGGATGATGAGAATTCGAGGAGGTGAGAGATTATGAGCATTAGTAATGATATAGTTGAGAGAACAGCAGCAAATAGGACAAAAGTTGAGATGTACTGTTGAAGCCGTATGTACCCCTCGGATTCCAAAGCATTTGTATGGCCCACTCATTGTCATTCATTTCAAATTACTTCCAAGTGAATGTCATTATGTTTCCTTTTGATTATATATTTTAGGGGAATGGTATCCTCGAATGTCAAAATTTATCCTTAATGATACTCGTCAATCTGTGCGTATTCATTACTTTGATGATTCAATCAAATGAACAAGGAGCTTCCTCTGACAGTTGAAGAGGAATGCAATTGAAATTTGTTCCGTGTATGTCGGTGAGTGGAATTCAAATTATCCCTTCCTTATTCCGCTTCCTGACAAATCACTTCTTTGAAGTCAGTATATTTCTCACCGACAACTGACAGACTGACAGATTGCAAGATGAAGATTGGATATCGGTGGAGAAGCTGAATGTTGCGAAATAGCGAAAAGAGAGAATTCATCGGCACTGGATTCAGTCCTGATGAATCAATAATCACTGAGATCATCTCGTCCTCTGACGGTTTCTGGATATTCATTCCTCATCCCAAGATGGGTGCATACCACTGAAGAGTTTCGTTCTACGACGAAGCGATTTCCACGTAATTCTCAATGGTCAAAGGTTATCCAAATGATTCGAGAACGTTTCTCTTTATTCGCAACGGTTGTTTGCTTAATCAACAAGTGCCTAAAAATTCCAGATGTCTCATGATCCACGGGGGTAAACTGAGCACAAAATTTGATTCGAAACGCGGTGTAAGAGCAGATTACCTACCTAAGATTTGTTTCTCAATTCACTCAAACTCGAAGACGTGCAGGCGAAAAATGGCGATCTGAGAAAAGAATCAGCAGAGAATGCATGTTTGCAAGTAAATACAAAGTAGCTGGAGGGAAGGAAGATGTACTCAGAGCAACAACAAGCACCGATCAATATTTGGAAGATGTCACTGACAGTGAGACAGTCAGATCTTCATAGTCTTAACTTCATAGAAGTTAATTTCTACCGAAATAAAGTTATTTGTGTTAGCGAAATATGTTAGGCAAAATCTAACAGCCACAATGATGTTTGGGGTTGAAAATATTCTAACTTGTCTGACATCATACTCCCAATTATTCCAGCTGTGTTAGAGAATATTCACGCCAATTCTACTACATGCAAACAAGAATGAAAGGGGAACGCTTGTCAATGAGGATTCTTGTATACGTGTCAAAAAGTCTACGTATTAGTTCAACTTCGTCCATCAGCGTCAAATCTCAGAATTTGGCTGTGTCTGCTCAAAAGGAGACAATTTTGAGCTCATCACCAACTCCGTATGCAAATATGGTCTCGACTCAACTCATAGATGTGGTGGTAATAGTATTAGTAGTGGCTGCAGTCAGTCCGTATCGCAGTCAGTTTCAAGGCGGAATATAGAACCTGTGAAATCTGCGTTACCAAGTTCTACTCAAATTCATTTTCTGTGAACAATGTTAGTTGTAGCACGCAATGCAGTCAGACACAATCATGCAGTACCATGGAATACAGTGATGTTACTCAAATGAAGTGTGTGTGGTTATAGATAGAAGGAGAGTGAGACAAGGAGATTAGTCACTCTGAATAAATTCTGTTTTACAACGTGAAATTCGATGTCATCAAATTTCAAACATTGTTAGTTGACATTTTCACTTTCATTCTGTTTTCGCAAGTTCCCTTCTGACATTTTTCTCTTCACGCAAAACCCGTGCTGAGTATCTCGTATGGTTGAGGCTAAACACTTTCCTGCTCAAGCGAGCATAATTTCAAATAGGATTTCTTCTGATTTCACAGCGTATTTATCAAAACAGAATTTCAGCATAGAGTATGTTTGGTATAAGATGAGATACGTTAAGCCAACTGCTTGTATAAAATTAGCACCGGGATAATACGGAAGATCAAGCAAACGTAGATATCAGTTGAGAACGTGCAGCGTTTCGAGTCGCACCAGTTCTCGATAGCAGCGAAGTGAGGTGTTCTCAGTGCAAGACAGTGTGTTGGTTTCTGCCAAAAATAAAATTGGCTCTTTAGTAGTGAGTAAATTTATAAACACACAACACAACTTATTCTACTAACACCGATCTTGTCCTTATTATTATTGTGGCCTGTTGCACACATTTGGTTATCGGGACCAGATAATGTATAACGAAGCTAAAAGCGAACTGTCCATTACACGTGACACCACAATTATGACACTGTACACACAAGACAACATCGACACAAACAGGCATACGTTTTCTGTGATGAAGAAGGCTGTTTAGAAAATGTACGTGGTATTCATGACAACCAGGTGAGTATATTCATATTTACATAACTAAGTAATTCAGATGTTATTTTGATTGAACAGCTATAAATGACACATATATCACTTATGAATGTGGACTGACATTGCACCCGGAAGATTTACCTTCCTGGTTATCTGTTTTCTTGTTTTGGTGATGTCAAGTCTTCTGGCCTTGAATAGCCATAATCCTGGACTGTTAGTTTCAAGGAATCACTGAAAGTTTACTTCCCTCCATCGAAACCGACAGTCATCTACCCTGAAAACCAATGAAGTTATAAGCGATTTTATGAGAAATGTTTGAATTCCTACAAGTAGACTCAGTTCATGAATGAATTAAAATAATAATAATCCCTTGATTAAATCAAATTCATGATACCACTGGAAAATGTCATTCTTATCTCCAGCCTTACAGAACTGGTAAAAGATTAAATAGTTAGACGCTATCCTGAATATAGACGAATCAAATTGTTTACGAGTGGATTCATCCAGGGATCGACCAGGGTTCAAACACAGAAACTTCGAATTACGAAGCAAGCTCATCTACAGATGAGTCACTTTTACAAGATCTAATGACACATTCAATGCTAACTCATTCCGATTCGAGACAGATAGCCTGACTGTTAACAATATCTCAAATGAGAATGTGCCATGGTGCTGAACTCGGTGGACACTCCTGGTTACGACTTCCAACCATAACTTCAAAGAGAACTTCATCAAACTTGAAAACAATCAAGCGACTGCAAATCAATCCCTGAGGATTGAAATAACTTAAGTAGTTCTATACGTACGCATAGAAATAACATTAGCATATTTCACTTTACACAGTATGGCAGCTAGCCATACTTTAATAATCAAGTAAAATTATGATAAATCTTTACAATTTGCTTAAGCCTTATTTCTATATGATGCCTGTTTCATCAATGAACCTAAGTGTCAAGTTTTAGCATAGTTTGATAACAGCTGTTTCATTAAATTTCGGGGCGGATTATCAGTGTGCACTCCCTGAAATTCGAATTCAGGTGGAAGTAATTTTTGGAAATCATCAGCGATTGACTCCGGCCATAATGCACCAATAGTCTACTATCTAGCTTGCCATGTAACCTGAAGGTTCTATTTTTGAACCGTTTCAATGGGCGCATAGTGCTGATCAGTTCCAAACTAAGCTGTCGAAACAGCTGCCCGACAGTGCTCATTGCGTTTACCCAGTGCCTCAGAATCGTGTCACTCCATGGGGTCACATGAGCAAAATCAAGTCCCTACACACTAACACTTGAATCTCCAAGTAATTTACAACCAACGGAATTGTATATTTATAATGAGTATAAATGCATTTGTAGACCTTCTCAGGATGAATTCGTCCCTGTTGAATTCATCCCTATCAGTCAGGCAATATATTTCAATAATGGTTCTGCAAAACGTGACACAAAAGACTTGGAGGATCTGGATTTCGCCGATGATATATGTCTGATTTCCCATAAACTGGAAGATATGCAAGTGAAAAGTAACAAGTTGGCAGAAGAAGCATCAAAGATAGGAATTCAAGTGAACATAGATAAAAACAGAGGTGATGAAGATTCCTAGCCAAAATCAACAACACCAACAGACCACAATAAGCATAAATGGGAAGAACCTGAAAGAAACAACCTCCTTCACATACTTGGGAAGCATCGCCTCAACTACAGGCAGATGGAACTGACGAGGACATCAAAGCCAGAATCGGAAAAGCAAGACAAGCTTTCATTACTCTCAAATCTGTGTGGAGGTCAACAGCAATCAGCGTCAAAAATAAGATCCGGATTTTCAACTCCAATGTGAAGTCAGTGCTGCTATACGGATCAGAGACTTGGCGAGTCATAAAGAGCATCTCAAACAAACTTCAAACCTTCATTAACAACTGTCTCCGCTCAATACTCAAGATCAGATGGCCAGAAAAGATCAGCAACAGGGATCTCTGGGAGCGAACCAATCAGGACCCGATTGTGAAACAAATAGGCAGAAAGAAATGGAGATGGATTGGCCATACGCTGAGGAAACCATCAAGTGACATCACTAGACAAGCCCTCGAGTGGAACCCGAAAGGGAAGCGGAGAGTTGGTCGTCAGTGCAAGGGTGACTTGGAGGAGGTCATGCGAGGAGGAGATGAAAGCATGTGGACAGACCTGGAGCAGGGTGAAAAAGTTGTCAGAAAACCGAAGTCAATGGAGGTGCGCAGCTGAAGCCCTATGTTCCTCTAGGAACTAAAGGATACAATAATAATAATAATAAAACGTGAATCATGAGCACGAATACTGTGGGTGAACTGCATGAATTATATGCAGTGTAAAATGCATTTTACTACTAATCGGCATATTCAACGTTTCTGTAATAACTTTTGTCATCACTAGTATAATAGAGTCTTACATGGAGAGGGATTGTTTAGGCATTCGATGTTGGACCATGGAATAGAATGAACTCGAGAATAGCCGAAAAGTACTTGAGACTATTGAACAACTGTTTCGTCATCCTAGTTTTAGACTCAACGGAAGTACACAGTCACCAAAGTGATTTGTAATTAGGGCTTTACTATTACAATGGACGCTTGTCCGTAGAACATTCAGCCAGTGATATCCGACTCAATTATCCAAAACCTATGTATTCTCACTGCAAGCTCACACAGGGGATCCATGCTGTCGATAAGTGCAAAAATAAGGCTACACAGCTAGCCATCACTGTCTGTTAGTTTCCAATGCCTCTAGTTTTCTGTTGTCAACTGAGTGGACCGATATGTTCAGTCTCTGTTGATGTGTTGGTGCCTTCTAGTGAGTAGTCCCCAACGAGGTCTGGCGATGGATGGTGACTGGCAGTGGAATCGATTCCAAGGCTAGTTACCATCCACCAAACTACTTTTTTGTAATAGTTGATGTGAATTGATGGACATGCCTGTATAAAATGAATTTTAAATCTATAGCATATATCTGCCCAGGTAGAAATGGTAATCTGAGCAATGATGTACCAATTCGATTTTATTTCCAAATATCGTCACTGTTATGTGTTCAGGATTTTTCTCTAATCAATTTTAACTGAATTCATGGTTATCACACGAACACATGAACAAACAGATTCAGTCGATTTCTGATTGGTTAGTGGAAGTAACCAATGAATGGAATGGTGTCGGGTGTTAGTTAGTTGTATAAATAGTGTAACAAAATATTCTATCAGCATCAAGTTGGTTAGCAACTATTCAGCTCAAATTGCGGGTGAGTTACAGAGATATATATTTGTTCATATGAAATACTATATAATGTGTAATTAACGTTTGAGAAAATGATTCACATCCTCACTACCAAAACACACCATATATGTATGAATGTTGCAGAGGTTGTGTTTTGACAGTTACTAATTTTTCGGTCAAGGAATCCAGATCAGTGATATCTAGTAATGGATTGAGTGTACTCTTATGTAATCTGTACATGGGCTAAGAATTCTTGAACCGGATAAGTGAGGTCGTTCATGTGTTCTCTGATAAATATTTTCGTAATATTTAGCACTGTCTGTTTATTGTGGTGTCCTTTTTGATAAACCCCTTTCAAAAATGTTATTGATATCGCATTAAATTCATGAGAGTTTGTTTATTATAATAGTCTGATGTATTTGTCAACTAGTATTACTCTAGAAATGTCATCACCGAATATTTCTTCTACCCTCATGGTATCCATGTGAGTGAGGGTGCGAGGGGGAGGGGCACGATATCTGGTTTCATCTGAAGAATACGTAATTGATATGATATATTCTTCACACCACTCAGTCGCCAAGTGGCTGGAAGAGACTTATGGACTGGTGAAAGAAAAGACGCTTTTCTTGATTCAGTGAAGAACTTCATCCTGCTAGATATATAGCAATATACATGTGTATTTGTGTGATAATGACTAGTCAATAAGCTCGTGTAAAATGTTTTTATATATATAATCTGTATGAAAAAGAAATGTTATTAATAAACAGTAATAGGGTGATATTAAAATACGGATAATGGGAATAATAATGATAATAGAACAGTAGAATAAATGTGTATATGAATATGTAGGCAATGACCTTCCAGTCTCACCTTTCCATCCAGGTGAATTTCAGGAATGAGTCAGTCCTTAATATTCAGGCAAGTAGATAATGTGGCAGGCGGATTTCCAATCAGCCTTAGGCATTCACAAAGCACGTGAATAACGAAGAGTGTTGAGTCGTAGCTCAGGTTTTCACCAACTGCGTTTTGAGTCAAGTCTCAACCCCTGGAAGTGATATTTTTTTGTTTTTTATTATCATCATTGTTCCCTTGGGTTCCAAATGCTGATGAAGATGTGCAGCTGATTGTTCGAAATGCTAATTGTGACTCACTGGCTCAGTTTCAGCCGCACATCAACTGACTGCCTGACTAACTTAACACTGGTGTTGAAAATCCTCATTTTAATCATTCTGCTCAGGAAAGTGTGGAAGATTTATAAATTGATGTAAGGGTGAGGATGAGGGCCTGTCATAAGTTTCCGATTAGATTTAACTTTGACATTCTCATCCTTTCCGACCGCCCTGCACTCGTATTATTATTTCTGAGTGTACATTAACTCATATTTATTTTCAATCCAATATCTAATCGATTCTATACATGTATATAAATGAAAGAACAAAGTTGTGTGAGTAGTGACTTGATATGATTATGAGCAGTAATAGTTTATGCTCGAAACGTCGTCATCAGTTAATATTACTGTACAGCAGTGTATGATTAATCATAATAAAATCTTATCCATAATGAAATTAGAAGCAACAGATTATTCCAAAGGCACATTGATCACTGTCCACTTTGACAACAGCTGATTTCTGCTGCTTCACACTCAACCCATCGATTCATGTTAACAAGCTTGAGAGTTCAAAGGTAACAATGGACGTGTTTTTTGGAAGACGTTTTTCAATTCACTTCTGAGAACACTGAAAGACAAATATTGAGTATTAGTCGACTGACTGAATAGCAGTTCGTGATATCAAGGACTGACCGTTGAAATGTATTCAGGTCAATGCGTACATGTACCAGTTAACCACGTTAACAACTCCATGGATGGAAAACAGTTCAGAACTTTGTACAACTTTATCACCAACTGAATGAATCTCAACAGTAAAGAAATATCCTCCACTGTCATATGCTTTGAAGAGTTCATTGGTAGCGATGTGATTCACTATTCCCAGAATCTCTTCTATTATGCGCATGGTATTGGTGCATCGTCCATTGATATAATCGTGCAGTTAACCATGAAGGCAGGACAGTTTACTCTAGCTATACACTGAAATGAGTATTTGTATGCCAGGTATGCTAGCTGTCTGGCTGGCTCATCTCAATCAGCCAGTAGTATACGGCATTATGCAGATATTCTTGCTTTTCTGATTACTACTGATGACATCTAGCGATTCAAATGCTACACTGTGAATAATTTTAGTTTCTTAGAGGAAATATGGTGAAATTCAACCACATCGAACTGTGTTTAATTGACTTACGAATCCCATTTTCTCTACAATCGATGATTTAGTATTCGCAATGTTATCGTTAT
Organism: Trichobilharzia regenti; assembly: GCA_944472135.2. Classification (NCBI taxonomy): domain Eukaryota; kingdom Metazoa; phylum Platyhelminthes; class Trematoda; order Strigeidida; family Schistosomatidae; genus Trichobilharzia; species Trichobilharzia regenti. The sequence continues at coordinate 114,171,623 of OX235264.1, read as the reverse complement.
ACTTCTTCACAAAGCTTCTTCACTTAGCCTGAAATATACACAGCAAATAATATTCGCGAATCTTATAACTGCATAAAACTTGATTGGTCACTTTCACTCTACGCCATCGCTAAATTGCACGCCGAACTTTAAACCACTGGTGGTGCAATGGTCTGACGACGGCATGGGGAAAATGGTGTGAATTTGGAGATAAGAGATTATGGACGATCGTAATGTCATACCAAGTTGAGCCCCCTAGGATAGGAATAAATCTGATGTGCTGTATCAGGCGTATATTCCACGCGGAATACATAGAAAAAGAAAAAAGTCTCTCTCTGCTGGTCATTTCAAATGTCACTAAATTGAAAATTCATTGTGTTCTCCCTTTCTTATACATTTTCAGTGAAATGGTGTCTCAGAGGTCAAAACTAAACCTCATCATGGTCGTCGGACTGTGCATAGTCAATATAAAGTGGATAACATCGGAGATCTTTCCGCTCAATATGACATTTGATGGAAGAGGTAATCTATGTGAATTCTTTTTTTTTGATTATAGCTTGAAACCACACCGTATTTTCGGTACAATTAAGGAATTTTCAGCATATGATATCGGTAGCCCAAATTTTGCGGGGTGACCATATATATCTGGTGTGCATCGGCAGGGTATCAAACTCTGGACCATGTGCATGGTCAATGAGAGTCTTAATCGCTGAAATGGATGTGACTTCACTCGGACTAGGTATTGCGACACATCACTTCATAAAAATCATGAAGCCTTTATATGAAACCATATACCCGCATTAGTAAGTACAAAAACTCATCCATACCCTACTTAGCTCGTGTCCTGTGCCATAAAGAAGGCATCAGGCGTGAAACTTTTAACTTATTAAATAGTCAGTAGAACAATTGGATCTCGTCTTTCCAACTCATATCATTTATAAGTACAACGTTTTCTCTCCTTTTCTTTCTCTCTATTTTTTTGTCTTTATTTTTGTTATGTGCTGTTTTGTTTCTCTCTTCCTTATAAACTCTACTTAAAACATTCTTGTTCGTTCTTTCACAGTCTGTATATCTCGACCATTTTGTTATCGCTTACGCCAGTAAATATGCTAGTAGTATCTACTTTTCTAACACCTTCAAACACTGTTTAATTTTGGCTTTGCTACCGACATGCTAATATGTTGTTGTCAAAACTAACTGAGATAACCTTAATCTATGCAGAACTTTATTTATTGTTAATGTACTAACTGGATGCAATATTGTAGCAAAATGCTGAGAATTCCAATCTGTATCACAAGTACTGTTTTGGAATAAACCTCTTATCTTATCTTATTCTTCTCATAATGGTGACAGACTGACATATAGCAATATGAATTTGCCTGAAATTCCATTGACATTTAGTTACCACCCTGAAAACACATCCTCATCCGTGATGAGATTCGATAGTAGGTGGTGCTATATACTGCCGATTAGGAAAAGGGGGAATTCACAGGTCACTGGATTTCGTCCTAGTGAATGAAAAGTCACCGAGATCATCTCTTCGCCTGAAAGTTTCTGTTCTCACTCTTCATTAGATAGTGTCCTCACACTACTCAACAGCTTCATTCTACGACCAAGTGATCATCCTCTAATTCACGCTTTCCAACCATTCTCGAAACGATGTCACTGCACGATCCGTGGTATATATTGTAATGATGAGGCAGTCTCTCGTTTCATTCGGTATGATGTTTCGCCTTTTCAAAAGGCACAACAAAATTCCACGTGTCACGTGATCCACAATAGATAACTGAGCGACACTTCCCTTTGAAGTAAAAAAAGCAGCACGACTAGGCTAGATGCCCACTATCATTGATGCTATTCCTCACTGTGATGGGCTGTTTTATGTGAGATGCATAAATATGGTGTGCTGGAAGACAGGAATATGTTGGAAGAATTAGAATACTCTTGGATATCTGGAATTCTAGTATCACATAAACGCGAAAACTTTACAGCGAAAAACAACAGCCTGGCAGAAGAAGCAAGAAGGGAATTCAAAACTTCAAGTGAAGACAAAGAAGATGATGGTGAGAAAGATTAGCAATGTACTAACGACAACAATAGACAGTGATCACCCTTAGGCGGATATATTTAAAACAGATCACTTCTTTCACTTGTCTGGCTGAGCAACATCCTTTCAACTACAGGCATTTGACACTGGGACCAGTGCCACTGTCAAAGATATATATTATCACCTTAAAATGAGCCACTTAAATACAGTTAGATTGTTCTTTATTCAGGGTACATTCTGATTATTAATACTCTTTGCAGTATTGTGAACTGGAGATAAGAATGACATTTTCTAGTTAGCATATTTTATTTGATTTTTATGATGCTTTGGCATTCATTGCATGGCCATGAACTGACAGACAACCACTGACCTAAAATGAGTACTGACTGACACTGGAACAAATAGGCGAGAAATGAATCAGCGATTAACAAATTCTCATTCCTGATCTCTACGAACCAAACATCAAAAGTCAACTTGTCAAATAATATTTATTATTTCACTGAATTCATGAACCAAGTCTACTTGTAGAGATTCTAAACCTTTCCTATAAGCCATTAAAATGTGTTTTTGTCTATTTGAAGGAAATGTTAGTATCGATTTTTTCAAGATCAATTTTACTTTGAACTACAAAGAACTCAACCTAACTATTCAGGATGTGGCCTGTACGTATTGGGTTGCATTTGGCACAAAGCTAACCGAAAAAGAATTGCAGGAGAAAAGTGGACAGCGTAAAGGTTACATGTAAGTCTTCTTTAATATATGAATCATGCGACATTTGAAGCTTTACGACAAACGTTATATCTAAATTACTTTATAACGTTAGTGTAAATATGCTCACAGTATTCTCAAGAATACTACGTACATTTTCTAAAGAACTTCTGATTCCATAGAAAACTAAGGCCTCCTTGTGTATTTGTTGTTGTCTTGTTTGAACAGTATCGTACTTGTGGTGTCACATGTGATGGCCAGTATGTTTTCATTTTCATCATACATCATGTAGATTCCATGGGCATATTTATACAATAGGCAACCATGATAATATTAATAATGATAACAAGAGCAGTATTGGTAGACTAAGTTGAGATGTGTGTTTATAAATTAACTCGCTACTGCAGAGCCAGTTGTATTTTCGGTAGAAACTAACGTGCTGTTTTGAATTGAGAGCGTCCCACTTCGTCGCTGACGGGAACTGCTGTGACTCGGAGCGCTTCACTTACTCAATTTATGTTTTCGTCTTGCACGATCTTCTGTATTCTCTGAAGGCTGATTTCACTGGATGTGCAGATGGTCTAACGACCTCCATTCCAGTAGACCCTACACTTAGTTCTTCTCGTATGAATAGATTCCTATCTGAAGTTAACACTGTCTCACTCAAAATGGTCTAAAATCAAACCTATCTATATGTCATACAGTTTATCGATTTCACTTTCATAAATGAACAAGACTTGCACCCACTGATTGATTCAATATTGGCGGCAATGTGAAAGGCGGTCAATCGAATACCTCTTATTTCCACTCCCATTTCTCTTCAAATCTATGTTGGTCGCCTTACATCTTGTCGATTTCTGGTGAAATTTTTCATTTGACTGACTATATGAGCCAGTTGAAATTATTTACTGGCCTGACTCAACCTCTTCTATTACAATTTCTCAATTCATATAATCTGCCAGTTCTTCTTCGTTGTTCGCCTCAGACTAAGTTAAATCACACAGAAAGTTAGAGTCTGTGAGTAAGCTTGGTAGTGTGATGTCTCTGACTCAGATGACTGACATAATTGTCAGTAGGCACTTAAATTCTTGTAAGCTGTTGTTCTGATACGGAGCATCCTCTCTTTTAGTTGCAAATTTCTCCTTTATATATATATACGAGTGTGAAAGCAGAAGACATTCCATCATAAATCAGGAGGGTGTGAGCAGGAAAATGTGTAGCCTCAACCGTACGATATTTATCACGGGATTTGCGTGAAGAGGTAAATGTCAGAAAGGAACTTGTGAAACTTCTGAATCAGCAACTGAACTGCGAAGTGCTCTTCAGCTGGCTCCGTGACTGCCCACTGCCTCTGATCTACTCCACTCATAAATACTCACACAGGATGACCTCCATGTGAACCACTGACAAGCAACTCATCGTTTGCAGCTTGGACTGCTCTTGATTGGTGGCTTGATATGTGGTATCACCTTATGTCTTTCTTTGGGTGTGTCACAGCCACTTGCATTCCCCTGGACACAATTGTGGGGAGACAGGAATCTTGTTGTTTCCTTGCCGGAAATCTTTATGAATGCAGATAACTCCGAAACAGGCTTAATAACTTCTGTGCAGGATACGCACCACCGGTAAATACAATATAACTATCACTAATTGCAAAACTGCTTTCGATGCTAGAAACATTCTACTATCTATCATACAATCCATAATTGGGTACTGTAGTTAATGAAACTTTTCATGACGACTATTCTTGATTTCATTTTTCCGTTTCTCTTACTGTCTCTACATCCAGAGATTGTAAAAGTTGGCATCCACCAAGCGGACAAAGCTACTATAGATTGTAACTGTGCAAAACACTACAGGAGCTGCAGTGAAAATGTCCAGATTACACTTCATACCCATTGTGTAACTGCAAAACAGTTTCAACTGTGCTTATTGAAATGCTCCACTTAGACCTTTGTGGAATGAATACGCTTCATTTTCTCAATAATCAGTGGTCGCCTGTTTCTCTTCTTTCTGTAGATTAATTTCCCGACAATAAATCTTTATTGATAAATTCTTTTTATGTTAATGATAAGTGTGAAGTGTTCGCGTGTGCTGATACAGTAACTGAATGATTGACTTCATTGTAAACCGTGTCATTCGTTCATATCGAGTTCGCTTTTGTTACGAGCAGACATGAACAGTATGGAACCGCTGAATAGCAGAAGGAATTCGACGTCCCCAACTATATTAAGTGATCAAATGCACAATTTGTGGGTATTACAGCAAATTCGTTTTTGATAATATATTCACCAGTAATCTCAATCTAGACATTTTAATGGAAACAAAATACATAGTTCAGAGTAGATACTGTTCATGGTGAAGTCATTTATCCCTTTTAACCTGTATCATCAAATTTATGTACAATTTTCTGGTCGAATAGTTTGCTTTTCTTTGCTTGTTTCACGATCCTGTAACTGAGTGGTTTGAGCTTCAGTAATGTAAAGGAGACGACAGCATATATCCTGAGGAAGGTTATTCTACACCTTACAGATTACTGATGTTCTCGTTGTGACAATTTCTCCGATGTACGTTAACATCACTTGATGGGGGTTTAATTAAAACCAACGGACTTGTAACATTAACCAGTATTTATGACCAATCGACCAATCCACATTCTCATCACATCTCTTCACTTATCATATTCAACATACCATCATGAAACGGGCAAACTGAAACACTACACAGTGAGACACAACAAAAAGCCATGTTTAGCGAATATCCAACACCTCATCCAGGACAGTCCACACTACACCAGATGTCTCTTCACGAAACATTCTATCGACTTCGGAGAGGACCTCTCTGTTCATTGCAAGGTCAACTTTTGTCACTGACTGACTGTACAACGTTTAAGCACTCAAAATAATTGTCTACAGAATAAATTGTTGCACACTCACCAGATAACCTCAGTATGTTGCGTTTAAACTAGTCTAATTATGAAGGTTGATTTCGAAAGTTCCAAACACTCATTCAGTGTATCCCGCTTTCTTGTATTGAACAAAGGAATGCCAAATCCTTATGAAATTCACATCGCAATTATGACAATCCACTCCTATATACCTGAATAACGTTTACAGTGTATTTATCCACTTAAAATAAAATACAAAGCAAGAAACTAATGGGAAAGACCACTTTACAACTAACTATCTGTTATCAAGCTTGACAATCGTATATGATGTGGTTACCAAGACACTGCATCCGCTAAGATGATTCAATCATACACGTGAATACATTAGATAATAACAATAATAGTGTGAAATGTGATTCAAATTCAAACGATTCTGACGCCGTATTCAACATTCAGTGTTCAGTGATAACACAATTCATGTCACATATAAGAGAATTATTGGGATGCATGGAAGCTGGGATGGGCGTGAGATTTTGGTATACGAAGGCAAACAGAATAAAAGTGAAAACGTCAACTAACAATGTTTGAAATTTGATGACATCGAATTTCACGTTGTAAAACAGAATTTATTCAGAGTGACAAATCTCCTTGTCTCACTCTCCTTCTGTCTATAACCTCGCACACTTCATTCGAGTAACATCACTGTATTCCATGACACTGAATACTTGTGTCCGACTGCACTGCGTGCTACAGCTAACGTTGTTCACAAAAAATGAATTGGGAGTATGATGTTGGTCAAGTTAGTAATCTGTAGATGAACAGAATATTTTCAACCTAGACACCATTGAGGCTGTTAGACATTTGCTTAATATATTTTGATAACACGAATAACCCTGTTTCAATAGAGGTTAACTTCGCTAAACACTATGATGATCTGACTGTCTAACTGCCAGTAACCACCATCTATCTGGCTGTTTAAAAATGAATAGCGTTCAGTTGGATGTAAACCAGTGATTCAAGTTAAGTCATCTCATGTTAAATCCATCTAAACGTCAGACAGTTAACTTCACATTGAGGCACAAACATGATCTACAATGAACTTATAACCTAATATGTAACATCCATCCGGCATTTTATACCTTGTAGGGTACTACAGATTTCAACGTAGTATGTTTCTAGATGGTACTCATAGATATCAACGGTTATTTGGGATTGATAATCTCACATATCTCCTCCATCGAGTTGACAGTACAACCAATTTCCTAAGTTCAACTGATCAGAAGACGCCTCATTTCAGCCCTTGACATAGGGATATATTCTGTATATTGACAGAGAACATTTGTTGTACATATTGGATGGTTGAAGGCCATCCGCAGGAAGCCTTCTACCTAACTTTTGTGCTAGTTGGCACTCACTAGTCAGCGAAGCGTATCTCCAACCTCGCAGGATCTCGCGTCCATTCTGAGATTCGAACTCCCATCACTTAATGTTGCAGTCAGAGACGTTAGAACTGAGCTATTCATGATAGCGACTGTAGGATTGTTTGGAATTGATAGTGTTCTCTGAGCTCCTTGGTTTAATTGGTTTAAGAGAACACTATCAATTCCAAATCATCCACCTGAGTTACAAATCTTTTCTACTGTAGGATTGTTTTGGGTATTTTGATTGGACTCTATTCAGTATCTTATTTTGTTGTGTGTTCACTCCTATGTCTGTGTCAACTAGGACGAAACCTTAGTATGAGGCCTCCTGGCGATTGTCCCCAACCATCTAAAACAAACAGGTAACAGTGTGCCATGATGGCAAGCCACCTAAATGATGGCCACACTGTGAACCTGACTCATAGAATTCAGTCTAAACTATAGATAGGACTATAAACAAAACAATAAACCAGATACAGAATAGTGTCAATTCAGAAATATTTGTTTTTTCCCTAGTATGATGATTCATAAATAAGGACATTTTGGTCAGGAAAACGAGACATACACAGAATACCTTACGACGGAAGAGAATTGCAGAAAAACAGGAATAAGTAAGTGTGTGCTGTTCCACTCGGAAATGAAGGCAAAAACGATTAAAATAACAAATATTAGTACAGAGCATTTGCAGCTGATATAACTTGACACAATCTAATTGGAGTTGGTAAAACCTGGAGCTAAGGATGAAAACTTTCTGTTATTATTTGTTTTACCTGCTTTGTAAGTTCTTAACGATGTTAAGAAATTCGATCGCGACATTACAATCTTGTCTGATTATTAGGATGAGTCTTGTTCCCCGCTAACTGACATTTTCAACGAATCGTTTTCCAAAAGTATTATACCTGAATCATGGAAAAACATCAAGATCGTTCCAGTGCCTAAATCTACAAGTGGACCTAATGTTAAGTTTAGACCTATTTCAATTACCTCACCCTTTTTGAAAGTTATGGAAAGACTTATTCTACTTAATCTTGATCCCTCTTTAAAACCTTTCAACGACCCCAACCAGTTTGCTTATAAACATAGTAGGAGTACGTTAGATGCCGCTGTCGTCCTCCACCATAGCATAGTCTCTAGTTTAGATAAAGGGGCTAAATACGTTCGCTGTGCCTTCCTTGATTACACATCTGCATTTGACTCTGTTCCCAGGTCTCTCTTGCTAAGTAAGCTTGCTGCAACACAGGCTGAAAGCTGGACAAATAAGTGGTTGCAGTCCTATTTTTCTGAAAGGAAGCAGTACACCGTCTACAATGGAAAATCCTCCACTACCTCACTTACTTTAGCAGGCGTTCCTCAAGGCGCTGTTCTCTCTCCCTTTCTGTTTTCGTTTTTCTTACATGACTTGCCTCATTCTGATGTAGCCACTTTTGTTAAGTATGCCGATGACCTCTCGGTCTCTATGCCTGTCAACTCTCAGTCAGATTGTTCCAAATTAAATAGCTTTCTGTCGGAAATTAGTCAGTGGTCCTCTTCAAACGGACTTAAGCTTAATCCGTCTAAATGTCAGGTAGTCAATTTCACTTTCAGACGTAAATGTGACCTACAGCAACTAGTTAGCTCACATGGCCCCACTCTCATTGACGGCACAGAGGTTGAAAATACATCTAATGTGAAGTTCCTTGGGCTGAGTTTTTCCACCGATCTTTCCTGGTCTTCCCACATCTTGCTAGTTACTAGAAAGATGTTTCGCTTAACGTTCTACATTAGGAAATTTAGGCAGTCTGGTATAAAGCAGTCTTTGCTTTCTCAGTTTGTAAATTCTTGTATTCTACCCATCCTCCTTTACTGCTCCCCATTAGTCTTTCCTGGACTACTTAAGAAAGACTTTGCTTCGCTGAGAAGGGCACTAAAAGCTGTTAGTAGGGCAAGTGGGATATCGTTAGACCAACTGGTGAACACTATTGTAGATAGACATATAATGTCATGTAAGAAACTAGCGAATACAATATTGTCGGACCCCGAGCATCCTCTCTATACGCATCTATCTCCTTGCATTTCATCTGGAAGAACTAGAAGCAGCTATAGGAGGCTATATGCTAGGACTACCAAATACAAAAACTCCACAATACCATATCTGGCACAGCTGTTATGTGATGAGAAATCCGTTAGGTATGACACGATAAACTTACTGCGGCACTCTAACAAATAGTCCCATTAGTTTTTGTTTTCCTTTCCTCGTTACTACTACACTGTTGTTCTCATCTACAACCACACATCAACTTTATATTTCAAATCCTGTGGTGCATTGTTTGAAATGAAATACTCTACGCTGTTTTTTTTCTTAATTTTTAATATTTATTTATTTTATTTATTTATAACTTATTTATTTTATTTTTATTTATTTTCTTTGATTTTTAAAAATCTTATATAATTTATGAGGTAATTAGATGCAATATACTGTAATGCACGCTGAAAATTCCATACCTGTACCACAAATACTGTTTGGAATAAAGCTGTTATTATTATTATTAAAAAAAATGAGTTCATTCTGACCACCTTGACTTTCAGCCACATGAATGTCATTCAACCTGGTATTTGTCGACTAACTCTGGATTCAACGATGATCCTGATGCTTATTGCACGAGAGCTGGTGACTCCCGTTACCTGAGTGTTCTGGTGGATAATGCTTTAACGTTGAAGAAGATAGGTACCGAATTCAAGTCTCACTGAGGACACCCTAACTCATGCGTACATCCCACCGATGAGTCCCAGGTAGGGCTAACTGTGCATCATTGATTCGATTCCACTCCTAGTCACCATCCCTCGAAACAACTCCATGTTCATGCCCAGATATCGTCGGAGCTTACGTACCAGTAGGTAACAACAGGTTAACAGATGCCAAGCATTTCGGTCAAGTCGGTAAACACGAAATTCAGAATCATTGAAATCTAATTGGGGTAGTGGAGTTCTGTCTCGTCATGCTTTTCCAAGCATAAGCAGTGCACACCTACTGGATTCGCAGGATTCAGAACTCATGGGTAATGGATCAATGATTTGGGTGCGACTGGTTTAATGGTCTAGCTAAAGCACTACATGCAATTACACACAGCCACACAGTAGGATGGGTCAAGATGACAGTTTTTGAAAATCTTATGTCACACGGTGGAGGGAGGAAGAGATTGATAACAGAAGTTTTGTTTATCGAATCAACTGTAAATACGTCTAATTGGAATGATTCAACACTTGTCAAACCAAGATATACGAAAAATTCTACTACCCTTACAAAAAGTAGGAGAGAACAAAGAAAACTTTGGAACTCGAATTTCGAAGTCGAGTGATTATAAATGATGTGATTATGAACGATAAATAAATTTTGTTCGAAACATCATCCAGTAAATAATATTGTTTCACTGATTTTGTGATATATCTAATGAACTAATTATTGTGGAACTACGAGACCGGAGATTTTTGTATCAGTTCCTCATCTGTGTATGTGTCTGAGTGTGTAGACACTGTGTCAGTGTATGTGCCTGTCAGTATGACTGTGAGTCTCAGTGTATACTGCATCAAAAAATAGGCTGAGACTGCACATTGAAAGTCCTACCACTTCACGACAAATAAGATCAATTCGGACACATTCTTCGAGTAGGTACAGACAAGTCATGAAGAATGAAATCTGAGGTATAGTGTAGCGTTGGCCAATACAGCGATTTATTAACAAAAGAAAATTTTCACAAAGTATTCACCTCAGTCTTCATGTGAGTTAATCAACAATCCGAATTATTTTGTCAAACAGTCTGGCTGTGGTAAGCAGATTGAGAAAATGTAGTTAAAAGAGAATTCGTTATCTTTCTTGTACGGTAATATTGCGTATGTAGTGAATCCACCACAAAAATACTGACTACTAACTCAAATCAAAGTACATTCACACGATTGTCTGCCTTTTTATTGTCATCTATTCCATATGATATCTCATCAGGTCGCATTGGTAAATGGGCTGCTTCAGAGACATGACCGTGTGTGTGCGGAGAACTTCATCAAAGTCTGTTCGATTACCATGCATCAATGCGAAACAAGTCGATGACTGAAATGTAAGATGAAGGCATATGAACGTTGATAGATTCGTTGAATTATTAATTAGTTATTTTGCCTACTAAGCTAGTCCAGTGACTGATTTAATGCGTTGTTTAAAAGGCTGTTTGTCGGTACACAGTCGTTCATAAGGCACTGGTTTGATAGCGTATAACTACTCTCACCTGATTACTTTCTGTATTATCCGTAATCGTTGTTGTTTTCTTATGCGCTGAGTATAAAACTAGCTGTCGACAGCACGTCTCCATTTTGACATATTTCCTGTGATGCTATTCAGCTGATTCGCGACATAATCTCCTCCATTCCATCCTCCTTACACCTAATTCGTTGTTGCTCATTCAGGTTACACTTGAACGATGGCTGGTCTGGCGTTTGACGTCACTCGACTATCTATTGAACGTGCTGGCCATGCATCTCACGCATAGGGAAGAAGTGACTGACTTGACGCTGATGTTTAACACTCAAATCTTATTGTTCGTACCGTAGCACAGTGCAGACGATTTCCTAAATGATTTGTAGTGATGAATGTGTGTTTTGAATGTGTCTTGCTAAATTCCTATCGTGCTCTTCCTATTCTGGCTGGTTTTGTTATCCTCATCCATACTGTCGCGTGTATTTGAAATGATTCTTCCTAATTAATTGAATGGATTGACCTCTGTCAATTCGCAAATAATACTAACAGCCTAGTTCAGTGTACTATCTTTTTGGTTTTCTAACCGATCACAAGCTCTAGATAAGATGGATGCTTCAGCTTGATGATTGCGACTTCACTGAACAAGATATGACACTATACCACCATAACTACCTTTTCCAGTTCCGTTGAAGATCAAGTGTATTCTGTCATCTGACTCTTCGAATTCACTCTCATTTCCTGCTCATATACGACATGCATAGGTATACAACTGAACCATAAGTAGGTGTCAAAACACCAAACAGGGCATCAATAGGAGATGACATTTAAACATACTTAGATTCGAAATCATAATATAAGCAACTTTAAATTAGAAACCAACTGATCCTCTGAAACAGAAACACTGGCTGGTTAATGCTTACCTTGCTTTAGTAAAGGGAGAATGAGACCAAAATATCCCACAGAACAATCATTAGGAGAAGATATTTGAACATACCCTGATTTTAATTGATCATATAAGTTACATAGAGGCAGAAATTGACTCATCTACCAAAATAGAGACGCTGATCAGTGTCTGCATACCTTGCTTTATTGAAACAATAGAAGAGACCTGATAATGTTGAGTTACGGATATGAAAGAAAGCCTCTCTTCTTCCAGTAGCACCATTATACTTAGTCTTACTAATTGCTCTTCAAAACGCATTCCCTCCTGCATTCTGAATGTGATTTTGTTGTTTCTACCTACTGTACAATTTTATTTTATTTTGACTATAGCTTGAAACTATACCGTATTTTTGGTACAAGTGTGTAGCCTAAATTATGCAGGCTGACCATAGATATCAGACGTGCGTCGGTAAGGGATCGAACCCCATACCATTTTCATGGTTGGCGAGAGTCCTAACCTCTGTTCCACTGACGAATAAGCCACCTCCTCGACCGGGAATCGAAATTTGTATACATTCACTTGAAATGCTCAACTTATTCCACATATCCAGAAGATAGCTCACATTCATTTCAGCAGTGCACTTCATCATGAGACTTGTATTCAGGTGGTGGCGACCATCTGAAATTAACAGAATGTCTGCATCTTATCAAGGCTGTCGTCATCAGAAAGGAAGAAAAAGGATTTAACACCAATTTCTATATAACGCGCGTATATAAGACACACTGTTAGCTGAAACAGAACAGGCAGGCCACGGGTAAAACAGACATCAGAACATTACATCAGATAACCAGGTCTGCACCGCGAAGACGTCGACGCAAGTAAAATCAATAATAGATAATGCAGCAGACCTGTTTTTCAAGTGACTGTTGGATTGAACAATACATGGAATTCTTTCAGAAATGTTGCCACCACCAACTCCATGTACAGAAATGCCAGTGGACGTCAATCCTGTAGCAAAAGCGAATTTCCTGAGTACAATCGCACTGCTGAATGTTATCTGTGAAGGCAGAAATACGGCACAGATTCCCACCCCCCAGAAGCACTGAAATCTGAACGGATATTAGTAGACTACAACTAAAAAACAACTGGAATGAGGGAAGTCGAAGTAGAAGGTTTAACTCATCAAACTGCCAAGGAAAGTGAATCAGCCCTCTGTGAGGAATGGCTTAATATCATTCATCATCTGTATGACAATGCCATGTGTCAAGTGATCCACAACAGAATACTAAGCCAACCCTTTGACGTGAAGAGAGAAGTGAGACAGAACTCTCAGCCTGCTATCATTGATTATATTACTACTTATTGTGTACTAGATTATCCTGAAAACCGTAAGTGGGTAGCCAGAAGACACGAGTGCGCTAAGCCGATGAGAAGATTATAGAATATCTGAAGTTTGTTCATTATTCATGTCAACTTTAACACAAGCTGGAGGGCTCATATGTGAAAACCAACATACTGGGAGAACAACCTGACAGTAGAGACAGGACTTTAAGTAAACACAGAGGAGATTCAGGCTGTAAAGATAACCAAAGAACCGACTAGCAACAATTACAACAACGACCGATCTCAATCGACAGAATGAATTTGAAATAGGTCACTTATTTCACTCAACCAGAAAGGATCCTTTCAATGATAGGCACCCGCTATTGACGAGGATGTGAAGACGTGAGAAGCAGAAGTGTAATACAAAGCATACGTACACTTTCAAATTTTTTGAAAGGCAGATGCAGCCCAAATGAGAAGTAATGAGTTGAGCATGGATCAGAGGTTGACATGAAGGTGATCGTGTGAGTTCAAGGAGATGAGAGCTGATACGCAAGCGTGGAGCTGACTGAAGATGAATGTAGAGTACAGGACAACATGGAGATATGCTTTTGCACTCGGAATTCGACGCGACACTTATATGTGACAGTATAAATATTAACAGGTGTATGGACATCATACCTTCTCATGTTATGCCAGTCGAAGAAGAATGAATGGCATATGACATTTAGTGACGAGGCAAAATAATGAATCAGTATGATAGGCAATCAACAATGAGAAGTGAGATAGAGTCGTTAATTGTCCATGCTGAACAATTGATTAGCCAGTAGGGTATAAATGAAAATCAAACAACTATTGAATGTAACGCAAATGAGAATCAAACAACAGGAGGTAACGTGAATTCATCACGAGTGTAGTTACGAAGTACAGTGAGTGGAGAAGTATGAACTTCTGAAGGGTTTGTTTCCAATGAATTATTTCTTATCAAATGACTAATAATCGAAACATGAAATCAATAATACTAACCTGAAACTTTATTTAGGCTCCCTAACAATGAAGCATTGCTAATTATTTTTTCACTCTTCAATTAACCAAACAGGGTTTCACGAATGAAGAAGAATTCCTGTCTAAGAAGAGTGAATTGTTGGGTAGCAGCAGGTAATCTGAATAGGTGGATGAACCTGAAAAGGAAAGGCAAACATCGGGAGGTGAGAGTAAGTGGAAATATTAAACTGCTTGATATTGAACCATCCAAGGATCTCAAACAAACACAGCTATCCTGTGCATGATTTGTTTCCATTACCATCGGTTATTGTGAAAGTGAGAGATGCTTCATGAAATGCTGTTTGTCTACATGATTCATCACTCCTTCGATATCTTCGTAGGATTAACATATCTCACAAGTGTGTGACATCTTATGACACAATAAATTTCCATCTGTCAATATAAAAAAGATATCCTTTTGTTGACGGCTGAAATGAGGCGTCTTCTCATCAGTTGGAATCGATAAACGAATTGTATCGACAAGTATACTATGTAGTCATGTCAGATCCTCAACTTCAAATATTGGTTGATTTCTCTATGTACCACCTAGAAAAATACTACATTGGAATCTGTAATTCGTATAATGAAGTTATGTTCTAGATATGCGTGGATAGTGTTCCTACTGTATGCGGTGACATTCAGGAAGCCGAAATTCTCACTACCATGGATGTTCAGTTCTGCTTATTCAAACATCAAGTTCGCGACGAAGCAAAAAGTGGAAAATTAGCTGTGCTATCGTGAGTTATGGAAGAAAAGAAGATGTAATCTACAGAAACACGAACAAATTCTGTAGTTTAATTTCCTGGAGAGGTGTAATAATGACCCTACACTTAGCGACTGGAAAGCTTTTCTCTGGAAAACTGAAATTGATTTGAACAATGAACACCTAGTGAACAGTATATGAGCAAATCGATCAGTTAAAGGGCGCATTGACAGTTACAAAAAAGTGTATTGTAATGAAAATATTATCAACAGCTAAAATGATAAATTATTCACCATAATTTGCAATTAAGGAAAGAGATATTAATTTCGCCAGCTCCATATTATGTTAAAAGTTCTAGGCTTATCACCTTATCTGAAGTATAGAACACAGGTGGGAAAAATAGGGTGTCACTTAGTTTTCGTACTTAGTGTGTGGTAGCCTACACTCTTCTGTAATTGATTCCAGTCCTACGTGACTATATGCTAGGTGGGGATAGTTGTGGTTGGAGGAGTTGAGGAGGTCGGCCAACGAAGGAATTATCGCCGAGACTGTTTCAGTAATCGGAAAACTGAAGAATAACCTGACGATGGCAGTACGCTTTCTTTTCCATTGCTCCACGCAATCTTCATACACTCAATTGGGGAAATCTGTGCCGCTACTCTGAACTGTGTGTTCTGATTCGATTAGCATGTCTGCATGGAGATTATTCATGAACATCAGCGATATCGAATTTGCTGCCATAATAAAATAACAAAATAGACAGGGGGTTCGGATAAGAAAATTAATGGGATAGTCACTATTAAAAGAATTTCCTGTTTATGCTGGCCACGGCAGGGACAAGGGTTGAACGTATTTCTTTTGGATACATAGCGTGGGTTTGAGCTTTTGAATAACTAGTGCCTTGGCTGTGCCCAGGTGTCTAAATTTTACTCCATTTGATAGGTTTGACTGAATCTTTTATATTATATAGAAGGCAAGAAGAGGTGAATTAATACTGGTCAAGGTCAAAAATGATGGTTAGGGAGATGTTCCAAACGTGTGGGTAACAAAGAAACGAACAAACAAATGAGGGGTTGAAAGTATTATTACGTAAACTGAACCTTGGTTCTAATTTGGATTATCAAGGCAGGTTTAAAGTAAAAACAAATAATTTTCGAATAAAATTAATTTTGGCTATCAGAAGAAATTTAATCTGTCAGCTTATTCCACATTAGAGAATGTCGTAATCTCTTCAGGGGGAATAAAATACCGTGGTAGATAAACTGCAATCAGTAAGATGCTGTAATATGACCAGCATTATAAACGAAGCTAATAGTCAGCAAATAATAACGGTGCACTGGTACCTCCTTATTCTTTGATAATTATAATGAGCTTTAGAGATTGGAAAACTCTGCTCAGAAGACATGATAAAAAAAGAATTAAATTTATTATGTGAAACCTTACTAGAGAACGGGTATCCACCAAGATTTATCAACAAAAGCATGAAGGAGAAGCCTCCGGTGTCAGACTTCACGACGGTTCCTAGGAATACTCTCTTTACGAGCCTAGAATTCAGAGGTGATATCGCAGCGGAAATTCTCAGAAACCGCCTTTCTAAATATCTCAAGAAGACATTTCCAACAGCCACCTCACGCATCACATTCTCCTGCACACAGTTAATCCAGTGTAACGCTAAGGACAAGGTACCGCTTTTGGCCATTTCAATGTGTATTTATCAATTTACTTGCTCGTGTGGAGCAAAGTATATTGGCCGTACTCAATGTCAAGTTCACAAACGTATTCTGGAACACTGTCCAGCATTGATGGCTAGCCAGAGGAGAAAAGAAGAATAGCAGCAGCTCTATCCTCGAACACCTTGTCGTCGCCGCACATTAAGCACCCCCACACGAATGCTTCATAAGGATACACAGAGTCCGTCAATATCGTACAAAGGGACTTTGGATACGCCATATGTACATAGATGAAACATTAGCTATTCGCGATCTGAAACCGGACCTCTGCATTCGAAAGCCATACAGACATTCTGTCGAACTACCACGGCCAGAATAAAGTTCTTACTACAATTTCATTTTTATTATGTAAGTTCACTATTATTATAATCATTGTTATTATAATTATTATTGTCATTAATACTTTTATTATCATTATTATTCGCATCATCCACATTTCATTACCACTCTATTACTGTTTATTAATAACATTGTTTTTTCATACATATTTTATATGAAAACACTATCGCCTTTCCGTTAGTTCCTGTCCATTCTAATGATGATTAGTCATTATCTCACACTTATTACGTCATGCGAACTTCTGTCTCCTTCCTAACTTACAATTAGTCATCCCTTCTTATACCTTACATTACGTAATGCGTTTTTCGGGGACATCATTTTCCAGTATCTGATTGGTCTAAAGATTTCTTTGTTTAACATAATTACGATTGTACAGTTCAAGAAAATGAATCGTCGAAAAGAAAATTTTCTTCGCTGTTTGTGCCTTTTTCTTATACAATGAGCTTATTGTACAGATTTCAAATAATGCTGCTTAACAATGTCCAGATCGTGGTTCATCTTCTTTAAGTAAATCATTTGTAGTTTCATTTTGCTACCATATTGCAAAGTGAAGATAACTGAAGGTGAACACAGTCATACTAATATTAAGTCACTGACTCCATAGGGGACAAACACTTGACTCACGCCACCACTTCCAACCACTTCCTGTTGTCAAATTGTATCAGCATCTGCTTACTTTTAAGACTTGAGACTAAATGGCCACTCATAGCGAATAGACAACAAGTAACTCCTTGTCATGCAGAGATGTCGCCTGGAAACTATTAACAAACGAATAGACAGACATACGTGAAGATGTAGTGAACACATACTAAGGAAACCAAATAATGCCACCACACACCAACAACATGTCAATTATAACTCCAGCGGAATGTGACAGACATGCGTAGAATCATTTGCATCAGATGATAAAGGAGAGAATACAACAGGGATGTGTTAGTGAATCCTTATTTCTACACAGAAACCAAGAGAATCATAATAATAGAATGCGATGACTGAATTTGCACTACTCGGAACATTTTCTAAACGAAGTTCTTTTCCTATGAATTCATTCTCTACTACAACCGGCGACAACCGAAGAACTCTTCAGTTTCATAACTAAAGACAAAAATTTTTGAAACTTTTTAGGGACCACGGTAAACTTGGATTATTGATTGATTCTTATTCTCACAGAGAGTGCTTCTTCCCCTTAACCCTCTTGGTTTTATTCTTTGCTTGTTATAACCATTTATTATTATTATTATTCGTTATGATTTATACCCTTCATGCAAACATTCTTTCAATACTATCGAATTTCACATTTATACTATCCGGACTTACTATTAGTCATATTATCTCTTTTATGACTAAAATATGGCTCCACCTGTTTCATTTCCCGCATTCGTTATTCCAATATGAACCTCTCATTGCAGTCTAATTATCTCCTCTTCAATACATACCATTTTGCACTAGCCATTCCATCACCTGAAACCTTTTTTAACCTTGATCTGACTTGTCAATTTTTTGTAACCCACATTGTTGTTGGCAGTAGACCACTGAGAATTAATAAAAGTGGCAACAACACCACATCTCTTCTTCTTTGAGCTGCATCGGTCTTGTCTGTACATTGTGAAACCACTTAAGGAGACTAAATTATCGTCATATGAACCGTGAAGCCAAGTTTCTTGAAGAATAATTACGCCAGTATTACAATATACATTTGGGCATAATAGAGAATGCAAGTAGTTAATCTCCAGTAAAATATTCCGCCTGACATTTTACATTAAGAAGTTAAGGCACTCAGGTATAACTCAACCCCTCCTCCTACAGTTCAAAAACTCTTGCATCCTACCTATTCGTCTTTATTCTTCACCCTTATTCTTTCCTGGTTTGCTTAAAAAGGACTATGTCACAATACTTAGAATTCTGAAGATAGTCAGTAGGGTGAGTGGTGTCCCAGTGGACCACATAGTTAATGTTGTTATCTATAAGCACTTGACTTCGTGCAATAAATTTGCTAGAGGGATTTTGTCTGACTTGGAGCATCCACTTTACCCTCAGCTTTCACCTTGCATCTCCTCAGGTAGAACAAGAAGTAACTTCAGAAAACTGTATGCTCGCACATCTAAGTATAAAAATTCTATGGTACCATACTTGGCACGTATTTTATGTGATGAAAATAGTGTCAGGCAAGAATTAACTAATCTTTTTTCATCCAGTAAATAAACAATTTCCTCCATCCATCCTTATATACCTTCAAGTTTTACTTTTATTACTTCTATTATATTTATGGTCCTGTTGCTTCTTTGTTTTACTCTCATAATTTCAAACACCAACTTATCTCTATGACTGCTGTAATCTTTGTTTTTCCCTTCACCATATCACGTGAAGAGAACATTATATTCAATATTTTTAAACATGTTAGGATTTCTATACCGCATTGACAGTGCTGTGTGTAAAAAGCCCACGGTAATTTTTCACTTGTATTATTATTATTATTACCTTAGCTGTTATCATTATTATTGCTATTTCCATTTTATATGCTGCATGTTTTAGACATTACCTCTATTGTAAATGTGAAAGATTTTCTGTGTGATTATTTATATTTATAATTTGAGGAAATTAGATGCAATATTGTGATTAATGCTGAAAATTCCATACTGTATCACCAGTACTTTTTTTGGAATAAATTAAATCATTATTATTATTATTATTCTACAAATCTATTATGACTTATCACCACCATTGTCTCGTATTTCAGACTAACACGTTTGTCACACAAAAACAACTATTTTTTTTTAACACCTCATAACTAATCTGTTATTCTACATCGACAAATATATCCGCCACGTAACCGTTCATTTTTGTAACGACAACATATATTTTATTTTATAACTGTGCACATAAAACTATGCAATTAGTCACAGTAATAATGATGATTCTATGAATAACAAAAATCAACAAACTGGATCGATCTGTAATCACAAGAATCACGAAATATTGCGTGACTAAACCAAGAAACCTATTCAGGTAGGCGGCAGTAAGTATGTATACACACAACAGAGACATAACAAAACGAACTTTTTATATGTTAGAAAAATGTATCAGGTGATTAGAGGTCCAATTCGAGTAACTTGGCGAAAAACAATTATATATATCAATTCAATGAATCCAACGATGAAATGCAATGCGATTACATTGTGGTAGCAACCAAAAATGCGTATATGTAGAAAGCTGATTACATCTCACATCAGCTGCAGAATCATTTATTTTCATTAAATTAAATACTAATCTTTGTAAGGTTTCAGGTAGTCTAATGGGGAATGGGATATTTGAATAAATCAGAAATTTTCAAATGAGATAGGTACTAAACACAACATTTCATACTTGCCCGTGTATATATTGTCTTCTTAGAAATCAAACTTTATACGTCTATTGCCGTCCATTGAGATGATATTAACCATGCCAACAAGGGATTTTAATGGTTGCTGATTGATCCAGTGAGCAGAAAAGACCATAGATGAACGCCATTTGGTTTCACAGGTGTTCATCATCCTCCGGCTACTTCACAAAAGAAAGAAACTGTTTTCCACAGATGATATTTAACATCACTGATGCTTACTACGATCATTTATTCAACTTGAGACGACTATGAAAAGTGTTCGTTATGTACACTTCCATATTTTCTCATCAAAATGTATCTGACGAATGTCACCAGTAGAACAATCATTCAGCTTCATCTGAGGTTACAGTAGTCTAGAGAAACTGAACGCAACCAAATTCGAAATGCGTAAACAACTGTGTGTAACTCAAAGGTTATGAAAACCGGGTTTATTGTTGTTGAAACCATGTTTATAGCAGTCGAGGGCGAAACTGTGGACTCATTGTTCTTCGATGACCATATTTTGCTCCCATCTTTGTTATAAGGATATGTCAACTCATACTGCCTCATTCTGATTCGATTCTGTACAACACCAACAGAAAAGCTGCCTCTTAGATGTTAGCAATGAAAAAGTTGGGTTATCTCACACAGACACTTAAGACGACATATAAACATTTTACGTACGCCATAAATAAACATTGAATTTCATAGTTATCGTTTAAAAGAATCATGGATATCAGGATTTCATCATAAGCTGACATTAGTTAGAGAACCACTGGAAAACCTGGGAGTATTGAACGGCTGTTTCGTCCTCGTTTGGGACTCTTCATCAGTACGCACCCACCAGGATTCGAACCCAGGACCTTCCGGTTACAAGACAAGCTGGCTGGTAAACCATTCAGCCACTGGGACCCGATCCAATGGTCCTTGAATTCTAACTTCTGCGAATTCACGACATAGCGCGACCCCTAGCCAATGTCTTCGGCGAGTTTTTTGTCCTCACACCGGACCCGTTGCACTCTACTGGTCACGAATTCCCACTGGAACCTAGGTAACTACCTACGTGAATAAGGCCAGTCGCCAGTGACCATCTCATTGTTATTGGAATCATGGATTTCGCTTGCATCAGTGATCAGATATGCAGATACTGCATAATGTTTCATGGCTTTACTTTCTATATTTACTATTAGACTCAAGTTCCAATACAGGTAGTGGTATGCAGCTTATTTGTAAAAGCCGTTCAGATATTGTGGATGCATAAAAACCTCCAATATTTGTCTAAAGTTATTTGTATTGAACTATTCAGTTTCCACTTTTATTAGCGTTCAGTTGAATGTTTCAGTAGAAATTCACACACACACACACACACAAAGATATTTCACTTAATGTACATGTAAGCCATCGAGTTTTGTCGTGCCAAAACCAATAGTGAAAGAAATTCCCCCTGTATCCACTTTCAAACTGTGAATACAACACATAAAAAAGAAGAACAAACAGTTTTGTGAGGTTCGATCGAACTTAGGGATACGACGAAGTATTTTAAATAAAATGAAATGATTCTATGAAGGAATTACAGTTTATCAAAGTACCTAGACGCTATACTCCTGTATCAATATTTTATATTCCTAATACAAATGTGTAAACCCGATAACAAAGTTATCTAGAATTGATCATTCTTTTTTATTTGAGATATTTTGTGTTATAATTTCAGTAGTAAGAGCAAAGAGAGTTTTATCAAAAATATAAAGTCCTCTCCATACGCGTTTTAAGTTTGGTCTCTTAAGCTGAAAAATAACATACGTAAAAATGCTAACTAGGGTAGGTGTTTATGCACGCGTAGTCTTGTCAATGTTTAATACCAGTTTCTATATTGATGTAAAAATGTAGTTGGTTGAAAGGAATATTTTCTTGATTTCCTTATCACTCAGTAGAACTGTCTAAGGTTAGCAAAAATAATCATGCAAATAAATCATTTTCACATTTATTCAATTGAATTTTTGATTTGCCCGTCGATTGATTGGACCGAAGTGCTCGGTCTCAGGTTGACATGTCTTGTGCAGATGCTTCGACGATGTCTGGGTATTTAATTAGTATACAATTGGTGGATGGTGGCTAGCAGTGGAATCCAGGATGCGCATTTCGTCCTATTTGGGACTCGTCATCTGGATGTACCTGCAGGTACATCATCACTCGCTGAGAAATGCAGGTACATCCAGATGACGAGTCCCAAATAGGACGAAATGCGCAT
Source organism: Trichobilharzia regenti (assembly GCA_944472135.2). Taxonomy (NCBI): domain Eukaryota; kingdom Metazoa; phylum Platyhelminthes; class Trematoda; order Strigeidida; family Schistosomatidae; genus Trichobilharzia; species Trichobilharzia regenti. Next base: position 114,148,731 of record OX235264.1, on the reverse strand, counting down.
CCTGGATTCCACTGCTAGCCACCATCCACCAATTGTATACTCATTTTCACATTTGTTCATTTTGATTCAACTGTGACAGCAATATTGTTAGGCCTAGTTTTCTGTTTGCTCACCTTGGTCACTTCATTACAGCTCACAATCATATCAAGGCATTACTCATACAACTTTACATAATTCCACTATTTTTTTATTGCTTCACTTTTTTTTTTAATTTACAGCTTGATTCCATACTGTATTTTCGGTACAAGTATGGAATTTTCAGCATGGATATCGGTAGCCCAAATTTTGCAGGCCGACCATAGATATCAGGTGTGCGTCGGTGCGGGCTCGAACCCCGGACCATGTGCATGGTCGGCGAGAGTCCTAACCACTGTGCCACCGACGCACTTGATTGGTAGTAGTATTTTCCATAATTCAGATATGAAGGATTTGTCATTGCATCCTATTACACCTGTTGGGTGCAGACTCGATAAACAAGGATTAGGTGATGAGCCTCTCCCTCTCTCTCTCTCTGCCTACCGATATTATTTCCTAGAATTTCAGGCTTCTCCCATCTTATTGTGTGATGGGTGTTAATGCATACAGTGAAATTACTGAGCTCTTTTCTAAATTACTTACCTCGGTGAAGTCAACCATTCTAACCTTACATCATCCGGCATGGTTAAACGAGGAACAAACAAGATCGCTTTGTAGCTCTATTTTAGCATAAGGTTGACATTAAAACAGCGTATAAAATTATTTATCGCATTCTTAAAAATCTTAATTTTGTTTTGAGAGTTCGTTTTCTACATGCAGCTGAAGCAATAGGAATCCACCTGAAGAAGCCCAACCTGTGTGTTCAGAAGAATTTTGTACAGCCACTCTGCTTACCTAGGCCATCGCTATTACTATAAACAGGACTAATTCACCCACATCCCCCTAAACCTTCAAAATTCTAATAGTCTAAATTATTTTAAAATTTTTCTGACTACTTCATCTTTAGCTACAAGTTATCATTATCGTAATCCTTTTATTTTCTTTAGCCATCTTTTACGTACACCCAGATGATGTGACCTAATTAGGACGAAATGCGCATCCTGGATTCTACTGCTATTCACCATCCGCCAATCAAAATATGTTACGTAATCATTTTCAGCACCTGCTTATTCCCTAATTACTCTTCATATTTCAATTATCATTAACAAATTATTATTAACAGCACCACTTGATTGGCAAATTATTGCGTATTGTAATAAAAGGGCTTCATATATTAGAGTAGAGTCAGAGATGAGGATCTAAATGAAAAGTACATATTTCATCTCCCAATCTTTTTGTATTCTAACCTTACCTAAAGGGAAAATGAGGGGTATGTGGAAGTAGCATGAATAGCAGTTACAGTCTGTATATACAAATATAATTACTATAAAATTAAAACTCCGTGAATGAACGATTTCCGCCCAGAGATATTGATAGGATAAACAGAATATAAACTCATACTACTCATTAGTAATAAGTAGAACAGATAGAAATCATAGAAAACAGTATAATAATACAAAACTGAGGTTAATTGAGAAATGTAATCAACACAGTTTTATGCAAACTGGCATTTTTTTTTGCATAACCTCCATCCCAGTAAATTACGAACATGATAGGGTATACTCTGGCTCAATTTGCCATTTATGCTCGATTCCCTTAACCCGACTACCGTTATATTATTGAGATGAGATCTCAGCGAGGTAATGTAGTGTGAATGTGTCTCAACATTATTGATGAACACATCCATTGGAATACCCAACTTGTTGCTATCTTCAGATTCAGGAGACCATCATCACCTGTATTTCTAGACTTTGTACGTGAGCATTATTGACAACAGGTTCATCCTATCCGAAGTCCTCTCTGCACTGATGAAATGAAAATTAGTTAGGTTACTGTCTAAGTCATCAAAATGTTTCTAAAATATGACGAAAAATCTAACAGTATCTAGGGGGTTGAGGATTGCTATGTATTGACAAGGGCTGCGTAATATGAAAATACGATGTTGATAGGAAACATGTGCGCGAAGAAGAAATAATGTAATAGGTGGAAAGAGTAACTAAAAGACTGGTCAATAAAAGGATGTTACTAAGATACCATACAAAAATTCAAAAAAAATCAAAATGGAAAACTAAACATTATTGACAAAGACACAGAACTTGGAATTATACCCAAGGTAACCGGAGGGAGTGGAGACTTTACTTCTGTATGCATAACTCAGGGTTTTCCATCCGGATCACTAGGTCTCTTCAGCAACGTACAGCATACGGAAGCTCAGCGTTTCCGAGAAAATACCAGCCATCTAACTAACTAGAGGTTATGTGGAATTTCTGTCGCACTCACTAACCACTTCATTGTTGAGTGATGCAGAGATTCAGAGACAAGTGGAATATGATATGATGGGACTGCAGGCTTATGTCATTTTGTTAAATTGCAAAGTGTCTGCGCTTGTATGCCTGAGAGTCTGTATTCGTCTAGCTTGAACACAGAAATCAGATTCCTATCAACCAGTATTGGAATAACGGGCCTCGAATCGATTGTCTGCTTACAACATAAGCATTGACGTGTATCTCATGAACACAATATGAATGATAATGTAACGACAAGTAGACCTGATAAGAGGTGTGGTACAATTGTCATAGTTAGGAGAAAGATCTCAGCGACCAGACGACATTCGAGACTACGACAGTCCGGAATTTATAACTCAATGGAAGACAATTTTGCGATAGCAAACTGAATGCATCCAAATTTACTTTGGCTTGGTTTTACATGAAACTAAGAAGGTGTTACATGAATGAAGTGGCTGCAGAATTCCTCTCACAGTGAATGAACTTACTGATAGGTCTACTTGAACCTTCTGAACAAACTGAAGATTTGAAAGTCTCACTTCTGCTTGTGTCTGAATCAGTTTTTATCCCATAAAAACTATTTCACATGTGAAAATAAGCAATGGAAATATTCCAAAGACCAGTAAATAAAACACCCTAAATTTTAAGCTGTTAATTCCAGCTCCATAGGTGAGTTACACTTACGAGGAGTGCTCCATTCTCGGGATTATTGATGATCCTTTGATGCAACCAGGAGTTCTGTGAATCGACCTGTAACCTGTCGGCTACTGTCATCATTTTGGATAGTGAGGACGTTCTTCCTGTACAAGATTCTGCTACCAACTCTTTAAGGAAAGTGGAAACTAACTGTTTCAGGAAAACAGTGCTTTGCTGGAATGGTTCAGTGTAACAAATGCAGATTTATGAGGGAGGGAGAGTGGTATGTGAAAGAAACATGCATAGCAGTTACAGTCTGCATATACAAATATAATTACTATAAATTAAAATGGAAAAAGGACGCGCTGGAGACAGAACTCCGACCAGAACAAGCTGGATTCAGGAAAGGCAAATCATGTACTGACCAAATTGCAACTCTACGCATCATCATCATCACAGAACAAAGCATGGAATGGCAATCAAACCTCTACCTCAACTTTATAGACTTTGAGAAGGCCTTCGACAGCGTTGACCGTTAAGTAATTTGGAAATTACTCGAGTACTATGGTGTATCCCAAATATTCATCAACCTTATTCAACAGCTGTACGACAACGGCACCTGCCAAGTGATCCACAACGGAAGACTCAGCGAGGCGTTTGCAATAAACACGGGAGTCAGACAAGGGTGCTTACTATCACCAATGATATTCCTAATTGTGGTGGAATGGATTATGCGTCAGACGGTGAGTGGGAAACGAGAAGACAGGAATATCCTGGACCGACATGAAGAACCTAGAAGACCTGGATTTCGCGGATGACTTATGTTTGATGTCACACACAATCGAAGACTTACAAGCGAAAACCGATAAACTGGTCGAAGAAGCAGCTAGCGAAGACAGGACTCCAGGTAAACATAGACAAGACGGAGGTTATGAAAATAACCAACCAACAACAACAGCAGCATCAGCAACATCCAACGACAATCACCATCAACGGGAGGGATTTGAAAGAGGTTACTTCATTCACTTATCTAGGGAGCATTGTCTCAACTACAGGAAATCGGAACGGACGAGGATGTCAAATCGAGAATTGGGAAGGCGAGAAACACATTCATCAGCCTGAAATCAATCTGGAAATCTTCGTCACTCAGCATCACCAACAAAATTCGGATTTTCAATACAAACGTAAAGTCAGTTCTTCTATACGGATCAGAAACTTGGCGGGTCACAAAGAATATTTCCAAAAGGCTGCAGACCTTTATTAACAACTGTCTTCGCTGAATACTAAAGATCAGATGGCCGGAAAGAATCACCAACAATAAACTATGGGCAAGAACAAACAAAACAAGAACCAATCGCCCAACAAATATGCAGGAGAAAGTGGAGATGGATCGGACACTCGCTGAGGAGACCGCTGGGTGACATCGCGCGTCAAGCCCTCGAGTGGAACCCGAAAGGGAAGCTGCGTGTGGGACGTCCAAGGGTGACATGGAAGAGATCGTGTGAAGAGGAGTTGAAAGAATATGGATTAACATGGATGCAGGCGAAAAGTATAGCAGAAGACAGAAGAAAATGGAGACGTGCAGTTGAAGCACTATGTTCCACTAGGAACCCAAGGGAGAAATAATAATAATAAAAATGGAATATTGAATGATCAAGTGATGTATTGAACTCCATGAATGAATGACTTCCGTACCGAGATGCTGATGGGGAAAACAGAATACAAACTGAGGCTACTCATTCGTATTAATTAGGACGATTAGAAATCACGGAAAACCGGTATTATAGGATAAAATTGTGGTTAATTAAGAAATGGAAATAACACCACCCCGTATGAAAACTGGCATTATTTGCAAAGTCTGTATTCCGGCGAAATACATACATGCTAGACTGCATTCTTCCTGCATTTGCACCTCCTGGCTGGTTGCCCCAATTAGACTACTGTTTTTTTATTGAGCTGAGATCTAAGTGGGGTAATGCAGTGTGAAAGTGCCTTAAATTAAGTGTTGAACATATCCATTGGAATATGCCACTAAATGAAATCTTTGGATTCTGCAGATCACAATGACCTGTGTTTTTAGATACTACACGTGAGTATTTTTGACAACAAGTTCATCTAATCCAAAGTTGCTTGTGCATTAATGGAAGTGCTGATCGAGCATACAACTGAATGAATCGTAAAACAAAGATAGATGAGAGAACGCTTTAGCGTCTGGACGTTCACTCAGATCCAATTAAGACTTCAGGTAGGTTTTAAATAGTACTTGGTAATTCGCTGACCCACTGTTGAAAAATTCTTTACCATTTCTACTGGTAAATTTTTGACTACCAAACCCTGACATTAATCGTGCTGATATCAATGGTAACATAAATTTATGAGATCTAGAACATTTCGACTGAAAGCGAACAGTCATTTCAGTAAAAATATTATTTCATTGTTTGCAACGGAAGGTGACACTGATCTGATAACTAGAACAAAACCTGAAGTCCTATCAGGACACTATCTTCATTACCGTAAATACGACGAATATTGTATACTGATTTCAATGTTTTATGGCCATTACCCGTAATATCATTAAATCTGTGTTATTCCGACTGAAAAGAGGCCAATAGCCACATAGTTAACAGATAAACATTTCCAGAAATAAATATAGGGAAAGACAATTGACGCATATACTATATATCATTTCGCAATTTAAATTCTCTCTTAATTGATCCTCAAAACTACACATCTTCTTTAAGACGAAGTGTATACTAGAAGAGCTACTTCTGGCAATTAAAGCTGAACTCTGTTAGTCAATGGCGAAATATTTTTATTTTCTAGGATTCGGGCGTTTTCTATTTCATAGAGTAGTTTAGCTGTTTTAATGTTCAACGAAAAGGTTGAAAGTTATCATGGTAGGCCTATAGAATGTATGTTTTATATCGCCTGAAGTCACGTTCACATTTCAAACTTGTAAAAAATCATATACCATTTAATCTGTCAAATTTTTTGTAGTGATTGACAATTTCTATCTCTGTATTGTTTAAATACTTACTGTTGACTGTTGATATGTTTCATATATGAATTGCATAACAATTTCGCTAAATACAAATTCCTGAGTTCTGCCCTCTCCGTGTTTTGTTTGGATTCTTGTAATTCGGTCATCTCGAAATACTAATATTCCAAGTACAATAAATTACTACATTTTTTCAACTTTCTGAGATACGCCTTTTCTGAAAATTAAAGGATCAGATATTCAGTTCGCCTTAAAAGTGTGATGTCAAGTTGTGTAAGATAAAACTATGAAATATAAAACGAATTCATTGATCACTTTTGTGAAGATTAGAAGATAGATTCGAATACTTGATGGCGACTTCTAATAGAAAAGCGATGTAACTAAGCATGAAACAAAATACTGCAGAAATGATGGGACTACATTATTCTGCAAAATCTGTTGTTCTCGCTTTATTCAAATTCATAAAGGCGAATAAACGTATGAATGTTCTGGGAAAATCGTCTCTTCAAAGAATTTTTCGAACAACTGAACCACTTGGTGATAATTTTATTGTAGAATATCCAGAGAAGTGCCTTGAATTAAGTCCGCCTGTTCATGGCTGCAGTCTAACTGCTTTCCTAACCGTCTCATCAAATCACCACGTACTTGCAAATTACTCAGAAATCTCCAACGTATAACGAAATTGCAATCGCATAATCTCTAATTTCAAAATAGAAAACCGAATCTCGACCCTTCAAATATATAATAACAAGGCGATCAATTGAATTCAAGAGCTTCACCAAAAAACATGTGCAAATTTTCATAAAACTCACTGAAAACTTTGACAGAAGAGACCCTGTATGACGTCCCCATAGAAACCCCGAGGAGTTTATTTGTTTTCTGTGGAGTCTGAAGTTCGATCACATTGAAATCGAAGCGGTTTTTCTTCGATTCAACTTTCATATCATATTGTAGGGGCCTCACCGAAGTTAGTAGTTGGAAGCCCACTGAATGTCGCATCTTCCTCCTTCACCTAGGACCTGTCTTACTTAAGGGCACTATGCCACCCTGAATATGCTGCAACTTCCAAAGACTTAGTTTACCAGTTTACCTTATGTCCCACAAAATGTTTTGTCACAATTACTTGGAAGGCTACAGATGTGAGCTAGTAAACTTCCTCAGTGAGTTTGAAGTTATTTATGACAGGGAGCACTTAGTTTACGATACTCATTATCTCCAACACTTAGCCGCAGATGTCGATGAAATTGAACCCTTAGAATCGTTTTCGGCGTTCCCATTTGAGTCTGACATGCAGACAATTAGGCGTTCTATACATTCCCACAGTACGGTTGTTAAGCAGGTGGCAAAAAGATTTGCAGAAAAGGTATTTTACGATTGCGAATCCAGAGCACTAGACAATAGCGTTTTAAATAAATGTGAAGCAGATATAGATAGGCGGAATGTCACACCAGGCGTACAGTTATAACTTCCCCCTCACCAGATAACACCGTCACAGACTTCAATAGACCTGGTCTCATAACTCATATACACAAGTTGTCAATGTCTATTTCTTTCTTCGCTGAACGTTGCGCTGTCCCTGGAAGACTTTCTTGAACAATTTTTATAATCAACGCAAAATGCCAAAACACATTTTGGCGACTCGGTAATCCTTTATTCTTACGCCAATATGTATCATACTGTAAGATTATTATACACAAATTGCAAGAATAAATGTTGTAAGACTAAATCACGATAATACTTGTCCGCCACGTCTCGTTAACCATCAATGCCCAGCTCTTGCTACACTGGGACTCACGCTGTTCCTTGAAGTTTCTCAGAAACACTTAGTAATAACGGACGCAAAACCAAAACACCGATTGGCTACTCGAGGATTCTTTATTGTGACACCAACATATAGCCAACTTTAAAATTAAGCTTTAAACTAAGATTCACAACTAAGGTCTATGAACAAATATGTAGTAATTTATTGTACTTGTAATATTAGTATTTCGAGATGACCGAATTACAAGAATCCAAACAAAACCCAGAGAGGGCAGAAATCAGGAATTTGTATTTAGCGGAATTATATTGCAATTCCATGACCACTTGTATTTTCGACTTTAGAAAGCATAACATCAGATACTGAGGCAGTGGGAGCAGAGTATTCATTATTGACATCTTCATATGTCATACATACATCTTTAGCAGTTTGAAAAGTACAAGAAGGAATCTGAATTAACTCTTTCTCTAAATGTAGCACCGGCGGTAAGGACATTAAAAGCTAACGGTAGTTTTGGGATAGATGATATACCATCCATCATACACAAAAGCGGTGGTACGGATATGATAGTATTATAACTTAGAATATTTAATATCTCACTAGTGAATGGGACCTACCCTGAAACCTGGAAAAACATATATATTACGTAAGCATAAAGGAGGGTCTAAAACTAGTGCATGTAATTATAGACCTATCAATATAACACCAGTCATATCAAGGATCATGGAGAAAGTAATCAAAGACCAAATGGCAGACTACTTTCTAAAACACAAACTCATCAACCTGTCACAACACGGATTTCTCGAGAAAAGATCTTGCGTCACTTGCCATATAGACTTTTTCAACGAAGTCACTTACAGAAGAGATAGGGGAGAGCTAGTAATTATCCTCTATTTCGATATGAGGAAAGCCTTCGACAGAGTCCCACATAGTCTGCTAGTCAGCAGGCTATGCTCACTAGGGATACGCAGCCCCCTCTAAAATTTGATAAAATCACTTCTCCATGACAGGAATCAGACAACTAAAGTTAGCTCGATGATCTCCAGGCCTAGGCCAATCAAAAGTGATGTCATCCAGGGGAGTGTATTCGGACCCCTTCTTTTCGTTACATACATTAAAATTCTGTGTGAATCCTTTATTATAGGCAAGCCAATACTGTATGCAGATGACTTAAAGGTGACATATACCTGTGGAGTACGTGACAATGTGATTGTACACTTTTTGGTTATTTGTATAAATTCGAGATATTGTACATAATTTTTGTTTAAAACGCTTCTTGTTGAAATATACATAACTTTCGTGTACAATTGAAAAATACACTCTGCTTTTGGAGACTTCGTCTTCTCCCTGGTCACTTCTGCTTACTTGCTCAACTCACACCGTGTTGTATACTTCGGATTTATTGTAGGAGTCTACTACTCTCAACCGAAGACATTTCTACAACCGGAACACAGCAGCTACAGCAGACGCAACCCAAACAATTAACGTACCCGTGGATTATATAAATTATTTGTAGCAGAGGACTTAGACTTTGTATCCAGGTAACCCTTTTTGTTGATACAACTCGTCACTGCATTTTTTGGTAATATATTGTTATTTAACACTCCATTGACTTGGATTATTATTCTTATATTAATAATGTTAGTGAGCTCTAGTATAAGTCCCCTACAAATTAATTGGTGAGCCCGATAAGAACACGGATTATTTTGACATATACATATTTTTATTTTTGCTATTTTGTATATTCATTGTGATTTTGTGTGTGGTTTATATTTGTATCTTATTTTGCATCAATACCCTCATATTTATAATGTCGTCTCCTCAGTCCGGTACATCAAACGTGCAGACAGCTAACAGCGAGACAAATGCCACAGTAAATGCCATCACTGATATCCGTTTACCTCAATACGGTTTCGCAGAACCAAGGCTTTGGTTTGCGGCAATTGAGCCGTTGTTAGAAGCACGGGGCATTAAGTCCCAGATAGCCAAATATGGTGTAGTGCTGGCAGAACTCCCTCCGTCAGTATTGACAGAAGTCAGCGATTTTATCGAAAATCCCCCGACGGAAAACCAATTTGATAAACTTAAAGCCCTCCTCATACAACGCACCAGTTTGTCAGATGAGAAAAGAATCCAACAATTGCTCACAGGCTGTGAACTAGGCCCACGTAAACCATCCCAGTGTGGTGAGAGCAGGCTGCTAGCCGATTGGTTGGCACTAATCTACGTTAAGGTCTAGGTCACTAATATGGGCCGTGAGAAAATATGAACAAGGCTGAGTCAACAACCAATGACAGCAAAGTTAACGTGGCAAAATATGATTCGCAGATAGAGAACTCTATTTGTCAAGGAATCCCGAAACAACCAATCAGAAGCCTGCGTTTGTCTACCTAACTTCTGATAAACAACCAATCAGATGACTGCGCTTGTCTATAATAATGTAGTTGAAATATGTATAAATACGTGTTGATTTTCATAGTAAAACGATCTGTTGCTTCGCCCTTGTCTTCTGTTGTTACACCAGCCTCTCAGGCACATGCGCCAGTTAATCGGACACCATAAAGTAGACGAGGTAGTGGTGAAACAGATGTGGTTGCAACGTTTACCTAGAAATGTCCAGCAAATTTTAATCATCTCAGGAAAGTCGTATGACTTAGACCAACTAAGTGACATGGCAGATAGTATTATGGATGTTTTATCTGATAACACCATAAGTCACGTAGCATCTGATAGTGCCACACCGTGTCATTCCACACCCACGGCAGACACACCGATACTCGCCGCCATTGCAGACTTAGCGGCAAGGATTGACAAGTTGGAAACTAATAGGTCTGATCGACGAGTCCGCAGGCGGAGTTCACAAAGAAGGTCACCATCACGACGACGATCCTTCTCACGACAGCGTTCTCACACGTCTTCTCGGGATAGTAATATATGCTGGTATCACTGGAAGTTTGGACGTCATGCCCTGAAATGTGTAAAACCGTGCAGCTTTAGCGAAGCCAACCAGGCTCAGGGAAACGCCTCAGCCAGACAGTGATGGCGACAGCTGTTACTGGCAAGCAAACAAGTCGCCTCTTCTATGTGAAGGACAAAACTTCAGACACTTTATTCCTGGTAGACACGGGAGCAGAAGTTAGCGTAATCCCTCCTTCACTATCCAGGCGATCTACACGGACACCCGGAAAACTGTCTCTCCGGGCAGCTAACCACACAAGCATACAGACGTATGGAGAGCAATCCCTCATACTGGATCTAGGTTTACGTCGGCGTTTCACATGGATTTTCATAGTAGCCGACGTCAGTCACGCCATCCTCGGAGCAGATTTCTTGAGTAATTTCAACCTGTTAGTTGACGTCAACAATAAAAAACTGATTGATAACAACACCCATCTAAAGATCCATGGAATTATCTCCAGCTATTCTGTCTATAATATCAGTATTGAAAGACCAGCAGATTGCCCTTTTTCCTCCCTACTTCACCGTTTCCCTAAAATTCTTAAGCCGTCGTACAACATCGAGGACGTCCCTCACACAGTTACTCACAAGATAGTTACTACGGGTCAACCAGTTCGTGCTCGTCCTCGTAGATTACCCCCGGACAAATTGGCAGCAGCCAAGGCAGAATTTGAACACATGATGCAGCTCGGCATCATCAGACCCTCCAATAGTCCTTGGTCTTCGCCCTTACACATGGTGCCTAAAGCTGATCATGATTGGAGGCCATGTGGGGATTACCGACATTTAAACAATGCCACAGTTCCCGACCGTTATCCTATTCCCCATCTTCATGATTTCTCCCTGACATTACACGGAAAAACCATTTTTTCTAAAGTAGACTTGGTCAGGGCCTATCACCAAATACCAGTTGCCCAAGAGGATATCGAAAAAACGGCCATCATCACACCTTTCGGTTTGTTTGAATTTCTCCGCATGCCATTTGGCCTAAAGAACGCAGCACAATCCTTCCAACGTTTCATGGATCAGGTCACACAAGGTTTGGACTTTGTATTTGTATATATCGATGACGTTTTAATTGCTAGCTCGTCGCCCGAAGAACATACTGATCACCTCACCATCTTATTTCAACGATTTGAGCAATATGGAGTCGTCATTAACCCCAAAAAGTGCATATTCGGTGTCTCCTCTATACAGTTTCTGGGACACCACATAACCGCGAATGGTATTACGCCTACGGAGGAAAAGATAGAGTCCATCAAAAACTTCCCCGAACCAGATTCACTCAAGAAGGTCAGACGTTTTTTGGGGATGTTTAATTTCTATCGGCGTTTCATTCCTTCGTGTGCCTCCATCGTCCAGCCGTTAACCGACCTCCTTAAAAATGATCCTAAAAAGTTTCAGTGGTCAGCTGAAGCACACGAATCATTTTGCAACGCAAAAGATGCCTTATCCAAAGTCACTATGCTATCCCATATCAACCCCGAAGCGTCGCTTATTTTGTGCACAGATGCCTCCCAAGTAGCTGTAGGGGCAGTATTACAACAAAAGATGAAGGGCGAAGTCACCCCACTCGCATTCTTTTCTAAGAAGTTGGAACCGGCTCAGACACGATACAGCACTTTTGGGAGAGAATTGCTGGCCATATATCTTGCAGTGAAGCATTTCAGTTACTTACTACAGGGCCGGCATTTCACTATTTTTACTGACCACAAGCCCCTGTGTCATGCTTTCACTACTTCACTCGATAAACACTCCCCTAGAGAAGCCAGACAGTTGGATTATATCTCCCAATTTTCAACCGACATCCAGTACATCAAAGGGGATGCGAACGTGGTAGCCGATTCTCTTTCAAGAAGTGACATTAACCAGCTTCAAACGTCGGTAGACATCAGTCTTGATCGTATGGCTCAATTACAAAGAGATGACGTTGAACTCCAAACCTGCCGCAGAAACTCTTCCTTACAGCTCAAAGATGTGCCTATCCCCTTATCAGATGCAACCATAGTCTGCGATGTATCTACCGGCACTAATCGTCCATTTGTCCCTCTCAGTTGCCGAAAAGCATTGTTCGAACATTTACATTCGCTTTCTCACCCTGGAGTACGCGCCACGGTCAGACTGATCAGCGAACGCTTCGTGTGGCCTAAAATGAACTCTGACATTCGGAGATGGGCACGAGAATGTATCCAATGCCAATGCTCCAAAGTACACCGCCACACTATTACAACCCCGAAGACGTTTGAATTACCCGAAAGGAGATTTCAGCATATCCATATAGATATCGTGGGACCATTGCCAACATCAAGGGGATATACACATATCCTGACAGCGATTGATAGATTTACTCGTTGGGCTATTGCATGCCCCTTAAACGACATATCTGCTGAAAACGTTGCTTTAGTTTTTCTCGACCGTTGGGTGTCAAACTACGGTGTACCAACTACTATTACATCCGACCGCGGTCCTCAATTCCAATCGACACTCTTTCGCGAACTGACGAGACTTCTGGGAGTGAAACATATCTCCACAACAGCCTATCATCCGGCAGCGAATGGTCTAGTGGAAAGATTCCACAGACAACTGAAAAGCTCCCTGATGGCGCAGAATGATACATCTAAGTGGAGTGAATACTTACCTTTGATTTTACTTGGTATCCGATCTACTATCAAAGAAGATTTAGGATGTACACCGGCTCAACTTGTCTATGGCACCAACCTAACCTTGCCTGGACAGCTAGTCCCCTCAGCCGATTCCACAGACGTGAACATTGCCGACTTCACTAACCGATTAACTAGACAAATGCTTCAACTTCAACCAACAGCACCTCGACAATCTCCCCGACGAGATCAGATCAACAAACATCTACAAACTTGCAAATTCGTCTTCATTCGAGTCGACGCCATCAGAAAAGGATTGCAACCTCCATACGAAGGACCCTTTCAAGTTATTAAACGTTCAGACAAACACTTTACAGTGAACAAGAATGGAAAACGAGAGACTATTTCAATTGATCGAATCAAACCCGCATACACCGACAACGACTTCGAATCTACATCGGCAGCTGCGCAATCAAATAATCAAACATCCGATTCCACTCCACCGGCACCAAGTCTTATCCTCCCTCCATATCAAACACGTAGTGGTCGGCAAATCAGTAAACCGGCTCGCTACGTTCATTTTGAGGACTAATAAAAAAAAATATATAATTACAAATTATTATTATCTTTTTCGTTTAGACATTATTATCATGACCGTTAGTATTTCGTCGTAAACTTTGATGTTACTATCACTATTATTTATTTATATGTACCTCACCTACAAAACAGGTATTGTCCATTTCAGAAACTATTGATCTTTAATCCATATTTTTTTAATGTTTTCTTTCCCCTCCTTAATTACTGTGTATTTACATATTTTTCTTTATACATTAAAAATCTATGTTCATGGTTAGTGCAAATTTAAGTGACATGACTTTCTATTTCAATTTTTATTGCTGAACTCATTGTATATGCTTTCAGACTTTACATGATTCACATACCTTCTCGCGTTTATGCATGTTGTAATATATCCCTATTTTTATCCAAAAATTGTTATTACTATTATTATTTACTTCACAGTTTTACTTATCATTTTCCGGTTGTCTCTCCGGACCTCTAGGGGGGAGCCGTGTGGAGTACGTAACAATGTGATTGTACACTTTTTGGTTATTTGTATAAATTCGAGATATTGTACATAATTTTTGTTTAAAACGCTTCTTGTTGAAATATACATAACTTCCGTGTACAATTGAAAAATACACTCTGCTGTTGGAGACTTCGTCTTCTCCCTGGTCACTTCTGCTTACTTGCTCCACTCACACCGTGTTGTATACTTCGGATTTATTGTAGGAGTCTACTACTCTCAACCGAAGACATTTCTACAACCGGAACACAGCAGCTACAGCAGACGCAACCCAAACAATTAACGTACCCGTGGATTATATAAATAATTTGTAGCAGAGGACTTAGACTTTGTATCCAAGTAATCCTTTTTGTTGATACAACTCGTCACTGCATTTTTGGTAATATATTGTTATTTAACACTCCATTGACTTGGATTATTATTCTTATATTAATAATGTTAGTGAGCTCCAGTATAAGTCCCCTACAAGGTGAACCATAACCAACATACGAATGAAATATGAGAAAACAAGGTCGAAACTTACCGCAACACCACTTGGACGTCTTTTATAATCCACCAACTGGTCTCCTTTCCAAAAAGAATTCGGCGATGTTTTATCCAAAATGGCGAGGAAATACATAAATCCACAACTGCTGTTGTAGACACTCAGTGGAGGTAGGAGCCAACAAAGTAATGCATTCAAAGCATATGTACACTTCCCATGATCACGGTGACTTTCTGCGGAATACGTTAAAATCCAAATCACTGCCTATACAGCGCTAATAAACCTGGATATCTATGATATAACGAAAACATGATGAAAGCTGCATCTCAAATCAAACTGATTCATTCGATGATAATAATCTGTTTCTCCATGCCTTATTCGACATTTTGTATGGGTTGATTGGCGGTCATTATGGTTCCACATTGAAAAGAATAAAGTACTCACCGGTCGCTGAATCAGTAGTACTTCTCTGCATGTCTAGCTGTATTCTAACTGCTATGGTGAGCCATCGCAGATTATGTTACTTAAAACATCATTTACGGTAAACTATCATTTTATAAGCCGTTTTCACACTTTTGTTAGTAGCCCACCATGTTGACCAAATGTAACGCAAAACTCAGTTGTTACGCGCTGTCAGCAAAGTCTCATAAACCGTTAATGCCCAGCTCTCGCTACGCTCGGGCCCACGCTGTTCTTAGAAGATTTCTCAGAAACGCTTAGTAATAACGGACGCAAAACCAAAACACTGATCTGTCGTTTGATATTTCTGTATTGTTACACCAACATATAAAAGGAATAAACGAACTAAGCAACTAAGGTCTGTAAACAAATATTACAATAATAAATCGTTGTTACTTCTGACGATGTTTCAGTCTTCTTTCTGAACAGCGACCGATGAGACGATGACTGTCGTATTGATGCCTCCGCGAAAATCGAGGAAGTTGATTTTAAGCAAACAACCAAGAATTGATCGTTCAATCTTCAACTCCATTGACACTCCCCGGCAAAAAAGGGATCCAACCCTTTTTTCCTTCACGATCAATGCTCGTTGAATTGGATGCCATTGCGAGAACCTGGGTCACACGGACAGAGCTGAAATGGAAAACAAACAGGAAAGGCAACACACCACAAGCATACCCACACCACAATCTCACACATCGCTGACGACCTGCGCTTCCAGACAGAGACCTCCTCTTGACATCTTGCAACACAATCGCCACTTACTAGAATGACTCTTGCAGAATGCAACGTGACCATAGCAGCACCTCATGATACTCTTCAAGCATCCTCTTTTCTATTCACTATCAATTATCACTGAAATCGCTTGTCACTCATTCTGCCTCAGTTCTAGTAGCGGTGACGCATGCGAGCCTCAGTCGTTTACACTCTTTCTCCCCGGCGTGTCGGACCGCAGCTAACAATTATCTCCGTGTGCATTTCATTCTCAGCAATAGCCTAGCCTCCCCGGCGTATACGACCCATCTGCTGTCCTTAACATCAATCAATTCATTCATGGATGTAGAAGACTCGAAACAACTTCAGAAATAATCACGACGAAAATTTTAACAAAATTACGGAATAACAACAAGATACGAAAACAACAGGTAAACACAATGAATCCAAAATACACCAATTGATATGACACACCACACGTATATACAAACAGTACAAACAAACTCGCAGATCGTGTCTCGATGGAATTCCTTTGAAAAATCGCAGGACTTACACCAGTACGCCTACAACCCTTCTCAGGTTGACGATTGTAATTTGTGGAATGTACGGACACACACAAGATTAACCAACAATTACATCAATTGGAACTCACACAATTATTTAACACAAACATATGTACAAACAACACATCAAATGTTGTGGATTCTGGCACGACAAACTACCCTTGAAGAACTGTAGGACTTACACCAGTACGCCTACATCCCTTCTCAGGTTGATGATACAAGTGGAAGTCGTTCGGACACAAACAGAATTACCAACAGCTAGATGAAAGATGATATCAATTCAGTATATACAATATGAACATATGTACAAGATCATACACCAAGCACATTGGACTGCTCATTGATGCGCTACCCTTTGAAGAACTGTAGGACTTACACCGGTACGCCTACAACCCTTCTCAGGTTGACGCTCTAGGTTGGAAAATCGTCGCAGAGTTCATTTGCTAACTTCCTTCTATCAGCTTTATCCTCAAATCCGAACGGTAACACGCCCATGTCATTGTATCGTAGAATATAGATGACCAACAAACACACGACATATCTCATCAACCAAGTATAGAAACAGAGTAATTTACACCAAAGATAATAACATTCAAATAGTAACTTGAAACTAGAAATGCCTTTATTCGTGCAAGTCAATTTAACAATAACTCTTTCCTTTACACTTGGCTTATCCTCACTAAACTGACCATTGATATTCGTCCTTTCAAACGAACTGATACTACCATAGTCATTGCACAAGACACTTGAGTTGATGGGTGTCTGTTTCATTGTGGATGACAGCACTAACGACGACTGATTGATATCAGTTGATGAACTTAGCAGTGGATCAAAAGCTGTTGTTGCACGCTTTTCAGAAATTTGTCTACCTGCAAGACCACCACAACTGCTGTCTTTTACTATCAGCTCAGGTTTAACACTAGCATCTGATGATAGGTGGGCTACATGCCGATCACTGCCAATGACGGTCTCACAAGTATGCACACCTTCTGGAACTGCATCTGCATTTATTTCTACTTCACGTTCAAGTTGTACTGAACCTTTATTTAACTTAGCAGTAGTAGGCATTCCCTCCATTTCATCATGATCAACCAAAGACAAATCTGCACTATCATGATCATTATCACAAATATCCAATTTACCGTCAAGTTCATCATTTTCAAACCCTTTATTAACAGAAGTAGACAATTTTGGTTCCTCCTCACAAATCATTAAATGTTTTATAACTTCACTCTGACTAGATATACTTTGTAAACTTGTGGAGTCAGAACTCCACTCTGAAGCATTAACTCTATTCTGTGACACTCTATTCAACAACGGCTTACCAGTTGCAACTACAGACTGTTTCACCGCACCGTTATCGTTGCACAATTCGGAGTCAGGCCCGGAGTTTACACTTAGCTTATCACTGAACTTGCTCACTGGTTCACAGCTCACCTTTGTATGCACCTCTTGCAAACGTGTAAAACACAACCGTGTTTGTCTTGCATCTTGCAACTTATCTGTTGAGGATGTACTACGAAACTTGTTACACTCACTAGGTCTATATGCATTACTAGACATCATCGAGCCTTCTCGATATCCACCTCTCTGAGACCCTTTCGTCATCAATGAGTGCGTTTTACCCTCAGACTGCTCTATTCTATGGGTGAGATCTAACAGACTGGCGAACTTGCTCATAGATTGATTGACACTAGTATTTACCAGTTTCAGGATATCATCAAACTTTGGCTCGATACCCTCATCCTCCATACGGGAGCTTATCTTCACCCACTCCCTTTGCTGTCGAGTAGGTAGGCGTCTTGCTATTACTTCTAGTATAAAACTCGAGTTGAGGTCACTCATTCGATTCATCGAAATCATTCCATTCTTGTAAATTAGCAAATTATCCAAAAACTCAGTGAGTGCCTGGGAGTCATCCTGTAACTGACCACCATTACCCTCAACAGCCTCGAATAATTTCCCTACAATCATCGAGGGTCTTCCAAACCTTTGGCGTAATATGCTCATAGCCTCATCGTAGCCCTCCTTTGGCTTCATAAACTTACAGCACTGTATAGCTCTTGCAGCATCTCCAGTGCAATATCTCATCAAATACATTAACTTCAATTCATCACTTAATAGAAAACTATTCAGCATGATCTCAAACTCCTTTACAAATTGTAAATAATCGGCTGGGTTTCCATCAAAACACCGTGGTTCAAACTTACGGAGTTTGATGTTCCTATTATCCCTGAACGGCGAAACAGTAACATCAACCATGTCATGCTTAACATCAGACACATCGTTACAATTAACAGACAAGTCACCATGACTTACTTTCCTGTTTGCATCCAAGACACTCTGTCCCTTCTTTGACCCAGGCATTGTTGAACTTGACCCAATTCCAAAAACGTTCCAGATATTGCTTGTTCAAAGAGGACTTGACCGGCACCAGGAAAGATGAACGGCGACTATCCAAAATTTCACCAACTGTTTCAATCCGCCAGATCTGTTTCTATCGTCAGAAACTGTCAGCCAAGTCTCATAAACCGTTAATGCCCAGCTCTCGCTACGCTCGGGCCCACGCTGTTCTTAGAAGATTTCTCAGAAACGCTTAGTAATAACGGACGCAAAACCAAAACACTGATCTGTCGTTTGATATTTCTGTATTGTTACACCAACATATAAAAGGAATAAACGAACTAAGCAACTAAGGTCTGTAAACAAATATTACAATAATAAATCGTTGTTACTTCTGACGATGTTTCAGTCTTCTTTCTGAACAGCGACCGATGAGACGATGACTGTCGTATTGATGCCTCCGCGAAAATCGAGGAAGTTGATTTTAAGCAAACAACCAAGAATTGATCGTTCAATCTTCAACTCCATTGACACGCGCATTTTCGACAAATTCAAACAATAATGGTGCCTAGGTTGGCTTGGATGTATATGTTTTTTGATGAAATTCCATGGATATCCATTCTTTTGGAAGACGTCCATGAGATACTTTTCTTCAATTTTCCTTGACGTGGGAGCGCTGCAATGAGTCCTTGCTCTCTTGAATAGTGTTTGTATGCAATTCCTTTTGTGTTTTATTGGATTGTTGCTGTTGTAATTCAGGATTTGGTCTGTGTGAGTTGATTTTCTACAAATTTGAGTTTCTAATTACCCTGTGGTTGTTCACTTGACTAAGACGTCCAAAAATGGAATTTGGTTCTCAGATTTCTCCTCTCTTGTGAATTTGATGTCGTTGAAGACGTTGTTTATTAAGTTGTGAGTTTTATCTAACTCGTTTCTTTTGACTATTACAAATGTGTCGTCGACGTAGCTTATCCAAATCTTGGGTTTGATCTTCGGTAGAATTATGTTTTCGAGTCTTTGCATCACTGCTTCTGCAATCAAACCTGATATTGGCGACCCCATGGGTGTTCCTTTGACTTGCTGTACTTCCTGTGGACGTCGAGCCATCTTCAGTGAATACTGATTATCTTGGCGGTACGTTCGAAATTGGTGACATTTTTGCACATGTTTGCTCTGAAATTTATTTACTGCTTATTGTCATATAATTCTTGAAATTATGGTCCAAATCTCTAAAAAACGTGTTCGTAGAAACACTGTTGTTTTAGATAATGGCTCAAATTCGGTTATAACTGCATTACCGCCTGGTAAAACAGTATCAACTGCTAGCTCTCAAAGTGGTTTGAGTGCAGATCTCACTCCTGTGATACAGGTTCTGTTAGAGAACTCTGAGTTCTGTAAATTAAACCTCGTTTTGAAAGATATCCAGAGGCAAGTAAATGAACTTCAGGAAAAATTAGTTCAGTTTGATAGTATGTCACTGCCAATCTCAAATACCACGGAAAGCCGTTCTGATATTGGCCAGGTTAAGTCTTTACTGGATGTAACTCAAAACAAGCTTTCGGATTTAGACCCAATAGCCTGTCTGTTAAAACAACATCCTAAAACATCTCAAGACAAGCTAAATAAAGCTGAAAATCTGATTGACTGCTTGGCTACGGAGGTGATGAAGCGTATAACCTCTTCTCACCAAGCTATAGTTTACAACGTCCCAGATTCGCTGCCCCTGAAAACTGTAAGACACAAAATCCTGATTTGTTGCGGCATGGCTAGTGTTCCATGTGAATGCCAAAGACTTCATAAAAGTCTAACCAGGCTAATTGTCCCATCATTTTTAAATTCAGTGATTCCCTTGATGCTGGTAAGTTTACTGAATGTCAGGATCACTTAAGACTGAATAGCAGTTATAAGACTATAACCGTAGCTCAGGATAAAACACCGTGTCAGCGCAGAATAATGCCCAGTAATAACCTGGTCACCTCCTCCAGCTTAGATTGACCAAAAAGGATCGTGTACAGCAACAGACACCTAGTGCTGAAACTAGCATTCAGCCAAATACACAACAAACATGCTTGCCAACGGAACTAGGAACTGATTTAGATACCAGTACAACACGGATTTCTCAAAAATAGATCCTGCGTTACTTGCCACTTCGACTTTTTCAACTGCATCACTAGTAGTCGCGAAGCACGTAAGCTAGTCGTTGTTCTCTACTTCGATATATCTAGGGCATTTGACATGGTATCTCACAGTATTCTGTTTGAGAAGCTGTACTCTTTTGGGATTCGCAACCCATTACCGAACTGGTTAAAATCATTTCTTAGCAACAGGGTACAAATAACCAAAGTTGGATCTGTATTGTCTCATCCTAGGCAGATCTCAAGTGGGGTTGTGCAAGGTAGTGTCCTAGGTCCACTTTTATTCACGGTCTACATTGACAGCATTTGCAAGTGCTTCACCTCAGGTAAACCGTTCCTATATGCTGACGACCTCAAAGTCGTCTACTCCTGCTACACTCATGAATTAAGCGATATGGTTGCTAAAATACATCTTGAACTAAGTAGTCTCGCAACATGGTGTGCTGAATCCTGTCTAAACTTTAACATTGACAAGTGCGGCTGGATTTGTATCGGCAACAGTAACCCTGATCTAACTCTTGAAATAAATGGGCGAAAACTAGCTAAGCTCAACTCAGTCGTAGATCTCGGTATTAGATACTCTAGTAACCTAACGTTCGCTGAACAGACTGATTATGCCAGACGTAAAACACGGAGGCTGATAGGATGCATAACACGCAATTTCTTTTGTTGTGAAACTAGGGTTTTATTATACAAAGTATGTGTCCGACCTATCTTAGAATACTGCCCGTTTATTCTTAGCGGACTCAGACAAAATGACAAGCTTAAATTAGAGGGAGTGCAACGCCAGTTTACCTCAAGAACTCTTGGTTTAGGAAGTGGTCTGGAAAACCATGAGCGATGCGAAAGACTAAGATTAGAACCTCTCTGGAAAAGACGCCTTAAGCTAAACCTTATCTTTTACTATAAGCTAACTAATCTTCTCTTGCATTCCTCCGAGCCAATAACTAAACCTACAACTGTCGTCGGTTACAATCTTAGAAATCATCACAACCTGGCTGCTATAGGGCATTACCAGACTTACGTGCGGCACAACTTCTTCTTAAGTAAGTTTTCAGTCATTTGGAATAGACTACCAGCTAATGTGCACGATACAAACACACTCGCAGTGTTCATCTCCTCAGTCACCAGACTGCTCAAAGATGATAATGCACTTTTGCGTCTGACTCTTACACCTTTATCACCCTACATAGATATTTTAGGTTCTTTAAACGTGTAGCTACAATAAACTACAACTATAAATTTTAATATTATTGGAACTAGATGATTAACATTTCTACACAGGACAGTAATATTAGTTCACACATAATACAAAAGTTAACATAACGGGACTAGTTAGTTAGTGAACAAAAATAACCTTAGTTACAAAACAGAATATATATGTATATATTTATTAATCACACCGTAAGGACTCCTCTTGCTTTCTTTTGCTTTACTGTTGTTCGACTTCTTTTTTGTCTCACCATTTTAGCTTCCACAGGACCTTTGAATGAGAATGAATAATGTGGATGCTTGACCATTTACAATGAAAAATGATCTGCAAACATTATTGGTCCCGTATATTTCAGTTGCCTTGGTAATAACGAAATAACTTTCCCCAGGACGCAACCTGGATTACATTAGTGGAACATAAACTTATACCAATGGAAAAGCAGTTCGAAGAATACTGAGTTTACACAAGTGCAATGCTCATCTCCCACTTTCCTGAGGAGACGTCACCTGAGATTCTAGGGAAGTAGTGCATCAGTATGTGACTTTAATGAATCTCTAGACTGCATTCCATTCACTTAATACTAAAACTAAACTATGAGGAAACTGATATTTCCAAGAAGGGTATAATACAAGGCTCATTTCTACAACTGTAGTCCTTATTTTAGTTCACTTTCATCATAAAAGTATTAACCGAATTATCTATTACTCACTTTAGGGACTTACCAGGGAACAGTATTTGTCAATGTAGTTGAAGATTGAACGATCAATTCATGGTTGTTTGCTCAAAACCAACTTCCCCAATTTTCGCGGAGGCATCAATACACCAGTCATCGTCTCATCGGTCGCTGTTCACAAAGAAGTCAGGCCAAAACCGTCAGAAGTAATATTGTGATTTATTATTGTAATATTTGTTCATAGACCTTAGTTGTGAATCTTAGTTTAAAGCTTAATTTTAAAGTTGGCTGTATGTTGGTGTCACAATAAAGAATTCTCGAGTAGCCAATCGGTGTTTTGGTTTTGCGTCCGTTATTACTAAGTGTTTCTGAGAAACTTCAAGGAACAGCGTGAGTCCCAGTGTAGCAAGAGCTGGGCATTAACGGTTTACGAGACGTGGCTGACAGTTTCTAACAGTGGAAACAGTTTCTGACGGATTCAGACAGTTGGTGAAAGTTTGGATAGTCGCCGTTCATTTTTCCTGGTGCCGGTCAAGTCCTCTTTGAACAAGCAGTATCTGGAACGTTTTTGGAATCGGGTCAAGTTCAACAATGCCTGGGTCAAAGAAGGGACAGAGCGTCTTGGATGCAAACAGGAAAGTAAGTCATGGTGACTTGTCTGTTAATTGTAACGATGTGTCTGATGTTAAGCATGACATGGTTGATGTTACTGTTTCGCCGTTCAGAGATAATAGGAACACCAAACTCGCTAAATTTGAACCACGGTGTTTCGATGGAAACCCAGCCGATTATTTACAATTTGTAAAGGAGTTTGAGATCATGCTGAGTAGTTTTTCATTAAGTGATGAATTGAAATTGATGTATTTGATGAGGTATTGCACTGGAGATGCTGCAAGAGCTATACAGTGCTGTAAGCTCATGCCCCCTAATGAGGGATACGCTGAGGCTATGAGCATATTACGTCAAAGGTTTGGAAGGCCTTCGATGATTGTAGGGAAATTATTCGAGGCTGTTAAGGGTAATGGTGGTCAATTACAGGATGACTCCCAGGCACTCACTGAGTTTTTGGATAATTTGCTGATTTACAAGAATGGAATGATTTCGATGAATCGATGACCTCAACTCGAGTTTTATACTAGAAGTAATAGCAAGACGCCTACCTACTCGACAGCAAAGGGAGTGGGTGAAGATAAGCTCCCGTATGGAGGATGAGGGTATCGAGCCAAAGTTTGATGATATCCTGAAACTGGTAACAAATAGCGTCAATCTATCTATGAGCAAGTTCGCCAGTTTATTGCATTCCACCCCTAGAATGGAGCAGTCTGAGGGCAAAATGCAATCATTGATGACGAAAGGGTCTCAGAGAAGTGGATATCGAGAAGGCTGCATGATGTCTAGTAATGCATATAGACCTAGTGAGTGTAACAAGTTTCGTAGTACATCCTCAACAGATAAGTTACAAGATGCAAGACAAACACGGTTGTGTTTTACACGTTTGCAAGAGGTCCATACAGAGGTGAACTGTGAACCAGTGAGCAAGTTCAGTGATAAGCTAAGTGTAAACTCCAGGTCTGACTCCGAATTGTGTGACGATAACGGTGTGGTCAAGAAGTCTGTAGTTGCAACTGGTAAGCCATTGTTGAATAGAGTGTCACAGAATAGAGTTGCTGCTTCAGAGTGCAGTTCTGACTCCAAAAGTTTACAAAGTATAACTAGTCAGAATGGAGATATAAAACCTTTAATGATTTGTGAGGAGGAACCAAAATTGTCTACTTCTGTTAATAAAGAGTTTGAAAATGATAAAGTTGACGGTAAAGTGAATATTCGTGATAATGATCATGATACTTCACAGTTGTCTTTGGTTAATCATGATGAAATGGGGGAATGCCTACTTATGCTAGGTGGAATAAAGGTTCTGTACAGCTACAACGTGAAGTAGAATTAAATACAGATGCAGTTGCAGAAGGCATGCATACTTGACAGACCGTATCTTTCATTTGCTTAGTTAATAACGAATTAACTTACCCCACGACGCAACCCGGATTACATTTGTGGAATATACTCTTATACCAATGGAAAAGTATCAGTTTGTAATACAACGTCACGATTGTAACTGACAACATAACTGATCGTATCTGTAAAAATAGCTTTCTTATTACCCAATTTGGATATAAATCAAATCAAAAATGAGATTCGGATTTGTACACACCTAAGTTATATTGTGGAATTACTTCAAGCTTTATTTTTTCCAAAGTATTTGTAATCCATCCAAAACATACTTGGGTTTTTTGTTAATGCGAAGTCAATATTCCTATATTTCATGATGTGCTCCATTGAATGACTGGTTATCATATTGTTCCCACATACCAAAGACAGAAACGTCAGCAACCATGTAATTTAACTATAAACCAAATTTATGAAATTTAAATAATGCTTACCCATGCCTGTACATTTGATGTGTCCTACACAGGTAGGAAAAATGTGTATTTTATTAAAATATTATTAATAAGTGTGATTGCTAATAGTATATGTAATTTATAAGACTGATGATGCATGTAAACTGGCGTCCCTCATGTACAAAATGAGAATATACTATTATTATTATTATTCAGAGTTTGAAAATGATGAAATTGACGGTAAAGTGAATATTCGTGATAATGATCATGATACTTCACAGTTGTCTTTGGTTAATCATGATGAAATGGGGGAATGCCTACTAATGCTAGGTTAAATAAAGGCTCTGTACAACTACAGCGTGAAGTAGAATTGAACGCAGATGCAGTTCCAGAAGGTGTGCATACTTGTGAGACAGTCAGTGCAATTGATCAGCGTGTAGCCCACCTATCATCAGATGATAGTGCTGAAGCGGAGCTGAGAGTAAAAGACAGCAGTGGTGGTAATCTTGCAGTTAGACAATTATCTGAAAGCCGAAAAAAAACAGCTTCTGATCCACTGCTAAGTTCATCACCTTGTGTCACTCAGTCATCGTTGGTGTTTTCATCCACAATGAAATGGACGTCCATGAACTCACGTGCCTTATGCAATGACTGTGATAGTATTGGTGCGTTTGAAAAGACGAAAGATATTGCTCAGTTTAGTGAGAATAAGCCAGGTTTAAACGAGAGAGTAATTGTTAAATTGACTTGCATGAATAAAGGCATTTCTAGTTTCAAGTTACTATTTGAATGTTATTATCTTTGGTGTAAATCACTCTGTTTCTATACTTGGTTGATGAGATATGTCGTGAGTTTGTTCGTCATCTATATTCTACGATACAATGACATGAGCATGTTACCGTTCAGATTTGAAGATATAGCTGATAGAGGGAAGTCAGCAAATGAACTCTGCGAAGATTTTCCAACCTAGAGCATCAACATGAAAAGGGTTGTAGGCGTACTGCTGTAAGTCCTACAATTCTTCAAAGGGTAGCGCATCAATGAGCAGTCCAATGTGCTTGGTGTGTGATTTTGTACATATGTTGATATTGTATATACTGAATTGATATCATCTGTCATCTAGCTGTTGGTAATTCTGTTTGTGTCCGAACGACTTCCACTTGGATCATCAACCTGAGAAGGAATGTAGGCGTACTGGTGTAAGTCCTACAGTTGTTCAAGGGTAGTTTGTCGTGCCAGAATCCACAACATTTGATGTGTTGTTTGTACATATGTTTGTGTTAAATAATTGTGTGAGTTCCAATTGATGTAATTGTTGGTTAATCTTGTGTGTGTCCGTACATTCCACAAATTACAATCGTCAACCTGAGAAGGGTTGTAGGCGTACTGGTGTAAGTCCTGCGATTTTTCAAAGGAATTCCATCGAGACACGATCTGCGAGTTTGTTTGTACTGTTTGTATATACGTGTGGTGTGTCATATCAATTGGTGTATTTTGGATTCATTGTGTTTACCTGTTGTTTTCGTATCTTGTTGTTATTCCGTAATTTTGTTAAAATTTTCGTCGTGATTACTTCTGAAGTTGTTTCGAGTCTTCTACATCCATGAATGAATTGATTGATGTTAAGGACAGCAGATGGGTCGTATA
Organism: Trichobilharzia regenti; assembly: GCA_944472135.2. Taxonomy (NCBI): domain Eukaryota; kingdom Metazoa; phylum Platyhelminthes; class Trematoda; order Strigeidida; family Schistosomatidae; genus Trichobilharzia; species Trichobilharzia regenti. Next base: position 114,121,709 of record OX235264.1, on the reverse strand, counting down.
CGCCGGGGAGGCTAGGCTATTGCTGAGAATGAAATGCACACGGAGATAATTGTTAGCTGTGATCCCACACGCCGGGAAGCGGTAGTGTAGACGGCTGAGGCTTGCGTACGTCACCGTTACTAGAACAGAGGCAGAATGAGTGACAAGCGATTGCAGTGGTAATTGGTAGTGAGTAGATACGAGGATGAGCGTGGAGTATCGTGAGGTGGTGCTATGGTCACATTGCATTCTGCAAGAGTCATTCTAGCAAGTGGCGACTGTGTTGCAAGATGTCAAGAGGATATATTTATCTGGAGGCGCAGGTCGTCATCGATGTAAGAGATTGTGCTGTAGGTATGCTCGTGTTGTGTCGGCTTTTCTGTTTGATTTTCATTTCAGCTCTGCCCGTGTGACCCAGGTTCTCGCAATGGTATCCAAGTCAACGTGTATTGGTCGCGATGGAAAAAAGGGATGGATCGCTTTTTTGCCGGGGAGTGTCAATGGAGTTGAAGATTGAACGATCAATTCATGGTTGTTTGCTCAAAACCAACTTCCCCAATTTTCGCGGAGGCATCAATACAACAGTCATCGTCTCATCGGTCGCTGTTCACAAAGAAGTCAGGCCAAAACCGTCAGAAGTAATATTGTGATTTATTATTGTAATATTTGTTCATAGACCTTAGTTGTGAATCTTAGTTTAAAGCTTAATTTTAAAGTTGGCTGTATGTTGGTGTCACAATAAAGAATTCTCAAGTAGCCAATCGGTGTTTTGGTTTTGCGTCCGTTATTACTAAGTGTTTCTGAGAAACTTCAAGGAACAGCGTGAGTCCCAGTGTAGCAAGAGCTGGGGATTGACGGTTTAATGAGACGTGGCTGGCAACCAACGACAACTGATTGATACCAGTGGATGAATTTATCGGTGGATCAGAAGCTGTTCTTTTTCGGCTTTCAGATAATTGTCTAACTGCAAGATTACCACCACTGCTGTCTTTAACTCTCAGCTCCGCTTCAGCACTATCATCTGATGATAGGTGGGCTACACGCTGATCAATTGCACTGACTGTCTCACAAGTATGCACACCTTCTGGAACTGCATCTGCGTTCAATTCTACTTCACGCTGTAGTTGTACAGAGCCTTTATTTAACCTAGCATTAGTAGGCATTCCCCCATTTCATCATGATTAACCAAAGACAACTGTGAAGTATCATGATCATTATCACGAATATTCACTTTACCGTCAACTTTATCATTTTCAAACTCTTTATTAACAGAAGTAGACAATTTTGGTTCCTCCTCACAAATCATTAAAGGTTTTATATCTCCATTCTGACTAGTTATACTTTGTAAACTTTTGGAGTCAGAACTGCACTCTGAAGCAGCAACTCTATTCTGTGACACTCTATTCAACAATGGCTTACCAGTTGCAACTACAGACTTCTTGACCACACCGTTATCGTCACACAATTCGGAGTCAGACCTGGAGTTTACACTTAGCTTATCATTGAACTTGCTCACTGGTTCACAGTTCACCTCTTTATGGACCTCTTGCAAACGTGTAAAACACAACCGTGTTTGTCTTGCATCTTGTAACTTATCTGTTGAGGATGTACTACGAAACTTGTTACACTCACTAGGTCTATATGCATTACTAGACATCATGCAGCCTTCTCGATATCCACTTCTCTGAGACCCTTTCGTCATCAATGATTGCATTTTGCCCTCAGACTGCTCCATTCTAGGGGTGGAATGCAATAAACTGGCGAACTTGCTCATAGATAGATTGACGCTATTTGTTACCAGTTTCAGGAAATCATCAAACTTTGGCTCGATACCCTCATCCTCCATACGGGAGCTTATCTTCACCCACTCCCTTTGCTGTCGAGTAGGTAGGCGTCTTGCTATTACTTCTAGTATAAAACTCGAGTTGAGGTCATCGATTCATCGAAATCATTCCATTCTTGTAAATCAGCAAATTATCCAAAAACTCAGTGAGTGCCTGGGAGTCATCCTGTAATTGACCACCATTACCCTTAACAGCCTCGAATAATTTCCCTACAATCATCGAAGGCCTTCCAAACCTTTGACGTAATATGCTCATAGCCTCAGCGTATCCCTCATTAGGGGGCATGAGCTTACAGCACTGTATAGCTCTTGCAGCATCTCCAGTGCAATACCTCATCAAATACATCAATTTCAATTCATCACTTAATGAAAAACTACTCAGCATGATCTCAAACTCCTTTACAAATTGTAAATAATCGGCTGGGTTTCCATCGAAACACCGTGGTTCAAATTTAGCGAGTTTGGTGTTCCTATTATCTCTGAACGGCGAAACAGTAACATCAACCATGTCAGCCAAGTCTCATAAACCGTTAATGCCCAGCTCTCGCTACGCTCGGGCCCACGCTGTTCTTAGAAGATTTCTCAGGAACGCTTAGTTATAACGGACGCATAAACCAAAACACCGATCTGCCGTTTGATATTTCTGTATTGTTACACCAACATATAAAATGAATAAACGAACTAAGCAAACTAAGGTCTGAAAACTAATATTACAATAATAAATCTTTGTTACTTCTGACGATATTTTACTCTTCTTTCTGAACAGCGACCGATGAGACGATGACTGTCGTATTGATGCCTCCGCGAAAATCGGGGAAGTTGATTTTGAGCAAACAACCAAGAATTGATCGTTCAATCTTCAACTCCATTGACACTCCCCGGCAAAAAAGGGATCCAACCCTTTTTTCCTTCACGACCAATGCACGTTGACTTGGATGCCATTGCGAGAACCTGGGTCACACGGACAGAGCTGAAATGGAAAACAAACAGAAAAGCCAACACACCACAAGCATACCCACAGCACAATCTCACACATCGCTGACGACCTGCGCCTCCAGACAGAGACCTCCTCTTGACATCTTGCAACACAATCGCCACTTGCTAGAATGACTCTTGCAGAATGCAACGTGACCATAGCACCACCTCACGATACTCTACGCACATCCTCTTATCTACTCACTACCAATTACCACTGAAATCGCTTGTCACTCATTCTGCCTCAGTTCTAATAGCGGTGACGCATGCGAGCCTCAGTCGTTTACACTCTTTCTCCCCGGCGTGTCGGACCGCAGCTAACAATTATCTCCGTGTGCATTTCATTCTCAGCAATAGCCTAGCCTCCCCGGCGTATACGACCCATCTGCTGTCCTTAACATCAATCAATTCATTCATGGATGTAGAAGACTCGAAACAACTTCAGAAGTAATCACGACGAAAATTTTAACAAAATTATGCAATAACAACAAGATACGAAAACAACGAGTAAACACAATGAATCCAAAATACACCAATTGATATGACACACCACACGTATATACAAACAGTACAAACAAACTCGCATTTCATGTCTTGATGGAATACCCTTGAAGAATTGCAGGACTTACACCAGTACGCCTACAAACCTTCACAGGTTGACGATTGTAAGTTGTGGAATGTCCGGACACAAACAGAATTACCAACAGCTAGATGACAGATGATATCAATTCAGTATATACAATATGAACATATGTACAAAATCACACACCGAGCACATTAGACTGCTCATTGATGCGCTACCCTTTGAAGAATTGTAGGACTTACAGCAGTACGCCTACAACCCTTCTCAGGTTGACGCTCTAGGTTGGAAAATCATCTATTGTTTCATCCTCCGACTCTCTACTCTCAGCACCTTCCAGGAGACACAGTTTTCTGATATCTCGCACCAACATGCCACAACTAGTTCTCACCTCAACCGTCCTCACCAATCCATCACCACTACAGATCAGCCTTACTACCACTCCCAAAGGCCACCTACCTGTGGCACATTTATCTGCTACTAATACTATGTCACCAACCTTTAAGTTTCGGCACAACTTTTTCCACTTGTCCCTGGTCTGCAATGTTAGAACATACTCCTTTAACCATCTTTTCCAAAATATATCTTTCATGTGCCTGGCTTGTTTCCATCTTTTAATCGTAGGTATTCCTTCCCCGCTTGCGTCCTCTATGCCAGGGTTGCCTCTCAATAACAATAATTTATTTGGGGTTAACACATCAAAATCCTTGACGTCGTCCCTCACAGGTGATAACGGCCGGTCATTTAATATTCGTTCAGCTTCACAAAAAAATGTCTCTAGCGTTTCGTCATTCAAACTCTGGTTTTTAATTATGGAGCTTAAAATACGCTTGATAATTCCTATAAGTCTTTCCCATAGCCCACCTCTATGGCTGGCATGTGGTGGGTTGAAGTGCCACTCGATGTTCCTTTTCAGTAACTCTTCCTGAACTCTCGTTTGAGGACCTTCGAAGTATTCTTTAAGCTCGGCGTGACAGCCAACAAAATTAGTCCCTCTGTCGCTGAACATCATCTTCGGTACACCCCGGCGATTTATAAATCTATGTAATGCTAGCACGAATGAATCAGTAGTTAGAGAATGAACCATCTCAATATGCACAGCTCTCATTTTCAAACAGGTGAATAAACAGCCATATCTTTTACATAGGGTTCTGCCTCTCTTCACTACAAAAGGTCCGAACAAATCCACCCCAACGTACTCAAATGGATAATTCCCTTCAGAAGCTTGCCACGCTGGAGTGGTGCCATTATCTGCTGTACTGGACGAGCATTTCGGAGTTTACATTCCATGCACTTATCAATTATTTTACGGACAGCAGTACCTCCCTTCACTATCCAGAACTTACATCGAATACTTGATAGTACTTGCGAAGTACCCAAATGACCTTCAAGAACATGGTAGTGTCTTATAATGAGATCAGTGACTGGATGGTAGCAAGGTAATAAAGCCGGATGACGGGTCTCATATGACGATTCTAACATTTGTAGACGTCCACCAACTCTAGCGATCCCTTCGGAAACTATCGGAGATAATCTATCTAACCGCACCTTGAAATCTGCGAAATCGGGACTATCCTCCTTGGTAATCTCACCCCACGCTTCCCACTGAGCAGCCCTCAAAATCGTTAACTCTGCATTTCTAATATCTTCGACTCTCAAAGGCCCCACATTCATATTTTCGTATCCCGCAAGATGCATGACCTTTAAATACGTAACATATCGTGTCAACCACGCAACCGCTTTCAGTAGTTTGTACCAAGAAGAATAATATTTAAAAAGTGGATGTAAACCTGAATGTCTTTCTTGAGTAGATGTTAAACTGACACTTGTCTTCAACTCCAAGGCACACTCGTTTATCGGTGGTTCATCTTCTCTACGAGGCCACATACTATCAGCCCTTAGCAAGAACTCTGGACCTTTCCACCACTTATTTTTAACAACATTCATATCAATAACTCCTCGCGATGCTAGATCAGCTGGGTTTTTTCCAGACGGTACGTACCTCCACTGCTCAACAGTGGTTAGTTCACGAATTTGAGATACTCTGTTAGCTACAAAACATGCATATCTTGCTGACTCGTTGCGTATATAATATATCACAGACATCGAATCAGTCCAAAACGTTACGGGATGCTTGGGGTAATCCAACTCTTTACACACTGTTGTGAATAACTGCGCAGCTAGTAAGGCGGCATTAAGTTCTAATCTCGGAATCGAAACCGTCTTTAGAGGTGCAACTCTGGATTTACCCATCACCAGGCTAACATCTATATCATTCATTAAGGTGGTTCTGATGTATACGGCTGCACCAAATCCAACCTCAGAGGCATCAGAAAAAACATGGAAGTCAATTATATCATGATTTCTCGACGGCTTAAGTGGACGTGAGACGGAATGTAGATTCAGCATTCTTAAACTGTTAACCCACCCCTTCCACTCTTCTCTCTGCCTCTCACTTAATGGTTCATCCCACTGTAACCCTTTCCTGCATGTCTCTTGAAATAACCTCCTAGCCGGAAGTAGATAAGGTGCTACTAATCCAAGTGGGTCAAACACGGACGACAACACAGAGAGCACACCTCTCCGAGTAACTGGCTTATCAATATCACCAACACTAAATCCAAAGGTATCAGAGTTCACATCCCATCGCATACCTAATGTGCGTTCAACTGGTAGAGTATCAACAGGCAAATCTCGTACGGTAGGTGCTCTGTCTTCTGGATCTATATGCTTCAAAACGTCTAGGCTGTTCGAGACCCACTTAGTTAGACGAAAGCCGGCCTTAGCTAACACTTCAGTAATGCTTGTTGCAAATCTAACTGCAGACTTATCATCATCGAAGGAGGCTAAACAATCATCCACGTAGAAGCAACAATCTATGACGTCCAGCAAATCATTAGAACCAAATGTGGACACTGCCTTTCGTAGAGCAAAATTAGCACAAAATGGGGAGGATGTGGCACCAAATGGATGCACTGTCATCCTATATTCTGACACCTTACCACAAGGACCGTCATCAAACCACAAAAACCTCAAGTGATCTCTGTCACTCTCTGGCACCTTCACCTGAAGGAACATTTCCTCAATATCCGCCGCGACAGCAACTGTAAACTTTCTGAATCTCAATAGCAGTCCCACTAATGAGCTCACGCAATCTGGGCCACTATACAGATTATCATTTAAAGAGACTCCTTCGTGTTTCGCAGAACAATCAAACACCACACGGAGTTTACCTGGCTTCCTCGGGTTAAAGACGGGATGATGGGGCAAATACCACTTCCCTGGCTCACTTTGATCAACTAGTCTTTCAACGTAACCCTTCACTATATGTTTATCGACGACTTCCTTATATTTGGACCAGAGTTCTGCATCTGACAGGAATTTCTTCTGTAAACCCATTAGTCTCTTAAGAGCAACTTTCCTATTACAAATCAACTGTCTATCTTTGAATCTCCATGGTAGGCCAACGCTGAAACGCCCGTTTTCGTATTTACAAGAGTCCTCGGCTATTTTAACTGCTTTCAAGTCTTCTACAGAACGACCTTTCCCTGGGACACCGCAGTCACAAAACTCCTTGTCATACATATTTTTAATCATAGTTTCTAGTTTGTCCCCATCGTTTGTAACTAATGATGATATGTGGACTATGGGTATAGGTCCTCTCACTGTCCTTCACCAGTCTAAGAATATCATCGAACCTTGGCTCGATACCCTCCTCCTCTATACGAGAGCTTATTTTTACCCATTTCCTTTGTAGCCGCGTAGGTAGGCGTCTTGCAATTACCTCTAGGACTGAGCTGGAGTTGAGGTCACTCATGAAATTCATAGAAATCAAGGTATTCTTGTAAGTCATAAGATTGTCTAAAAACTCAGTGAGTGCCTTGGAGTCATCTTGAAGTTGACTGCCATTACACTTGACAGCTTCGTATACGTTCCTTACAATCATTGAAGGCCTTCCAAACCTTTGACGTAATATGCTCATAGCCCCAGCGTATCCCTCATTAGGGGGCATGAGCTTACAGCACTGTATAGCTCTTGCAGCATCTCCAGTGCAATACCTCATCAAATACATCAATTTCAATTCATCACTTAATGAAAAACTACTCAGCATGATCTCAAACTCCTTTACAAATTGTAAATAATCGGCTGGGTTTCCATCAAAACACCGTGGTTCAAACTTACGGAGTTTGATGTTCCTATTATCCCTGAACGGCGAAACAGTAACATCAACCATGTCATGCTTAACATCAGACACATCGTTACAATTAACAGACAAGTCACCATGACTTACTTTCCTGTTTGCATCCAAGACGCTCTGTCCCTTCTTTGACCCAGGCATTGTTGAAATTGACCCAATTCCAAAAACGTTCCAGATATTGCTTGATCAAGGAGGACTTGACCGGCACCAGGAAAAATGAACGGCGACTATCCAAACTTTCACCAACTGTCTCAATCCGTCAGAAACTGTTTCCACTGTTAGAAACTGTCAGCCACGTCTCGTAAACCGTTAATGCCCAGCTCTTGCTACACTGGGACTCACGCTGTTCCTTGAAGTTTCTCAGAAACACTTAGTAATAGCGGACGCAAAACCAAAACACCGATCTGTCGTTTGATATTTCTGTATTGTTACACCAACATATAAAAGGAATAAGCGAACTAAGCAAACTAAGGTCTGAAAACTAATATTACAATAATGAATCTGTCTTACATCTGACGATATTTTACTCTTCTTTCTAAACAGCGACCGATGAGACGATGACTGTTGTATTGATGCCTCCGCGAAAATCGAGGAAGTTGATTTTGAGCAAACAACCAAGAATTGATCGTTCAATCTTCAACTCCATTGACAAACCATGTCATGCTTAACATCAGACACATCGTTACAAGTAACAGACAAGTCACCATGACTTACTTTCCTGTTTGCATCCAAGACACACTGTCCCTTCTTTGACCCAGGCATTGTTAAAATTGACCCAATTCCAGAAACGTTCCAGATATTGCTTGATCAAGGAGGACTTGACCGGCACCAGGAAAAATGAACGGCGACTATCCAAACTTTCACCAACTGTCTGAATCCGTCAGAAACTGTTTCCACTGTTAGAAACTGTCAGCCACGTCTCGTAAACCGTTAATGCCCAGCTCTTGCTACACTGGGACTCACGCTGTTCCTTGAAGTTTCTCAGAAACACTTAGTAATAACGGACGCAAAACCAAAACACCGATTGGCTACTCGAGAATTCTTTATTGTGACACCAACATACAGCCAACTTTAAAATTAAGCTTTAAACTAAGATTCACAACTAAGGTCTATGAACAAATATTACAATAATAAATCACAATATTACTTCTGACGGTTTTGGCCTGACTTCTTTGTGAACAGCGACCGATGAGACGATGACTGGTGTATTGATGCCTCCGCGAAAATTGGGGAAGTTGGTTTTGAGCAAACAACCATGAATTGATCGTTCAATCTTCAACTACATTGACAAATACTGTTCCCTGGTAAGTCCCTAAAGTGAGTAATAGATAATTCGGTTAATACTTTTATGATGAAAGTGAACTAAAATAAGGACTACAGTTGTAGAAATGAGCCTTGTATTATACCCTTCTTGGAAATATCAGTTTCCTCATAGTTTAGTTTTAGTATTAAGTGAATGGAATGCAGTCTAGAGATTCATTAAAGTCACATACTGATGCACTACTTCCCTAGAATCTCAGGTGACGTCTCCTCAGGAAAGTGGGAGATGAGCATTGCACTTGTGTATACTCAGTAGGCTGTGAACTTCTGCCAATGAATTCGACATCATTTATTGGTATTACGTACTTCCGAAACCGATCATATAATCTTTGATACTGACTTGTGGTTCAATAAGATGAAATTAAAGTCAAGAGCTGAGAATATAGGAGATGTTGTGTGTTAGATAGTATAGTTTTAGACCATTTCTCGCATGAGTTTAGATTTGTTTCAACTAATCCATTAACGAGTTGACTAAATGGTACGCCACTTGCCCTAATGACAGCCTTAATACCTCGCACAATTTGACATAGTCGTTTTTGAGTAATTCAGGAAAGAATAAGGGGAAGCAGTAAAGACCAATGCAAGAGTTAACAAGTTGTAAAAAGAGAGTTTGAATGATTCCTGACTGTCTTCAATACATAACATGGTAAGCTAGACTGAAGGTTTTCTTAGAAATCGACAAGATATAGAATGACCAAGAAAGACCAGGGGATGGATTTACTCCAAGGTATTTTCTGTTAGACTTCGTTTCTGTTTTAGTGCCCTCTTTGATACAAACATCTTGTGAATGACACAGTTCTTGCAGCTCACGCTTATGAGTGAGGGGAAAGTTAACTGCCTGACATTTAGAGGGATTTAACGCAAGACCACGTACCTTAGACTACAGACAGGAACCAGTTAAGTTTGCTGCAGTCACATTGTAACATGACGGTAAGTGAGACGGTCAGATCACCAGCGTATTTGACGAAGTTGCTCTCATTAGAAAGAGAAAAGTCATGTAAGACGAGGGAGAATTAAGAAAAGGAGAGATAACCATACCCTGAGGAACACCAGCCTCACCAAGCGAGGCCGAAGATTTACCCTAATATACGGTATGCTGCATTCCATTTTCAGCCACGTCTCGTAAACCGTTAATGCCCAGCTCTTGCTACACTGGGACTCACGCTGTTCCTTGAAGTTTCTCAGAAACACTTAGTAATAACGGACGCAAAACCAAAACACCGATTGGCTACTCGAGAATTCTTTATTGTGACACCAACATACAGCCAACTTTAAAATTAAGCTTTAAACTAAGATTCACAACTAAGGTCTATGAACAAATATTACAATAATAAATCACAATATTACTTCTGACGGTTTTGGCCTGACTTCTTTGTGAACAGCGACCGATGAGACGATGACTGGTGTATTGATGCCTCCGCGAAAATTGGGGAAGTTGGTTTTGAGCAAACAACCATGAATTGATCGTTCAATCTTCAACTACATTGACAAATACTGTTCCCTGGTAAGTCCCTAAAGTGAGTAATAGATAATTCGGTTAATACTTTTATGATGAAAGTGAACTAAAATAAGGACTACAGTTGTAGAAATGAGCCTTGTATTATACCCTTCTTGGAAATATCAGTTTCCTCATAGTTTAGTTTTAGTATTAAGTGAATGGAATGCAGTCTAGAGATTCATTAAAGTCACATACTGATGCACTACTTCCCTAGAATCTCAGGTGACGTCTCCTCAGGAAAGTGGGAGATGAGCATTGCACTTGTGTATACTCAGTAGGCTGTGAACTTCTGCCAATGAATTCGACATCATTTATTGGTATTACGTACTTCCGAAACCGATCATATAATCTTTGATACTGACTTGTGGTTCAATAAGATGAAATTAAAGTCAAGAGCTGAGAATATAGGAGATGTTGTGTGTTAGATAGTATAGTTTTAGACCATTTCTCGCATGAGTTTAGATTTGTTTCAACTAATCCATTAACGAGTTGACTAAATGGTACGCCACTTGCCCTAATGACAGCCTTAATACCTCGCACAATTTGACATAGTCGTTTTTGAGTAATTCAGGAAAGAATAAGGGGAAGCAGTAAAGACCAATGCAAGAGTTAACAAGTTGTAAAAAGAGAGTTTGAATGATTCCTGACTGTCTTCAATACATAACATGGTAAGCTAGACTGAAGGTTTTCTTAGAAATCGACAAGATATAGAATGACCAAGAAAGACCAGGGGATGGATTTACTCCAAGGTATTTTCTGTTAGACTTCGTTTCTGTTTTAGTGCCCTCTTTGATACAAACATCTTGTGAATGACACAGTTCTTGCAGCTCACGCTTATGAGTGAGGGGAAAGTTAACTGCCTGACATTTAGAGGGATTTAACGCAAGACCACGTACCTTAGACTACAGACAGGAACCAGTTAAGTTTGCTGCAGTCACATTGTAACATGACGGTAAGTGAGACGGTCAGATCACCAGCGTATTTGACGAAGTTGCTCTCATTAGAAAGAGAAAAGTCATGTAAGACGAGGGAGAATTAAGAAAAGGAGAGATAACCATACCCTGAGGAACACCAGCCTCACCAAGCGAGGCCGAAGATTTACCCTAATATACGGTATGCTGCATTCCATTTTCAGCCACGTCTCGTAAACCGTTAATGCCCAGCTCTTGCTACACTGGGACTCACGCTGTTCCTTGAAGTTTCTCAGAAACACTTAGTAATAACGGACGCAAAACCAAAACACCGATTGGCTACTCGAGAATTCTTTATTGTGACACCAACATACAGCCAACTTTAAAATTAAGCTTTAAACTAAGATTCACAACTAAGGTCTATGAACAAATATTACAATAATAAATCACAATATTACTTCTGACGGTTTTGGCCTGACTTCTTTGTGAACAGCGACCGATGAGACGATGACTGGTGTATTGATGCCTCCGCGAAAATTGGGGAAGTTGGTTTTGAGCAAACAACCATGAATTGATCGTTCAATCTTCAACTACATTGACAAATACTGTTCCCTGGTAAGTCCCTAAAGTGAGTAATAGATAATTCGGTTAATACTTTTATGATGAAAGTGAACTAAAATAAGGACTACAGTTGTAGAAATGAGCCTTGTATTATACCCTTCTTGGAAATATCAGTTTCCTCATAGTTTAGTTTTAGTATTAAGTGAATGGAATGCAGTCTAGAGATTCATTAAAGTCACATACTGATGCACTACTTCCCTAGAATCTCAGGTGACGTCTCCTCAGGAAAGTGGGAGATGAGCATTGCACTTGTGTATACTCAGTAGGCTGTGAACTTCTGCCAATGAATTCGACATCATTTATTGGTATTACGTACTTCCGAAACCGATCATATAATCTTTGATACTGACTTGTGGTTCAATAAGATGAAATTAAAGTCAAGAGCTGAGAATATAGGAGATGTTGTGTGTTAGATAGTATAGTTTTAGACCATTTCTCGCATGAGTTTAGATTTGTTTCAACTAATCCATTAACGAGTTGACTAAATGGTACGCCACTTGCCCTAATGACAGCCTTAATACCTCGCACAATTTGACATAGTCGTTTTTGAGTAATTCAGGAAAGAATAAGGGGAAGCAGTAAAGACCAATGCAAGAGTTAACAAGTTGTAAAAAGAGAGTTTGAATGATTCCTGACTGTCTTCAATACATAACATGGTAAGCTAGACTGAAGGTTTTCTTAGAAATCGACAAGATATAGAATGACCAAGAAAGACCAGGGGATGGATTTACTCCAAGGTATTTTCTGTTAGACTTCGTTTCTGTTTTAGTGCCCTCTTTGATACAAACATCTTGTGAATGACACAGTTCTTGCAGCTCACGCTTATGAGTGAGGGGAAAGTTAACTGCCTGACATTTAGAGGGATTTAACGCAAGACCACGTACCTTAGACTACAGACAGGAACCAGTTAAGTTTGCTGCAGTCACATTGTAACATGACGGTAAGTGAGACGGTCAGATCACCAGCGTATTTGACGAAGTTGCTCTCATTAGAAAGAGAAAAGTCATGTAAGACGAGGGAGAATTAAGAAAAGGAGAGATAACCATACCCTGAGGAACACCAGCCTCACCAAGCGAGGCCGAAGATTTACCCTAATATACGGTATGCTGCATTCCATTTTCAGCCACGTCTCGTAAACCGTTAATGCCCAGCTCTTGCTACACTGGGACTCACGCTGTTCCTTGAAGTTTCTCAGAAACACTTAGTAATAACGGACGCAAAACCAAAACACCGATTGGCTACTCGAGAATTCTTTATTGTGACACCAACATACAGCCAACTTTAAAATTAAGCTTTAAACTAAGATTCACAACTAAGGTCTATGAACAAATATTACAATAATAAATCACAATATTACTTCTGACGGTTTTGGCCTGACTTCTTTGTGAACAGCGACCGATGAGACGATGACTGGTGTATTGATGCCTCCGCGAAAATTGGGGAAGTTGGTTTTGAGCAAACAACCATGAATTGATCGTTCAATCTTCAACTACATTGACAAATACTGTTCCCTGGTAAGTCCCTAAAGTGAGTAATAGATAATTCGGTTAATACTTTTATGATGAAAGTGAACTAAAATAAGGACTACAGTTGTAGAAATGAGCCTTGTATTATACCCTTCTTGGAAATATCAGTTTCCTCATAGTTTAGTTTTAGTATTAAGTGAATGGAATGCAGTCTAGAGATTCATTAAAGTCACATACTGATGCACTACTTCCCTAGAATCTCAGGTGACGTCTCCTCAGGAAAGTGGGAGATGAGCATTGCACTTGTGTATACTCAGTAGGCTGTGAACTTCTGCCAATGAATTCGACATCATTTATTGGTATTACGTACTTCCGAAACCGATCATATAATCTTTGATACTGACTTGTGGTTCAATAAGATGAAATTAAAGTCAAGAGCTGAGAATATAGGAGATGTTGTGTGTTAGATAGTATAGTTTTAGACCATTTCTCGCATGAGTTTAGATTTGTTTCAACTAATCCATTAACGAGTTGACTAAATGGTACGCCACTTGCCCTAATGACAGCCTTAATACCTCGCACAATTTGACATAGTCGTTTTTGAGTAATTCAGGAAAGAATAAGGGGAAGCAGTAAAGACCAATGCAAGAGTTAACAAGTTGTAAAAAGAGAGTTTGAATGATTCCTGACTGTCTTCAATACATAACATGGTAAGCTAGACTGAAGGTTTTCTTAGAAATCGACAAGATATAGAATGACCAAGAAAGACCAGGGGATGGATTTACTCCAAGGTATTTTCTGTTAGACTTCGTTTCTGTTTTAGTGCCCTCTTTGATACAAACATCTTGTGAATGACACAGTTCTTGCAGCTCACGCTTATGAGTGAGGGGAAAGTTAACTGCCTGACATTTAGAGGGATTTAACGCAAGACCACGTACCTTAGACTACAGACAGGAACCAGTTAAGTTTGCTGCAGTCACATTGTAACATGACGGTAAGTGAGACGGTCAGATCACCAGCGTATTTGACGAAGTTGCTCTCATTAGAAAGAGAAAAGTCATGTAAGACGAGGGAGAATTAAGAAAAGGAGAGATAACCATACCCTGAGGAACACCAGCCTCACCAAGCGAGGCCGAAGATTTACCCTAATATACGGTATGCTGCATTCCATTTTCAGCCACGTCTCGTAAACCGTTAATGCCCAGCTCTTGCTACACTGGGACTCACGCTGTTCCTTGAAGTTTCTCAGAAACACTTAGTAATAACGGACGCAAAACCAAAACACCGATTGGCTACTCGAGAATTCTTTATTGTGACACCAACATACAGCCAACTTTAAAATTAAGCTTTAAACTAAGATTCACAACTAAGGTCTATGAACAAATATTACAATAATAAATCACAATATTACTTCTGACGGTTTTGGCCTGACTTCTTTGTGAACAGCGACCGATGAGACGATGACTGGTGTATTGATGCCTCCGCGAAAATTGGGGAAGTTGGTTTTGAGCAAACAACCATGAATTGATCGTTCAATCTTCAACTACATTGACAAATACTGTTCCCTGGTAAGTCCCTAAAGTGAGTAATAGATAATTCGGTTAATACTTTTATGATGAAAGTGAACTAAAATAAGGACTACAGTTGTAGAAATGAGCCTTGTATTATACCCTTCTTGGAAATATCAGTTTCCTCATAGTTTAGTTTTAGTATTAAGTGAATGGAATGCAGTCTAGAGATTCATTAAAGTCACATACTGATGCACTACTTCCCTAGAATCTCAGGTGACGTCTCCTCAGGAAAGTGGGAGATGAGCATTGCACTTGTGTATACTCAGTAGGCTGTGAACTTCTGCCAATGAATTCGACATCATTTATTGGTATTACGTACTTCCGAAACCGATCATATAATCTTTGATACTGACTTGTGGTTCAATAAGATGAAATTAAAGTCAAGAGCTGAGAATATAGGAGATGTTGTGTGTTAGATAGTATAGTTTTAGACCATTTCTCGCATGAGTTTAGATTTGTTTCAACTAATCCATTAACGAGTTGACTAAATGGTACGCCACTTGCCCTAATGACAGCCTTAATACCTCGCACAATTTGACATAGTCGTTTTTGAGTAATTCAGGAAAGAATAAGGGGAAGCAGTAAAGACCAATGCAAGAGTTAACAAGTTGTAAAAAGAGAGTTTGAATGATTCCTGACTGTCTTCAATACATAACATGGTAAGCTAGACTGAAGGTTTTCTTAGAAATCGACAAGATATAGAATGACCAAGAAAGACCAGGGGATGGATTTACTCCAAGGTATTTTCTGTTAGACTTCGTTTCTGTTTTAGTGCCCTCTTTGATACAAACATCTTGTGAATGACACAGTTCTTGCAGCTCACGCTTATGAGTGAGGGGAAAGTTAACTGCCTGACATTTAGAGGGATTTAACGCAAGACCACGTACCTTAGACTACAGACAGGAACCAGTTAAGTTTGCTGCAGTCACATTGTAACATGACGGTAAGTGAGACGGTCAGATCACCAGCGTATTTGACGAAGTTGCTCTCATTAGAAAGAGAAAAGTCATGTAAGACGAGGGAGAATTAAGAAAAGGAGAGATAACCATACCCTGAGGAACACCAGCCTCACCAAGCGAGGCCGAAGATTTACCCTAATATACGGTATGCTGCATTCCATTTTCAGCCACGTCTCGTAAACCGTTAATGCCCAGCTCTTGCTACACTGGGACTCACGCTGTTCCTTGAAGTTTCTCAGAAACACTTAGTAATAACGGACGCAAAACCAAAACACCGATTGGCTACTCGAGAATTCTTTATTGTGACACCAACATACAGCCAACTTTAAAATTAAGCTTTAAACTAAGATTCACAACTAAGGTCTATGAACAAATATTACAATAATAAATCACAATATTACTTCTGACGGTTTTGGCCTGACTTCTTTGTGAACAGCGACCGATGAGACGATGACTGGTGTATTGATGCCTCCGCGAAAATTGGGGAAGTTGGTTTTGAGCAAACAACCATGAATTGATCGTTCAATCTTCAACTACATTGACAAATACTGTTCCCTGGTAAGTCCCTAAAGTGAGTAATAGATAATTCGGTTAATACTTTTATGATGAAAGTGAACTAAAATAAGGACTACAGTTGTAGAAATGAGCCTTGTATTATACCCTTCTTGGAAATATCAGTTTCCTCATAGTTTAGTTTTAGTATTAAGTGAATGGAATGCAGTCTAGAGATTCATTAAAGTCACATACTGATGCACTACTTCCCTAGAATCTCAGGTGACGTCTCCTCAGGAAAGTGGGAGATGAGCATTGCACTTGTGTATACTCAGTAGGCTGTGAACTTCTGCCAATGAATTCGACATCATTTATTGGTATTACGTACTTCCGAAACCGATCATATAATCTTTGATACTGACTTGTGGTTCAATAAGATGAAATTAAAGTCAAGAGCTGAGAATATAGGAGATGTTGTGTGTTAGATAGTATAGTTTTAGACCATTTCTCGCATGAGTTTAGATTTGTTTCAACTAATCCATTAACGAGTTGACTAAATGGTACGCCACTTGCCCTAATGACAGCCTTAATACCTCGCACAATTTGACATAGTCGTTTTTGAGTAATTCAGGAAAGAATAAGGGGAAGCAGTAAAGACCAATGCAAGAGTTAACAAGTTGTAAAAAGAGAGTTTGAATGATTCCTGACTGTCTTCAATACATAACATGGTAAGCTAGACTGAAGGTTTTCTTAGAAATCGACAAGATATAGAATGACCAAGAAAGACCAGGGGATGGATTTACTCCAAGGTATTTTCTGTTAGACTTCGTTTCTGTTTTAGTGCCCTCTTTGATACAAACATCTTGTGAATGACACAGTTCTTGCAGCTCACGCTTATGAGTGAGGGGAAAGTTAACTGCCTGACATTTAGAGGGATTTAACGCAAGACCACGTACCTTAGACTACAGACAGGAACCAGTTAAGTTTGCTGCAGTCACATTGTAACATGACGGTAAGTGAGACGGTCAGATCACCAGCGTATTTGACGAAGTTGCTCTCATTAGAAAGAGAAAAGTCATGTAAGACGAGGGAGAATTAAGAAAAGGAGAGATAACCATACCCTGAGGAACACCAGCCTCACCAAGCGAGGCCGAAGATTTACCCTAATATACGGTATGCTGCATTCCATTTTCAGCCACGTCTCGTAAACCGTTAATGCCCAGCTCTTGCTACACTGGGACTCACGCTGTTCCTTGAAGTTTCTCAGAAACACTTAGTAATAACGGACGCAAAACCAAAACACCGATTGGCTACTCGAGAATTCTTTATTGTGACACCAACATACAGCCAACTTTAAAATTAAGCTTTAAACTAAGATTCACAACTAAGGTCTATGAACAAATATTACAATAATAAATCACAATATTACTTCTGACGGTTTTGGCCTGACTTCTTTGTGAACAGCGACCGATGAGACGATGACTGGTGTATTGATGCCTCCGCGAAAATTGGGGAAGTTGGTTTTGAGCAAACAACCATGAATTGATCGTTCAATCTTCAACTACATTGACAAATACTGTTCCCTGGTAAGTCCCTAAAGTGAGTAATAGATAATTCGGTTAATACTTTTATGATGAAAGTGAACTAAAATAAGGACTACAGTTGTAGAAATGAGCCTTGTATTATACCCTTCTTGGAAATATCAGTTTCCTCATAGTTTAGTTTTAGTATTAAGTGAATGGAATGCAGTCTAGAGATTCATTAAAGTCACATACTGATGCACTACTTCCCTAGAATCTCAGGTGACGTCTCCTCAGGAAAGTGGGAGATGAGCATTGCACTTGTGTATACTCAGTAGGCTGTGAACTTCTGCCAATGAATTCGACATCATTTATTGGTATTACGTACTTCCGAAACCGATCATATAATCTTTGATACTGACTTGTGGTTCAATAAGATGAAATTAAAGTCAAGAGCTGAGAATATAGGAGATGTTGTGTGTTAGATAGTATAGTTTTAGACCATTTCTCGCATGAGTTTAGATTTGTTTCAACTAATCCATTAACGAGTTGACTAAATGGTACGCCACTTGCCCTAATGACAGCCTTAATACCTCGCACAATTTGACATAGTCGTTTTTGAGTAATTCAGGAAAGAATAAGGGGAAGCAGTAAAGACCAATGCAAGAGTTAACAAGTTGTAAAAAGAGAGTTTGAATGATTCCTGACTGTCTTCAATACATAACATGGTAAGCTAGACTGAAGGTTTTCTTAGAAATCGACAAGATATAGAATGACCAAGAAAGACCAGGGGATGGATTTACTCCAAGGTATTTTCTGTTAGACTTCGTTTCTGTTTTAGTGCCCTCTTTGATACAAACATCTTGTGAATGACACAGTTCTTGCAGCTCACGCTTATGAGTGAGGGGAAAGTTAACTGCCTGACATTTAGAGGGATTTAACGCAAGACCACGTACCTTAGACTACAGACAGGAACCAGTTAAGTTTGCTGCAGTCACATTGTAACATGACGGTAAGTGAGACGGTCAGATCACCAGCGTATTTGACGAAGTTGCTCTCATTAGAAAGAGAAAAGTCATGTAAGACGAGGGAGAATTAAGAAAAGGAGAGATAACCATACCCTGAGGAACACCAGCCTCACCAAGCGAGGCCGAAGATTTACCCTAATATACGGTATGCTGCATTCCATTTTCAGCCACGTCTCGTAAACCGTTAATGCCCAGCTCTTGCTACACTGGGACTCACGCTGTTCCTTGAAGTTTCTCAGAAACACTTAGTAATAACGGACGCAAAACCAAAACACCGATTGGCTACTCGAGAATTCTTTATTGTGACACCAACATACAGCCAACTTTAAAATTAAGCTTTAAACTAAGATTCACAACTAAGGTCTATGAACAAATATTACAATAATAAATCACAATATTACTTCTGACGGTTTTGGCCTGACTTCTTTGTGAACAGCGACCGATGAGACGATGACTGGTGTATTGATGCCTCCGCGAAAATTGGGGAAGTTGGTTTTGAGCAAACAACCATGAATTGATCGTTCAATCTTCAACTACATTGACAAATACTGTTCCCTGGTAAGTCCCTAAAGTGAGTAATAGATAATTCGGTTAATACTTTTATGATGAAAGTGAACTAAAATAAGGACTACAGTTGTAGAAATGAGCCTTGTATTATACCCTTCTTGGAAATATCAGTTTCCTCATAGTTTAGTTTTAGTATTAAGTGAATGGAATGCAGTCTAGAGATTCATTAAAGTCACATACTGATGCACTACTTCCCTAGAATCTCAGGTGACGTCTCCTCAGGAAAGTGGGAGATGAGCATTGCACTTGTGTATACTCAGTAGGCTGTGAACTTCTGCCAATGAATTCGACATCATTTATTGGTATTACGTACTTCCGAAACCGATCATATAATCTTTGATACTGACTTGTGGTTCAATAAGATGAAATTAAAGTCAAGAGCTGAGAATATAGGAGATGTTGTGTGTTAGATAGTATAGTTTTAGACCATTTCTCGCATGAGTTTAGATTTGTTTCAACTAATCCATTAACGAGTTGACTAAATGGTACGCCACTTGCCCTAATGACAGCCTTAATACCTCGCACAATTTGACATAGTCGTTTTTGAGTAATTCAGGAAAGAATAAGGGGAAGCAGTAAAGACCAATGCAAGAGTTAACAAGTTGTAAAAAGAGAGTTTGAATGATTCCTGACTGTCTTCAATACATAACATGGTAAGCTAGACTGAAGGTTTTCTTAGAAATCGACAAGATATAGAATGACCAAGAAAGACCAGGGGATGGATTTACTCCAAGGTATTTTCTGTTAGACTTCGTTTCTGTTTTAGTGCCCTCTTTGATACAAACATCTTGTGAATGACACAGTTCTTGCAGCTCACGCTTATGAGTGAGGGGAAAGTTAACTGCCTGACATTTAGAGGGATTTAACGCAAGACCACGTACCTTAGACTACAGACAGGAACCAGTTAAGTTTGCTGCAGTCACATTGTAACATGACGGTAAGTGAGACGGTCAGATCACCAGCGTATTTGACGAAGTTGCTCTCATTAGAAAGAGAAAAGTCATGTAAGACGAGGGAGAATTAAGAAAAGGAGAGATAACCATACCCTGAGGAACACCAGCCTCACCAAGCGAGGCCGAAGATTTACCCTAATATACGGTATGCTGCATTCCATTTTCAGCCACGTCTCGTAAACCGTTAATGCCCAGCTCTTGCTACACTGGGACTCACGCTGTTCCTTGAAGTTTCTCAGAAACACTTAGTAATAACGGACGCAAAACCAAAACACCGATTGGCTACTCGAGAATTCTTTATTGTGACACCAACATACAGCCAACTTTAAAATTAAGCTTTAAACTAAGATTCACAACTAAGGTCTATGAACAAATATTACAATAATAAATCACAATATTACTTCTGACGGTTTTGGCCTGACTTCTTTGTGAACAGCGACCGATGAGACGATGACTGGTGTATTGATGCCTCCGCGAAAATTGGGGAAGTTGGTTTTGAGCAAACAACCATGAATTGATCGTTCAATCTTCAACTACATTGACAAATACTGTTCCCTGGTAAGTCCCTAAAGTGAGTAATAGATAATTCGGTTAATACTTTTATGATGAAAGTGAACTAAAATAAGGACTACAGTTGTAGAAATGAGCCTTGTATTATACCCTTCTTGGAAATATCAGTTTCCTCATAGTTTAGTTTTAGTATTAAGTGAATGGAATGCAGTCTAGAGATTCATTAAAGTCACATACTGATGCACTACTTCCCTAGAATCTCAGGTGACGTCTCCTCAGGAAAGTGGGAGATGAGCATTGCACTTGTGTATACTCAGTAGGCTGTGAACTTCTGCCAATGAATTCGACATCATTTATTGGTATTACGTACTTCCGAAACCGATCATATAATCTTTGATACTGACTTGTGGTTCAATAAGATGAAATTAAAGTCAAGAGCTGAGAATATAGGAGATGTTGTGTGTTAGATAGTATAGTTTTAGACCATTTCTCGCATGAGTTTAGATTTGTTTCAACTAATCCATTAACGAGTTGACTAAATGGTACGCCACTTGCCCTAATGACAGCCTTAATACCTCGCACAATTTGACATAGTCGTTTTTGAGTAATTCAGGAAAGAATAAGGGGAAGCAGTAAAGACCAATGCAAGAGTTAACAAGTTGTAAAAAGAGAGTTTGAATGATTCCTGACTGTCTTCAATACATAACATGGTAAGCTAGACTGAAGGTTTTCTTAGAAATCGACAAGATATAGAATGACCAAGAAAGACCAGGGGATGGATTTACTCCAAGGTATTTTCTGTTAGACTTCGTTTCTGTTTTAGTGCCCTCTTTGATACAAACATCTTGTGAATGACACAGTTCTTGCAGCTCACGCTTATGAGTGAGGGGAAAGTTAACTGCCTGACATTTAGAGGGATTTAACGCAAGACCACGTACCTTAGACTACAGACAGGAACCAGTTAAGTTTGCTGCAGTCACATTGTAACATGACGGTAAGTGAGACGGTCAGATCACCAGCGTATTTGACGAAGTTGCTCTCATTAGAAAGAGAAAAGTCATGTAAGACGAGGGAGAATTAAGAAAAGGAGAGATAACCATACCCTGAGGAACACCAGCCTCACCAAGCGAGGCCGAAGATTTACCCTAATATACGGTATGCTGCATTCCATTTTCAGCCACGTCTCGTAAACCGTTAATGCCCAGCTCTTGCTACACTGGGACTCACGCTGTTCCTTGAAGTTTCTCAGAAACACTTAGTAATAACGGACGCAAAACCAAAACACCGATTGGCTACTCGAGAATTCTTTATTGTGACACCAACATACAGCCAACTTTAAAATTAAGCTTTAAACTAAGATTCACAACTAAGGTCTATGAACAAATATTACAATAATAAATCACAATATTACTTCTGACGGTTTTGGCCTGACTTCTTTGTGAACAGCGACCGATGAGACGATGACTGGTGTATTGATGCCTCCGCGAAAATTGGGGAAGTTGGTTTTGAGCAAACAACCATGAATTGATCGTTCAATCTTCAACTACATTGACAAATACTGTTCCCTGGTAAGTCCCTAAAGTGAGTAATAGATAATTCGGTTAATACTTTTATGATGAAAGTGAACTAAAATAAGGACTACAGTTGTAGAAATGAGCCTTGTATTATACCCTTCTTGGAAATATCAGTTTCCTCATAGTTTAGTTTTAGTATTAAGTGAATGGAATGCAGTCTAGAGATTCATTAAAGTCACATACTGATGCACTACTTCCCTAGAATCTCAGGTGACGTCTCCTCAGGAAAGTGGGAGATGAGCATTGCACTTGTGTATACTCAGTAGGCTGTGAACTTCTGCCAATGAATTCGACATCATTTATTGGTATTACGTACTTCCGAAACCGATCATATAATCTTTGATACTGACTTGTGGTTCAATAAGATGAAATTAAAGTCAAGAGCTGAGAATATAGGAGATGTTGTGTGTTAGATAGTATAGTTTTAGACCATTTCTCGCATGAGTTTAGATTTGTTTCAACTAATCCATTAACGAGTTGACTAAATGGTACGCCACTTGCCCTAATGACAGCCTTAATACCTCGCACAATTTGACATAGTCGTTTTTGAGTAATTCAGGAAAGAATAAGGGGAAGCAGTAAAGACCAATGCAAGAGTTAACAAGTTGTAAAAAGAGAGTTTGAATGATTCCTGACTGTCTTCAATACATAACATGGTAAGCTAGACTGAAGGTTTTCTTAGAAATCGACAAGATATAGAATGACCAAGAAAGACCAGGGGATGGATTTACTCCAAGGTATTTTCTGTTAGACTTCGTTTCTGTTTTAGTGCCCTCTTTGATACAAACATCTTGTGAATGACACAGTTCTTGCAGCTCACGCTTATGAGTGAGGGGAAAGTTAACTGCCTGACATTTAGAGGGATTTAACGCAAGACCACGTACCTTAGACTACAGACAGGAACCAGTTAAGTTTGCTGCAGTCACATTGTAACATGACGGTAAGTGAGACGGTCAGATCACCAGCGTATTTGACGAAGTTGCTCTCATTAGAAAGAGAAAAGTCATGTAAGACGAGGGAGAATTAAGAAAAGGAGAGATAACCATACCCTGAGAAACACCAGCCTCACCAAGCGAGGCCGAAGATTTACCCTAATATACGGTATGCTGCATTCCATTTTCAGCCACGTCTCGTAAACCGTTAATGCCCAGCTCTTGCTGCACTGGGACTCACGCTGTTCCTTGAAGTTTCTCAGAAACACTTAGTAATAACGGACGCAAAACCAAAACACCGATTGGCTACTCGAGAATTCTTTATTGTGACACCAACATACAGCCAACTTTAAAATTAAGCTTTAAACTAAGATTCACAACTAAGGTCTATGAACAAATATTACAATAATAAATCACAATATTACTTCTGACGGTTTTGGCCTGACTTCTTTGTGAACAGCGACCGATGAGACGATGACTGGTGTATTGATGCCTCCGCGAAAATTGGGGAAGTTGGTTTTGAGCAAACAACCATGAATTGATCGTTCAATCTTCAACTACACTGACACATGTTTTGCATCCACAAATGCTCCTTCTTCACATGATTGGCAGGTTCGAGGACGTTCGACGGTTGCTATTATGTGGGGCTTAAATTTTAACTTTACCGCGTTATGTTTTCGTATCCAAGTCGATCTCTGGGCCTAATGGTTTATCGATTTTGAGCGTCTTCGGAAAGAATAGGATCGTAGAATTAAGCGCCGTAACAAATATATTTCACGGTCTTTATCACTTAATTTTGTTCCACTCCGGACAGATGGCTTTCTACAAACCTAATGTTCCTCTTTAAGGTCCAACACAAAATACCATTCTCCAAAGGCAGTGATAAGCGATTCTGACCGGAACCTCTTTTCAGTCTGAGTGACCAAACAAGCACAGTGGCAATAAATCAGTTAAATCATCACCCTACCAAAACTTCTTCACAGTCGTGTGTTCTAAAATATGGCGTGGTTTACCCTAGAAGTTGGAGCCTACATCCTCGTTGTAAGCTTAAATAGCTCTGCATACGGACTGTTTGATCCTACTGATTAAATAAACAAACTATTTACTCTATGGCCAATCATGTATCAGAGGACATATATGTTTGAAGAAAGCACAGAACCCCACAAGTTACTCTGGATAAACGATAGGGAGTCTAGTTGCATACGTGTGTGAAAAGACTAAGAAAATATTAGTATATATGTTTACTAGAGAGCACTGTTCAACAAATACAAACATGTATACGTATACGTATACATTCAAATTCCACTTATGCCCACATACTTTTTCTGGTACTTTGCTGCTTGCTTCGTTTTTTCTATTTGTCTCGTATTGAAAGTTTCACAGACCTACAATAAGAACGAAGTTAAATAGGACTTGAAGTAGCTCACGTACCAATACCACATCATTCTTCAGGTTGTTGGCTCAAGAGTAGTCAGCACACTTGAAAAAACCATATGCAGAGAGGCTAATTAACATTCTGTACTAGCGGTTTTCACGATCTTGTTTTCAAGCAGTTTTCTACGTCTGAATGAGTATACGCGTACAGACTACCATGCAGCCACAAGTGGGCATAACGTCTGACTTGGAAGAACTATCATGTGTTCGATACAGAAAAATAATTCCACGTGGCTGTATCAGATATCCGTCTGAATGAAGTACAATTCGCTTCTAATGGTACTCCACAGTAACGCTGCTGGAATAATGCTACAAATATGCTACTCACTTTAAATCAACACGTCATTTGATTAAAAACCAAGAATTAGATATGATACCATGCACAACAAAGTTATTCAGGAGGACTGACTCCAAGCTTAATTTTTTCCTTAGGTATTTGTGACCCATCCACGATGTTTCCATATTTCTTAAAGTGCTACACTAGCTTACAAGTCAGCAGATTGTTCCAACTAAGGCAACCACGTAAATCAACAATAAACATAAATATAAATAATAAATATAAATCTCTAGGTAAGTTGTGCATGAATTCATCACCAATCCTCTTTACCGTGGCATACTCATTCACCGTTTTTCATAAATTGTAATCTAGCTAGATTCTTGCATCAAACATCTGTAGGAGGATCGTAGAATGAGGCAGACTTTATACTATCAGGAAGGACAGAATGGAGTGATCTACAAACATTAGTAGTTTGTGGGGTCGACGAAGGCCACTACATGAAGGTGCACCACCTCTTGCCATGACTCCAGTAATAAGTTCCAAACACTTACCTCCTCCGCCTCTTTTAAATAGTACCTCCTGATTCAAGATAGCAGTGAACAGGATTTGGGTTACAGAGTTTATGAAAGTGTGGCAACATCAAATGTTTTCAGAGGGAAGATGGGAGTCTAAGTGTATTCCATATTTTCGTCTGATGTTCTTCTAGAGTATGTTATTCATGTAATTCACTGTTGACATGGCCGTTGAACCGTCAGCCAACCAGTTCAGAACAGTGATGGATGACTTCGCAGTATCGAACGGTCTGCGCACATATATTGAGGAACCATTTAGCTGTGAGAGACTGCAACTGTGCCCATCTGTTTTTATTGATTTATTATTTTTGGTGTATCTCTTTACTAAACAGGGATTGAATATTGTATGCTGACCTACAGCTACCTCAAATACTAGCGCTACAAGCATGCCTAGCTGGTTTGCGAACAAAGTATGTCACTTAGAGATGGAGCTGTGCTAATTAAATTGTAGCTTTCTGAATGTTCCGGGCCAGTTCTTTCGACGGATGACTTATTAAAACTTCGAGGAGAAACTAGCTCGGCGTTTGAGCGGAACTATGGAATAAAACATTGGGAGAAGGGACTTCCCAAAGAATTAGGGTCACTTAATCGAATTACTAAGGAATGGTTGTTTATGGCACTTAAAATGAAGTCCGGACAGGATCACATATGTGCAATGGCATATTTGGTAAACTCATATCCACTTCATGCTATACGCTTTCTGGACAATTTGATATCATTGGTTTCTCCGTCGAAAAAACGTGACTGCTGTAAATCTCTAGGTAATTCTTCCTATACTTTTAAAAGCCGGTTAAGATATATTGAGCCACCTTTTTGGCAGTCTTATTCCAAAGCAGCGAGTGCTGATTCCTCTATCCGCTCGAATTCTGAACGTGTTAGATAAACCGTGTACATCAAGTTCCAAGGAAGAAATTCTTTGCTTATGGCATTTTGAGGATGAGCTCAAACGAAAATATTACCAATTCATCAAAGCATCAGAGGTTAGCTACGTATATTTTGTAAAGTTTTGCAGAAACTTTTATTAAGTGACTGCCCTGATCAATTCAAGCGCAAGACTCTAGGTAGTTCCCTTCTAATATTTCAAATTGTGTCCGCTAGGTGTATTGGGAGGCCTTGTTGAAAAACCGGAAAACCAAACAGTATGATATTGTACCCTTATTTTTTCAGTTGATATTAAGCATAATAGTAAATAAACTTGGTGATCGTAGCAAGGAATTTGCTTCTGCAGTGATACATAAGCTACGTTTAATCGGTGAGTTTTAGGCTTAAATTAAATATGTATTTTAGCTGGAGTATCTACATCTCTTATGCACTCAATTGTTCAGGAAGTCCGAGCTTTCTTATTCCGCCCTAACTTGTTGGAAAGGTCTAAATACTATGCTCTTTCTCTCTTGAGTTGCCTGGAGCTCAAAAGAACTTCAAAACATTCAAATGCTGGTGATGTAGATGTAGCTGGCTTGGCTTCAACTATGGTCAAGATTTACATGTCATTTTTT
Source organism: Trichobilharzia regenti (assembly GCA_944472135.2). Classification (NCBI taxonomy): domain Eukaryota; kingdom Metazoa; phylum Platyhelminthes; class Trematoda; order Strigeidida; family Schistosomatidae; genus Trichobilharzia; species Trichobilharzia regenti. Next base: position 114,094,433 of record OX235264.1, on the reverse strand, counting down.
CACTCGATAGCTAATTCCAAAGAGATACCTGAGCGTCTCACTACAATACTGCTTAGTGGCTTGTGTCGAACCGCTCCTTTTATTACGGGTAAGTACTACTGTATCAATGCGTATGTTATTATGACCAATAAACACATGTTATGCCAAGTATATGTATTTTTGAGAGAGTTTTGATTTCCAACACCGATTGTGTGGTATAATTCAAGTCCTAAGAGATGCGAACGCACGGGTGCGTGAAAACACATTAAAAAGTTTACCTTTCTCTGACATGACTTGAAAATGTCCAATTTATAATGAGGAGTTTCGGTTGCTAAGTTAGACTAGTTCACCGAGGTGACTGAAGATGAGCTGTTTTGTGAGTCGTTCATCTCTCCTATCCTGTTGTGCGGTCTTCCTCAAAGCTCTCACTTGAATTACTATTGTTTCCAGTAAGACCATCGACGACTACTTATAAGGAAACTGTGGGTAAGGGAACATTAAAATGAATGACATTAACTCTAAACCTATCCCTATTCGTAACCCTAACCTTAATCCTAACCCTAATTACAACCCTTATCCTAACCGTAAACCTAACCCTAAGCCTTACACCAATACTTACCTTAACCCTAATTCTAACACTAGCGAGCTACTTACACATTGCCGAAACAGTACTTAAAAACGTGGTCTGAGTGAAATTTCCTGGTTAGCTGGTGAAAAGCGTTGATATTTCTGCGGTGATAGTGCCAGGTGCCATCAGCCAACGACTAGCACGCATTCAAGGTTATTGGAGCGTTCGCATTTATGGAACGCTGTTGTTGTTGAACTTCGCCGATTGTGTAATATGCTCGCGCTAATTCTCTGTAAAAATCCCAGTGGTTACAAATTGTCTAAGTTAGAAGTCTCACTTCCAGGTATCTAGGAAGTCTCGTATTCTGGGTATACACTTAAAATGTAGTGTAGTTTGGAGTCAAGTATATTAGTAACTGTGAGAGGAGGTATGTTTGACGGATGTGGCAAAGAATATCTTAGAAAGGCATGCAGGATAGATTAGTGCGTGTTCACCATTTTCGATGCATGGAGATCTATTCAGGTATTAGTTCCTGCTTTTTATACATATTCGGGTTCATGACAGTATGTTCTGTAAGATTTCAATATTCACAGCATTGAATGAAGAGTTATTCGTTATGGGGAATAAGGTTTTTTTAATGAAGGAAACATTTTGGTCACAATTGTTAAATCTCTAAATACTTGTGTTAGGCTTAATCAATTTTCACCATCATATTTATTCCCTTTTTTGGTTAGAGGATGCATATACAACCATAGGTGATGAAATCAATGATTTATTTCGACTTGTTCATACAACTGGTTTCACAGTGTCTGTACAAGCCTTATCTGTACTTTTTCAACTGTCTGTTCATCGTGTAGCTATACGTGATCGTTATTATCAGGTAAGTTCTTAGTGTGATATTTTTTTAAATTTTTGTTTTACACGAGGAGAATCTTTATAAACATTCCTTTTGATTAGTTATATTTATGTTACTCAAGCATTTGCATATCCATACAGTTGGCGATGAGCCATACTAGTTGTATGCGGCTGCCTAGCCCCCATATCTGTTTAATCTCATCATTGATGTACTAATGGATTTGACTCTAAATGACCACTTGGGCCACAAGAGCCACCTCTTGTGCAACGGATCATATTAATTTAATTTTAGATTTTCCCGTCGATTGATTGGACCGAAGTGCTTGGCTTCAGGTTGACATGTCGGCTTTTTGTACAGATGCTTCGACGATTTCTGGGCATTTAATTAGGATTTAATTTGTTCGAATGTTTACAGTGTGAATTAAAATACATTTTAACAATATTTATCACCCTCTGATTTGACTGTTAATAATATCTTTCACATCTCTGGTGTTTTCGTTGACTCACTTCTATTGGTTGTTTTAGGTGTCGACTAGATGGACCAGGACTAGCTGTCTTCGATTATAGGTGCCTGCGCTCTATTTCCCGTGTAAAGTGGCATAATAAGGTGAGCAACATTGAGGTTAGGCGTAGAGTTCTAGGTAAACAGGGGAAATCAATCGACGAAGTCGTGAAGCTACAAAGACTGAGATGGTTAGGACATGTGTTACGTATGCCAAGCCATCGCCTCCCTCGACGAACAATGTTAGCGGAAATAGGGTCCGGCTGGTAAAAAGCTAGCGGTGGTCAAACAAAAACTTGGCCGAACCAGTCAATGAAATCCACAACAGTTGGTCTAAGCCACGTAGGAAGGTGTAGACTTCCAGGCTGGCTGGGGTCCTCGGGACGGTAAAAATCTATGGTTGGAAACAATTGGTGACATGGCTCAAACTCATCGTTCTCAGTGGCCAGCGCAGATGCACCCACTCCTTGTGACTTATGATCTTCAATGAAACTGTTTTGTTCTTCGTTATTACTCTTCCTTTGTCTCACACCTCTGCTCACTGTTTCTATTATGCTTTTCTTGTACTTTCTTCTCTTGCTTCGCGTGCTACACGGAGTGTGGCGACTTGAACTTCCGCACATTTGTGCAAAGTTCTATGTCGAAAACAGACAGACTAGGATTCAGTAGTCAATCTCTGTATCTCCACCTACTTATATTCGTATTTTGACTCTCTCCGACCCTATTATATGGTTATGTGTTATTGCATGCAGTGCAATCGTTGAGCGTTTTTCTAGATTACTTATCTTTTCAGGGTCAACCATTATTACTTTAGCTAAATTCTTATGTTCTGACAATCTGACTACCCTTGACCTACTAGTTTGACCTATGTAATTGACCTCACAGTCATTGCAGGGTATTTTGTAAATTATAATACTTTATTTAATTGGATCCATCGGGTCCTCTAGCCTACAGAGCTCGTGTCTGAATGAGTTTGTAGGTTTAAATGCCACCCTTATTCCTAATTTTTTGAGAATCCTACGTAGGGTCTCAGATATGCTCTACCTATAAGGTAATGCTGTAGATGCCTTATACAGCATTCTAACAAGTTATTTTACTATAAACGTCTTATTTCCCATCTTATTGACTAATAACTCGTTTTATTTCCTATCCCATTATATTTTATTGATAACACGAGTGTTATTTCCGAATGTACTTTATCTTTCTTTCTGTTTCACACATGTCTTATATTGATTTTACCCCAATGTCTAGTCGACTTTTACTCACGTAGATAAACAAAGCAAGAAAATTGTATGAGTACTGTCTTGATATGATGATTACGAGTAGCAATCAATTGTGCTCGGAGCGTCATGAGTAAATATTACTAAATAACAACACTGATTTAATCAAAATAAAATTTTATCCATAATTGAATTATACTGTACCACAGTGTCCAAGTTTCTTTTTATACCAGGGAATATTCTTGTTCACTCTTAGAATTATGCGGATGGCATAGTTCTCTCTCCTAAGTGAAAACGCTGATCAAATGCAGTCTTCCGAACACCATGCTGTCAAATGTAAGAGTGGAGTGGACTACATCGATTCCTAGGTTGAAGATAGGCAGTGGGTTGGGTGATATGCAGACAAAATCTGAGCATGGATATAGAGGGCTCGTGTGGGATTTTCAAACCTGCGCCATCTCCCGACCGAAAGCTGCTACCTTGACGTGGTGGTCGGGCTTGAACACCGCAATGATCTATTCAAGCTATACTGGCTGAGACTTATGTCTCTTGAGGTCCTACCATGCCAGGCAGGTTGTTTGGATAGCGGTTAAACAAAAAGCAGCTACCCAATCCAACATCATGTCCAATACAAAATCACAAAATTTCATGCCGGATCGGCCGTGGCCCGGATTAACAACGACCGCGCTTCCTGCTGCCGTGTCACAGGGCAGGAGTGATAAATATGCTACTGAGGCACACCAAACAAAAAAGAACGAACAAAAACAGGCCGCGTGTGACCGGCCTCAAGCAGTTGTCCCCTGGGCTCTGCGGTCACGCAACCAACTTCCACGGTGTGGGCAGCCGGGAAGTAACAATCGCCCTCACAATCCGAAATGCACACGAAACCTCTCTATTACTCACTCATCTTTGTCTTCATCTTCATCTCTATCATCTTGCCTTCCTTCCACTGATGCAACTCCTCGACTTGATAGCTCTCCACTTCCTCTCCACTCTGCGTCCACTAAAAACGATGGAAGCCAAAAAACCACCACCGACAGCCTCTTAAAGCCGCGCCACCAATTTCATATAGGAGCTCTTAATGTTAGGACACTTTGCCAAATAGGACAACAAGCATCACTAGCCAAGACCCTGGCATCACGAGCCATTGATGTATGCTGTGTTTCAGAAACACGCATACAAGACCCAAGTGTGGTTATTCACCTAACCCCACCTGGCCAACAGGTTGAATCTGCAAAATTCACCTTGAGGGTGTCAGGAGATGCCACAGCTAGTTCACGAGGATTAGCTGGCGTAGGGATAGCTTTGAGTACTAGGGCAGAAAAGACATTGCTTGACTGGATCCCGGTAGATAGCCGAATGTGTGCTGTCCGCCTGAACGGATCAGTAAGAAGGAGAAAGGACTGCACTACTCGCCGATGCCTTTTCGTAATCTCCGCCTACGCCCCCACTGACTGCAGTTCAGATGAAACGAAGGATGAGTTCTACCAAAAGCTGTCTAGTTTGGTGCGAAAGGCTAAACGCTCAGACATAGTCGTTCTAGCTGGTGACTTTAACGCTCAAGTAGGGAAATTGTGTCAATCTGAGAAGGATGTCGGTGGCACCTATGGAGCTCCGTGCCAGCGAACCGACAACGGTGACCGTCTCCTACAGTTCTGCTCTGATAATCATTTGTTTCTTGTAAGCACTAACTTCAAACACAAGGAGAGACACTGTTTGACTTGGAGACCCCCTTCATCAAACCAACGCTGGACACAAATAGACCACATAGCAATAAGCTATCGTTGGCGTGGGTCGGTAGGAGATTGTCGCTCCTTCTGGAACACGTGCGTAGATACCGACCATGCACTGGTCCGCGCTCGGGTGTGCTTACGACTGAACGGACGTAGGAAACAGCTGGCGGTAAAACCATCACGTCCCCAGCTCGATCAGGAAACTAAATCCGTATTTGAGGAAGAACTAGCTAAACACATATCTGTGTTCGACAGCTGTGCTCACCCTGAAGAAGCTTGGAAAAATATCCAGGCAGCCATAGATACAGCTGTAAAAGCTGTGAATAAGGTAAACCCAAAGGTGAGTAAAAACCACTGGATCTCCACCGCCTCATCCGAACTGATAGATGCTAGAAGACTTATTCCGGCGAGCTCCGAATTCAATGAGGAGCGAAAGCTGCACAAGAGGAAACTTACGAAAAGTCTCCGCAAGGACCGTGAACAGTGGTGGGCGACAAAAGCCAAAGAGATGGAGAAAGCTTCGAGGATAGGCAACACCAGGCAACTCTTTAGACTCATCAGGGAAACGGGTGGGAGAAGACAAATCATTAGTGAGACAATCTCGGAAAAAAATGGCACTATAATTAGCTCCCAGGATAGACGACTGGATCGTTGGAAAGAGCATTATGAGGAGCAGTTTAATTTGCCCACAGCCACGCTCAACCTTCCGAGCATCCAACACCTCCCTGAATGGGATATAGACACAGGTCCTCCGTCCCTAACTGAGGTTACTAAAGCTGTCACCAATCTGAAACTAGGCAAAGCAGCGGGACCTGATGGAATGACTCCAGAGGTATTTAAGTACGGTGGAGACAGCTTACTGTCCGGATTAACTGAGGTACTAGGCAGCGTCTGGGAATCAGAAGAAGTCCCATCGGGTTGGTGTAAGTCACTGATTATCCCCATATACAAGAAGGGAGACAAGTCTTCCTGTGATAATCACAGAGGGATTAGCTTGACTAATATAGTATCTAAAGTCTTAGGCTCAATAATCATGCGTAGACTGAGTGGTGCTCGGGAAGCACAAACACGAGAGAGCCAGGCAGGCTTTAGACCAGGAAGAGGGTGTATTGATCATATCTTCACCCTCCGACAGATTCTAGAACATAGGCATTCCTACCGGCGTCCAACAGTCATTATATTTCTTGACCTAAAGGCAGCATTCGACTCTGTCGATCGGGAAGTTCTCTGGAGATGCTTGGCTGTAAAGGGAATTCCGAGAAAATATATTGCACTGATTAAGGCACTCTACTCGTACTCATACAGCCAGGTGAGGGCTTACGGCGAGCTGTCATCTGAACTGATGACGACCAGTGGTGTCCGTCAAGGATGCCCATTATCCCCTTTTCTATTCAACTTCATCATAGATGTGTTAATGGACTTAACCCTAGGTGACTTCAGCGACTCAGGGATTGACTTGCTACCGGGAATAATCTCGTTGACTTGGAATATGCAGACGATATAGTCCTTCTAGGCGAAGACGCTGACGAAATGCAGAGTCTTCTAAACACCTTGAGCCGCAATCTACGAATGTTTGGCATGCGATTCGCTCCCGCCAAATGCAAGATGATGTTACAGGACTGGACTACATCGACGCCTAGTTTAAAAATAGGAAGTGAAGTGGTAGAGCACGTTGACCGCTTCACTTATTTGGGAAGTACCATCAGCCCCAACGGGTTGATCTCTGACGAAATCTCAGCACGAATACAAGGGGCTCGTTTCGCATTTGCCAGTTTACGCCGACTCTGGCGTAGACGAGATGTTCGACTATCGACCAAAGGGCGGGTGTACTGCTCATCAGTCCGCTCCGTCCTCCTTTATGGTTGTGAGACCTGGCCACTGAGAGTGGAAGACATGAAAAGACTAGCTGTCTTTGATCATAGGTGCCTGCGCTCTATTTCCCGTGTAAAGTGGCATAATAAGGTGAGCAACATGGAGGTTAGGCGTCGAGTTCTAGGTAAACAGGGGAAATCAATCGACGAAGTCGTGAAGCTACAAAGACTGAGATGGTTAGGACATGTGTTACGTATGCCAAGCCATCGCCTCCCCCGACGGGCATTAGCTGATATAGGTGCAGGTTGGAAAAGAGCCAGTGGTGGCCAAACAAAAACATGGCATCAATCCATGAAATTCTTGACAGTTAAACTGAGTCAGGTATTGAGATGCAGACTTCCGGGTTGGGGCCCTCGGGACTCTAGGAATTAATGGCTAGAGACAATAGGTGACATGGCTCAAAATCGTTGTCAATGGCCAGCGCAGATGTATTCAGTCTCTGTAATCTTTCATATTCCTTTCTACCATTACCCATTCTGTTTCACTCTTATACTTGTCAGAATGTATTGATTCTCTTCACTCATCTTCCTGTCTACCTCTGTGTGCTATTTGAAACGTGGCAACTCGAAGTGCTGCACTTCGGTGCCAAGTTCTATGTTGAATGCAGACAGACAGAGACAAAGGTTGTTTGCACTGCTCAGAAGTTCTCTCCATCCTCCTTTAATGGCTGTGAGTGAGACATTGCCATAGCAAGTAAAAGACGTGAAAAGCATAGCTAGTTGTCCTTGATCATTGGTGTTTTCGTCCCATCTCCCACGTTAAGTGGTATAATGCGGTGGGTAATACTGAGGTTAGGCTTCGATCGAGTGTTAGGCAAGGAAGGGAATTCATTCGATGAGGTTGTGAAGCTGCTTCAGTTGAAGTGGTCACGACATGCGTTACGTACTCTTAGCTATCGTCTTCCTCGACAGGCAGACAGTGTTTGCTGAAATAGGATTAGGTTGGAAAAGAGCTAGTGAGGGTCAAACCAAAGCTTGAAATTCGTTCGAGCCAGACACGTAGGGTGGTGTACACTGCTTGGCTGCTTAAGGTCCTTGGGATTCTAGGAGTCACTGGTTTGAGGCTATTGGTGACATGTGAGTCGAAATCACTGACATTTGCAATCCACAGTTTAATTGAATATTATTTGATAAAATTTAATAACTCATGGAAAAGTCCCATCGTAACATATAGAAAATCAAAACAGGTGATTCAGCGAGGAGACTCTTTTCAACGAATTTATCGACAAGCTGTACAATCGTATATATATATATATATATATATGTTTTTTAAGAAGTTATATCCGGTGAGGGAATAGAATCATAGGTGTGAATGCATAAATTAATTTGCTTTGTCACTTGACATTTAACTATGAGTATAATCACAAACATTTTAGTTTTAATTGCATTTCATACTATTACTATTATTTTATGCATTCACACCTATGATTCAATTCCCTCACCGGATATTTATTATTATTATTGTATCCTTTAGTTCCTAGAGGAACATAGGGCTTCAGCTGCGCACCTCCATTGCTTTCGGTTTTCTGACAACTTTTCACCCTGCTGCAGGTCTGTCCACATGCTTTCATCTCCTCCTCGCATGACCTCCTCCAAGTCACCCTTGGACGACCAACTCGCCGCCTCCCTTTCGGGTTCCACTCGAGGGCTTGTCTAGTGATGTCACTTGATGGTTTCCTCAGAGTATGGCCAATCCATCTCCATTTCTTCCTGCCTATATGTTTCACAATCGGTTCCTGATTGGTTCGCTCCCAGAGATCCCTATTGCTGATCTTTTCTGGCCATCTGATCTTGAGTATTGAGCGAAGACAGCTGTTAATGAAGGTCTGAAGTTTGTTTGAGATGCTCTTTATGACTCGCCAAGTCACCGGATATAACTTCTTAAAAACCATACATATACGGTTGTACAGCTTGTCGATAAATTCGTTGAAAAGAGTCTCTTCGCTGAATCACTTGTTTTGATTTTCAAAAATTTAGTAAATTGTATTGATCTGTCACTGGAGAGAAATCAGTGTCATACTTTCTAGATCTTAGCAAGCTAACGCTTTCAGTCAAGTTTATAATAAAGGCGTGGTACCCCGATGCATTTTGCCTTGGTTTTGGGTGATTAAGAACAGTTAACATGCTACTGTAAGGCCTGATGTTTCTATTCTTGTTCTGCAATCCAATGCTTCAGTCAAAGTTTTACACCACTAAATAATTATGAGTTGAATTCGATTTGGAATAAAACAAAAAAGTCGAATGACGACCCTGTGTTACTGATCAGTTAATTGTTAAGTAGGTCATATTACTCCATACATCTGATTACCTTCTTATTGAATATATAATTACCTAGTTAGTGTGCACTGATTGTTCGTTTACATTATCAGACGAACAGTTTGACCAATTTAAGAAGTTGCACAAAAGTGAATTAGTTCAGGTTGCTTCAATTCAGGCAGCACACTAAAAAAGAAGACCTCATAAGTGAAACGATAATAAAAGTGTGAATGTATTGATCATTTGATTGCATGGAGGATTTCATCATTAGCTGACATCAGTTAGAGAACCACTGGAAAACCTGGGAGTACTGGACAGCTGTTTCCTCCGCCCTAGTTTGGGACTCTTCAGCAGTACACATCCACCACTGGGGTTAGAACCCAGGACCTTCCGCCTACAAGGCGAACGCGTAAACCATTGAGCCACTGGGACTTGATCCAGTGGTCCTTGAATTCTAACTTCTGCCAATTCACGACATAGGGCGACCATTTCGCAATGTCTTCTTCGATGAGTTACTGCCTCATCTTCAACCTGCTGTACCCTACTGGTCACGGCTTCCCACTAGAACTCCAGGTTAACTGACTGAATAGGCCCGGTCGCTAGTGAGCATCAGATTAATTTTCAAGTATTTGTTGTACTGGTTGGTTTTCAAGTATTGGTACTGATGAAGAGTCCCAAACTAGGACAAAACAGCTGTCCAGTAATTTCAGGTTTTCCAGTGGTTCTCTAACTGATATCAGCTCATGATGAAATTCTCCATGCAATCAAACAAAATCCCTACAAAACTAATATTTGCTCATTTGTCAGTGAATTCGAGTCATGTCACCACTCTCATCCCAAGGAGCCTAAGTGAACGACACATCTTTCCATGTGACTGAGGTGAACAGCAAATCGTTCCATTAGTTGATCTCTTATTTCGTTTAACCAACTTTAACTGTTTGCTTATTTCAAGTGGCATGGTTATTCTGAATACAGGTTAGACTAGACGTACTCAGCAAATATTCCGGTCACTTTAATTGATAATGATAATTGATAGTGCGACAGTCAGCAGTCAGATTTCTGAATTCTGCATAGTTAACCTTGTGTATCCCATGGAAAAGGTCGTTTCTAGTATGTACTAACTAGTCAGTCGAAAAGAATTATTGTATGCTGACTATATGTTCACCTTTCTATCTACTCAATCGACTGGCTTACATTGCCAAGTCATATGCCAAGTCATCGCCTCCCTCGACGAGCAATGTTAGCGGATATAGGGTCAGGCTGGAAAAAAGCTAGCGGCGGTCAAACAAAAACTTGGCCGAACCAGTCAATGAAATGCACAACAGCTGGTCTAAGCCACGTAGGAAGGTGTAGACTTCCTGACTGGTTGGGGTCCTCGGCACGGTAAAATCCAATGGTTGGAAACAATTGGTGACATGGCTCAAAATCGTTCTCAGTGGCCAGCGCAGATGCATCCACTCCTTGTGACTTATGATCTCCAATGAAACTGTTTTGTTCTTCGTTATTACTCCTTTGTGTCACACCTCTGCTCACTGTTTCTATTATGCTTTTCTTGTACTTTCTTCTCTTGCTTCGCGTGCTACACGGAGTGGAGCGACTTGAACTTCCGCACATTTGTGCAAATTTCTATGTCGAAAACAGACAGACAGACTGGCTTACATTTATGCTTTCTTCTTAATTGTGCCTAGGCATTATATCGAAAACTCTTAGATCCTGCTGTCCATCAAAGTTCAAGGAATCCAACTCTTCTGCGTCTAATCTATCAAAGTATGGTAGCTGATAATGATATGGATAGAATTGCAGCATTTGTTCATCGAATCCTTCAGTTGTGTATCACGCACACAGATCCTGGTTTTGTTATAGGCTCTTTAATTCTGCTTAGCAAAGTAAGCGCGTATTTTTAGTATTCATTTGTAAATTTTAAATATTTTTTTTAACAAATTATTTTTATTGTTGTTAATATTTTTTAAAGTTTTATTCCTTTACGTTACCAGTAAAGAGTAAGACAGGACTGTCTATTATCCCTAATGATATTCTTAATTGTGGTGGACTGACTGGATTATGCATCACACTTTGTGGAGCAAGGAGACAGCAGTACGCTGGATCACTGATAAGAAGACTGTAGAAGATCTGCATTTCGCGGATGATATATGTCTAATGTCACACAAACTCGAAGACTCACAGGCGAAAACCGACAAACTGGCTGAAGAAGCCAGTAGTGAAAACAGGACTGCAGGTGAACACAGAGAAGACGGAAGTGATGAAAATAACCAATCGACAGCAACCAAACGACAATAACCAGCACCAATCACCATCAACGGGAGAGATTTAACAGGGGTGACTTCCTCCACTTATCTGGGAAGCATCGTTTCAACTACAGGTGGAGCGGATGAAGATGTCAAAGCCTGTCAGTATTGGAAAGACAAGATACGCCTTCATCAACCTGGAACCAGTTTGGAAATCTTCCGCACTCAGCCGGTGTGAAGAACAAGATTCGGATTTATTACACCAATGTCAAGTCGGTTCTTCTGTACGAGCCAGAAACTTGCACTGCGTGTCACGAAAAGGATTTCCAACGGGTTGCAGACTTTTATGAACAGCTGCCTTTGCTGGCTCACTACTGAAGATCAAGTGACCAGAAAGAATAAGTAACAAGAAACTGGGAACAAACCAACCAAGAGCCGATCACTCACCAAAGATGCTGGAGAAAATGGAGTTGGATCGGGGCATACATCGAGGAGACAACCGAATGATATCGCGCGCCAGGCCCTCGAGTGCAATCCAAATAGGAAGCGACGAGTGGGTTGTCGGTGCTAGGCTGACATGAAGGAGATCGTGTGAGAAGGAGATGAAAGGTTGTAGGCAATCGTGGTCCAAGCTGAAGAGGACGGCAGAAGATAGGACAGAGTGGAGACCTTTTGTCAAAGCCTTATATTCCACCCGGAACTCAAGGGAATAATAATAATAAGTTCCCAATGGAACATAGGGCTTCACTCTAGAGCTTTAAAGTTTCAGTAGCAGCGGTATTTATTTTACGGAATGTAGGGTTGCTAGCCTCACGCCCAACCTTCCCTCTTTACCAGTTGTATTACTGGCTTAGCAAGGTAAAGGAATGCGTCTGTGACGGAGGATCAAACATTGTTGTTAATACCTACAGCGGTTACTTGTGTTGCTCCAACTAGAAAATGAAACTACTGTCATATGGTTGGCATAAATAAATGTGAAGTGATTTCAATTTTTAGGCCTCTTCTTTGCTAACCAACCAATACCCGTTAGGGAGACCATTAAAAACCAGGAAGGTAGCACTAGACAGCTATATTTCGCCCTATTTTGAGACTCTTCAGTATTACGTACCCATGACTCCATCTGTGATGATCGAACTCCGGGACCTAAACGTTACGCGACCGAGTTCGTTGACCATTTATCCACTTTGGCGGGATCCCAGTGATCCGTGTATTTAAACTTTCAGAACACGATTTAAGCGATCAAATACGTATTTGCATTAAATTCTCATCAGGCTTACTACAATTGTGTAATAACTAAATATCAGTCATAAACATCTGAAACAATGTGGATCAGTCGGATCAAATATAATCGAGGAGAATGTGAGTGGAATAATGATAAATTGTGAAACTATGGTATTGGTAATGAAGTTAGCGGTTATTTATTTATTTAAACGCATAAAAACTTGGTACAGTATGGCATCAAGAAGGATGCGCCACACAATAATAATATAACAGCATAGATCAAAGGAAAAAGAAGAAGGAAAAGAAAAAAATATAAGTAGAGAACGGATAAAGAACTTCGTCTGGAAGGAAGACAGTCATGCTTAACAAGTTCAAACATTATTAGTTAACTATCATCGGGAAGGGAAGAAAGAAGGAAATTGCAATGAGTTTGTTGATTTATTTCATTCATTGTGTGAGGGCTGAGATGCTGCCCGGGCGCCCAGACCGAAGCAGGTTGTTTTATTAAGGGACCACTCTCCGAAGCTTTTGACATGGAGTCTAATCCGCAAGGCAGCGGAGCAGCATCAGGAGCCGCATTCCCATGGTTTCTGGTGACCCATATGGGTTCATACCCCATTCGATCCGATTGGATACTGGAGCCCATGTACCCCTTGGTAACTGCTTTTAGTTTAACCGCTATCCAGAAAACCTTCCTGACATGGTAAGACCTGCAGGGACAGAGCCCCAGTCAGTTTAGCTTGTTGGGTCATTGCGGTATTCAAGCCCGACCACCACGGCAAGGTAGGAGTTATCGACCGGGGAAGTTAGCGGGACAAATAAAAATAATATTTACAGTTATCCGGTGTCACCGGGAGCGATAACCATTCTAGGTTGCGGTTGAAGGCATCTTAGAAGGGAGAGGGACTTAGCAAACTTTTTTCTGAGCACAAAAAGTGGGTTGAAAATTTTTTTATGGCGACTGCCTCAGCTATGCTTAGCAATTGAAGGTACATACAAACTAAGGGTATTGAGGTGTCATATAGTATGGAGATCTGTAAAGGCGGAATTCTTTTACCAGTCTTGTGATTCGTGTATGCTATTGTTGAACTCCTGACAGACTTTACGGCTCATGTTGAACGGTGTTTAAATCGTGTTCTGAAATTATCTTCGTGGGGATATTTAAATTCTAAATTTTTTCTCCACTTCGTGGTATAACGTCAGTCTGAACAGTGCCTTGACATATGTTGAACCCCAGTAAGCACTTTTCTCTCACTCTGCAGCTTCAGGACATCTGTCCACCCTTCCAGTAGCTATCAGTGCTTTGTTGGTTAATATTCAAATGATGAAGTTGGTTGGTTTATTTATCAGCATTCCTAATAAAGAGTCAGTGGTCATATCTGTAGAATAAGCTTAGTAACTACGTTTACACTTTGTTACACGAAGGTTATTCATTCTAACTGATCGATGAATTAATACAATAAAGAAACTATTTTTGATGGTGGTTCAGTGGTAGAATCCTCGCCCACCACTCACTTAATCGGGGGTTCGATTCCCAGCCGATGCACTCCTAAACCTCACGTAGTAGCTGTGGGGTAAGCCCCGGTGATAATCGGAGGTTTGGTGTGAAACTAACAACCCTAACCTGTAAAAGAATACATCACTGTTATTGAAACTTAAAAGCTCAACTTTGAAGTGTTCCTATGCTCAGCACGTACTGTGATGGAATGGGAAAGATTGGTTTGAAGGTGTTTCAAAAACTCCGATGTAAGAATAAACACTGGAGAACTTTTAAGGTGTCATTTATCATTTAAACCGAATGATGAATGACAGTGGATGTCAAAATGTAGGTTATTTAAGGAAGGAGTTGATGAAATGAGAAGGCTAAGAACCTGTTACTCAACGAATATGTGGAAGAATATGGAGATGGATAGGACACATGCCGAAGCGACGGTTGTTGAATATGATCACTGGTTTGTCCCTCGATTGGAATCTGAGTAGCAAACGACGAGAGAGACATGAATCGAGGTTGAGATGGTGGAGATAAGAGCTCATGATAAGCCATGAGGCCTGCGTAAGAGGACAGCACAAAATAGGACAAATTGGAGGATGTTCCAATCGAAACTCATCTCACAGTTCAAATGTGTGCGCATTTCCTTTCATAAGCTGATTTTTTTGTGTATTTCTTTTCTAAACATCCGTATAATTTATGGTATCATGTAAAATTTTAACTTGTTTGTTTCCCGCCTTTACATCAAATGATGCAATTGAATGGATGAGATGGTGATAAGAGAACACGAGAGTGGGGGGGATGGGTGGGATGGGATGGGACGAGGTGAGATTTCCTCTATGGCTGAAACCCTTAGCATGCTTGAATATATAACCATCATCGCAATCATCATAAATGGTTGTTTTCATCTCAAGCCAAGTCAACTCAACTCAGTTCTATGATGCGTATCTTTTATGCATTCTATCATGCATAAAAAGTCAACAGAGATTTATGCCTCTTTTTTTCTCTCTCTTTCACGTTCGCTTTAAGTTGGAAAAACACAGGAGATAAACAGATAAATAAATAAGTAAACAGATAGATTCCTCCCTTAACTTATAAATATATAATAATAAAAATACTTTGTATATAGTCATAAAAAGAGGAAAGAATAAAAATATATATGTACACTTAGCTGAAAATTTTGATGACGTTTCCCGATATTGTTAAATTTGTTTTGAGTGTTTCTTCAGCTGAAATATACTCATTCACTGTATGTTTCAGTGTTTACACCCCTCCCCACACACACCCATTGTCCAAACAATGCTTAAAAACGAGTTCAGTACACAATTTGCACCTGACTTTCGTGCACAATATACATACTGGCTATGTAATTATGTCAGGCTTCTGTAATTCAACGAATGATATCCGTTCAAAGTCATTACAATGTTCGCACTCTGTGGAAGTCACTGCTCTTTAAGTTGGCCACGAAAAGATTCATTCTCTCTCCCTCCCTCTCGCATATTTTTAACTAATTTGTAGATGAATAGCACTAAAATAATAAAATGAAAGACATTCATCTTCTTTAACATAGCATGTCATTCAAAGTATGTATGACTTTTGTTTGACTGCTGGTCATACTCTTCAGTTTTTGTAATGGAATTAAAAGCTTTGAAAGTAGACAGAATATGTAAGCATAGTTCATTCACTCTTTTAAACAAAACGCGCGTTGAATGACCTGTATATCTCATTACACCTGAGCAAGTAAACTGATAGATACACATGGAATTGGTCAAATATGATAACTTGTCTTTAGAGCTGTTGAAGAACAATCGGCGGCATGAGAATACCGGTCATAGTTTAGCAGCAGAGGAATTTATTTTAAGGGCATTAGATGTTCTCTTCTCTAGGATTTCATCCAGAAGGTCGCATTTGAACGCCGCATTCGCCTATAGCATCTGCTTCGTCACATAGATGGGGTGTTCTTTATTGGTTTTGGGCTTTACATGTTTCTCTTTAAAGCTTGAGGGATAGCCATTCTCAAGTAGTGTCTTCCTGAAAACAATGATCTCTCCTTCTACTACGGATTCAGGACTGCAGATTCTTCGGGTTCTAGTCGCAAGAGACTAATGGGCACCTGACTATAAAAGTTTGTCAACTGACCGTTCCACACAGGCTTTCCATATACTGATGTGTTAAAAGTCTCATTGTTCATTCACACTGATTGTCAGTGATCTAATCTTTTGGAACACTAGGGAATAATTAGTGTTATGTCTTGTTAGTCTGTCGTACGGACTTTCAGAAGTCGTCACGAAGCTAGATAATTCACTGTCTCCCCAATACATTTCCAATTGATTTTAACTAGTTGATGAACAGTTGCCTGGAAGTGCTAGTTTAAATCTCTTAGGGAGTATTAGTTCCTTAGTTGTTATCGATACATCTTGTTAACAAGTACCACCAATGAATACATACTGAAATGTTGAACATTTCCCTCTTCGTTCATCTAATCGACTGTAACGTCTACACAAGAGGCTGTTTTTGAGGTCTTTATGGGGAGTGATTAGGCAGTGTAGACTGGTTTGACCTTAACATTGTCTGATATCAGTAGAACTCGACTAGATCTTGGTGACAAACAATGTGCTCTGTAGTTAGGGTTCTAAAATTCTATTTGAATGAACTTAAGTGAAGTAGTCCTAGGGTGTATTCCTTCTTTTACAGGATTCATATATTAAATGTTCGTGTCATCTATGCTACTTATAAGTAGTGCACTTGGTGTGTTTTGTTATGCCTATCTTTTATTTTGATTATTTTTCTTTTGTGTTTAGGTGTCTGCATCAAAACCACATCTCTTAGTCGTTTCTCAGATGAGTGGGGAACAGTTAGTAAGTATCGTTTGCAGTGTAATTTACCGATATTATTACTATTAATACTCTGTATTTTTTCCACCATTTTTAAACTTTCCTCCAGATTGTTTATTTATTTATTTATTAAGAAAGAAACTTGGTACTTCATAGCACCAAGAGAGAGACCACACAAAAGGCATATAGTTTGTGTCAGTGCTGAGATACTCACTGTCCGGACGCCTACACTGAAGCCTGTCGTTAAGGTCTACATCCAAGCCTTCTACATGAAGTCTAATGCATAAATTAGTGGATCGGCGCCAGCAGCTGACTGGTTGGTTTCAAAATGGAACTTTGCAAAGAAGTAAACTAGTCAAGTAACCTACACATCCCTACATCGGTGGCTCAAACCAACTGTCAAAGATATCATGGACTGGTTCCAAGTCCCGGTTTGAGCACCACCAGCCCTTTTCCAACCTGATCGTGTATCAGGCGATGGTTAGGAATGAGTAACTCATGTTGTAACCATCTTGAACGGAGCAGCTTCACAACCTCATTGATTGACTTGCCCTCCCTAGCCTAACTAAATCAATATTACGCACCATATTATATCACTTAACATGGGTGATAGAACCATCAGGTGCTTTGTCGTCATGGTTGACAATGACCGGGACGGGTTCGTACGAAGAATACCTCCACCACATAAAGGCAGTCAATAAGATATACTTGGCAGAACCTATGAACGTGTGGCGACAATAGCGCATTTCGAGAGGAAGGCAGAAGTCTACCGGTAGTCAGCTGTACCGTGGTGTTTATGTGAGTAACTTCCTCCCAGAACTGGTCAGCTGATATTGATAAAATCATTTTGATAATTTTCTCTTCATATCCGTATATTTCTCATTACGACTGCTTAATACTTGCCAAATATTTATTCCTAATTCAATTTTAATTTTCCCTTTAATTGACTGGATGAAATTGGTCTGTCTCTGTGGTCATGTCGGCTCCTTGTGTGGATGCTTCGACGATATCTGAGGATTAACTTGAAGTAAATTGGCGGTGGGTGGTGATTAGCAGTGGAAACCAAAATGCACATTTCATCCGTTGCACCAGAGGTAGGTGGCTGTCGTGGTCCAGGTGGTCCAGGGAATATGACCTTGGTATTTGAGATGATGATTGTTAGGTTTGAACCTCAATGAGAACATTATGATGCAGTCACTCACTCACTGGGGAACGCAGGTTCATCCAGATGACGAGTTCCAAATAGGACGAAGTGTGGCATATCTTGGATTCCACTGCTGTTAGTCACAATCCATCAAATCACTCGTTAAATATGCTGGAATTCTCGTGTAAGATTTTGCGATTTTACTTTGCTGTTTTTCCGTCATTATTTTTGTCTGACTAGGTCATGATAACCAGTGTTCTTTATTGGTGAAGCTTTTTATCTATCTTCTTAGTTCTTGATTTATTCCACTTTGTTCATCTTTATTTAGCCAGTCGATCAGATGTCGACATTAGCGAAATTTGAACAATCCGATGACAGTGATGAACACTTCAGTGACGCCCAATGTACTGAAGATGAAGGTGAGACTACACAGAATGGCGAAGTGAATAAAGACAGTGTGTCATCAGAAAAGTCGACAGTTTCTAAAAAGGATACATCATCATCATCATCTTGGTATCATCGGTCGCTAAGAAAAGATCGTGCGTCCAACAACTTGTTCGGTAGTGGTTATAATCCAACAGCTCGTGAACCAAAATTTTCAAAAGCTGCCGGTTGTTTACTCTGGCCGCTTACTCTTTTATCAAAACATATTCATCCTACTATCAGTCTGTTTGCTAATTCCCTGTTGAATAATTCACCGATAAAATATACTGGAGATCCGTTTACAGATTTCGCCATGATGCATTTCCTGGATAGATTTGCTTATAAAAAGCCAAAGGTGAAACAATTGAATCAACAGAAATCAGAGTCTGGAGGTGTTCAAAGTAAGTTGTGTACGCTTGAATAGATGAGATGTGTGGATTCACCGCCCGCCCCCCCTCTCCACAAGCTCCCCTTTGTTGCATTTACTGGAGAAAAGATTGACTGTAATCGTAATAGTGAAAACCGACTTGTTGTGTGGTCTGAACACTGGAAACCGATCTTTGTATTCTACTGTAAAGCTGTCCAAAACTTTCTTAAGACACTGACAGTCACAAAATCCCACGAAGATAACAAAAAATGTGGTGCCGGTAGACAGCTATACAGATAAGATAACTTTCTGAGTACAAAACAGGTACTACAGAAAACAAAACTGGGTGCCCAAGTATAAAACTTGGGTACTTTGGTAGAGTATAACTCCATTATGGATAAGATTTTATTTTGATAAATCACACAGTGTTATACAGTAATATTTACTGATGACGACGTTTCGAGCACATTTTATTACTGCTCATAATCATATCAAGGCAACACTCACACTTTTTACTTCATTTATATACATGAGTGGAATTGACGATTAGACATTTGAATAAAAGTCAATGTAGGATAATGTGCACTCAGAAATAATAATAATAATAATAATAATAATAATAATAATATGAGTGTTACCAATCAAATACAATCAGATGGGAAATAAGACGAGTGTTTTTATAGTCATTATAAGTAACTTGTTAGAATGTTATGATGTACGTGAATTGAATTGAAATAGAATTTTAAGATTATTTATTATCCTCCGCTGATTTGATTGACTGGTGGTCATAATATCTTCCATTTATATCTGTGGTATTTGCATTGAGTCATTTCTATTGCATGTGTTGGGTGTAGATTCGATGAACCAGGATTCAGTAATCAACCGCTTTCTTCACCTACCTAGATTACTTTTTAGAATTTTAAGCCTCTCCCACCTTATCGTGTGGTTGTGTGTTAATGCATGCAGTGCAATCGTTGAGCTTATCTTACTTATCTTCTCGGAGTCAACCATTCTAACCTTAACTAAATCCTTATGTTCCGATAATCTAACTACCCCCGACCTACTAGTTTGACCTATGTAGTTGACCCAACTCACAGTCATTGCAAGGTATTTTGCAAATTATATCATTTTGTCTAATTGGATCAACCGACATGGTCCTTTAACCTACAGAGGACCTAACCTTCCTACAACTGTAGGAAGTATCTGTGGTCTGCGCAGAATAAGGTGGTACCATCGTTTATTTTTATTCGGCTTTTCATCATCAGCTGCGTACAACTGTTGCGTAGAACAATTTCAACGTACTTGGAAGGATGACATCACGTTAGCTAACAGGGGATTCCAGACAATTAGTAAACACTGCTCATTTAGTACACTTACATAACTTATCCACAGAAGCTTCACGTTTAAATAAAATAAATGCTTGTATGCAGTGGCAGATGATAAGTAACGGATAAATCGTGTGACAATATAGAACGAGTTCAACTCAAAAGGAGTGTAAGGACACCGAGTCTTCAGGGTGAGGGGAAGACTGATATAACTACTTCTTTCTGAACACGTTGATAGCGTTTTCAGCGTTTGATAGCAATCGTCGCTTCGGGAGACTTGCGGTGAATTGAACTATGTTCATTGATAATTTTGAAAGATTTCAGCGTTTACCCTTATGACCTATGTAAGATCAATTCTATTCCCATCCTTGAATCAAGTCAACCTGTCCCGGATCAGCCTAGAGTTGTTGCAACCCAATTATCCATGCCTAACGTGTCTATCCCCTCTTGTTTAATGAACTGTGTATATGTGTTTTTACCTCGATCCGTTTAGTCAGACAGTTGAACTCATGGCCCAATCAGAGTATTTTGTGAACTGTTATTTTTGTTGACCCATGTCTAACTTTGTACTATTCTGTCGAGTTTATCTTATTTATTGATTTTCATCTGTATTTTCCTACCTGGTTAAGTAGCCAATTAAATTCTATCTTTGTGCCTATGCTCGGTCTATCTCTCTTAAACGCTCTCTGTTTTATGCCATGCCTTACTTGGGTTCATTCTTGTACTGACTGCTTACCTGAACGGTCGTGTCTGGTTCCGGCTAGTTCGCAATTTCGGCTTTAACGTTATTCCGCTCTGATAGCGGTACCTTGCTTTCTGTTAAGCGTTGTGCTTTGTACTCTTGAAACCGTTAAGGTTTGTTGTATATATAATTATTGATTTGTTTATTAATAGTACCGTAGAAACAGTGACCGGCTTCTTGTTTGTTCTGGACCGGGATAGCCTTTATCTACGCGTGACTTAATTTCAAGCGATATTGCGCTTACAACCTATATCAAAGAGATGCCTGGCAATAGAACTATTGAAAGCGTTTTTTCTCTGGGTATTTTGGTACACAGCTGATGAAAAGTAGACGAAATAAACGATGGTTACGTCTTACTCCAAACAATCCGTTGTTTTTGCTGTCTTCGACGAAATCGTGAAGCTACAAAGACTGAGATGGTTAGGACATGTGTTACGTATGCCAAGCCATCGCCTCCCTCGACGAGCTATGTTAGCGGATATAGGGTCAGGCTGGAAAAAAGCTAGCGGCGGTCAAACAAAAACTTGGCCGAACCAGTCAATGAAATCCACAACAGTTGGTCTAAGCCACGTAGGAAGGTGTAGACTTCCTGACTGGTTGGGGTCCTCGGGACGGTAAAAATCTATGGTTGGAAACAATTGGTGACATGGCTCAAAACCGTTCTCAGTGGTGCAGATGCATCCACTCCTTGTGACTTATTATCTCCAATGAAACTTTTGTTCTTCGTTATTACTCCTTTATCTCACACCTCTGCTCACTGTTTCTATTATGCTTTTCTTGTACTTTCTTCTGTTGCTTCGCGTGCTACACGGAATGTGGCGACTTGGACTTCCGCACATTTGTGCAAAGTTCTATGTCGAAAACAGACAGACAGACTTCATAAATTTGTAGTTAACTTATATTGCATATGTCTAGCGCCAAGTAGTTCTAGGATGATATTCTTTGATGATATTAGATAGTTGGAGGCGATCGGCCACAGGAAGCTTTGGACCTAGGTTTCGTGCTAGTTGGCACCCACCAGTCAGTCAGCAAGGTGTATCTGCAACCTTGAAGGAACTCATGTCCCTTCTGAGAATTAAACTCGTGTCATCCAGTGCTGCACTCAGAGACGTTACCACTGAGCAATTCGAGCTCGCTGTTGACCCCCTGTAGTAGGTATTTTGATTGGACACTAGTAACTAGTGTGATGTGTCCTGTCCTTTCCTTGGTGCAGACGGAATCTCAGAAGGGACATGAGTTCCTTCAAGGTTGCAGATACCCCTTGCTGATGAGTGCCAACTAGCACGAAACCTAGGTCCAAGGCTTCCTAAGGCCGATTGCCTTCAACTATCTAATATCATGAAATCAATGCGCACCGTGATGGCGACCTACCTAGAATGGTGGCCACATTGCAAAACCTGACTGACAGAATTCAGTCTGCACTTAAGAAAGGACTAGACACGTCACACTAGTTACTTGTTTCAGTTGAATCCTTTAAATGGCTTATGATAACAGAAGGTATCTTACTGTTTTGAAATACCTTGAAGTATAAATTGAAATTGTTTGAAAGGAAAATGTATAGTCATTCAGCTGAAAAAGTCTACGTTTGAATAAACCTTTCTTCAAAATTGTCTAAATCATTGATGATTTCCCATGTCTTCTTCGTCTTCTTTCTGATTCTTTATGTTATTCATAGAAATTGTACCTGGAAAGTTCTTACAGCGTAAAAAAGCCCCATTGTCTGGTCCACGTTCTATATCTGTGGATAGTACTGCATTTCGACATATGCCAGTGACTAGTGTTCCTGTTCACGAACGATTTTTCCATAAGTAAGTATTTTTTTCAAGTTTTTTTAATAAATCAAGGTGTCCTAAACAATTTCAACTTGGTAATAAAAACGGCTGTCACTAAAGGCTACACTCTTCTATTTATATTTAATCTATTAATCTGACGCTTTTTATGCCTTTACACTATCTTAAGACCTTATTTACCTTCAACTTTCTGCTACTAAAGTATGTCTAATGTAGAATAACTTCATGTGGGCTAATTAGTAGTTGGATGTAGAAGTAAATTATGGGTCTGTCTGTCTTTTTTCGACATTGAATTTTGCGCCGATGCGCAGCAGTTCGAGTCGCCACACTCCCTCCTTGTAGCACACAAAGCAAAAGAAAGTAAAAAGAAATGCATAATAGAGACAGTAAGCCCATATATGAGACAAAAGGAATAGTAATAACGAATGTAACAACAGAAGACAAGGGCCAGACAACAGATTGTTTTATTACGAAAATCAACACGTATATATATATATATATTTTATGTACATTAATAAGGCGTATGGAAGCAGAAAAAGGTGGTCTTCTGATTGGTTGTTTCCCGGAAGTTAAGCAGACAAACACAGCCCTCTGATTGGTTGTTTTCGATATTTCTCGGAAAGTAGAGCCATTTATCTGCGAATCATATTTGCCCACGTTTAAGTCTTCTGTGATTGGTTGTTGAGTCAGCCTAGATTAATGTCTACCAATTGGCTAGCAGCCTGCTCTCACCACACGAAGAACAATATAGATTAAGTGGATGTTATGAGTTACAACGAGTGGATGTATATGCGCCAGCCATGTCTCCATTTGTCACTGGCTTTTACCGTCCCGAGGACCCAAACCGGAAAGTCTACACCTTCCTACGTGGCTTAGATCAACTCTTGTGGATTTCATTGACTGGTGCCATGTTTTGGTTTGACCGCCGCTAGCTCTTTTTCAGCCTGACCCTATATCAGCTAACATTTCCTGTCGAGGGAAGCGATGGCTAGACATGCATTTATAACACATGTCCTAACCATCCCAGTCGATGTAGCTTTACAACCTCGTCGATTGATTTCCCCTCCATACCTGAGGGACTGAGGATTGTTGTGTAGAAAACGTCATAGATGAATGTCTCGACCTTATCCTCAAGATCCACTCATATATATATATATATATATATATATATATATATATATATATATTCCCTTTTGATATTGTTGTGTTCTCTGAACTGGATAGTTTATCTGCGAAGCTTTCACTGCCTTACCAGGCAACATCTTCAGCGCATACTTCAATATATATTCCTTTCATATAGTCTTCGTGAGAGTTGTGTGCAGCCGTTGTAAGTATATCGAAATTGATATTGCCTGCCCGGACTAACAACGACCGCGCTTCCTGCTGCCGTGTCACAGGGCAGAAGTAATAAATATGCTACTGAGACACACCAAACAGACCGCGTGTGACCGGCCTCAAGCAGTTATCCCCTGGGCTCTGCGGCCACTCAACCAACTTCCACGGTGTGGGCAGCCGGGAAGTAACAATCTCCCTCACAATCCGAAATGCAATACGATATAGCCGCATGTTTAGTGACTATGACGATTATTGTTCACTTAGCATTAACCTTTAATGTGGTCAGCAGTATCTACATTTATAGTGATCTTTATGCATAAAGTTAAAGCCTTACTTTAGGTAGCTCCTTTAGGTGGACATGAATGACCGTCAGTCGGGTTGTAAGCTCCAGATGTTTGCGTTCACCCCTTTGCTTTTATGAGGAACATGCATTCCATTGGAGGGCAGGGAATTAGATTTACATGGTAAGAGGGACTATGGTGACATGATATTTCAAGGGGGAAAAGCGGAGTTTACCCACCCTCTGTCGTACCAGATCGTTTACGGGTGTGGTGAAAGTTGCCTTCTAGCCAGAATTGGTAGACAGCAATTTGCGTCAATGTTTACTTCCCAAATGTTGGTCATGAGCGTGGACGGATACGATTCGCACATATATATATATATATATATATATATATATATATATATATATCGGAAAGGAAACGGTCACAAAGAGATGACAGAATAACTTTCATCGAGGAAACAACCAATCAGAAGACACTGTTTCTCTGCTCGTGATAACGAATGATAATTTACATAAAAATCTGTAAATATCGGCTGATTTTCTCAATAAACGATCTGTTGCCTGGCTCTTGTCTCCTGTTGTTACATGGGGACAAGTTCAGATTACCTTTCTAAGAGAAATTGCGAATGAAAAAGTACTAGTTAGTGTTTAACGAATTCCCACTTGTCTTGTACTCTGTGTTCACACTAGGCTCACTATAGTTGAGGTGATAAATGAACCACAACTTCCTTCTTCTTCTTTCTTCTCATGCCTCTGTGGACACGATGACGCACAGTATTAGGAGACTGTTGAGTGATTCTACGCGCCAGGTCATCGCTGGAGTGGAACCCGAATGGGAAACGATGAGATTGACACGAAGACGATTGTGATAGGAGGAGTGGAGAGCTTGTAGGCCATCGCGGGTCGAGCTAAAGAGGACTACAGATATGCTGTCAATGTGAAGCCCTATATTCTCCAATCATAACTCCAAGGGATTATCAGTTTATTATTATTTGATTTGTTAGTAGTTCACAAGATGAAAAAAGAATCTTAGTAACCATGCTGTCTGTCTGTCTGTTTTCGACATAGAACTTTGCACAAATGTGCGGAAGTTCAAGTCGCCACACTCCGTGTAGCGCGCGAAGCAAGAGAAGAAAGTACAAGAAAAGCATAATAGAGACAGTGAGCAGAGGTGTGAGACAATAAAGAAAAAGAGTAATAAAGAAAAACAAAACAGTTTCATTGGAGATCATAAGTCACAAGGAGTGGATGCATCTGCGCTAGCCACTGAGAACGATTTTGAGCCATGTCACCAATTGTTTCCAACCATAGATTTTTACCGTCTCGAGGACCCCAGCCAGTCAGGAAGTCTACACCTTCCTACGTGGCTTAGACCAACTGTTGTGGATTTCATTGACTGGTTCGGCCAAGTTTTTGTTTGACCGCCGCTAGCTTTTTTCCAGCCTGACCCTATATTCGCAAACATTGCTCGTCGAGGGAAGCGATGGCTTGGCATACGTAACACATATCCTAACCATCTCAGTCTTTGTAGCTTCACAACTTCGTCGATGTAACCATGCATTGAGCAGTTATTCATTTCTTTCCTACTATTTTAATTGTTCCCTGTTTTTCCTTCTGTCCAGTTATTTCAAATTTATGGAAACACGACCAGGTTATCAGACAAAGAAAACTGATAAACAACTCCGTGAGGAGGAGGATGCAGACGAAAGTGATGCTGACTCAGTGCCTGACTCTGAATTCGATGATTATCTGTGTAAGTGGCCTGTGCTTTGTACTTTGTTATGTGATGTGTTGTTGTCAGGTTAAAACTCTTTTACAGCCTTTCTGTATATCCTCTTAGCATTCAGGTTGTGGATGTTCTAGTGGCTCGATGGATGATGATATTCGAGTATAGTTTGTTCACATATTTGACTAATTCACTTGCTCAGAAAGCCGTATAATACCACGACATTTTTTTTTGAAGTTTTTACTACTGATTGTATCATTCAGGATGATAGAATTTTTGTTCATTGGTCTAGTCGTTGCGGGTTTTAACTGACAACAACTCAGGAGTCTCAATCAATTGGTTCCATACATACAGTAATGTGGGCAATCAGCTTTGGTAGTAGTTGTTGTTGTCGTTGGCTGTTACCAATTCTCTGTGGCTCATCACCATCGCTTTATGTTCATAAAAGCCTATATGAACTAACTGTCCAACTGGTTAGTTAGTAAAATGTCTGTTAATTCAGTTGACTTACACAAGTACCCCCTTGTTTGTATTCCATCTTTCATGTTAAATGGTATAATATGGTGAGTGTTATTCAGTTTGGGCGTGGAGTGTGGACTTGGACATGTGTTGCACATACCCAGTCATGTTGAGCCGTCTTTTTAGAAGAATTCACTGCTGGTTGATTTCAGCACGTACTAAGTCAATGGGTCACAAGGTACTTGCCTTCCTATTTTCCGGGTAGGAAACAATATACTGTTTTAAAAGGAGGAGCACTTCATTTCTCTGTTTACGGAAGCTGATGTGTCTCAAGGTGATGTGCTTCACTCATTTTTGCACGGCCTACCGTATCTTCCTAAAAGTAATTTTACGAGAAAATATGCCGATGATCTGACAATCTTTGTCGCAGTAGCTTTTGCATTGGATTGTTCTAATATATATATGAATAGATTCTTATCTGAGGTGTTAACCAATGGTCTCACTCAAACGGTCTTAAATTAAATCTGTCTAAATGTTCTACTGCTTAATTGGTAGATAGTGACTAGCAGTGGAATCCAGGATGCGCATTTCATCCTATTTGGGACTCGTCATCTTAATGTGCCTGCATTCCCCAGTGAGTGATAATTTTCCCACTGACACTCGAACCCAGTGCCCATAGTTTCAAACGCCGAAGCGTTATCCACTAGACCACGTGGGCCACAAGAGCCACCTCTTGTGCAACTGGGTTCGAGCCCCGGTGGGGACATCATCACTCACTGGGGAATGCAGGTACATCCACTGGCTGAAGAGTCCGAAAATAGGAAAAAATGCGCGTTTTGCTGGATTCTACTGCTAGTCACCATCTACCAATTATCTCTTAATTACATGCCCAGACATAGTCGAAGCATCTGCAGAAGATGCCGACATGTCAACCTGAGACCTAGCACTTCGGTCTAATCAATCGACGGGGAAATCTAAAATTCAGTTAAATAATTCTACTGTTTGTTTATTTTAGTTTCAGACACAAACGCAAGACTTGGATGGACTGTGTCAATCGCATGATTTTTGTAATATCGATAGCACTATTTCACGGAGTAAATCGAATTTCTCCTACCTGGACAACAGTTTCTCTTCGAATCTCTGTTGGTCGTCTCATATCCTGTTGATGTCTAAGATAGTCTTTCTTTTGATCTATTACATTAAGCAGTTAAGACTTTCTGTTGGCATAACTCAACCTCTTCTGTTGCAGTTTATTAATCCACATATTCTGCCGATTCTTCTTCGTTGTTCTACCTTATTCTTCCCTAGACTACCCAATAAAGACTTTGTCATATTACGTGGAACATCGAAGACTGTCTGTAAAGTTGATAATGGGCTACCTTTGACTCAACTAACTGAAATTGTTGTGTTGACAGGCATTTCAATTCTTGCAAGCAGTTAGCTTAAGTTATCCTGTCTGATACTGGACATCCTCTCCACTTATTCGCAACTGTCCCCTTGTGTCTCTTCTTCGGTGAGATCAGAAGAAGTTTCATGAGAATGTTTATTCTCGTACGTCGTCAAAATATAAAATTTCACATATACCATATTTAGCACGGGTTTTGTGTCGGTAGACAAATGTCAAAAGCCTATTGAAATCAGTAAATAAACAACAAATTATGACAAGAATTATTATTACATGTTTTTCTTATTCATTATGTTCCACGGAGTTTCAGGTCTCGTGGCTTTCTAATTTTCCAATCTGTATAATTATCATTGTTAGGACTAGAATGATTGCAGTATAGTAATGTAACAACAGAAGACAAGAGCCAGGCAACAGACTGTTTATTTAGGAAATCAACAGATATTTATAGATTTTCATGTACATTATTATAGATTATTTTAAGCGAACAAACACAGTCTTCTGATTGGTGGTTTCTCGCTGAAGGTTATTCTGTCATCTGTTTGTGGCCGTTTCTTTGAAAGTCAGACCATATATCTGCGAATCGTATTCGCCCACGCTAAGTCTGGTGTGATTGGTTGTTGACTCAGTCTTTGTTCTTATTTTTCTCATGACCAATATTGGGGACGTACAGATTGACGTAAATTACTGTCTACCACTTTTGGCTAGCAGCCAACTCTCACCACAGTACTAGTATTATTATTACTGCTTCTTGACGAGCAATGTTACTTAATATAGAATTAAGTTAGAAAAGAGTTAGGGATGGTCAAACTGAAATCTGGAATGAATCCATGAGGTCTGTCACTGCTAGTTTGACTTACTTTTCAATTCATGAATAATCCTCATCCAGACAATAATATAAAACAAAACACATACTTCAACGAAGAGGCTGTTTTACCGGCGAATTCATTTTCCCCCTTAGCAGTATAATTGCATATATCAGTTCATCTGTTGCTGTGGAGGCAGCCAAGTGCATTGATCGGGTGGGGAGGCGTATCCTGTCTAGAAGTGGGATTCAAGAACACTATCACGCACATCTGAGGAAGGTAGTAGTAGTGTGATGAGAGCTGGCTGCTAGCCAAAATGGTAGACAGTAATTTACGTCAATGTTTACTTCCCCAATATTGGTCGTGAGAAAAATAAGAACAAAGACTGATTCAACAACCAATCACAGCAGACTCTACGTAGGCAGATACAATCGCAGATAGATAATCTGAACTTCAATAAATGGCCACAAAGAGATGCAAGGTCAACTGTCTGTGAGAAACAACCAATCAGAAGAGTGTGTTTGTATGCTTGAATAATCTATAATATGTACATGAAAATCTATAAATATCTGTTGATTTCCTGAATAAATGATCTGTTGCCTGGCCCTTATCTTCTGCTGTTATGTTACAGTAGTAGTAGTGGTTCTATAAGGAGTACGACAATCGGGCACCTCGTCAACACTGGTCATTCCATCTCAACAAACGCCTCCTTCAAAGTAATCTACAAAGTGAAGAATAACCTGCCAAAGACAATACACTTTTGTCTTCGTTGAACCGCTGAAGCTGCAGCCATTTAGATAGGGAAACCGGACCTTGGCTTACTGAAGAGAATTATTCAACCACCTGTACTATCATGGTAACAAACTGTTTGATTACTACTGACTAGATTTCTGTTTGTTTGCTTGTTTCTTTTTCTAACCCCTTAGAACTCTTACCTTGTCCCGTATTATCCTTCGTTTCTATGTGTATCCTGATCACATCTCACTCATGAAGTCATCCGCCTTATTATATAACTCTGATACACATTAAACTTCTTTTATGCATTCACCAATATAATTGACTGTGTTTATGATAGTGTGATGGTGGCACAGCAGTAGAATGCTCAGCGACCACGCCACACGTGGTTAAGGGCTCGATCCCCTGGTCGACTCACTCCATTACCTTGCTACACTAGTAATAAGACTGGGAAAGAGGGAAGGTTGTGCTTGGCATGAGGCTAGCACCACATCTACCGAAACTTAAAGCTCTAGCTTGAAGCAGCCCTATGTCCGCCTGGGAATGTAAAGGAATTTCTAAAAAAAAATGTTTGTGACAACTCATCACTTTTGTCACTCCCCTCTCCCAAAAAACAAAGAATTGTACATAAATGCGATTATTGTACAGCTAAAGGAAAAAATGAATTCGTCGAAAAAAGCCACTTCGCTGAACTACGTGTTTTGTTTTCATTGAAATAATAATTGTCTCGACTTCTGGGTAATAATAACTTGTGTTCATTTCACGTCTACCAAGATTCGACTCATAAATTTGTGTTTTTATTTATACAAGTTCGTATTCTACCTTTAGCGGCTTATCTTTGCATTTTTGTTCCTTTCTTTTTACATGCGTTTTACAGCAAAACACGAGAAAAGTCTATTCCCAGCAAATGATGAGTGGGAGAATGATGGTATGTCAACTGTTTGTTTAAATTGTCTTTTTTATACGCTTCTATATATATTGAATGTTTAACTCTGCAAGATTGTGTTTTTCCACTCGCTATATACAATTCTTTTGACATTCAGAATCTTATTGTTTTGTGAGAAGGGAGAAGCAATCCTCTAGACATCATTAGTTTGATACTGGTTATCTTCAGACTGTTCCTGCAGATTGGAGTGAAACCCGCCCCGGCCCCCACCCCTCAAAAAAAACAGAATGATGAAGCAACTGTTTTATATCAGTTACAGGGTTTCATCATGTGTTGACATTGCGTTAGAGAACCATTTGAAAACCTGCAGAGGGTACTGGACAGCCAACCAACTGTCCCCTTCTTGTTTGGAACTCTTCAGCAGTACGGACCCACCTTCCGGTTATAAGGCATTCTCATAGACCGTTAGGCACTGGTACCCGAATAAAATTTCTGCCAGTTGACGAATTCACCTTGTCACAAACAGGTCCTGGGTTCGAACCCCAGTGGGTGCGTACTGCTTTATTGTCCCAAACTAGAACGAAACGACTGTCCAGCAGTACTCCCAGGTTTCTCTAACCGTTTTCAGCCTGAAGTCCTAAAATCAATCAAATCAAATCCCTGCTAACCAGCTTGTCTTGTAACAGGAAATCCGTGGGTTCGAGCTCTCTGTTGTCGGTGTGTACTACCGATGATTCCCAAACAAGGATGAAACAGCTGTCCCCAGTACTCTTTGCTCTTTAATCTTTTCATTAGTTCTCTAAATAATATCCATCCGTGGTCGAACTTGTAAAAACAAATATAATCCTCACAAAACAACTCTTAAAAATTAATTTATATATGTCCAAACCAAGTTCACTTTTAACGGTTTAAAAATTAACTCTAATATTGCCTAACTTGACAAATAAATATTATAAATATATATAAACCAATCACGATGATTTGTCAATAGAAGCATGGAATTGTGCATACTACTTCTGTAATTAGTCAGAATAAATCATGAATATCAACTAAATGTGACAAAACGGAGTTACGAGTGGTTTTTGTCTGTCTTTCACTAAACCACCATGATTGGAGGTGTTCAGTAACACGTTAGCTAAGCTGTCATCGCAGAAGCAGTTTAATTGATGAATGCACATAGATGTGACAAAGCTACCTAGCTATCAATCCTTTGGCGGTGAGAGAATAACAAACATAGGTTTGCTGAGTAAAACGGTCTACTTATACTCCTTGGAAGTCTCTAGAATAAAATCTGGCTTGGTTCCAAGTAGAACATTGGGCTGCTACAAGTTTGAGCTTTGAAGATTCGATAGCTGTGGTATTAATTTTTACGGAATAGGGATGCCAGGCTTATTACCAGTGTAGCGAGGTAAAGCAGGAATGTGTCGGCCGGGAATTGAACCCCAAACCACGTGTAGCGCGGTTGGCTAGTATTCTACCGTTGTGCCATCGATGCACAACTCTTGACAAGTCACCATGATATCGTAACTTCATAAATAGAGGGTTTTTTCCGTGCTATCATGTTCTGAGGTTTTCTCTCCAATGTTTTCATATGTTTCTCTATTAAACTACTTGGATAACCCATCTCCGTACACATCTTTCTTACTCTGCTCACTATAATGCATTGTTTGCCTTTGCTTCAATTTTCTTTTACAGAGGAACCAGACCTGAGTGAAGAAGACTTTACTGATGATGATGATGATGCAGAGGATGACGGCGAAACGAAAGAAGAATATGACTTTTCAGGTAGCCTGATACACTATTTTCATTTTTCTATTGGCTATTATCCATATTATTAAAGACTTGTTCTGTGTGCCTTAATGTAGGTGTGTAGAACCTGGTTACTATACTAGCATGTAATCACATATTAAATAATTTTATTTGATATAACGTACAGTAAGTGATGGAGTATTAACGACTGGGTGACATTTCAAGCACAATTTATTGCTCATATTCATATAAATTTAGAAACACGGTTTCACATTTTGTCTTATATATATATATATATATATATATATATATATATATATATATATATATATCAGTATACATATTTGTGGACAGTTAGGGAACACAAAACTCTTAGAAGGTTAAATCCTGCTCCACCTAGGTTATGGTGGAGATATTTGGATTAGACATTCACTACTATGTTGAAATCTGAACATATCCCTCATTTCCCCACACATATAAACTCAATAATAAGCGGAGTCGAAGTCATTTCTGAGTTCGAAAACGAACAGGATGAGGTGGCTAATAATAATAATAATTTGCTTTATTCCAAAAACAGTACTTGTGATACAGAATGGAGTTCTCAGCATTTTACTACAGTATTGCATCCAGTTAGTGCATTATCAATAAATCAAATTCTACATAGATTATGGGTAATCTCAGTTAAATTTGACAACATATTAGCATGTCGGTGGCAAAGCCAAAAATTGAACAGAGTGTTTGAAGGTGTTAGAAAAGTAGATGCTAGCATATTTACTGGTGTAAGTGGTAACAAAAGGTCGAGATATACAGAGTGTGAAAAAACGAAGAAGAATATTTTAAGTAGAGTTTGTAAGGAAGAAAGAAACAAAGCACCACATTACAAAAAAAGAGAGGAAAGAAAAAGAAAGGAGGAAAACGTTGTACCTATAAATGATATGAGTTGGAGAGACGAGATCCAGTTGTTCTACTGACTATTTATTCATCACACAGAACATGAGTTAAGTAGGGTACGGTTGAGATTTTGTACTTGCTAGTGCGAGCATATAGGCTTCTGGTCTGATGAGATACAAGGGAAGAGTTGCGAATGAAGAGGGTGGTGTGAGTTCGATAAAATGAATTTAGCGCATTTTTCATATGAGTTCAAGTGCCTGTCAACCAGAATATTAACAAGCTGGTTAAGTGGCATGTTGCTTACCCTTCTGACGGCCTTTAACATCCTGCGTAATAAGATATAGTCTTTCTTCAGTAGCCCAGGAAAAACTAAGGGAGAATAATAGAGAATAATGGGCAGAACGCGAGAGTTAACGAGCTGTAGGAGTAAGGGTTGGGTTATACTAGAATGTCTTAACTTCTTGATGTAGATGGTAAGACGGAATATTTTCTTAGAAATCATCAAGGTATGAGACGACCAGGAAAGATCAGCAGATGGAATGATGCCAAGGTATTTAATTTCCGACCTGTTTTCTATTTCACTGCCATCTATGTTGCACACCTCGTGAGTGCCAACCAGTTTGTTTAGGTCAGATATTTATGCCTAAAGGTGAAATTGACTGTTTGGCATTTAGGGGGATTTAAGGTTAGACCGTTTTCCTTGAACCACTGGCTGATTTCTGATAAAAAGTCATTTAGTTTGGAGCAGTCACTTTGACATATGACAGGCAAAGAGACCGTCAGGTCGTCAGCATGTTTGACAAAATTAACGTCATTTGAAGATGGCAAGTCATGTAGAAAGAAAGAAAAGAGAAGTGAGAAGAGTACAGCACCTTGGGGGACACTAGCTTCAGTGAGCTATGCTAGACTGTAGAATAAAACGAAAACAAGATGATGGGAAGTTAGATACTGATACACTCTAAGAAATACTTGGACTTAAGTTCATCCCATCCGGAATCGGTAAGTTAAGTGTCTATATAATCGGGCTAGGAGTGTAGCTAGTAAGGCAGAGGATTTCAGTAATTAAATCAAACAAATAGAGGAAGTATTACTAGTAGATAACTACCCACCACAATGTATTCAGATGTGTATGAAAAACCACAAAAAAACTAAGATTAGCAATAAAAATGATGAAAGTGACATATATAACAGCTATACTGTCTCTTCTCTCTTGAGAGAGGTAGAGTTAGAAAAAGTTGATTCTTAAAATTGTACACTCCGACTTAAACTACGGTGATTCGTAGCTAGCAGTAAATGACTAATCTGGAAATAACTCTAAAAAGCATTTCGAAAAAGTCGTGTATGACCGACTGGCCTCAAGCAGTTGTCCTTTAGAGGCTTTGCCATCACGCAACAGTAATTCCGTTTTAGGTACTTTAAGAAGAAATCAACTTCTACAGGATGGGGAGCCGGGAAGTAACGACGACACACACATGATCTGAAAAGCACTCTGAGTTTTGTTTATATTTTAGAGTGTGCGTTGGTTTTATAGCGGTTAGGACGCTCGCCGACCATGCACGTGGTCCCCGGCCGGCGCACTTCTAATACCAATGGTTGACCTATTAAACATGAGCTACCGATATCACATGCTGAAAGTTCCATACTTGTATTAAAAATACTGTACCAAGCCACAATAAAAATAAATTTTCAAAGGAATGGATACTGAACAATGATTACTCTTTTCGATAACTTCATCATCCGGCTCTACAGTTACATATACATTATAGTGAATGAATGAGAATTAGTGTTATGAACAACATTAATGTTGTTTAAATGACATCGAATCAATAATCGGGATATATTACAGCTCAACAGCATCAATTCAACAATAAACTGAATCTCAGAAAGAACATTAGGAAAGACAATATTACAAATTCATGAATTTATAGTCTCTACTGAAGGCTGGCCAGAGCAGTAGTAGTGGCTGGCTGAACTTGCTTCTTTTGCACACAAAACACTGGTTATTTAAGGCGAATCGCAATAGCCCTCTGCTGTTTGGAGCATGCAGTGCTTCGATGATTTTAGCAATTTACTAGGCACCCGGTAGATTATTGATAAGGATTCTTCCATGCTGGCTTTGTGGCCGGCCGGTTTGCACCAGATGGGCCAATATCGAACTGTTAATGATTTTCACTACACCTTTACTTAGCCATACTGGGAGATATTCTCGAGCGAGCACGAAAAATCAAGTTCCTAGAGCAACGGCTGATATAACTCGCTCCATCACAATCGCAGTTGAATTGATAGATACAATTTAAAGTGGATAGTCTAGGTACTTCATCTTTAAGTCGAGAAATCACCATCCATCTTGTAGAGAATAAGACGTGTAGTTCGCCAGGATTCAAAGTTCTTTGAACTAATTTCCTTATTTCTTCGTAATTATTTAGCTTGGTATGTGGCCATTGAATTGCAGTCGTATATAAAGAGGCTTCTTGTTTACAGATAGTGAATAGTCCTTTCCCGCTTTCTTTATCATGTGTTTCTTGATAAATTTATCGGAATAGCCATTCTCAGTCAAGGTATCATATACAATGCTTAATTCATCTTCAGTTACTTCTTCTGAGCATATAGCTCTAACTCTGTGTGACTAAGGGTCTCCACTAAATTAAAAAAAAAACTAAAAATAAAATTAATTACACAATTATTATTTTTGTTTCTTTCTACACATCATAAGAAATGGATAATCTAGATGCTTCAGCAATTTCGAAAATAAACAAAGCAAAGAAATCTGTTGATTCAAAAGGTTCCAGTCGTAAAGTCAGTGCTGTCGACGACGATGATGATGATGATGGTGCTGAAGACGATAACGAGGATTTTGAAGAAGAAGAAGAAAACGACGACGAAGATGGAGAAGATGAAGACGAGGACTTTGGTGAGGACAGCTCAGACGACGATGAAGATGACGTTGATATGGATGATATTCCTGACAAACCTGGGTGAGGAAATCATACCAAAATTTCGTTTATTTTAAATCTTCTACTTCGTTGTACAGAATCATACCAGTGGACTGACTGCTTGTGTGATCACTAAGTGGCACACTAGCTAGCGTCCGTCGTCAAGCTATGGCTTATTGGTCAGGTGTTAAACTTCTGATCGCCACGTCATAGGTATGAATCTCGCCTAAATTGCCGACCTTCGGTCAACGAGGTAGTAATCACTAGTCCACACACACAATATAAAGAGTGGGGGGGGGGCAATATATGAAATGCAGTTATTTACATGAAATAAAACTACTTCCTACATAGTCTGTTTGGTGACAGACTTTTTGGAAATTTCATGAAGTATTTCATGCTGGTTTACATTAATCTGCAAAGTGAGTCTTCACTTACGCAAACGATCACTTATGTATTTAAGATTAAATTTCTCAGCACAATAGAAAGCTGGGATTGTCATGTTAGCATCACTAAGTAAATTTCCTTTTAGATTTCGACTAACCGCAAAAGCCTCAATCAGACAAGCCTAACTATTGGGTAACACGACAGTAAAAAGCGTTGGGGAATGTTATTGAATGTTATCTGTAACTGGAAACCACTTATGGTAATCAGGAGAAGTGCTTTCTGGTCATATCGACATACTGTGGTTACTATTTTGAAGCCTTACGTCACCAGTAGAAGTCTAAAATTTATCCACTGAAGATTTCACTGTTCTAGGGAAATTTTCACTAGAAATCCAAAATATTCAGATCACAATAATATAACGTTGATATCATGAATATGACATCGACAAAGTAAACAAATGTGTTGATGTTTCAAGTTTGACCACGGATTGTTATGAGTTAGAAAACCATTGGAAAACTACTAGGCTACCTCGCCATAGTTAGTGACCCATTAGAATTACGCAGTCATCACAGGGGTTCGAACCCACAACACTCCAGTAGCAGGTCGAGCTTGTAGACCATTCAGCAACTGGAACGCCAACCCAATCACCAGCTCATGAATTCTAACTTCTATCAATTCATGATATCAGCGCGATTATTCGTCCTCAATTCTAACCAGTTGAACCCCACTGACTAGAACTTGGACACTGGTAGAGTATAATTCCATCAGAATATTTTTGAATACGGTTTCAAATTTTTCATAGGCTGTTCTGTGTACAATTCCTCTGTCTACTGAAAAAGTAATAAAGTAGTATTGTGTAGAATCAGTAAAATAAAAAAACAAACTCTGAGGCTTTTCGAGCTGCCCAAGTAGACCAACACTTCCATTGATCTAGTTGTAAGCGTCAGACATTCGAATTTGCCCCTTGAAGGCATTAAATACCGCTTACTTGGCGGGAGCCATAAACGCCTGGTGATATGATAGGGGATTTCGATGGGATGACCGAAGTCTACCTACTCTTGACCGTACCAGGTCGTTTCTAGGATTTTCGGCCTTCTGCCTGCTCACCGTCGTATTTTCTTTCACATTGCTCAGCAACGGCAAAGTTTACTGTAGCACGTAAAGAAGAAAGGCACAAGTAGATTTTTCTTGACCGCATTCAGTAATCACAGTGTAATTTACAAAAAAGCATGAAGATGTAAAGAAGTTTTAAAAGGCACACACACACTCCTGGGGGGTTGGTTTGACGGGGCGGGGTTGCTAGCCAGCCTCATGCCCAACCTTTCCTCTTTAACAGCATTATTTTTGGCTTAGAGAGGTAAAGAAGTGCGTCGGTCGGGGATCGAACCCCGGACCATGTGCATGGTCGGCGAGCGTCCTAACCGCTATGCCACCGACGCACACAACACATTCCTTTATTATTTATTACTATTATATCCTTTAGTTCCTAGAGGAACATAGGGCTTTAGCTGCGCACCTCCATTGCCTTCGGTTTTCTGCTAACTTTTTCACTCCGCTCCAAGTCTGCCCACATGCTTTCATCTCCTCCTCGCATTACCTCCTCCGAATCACCCTTGTACGACCAACTCGCCGTTTCCCTTTCGGGTTCCACTCGAGGGCTTGCCTAGTGATGTCGCTTGATGGTTTCCTCAGGGTGTGACCAATCCATCTCCATTTCTTCCTGCCTATTTGTTTCACAATCGGTTCCTGGTTGGTTCCTGGAAAACATTCCTTTACCAAGTCTTTATCTTCTCCTGTTTCAATACTTTTAAAACACCGTGAAATATTTGTTAATTACGCCTGGAAGTGGTATTCTACGGATATCCAAATTATTAACGCTTGTCTTTACTATCATTTAATTTATTTGCCTTGAAGAGCTCATAGTGTATGCGAAATGTATTCATTCTCTTACCCCCCCTCCCTACTTTTGCTCTTTTCCAGACAATTCAATCTCAACAATCTTTTTGCAAGTGCAGAAGAAGTTGGTCATTTATACGATTTACAAGAGACTGGTAAGGAGAAGCGTCAACGATTTTGGGAACAGAAACGTTTAAATTCTCAAAGTGATAATTACGGTCGAAAACGTGGACGACAAAAAGGACGTTTTATGAATAATAATAATAATAATAAGGGTAAAACAAATGGTCAGTCGAAACAGAAACATCAGATGAAATCGAAAAGTTCAAAGGTGAAACGTCCACGTCGTGCTTAAAGTGATGTGTAAAACAGTTTTTCACACTTGAAAGATTCTGTACATTTATTACTTTCAAATGATATATCCCTTACTTTTCTTGTGACTTGAGTTTTTCTGTCTTCTGGCCTGCATATATATATAGAATATTTTGTTGGTCACAAAGTACATTTCAGTAGATTTAAAAAGGGCGTCTGAAGTTTGTTGTATTAGAAGCCTGTATAACTTACGCGTTAGATGTCGATATTTCGCAGCAGGGAGGGAAAGCGGTGGCTGAGTGTGTTTACCACCACTTTACCTATTCGGGGAGAGTTACATTCTGCCCCCAACGAGTTGATCGCTAACAAAATCTCAGCACGGATACAGAAGGCTTGTTTGGTACATGCCAACTTACTCTATCTCTGGCATAGACGTGATATCCAGCCGTCGAACAAAGGGCGCATTTACTGCTCAGCATTTGGTTCTGCCCTCCTTCATGGCTCTGAGCGATGCATGCCTTTTGAAAGTGGAAGACAAGAAAAGGCTAGTTGTCTTTGATCAAAGGTGTCTGTGTCCTGTCTTTCATATGAAATGGTATAATATGGTGCGCAATATTGAGATTAGGCGTCGAGTGCTAGATAAGAAGGGGAAATCAGTCGACGAGGTTGTGAAGTTGCACCGATTGAGATGGTTAGGATATGTGCTACGTATGCTAAGACATCGCTTTCCTCGACGGGAGATGTTAGCTGATATAAGATCAATTTAGAAAGGAGCTAGTGTAGTGGTCAAGTGAAAACATGGTTTCACCAGTCATTGAAGTCCATAACAGTTAGTTTAAACTAGTCCTGCAGGGAAGTGTAGACTTCTGTGTGAATGTGGTCCTCGCTATAGTAAACACCAATGACAACTGCATACAATTGGTGATATGGCTGAAAATCCTTCTGATTGACTGGCGCAGATGTATCCGCTCCATGTGATTTATAATATCCAATAAAACTCTATTGTTGCTCCACATTGCCATTCTTTTTGCCCCACTCACACTTCTGTTTATAATCTCTGTTTGAAATGCATTCCCCAGTGAATGATGATATTCTCATCGAGGCTTGAACCCAGTGCTCATAGTTTCGAATGCCAAAGCGTTATTCACAAAGTTAGTGCTGACTAGGAACAGATGATTATCTGAGCAGAACTGTAGAAGACGATCAACGTTGTCGGTTCGTCTGCAGGAAACTCCCTACGTACTTCTCAGTGTAGCCTACTTCCCTACTCGGGCATTGAAGTCTCCTGCTAAACACAACCATATGTGAACGTTTTGCTTTTTGCAGCAAATTAGACAGTTTCTGGTAGAAGTCATCCTTTAGTTCATCCTAAATGCAGTCTGTTGGGTCGTAAGGGGAGACTTCGAAAAGACAATGATGGCTGACACCGTCCTTCCTTATTCTAGTGAACCCGCTCAGACGGACCGCACACTACAACCATCTACTGGGGATCCAGTCAAGAAGGGATTTTTCTGCCCTAACACTCAGAGCCATCCCTACACCTGCGAGTCCTCGCGAACTAGCTTAGGGGTCTCCTGACACTCCTAAAGTGAATTTTGCAGATTTACCTTGTTGGACGGGTGAGGTTAAGTGAATAACTACACTCGCATCTTGTATGCGTGTCTCCGAAACAACATACATCCATGGTTTGGGATGTCAGAGCTTTTGCTAGTGATGCCTGTTGTCTGGTTTGGCAGAGTGTCCTGACGTTAAATACTTCTATATGAAGTTGGCGACGTGGCTTTAAGAGTCCATCGGGGATGTTTCTATCGCTGTCACCGTTGTTCGTGGTCACAGAGTGAAGTGAAGACGACTCACTAGCCCGAAGAATAATACTACCTGTAGTAAGGGAGTAAGGTGATGTGGGTAAAGGAGAATGATGCTAAGGTGGGTTTCGTGTGGTTTTGTAAGTGTGTGGGCGGTTGTTACTTCCCGGCTGCCCACACCGTGGAAGTTGGTTGATTCTTCGGATACCTGAGACAGAAAGAAGGTTAGTGTTGCGTGACCTCAGTGCCCAGAGGACAACTGCTTGAGACCGGTCACACACGGCCTGTATGAACTGGCTTTGAGGTTCGATCCGGTATTAGTAAACTTACCGCTGGTTATGGACCACCGTAGGGTAAGTCGGGGTGTACAGTTTTTGGAGTCTACCTTTCCTAACCCCCTCTCTGCAGAGTGGAGAGACAGCATAACTGGCTGGCATGCTGCTCATCTGAGGGAAACACGTGAATGCTGTTACATCCGTGTTCCCCAGCAGTACGACTTCGCCCACAAACCCCAAGCATAGTGTAAAATAAATTCTTACACAATGCCGATAACTGCTTTTAGTCTAGTCGCTATCCTAAAAACCTTGCTAGCATCGTAGAAACTGCAGGAACAATAGATCCAGCCAGTGTAGCTTGTTGGGTCATTGCAACATGCAAGCCTGTCCACCACGTCAAGGTAGCAGCTATCGGTCACTATTCATCATCATCAAGTGAGCAATATTCATCAAAGTATATATTAACATAAAAGCTTGAGTTATTGAGATAGAAATGATAAAATTATAAACATCCAGATGTGACAGTATTATTGAAATATATGGAAACTTCGTAGGAAACAAATGAATTCATTTTAACATGCGTACACCATATAGGACAAAGTTATCTATAATTTTATTTCAATAGTTTACACAATGATAAGTTTTTTTCAACTATTGGTTTGTAGGGATCATGAGCTGACATCGGTTTGAGAACCATTGGAAAACCTGCAGGGAGTACTGGACAGCTGTTATGTCCTGGCTTGGGACTCTTTATCAGTACGTGCCTGCCAGGGTTCGATTCCAGGACCTTCTGGTTACAAGGCGAGCTCATAGACCACTCAGCCACTGTGTGCCGATCCAATAGCCAGCCCATGAATTCTAACTTTTGCCTTGCAACTGGAAGGTCCTTGGTTCGAAATTGGACGGGTGTTTACTGATGAAGAGTCACAAACTAGGACAAAACAGCTATCCAGTACTGCCTGCAGGTTTTTCAACGTTTCTCTAGCCTATATCAGTACATGGTGAAATCCTGTAACCGATAAGTTTTTTGTTTTGGTAGTATTTCTAGCAAAATTACTACCCGTGATCACACGAACTGTTGAAATCGTCTTTCTTTTCAATTAAAAGCAACCTGGTAAGGATGAAGGTGAGTAGACTGTAGCCTCCCCCTAGGAATTGTCTCATATGGCTACGCGTTCACAGTCTCTGACAAGCAAGAGCGAAATGGAGAATTTGAACGTCTAACGCTTACAGATGGACTGGTAGATATTATGGTTTATCTGGGTGGGTTGGAGAGAGGAGATGCTGAAAAATCGTGCGTGATTCCGAACCTATGGTGTGCATCGGTTCCAAGATTCTTTCTGGATCAGCTCTTCGCCTGACGCTTTGGTTACTATCAGTTTTATCTCTAACCAATGTTCACAAAGAGGAATGTGTGAGAGGATAGTTTTTTATATAATCATTACAAAGACACTAATGTAAGCCATCAATGAATTGATGCCAGAAACAGTATTTTATGTGATGGATGGAATTAAGCACTGGTGAAATAAAAGATAAAATAATAAGTTAACTGCTTGTTTAGAAACACACAGAATAAAAAGTCACTTTAGATGACAGACTTTGGACTGACTAGACATCTTGCGGATATAGCCAGACACTGACTATTTTTTTATTACCAAACATCTGATATTGATTACTCATTAGATAACAGTGACGTTAGAAAAACTTTTCACGATTTAACTGACGCAGTAAATGAAAAATTCTTAGATTCTTATCAAAGATAATGGATGAGCTGTTGTACCTATAGAGAAACTAGAGTCACTGCAGTTAGTTTCCTGTATATGTCTCTAACTTTTATCTGTAACTTTAAAAATAACTTTATATTTCATTTGTAGCGCACTCTTACCCCTTTTTTGTAGTGTCCGCTTTTCGTAGGTAGCTGAGCTTTGATTGGCTGTTAATTCTTTGAACTTATCGGTGAATTTAGCCTTTTTCAAGGTCATTTTAAATCGCTGTTGTCTGACACGATTAAAGTGTAATGAACAAATTATTTTTGGAAAATCCCTTTTTAAACGATTTAATCACAATATTTTTATTAATACTTATTTCGATGTTTCAGCTAACTTCGTAATTATTATGTTTTTCTCTTAGACTGCATAACATTATTCTGACATTTGCGTACCACAGGTTGATTTTTGACCTTTATTATCTGCCTTTGTCCTTGTGTAATCTTCTATTGTAATATATTTGTTTGTAGTTGTGTGTACACTGACAATGTGCTGTTTAATTATCCGAGTTTGTTTGAGTGAATGAAGATTATTCTGACCCAGGACTGTCCGAGGGAAGCCTTGGAGTGTGATTCTTGTGGACACAGAGATTTGATTCCAAGTTATTTTTAACATTTGAACTTTGGTTAACTAACTTTGCCTTACATTACTTCTTTTGTATTCAGAAGCCTACATTGTCATAATATTCATACATAACAAATTTGGCGACAGGATTGCTCAAGATGGACCCACTGCGTTTAGAGAAACTAACGGAACAGCAGCTAAAAATGATGGAAATGCTTGCTGGTCTACAGATATCACGCCCTGGTGATTCATCTGCAGCCAACGACAGCATTGGTAGTAGCATCTCAGAATTCGTTTATGAGCCAGATGCGAAAGTGACTTTTGATACCTGGTTTCGCAGATATGAAGACCTATTTCGAGTAGACTTTGCGGAAAAAGATGATACCTGGAAAGTACGGGTTCTACTTCGTAAATTGGGAGCAGATGAGCTAGATAAATATGGCAGCTTAATTCTCCCACAGAAGCCCAACGAAATATCATTCGATGAAACTTTCCATACCCTTCGTCATCAGTTTGGTGATCAGAGGTCTTTAATCAACATTCGATATCACTGCATGAAACTAGTTCTGAACGAAAATGATGATATCCATACTCAGTTAATAATAATAATAATATAAATAATTTTTCCTTCACGTTCCCAGTGGAACATAGGGCTCCAAGATAGTGGCTTGAAGCTTCTGTAGCAGTGTTTAATTTTTACAGGATGGGGTTACTAGCCTCATTCCCAACCTTTCCCCTTTACCAGCATTATTTCTGGCCTAGGTAAAGGAGTGCGCCGGCCGGGGGTCGAACCCCGGACCATATGCATGGTCGGCGAGCGTCCTAACCGCTATACCACCGACGCACACATACTCAGTTGGGTATAGTCAATCGCACATGTGAACGTTTTAAATTGAAATCGCTCTCACAAGACCAGTTCAAGGTATTGATTTTCATTTGTGGTTTGCAGTCCCCCAAATTTGCTGACATACGTACACGCCTATTAAATCGTCTGGAACAAGATCCTCGAATAACTTTGAAAGACGTCGAGGAAGAATACCAGCGTTTAATCAACATTCATAACGATACCGTCCTGGTGCAGTCTGGCAGCCAAAATGCAGCAGAAGTGCATGCGGTGCATCCAGTACCGTCGACATCAACGGCACTGTTTCATCCTCAGCATAAACCACCATCAGTCTGCTGGCACTGTGGCTCCTGGCATTTTGCAAACTTGTGCCCATTCAAACAGCATAAATGCCGTTGATGCCATACTGTTGGTCACAAAGATGGCTGCTGCAAACGCAACAACCGACCCAGATCTCGTAGTCGACCCAGACGGTGCCACATGCCACATGTTGACCTCCACATCTTGAAGTGAGGTATATGGAACAGGTCTTTTTGGTCGAAAAACTGGCGTTGCATCACGTAGCAATGTTAAAACAGCTTTCATGGCGTTGCAACATCCCAGACATGGCTGGAACAAAGCTCTAAATTCTTGGATTTATCCTGAGACTATCTGTTTCGACTCAGACATCACTTTTTCCATCATTTTTAGCTACTGTTCCATTAGTTTCTCTAAACGTAGTGGGTCCATCTTGAGCAATCCCGTCGCCAAATTTGTTATGTATGAATATTTTGACCTTGTAGACTACGAGCGAATCTAACTTAATGTGCTGGCTAATCTCTCCTAATCGCACGTCAACAACAACAACAATAATACCGCTGGGCAGGCAACACAAATAAAGAAG
This sequence comes from Trichobilharzia regenti, assembly GCA_944472135.2. Taxonomy (NCBI): domain Eukaryota; kingdom Metazoa; phylum Platyhelminthes; class Trematoda; order Strigeidida; family Schistosomatidae; genus Trichobilharzia; species Trichobilharzia regenti. Next base: position 114,049,934 of record OX235264.1, on the reverse strand, counting down.
ACTGGACGTTGATACGAGAGCTTTTACTGTCTCTACAACAGTCGAAATTGTTAAACCAAACTCCTTATTTATACAGTTATGACAATCAATGTCACATTAAAAAAATTATTAACAATCGATAATCATGCAGGTGCGAAAAATCAGTATTAATGAGCTACCGGTGTATATATCAGTTCTCTAGGTGATATCAATCCGTGATCAAATCTTAGTGATTTGTTAGTTATTGTCTATACTACATGGAGTTGGCTTTCAGACAATTGACTACCCGAAAATATTCCCCACAATGATGTAGGCACTTAGAAGTGAGATTTAAGTGTGACAACCGCAACAACAACAAACTATATTATTCACAATACAGGGTATACATATATATATATATATCAGCAGAAATGTGAACCGTATATGGCTAATCAATATCTGATTGATTGCATGATCTCGAAGATCCTCCCAAAGTAAACCAATCAAAAGCTGCACAATCGGGCACACACATCAATCATAACTTCACGGCTAACAAAGATAATTAGGTCGTCCTAATACTAGCCTTCTTGTTTTCACGCCTCGTAGGTGTTGTTGTTAGTTGACTTTGTGATTCGTGGTTAATGTAGTTTTCAGTAATGTATATTAGGTGCGTACCGTTTTGAATCTGCTAGGTCGTACTCCCGGGCATATCACTGTTTTTTTCTAATAGTTTTGGTAACATTCACTTCAGTTTTCCTATCAATTTGATCATACTACTGAAAGGTAAATTTGAGTTATCTGGCTCCTAGAAAGAAAAACAGTCATCCTTTTGCTAAAATTGAAACAGAGTAACACTAACGGAAGGTAAAAATTTATGTTGGAACAAAGAATTCAACATCCCGTGGCTCAATCGAATGTAATGTCAAAAGAAACAACTGTACAAAGCAAATTTCTTTCGTTTAGGTGTTCATTTATGGGAATTTGAGTCATTCCAAAGTGGGTTTCGTCATGAACCGACGTCATGTAGAGAATTAGTGAAAATTAGAAAGTACTAGGGAGTGCCTTCGTCCTGGATTAGAGCTCACCGGCAGTGTGTACCATAATCACACTAGATGTTGAACTCACCACTTTTAGATTACAAGGTGATGACGTTCTCATTTAATATATGTATAAATTTGAGCACTCTGGTAGTAAGTAATTCCATATTAGTTTGTTTATTGGGGACATTATCATTTATCTAGTGTATTGCATGATTTTTAATCCACCGCGCTTTAACGACAGACTATGAGATGAAATTCTTGGAGTTCTAATGAAGATTAGTGACTGGTGTGTTTCTTGATTTTAGTTTGGCTCTTTGACTTGGACGATTTAGTAGCGAAACTTTCATTGTCCTGCCAGCCGACATGTTCAACACAAGCTCTAATGTAAAAAGAACTTGTTTGAATTTTTCATGCGATTGATATAATTGTGTCTCCGACGTTACACCGATTGAGATGATTAGGACATGTGTCACGCATGGATTCCTAGTCATCTCCTTCCTCCACGCGAAATGGTAGCTAATATAGGATGGATCAAATTGGAGAAGAGTTAGTGGTAGTCAAGCGAAAACATGTCTTCATTAATCAATGAAATCCATACCAGTTACTTCAAACCAGCCAGAAACGTAGGGAGGTGCAGACTGCTGTTTGGCTGAAGTCCTCGGAATGGTGCCTGAAGACAGTTGGTGATATGGCTGAAAATCGTTCTCAGTGATGGCGCAGATGCATCTACTCCTTTTGATTTATGATGTCCAATGATACGCTATTGTTCTTCCATATTACCATTCTTTTTGCCTCATATTTCTGTTTATTATCTCTTTATCTTTTCAATATCTCTTTAATCTGTTTGTTTGCTAAATGGAGGTAGAGTGGCAACCCGAACTGCTGCACATTGGTGGGAAGTCCTACATTGGAACTAGTCAATCAGTAAATTGTATCTCCTGACAACCAGTGATAGTTGTCAGTTTACAATAATCACCTTTATTGACCCGGAATTCGATCTTTGTTGTCACGTAATTTATTCTTTATTACCTTGGTAGAATAGATTTGTTAATCGCTGATATTTGTCTTGGTATCCGGTTTCTAGAAATCCTCTGGCATTTGTCTTTCTTCCTTCACGTTCTCAGTGGAACATAAAGCCTCAAGCTGGTGGCTTGAAGTTTCTTTAGTAGTGTTTAATTTTACAGAATGGGGTTGCAAGACAGCATCATGCTTAACCTTTCCTCTTTAGCAGCATTATTTCTGGTGTAGCGAGGTAAAGGAGTGCGTCGGTCGGGGATAGAACCCCGGACCATGTGCATGGCTGGCGAGCGTCCTAACCGTTGTGCCACCGATGCACCTGGCACTTGTCTAGTGTATCCTATATTTCAAATTCCTACATTCTCTCAATCAAATTGGTGTCTGTGATTGTCAACATGCATCTATATGAAAAAAAAATACAACATGTCCTGTCTTTTCACAGCTATTTTATATTCGTGGATTCTGATTCGAATTGGAGGCTCACTTTGACCAATGTAGTGTTTATCTCACTTTATGCAATTTATTAATTAAATGGTATTAATTTTATCTTTTCATGCTATTGGATCCTTTGAATGAAGTGATTATGATGTTGGCTTGTTTGTTATATCTATTTCGAATGGTTTGAGTATTCTAACAGTTGTTTCGGAGATATTCTTTATATATGTGGTAGAATGAATTTTCTTGTGGTCTTTGATGATGGTTTCTTCTTGGTATTACAATATGAACTTAAACACTGTTTAGGTGCAATTACCTCACCCTTTTTGAAAGTTATGGAAAGACTTATTTTACTTAATCTTGATCCCTCTTTAAAACCTTTCAACGACCCCAACCAGTTTGCCTATAAAAATAGTAGGAGTACGTTAGATGCCGCTGTTGTCCTCCACCATAGCATAGTCTCTAGTTTAGATAAAGGAGCTAAATACGTTCGCTGTGCCTTCCTTGATTACACATCTGCATTTGACTCTGTACCCAAGTCTCTCTTGCTGAATAAGCTTGCTGCAACACAGGCTGATAGCTGGACAAATAAGTGGTTGCATTCCTATTTTTCTGAAAGGAAGCGGTACACCGTATACAATGGAAAATCCTCCACTACCTCACTTGCTTTAGCTGCTGTTCCTCAAGGTGCTGTTCTTTCTCCTTTTCTGCTTTCGTTTTTCTTACATGACTTGCCTGATTCTGATGTAGCCACTTTTGTTAAGTATGCCGATGGCCTCTCGGTTTCTATGCCTGTCAACTCTCAGTCAGATTGTTCCAAATTAAATAACTTTCTGTCGGAAATTAGTCAGTGGTCCTCTTCAAACGGACTTAAGCTCACTCCGTCTAAATGTCAGGTAGTCAATTTCACTTTCAGACGTAAACGTGACCTACAGCAACTAGTTAGCTCACATGGCCCCACTCTCATTGACAGCATAGAGGTTGAAAATACATCTAATGTCAAGTACCTTGGGCTGAGTTTTTCCACCGATCTTTCCTGGTCTTCCCACATCTTGCTACTTACTAGAAAGATGTTTCGCTTAGCGTTCTACATTAGGAAATTTAGGCAGTCTGGTATAAAGCAATCTTTACTTTTTTTACGGGTTGATCACGGATTGATATCAGTTAGAGAACCATTGAAAACCAGGGAGTACTGGACAGCTGCTGTTTCATCCTAGTTTGGGAATCATCGGCAGTACGCACCCACTGGGATTCGAACCCGGGACCTTCCGGTTACAAGGCAAGCTCGTATACCATTCAGCCACTGGGACCCGATTCAATGGCTCGTGAATTCTAACTTCTACTAATTCGTGATTTAGCGCGACCCCAACCATTGTCGTTGGTGGGACATCCATCCACACACGTGACATCTAATTGGACCTCACTGGTCACGACTTCTCACTAGAACTCAGGAAACTCCAACCTGTAGCAAGTCACTAGCGAGCATCAGATCAACTTTCTATAGTTTGGTTTGTAAGGATTAGTTATGTTTTACGGGTTGATCACGGATTGATATCAGTTAGAGAACCATTGAAAACCAGGGAGTACTGGACAGCTGCTGTTTCATCCTAGTTTGGGAATCATCGGCAGTACGCACCCACTGGGATTCGAACCCGGGACCTTCCGGTTACAAGGCAAGCTCGTATACCATTCAGCCACTGGGACCCGATTCAATGGCTCGTGAATTCTAACTTCTACTAATTCGTGATTTAGCGCGACCCCAACCATTGTCGTTGGTGGGACATCCATCCACACACGTGACATCTAATTGGACCTCACTGGTCACGACTTCTCACTAGAACTCAGGAAACTCCAACCTGTAGCAAGTCACTAGCGAGCATCAGATCAACTTTCTATAGTTTGGTTTGTAAGGATTAGTTATGTTTTACGGGTTGATCACGGATTGATATCAGTTAGAGAACCATTGAAAACCAGGGAGTACTGGACAGCTGCTGTTTCATCCTAGTTTGGGAATCATCGGCAGTACGCACCCACTGGGATTCGAACCCGGGACCTTCCGGTTACAAGGCAAGCTCGTATACCATTCAGCCACTGGGACCCGATTCAATGGCTCGTGAATTCTAACTTCTACTAATTCGTGATTTAGCGCGACCCCAACCATTGTCGTTGGTGGGACATCCATCCACACACGTGACATCTAATTGGACCTCACTGGTCACGACTTCTCACTAGAACTCAGGAAACTCCAACCTGTAGCAAGTCACTAGCGAGCATCAGATCAACTTTCTATAGTTTGGTTTGTAAGGATTAGTTATGTTTTACGGGTTGATCACGGATTGATATCAGTTAGAGAACCATTGAAAACCAGGGAGTACTGGACAGCTGCTGTTTCATCCTAGTTTGGGAATCATCGGCAGTACGCACCCACTGGGATTCGAACCCGGGACCTTCCGGTTACAAGGCAAGCTCGTATACCATTCAGCCACTGGGACCCGATTCAATGGCTCGTGAATTCTAACTTCTACTAATTCGTGATTTAGCGCGACCCCAACCATTGTCGTTGGTGGGACATCCATCCACACACGTGACATCTAATTGGACCTCACTGGTCACGACTTCTCACTAGAACTCAGGAAACTCCAACCTGTAGCAAGTCACTAGCGAGCATCAGATCAACTTTCTATAGTTTGGTTTGTAAGGATTAGTTATGTTTTACGGGTTGATCACGGATTGATATCAGTTAGAGAACCATTGAAAACCAGGGAGTACTGGACAGCTGCTGTTTCATCCTAGTTTGGGAATCATCGGCAGTACGCACCCACTGGGATTCGAACCCGGGACCTTCCGGTTACAAGGCAAGCTCGTATACCATTCAGCCACTGGGACCCGATTCAATGGCTCGTGAATTCTAACTTCTACTAATTCGTGATTTAGCGCGACCCCAACCATTGTCGTTGGTGGGACATCCATCCACACACGTGACATCTAATTGGACCTCACTGGTCACGACTTCTCACTAGAACTCAGGAAACTCCAACCTGTAGCAAGTCACTAGCGAGCATCAGATCAACTTTCTATAGTTTGGTTTGTAAGGATTAGTTATGTTTTACGGGTTGATCACGGATTGATATCAGTTAGAGAACCATTGAAAACCAGGGAGTACTGGACAGCTGCTGTTTCATCCTAGTTTGGGAATCATCGGCAGTACGCACCCACTGGGATTCGAACCCGGGACCTTCCGGTTACAAGGCAAGCTCGTATACCATTCAGCCACTGGGACCCGATTCAATGGCTCGTGAATTCTAACTTCTACTAATTCGTGATTTAGCGCGACCCCAACCATTGTCGTTGGTGGGACATCCATCCACACACGTGACATCTAATTGGACCTCACTGGTCACGACTTCTCACTAGAACTCAGGAAACTCCAACCTGTAGCAAGTCACTAGCGAGCATCAGATCAACTTTCTATAGTTTGGTTTGTAAGGATTAGTTATGTTTTACGGGTTGATCACGGATTGATATCAGTTAGAGAACCATTGAAAACCAGGGAGTACTGGACAGCTGCTGTTTCATCCTAGTTTGGGAATCATCGGCAGTACGCACCCACTGGGATTCGAACCCGGGACCTTCCGGTTACAAGGCAAGCTCGTATACCATTCAGCCACTGGGACCCGATTCAATGGCTCGTGAATTCTAACTTCTACTAATTCGTGATTTAGCGCGACCCCAACCATTGTCGTTGGTGGGACATCCATCCACACACGTGACATCTAATTGGACCTCACTGGTCACGACTTCTCACTAGAACTCAGGAAACTCCAACCTGTAGCAAGTCACTAGCGAGCATCAGATCAACTTTCTATAGTTTGGTTTGTAAGGATTAGTTATGTTTTACGGGTTGATCACGGATTGATATCAGTTAGAGAACCATTGAAAACCAGGGAGTACTGGACAGCTGCTGTTTCATCCTAGTTTGGGAATCATCGGCAGTACGCACCCACTGGGATTCGAACCCGGGACCTTCCGGTTACAAGGCAAGCTCGTATACCATTCAGCCACTGGGACCCGATTCAATGGCTCGTGAATTCTAACTTCTACTAATTCGTGATTTAGCGCGACCCCAACCATTGTCGTTGGTGGGACATCCATCCACACACGTGACATCTAATTGGACCTCACTGGTCACGACTTCTCACTAGAACTCAGGAAACTCCAACCTGTAGCAAGTCACTAGCGAGCATCAGATCAACTTTCTATAGTTTGGTTTGTAAGGATTAGTTATGTTTTACGGGTTGATCACGGATTGATATCAGTTAGAGAACCATTGAAAACCAGGGAGTACTGGACAGCTGCTGTTTCATCCTAGTTTGGGAATCATCGGCAGTACGCACCCACTGGGATTCGAACCCGGGACCTTCCGGTTACAAGGCAAGCTCGTATACCATTCAGCCACTGGGACCCGATTCAATGGCTCGTGAATTCTAACTTCTACTAATTCGTGATTTAGCGCGACCCCAACCATTGTCGTTGGTGGGACATCCATCCACACACGTGACATCTAATTGGACCTCACTGGTCACGACTTCTCACTAGAACTCAGGAAACTCCAACCTGTAGCAAGTCACTAGCGAGCATCAGATCAACTTTCTATAGTTTGGTTTGTAAGGATTAGTTATGTTTTACGGGTTGATCACGGATTGATATCAGTTAGAGAACCATTGAAAACCAGGGAGTACTGGACAGCTGCTGTTTCATCCTAGTTTGGGAATCATCGGCAGTACGCACCCACTGGGATTCGAACCCGGGACCTTCCGGTTACAAGGCAAGCTCGTATACCATTCAGCCACTGGGACCCGATTCAATGGCTCGTGAATTCTAACTTCTACTAATTCGTGATTTAGCGCGACCCCAACCATTGTCGTTGGTGGGACATCCATCCACACACGTGACATCTAATTGGACCTCACTGGTCACGACTTCTCACTAGAACTCAGGAAACTCCAACCTGTAGCAAGTCACTAGCGAGCATCAGATCAACTTTCTATAGTTTGGTTTGTAAGGATTAGTTATGTTTTACGGGTTGATCACGGATTGATATCAGTTAGAGAACCATTGAAAACCAGGGAGTACTGGACAGCTGCTGTTTCATCCTAGTTTGGGAATCATCGGCAGTACGCACCCACTGGGATTCGAACCCGGGACCTTCCGGTTACAAGGCAAGCTCGTATACCATTCAGCCACTGGGACCCGATTCAATGGCTCGTGAATTCTAACTTCTACTAATTCGTGATTTAGCGCGACCCCAACCATTGTCGTTGGTGGGACATCCATCCACACACGTGACATCTAATTGGACCTCACTGGTCACGACTTCTCACTAGAACTCAGGAAACTCCAACCTGTAGCAAGTCACTAGCGAGCATCAGATCAACTTTCTATAGTTTGGTTTGTAAGGATTAGTTATGTTTTACGGGTTGATCACGGATTGATATCAGTGGGTGCGTACTGCCGATGATTCCCAAACTAGGATGAAACAGCAGCTGTCCAGTACTCCCTGGTTTTCAATGGTTCTCTAACTGATATCAATCCGTGATCAACCCGTAAAACATAACTAATCCTTACAAACCAAACTATAGAAAATCTTTACTTTCTCAATTTGTAAATTCGTGTATTCTACCCATCCTCCTTTACTGTTCTCCATTAGTCTTTCCTGGACTACTTAAGAAAGACTTTGCTTCGCTGAGAAGGGCACTAAAAGCTGTTAGTAGGGCAAGTGGGATATCGTTAGACCAACTGGTGAACACTATTGTAGATAGACATATTATGTCATGTAAGAAACTAGCGAATACAATATTGTCGGACCCCGAGCATCCTCTCTATACGCATCTATCTCCTTGCATTTCATCTGGTAGAACGAGAAGCAGCTATAGGAGGCTATATGCTAGTGTGGTGAGAGCAGGCTGCTAGCCGATTGGTTGGCACTAATCTACGTTAAGGTCTAGGTCACTAATATGGGCCGTGAGAAAATATGAACAAGCCTGAGTCAACAACCAATCACAGCAAAGTTAACGTGGCAAAATATGATTCGCAGAGAGAACTCTATTTGTCAAGGAATCCCGAAACAACCAATCAGAAGCCTGCGTTTGTCTACCTAAACAACCAATCAGATGACTGCGCTTGTCTATAATAATGTAGTTGAAAGATGTATAAATACGTGTTGATTTTCATAATAAAACGATCTGTTGCTTCGCCCTTGTCTTCTGTTGTTACATTTGGTGTCGCTGCCTCCAGAAAATGAAGATCCCGTGGCCAGCTGCGTTTGAAGAAGGAGACATAAGGAGCTTCTTACGTGACTTCGAGGCTGTTGCTGAGCTGGTGGGTGTCAAGGAGCAGGCAGCGAAGGCAGTTGTCTTGGGGACGCTGTTGAGAGGCCGAGCGAAGGCTGCATATGACAGCGTAGACAGGTCAAATGGCACAGCGTCTTGGAAGAAATTGGTTGAACGACTAGTTTCCGAGTTTGACAGCGAAACAGACAGACAGCTAGCAATGCAGCAGTTCCGGTCAATGAAGCTTGGACCTGATGGAGACCCGCTAGTGTTGGCGGTGAAACTGACTAATCTACTTCGACGCGCACTTCCCACTTTAGATGAAGAATCAGAAGCGCAGTTACTGTCTTCCCAATTCATCGAGAGTGTCCCAGACCACATTTCTCAGCGATTACAACTGGTTAACGCAACGCAGCCGATGGATATTAGCGAGCTGGCGAAGGTGACCAGACAGCTGCTGAGCACAACGGTAGCCGCTATAGACCAACCAAAACCAAACGAGTATGAGCAGAAAATTGAAGCATTGCAGCGGGAAGTGGCGGCGTTAAAGTTGGCTGATAGAAAAGACCGGTGTTTTGAATGCGGTAAGCCGGGACACTGGAGAAGATACTGCCCAGAAAGGCGGAAAAGAAAAAATTTCAGACGGTATAATGCTTGTTCTTTCTTTCGTATGAACCTAGATTTAGTGGGGGCTATTGAGAAAGGCGCTCTGTATTCGAAGTTGCGAGTGAATGATCGAGAAGTAGTATGTTTGATAGATACAGGGGCGGCCGTGTCGTTAATAGATAAGAATTTATGTAAGAGTGTTAGCCCGTGTTCATTGACAGTACAAACAGTAGGCGGGTATGTGTTGCGTATAACGGGTAGATCGAACTGTACGGTCGTTGTTGGTGGCTGCGAGGTGACGTTTCCTTTCATTGTTGTACCCGAACTACAGCGAACGATATTAGGAGCGGATTTTCTGCGTGAGATTGGTGCCATAATCGACACGCAAGCGAACGTGGTGGTCACGAAATACGGGCATATCAACATGTATGAGACCAGCGAGATAGCAGCGATTAAGCTGCCGACGGTACACAATGTGACAGAGTTAATTAGTAAATACGATCATCTGTTCACTGGAGATGGCGACCCATACGGTTATTGCGATAAGGTGAATCATGAAATTCCGTTAAGTGATCCGAAAGTAAGGTCATTTACAACGCGAAGAGTTCCATGTCATCTGGAAGGCGAAGTGGAGCGACAAGTGCAAGAGATGTTAAAAGATGACATTATTGAGGAAGCTGATAGCCCGTACAACTCTCCAGTGCTGTTAGTAAAAAAAGCGAATGGGAAGTATAGATTCTGTGTTGATTTTCGACAGTTAAACAGTATGACAGAGTTAAGACCGTGTGCCATGCCAACAGTGGTAGAAACTTTAGATCGCCTACAAGGTGCGAATGTGTTTTCGGTTCTCGATCTTCGCTCAGGATACTGGCAGATACCGATAAAACAAGGTGATAGAGATAAGACGGCTTTCATCGTGGGTCAGACACAATATCGATTTAAACGCATGCCGTTTGGACTAGCAGGTGCACCGTTTACGTTCAGACGACTGATGAAGCTATTACTTAGGAACTTGAAAAACGTGGAGGTTTATGGTGATGATCTCGTCATATACAGTCAAAACGAAAACGATCACGTCAACCATGTAGAAGCCGTGCTGCGACGCATCGAAGAGTTTGGACTACGCGTCAACAAAACCAAGTCCCAGATAGCCAAAAAGAATGTTACTCTGTTGGGACATAAAGTGGGAAATGGTGAGATTAAACCACTGCCGGAGAAAATTTTGACGATTAAAACGATTCCAGCCCCGAATTCAAAGAGAAAACTGAGACAATTCTTGGGTAGAGCAGCGTTTTATAGCCGCTTCGTGAAGAACTTCAATGAGATAGCAGCCCCTCTATACAGGCTACTAGGTGAGCCAAAGTTTGTTTGGTCGGAAGAATCGCAGAGGACATTCGACAGAATTAAACAGCTGCTCGACCACCAACAAATGACGCTAAAACTACCTGTGCCAGGAAGACAGTTCACAGTGTGCACAGATGCCAGTGACTACGCTATAGGTGCGGTCCTAAGACAGGACGAGGGAATCGTTGAGTATGCCAGTAGGGTTTTGACACTCGCAGAGAGAAAGTATTCAACGATAGAGAAAGAATGTTTAGCAATGGTATGGGCAGTCGACAAATGGAGACCTTATTTACTCGGCCGGCGGTTCCACATCGAAACTGATCATAAGCCGCTACAATTTTTGAAGACAGCGAGAGACCCACGGGGGAAGTTGTCACGGTGGATGTTGCGTCTTCAGGAGTACGATTTTACGATCTCACACGTTCCTGGAAGTGAAAATGTCTTGGCAGATTTGTTATCGAGACCAGAAGATGAGTCTGAGTTGCCCGAGGTCGCTTACGGAGTGCATGCAGTAGAACAAGACCCACTAAGACTTGCACGTAGGCAGAGGTTGGACGATACGCTGAATACAGTAATACAGGTGATCACCAACGGAATAGAAGTGGATCAAACTACGGCGAGTAAGGAGCTAACCACACTACTCAGACAGAGGGATCGACTCAGAGTGAATGCCTACGGGACTCTGACCTGGCGAGAGAACGACGGAAGCTGGCTGGCTGTCATACCTCAATCGTCGCGCCACGACATGATAGAAGAATGTCACCAGCTAGCGCATACAGGCGTGGCCAGAACGACCGATCTCCTAAGACAAAGTATGTACTGGCCAGGTATGAGAGAAGACGTAGCAAGATACGTACTTGGATGTCCACGGTGCCAGCTGATGAAAGGTGACCGGTGTATACGACCACCACTTCAGTCGATTCCAGTTACCGCGATAGGTGACTTGTGGTCCGTAGATGTCATGGGTCCATTTCCTCAGACATCCAATGGTAATCAGTACCTCTTGGTGATGACGGAACACGCGACACGATGGGTAGACGCCGTAGCAATCCCAGACCAACGTGCAAGAACCGTGACAGATGCAGTAGTTAGACACATTGTTGCAGACCACGGCGTACCGAAGACAATACTGACAGACCAAGGTCCCTGTTTCGAGAGTGAAGAGTTTACTTCCCGTTTGCAACAGCTGGGCATCAAGAGGATCAGAACGACCCCATACCATCCACAAACGAATGGCCTAACGGAGAGAAACAACCGTACACTGAAGGAGTGGCTGGCCTCGAAGGGCGGGAACTGGGAAACGGAGCTTCCACTGATTTTACTAACACATCGCGCTACCACTCAGGAAACAACGAAGAAGTCACCCTTCCAACTGATGTATGGTAGAAAACCACGATTACCGGTACACAATGAGACCTGGCCCATGCACCAAAAGTGGAGTACGACGAAATTAAAAGCAGAGAGGAAAGAGGCAGTCAAGAATGTAATACGGAAGCAGCGCAGTGATGTCATGAAGTCTCAGATGAAAGAAAGGACGCAGTGCATTACCTTTGCAGTCGGGGACCAAGTGAAGTGTAGAGACAGGAGATATACAGTTGGAGGCGGGCTAGGTTCACGGAAACTCCTTCCAAAGTGGGAAGGACCATACACAATCACAAAAAGACGGGGTCAAGTATATACCATCCGAAGAGGTGATAAACAGAAACGAGTTAACGCCAGTCAGCTCCAAAGATGGGTACAGTGGGACAAGCCGGTCAGTAACAATCCTCAACTAGAGGATGTAGCACCCAGAAGGTCGGAACGTCTGCGCACGAAGCTATTTGACGGGGGGACGAGTGTGGTGAGAGCAGGCTGCTAGCCGATTGGTTGGCACTAATCTACGTTAAGGTCTAGGTCACTAATATGGGCCGTGAGAAAATATGAACAAGCTGAGTCAACAACCAATCACAGCAAAGTTAACGTGGCAAAATATGATTCGCAGAGAGAACTCTATTTGTCAAGGAATCCCGAAACAACCAATCAGAAGCCTGCGTTTGTCTACCTAAACAACCAATCAGATGACTGCGCTTGTCTATAATAATGTAGTTGAAAGATGTATAAATACGTGTTGATTTTCATAATAAAACGATCTGTTGCCTGGCCCTTGTCTTCTGTTGTTACACTAGGACTACCAAATACAAAAACTCCACAATACCATATCTGGTACAGCTGTTATGTGATGAGAAATCCGTTAGGTATGACACGATAAACTTACTGCGGCACTCTAACAAATAGTCTCATTAGTTTTGTTTTCCTTTCCTCGTTACTATTACACTGTTGTTCTCATCTACTACCACACATCAACTTTATATTTCAAATCCTGTGGTGCATTGTTTGAAATGAAATACTCTACGCTGTTTGTTTTTAATTTTTATTTATTTTGTTTATTTATAACTTATTTATTTTATTTTTATTTATTTATCTTTGATCTTTTAAAAATCTTATATAATTTATGAGGTAATTAGATGCAATATACTGTAATGCACGCTGAAAATTCCATACCTGTACCACAAATACCATTTGGAATAAAGCTATTATTATTCTTGAAGATAGTTAGCTGATAGCTTTGTTTTATTCTCTTCAGCACACTGGTGTGCTACGGTGTGTTTGAACTGTTTTTTTCTCATTTGCTACCACAAGTTTGACAGAGTACCGTAGAAACCCATTAAGTTCCTTGACTATCGAGGGGTCCTTGCTACTTTTTAATTCATGGAAAATTCCCATTCGAACATTAATAGACAGAAGACCAGTAGTTCATCGAACAGTCTCTTTTCGGCTAATTCATTTTCATAGCTGTACAGTCGCATAGATATATGTATGGTTGTTTTGTATGTGTGTGTACATGAAATTTGTCAAACGAAAATACAATTATTAAGTTCACATGAATTAGATGTTGATATAAGAGGGTAGCAACAAAAGTGATGAGTTGTAGCAAACGATTGTTAAAGAAGAGTTACGTAATGGCAACATGAATAGTTTGATGAAAGAGTTGTGCTCAGGGTGTACATGGAAACAAAATAACATACGGAATAACGCAAGGGTTTTAAGTAGTTAGAAAAAATAAGCATACAAATAAAAGTTAAGTCAAATCAGCGGAGTTGTTACCATGATAGTAGAAGTGGTTGAATTATTTTCTTTTGTATGCATACTTCTGGTTCTTCTAAGTGAATGGCTAGGGCTTCTGCGATGCAAAGAAGACGCAAACGTATTCTCTTTGGAAGGTTGTTCTTCACTTTGTAGGTTACTTTGAAGGCGGCGTTTGTTGAGGCGGAATGACCAGTGGTGACGAGATGTTCTATTATACGGCCACTAATTCCTTTCTGCAGCCACGTTGCAGAGTGTTCCTTTACTCTTTTAGACAGGATGCGCGTTGAACGACCAATGTACCTGGCTCCACAGCAACAGGTGAACTGGTCAGGTGCGGGATTTTGTCCTTTGGGCTTCTGCAGATCAGCTTGCGACTGGGGAACACTACTCTCAATGTTGCTGCAAAAAGGTTGAAATTCTCCTCCTAAGGATATCACTGAGTATGTCACCTTTGAAGTCAAGGTTCATATCTTTTTTGGCGCGTATGGTGTGTCTTGCTTTTGGGTTTTCTGTTTGATGTTTTTGTCTATAAATCACTGGTGGATAACCGTTTTGTATGGAGATTTCTTTCAGGAAGTGTAGTTCCTCTTCCGGGGTATCAGAGCTGCAGATGCATCGGACGCGAGTAGCAAGAAGTCTAATTAGGTTTCTTTTCCGACTGATTGGTACCCAGCTGTAGAAGCTTGTCAGTTGGCCGTTCCATTTGGGTTTCCTATGTATTGACCTTCTTAAAGTTCCGTCGGTCCTTCGTGAAAGTTCAACATCAAGAAAAAGGATCCCAGATTCGTTGTCAATTTCAAGATTGAACTTTGTAGCTGAATGGCATTTGCTGAATATTTGTAGTAACTGATTGAGATCGTGATCGTCATCACAGATAATAAAGATGTCATCCGCATATCTAACATACAATTGAAAATTCTCAATAGTTGATTTGAGTGGGCCGCTCTCGGGGTTTGCCATGAAGCAGTTTGCTAGTAATGAGCCCAGTGTCTGTAAACAGTTTCTTCTGTGCGTGATATGTATCCATATATAGATATATATATATATATGTGTGTGTGTATGGTGGTCTCTCTTTCTGTTGCTCTCTTAGTCTGTGACCATTTCACTTTGATGAACCTGTCTCCTTTAACAATGTATATTCCCCTTATAGTATATATAATATGTGTGTTTGTTTGACAGTCTGTTATATTTCGCTATGTATATATGGATCGATACTCCATTATAATTAGCCAATCATGTTAAGACTGTCTATTGATTTGTTCACACACTTGTTTGGACATTCATATATATTTTGCTCTCACACTATTGTGTGATACATTTTGATTCTCCTTGTGTTTGGAAAATAGAAGTATCATCGCAAACCTAGTGGTCTTCTGATTTCCGTCTTTCTTGCGTCAGGACTATTTGACCTGTGTGTTTTGATTTTTTGTGCACTTGTGTTTCCAAATTTCCTGTGTTAGTTCTTTTGATTGAGATATTAAAATAACGGATTTATTTTTGTCTTATTCTTCGTCCATCGAACAACATGCTCTTTGGTGCGGTCAAAAGTCGATAGATACCCTTCTCATGTTAACTCCAACTGTTTATACAAATTTACGTGTATCTCCGTGAGCAGTTACATTGGGAGAACAGAAAGAAGGGCAAACCTCCAATTCTCTGAACATTTGCCGAAAAGCCTACGTCTCAAGGGAAGAAACTCTTATAGTACCGCTATTACCAGACATCTCGACACGTATCATGAGGTGGATATCGAGAAATCCTTCAAAATTATTAATGGACGAAGGAGCTCCATTCTCCTCAAGTTTGCCGAAGCCATTTCTATCAAACGCTTGAAACCAGATTTATGTATTTTTAGAAAGAGGCAATTATTAGTCTTTCCTTGCCTTGGTAACTGGATGTTTTTTCTCCTCTCATCTGATTACGTAATGTTTGTCTTTAACTTCACCCTCCGTTTATAATCTGTAATTTTGCTTGTCTCTTGTTTCTATGATTTGAGTTCAAATCAGTAAATTGTTACCTAACTTGTTAGTCACTATGCCTCTAATGCACATCTCATCTTTATTATTTAACTCCTTTACCATTACATGCATACATTTATTTTGTTTTAAATTGAACTGTCTGTGTAAAACTATATAAGCGCAATTTTCTGAGCACTGTTTACTAATTGTAGAACTTCCTGTCAACTGACATCATGAAAGCAAAATTTGCAAGTATTTTAAAACTTTTCTGTACTTAAACAATAATAATAACAATTTCGCTTTATTCCAGAAACAGTACTTGTGGTACAGTGTGGAATTTTCAGCACATAAACCTCATAATTCATTTAGGCTGTAAGCAATAGCTGATGAGAAACCAACGAAATAGACAATGATGGTACCATATTATTCTGCACAAACCGCTGTTGTTCTTGGTTTATTCAAATTCATCAACGGGAATAAATGCATGAAGTATTCTTCTTCTTCTCTTGTGGTGAATTGAATGTCTTCAAATATATTGTTGATTAATTTGTGGATGTATTCCAAATCATATCTTCGAATTATTACAAATGTATCATCAACAAAACATACGCAGATTTTTGGTTCAATGCAACTTCTACCAATTCGTGATCACCAGCCAATATCTACGCGCTTGCCATGTAACCGGAAGGTCTTGGGTTCGAACCCTGGCAGTGGGTGTGTACTGTCGATAATTCGCAAACAAGCTGGATGAAACAGCTGTCCGGTACTCCCTTTAATTGATTTTCAATGGTTCTCTAAGTGATATCAGTCCATTGTCAGACTCAAATAACAAATCAAATCCGTACAATTCGACTCTTGAAAGTATGAATACTATTAAAAAAGCCATTGAAAATTATTTTGTTAATATAGGAAGTTTTCTTCGGTGAATTGTTTTTTTTAATTATCATCATAACTCTGCAATGGGTATTTTCATTGATTTTTTTAAAAATATTCGTCTCAATAAGGGTGTAAGTCGTGTATCTTAACACAATCCTGTGTTTCAAGCTACTGTTACAACTGCTATTCATTGTTATGAGATTTATTATTGTTCAAGGTATTAGTTAATTAAATTAAATTAATTAAAATATATTATTTATTGTATTGTGAAATGAAAAGTAAATTCCCACACTGAAATAAATTACAGCATTTTAATTGTGTATAGTGATTTATTAACTACAGCACGAGTGTTTAATTAACATATGGAATTTAGTTCCCGATAACCCCAGAGTAAATAGACTGTAGACAGGTATTTTCTCAAGTTGCTTGTTTGGTAAAGTGGTAAGACGAACAGAATGTTTAAAAATCATCGACTTTCGGGCAAAAAGTCGTTCAGGCATGAGCTACACCTCATAAAAGCACACATAAAGGTAGTGATAAAAATACTATGAAACTGTAATATTTCAACAAGGAAAAAATCAATATTTGTGCATAATAATAAAAAGAATATGAGGGCATTATTTATTTCATGGAGAATTCCCATTGTAACATAGAAAAAACCAAAAAAAAGTGATTGAGAATAGCCTTTACCAGTCAATCAAGATCCTGCTGTTGACTAACACTATGTGCGTTTTTATCAATTCACCTGCTCGTGTGGATCTAGATGTATCGGTCGTTCGACTCGAGTTTTGTCCAAGATAGTGCACGAATACTATCCTGCATAGTTGTTACGAAGAGGTGGAAGTGGAGCAATAAGAAGCGCGATCAGTAAACAAGTGGTCGATACTGATCACCTTATCTCTATAGCCTTCGCCTTTAAAGTCACCTACAAGGCAAAAAAGTAATTTACCGAAATCACTACGTACCCGAGTCGTCTGTATTGTTGAAGCTCTGGCTATCGAAACAGGAAAACCAAATCTCTGTATGCAGTAAAAGCTTGTTCAACCCGCCCCCCCCGCCCTCAACTTTCATGGTCTTAATGCTCTATGCTAAAGTATGGTAATCACCAATCATATTTTGATTAGACACTAGTAACTGGTGTGATGTGTCTAGTCCTTTTAGCTTCACCTTGAAAGTCCTTTGTACTAGATAGTGGTCTGAACCCACATCTGCTCCTCTCCTCGACCTTGTGTCCAGTAGGCTCCGTCTCCACTTTCTTCAGATTGAAATTAAGTCTATTTGGTTCTTGGTGTGTCCATCTGGTGAAATCCATGTCGTCTTATGTACGTCCTTGTAACTGAAAACGCTGCCACCAATCACCAAATCATTGAAGGCGCAGAAGTCTGAGAAGAGTTCACCATTGTCGTTCATTTCACCAAGGGCCTCTCGATCCATGGTGAGTTCTCCTCCTGTGTTGTCTCCTCCCAGCTTTGCATTCATGTCGCCCATCAGGATTTTGATATCGCCATTTGAGAATGTTGTCCATTGTTGCTTGTAGTTTTCTGTAGAAATCCTCCTTCTTCTCTTGTTCTGAGACGTTTGTAGGCACATAGCATTGAATGATTGTAGCCTTCCTTCCTTTTGAGTTGAACCTGGCTGTCATTATCCTGGAGGAGATTGGCTCCCACTGCATGAGAGCTTTGGCTGCTGTTGGTGACATCATGAAGGCCTCTCCCTCGGTGTGCTCATGGTTGTCCTCTGGGTGGCTGGAATAGATTATTGTCTCTCCAGTTGGTAGTTGGCACCTTCCAGTTCCGTTCCATCTGCTCTCACAGATTCCCAACACTTCTATTCTGTACCTTCTCATTTCAGCGGCTATTTGGGCAGCCTTTCCAGTTTCGTACATTGTACGAACATTCCAGGTACCCATCCTTACTTTTGCTTTCATCGAAAGAAGACACATCGGCTGACTGGCTTCCCGAAGGCTTTCACCAGCCTGTGTCATTTCACTTCCCCGATTCCAGCGAAAAGTGAGGCTATTGTTTATGTTTTTAGAATTTTTAATATATTTATTCGTTGAAGTTTCTGTA
Source organism: Trichobilharzia regenti (assembly GCA_944472135.2). Taxonomy (NCBI): domain Eukaryota; kingdom Metazoa; phylum Platyhelminthes; class Trematoda; order Strigeidida; family Schistosomatidae; genus Trichobilharzia; species Trichobilharzia regenti. The sequence continues at coordinate 114,031,176 of OX235264.1, read as the reverse complement.
GCAATTTGGTTGTTTTACGGGGGTGGAGTTGCTAGCACGACGCCCCAACCCTCCCTCTTTTTCCGGGCTTGGGACCGGCTAGAAAACTAGCAAGCTAGTAATCTGATATACAGTTCCTTAATTAATTAATTTTCACTCCTCCTTCAAAACGCAGATATCTTGTGACTAACATCTACTAGTTAATTGTATTGATAACTTTTAACCAATGAATTCCACCCACCTTCAAAACCTAAAAGTAATTGACTAAAATAACCACTTGATTGGTAAAACACCATGGGAAGTACACCAGGTCCATTGTTAGCTGATATATATATATATATATATATATATATATATATATATATATATCAAATGTCGAGAACTTAGTGGAAGAAGAAATTGGAAAAGCTTATTTTTATAAGAGATATGTAGATTACATAATAGTCATTTGCGATAAACTGACAGACGCTATAGAAATCCTGAACCAGATCAACAGAGCACAAAACAGTATATCGCTAACATACGTTAAAGAGAATAATGGTCGCCTGCCATTTTTAGATGTACTCATAACCCGCCACCGAGAAGATGGGTCAGTAAAAGGATCTGTCTACAGAAAGTCCGCATGGATGGGAAAAATTCTAAATTATCATAGTTTGTGTCCACTACAGTATAAAAAGGCGTTGGTTAAGTGTTTGTCCAAGCACATTCACCGTATATGTACTGTCGATACAATTGAAGAAGAAAGACAACATCTCACTGAAATATTGTTAGATAACAATTACCCACTGAGATTTATTAGGCGTTATGGAAGTGTCAACCATAGAGCTCTACCAATCCAATCAGCTCCTAAAAAGGATGTTTACATATCCTTGCAGTTCAGAGATGATCAACAAAGTCTGATCACTAGACAAAGACCTAAGGCCGCAATTAATAGAACTTATTATGCAGCTAAACTTATCTTCATAGAGAAAACGAAAACTATGCTGTCCTATAAACCCTCACATTATCCGAATGATAGTGTCACCTCCAACTGTGTTTATCAATATACATGTATGTGTAAAGACAGATACCTAGGGAGGACACACCGGACTCTGCAAGTTAGGGCTACAGAACACATTCCAAAGTGGCTGCAACAACAAATAAAAGCGCTAGATGCAATTGATCCCGAAAATAGATGTCCAACATCATCTATAGCGAAGCACATTATAGAGACGAGTCATAAGGTTGATTTTAACAATGCCTTTAAGCCCATTTATAAAACAAGGTTGGACCACATACTTAAATTCATTGAAACCTTAGCCATAAAAAGACTTAAACCTGTCTTATGCATCCAAAAGTTATTTCTTATTGCCTTAAACCTGCCTTGGTAATCCAAGCTAGAACCAGGGACCAATTTACTTCATAATATTTTCAAACCCTTTCTCTGCTTTGTTTTTTCTCTTTTTTTCTTTCTTACCCACACCATTGCGTCTCCCTACACATTATTTGTGACCCTGATCTGTACACAATCTGACCTGTATCGTAATTATTCATGCCTTCTTGCCTTCTATAAAAACTGTGTATGACAAGCACGTGTGTGTGATCAGAATATCCGAAATGTGTTGCACCAATACATTACACGTTTCAGATAAACACACTAAATGTATCCTGCTTCCAAACTGGTTCCTGTTTATCGAACGATAAACTCTTTGGTGCAATCGAAGGTTGATGGATACCCTTTCCATGTTAGCTGTAATCATGTGGATACCAATTTTACATGTAACTGTGGGAGAGGTTGCAAAAGGATAACAGAAAGAGGGGCATATCTTAGATTCTCTGAACATGTACCAAAAAGTTTACGTTTCAAGAGGACAAACGCTGTGACCAGTTCTATTGCCAAACACCTTGTTAATATAGGTCACGAGGTGGATACCATCAAATCTCTCGAAATTATTATTAGACAGTATAACTCAACTCTTCTTCAGTTTGGCGAAGCAAACATTAAAAACCCCGATTATGTGTTCAGAAAGATTTACTTAATAGTCTTTCCTTACCTTGGTGACCCAACGTCTAATCTTTTCATCCCAAATAACTGCACAATCTTTTGCCTCTGCTCCACAACCCCAACATATTTTAGCTCTAGTGGAATTCATTTCCTTTTTTTTAACTGTAACTCAAGTTGAACTTGCCACACTATAACTCATCTCCTCATGTCTCCACTGTACGACTCACTTTCCAATGTATCCGATCAATAATTTTGCATGTTTGTATTTTGTCTGAAACTTGACCTCCTTCATAAGTTATATAAGTGAAACTTCTGAGTACTGTTTATTAACATGTGACTCTCTTAGTGAGTATGACAAAATTCTATGTACAGTTCGGTGATGAAATTTTCGACTGTAATCAGCTGATGAGAATCCGTCGAAATAAGTAATGATGGCCTCATAATATTTTGAACAAACATTTGTTTTTGCTTTGTTTAAATTCATAAAGGTGAATAAATATTTGGAGAAAAATTTAGTAAGCGGAAATCTGCGGAAAAAGGTTTAATCACTATCAACTGGAGCATTCTGACGGAAGTCATGTCGTAGTATCATTTCAAGTCCAGGAGGTTATAAAGGCAGGATCTGATCTTCACCAATCCGAGATCAGTAAGGAAGAGAGCTGTACTCAGCATAAAGAGCACGATTCACATTTTCACCAACTAGTGTCTAGTCAATGCTCCTATATGGTTCAAAAATTTGGCGCAGATGTTGCCAGAAGCATTTCCATTGGGCCAGCGACAGACATTTATCAACAGCTGCCCCCTTTGCCGGCTCTATAATGGAAATCAAATGGTCAGAATACATTAACAGCAACTAATTAACTAAGAACCTGTTGTAGCGGGCAAAACCGACTCGTTGAAATCTGAACGCAGAAAACCTGTCTCTGCTTGCTACTGTATAGTTGACTAAAATTACCTCGAGATATAAAAAGTCACGAAACTCTCCAAAGACACCAAAAGAGTGCTTATCTGTCAAAAGATCTACGATTCTAATCAATAACATCAAAAACTCAAAATTACCTGACGATTGGCGTTAGGCAGCTACCCAGGCAAGATAAGTCTCCAGTGGAGTACAACCAAATGGTCCGGGGCTCGATTCTCGGCCGACGAGGCACTTCTTTACCTAGCCAAGCCAGTAATAAGATTGGTAAAGAGGAAAGGTTGGGCACGGGGCGAGTAACCCTATCCTGTGAAAGTAAAAACCACTTCTACAGAGACTTCAAGCCTATAATTTGAAGCCTTATAAAGTGGACAGAAGAAGTGCCGTCAAAGTTACCTATGTCATTCCATCGAACCTATGAGAATTAGAAAGAACAGTTCTAGTTTTTGCTTACAGTAAAAGAAGTTTATTCTACTTCTATCGCTCACTCGGCCTAGGTAAAGTCTAATTAAAATACCTCCAACACATTCGTATTTTTTTTCCTTTCCTTCGTACTTTTATGATATTTATTTCAACTCTGTTTATCTATCCACTCCAACTTTATTATTACGTGACCTCTAAGATTTGACCCAATTTATTTATTCAACTGTCTACATGTACACATATTGCTATCATCGTTATTTTCTTCTAGCCACTTGCATAAACCTTATTATCGTTACTTTTGTTATCATTATAATCATCGTAATACTGACGTTCCAAACATTTACTACATTATTATTATTTGATCCACAAGGTTACTGTCAATGGTTAAAATCTTTATATGTAACTTAGAGTGAAGATGATCCAATTGAAAACCACAATATTTTTCGCCTATATGTCTTGTTCTGAATGAAAAGTATTCACTGAGGTATTATTAAATTTGTAATCTGCTGCAGAAAAATCGCAGTCAAAACATCAATAACCGTTTTTATAGAGGCTATAAAGTATAACGGAGCAATATTTCATAAATATGATGGGCGTTGATTGAAGGTGAAATGATAATTTGGGTTTCTATAGCTACGGTTCGGACTAATGACCTCCAGGCTATCAGTTAGTCTGGCACTCTACTGATTAAGCTACAAGACCGAAACTTGGCTGTCTTGTGAATAAATGATGAGTTATTGTCCCTTCACCATCACAATAGTTCCTCAGTTACGTATTCACGTGTCAGTCCCGCTCAGTAGCTGCTACCTTGATACGGTCATAGTCAAGCTTGCTCATCACTATGCTCCGACAAGTTTCACTGGCTAGAACTATTTTTCCTGCAGATCCTACCATGCTAAGAAGGTTGTTAAGATAGCGATTAGACTAGAAGCAGTTACCGACTTAGTATAAGAATTTTTTCTACACTATGCTGGGGGTCTGTGGGCGAAGTCGTACTGCTGGTGAAGTGTTTCCTTCAGATGACTAGCATGCCAGAAAGCTATGCTATCTCTCCACCATGGAGAGAGGAGGCTGGAAAAGGTCGACCCCAAGAATTGTGCATCCCGACTCATCCTGCGGTGGTCCATAACTGGCGGTATGTTTACTAATACGGAACCAATCCAAGAAACCAACCAATCCTCAAACAGTTATCCCCTGGGCTCTGAGGTAACGCAACACTAATTCTCTTTATGTTTCAGGTACCCGAAGATCCGGTCAACTTCCACGGTGTGGGTGGACGGGAAGTAACAACCGCCCACACAACTGCAAAAGCACACGAAGGCCTCCTGAAGATCACCCGCCTCTTTCTACGTCACCATTATTAGCTTTGTTTCCGTCTACTGTTAATTCTACTCCACTGGCAGGTCCCTCATCCTCCTTTCACTTTGTGATAGCGGTGAGAGCCATGACCTGAGCGCTAGGGCAGGAAAATCCCTACCAGACTGGATCCCGATGAATTGTCGTATTTGTGCTCTAGCTCTGAATTGGTCAGTCAGAAGAAGAAAAGACTGCATTATAATCTCTGCTTACACCCTAACCGACTGTAGTTGGCATGAAATAAAGGGTGACTTCTACCGGAAACTGTCTAGTATTCTGTGAAAGGCAAAACTTTCAAATCTAGGCGTTTTAGCATGCGACTTCAATGCCTAAGTAGGGATGTTGTACCAGACTGATGGTATGTCGGTGATACCTATGGAGTCCCCTGCCAACAGACTGACAATGGTGACAGTTCTGTTCAAATATTCACCTGTTCCTAGACAATAGTAACTTTAGGCACAAAGACAGACACTGCCTAACCTGGTGGCCTCCATCAGGAAATCAACGATGGATTCCAATAGGCAAAATAGTGTTGGTCGACAGAAGACTGCCGCATGTTCTGGAATAGATGCGGAGACTCCGATAACTTTTGGTCCGAGAACACTCATGCTTACTACCGGACGATAAAAAAAACAGACGTAAAAAAAATAGACGTAAGAAGACTCATTCTACCGAACATCGAATATGATGAGGGACGAAAGCTGCTTGAATCTTTTCTTTCCCTTTTTTCTTCCTTTGTGCGCTGCATGAAGTATAACAACTCGAACTGCTGCACTTATGTGCGAAGTGCTCTACACTGCAACCAGTTAGTCACTTGACAGTAGCAACCACTGGTGGCAGTTCTCCTGTGATACACATTTTTACCCTACGTCTTATCGTCGCTTATTACACTGATAAAAGTCTGCCAAAACGAAAATTCTTAGACAGTCATCTCACCGTCCGTATTTATAAAGATAAAAGTAGACTAGTTTTCGTTGCATATGTGAATGAACCTTTCCGGAGGTGACTTCAACTAGAAATCATGATAAAACTGATGTAACGAAATCTTTTACTATTTTTTGTTTTTGTTTCTGGCAAAGGAATTACACTCACATTTTGTTACATAACGCAAAAATGTATCAAACATTTGGTACCTACCATGAAGTGAATATTTAGAAAAGGTTTTTTTTATATTTAACCAATATTTCGGCTATATTTTCAGTTATTTTCCAAACTAATACGGTTTTGGTTGTGTTTTTGAAGTCTGTATAACCAACCAACTGGTAATTGTGTATTTGGTGTTCACTGGAAAGAATCCATACGGCAAATCACTTCGTGTAAACTTTTAATTAAGTTAGACACTTAAGAAGGAGAGCGTGAACGTGTGTGAGAGAGAGATAGCAAAGGGTCAGAATGCCACTTTACTGTAGATATACCTTGTCAATTTTACGATATATATTGTCATTTAGCTTCAATATATTAAATATTCCCAAAGTAAAATTTAGAACAACACATTTAAGCGAACAATATTGTCTTCAAGTGTTGGTTTGTAGGGATTTGATTGGCTACAGGATTTCATCATGAGCTGGTATTAGTTAGAGGATCATTGGAAAACCTGGAGGGAGTACTGGACAGCTGTTTCGTCCTAGTTTGGGGCTCTTCATCAGTACGCACCCACCGGGATTCGAACTCAGGACCTTCTGGTTACAAGGCGAGCTCGTATACCATTAAGCCACTGGAACCCGAGCCAATGGCACATGAATTCTAACTTCTACCAATTCACGACATAGCGCGACCCCTAGCCAATGTCTTCGGCGAGTATTTGTCCTCACATCCGACCGACTGAACCCCACTGGTCACGACTTTTTCTTCTTCAATCAAACCTCATCAGGCTTAACTCTAATATACATAAGTTTACAAATAAAATTTCAAATATAAACCAATCCTAATGTTTTGTCTATAGGATAATAAGATGGTGCATATAAATTGTGCAATAAGTCATAATAGTAGTAATGATAATGATAATAATAATAACGGTTTTATCAGTAACAAGGATGAAAAAGTAAGGCAATCTGTGATAACACGAATAATGAAAAACAGCATAATTAAACAAGCAAATGTTCAGGTGAAAGTAGTCGATAAAGGCTAGTAAAAACAAATGAACCGATTAAGTAATGCTAGACTGATTGTAAGGGAAGTAAATGAGACACGTTTTTAATGAAGATGTGCTATAAGATCAAAGGATGATAAGAAAGGGGTTGAAAATATAATATAAACAAGAGGCGGTGTAGAAGTCATTAGTTGGTTATGTCTTAATAGGCCAACAAAGGATGGATAATGGCTGTACGAGCTTTTTTTGAATGCATAGTTTAGGTTTAATAGTTCGAATGCTTATCGCCTGCCTCAGGTGTGTGCAGTAGACGAATACGAAGTCTATTGGAAAGATTCGGTGGGTTGCAATGAATTACAACCTTGAAAGCTCTCGTTCTCTCCACTACACGACCACTATCAATTAAATGTGACAAAATTGAGCTACGGATTGTTTTTGTGTGTCATATGCCAAACCACGATGGGAGCTGTTCACTAACACGTTAGCTAAGCTGTCTAGTAGTACGCCCAATATAACTGTCACCGCAGGTACAATTGAATTGATAAGTACACACAGATGTGGCAAAACTATCAAGCTTATCCTTCGTTTGCGTCCCAATCATTCGTAGGCTGGAGAATGACAAACATAGGTGTGCTGCGTAAAATGTTCTTCGTATAGTCCTTGAAAGTCTTTGGAATACAATCTCACTAGATAAGTCACCATTAAATTGTAACTTAATAAATAGAGGTTTCTTACGTGCAGTGTTTTGATATCATAACAGATGTACTATTACCTTTGATATTTGGTTTAGTGATCTTCATTGTTATTTTGACTTTCAATATGTCCTTTTAAGTTAACTTGACCTAAGTCTATTTTCTCACCCCTTAACTCTTCATATATATATATATAATGAGATTTTGTAAATTCCGGTTTAGTAATACTTTGATAAAGCTATTAGCATTCAATAGCGAAACGTCAGTAAGAACAATATCGTTTTGTTTTTAATTCATTAGGAAATATAAAAAACCTTTACTAATTCTCCTTGTTCATTTTCCGATTCAAATGTGAATTTTATTCCCTTCACTAGTGAGTTCATGTGCATCAAGGTGCTAGAGATATGTTCTGTTTTTAGCACTGTGAAAGTGTCATATTCACACATCTCCAACATATTTTTGGAGTAGGATTAAGTGTATTAAGAGCCATATTTTCCCAGCTGTCCATAAATATGTCTGCTACAATAGAGGATATTGGTGATCCCACTACTACACCTTCTGTTTGTCTATATATTTTACCTTGGAATTTAAAGATAGTAGATGTGAGGCACAGCTGAATTCCTAAAATAATTTCCTCATTGGGTAACTTTGTCCTATGACTAAGTTCGGGATCAGAAGTTAGTTCCCTTTTAACTGCCTGTAAGGCCATATTGATTGGTATGTTAGCATAAAGACTGGTTATATCAAAACTAACCATTTCTCATTATTCTCTAGTTGAATGTCATCTAGTTTATTTTTCATCGCATATGAATTAGTTAGTCTAGAGTTTGAACGACTTCTTATGAGTTATAATATTAGAGCTAAGTGTTTTGATAGTTCATAAGTAGGGGTATTCCTGAAATTTAATATTGGTCGTATGGGGTAATCTGGCTTATGTATTTTTATAGTACCCGATATATTCTACTGGCGTTATTAGTTTTCGACATTAAATTAAACCATTTAGACTCACCCAGTGACAGATTCATATTAAGTATTAAATCCACTGTAGATTTCTTAATCTTATTCATCACTGTATTTCCACAGGCTTTTTATTTTCCTCATATGCCCGGATCTGTTTCAATGTGTTTAGTGACTTTCTTTGTACAATCAGATTTGTCCAAAACTGCTGTAGAGTTTCCTGCTTTAGCTTTTGTGTTAACGATGTTTTTATCATTTTTAAGATTGATTAGAGCTAATCTTTCCAATCTTGTTAAGTTTGACTGTGCCTTCTTTTGTTTCTTAATAGTTAATGCACACTGAATTCAAACCTCTTCTGCTGTTGTCTTATCTATTGAATTAAATGCTACTTCTTCTTCTGGTTTTAGTTTGCTAACCGTCACATTGAAATTTAATCCCTTTTCAAACAGTTTTATCTTATTAGAGCTTAATTCTCTTGAAGAAATAGGTTGATTACCCATTTTGTTTTGTCAATAGAAGATGAAATATATAGATGTCAACTTCTTTGTTCATTGTACCGTTCTTTTCTTCTAATAATTTGTCAAATTTCTGAATTTGCTGCGTGGTTTTTGATTTCTTTAATGTCGCTTCTCTAGTTTTATTGGATGTTTCATAATCTTTATCATTTAGCATACATTTGAGTTTGTGTTTGAGTTTTTCAATTTCAGAATGATTCTAAATGACAATATTTGAGGCTTATCTATGTGAATTGTCATCTCAACTAGAACTTTATAATGAATACTTTTCGAATTGTGGAATTAAAGAAAACTACAGAAGTGAATAGTGTACATATTCACTCACTATCAAACTAGTCTCTCCTTATATAGTTGCATTGATAGAAATTATTATATTATTTCATGGAGGATTTCATCATGAGCTGACATCAGCTAGAGAACTACTGGAAAACCTGGAAGTACTGGACAGCCGTTTCATCCTAGTTTGGGACTCTTGATCAATACGCACCCGCCGGGGTTCGAACCCAGGACCTGCTGGTTACAAGGCGAGCTCGTAGACCATTGAGCCACTGGGATCCGATCCAGTTGTTCTTGAATTCTAACTTCTGCCACTTCACCATAATTCACGACATTCCCTGGGTTTCCTAGTGGAATATAGGGCTTCAACAACAAAGCTTCACTTTTTAAATTTTCTGCTATCCTCTTCAGCTGACAAGCCCCGCAAATATCCATAATCTCTCACCTCCTTCTCTCCAAACGATCTCCTGCCTATCACCCTGGCACCGACCACCCACTTGCCTCTTCTCAATCAGGTTCAACTCGAAGTTATGCCTGGTACACAATGTAATTCTATGGTTTCCTCATTGTATATCTGATCCAGGCCCATTTCCTCCTACATATTTGTTGAGAAATCCCCTCTCACCTGTTGGCTTTTTGCTGGCCATTCGATCTTTTTATATGGAACCAGCGAAGTGGGCAATTTTTGGTTAGTGTCTGTAGTGGCCTGTTGGAAATGCATTTCATGACACGCAGTGTAAGTAAATAGAAAAGATTTGTAGCTCAGGTGGATGATTTGCAATTAATAGTGTTCTCTGAGCTGGTTGGTTTAGTTGTGAAGCTTCTATCGTCCTTCTGGACAACATCTTCAGAGCAATATTTAGCAAAAATGAAATGATTTCAATTTCTCCATGAGTAATATAATTGCATCAATAGAAAATCGTCAATACATATGTAAAGATGGTTACCGGGAGACGTAATTATACCACCACTCATGAAGAAATCTAAATCATTTCCCTTTATGCTAAATATTGCACTGAAAGGGGATGTTGTGCAGCAGGGGGACGACGAAAGCTCCGCAACTAAACCAAACAGCTTAGAGAACACGCAGTGTAAGTTTCTGACGCATATAGAAGAAGCTACTGACTCACTTCACATCTGTGTTGAAAATCTGAACCTTTTTGTTTGGATCGAGACGGTATTCACAGAAGATTTCCAAACTTCAATGCTGGAAATTATTGAAACCTGAATTTTGTTTTGGAACAAAACAGCTAAACAAGAAGAGAATTACGTCAATTACTTTTTCTTTCTTGCTTTCTTTCTTCAATTACATTAAAACAAAACAAAAAAGAGAACACAATGAAAGATGGGAATATTAAGTCATATGTTCAATTGTCAATTGTCCATAATACATGTTAAATAGAGCCTAGTAAAAATAACCAGCTGTTAAGATTGGAAATTACAGGTTAGAGAGGAGGAGGAGAGGGAGTGTGTGTATGCGCATGAGAGTAAGTATACTAGAAAGGATGTAGTGAGTGGAAATATTGAACAATTCAAGAAGTAGATGATATAACTGTTTCTATACCTGTGTAGGAGGGACTGTATAGCGAGTTTGGTAACGGAAGAAATATTTGAATAAAAATCCAAGTTAATGAAATGATATTGTAACAGTATATTATTAAAAAAATTCAATTAATGAATTATTTAAATTAATTAGTTAGTTACAGGATTCCATCATAAGCTGACATTGGATAGAGAACCATTGGAAAACCGGCAGGGAGTACTGGACAGCTGTTTCGTCCTAGTTTGGGGCCCTTCATCAGTACGCACCTACCGGGATTCGAACCCAGGAACGTTTGGTTACAAGCCACTGGAACCCGATCCAATGGCCTGTGAATTCTAACTTCTGCCGATTCGCGACATAGTGCGACCGCTAGCCAATGTCTTCGCCGATTATTTGTCCTCACACCCGATCGGCTGCACCCTACTGGTCATGACTTCTCACCAGAACCCGAGATAACTACCTACCTGAATAGGGCAATTTGCCAGTGAGCATCTCATCCCTGTGGGTGCGTACTGCTGAGAAGTCTCAAACTGGAACAAAACAGCTGTCCGGTACTTCCTGCCGGTTTTCCAATGGTTCTCTAACCAATGTCAGTTCATGATGAAATCCTGCAACCAATCAATCAAATCCCCACAAACCAACTCTTGAATTATTTGGTTACTTGGTTATAAAATTATAGTCTGTTGCTACAAATTATTAATTTAATTTGCAATAATGTTCACTGTTGGAGTTTTATTTACTGATAGTGTGGTGAGAGCAGGCCGTGAGAAAATATGAGCAAGGCTGATTCAACAACCAATCACAGTAAAGTTAACGTGGCAAAATATGATTCGCAGATAGAGAACTCTATTTGTCGAGGAATCCCGAAACAACCAATCAGAAGCCTGCGTTTGTCTGCCTAACTTCTGATGAACAACCAATCAGATGACTGCGCTTGTCTACTTGCATAAGCTATAATAATGTATGTGAAATATGTATAAATACGTGTTGATTTTCATAATAAAACGATCTGTTGCCTGGCCCTTGTCTTCTGTTGTTACAATAGAAGCGGTGCACCGGTTGTAGAATAGTCTTCGGATGAGGATAAGAGGTTCCTGCAAATTGTCAAAATATACACAGCATGGTTAGTAGTGAAACAAGTAGACAGTATAGACTAGTGAGAAGATGAAGTGTCGAACAGTACACTGAATTATAGATTGTTCTCCTCGATTGTGTATATTTCAATATGAATCTTCTTAAACAAAAGTTGTGTATAATGTTTCTATTTTTAACATTTAACAAAAAAACTGTACAATCGTATTGTTACAGACTCCATACTTGTTACTTCTCAGTCAAACTGTTCCTAAATGAATAACTTTTCATCAGCAATTAGTCAGTGGTCTTTATCAAATGGTCTTAAGCTAAATCACTCAAAATACCAGTCAGGTGGTTAATTTCACTTTCAGATGCAGGCGCGACTTACATGAACCTATCAGTTTACATGGTTACACTATTGTACATGGTAGTGAAGTTGAAACTAAGTGGCGTATTGAATATCTTGGACTCTGTATTTTACTGTGATCACCTTTCCTGGTCTTCTCACATCATGTTAGTTTCCAGTTTGAAGTCCTATGTAAGGAAGTAAAGACGATCTGGTATCATTCCATCTCTACTGTTACAGTTTGCTAATTCTTGTATTCTACCTATACATCTTTACTGTTCTCTCTTAATCTTTCCGCGGCTACTTAAGAAAGACTTTGTTTGCTACACTGCGAAGAGCGCTAAAAGCTGTCACTGAGTCGAGTGGGGAGCTGATAAACCAACTCGTTAATACTATTGCAAGGAATTAGCAAATATTATCCTGTTAGACTCTGAACATCCTCCCCTCTGGCGTAGACGTGATATCCGGCTGGCTATCGAACAAAGGACGTGTGTACTGCTCACCAGTCTGCTCCGTCCTCCTTTATGGCTGTGAGACCTTGCCACTGAGAGTGGATGACAAGAAAAGCCTGGCTAGCTGTCTTTGATCATAGGTGCCTGCGTCCTATCTCCCGTGTGAAATGGTATATAATATAACATTGAGGTTATGCGTCGGTCGAGTGCTCAGTAAAAAGGAGGGGAAATCAGTTGATGAAGCCGTGAAGTGACATCGACTAAGTTGGTTATGATACGTGTTACGTATGCCTAGCCATTGCCTTCCTCGACAGGCAGTGCTAGCTGACATAGGATCAGGTTGAAAAAAGAGCCAGCGGTGGTCAAACCAAAACATAGAATAAGCCGATAAAATCCACAACAGCTAGTTTAAGCCACGTAGGAAGGTGTAGACTTCCTGGTTTGGGTTTCTCGGGACGGTGAAAAACAATGACTGCAGATAATTGGTGATATGGTTCAAAATCGTTGTCATTGGCTGAAGTTGATGTATCCAATCCTTTTGACTTATAATACCCAATAAAACTATATTGTTCTTCCATACTACTATTCTTTTTGCCTCATATTTCTGTTTTGCTGTCTGTATTTTGCGTTTCCTTCTACCTTCTTCTTTGGCTTTGTGTGCTGAGTGAATTGTGGTGACTTGAACTGCTGCGCACCGGTACAAAGTTCTGTGTTGAGACCAGACAAACAGACATCCTCCTCATACACAACTCTCCCCTCTTATATCTCTTTGGGTAGAACTAGAAGTGACTATAGAAGACCGTATACTTGGACGACAAATTACAAAAACTCTATAATACTTTATTTAGCCGAGACACATTTTATGTGATGACAAAAGTGTAAGACGGGAAATTACCAACTTATTGAAGAACTCTGAGTAAACGGCCCAATTCTGCTTTTGTTTTCATTGTTACATTGTCACTAATATTTCCGCTAGATTTAATTTTATATTCATTTCTTACTGAACAGTATTAATAATAGCCTCTGTAGTTGGCAAATTAAGTGCAATATTGTATTACAAGCTGAAAATTCCATATTTGTACCAAAATTACTGTTTGGAATAAAGCTATTATTATTACACATATTATAAAAGCTGAAGTATGAATGCCTAGTCAGTTTGACTGACGATCCGGTTTTCTAAGAATTTCTTAACAGTTCAAATCAACTAACTGTATACCAATTTTAAAGTGTTGGTCTGTAGGGATTTAATTGGTTCTAAATTAGATAACGGATTAGCGGTAATGTCGTAAATTGAGAATTGGCAGAAGTTTGATTTTATGCGCCATTTAATTCGTTTTTTGATGATTGGATGGTTAATGGACTCGTTAATGGACTGTGATTGGTATGTATTGCTGTATTGCTAGTCCACTAGGCCTCAATTTTCAATGATTGCGTGAGTGATATCAGTCCATGATTCAGCTTGTAACGATATTTAAAATTTGTTCAGTACTTAGATAATCATGAGGAACCGAATGTTGGAAGCTTGTTCAATATTCAACTAAATTATCCAGTTCGAAAAGATAAACAGACAACTTTGGTTATTTTGAATATTATTAGTAGTATTACCTGCAAATTTCTTATGCGTCAGTTCAGATGGTAAATACGCGTGTGCTACACACTCCAAGCCATCGCCTTCCCGATAGCTGATATAGGATTAGGTTGAAGAAGAAGGAAGGGATAGTCAAATAAAAACAGGACCTTTGACTGTCAATTTGAGCTAAGTATGGGGATGTAGATTGACTGATTGGAGTCCATGAGACACGGAAAATCAATAGCTATAGACTATTAGTCAGGCGGCTTAAAATAATTTTCACTGTCGTAGGTTTAGTCACTCTTTCTGAACTCTCAGATCCATTAAATTTTCATAAATCCTTTTCTTTTTATTCCTTCACGTTCCTAGTGTCACATAGGGTCACTTCAAGCTAGAGTTTTGAAGTTTCAGCAGCAGTGGTGTTTATTCTTACGGGATGTGAGGTTGCTAGCCTCATGCCCAGCTCAACTTCCTCTCCTTACCAGTTGTATTACTGGCTTAGAGAGGTAAAGGAGGAGTGTATTGGCCAAGGGGCCAAGTTAATCTTTCGACACCACTAACTACCAATCAGCGAACGACGTCGAATTATCCAATGAGATTCACGAACACAGTTCAATGTTGTATAGCGCTTGATTCATTTCTAATGCGTACCCTTACTAGGTTACGGTTGCAATTCGAGGAGGACAGTGTTTCCAGTATTGCCTGGATTTAGGGTTGCTCCGGTGGGAGAGACCTTGCGTCAAGTTCAACAATAGCGTCCCAGGAGTGCGAAAGCTTCAATGACCTTGAACGCATGCTAGTCGTTGGCTAACGGCACCTATCATTATCATAGCTGAAATATCAACGCTTTTTATCAAATAAGGAGCAAGTTTCACCTAGATAACGCTTTTAATTACTGTTTGGACAATGTGTTAATATCTCGTTAGGGTTAGGTTTACGGCAGGATAAGGATTGTCATTAGGGTTAGGATTAAGGTTAGGGCTGCGATTAGAGATAGATTTATAGTTAACGTCGTTTATTTTAATTTGCTTTATCCTCATTACCCTTAAGGGAAATTGTATGTAGTCGTCGATCCTCTTACTAAAACCATAGTAATTTAACCGAGGGCTTTGGAGAGGACTGCACAGCAAGAGAAGAGAGATGAACAATTCACAAAACAGCACATCTTCAGTCACTTCGGTGAATACATCTATAGAAACTAGTCCAACTTAGTAACTGATGCTCTTCATCATAACTGGGATGTATTTTGAAGTCATGTAAGAGAAAGATAGTCTGTTTAATATGTTTTCATGCATTTGCTTGTGAATATACTTCAATTTTTGTGCAAAAATCCCTCATTTTTATGAATGGCTGGCTGAAGGTCACTGGTGCGTTCGCATCCCTTGGGACGCTATTGTAGAACTTTGCCCGAACTTGTTCGTGTGGTGGTATCATGACTTTAAAAAGCTATAGCAGATCAACTGGTGGATTTGTTCATCGTTGTGCTATATGTTTGAAGCGTGCGAGCATTAGAGAGGATAAGCTGATAATTTTAATATTTCGTAAGAACTTTTTTTCTCTAGGTTGTATATCTCCCTAACCCAGATTATGTATATCTGTCGGTGAGAGCAGCAGCTGCCGAGACGGAGAATAGCCTCGTCTCACCATTTCAGTGGTACCGCCATTGCAGAGATATTGCTTTGCGGAAAATAGAGAAAATCACTTGTTTGTCGGATGGAGGTGACATTGTCGTGCATATCGATGAAACTGTGCTGGTGAAAAAGAAATACAACCGTGGTCGCCAGCGAGCAAACAACATTTGGGCATTAGGTTTATACGACACCTCCCTCCGAAAGGGATTCGTCGAACGGATAGCTGACAGAAAAGCAACCACTTTAATACCTATTATAACGAGACTTGTTAAACGGGGGTCAATTATACACACGGACAAGTGGAAAGGTTATAATTTGCTGTCATCTCCGGGTATATTCATCACAGAGTGAACCATTCAAATGCTTTCGTGGATCCCGTTACGAGGACTCATACGAATTCCATTGAAGGGTTTTGGAGCCATAAATGGATCTCAAAAGGATCTCATCTATAGTCGTCTAGATGAATATATATACAAGATGTGGTGTGACTTCTCCATTGACAGTCCCATGCTAAACTGAGGGATGTTTGTCTCACATGTTCGAGAAGGATACCCCGTGTAACCGATTTATCCTTTTTATATGCTTTTTACTATAAATAAACATTTTCATTTGTCACAAATGCCTCTTTAATGTGATTGGACCGTTCAAGGTCGTTTGCTGATTGGTTGTTAATCGTGTCGAAAGTTTAACTTTGCCGGTCGAGGATCAAACCTCGAACCACGCGTGCCGTGGTTGGTGAACATTCTACCACTGTGCCGCAAATGCACATTTATAATTCTACATTTACCTGTCCTTTCACCTGTAAATTTCGTGTCATTATAGTTTACTTTTACTAAGTTTGGCAAGTCAAACTATTGCTCTTTCATTCATACTCCTACATTCAGAAAAAACATTGGTTCCGATTATTTATTCCTTTTATATTATAATAGTTTTATAATAATCCTTATCCGTGTAAACTGTTTGTCGATACTAATTTTAAAAAAAAAGAAGTGAATCGATGGTTTAGATTAGCGAAATGATACACTCACTGGCTGGTTAATTATACACTGGCCTCCAGGATAAACAAACACTGTATCATCCTATGACGGAACCACTTATTGGTTTAAATGCTCAATTTCTGACCACTCCACTTACTGAGGTTTGAGAAGGTAGGTAGTATCATTGCCCCTTACATTCACAGAAACACACACGTATATTGACAATGGTATGGAACCGCAAGGAGTTGTTGAGTAACATTACTATTAAATATTTCACTAACACAATTTTTATACAGTAAGTATAGATATACTATTTTGTGTTCAAAGGATTATGACCTTCATGTAGGTTGTACATAATGTAATCAGTACAAAGCAATGCACACTGCAGCAGTTATGATTTTTTCAAGTAAGACAAAGGATTGATATCAGCTAGAGGATCCTTCGCGTACTGGATAGCTATCTCGTCACCACACTTTGGGACTGATCGGAAGTACGTGTTAGGTACTGGTCGAGTAATTAATAGTCCTGACGCAAGAAGGCGGAAATCAGAAAACCACCAGGTTCACGATGATACTTGTATTTTTCAAACAACAAGGAAAATCAATGTCACACAAGTGTATGAGCGAATGTTCAAAAATGAACGAATCAATCGACAGTCTTAACATGATTGGTTGTATTTTCGTTTGACAACAAGGTCAGACATTTTTGTTTAGTCAGCGGACAGACAAAAGCATATTGTCAATTATAATTGAATATCGATCCATATATACATAGCAAAATATAACAGACTGTCAAAAACAAACACACATATTATGTGAATACATTTCAGTACGCACCCATTGCCAGGTTTCGAACTTCAACCTTCAGGTTAGAAGGCAACGTAGTTCAGGAGGACTATTCAGCCTCAATGGTTTGCCCATGAATTTTAAGGTTTATCACTTCGTGACTTTAATATGACAACTGTCCAATGTCATCGGATGCGACTGGTTACACGACGAAGTTGATTGGAGTTCTAGTGAGAAATCATGACCAGTGGGGTCCACCAGCAGGTCGGAAGTGAGGAAGTATACTCGCCACGGATGGCAGTGACTGGTACCAGTGGCGCTAAAGTCACTAGTTGGTAGAAGTTAGGATCCATGGGCTGGCTGCCATTGGATCAGGTCCCAGTGGCTTAGTGGTTTGAGAGCTTGACTTGTAACCAGAAGGTCGTGGTTTTAAACTCATATGGTGAGTCTAAACTAGGACGAAACAGATGTTCAGTACTCCTTGCCGGTTTTCCGTAGTCCTCTAAACCAACCTGTAATCAAACCCGCAACGAATCGATTCCTAGCAAACCAACACTTGATAACTTCTAATCATGTTTTTATTTCATTTCAATTCACTACTTAATTACCCTTAATAATAAGAAAATGAAAGAATAAAAATAAGACAGACAGAATGACCTTGCTTAAAGTGCAAACCTGAATGTGATAAGGTTACATCAACAGTAAGTAAACATAACACGAGATACACTAACTATGGCGATGTGTTAAGATTCTTGATATTTTGTTTTGTTAAATGTTTCTATTCTGCTACTGTAATATCGATAAGTCTCTCTTGAAATTAATCCAGTAATAATGCCTTCTTTACTTATCTTCATTTGTATTTTCAGCAATAAGGTCTATTTAGTGTGAGTAGCATGTGCTACTGACTAGATGTATAAGTAGTATATAGATGTAATCCCTATAGGAAGCAGCCGAAACTGAAATTAACATTTTAAGTCAATGGTAGAAGTGTTTATGCAGCAAATCTATGTGTAGTTTACTCTGTGGTGAGGATAAAATTTCATTGAACAAATTTTCATCTCGTTGTTTAACCTTGAGCTGGTAGCCAACCAATCAGAAAGGTTCATGAGTAGCGTGTGCCACTGACTAGATTTATAAGTAGTATATTAGACGTAATATATAAATTCATAGGAAGCGGCTAAAATTGTAATCAGCATTTTAAGTGAATAGTTACAGAGATACACGTGTTTACCGTTCAAATCCAGTCCTATGCTGTGGTCACGAAATAATCTCATTGGCCAATTATTCGTCTAAAATCCGCAAAAATGCCCATTAAGTCGTGAAGAAAACAAAAGACAATTAGAGGAAGAAAATTTTCTTTACCGACGAAATCATCTTTACAGGCTGGCTGTACAGTCGTATTTAAATTTACCAAAACAGAAATGTATAGTAGTCCATTATTGAGTAAATAGCGGTGGCAATTACACGATTGATATAATTACTCAGAAGTGGCTTCAAAAGTAAGAGTTGTGAATTACATAATACTCAACGGTACAAAAGAAGAAAGTTTTAGAAATCTGATCAGGTTGAAATTGTTTCTGAGTGAGAAGGTTGAGAAAATGTGGAAAAGGAACATGTGAGAGTGATGACAGTGAATTAATTAATTATAGCAAAGTAGAGTAATCATTCAAAAAAATAAGAAAATGATCATTTACAGGAAACCACTATTGAAGAGGTTAAGACAGTGATAGAATAGGAGACTGGACAAACATTTTCTGTATACAGAGTTCGAGGTTGTACTGACGAATTGCCAACGCCTCTGTTAAACTCAAATGCCGAAACCTAACACCCGTTGTACCATTTAGCCTCACTTTGTTGGTGATCTTGAAGGATGATTCTAGTGGAGCCGCGTGGCTTCAGTTCACCAAGTGCTCGAGAATCGATCTAGTAATTGTCTTGCATTGTCCTTTAGCTAACCATGCCGGATAATGTTCAAAAATGCATTTGGGAGGTGTGTGCTTTGTGTAGGCAATGTAACTAGCTCTACAGGAACAAGTGAATTTATAAACATATATTAAAGTTGCCTAAAGTGGCAGTTTATCCTCCACACATCCATTTGTCATTTGTAGGCTGAACAAACTGATCCATAACTTATCCGAAATAGGCTTTTCTCAGTGATCTGGATAAGGGGTTTTTTCAGAATCTCAGCTGTGGTATCACTTTTAAATTCAAGGTTCATGAATAACAGTTTCTTCGGTGACATCTGGTTTCTTTAGGGTGTAGGTTTCCTTTCATGTTTTTCTCAATGAATCTTGAAGGATGTCCATTTTTCATGAAAACTCGTTTAAGTCGCTTCAGTTCACCACAGATTGTATCACTGGTACGTATCTTTCTTAATCTTGAGGAGAACGATGGAATCTGATTTCTCTTTTTTCTCAAAGGGACGGAATTATGAAAATTCGTGCACTAACCATTGCATGTTGGTTTCTTGTAGACTGAACTTTGAGGAGAACCGTCAGATTTCCTTCTTAACAAAACATTCAAAGATTAAATTCCAAGTTCATCCCCGATTCCGACGTGAAATGGATACCAGGATGGCATTTGTTGAATTCCCTAGTTATCATATCGATGTTAACCTTCTCGTCACAAATGATAAAAGTATCATTCATGTGTCTTGGGTACATATGAAAACTATCGATTGTGGGTTGGAACCTACTATTCTCTAGACTTACCAAGAAACATTATGCAAGTAAAGGATCGAATGGCGACTACGTTGCCACTCCATCTGTTTGTCTATAGAGCGTGTTGTTGAACTTGACATTGCACTTGAATAGTAGTGTCACTTTAAGTAGTGGATTGGAATAACTGCGTCCAGAATATTATCCTCGATAAATTTGCGTGTAAAGCAAATAGTTTCAGTAAGCGGAGCATTGATGCAAAGGGAAGTAACATCCATTGACATCATTTTCTTCCCGAATACATTAGTGTCACTCACTGAATCGACGGATTCAAATGCATCTAAAACGATATGCTGACAGAATGTTTCAAGTAGAGTTTGTAAGGAAGAGAGAAACAAAACAGCACATAATAATCGCTAAATCTGCCTTTTGGTTGTAGAGGGAAAGACATTCATTTATTTATTTTGTTTATTTAGTTAATCCCTCATTATTGAGATTATTAATATTACTATTCTCACATTGAATTGTTTTCACTTGTGATTCTAAATTCCAAGACGTATATTTATAATGTAACATTTTATATTAGCCGACTTCCAACATCTACACATCCTATGAATTATTCTGTATATGACATTATTCACCGCTTGACACCTGATATTTAACTATGATTATAATCACAAACATTTTGACTGCGTCTCGTACTTTTAGTATTATTTTATGCATTCACTAACATCTTTGTTTAAATTTACTCAAGTAATATACTTTCTCAAGATTAACTAACTATCAGGAAGGACTATAGCAAACTAGGGAAATCAAATTAGATATCTCAATCTTGACAACATCTGTTGTGTTTTACACACTGAGAGCTGCAAGTTAGTAAGTAGTAGGAGATTGTTTTAACTTTTAATTGATGGATGGTCGAACAAATGTATTATTATTAATATCTGTTTGCTGGTCTCAAAGGGAACAGAGGATTTCACCGGTACATTTGCATTCCATCACTTTCAAAAGGTGTTTTTTATTTCCACCTCATCATGTGATCTTCTCCATGTCACTCTTGGACACCGAACTCGTTGCTGCCTAATTAGGCATCTTCTCGACGGTCTGGAGTGTAATGTCACTTGAAGGTATTCTTCATTGTGTTTCCACTTATTTCTGCATATATTTTGGACAATAGATTCCTGGTTAGATCGCTGACAGAGATCCTTTTGTGGTTCATCAAAAGACTTCGATCAAATGTACTACTTACTGATGTTTTCTTTATTCTTTCGTATTCCCAGTGGAATATAGAGGGCTTTAAGATTTCGGCTGTGAAGTTCCAGCAGCTGTGGTATTGTTTTCACAGAGTGAGGTTGCTAGTCTCATGCCTTAACCTCCCCATTTTTCCAGATTTCCTATCGGCTAGTAGCTTAGGCAGTGTGTTGGCTAGGATTTGAAACCGCACCAGCTGATTGGCTGGTTAACATTCTATCCCTAAACCACTGAGAAGCTCATATCAAACAATAAATTCAAGATGAGGCAGACAGAAGTAACTATTCTGTGAATACAATAATTATTCCTCTAATAATAATAATAATAATAATAATAATAATAAAACGTAGGAAGTAAATATTACGTAATGATTCCTGTTTTGCCAGAGATTTATAATCTGTCCAAACGTCTCAGCATTTTAAAAGTCACTATAATAGGAACATTGTAGTTTGTATAATATATGAAATATTCATTATGGATGACAGCAGGCGGCTGAGTGATACAACATTATGAAGGACTATATTAAGAACACTACTGAAGTTACTGGCGTCATACTGATTCAGTCGACATTCCCAAGGCTTTGAGACAATTTCTGGGTTTTATTGGGTGGGGAGGGGGGGGGGGAGAATTTCACATTCCCTGGAATTTGAGGGTTTTTTCGGTGGTGGGGGATACGTTATATTTCCATATTACATTGGCCAAAACGTCAAGAATTTCCGATTATATATGTAGTGAGAGTTGTCTGCTAGTAACATTGGTGGACATCAATTTGTGTCAATGTTTACGTCCCAAGTCTTGGCCATTAGAAAACAACAAGAACAAAGACTAACTCAACAACCAATCACAGCAGATTTTGCGTGGGCGGATACGATTCGCAGATATATGGTCTGACCTTCAAAGAAACGGCCACAAAGAGATGACAGATTAACTTTCAGTGAGAAAACAACAAATCAGAAGACTCTGTTTCTCTGCTAATATTAACGAATAATAATGTACATAAAAAAATCTATAAATATGTGTTGATTTTCTCAATAAATGATTTGTTGTCTGGCCTTTGTCTTCTACCGTCACATACATCGAGGAAGGTGGTAGATAGGTTAAGCAGTAAACATTTACCACAGTTATATCATTCATGAAGAATCCTGAAAGGCTGACTTCATACAAAAGATGTTGTCTAGAAGGCCAATGAACGCGTCGCAACTGAATCATTCAGCTTAGTGAATACAACCTCATCTAAAACATCCACCAATGCTACAACCCCTACCAAATATTGTATGATTCTCTTACTTAATATGAATGAACTACGTTTAGTCTCAACATAACTTAGTATCAATGCTATGTAGATAAACGTTTTCGTAGCCGTAATTTCAAAAAGGCTGTCTAATTTCATGCGAACCAACACGAACTACAGACAAAAGATACCTATGGCCAAAAGCCTATAATTCTTGTTGTTGTTTCTGATAGTGTTTATTATATTGTAGCTACTAGTCCAGACATTGTCATTACCTTGGCCATCTAGGTTCGAATGATCCTCAATTGGTTGTGGAAGTTTCCTAAATTTAAGTTGATATTCTATTTGCTATTATATTTTTATTATAATTTATGCATCTTTACTATCCCGAGGACCACAACCACACACCAGTCTACACATTCCCACGTCTCCAGTTGGCTAAAACTAACTGTTGTGGATTTCATCGACTGATGAGACTGTTGTTTTGGTTTGACTACCACTGGCTCCTTTTCAACCTGATCCATCCTGTCAGCTAACATTGCCCGTAGAGGAGGGTGACGACTAGGCTAACATACGTAACACATGCCCTAACACCATCTCAATCGATGTAACCTCACAACTTTATCGATTGATTTCCCCTCCTCATTACTTAACACTCGACCTGCGTCTAACCTCAACGTTGCTCACCCTACTATACCAACACTTCAAACGGGAGATAGAACTCAGGCGCCTGTGATCAAAGACAGCTAACTAGGCTTTCCATGTCTTCTACTCTAAATGGCCAGGTCTCACAGACAAAGAGGTGGATGGAGCGAATTTCTAAGCACTACTCACGTCTATTGGTCGATAACTAGCAGGATATCACGTCTACGCTGGAGACGGTGTAAACTGGCATATGTGAAACTAGCCTTTTGTATCCGTGCTGAGATTTCGTTAGCTATCAAATCCGTTGGCACTGGCTAATGCAACTTCCCAAAAATAATTGAAGTGGTGCACACGCTCACACTACTTACACTGGATTGAATAGCCGTCTAACGGCACTGTTGAGGTAATTTTGAGTTTTTAGTGTTATCAATATGTTGTTTTTGTTGTTGAATAGGACAGCAAATTTACTAAAGAATAATCATCTTTTTCTTGTTTTTAAAATTTTTCGTGACTGTATGTTTCTGAAAGAATTTCCAGACAGCTTTATATAGTAGAACATAGAAGTCGGTTTTGGTCGGTAAAACTGCAGTACACACACATACACACACACACACTATAAACTGAATTATAAAATGAAACATTTATATACATAAATATCAGTTAGTCATTCATTCACTAACTTCTACCTCAATTTTATCGACTTTGAAAACGCCTTCGACAGACACTATTGACCAAGAAGTAATTTGAAACGAATTCAACACTATGGTGTGCAATGCCCTACATCTTTCTTTATCACAACCTCATTCAATAGCTGGCTGTATGACAATGCCATGTGTCAGGTGATCCCAAAAAGGCAAATTTCAACTAACTAAGCGTCTGAAGTGAATACAGGAATAAGACAAGTTTGCCGACTTCCTAATTAAGGTGGACTGGATTATGCGGAAGAGCGTGGTGCATCGGAGTGAGGCGTAAGGAATACACTGGACGACGACCAATAAGAAGACTCTAGAAGATCTGGATTTCACTTGTGGATGATATATGTCTAGCCACCCCTCCGTACACCTCTTGAAATGCTCCCATATGACCGTGCGTCTTACATAGCCTCTCCTGAGGAAGTCCTACTCACTGCCTTCACGTGGCGGAAGTGTTTATTTCACCGAAGTGAGAGGGCGAAAGCGGATGCCCGGCGCTCTTCACCGGGTTGACTGTCCATTGGATGACAGTCTAGGGGAGATGGCTAAACCCTGATTCCAAACCTCCAACGACTGGCGTATGAAGCTCACCGGCAGACGTATGGACAAAGGGCTTATTGGATGCCACGGATGTCTGGCCCCATTCAAAAAGGCGTATGAACTGGACTCCGGTCACCGGCTGGCTGCCAATGGATAGTGGACTCCCTACTCCACTCCTACTGCCTTGTAGGTCACACTTGGTTGTGTAAAGGCTAGAGATGTACTCTCAAACAAAAGACCGAGCGATGCTGGGGACATCACTCGTACCCAATTCCCATGAAACTTCATCAACTCTCTTACAAACATTCGAGATGTTCATGAAGCCGGTTCATCCTCCCGTAGGAGATAGCCGAAGTAAAGTAAAGTAAGTAAGTGTCAAACAAACCCGAAGACTTGCAGGCAGGTGAAAACCAACAAACTAGCTGAAGAGGCTGCTGGCAGCGAAAACAGGACTGCAGGTGAACAAACCAAAGACGGGTGGAGGTGATGAAGATAACTAACGAACCACCACCACAACAACAACAACCAGCACCAACCACCATCAACGAGTGAGATTTAACAGAGCTTACTTCAATCAACTATCTAGGAAACATTGTTTCAAACGTAGACAGTCGAAACAGATGAAGATATTAAAGCCAACCAGGATCGGAAAGGCAAGATACGCCTTCATCAACCTTAGCCAGTTCGGAAATCTTAAGCATAAAGAACAAGGAGGTTCAGATTTTCAGTACCAATGTTTAGTTGTTGAGTTAGTTCTGTTATTGATATGTATCCACATATATATATTTATGTGTGTGTGTGCATGTTGGTCTCTCTTTCTGTTTGCTCGCTTAGTCTGTGACCATTTCACTTGTGTGAACTTGTCTCCTTTATTAATGTGTATTCTCCTTATATTATATTATATATAATATGAGTGTTTGTTGACAGTCTGTCGCTTAGTGACATATATCCATATTATATGTGTGGTTGTTGACATGTCTGCTATATTCGCTATGTATATTTGGATCGACACTTCATTATAATTAGCCATCCATGTTAAGACTGTCTAATGATTTTTCCCACGCTTTGTCTGGAACATTCATATATATTTCGCATTCACAATTTGTGTAACTACTTTACTTTACTTATTTACCACTTTGGTGTGAGACCATTTTTATTTTCGTCTCCTTGTGTTTGGACAATAGAAGTATCATCGCAAACCTAGTGGTCTTCTGATTTCCGCCTTCTCGCGTCAGGACTATTAGTTTCTCGACCAGACCATAACAATAATTTAGCGACGAGTACATAACAGTTATGTAGGTGAGAAATGTGGCGAATGTGTCATGAAAAGCATTTCTAATAGCCAGTTGCAACCGTTTATCAACAACTGCTCTCCCTTAGATAGTTGCATATACTGGAGACCATATGTCTGGAACTTATTGCACAACGAAAAACATAAAAGCAAATGGAGATGAGGAGTGGAAACACATCACTGAGGAGACCGTCGAATGACATCGTCCATTAGGCATCACTTCGAGTTGAATCTGAATGGGAAGAGGCGACGACTGCGTCATCGATGCGACGGTGATATGGAAGAGATCGTGTGGTGAGGAAAAGAATGGAGATTATGGCTAGTCATGCGCCCAGTTGAAGAGGATGGCAGCAGGTGTTATTGAAGCCCCGTATGTTCCACTCGTGGAACTCAAGGGCAAATAATGATAACAATAAACATTCAATCATTTCATTTCATTTATGAAATAAATAAATAAATATATATATATATGAATATAAATAAATAAAATAAGATCAAATAAAGTACAATACAAATACAAAAATTCTGCTTAAATGATTCAACACATATAATATAAGTAAGTCAGTAAATAAGTCAGTAGAAAGGGTATACGAATAGTAATAAAGTACTTACTACACAATGTGAAGATTAGTTATTATTATTATTATTATTCACAGTCAAGTTGATTGACTTCCTTACCTCACACACGTGTCCAACGTCATCTCGACGGTGATGGTAGTAATATTAATGCGGTGAAGATGAAAATAATCATTATAATACGATGAACAGTAGTAGCATACTACTGATAATGATGACATTAGCAGTAGTTATACAAAGCGCATGTAAAAAATAAATATAAGGGGGTAACATACACTGTGTTTCATTCATATACATCAAAAATAAGGGAGCGAAGAAGAAGAACAAGAAGCGTCAATCGTATGCATTCCAGGAAGATGAGGTTAGAATTTCTTGTCAGTTGGGAGCTAACCAGCGCTCACTGACATGGGAACTGGACGGCAGGTAGTAGGGGGCGGCGGGAGGAGAACAGATGGGCGGTGTGTAGATAAAAAATAAGAGAAGAACAATGAAACTGCAAAAGAGTTTGAATAACCTAAGCAAACAAAAATACAGACTGTGAGTTATGACTGCAACTCATTTATTTACGCATTGTCCATCTGAGAAAATCACTTTTCTTTGGAGATTGATGATGAGCATTGCTGTTAGTATTATTATTGTTATGACTATTCGAAGGTGAGGAATGATTTTTCTCTGCTACAGATCGTTGAAACCAATTCGATGAAGAATCGTGTTTATTGAAACTGCGTCTATGCATTTGTTTATCTAGAGAAATGTGAAGTACATTGGCGCGTGAATAAAGTAATTTAAAAACATTTTTTAGTAAGTACAACAATTAAAAACAAAATTATACATGCATATACACAACTACACAAAGGTACACACACACACATGCACACGAAACGAAGAAGAAGGTAGTTGAATGCCTCATGGATACGAGATGTGGGAAAAACACGAACATGCAAAAACACTGGACAGTGAAACTGTCCGCTGTAAAATAAAAAACCTTTGACATGATAATTTACTTCACGGAACAAAGTCAACATCGGCAGTTACATTATTATTATTATTTTATGACGTAATGTGGTGAGAGCAGGCCGTGAGAAAATATGTACAAGGCTGATTTAACAACCAATCACAGCAAAGTTAACGTGGCAAAATATGATTCACAGATAGAGAACTCTATTTGTCGAGGAATCCCGAAACAACCAATCAGAAGCCTGCGTTTGTCTGCCTAACTTCTGATAAACAACTAATCAGATGACTGCGTTTGTCTACTTGCATAAGCTGTAATAATGTATGTGAAATATGTATAAATACGTGTTGATTTTCATAATAAAACGATCTGTTGCCTGGCCCTTGTCTTCTGCTGTTACAGTAATATCTGCGTCGAAACGAGTCTCAAAGAAAATAACTTCCAGGGTTATTGTGTTGTATACATTTTCAACACTATCTATCTTGGAGAGAGAGAGAGAGAGTAAAGGATGCACCAGATACAGAACTCTGTCAGCCCCACCAGAACAAGCTGTCTGGATTCAGGAAAGGCAAATCATGTGCGCTGATCAAATCGCAACTCTACGCATCGTCATCACAGAACAAAGCATAGAATAACAGTCAAACCTCTACCTCAACTTCACCGACTTCGAAAACTCTTCGCACAGACAGCATTGACCGAGAAGTAATTTAGAAACTGCCTCAACACTACGGTGTACCTTAAGTCTTTGTCAACCTCATTCAACAGCTATATGACAATGTCAGTGTCAAGTTGTAACAACAGAAGACAAGGGCCAGGCAACAGATCGTTTTATTATGAAAATCAACACGTATTTATACATATTTCACATACATTATTATAGCTTATGCAAGTAGACAAGCGCAGTCATCTGATTGGTTGTTTATCAGAAGTTAGGCAGACAAACGCAGGCTTCTGATTGGTTGTTTCGGGATTCCTCGAAAAATAGAGTTCTCTATCTGTGAATCATATTTTGCCACGTTAACTTTGCTGTGGTTGGTTGTTGAATCAGCCTTGTTCATATTTTCTCACGGCCTGCTCTCACCACAAAGTGATCCACAACGGAAAACTCAGGGAGGTGTTCAAAGTGCATACGGGAGTAAGACAAGGTTGACTGCCCTATTATCAACAATGATATTCTTAATTGTGGTGGGCTGGATTATGCGTCAGACTGTTGGGGAAGAGGAGTCAGGATTACGCTGAACTACGACCGATAAGTAGACTCTAGAAGATCTGGATTTCGCTTGTGGATGATATATATATCTGATGTCATACAAACTCAAAGAACTGCAAGTATAAACCAACAAACTGGCTGAAGAGGCAGCGAAAACAGGAGTGTCCAAGTGAACAAAGAGAAGGCGGAGATGATGAAAATAACCAATCAACATCAGCAACAACAACCAGCACTAGTCACTATCAACAGGAGAGAGATTTAGCAGAGGTTGCCTCCTTCACTTATCTGGGAGGCATCGTTGCAACTACAGGCGGGACGGCTGAAGATGTCAAAGCCAGTCAGTCAGAATTGGAAAGGCAAGATACGCCTTCATCAACCTGAAACCAGTTTGGAAATCTTCTACACTCAGGATAGAGAACAAGATTCGGATTTCTAACACGAATTTGAAGTCGATCCTTCTACACTGGTCAGAAACCTGCACTGCGTGTCACGAAAAGGATTTCCAACAGCCAGTTGCAGACGTTTATCAACAGCTGCCTTCGCTGGCTCCATATTGAAGATCAAATGGCCAAATTCAAGTAAGCGCTTAAACCAAGTAACCTTTATCACAAAAATTTATAATTACTAATGATAGTATAGTAGTACTGGTAAGTAACGTTTCTTGATACGAACAAAAAATGAAAACCAACGACTTAGAATTCAAAGTTTGACAATAGATTGATATCAGTTAGAGAACTACTGACAACCAACAAGAAGTAGTGGACAGCTGTTTCGTCCTAGCCTGGGGCTCATCAACAATACACAACAACCGCCAGAGTTCAAACCTATCACCTTTAGGATTACAAGTAAAGCTACTTCGTAGATCATTCAGACACTGCAACTCTACTCAACAGCGTGACTGGTGGCATCAACCAATGTCATCTGTGGAGAGTAATTGTCTTCACTTCCAACCTGTTAGTAAAATCCACCAACTGGTCACGACGTCTCACTAGAGACTCCATCCTGCAGCCAGCCAGTCTACTAGCGAATACCAGTTTGATTTCCAGGAGTTTGTTGTTACGGAATTGATGTGTATTTCAATTTTCACCACGGATTAATATCGGAGTAAGATAACTATTGAAAACAAGTAGTCATAGAAAGTACTGGACAGGTGTTTCGCACTACTTTAGGACTCATCATCAGTGCGTACATACCGCTAGGGGGTTCGAACCCAGGAGCTTAGGCTTCCATGTGGCATTCATATAAGAGTGCAGTAACTAAGTAACAACATAAAGGTATCAATATACGCATAGTATTCGTAATGCTATGTGCTAACTACTGAATGAATGAAGACATATTCTCACAGTATGCGAAAGAAACAAGGATGCACACTATATGCATATACCTACCATACAGGTACATCAAGAAAACAATGGAAGAGCATTCCTAGTTATACAATATTTATTACATACACGAATACAAAGAATAAAAGACACACAGACAAACACGAAGGAGTACTGACTACACATAGGCACGCAGAAACACACACACACTTTACCTGTGATACTCTGACTTTATGATGGTTCTGGAATCAATAAAATATTTCAGTATAAAAAAAACCAAACTCTTTATAGGAAAAACCAATAAAAACAAAACTGTATGCTTTAATTTAAAGATATGCCGAGATATAATTCGTTAGGGTACAAACAACAAAAAGCAAAAAATAATAAAGTTCAACTTATGTACTGATTTTTAGTAATACTTCTGAAAATATCCAGCTATCAGATCACAGTGTTTTACAGTCCACAGTAGGGAATCCTATACTTTTAGAAACCGACTGACAGGTTTTTTTAAACATCGAACTTGTCACAGAAATGCATCAGTTCCAGTTGCCACACTTCCTCCATGTATCACACAATGGAAGAAAAGAGACAATAAGCAGCATAAATATGAGGAGATCTGGACTAAACCGATGATATATGTCTGATTTCCCACAAACTGGAAGATATGCAAGTGAAAGACAATAAGTTGGCAGAAGAAGCATCAAAGATAGGACTTCAAGTGAACATGGATAAAACAGAGGTAGGTGATGAAGATTCCTGGCCAACACCAACAACAACAACAGACAACAATCAGCATAAATGAGGGGAACCTGAAAGAAGCAACCTCCTTTACCCACCTGGAAAGCATCGTTTCAACTACAGGCCGACGGAACTGATGAGGATATCACAGTGTGAGGATTGAGAAAGCAAGACAACCTTTCATTACTCTCAAGTCTCTGTGGAGGTCAACAGCACTCAGCATAAAATATAAGATCCGGATTTTCAACTCCAATGTGAAGTTAGTGCTACTTGCTATACGGATCAGAGACTTGGCGCGTCATAAAGAGCATCTCAAATAAACTACAGACCTTCATTAACAGTTGTCTTCGCTCAATACTACTCAAGACCAAATGCCCAGAAAAGATTAGCAATAGGGATCTCTGGGAGCGAACCAACCAGGAACCGATTGTGCACAAATATGCAGGAAGAAATGGAGGTGGATTAGCCATACGCTGAGGAAAACATCAAGTTACACCACTAGACAAGCCATCGAGTAGAACCCGGAAGGGAAGCGGCGAGTTGGTCGTTAGTGCAAGGGTGACTTGAAGGAGGTCATGTAAAGAGGAGATGAAAGCATGTGGGCAGACTTGGAGCTGGGTGAATAAGTTGGCAGAAAACCGAAGGCAATGGAGACGCACAGCTGAAGCCCTATGTTACTCTAGGAATTAAAGGATATAATAATAATAATAATCTTTAGGGACATTCAACCTATCAGATATTGATTATCTTTTTATCGTTCAAATTTCCGCGGATGTTTAAACGATATTTTTATACTCTACATTGTGGATAATAAAGGTTATTGCTGTTGTTGTTGCAGATGCCGCTGTTGACTCAGTTCAATTTGACTTATGTGTCTGTCTCAGTGTGAGGGAGTATTTCTAAGTGATCAGTTGGCTACAATGTCTGGAGGTGCACTCTAGTCGAGTTAGACAACAATCACTAAACATTTTTACATTCGATCCCTCAATCTACTTTCACTGGTAGTGTTATTTCTCTGTCATGACCTCGATAGATCATATAACCAGGGGAAAAAAACTTTTTTTTCACAACATCATCACCAAATTACCTGTTACTATCCGACTGTCAGTGACACACGCTAAACCGTTGGATAGATGATGTTGATGTGCTAGCGGCTTCACACGGGAAGAACGTCGTCGAACAATCAGTCGCATTGTATTACCACCACGTTGAATAATTTCAATAGCTTGTCCGTGTGACATACCAATAGTTGAATAACCATTGATTTCAACCAACTCATCACCAACCTGAATATTGTGTAGTAAAACAAACAAATACACCAAATGAAAATAATAATAATAATTTAGAATCACAGGTTACGAGACCGAATTCTTCGAAATTCTCATGTGAGTTAGTTTGTGGGGATTTGATATATTTCATGTTTGACCACGGACTGATTTTCGGTCATAACACGTGACACCCATAGGGCAGGGTTCAAACCCCACATACACACACACCCCGACCTTCCAGTTACAGGCCAAGCTGGCACGTAGACCATACCACTGGAACACAACTCAAAGGCGAGCCCAACAACTCTAACTTTTACTGATTCGTGACTTTTGAGCGACTTGGGGCACCACCATCCAATGTGTCATCACTGGAGAAGCGAGTATTTATCCTCACTTCTAACCTGTTGGGGTGAACTCCACGAAATGATCGCGACATCTCTCACTAGAACTCCAGTCAACTTTGTCCTGTAACCAGCCAGCCAACCAGCCAGTCACTAACGAGTATCAGATTAATTTTCAAGAGTTATCACGGATTGATTGTTATTGTTTGTTGGAATTCGTCATAATCCCTACAAAAACCAATAATCCACAGATTAATCTCCAGGATATGAATGGTTACTGGATAGATTTCAACAAACTATGGGGTCCACCATGTGTCAAACAGAAGTTGATGTCCACCGAAGGCAATGCTAAGAGTAAGTAACTGCATACCATTGTGGTGACAGCTGGCTGTTAGTCAAAATTGGTGGACAGTAATTTACGTCAATGTTTATGTCCCCAATATTGGTTGTGAGAAAAATGAGAACAAAGGCTTTGCGTAGGCGGATACAATTAACATATAGATGATGATCTGACATTCAAGAAACAGCCACAAAGAGATGCAAGGTCAACTTTCTGTAAGAAACAACCAATCAGAAGACTGTGTTTTTTTTCTGCTAACAATAATCTATAATATGTACATGAAGATCTATAAATATGTGTTGATTTCCTTAATAAACGATCTGTTGCCTGGCCCTTGTCTTCTGTTGTTACACTACTACTGCTCAACACAAAGTTGCCAAGTCAAGCATAAAATACCTTGTAATGATAATAAAATAATAGTAGAAATAACAATAATATTAATAGTTAAACTTATATCATAGAAAGAAACAGAATTATAGTAAGAACTTTATTCTGGTCACGGCAGGGGGAAACAGTATTCGCTCCCGCCAAATGCAAGATGATGTTACAGGACTGGACTACGCTGGCTCCTAGTTTAGAAATAGGAAGTGAAGTGGTAGAGCACGTTGACCGCTTCACTTATTCGGGAAGTACCATCAGCCCCAACGGGCTGATCTCTGACGAAATCTCAGCACGAATACAAGGGGCTCGTTTCGCATTTGTTAGTTTACGCCGACTCTGGCGTAGACGAGATGTTCGACTATCGACCAAAGGGCGGGTGTACTGCTCATCAGTCCGCTCCGTCCTCCTTTATGGTTGTGAGACCTGGCCACTCAGAGTGGAAGACATGAAAAGACTAGCTGTCTTTGATCATAGGTGCCTGCGTTCTATATCCCGTGTAAAGTGGCATAATAAGGTGAGCAACATGGAGGTTAGGCGTAGAGTCCTAGGTAAACAGGGGAAATCAATCGACGAAGTCGTGAAGCTACATCGACTGAGATGGTTAGGACATGTGTTACGTATGCCAAGCCATCGCCTCCCTCGACGAGCAATGTTAGCGGATATAGGGTCAGGCTGGAAAAAAGCTAGCGGCGGTCAAACAAAAACTTGGCATCAGTCAATGAAATCCACAACAGTTGGTCTTAGCCACGTAGGAAGGTGTAGACTTCCAGGCTGGGGTCCTCGGGACGGCAAAAATCTATGGTTGGAAACAATTGGTGACATGGCTCAAAATCGTTCTCAGTGGCGCAGATGCATCCACTCCCTGTGACTTATGATCTCCAATGAAACTGTTTTGTATTTCTTTATTACTCCTTTGTCTCACACCTCTGCTCACTGTTTCTATTTGCTTTTCTTGTACTTTCTTCTCGTGCTTCGCGTGCTACACGGAATGTGGCGACTTGAACTTCCGCACATTTGTGCAAAGTTCTATGTCGAAAACAGACAGACAGTATATGTAGCGGTTTTGAATGCAGAGGTCCGTTGCATTTACTCACCCCCTACCAAGGCCACAGTTAAGTTCTTACCACAATATGGCTTCTTCTTTTTATTATGTAACTTCACTATTACTATTGTTATTATTATTATTATTATCATTATTATTCCCATCATCCATATTTTATTACCTACTACTCTAGAACACTGCATCTGTCATATAGATTTTATATAAAAACACTTTATTGCCTTTCTACTAGTTCCTGTCCACTCTACACAATCATACTACTGATTAGTCATTATGTCACACTTATTACGTCATGCCGACTTCTACCCCCTTCCTCTATAACTTCCAACTAGTCATCCCTTTTAGGTTGCATCGTACACATTACGTAATGCAACTCCATATTAGCTACTTCATTAGATGTATCACACAGTGAAACAGTGTTATTTACTGGATGACGTTTCGAACAAAATTTATTGTTCATAATCATTGCATCAATTGTAATCTCACGACTTTGAAACTTGAGTTTTATAGTTTTCTTTTCCTTCTGTTATTTGTCGTAGGGGTAGTAGGATTTTCCAGATATCTGAGCAGACAGGTGTTGAATCATTCCTTCTGTTATCAATCTCTCCCTCCGTCTACCCTGCCACAACATAAGATTTTAAAACTGTCATCCTATCCCGTCCTATTATACGGTTGTGTGTAATTGCATGTAGTGAGTAGGATAGCTGAACTATTCGCTAGATTTCTTATCTTATTTGGGTCAACCAATCTAGATTTTGCTGCTAGGTTTTTATGTTCAGCTAGTCTGACTGCCCCGGATCTACTACTTTGACCTACGTACTTGACCTGACGATCATCGCAGGTTGGGTATTAGATAAACTAAATTGTTTTGTTTTAAAGGCTCCACAGGAGTGATACAAAGCTTGTTTCTCATAGTTTTTGGGGGTTTGAATGCCACTTTTATTCCTACTTTGTTAAGAAATCTGAGTAAGGTTTCCGAGGTTCCGTCCGGGTTCCACACGAGGACTTGTCAAGTGATGTCAGTTGATGGTTTCTTCAGCGTATGACCAATCCATCTCCATTTCTTCCTGCCTATTTGTTGAACGATCGGTTCCTGGTTGGTTCGCTCATTGCCAGAGATCCCTAATGCTGATGTTTTCTGGCCATCTGATCTTGAGTATTGAGCGAAGACAGCTGTTAATGAAGGTCTGTAGTTTGTTTGAGGTGCTCTTTATTACGCGCCAAGTCTCTGATCCGTATTCACATTGGTGTTGAAAATCCAGATCGTATTATGCATGCTGAGTGCTGTTTGACCTTCATACAGACTTGAGAGTAATGAAAGGTAGTCTTGCTTTCCCGATCCTCGCTTTGATATCCTCGTCAGTTCCGTCTACCTGCAGTTGAAACGATGCTTCCCAGGTAGGTAGGCAAAGGAGGTTGTTTCTTTCAGGTTCCTCTAATCACAATATTTATACATGCGCGCTTATTTACTGAACATCAAAACTTTACTTATTTTAGAAACATACTTTTAATTGACCATCCATTTGAGCCGCACCACCATCTGCAATACGTAGTACTACAAGCGGCATCCGATTAAATTCTTGTCCACCACGAATAGAAAAACCAAAACCTCGACTACCACGAAACAATGTCACCGGGAATTCAACTGAATCTCTTATCGGCAGAGGATGTTTACGTCCACGTGAAGCTGAGCCTAAAAAGATTTTCAAAAAAAGCAACACATTAACGAGAAAACAATTACCATGGATGATAAAAAAAGTCTTATTTGCAGCGTGCTTTAAGTATTAGGTGTCGATACCACAACGGCAGAATGTTCGTTAACCACACAAAGGTGGTTCGAGGTTCGATCAACAGCCACCACACTCCTTCACCTCGCTAAGCCAGTAATAAGAGTGATGAAGAGGGAAGGTTGGGCATAGGGCTAGCAATCTATCCAGCTGCTTCATCCTAGTTTAGGACTCTTCAGAAGTACGCGCCCACCACGAGGATTCAAACGCAGGACATTTTAGTAACAAGGTGAGCTCATAGACGACTCAGCCATCGGGACCCGAACCAATAGTCGTCTCATGAATTCTAACTCCTATCGATTCACGACTGGCACGACCACTAGCGAATGTCATTGGTGGCGAGTATTTGTCCTCACACCCGACCTGCTGTATGTAGCCCGCTGGTCATGGCTTCGATTAGCGTGGTCGGGTCTCAGTGGCCTAATGGTCTGAGAACAAGTTTTGACTTGCAAATGGAAGGTCCAGGTTTGAAATCCTGATAGTGGGTGCGTACTGACG
Source organism: Trichobilharzia regenti (assembly GCA_944472135.2). Classification (NCBI taxonomy): domain Eukaryota; kingdom Metazoa; phylum Platyhelminthes; class Trematoda; order Strigeidida; family Schistosomatidae; genus Trichobilharzia; species Trichobilharzia regenti. Next base: position 113,994,825 of record OX235264.1, on the reverse strand, counting down.
AAGAGTCCCGAACTAGGACGAAACAGATGTCCAGTACTCCCAGGTTTTTTAGTGGTCCTCTAACCGGTGTCAGTTCATGACGAAACCCTAAACTTTAATGATTAACCTTTTTTTCCCCATATAAATATACACGTTAACGTGAAATAATAACATCCCCAACCAATTCCATTCTCTTTAAATATTTATGTCTATTCTAGACTGGAAAGTTAAATACAAAAGTATAACTTTGATGTAAAAACAACTATGTCTGACTGAATGACTTTCTTATCACAAACTTATTTATTAGATTTAAGTTTTATAAAAAGATTTTATCTAAGACGATGACAACCAATTTCAGTGAATGTCTCAAGGATTCTTAAACTGTCATTAAACTCATTTAACTTGTATTAATCCCAATTGTAAAAAGAGATTCCCCCTCCCCTCCCCCCTCTATCTATCTCGCTCATCGATCTAGTGTAGAAAGGAGACAATATCACATACAAAGAAGACGTGTTTACTCGAAAACTGCTGGCAATTCCATACAGTTCACAATAAGCCATGCTTATCGAGTGAGGGATATTGATACTACCTGGTTAACCAAAGAAGTCATTATTAGGTAGGGCCGGTATTCGAAACGGGTGTTAAGCAAGCAGATCAACTAGTCACACATCTACACTGAAAATTCGGAAACTATTTCACAATCTGACAGGAAATCTAAGAATATTTAGTATATGTATATACATATATCAGTGTTTCCAATGTCGGAAACATTAGGTACCGTCACTGAGGAAACCTACAAGGAAGGACGCTGGGAACTCTCAGAAATTAACGTTGAAGTAATTCCATTATAGGTAAATTTTGTTTTGATAAAGTCTCACAGTGTTATACGGTAGTGTTTACTGATGACCACGTTTCGAGCACAATTTATTCCTCATAATCATATCAAGGTACTCACACAACTTCCTAACTTCATTTATATAGTTCCATTACTTTTCACTTGATTTTCACTTGATTTTATTGGTAGTAGTATTTTCCATATTTCGGGTATGAGTGATGAATCATTCATATCGCATGTGTTGGGTGTAGACTCGATGAACAAGGATTCAGTAATCAACCTCTCTCTCTCTCCACCTATCTGGATTACTTTTTAGAATTTTAACCTTCTCCCCCGCCCTATTATGTGGTTGTGTGTTAATGTATGCATTGCAATTGTTGAGCTTTTTTCTAAATTACTCATCTTCTCGAGGTCAACCATTCTTACCTTAGCTAAATTCTCGCATTCCGACAATATGACTACCCCAGACCTATTAGTTTGATCTCTGTAGTTGACCTAACTCAGTCATTGCATGGTATTTTGCAAATTATATTATTTTGTTTAATTGGGTCCACCGGGTCTTTTAGCCTACAAAGCTTGTCTTCCCTGAGTGAGTTTGTAGGTTTAAATGCCACCTTAATTCCTGCTTTATTTAGAATCCTACGTAGGGTTTCAGATGTCCCCTCTTTATAAGTTATATCTGTAGATGACTTAAATTCTCTCTTATGTATTTTATTATTACTAGTTTCACAATTATTTTTTTGTTTTTGGCCTTTACTGATCTTCCTAATGAATTTTGTAGGATAGTTATTTAACACTAACGCCTCTTCTATATGTTTTATTTCATCATTTAGGTCTTTTTTGTGCTACTACTCGGTTTGTTAAACACTCAACTAAGCCTGCCTTAACAGTTAACGGATGAGACAAATTAAAGTCTAAATATCTACTCGAAACCGCGGCGGATATATACTCGCCTGACTATTGTAGAAATATTACAAGGAAGGAAAAGTACCTACTGATCGGAAGACACAGCATCTTTTCAAACTAACAAAGAAAGGCGACTCAGGTCTCTGCAAGAACTGGCGCAGAATCGTACTCTTCTCTACGGCAAGTAAATTAATCATCCCGGAGAGACTAAAAGATTCACTAGATTCAAAACTCTGCCACCTTAAACAAAGTGTATTCAAGAAAAGCAAATCGTGTGCTGATCAAACTACAAAACTATGCATCGTCAACTAGACAGAGCACAGAAGACCAGTTACACCTTTATCTCAGCTTTATTGACTGTGAGACGGTCTTCGATGGTGTTGACTGCAAAGCAATTTCGAAACTTCTCCAATACTACACAGAGCCCCAAACCTTTATCAGCCTCATCTAACAGACATATGATGACGCCAAATTCCAAGTGTTTCACAATAGAAATCTCCATGAAGCCTTTGGTGTAAGGACAGGAGTAAACAAAAGGCATCCTACGATCACCGATGATATTCTTAATTGTGGCGAATCGAATGATACGGCAGTCCATAGGATGCGAGATGACACGAATACGTCAGACCGATAAGAAGACTTTAAAGGCTCTGGACTTCATGGACTATTTATCTAGATGTTGCATAAAATTATAAATCTACGGCAGAAAACCGACAAGTTGGTAGAGGAAAAAACAACCAGAGAAGACGAAACTGCAAGTGAACATAGAAAAGCGCTTAAGGTGATGAAGATACCTAATGAAATCAATAACAGCAGCAGTAGCCACAAGAACAAGCACCAGGTCCTTACTTATCAACAAGAGGAAATTGAAGGAGGTTACTACCTTCACTGATTTAGTCTCATTACTACTAAGCAACCAAATACATCCTCAGTCACTTTTTAGTAACTGATATTGAATGCCATTTTGCTTGCCTTGAACTTTGCAGGCGCAATGGAATTCAAACATACAGCCTGTTGATTGAAAGTTGACTAATGAAGACCAATAAGTTACACCTATGATACACACAAAGATAGATAAATCATAATTAGCTGGATTTCGCTTATTCCTTACAAACCAGTTAAGACTGTTGGCGAAAAAAAACTACCCAATCTCTTTCACACACACACACTCTCTCTCTTTTGCTCCATACTTACTAGAATATGGTAAAATCTTCAAGGCGATATGATTACCACTTTCACGTATCAGACGAACCACTTCATCATGATGTAGTCCACAGGTGGGAATACCATTTACAGCTAATATTTGATCACCGACAGACAGTAGACCCATACGCTCAGCTTGACTGCCAGGAACAAGTTGAGCTAATATGTAAGAAAAGAGACAGTTTATTCATTTATATATTTTATAATAATAATAATAAATAGTATAAAGCAATGCTGGAATTTCTTAGTTGATGAATTGAGGTTCACAAAATATTACTGAGACATATTTAAATAAATTATGTATCATTCAATAACCTCACCTAGTTCGACTGGTTGGTTAGCTAGTTTCCTAACCATCCCTAATTTTGGGAAAAGAGGGAGGGTTGGGTTGGACATGGGGCTAGCGACCATGACTGTCAACCTGCCTCGTTTCAACATAGAACTTTGCACCGATGTGCAGCAATTCAAGTCTTCACATTCCCTACTTGTGGCACATAAAGCAAAAGAGGAAAGTAAAAAGAAGTGGATAATAGAGAATGCTAATATCTAAGAACTTCATAGTTTTATTGGATATCTTAAGTCACAAGGAGTGGATACATCTGCGCCAGCCATCGAGAACGATTTTCATTCATATCACCAATTGTCTCCAGCTGTCATTGGTTTTTACCATCCCGAGGACCTCAACCACACAGCAGTCTATACCTAGCTAAGTCTCTACCTGGCTTAAACTAACTGTTGTGAATTTCATTGACTGGTGAGGCTCTGTTTTGATTTGACCACCACTGGCTCTTTTCCGACTTGATCCTATGTCAGTCGGCTAACATTGCCAATCGAGGAAGGCGATGACTAGGCTAGCATACGTAACACATCTCCTAACCATCTCAGTCGATGTAACTTCACAACCTCATCGATTGATTTCCCCTCCTTATTACTTAGCACTCGACCGATGCCTAATCTCAATATTGCTCACCCTAATATACCACCATTTAACACAGGAGATAGAAAGCAGGCATTACATAGAACGCTAGCGACCATACCCAAGAAAATCAATCTCACCGCTACAGAAACTTCAAAGCCGAAAACCAACACACTAGCAGAAGAAGCAGCGAACACAAGACATTAAGTGAATATAAAGAAGACAGGGTAGATGAAAATAAGCAACCAGCCAACAACAATAATGAGTACCAATCGCCATCAATAGAAGAAATTACAGAGTGTTCATTTCCCTCACTTGTCTGGCTAGGCAGCAACCATCATTTCAACTAAAGGCGACAGCACACATGAGGACATCATGACGAGAATCGGATAGGCAAGACAAACTTTCATCACTGTGAAATCAGTTCGGAAATTTGAAATCAACAGCATAAATAGTAAAATTCAGATTTTCAAAACCCAATGTTAAATCATATTAATATATGTGTACAACTTCGGCACCGTGGTGATAAGTAATTGCATAGTAGTTCGTTTATTAGATATGTCACACAGCCAATGAAACAGTATTATTATTTACTGGATTATACAGTTTTGAACACAATTTATTTAATGTTCATTATCATATCATCAATTATAGTCACACACGACTTCGAAACTTGAGTTTTATGGTTTTCTTTGTTCTCTCCTATTTGTCGTCGTTGGGGTAATAGAACTTTTCAGATATCTGGGACAGGCGTTGAAGCATTCCTATTACACGTGTTTGCAGTTGATTCGATAAACAAAGCTTCCGTTATCAATCCCTTCCTCCATTCACCTCGTTACATTAGATTGTAAAAACTGTCATCTTACCCATCCATCCTATTGTATGGTTGTGTGTAATTTCATGCAGTGAGTGCTATAGCTGAACTATTCTCTAGATTTCTTATCGTACCTGGGTCAACCAATCTACATTTTGCTAGGTTTTTATGCTCGGCTGGTCTGACTGCCCTGTTCTACAACTTTGATCTATGTATTTGACGTGACAATCATTCCAGCAGGGTATTAGTTAAACAAAATTGTTTTGTTTTAAAGAGGACCCATAGGATTAATCCTTTAACCAACAAAGCTTGTTTCTAATTGAGTTTGTGTGTTTGAATGCCAGTCAAATTTATTCCTGCCTTGTTAAGAATTCTCCGTAAGGTTTCGGAGATTCCTTCCTTGTATGAAATTTCTACTGATGATTTAGATTCCTTATTGTTGGTGTTGTCTTGTGCATGTTTGACACGCATGTCATCATTAATATTATTATTATTATCACTATCACTACTATCGTTATTTGTTTTATTTTTACATTTCCCTACATATTTTTGACTAATTTATCAGGGGAATTATTAAGTTTCAAAGCTTCTCGTATATGCCTCACTTCTTGTCTTAGATTTTCCCTGGTACTACTCAGTTTTTGTGCTCTATTATTTAAGAATTTGTTGATCGAATCAACTGCAAACACGCGCGATAGGAATGATTCAACGCCTGTCCCAGATATCTGAAAAGTTCTACTACCCCAACGATGACAAATAGGAGAGAACAAAGAAAACCATAAAACTCAAGTTTCGAAGTCGTGTGTGATTATAATTGATGATATGATAATGAACATTCAATAAATTGTGTTCAAAACTGTGTCATCCAGTAAATAATAATACTGTTTCATTGACTGTGTGACACACCTAATTAAAAAAAAACTAATATGCAATGTTAAGTCAGTTAGTTCTTCTATATGGGTCAGAAACTTGACTAGCGCATCACGATTAGCATTTCCAACAGACAACTGCAGACTGTCTCTTCCTTTTGCTGGCTCCATGTTGAAGATCACATGGCCAACTAGAAAGAATTAGGAACAAGGAACTCTGGGGACGAACCAACCAAGAACATATTGTTCAACAAGTATTTCGAAGCAAATGCAAATGGATCGCATGCTGAAGAGACCATAGAATGACATGATAGGGGCTAGGCCACTGGTCGAGCGGAACTCGAATGGGAAACGACAAGTGGGGTAAGGGTTCAAGGGTGAAATGGAGATCGATAGAGTTGGACTAGATGAAAGCCTAAAGGCAATCTTGGGGGTTAGGCTGTAGAGAACTATAGAGAACAGGACAAAGTGGAGGTGTGTTGCTGAAGCCCTATATTCCACTCGGAACTTAAGGGAACAACAATAATAATATCTGGGGTCAATTCATGATCAAAGCTGAAATTAAAATTCGCATAAATTACATTTACTAACTAATAATCGTTTGCATAAACATACCAATGAATTCTGCATTCTGAAGACTATTATTATTATTATTATTGCCTGGATATGAATGTTCCGGCTGAGAATTACCCAATAATGATGGTGGTCTTGTATTTGTTAAAAAGAAACCAAATCCATCGCCTTTTTCACTTCTTGAAATAACAACATCCACAGGTTCTGAAGAACGATGAGCAACACTATGATTATCTATTTCAACCTAACAAGCGAATAGATGAAACAACATTACCTTTAACGATAATAATCATAACAATACGGAGACATTATAAACAGAAAAATTAATGTTACTGTTAGACAGAACTCAACCGTGCCTAGTTTTCTAGCCAGTTCCTAAGCCTGACAGAAAAAGGGAGGGTTGGACGTGGTGAAAGCCTTCTGGAAGCCAGTCAGCCAGCCTATGTGTCTTCTTTCGACGAAAGCAAATATAAGAATGGGGGGCGTGGAATGTTACATAGAACTCAGTTCCTTTAATTCAAACACATCTAATGTGTAGGAGAGACTATAAGCCACATTTACTGTGTAGACAAGGGACTGATAAAACTATCTGTAGAAAGGGAAGATTGTTTGGAAAAGCCCTCCTCAACGATCGTATCACAATATTTATACTTATTTGGAGGTTACAGCCAACTTTATAGTTATTATCCTGCTTTCTCCTAGACTGTGTATATCATTGTTCTGATATTTGCATATCATGCGGTGACTTCATCCTTATTCATGTTTGTCTTTGTTCCTTCCCCCCTGTTTATTCTCTAATTTTAATACTTAAATTTGTCAGGCTTTACTCTAATCTACATAGATTTATATATTTTCTATAGTTTGGTTTGTAAGGATTAGTTATGTTTTACGGGTTGATCGCGGATTGATATCAGTTAGAGAACCATTGAAAACCAGGGAGTACTGGACAGCTGCTGTTTCATCCTAGTTTGGGAATCATCGGCAGTACGCACCCACTGGGATTCGAACCCGGGACCTTCCGGTTACAAGGCAAGCTCGTATACCATTCAGCCACTGGGACCCGAATTCAATGGCTCGTGAATTCTAACTTCTACTAGATTTATATGTAACAAAGGTAGTAATATGTGTATATGTAGACAATTCAATAAATAAATAAATAAGGTCAAATCTAAAAAGTTACGTAATACTAAAGGTGAAGTGGACAGATAATCAGAGTTTAAATAAATACCATAAAAGTACGAAGGGAATGGAAAATAAGGAGGGGTGAGAAGGTTTTAATTAGACATCACCTAGGCCAAGGGAGAGACAAAGGTAGAACAAACTTCTTTTGTTGTATGCAAAGACACTAGGATTGTCCTCTCGAATCAATTCCCATACCTTCGGTTATGTGTAAAAGGCGGGTTAGAAAGGCTCGATGGAATGCGACTACTTCTGCCCACTTGGTGACCACCATCAATCAAATAAGTCAATCAAATAGAACTTCTTATACATTTTATTTAACCTTTTCCGAACCATGAAGGAAAATGCTTATTAATGCGTTTGTTAGACTGTCTAGTTGTTCGCCCTATATAGCTCTCTCCACAAAAGCAACTAAATTTATAGATACACATAGAAGCGGCTCATTCAGAGAATCGTAACCAGGCAGTCTCTACACCTTCTTCTATGGCTGGCTCAAACCGATTTTCAAAGACTTCATGAATTCATGTCATGTTTTAATGTTACTGCCCGTAACTCCTTATCCTATGTCAGTTAAGATTGCTCTTCAGGAAAAGCAGTGTCCAGACATGTGTTTCCAAGCCATCTCAATCGATTTAACCCCACAACTTATTCGATTGGTAAATGAGTAGTATGATGACCATAGCTCGTTTAATTGATAGCGGTCACCAAGTGGACAGAAGAAGAAGTGCCTTCAAAGTCATCTATCACATACCATCGAGTCTTTCGAACGGAATTCGAATCCGTCTTTTACACATAGCCGAAGCTATGGGAATTAATTCGAGAGAACAATCCTACTCTTTGCATACAAAAGAAGTTAGTTCTACCTTTGTCTATCCCTTGCTTAGCCTAGGTGAATTCTATTCAAAACCCTCCCACCCTTTCTTATTTTCCATCTCCTTCGTATTTTTAAGGTATTTGTTTAAACTCTGATCATTTATCATTTTAAGATTTGACCTAATTTATTTATTTATTGAATTGTCTACATATACACACATATTACTACCTTTGTTATTCCTATCGCCACCTGCATAAACCCTACTATCAATATTTTGTTATCATTATAATCATCGTTATTAACTACGTTCAAAACATTTAACACATTATTATTTGATCCACAAAATCACCTTCATTGGTTAAAAGTTTTCTATATAAATCTACGTAGATCAGAGTAAAGCCTGAAGATCTAATTGAAAACAATATTGTTCGCCTATATATCTTGTTCTAATATTAGAAATAGGAATATTTAAAGACTTTTCTTTGTGTTGTTCTACGATGTTATTTTGGTTGCGTGAATGTATGAAGGTGATTCTGAACTTGGACTGTGTTAGGGTGATTTTTGGTGTGTGTGTGATTGATTCTTTGGGGATACAGAGCTTTGGATCCCACTCGATACTGTTGAATATATATTCTGGCTGATTTCAAGTACTCGTTTTGTATCCAGACTGGACTATATAACTGTCAAACGGCACTGATGAGGTAGTTTTGAGTTTTTTTATGTTCCTGCTGTTGAATAGAACTGCAAAATAATATCTGAGCGATTGTCTTTTTCCTGGAGTATTTCATGACCGTGTGTGTCTCAAGTAGGTTTTGTCAGCAGTTATATACAGTAGAATGCAGAGATCGATTTTGCTGAGCTCAGAAACCAGAACGAGTCGGCATTTGTCTTCATAATACTCATTTGCCAATCGAATAAGATGTAGGATTAAATCGATTGAGATGGTTAGGACACAGGTGTTGTTGCGCATGTCTGGACACTGCTTTTCCCGAAGGGTGATGTTAACTGACATAGGATAAGGTGTGAAAAGAGTTACGGATAGTTACATCAAAACATGACATCAGTCCATGAAGTCTTTGAAAATTGGTTTGAGCCAGACACATGGAGCAAAAGGTGCAGAGACTGCCTGGTTACGATCCACTGCATGCTAAGATTCAGTGCCTGCAATCTATTGGTGATATAGTTCGAAAAAAAATTGTTCAGTAGAGAAGATCCGTGCTCACTTTTTGTGACCATCTAGAATACAACAATAAACCCTCCTCCTATTATCACCTTACTCATCATTCCTTTCTCCTGTATTTTCCTGTACATTACAGATCTTCCTTCCTCTGTCTTTTTGTGTTATATGGGGTATGACAAATTAAACTGCTACACTTCTGTGCAAAGTTCTATATGCTGAAACTCAATCAATCAATCAATAAGAATCATTTAACCAGGCTGAAGTCATTGGAGTGAGATTCACACCTGAAACGCATTGGCTAAAAGCCAAGTACTCAAACTAATAAGATACGCTGCGTCGGTGGCGCAGCGGTTAGGATGCTCGCCGACCATGCTTATGGTCCGGGGTTCGATCCCCGGCCGGAGCACTCCTTTACCTCACTCAGCCAGAAGTAAAGCTGGTGAAGAGGAAAGGTTGGGCATGGGGCTAGCAACCCCATCCTGTAAAATTAAACACTGCTACAGAAACTTCAAGTCACTAGCTTGAAGCCCTATGTTCCAGCGCTGGGAACGTGAAGGAAAAATTATTAGTATTATTATAAATTACTATTGGCTAAACTTGAGCACAAAAAATCAAATACCTATACACCAACTCTTGAAAATATATAGGGCCTAATCACACGCTCTTGTGCTAGAAGACTTTAAATGATATATCACTTGAAATCGATTGTACTGGTTTAGATACACACACACCTAATAGACCACTCACATTATCTTTTGTTTCATTTTTAATTATATTATACACTTTTTTGTGTGTACTTTAATTGACCTTCTTTTGTCTTAACGAACTTCTTTATCGACTACTAAGACTCTTTACACTTTAATTTGTCTTTTGGTGTACTTCACAAATGATAAAGAAGAAAAGGAAATATCCAATTTCAAGCAGAATCCACTCATCCGTTTAGAATATATATATATATATTCAAGTATTGCTTTGTAGGGATTTGATTAGCTGGTTACAGGATTTGATCATGAGCTGGCATCCGTTAGAAAACCATTGGAAAACCTGAGAGTCCTGGACAGCTATTCTGTCAGACTAGTTCAGGACTCCTCATCAGTACGCACCCACCAAAAGGGTTCAAACCCAGGACCTTCTGGTTACAAGGATAGCGAGCTCATAGACTATTAAGCCACTGGGACCCGATCCAGTGGCCATCCCGTGAATTATAACTTCTGCCAATTCACGAAATAGCGCGACCGCTAAGACGAAACAGATGTCCAATACATATATATATATATATATATATTCTTATCTGATATGTTTCAGTTAATACTGAATACACAGGAACAATGACAGTGGTTCGATAAGCGTCACATAGAGATAGGAGACATTTATTTTCAGATACGAACTTAAAACAAGCAACTAAATGTATTAATAGGGTAGGATTTGATGAATCCATCAAGCTTCGGTAGAGGCAGTCTTCAGCTGAATACTCTACACACAAGGATACAACAAATGGTGAAAGCATATCAAAAGCTGAAGACCTATTGACAAAATTCAATTCATATAATCTGACTCTTAACTTCACAATAGAATACAATGAGAATGATACTATTAAATTCCTAAGATGTTTCTCAACTGGAAAGGATTGATACCACAGCGGAAAGATCTACATTTAGAAAGTCCTCGTGGGTAGGGAAGTTCACACAGATTTTGAAACTTTTGTTCCGATACAATACAGAAAGAAAAGAACACGGGAAATTTGTTTTGACGGTGGTACAACTGAGCATAAAATAAAGGCTCTGAAAGATATTTTATCTTAGAATGGATATGCTTGGAGGATTTCATTATGAGCTGACATCAGTTAGAGAACCATTAAAAAACCTGCAGGGAGAAATGGACAGTCATCTTTTCCATCTCAGTTTGGAACTCTTCATCAGTATGCATCCACCACTGGAGGTTCGAACCCAGGGCCTTCTGGTTACAACATGAGCTCGTAGACCATTAAACCACTAGGACCTGATCCAATGGCCCATAGCTCGAAGTGTTCATACTGCTGAAGAGTTCCAAACTATGACGAAACAGCTATCCAGTACTCGTGTGGGTTTTTCCAATGGTTCTCTAACTGGCGTCAACTCATAACGAAATCCTCCAATCAATCAAATAAAATCCCTACAAAATACCAATACTTAAGAATGCATATTCGGAAAAGTTTATCAATATATATATATATATATACTCTAAAGAAATGAGCCCTAGTAAGACCATCCAAACAGTTCCAAAGAAATCTGTATATATTAGTTTTGCTGTTCGAAGGAGATGATGTACAAGAAGTAGTTAGACGAAGACTTGATAAAGCTAACAAAAGAACGTATAATGCTTCTGCAAAATTCGTCTTCCTTAACACCACTAGGCGAGTGTGCTTCAGCAATCTGGGAAAGACCAGTCGCTAATCCTAGACACTTCAAACTGCCAATATCAATATGAGGGTGTTTAAGCAAGCAAATACATAGGTCGCACAGAAGGTCGATTGTAAACCCGCATGATGGAGCATTTGCCAAAAATGCTTGAAAAAAGCTGAAGTCAAAATCCCAGAAAGTTCAATAACAAAACAACTTGCAAACTACAGACATGATATTGACGCTGTTAAGCCATTCACCGTTATCAACAGACACACAAACATGGAGATGCCTGCAATTTTGGGGGAAACTACTTTCAAGAAACTCATTTCCTTTCTGGGATTCAGTTCGCCAATCATAGATGTTACCATTGAGGTATTCAAGCTCGAGATTGACTTCACATAGGACTGTATTGGAGACTTCGATTGGACACACTAGCATCAAAGCTAGGTGCAAGGCCTTCTGTCAATTACTTCCAACCATCCAATATCAACAATTCAAAGTGCAGAGTGATGTGGCAAGCCACCTAGACTGTTGGCAATATTGGAAACTTGACTAACGATAGAATTCAGTCTGCACCAAACAGCAAGGACTAGACACACTACACTAGTCAGTAACTAGTATCAAATCATTTAAACACCATTACAAATATTATTGATCAATTATAATTGTTACTATTATTAGCAACATTATTTAGTTCGCAATCCTTCATATATTCAAGTTCTTTCACTCACTGATAACTAACTAATTGTCTACTTAAGTGATGCAATTGAACCGTAATGCATGACCATCCTAATTTTATTATATCGCTGTGCGTGTTGAGTATCCAGCTGAAGAGTCCTACCGAAATTGGATGAATTCATTAAACCCTGGTCTTATTAACACCTTGTTTTGCTCCCTTTACACAGGGATATCTGGAGCTCTATAAAAAGTCTGTTAAAACAACCTTTAGATAAATAAACGGAGAGTAACCAAAGAATATGCACATCTGTGAAAAAGATCAAACTGGAAAGTTATAAGAAGGAATTATCAATATAAGCAAACTGGATAATTTCCTCTTTCTCTAGTTCCTTATTGCTGTTTATAAAGACGATTGGAACTAGTTTATGGAGAATTTAATTCGTACAGATGAACATTTTAGGAAGGGTTGTTGAACACGATTCATCTAGACAGCCACTTTCAGGAACATTAAACAACTATCAAAGTGATTGGTTAATATGACAGTTATTATATTAATTTGATTGCTTCTGCGTGCCATTTTTGAAAGATTCCTGGGTATGACTGTAATTCTTCATATCGGCCAACTACTTACTTATACGTTGATTCCATTATACAAGGATGCTGGATGCTGGAGATCTGTATATATTCCACAGTTATTGACTAGAATACATCGTGGTGTGGTGGGTACTACTGATAAAATTTATCAGTAGCATATAATGAAGAGATGTTCATCGGCATAAAAATATCAAATAGCAGGGAAATAGATTTGATGTCAGAAAAAAAGAAAATGTTACAGCCTTTCAGAGATACATGAGAGATGTGAAAGGAACACAAAGAAAAACCATATGAAGGAAGGCCAGAAGTAGCAGACACAACACGGAAGATTTGTGCAAAACTGGTGCGTTGAAGAAAAGGTGTACATAATTTCGCAATATAGAGATACGGAATTGCAAATAAACATTCCTTGACTAAATCTTTCGTCTTCTGGTGTTTTTTATTCCTTCACGTACCCAGTGGAACATAGGGCACCTCCAAGGTAGAGGCTTGAAGTTACGGTAGGAGTGATGTTCACTTTTAACGGGATGGAGTTGCTAGCTTCATGCCTAGCCCAACCATGCCTCTTTACCAGTCTTATTACTGGCTTAGCGAGGTAAAGGAGGAGTGTATCGGCCGGGTATCGAACCCCGAGCATTCTACCGATCTGTGCCACCGACGCACCTTCTACCATTAACAAAATGACATTTTTTATGGTGCCTATTATGTGCGAATTTCGTTTTTTTCGATATATAACCTTCCATTCTTTTTAAAATTTTCGATAATTATGATTTAGATAAAGCAATAAGAAGACGTAATTTGTTTGAATCGTGTGTTGTATGTATTTGCGCAACACATTTCGAACAATCTGATCACACACGGACTTGTCATAGGAATGTGTATATATGAAATTAATAAAGAGGTAAGAGGTGAGAAAAATAGACTTAGGTCAAGTTAAAAGGACATATTCAAGGTCAAAATAACAATGAGGATTATTAAATCGAATAACAGGTAGTAGTACATCTACTGCGGCTGGTATCAAAACAAAGTTTACCAAGGAAGGTTTAATGGGATGACGGATTGTTTTTGAACGCATAAACTTTATAATTGCTAGGGCTTCCAGAAACTTCAGGATACTCCCCAAACACGTTTTATAGATAGATATGTTTAAAAGATATGTTAACGTCAATTTTATGTCCTGTCTTTATAATATGTTTGGCAAAAGAGAAGCTGGGTCTCCTAATCTGATCATTAATGAGTTCTGAAGATTCCATTTGTTTCTGGAGGCATTTAGGAATGTGCTCTGAAGCCAGCTCTTACTTACAGAGATCGATGACTCCTCCCTATGTATGTGTGTCCACACGTACATTCAAATTGGTAAATACATTGGGATATGACATCATTTTTCGTATGTTCGAAGGGCTTAGATAGATATATTGGCTTCACATTATTCTCGATTATTATGACATAAGCTGCATAAAAAGTCTTTTTAACGGCAACATTCAGTCTTTGTCTAGCTATAAAACTGCTATGATGCCCCATATAATTATTATATCAAAATAATTATGTAAAATACTAATATACTACTTTTTGACTTAAGATTTGATTAACACTTACTAGAACCGGAGCTTACTAATGCGATTTAGTCATTTCTAGATTCAAAACTAATTGACATAAATGCTAGTTTGTGGTGAACAACATGCAAATGCATATGAAGGGTAGACTTAATGATAAATTATAGTGTTCGATTCCCAGAAGCACAACAACAACAACAACAATAATAAATATAAACTAACTCACCTTGCCTCTTTGTAGACCCAATGTCACTTGACCTACTGTATGAGCAGCTCTATCCAGCAAATCAACAACTTCAGCATGTGTTGCACCGATAACACGTACACCATCGATTGAGATCAATTTATCGCCTGTGCGTACAACACCACTCAACTGAGCGGAACCTCCTAAGAGCATTGCACCTATAGATACCTGTAGAAAGCAAAACACAAGTGAATATATGAAGAAAAAAGACTCAATAACAGTCTATATGACGTAATAATAAGAAATATGACAAAGAGAGTTGCAGAAAACAAAATCTTTATACAACCAGTTCCTTTTATTAGTTTGAATACAAGAGGCTCGTTCAGTCTCTGGTGTAGACGTGATATCCAGCTATCGAAAAAAGGGCGGGTGTACTGTTCAGCAGTCCGCTCCGTCCTCTCTTATAGCTGTGAGCGATGCATGGCCACTGAAAGTGGAAGACATGAAAAGCCTTGCTAGCTGTTTCTGATCATAGGTGTCTGCGTTCTATCTCCCGTGCAAAGTGGCATCATAGGGTGAGCAATATTGAGATGCGGCATCGGTTGAGTGCTAGGTAGGTGGGAGGGGGAATAAATCGACGAGGCTGTGAAGTTATATCGATTGAGATGGTCAGGACATGTGTTACGTATGCCTAGCCTTCCTCGACGGGCAAGTTGCTGGGATAGGATGGATCAGGTTGGAAAAGAGCTAGTGGTGGTCAAACCAAAACATGACTTCATCAGTTTACGAAATCCACAACAGTTAATTTAGGGCAAGTATACAGGTGTAAGCTCCTCGACTGCTCGGGGTCCTAGGGATGGTAAGAGCCAATAAAGGCTGAAGACAATTGGTTATGTGGCTGGAAATAGTTGTCAATGCCTAGCGCAGATGCATTCATTCTTTGTGATTTATCATATCCAATAAAATTCCATTGTTCTTCCATGATACCATTCTTTTTATCTCATATTTGTGTTTATTATCTCTCTCTCTCTCTCTCTCTTGAACCTCTCTTTACTCTCTTCTCTTTCTCTATATGCTACACAGAAGGTGTGGAAACTCGAACTGGTGCACATCTGTGCAAAGTTCCACGCTGATACCAGGCCAGTCAGTAGTCAGTCAGAATATAACTTTGAAAGACTTTCCATAAATGGAGCTAAAATGGCCTAATTTCAACAGATATGTTCTGTTACAATCTATGTAGGTTTTTCTGACTAGAAAGGCTAACGATAACTGCACACACACACACACACACTAGGTGTATTCAACTAACCGTATGACTTAATATTTGACATGCTACCTGGAGTAGTGGGTACAAAATGGAGACATAAGAGGGTACAGAACAGAACATAGAATGTATGTGATGACAAGTACCAAACATTGGGAAATGATGTGAAAAAATAAACCTTAGGAATTATGGTAAAGTTTTTAATTAACTTTATATACAATACTACATCCATGGTGTGGTACATCAAGTGAAATTAGTACAGTTACGTAACAAGAATCTGCATTTTCATTTTTCATTTTATGTTGCCTTGTACAGACAATAATACTCTTAGGATACAATTCATCACTTGTTTGTTTGTGTATGTGTGTGTGTGTGTGACAACTACATGCATATGATGCGACTCTGTCGCCGAAAACAGTCGTCATTGTAGTGGAGCCGTATGCAGTTGTCTTTCATACTGTGTTCAGTAACTGACTTTATGACTTACATTACTCTCTAACTAAGTTCTTGAATGTGAAATCAAGTGCAGAAATGAAAGGGACTAAAGTATACTAACACAGTAATTCAATTATTAGATAACACGGTTTCATAGTCTACCACCGGGGATCCTACACTTTCAGAAACCGACTGTGTGACTGCCCAACTGACTGACTAGTTTCAACACTGAACTTTGCACAGAGATAAACCAGTTCCACTTTCTACACTCCATGTAACACACAAACGTATAGAATAGAAAGATTGAAGGAACCGAAAGAACCATCATAAGCAGAAATGCCAGGGAGAAACAAGAGTAAACATAGACACCGACAAGAAATGAATTTTCGCAATTCAGAAGGAAATCGAGACATATAACAAATTGTCTCCAGCTGTCATTGGTTCTCACCATCCTGAGGACTCCCAGTAGTCTTTACGTGACTGGCTGGCTTAAACCAACTGTTGAGGATTTCGTTGACTGAAGCCGCCAACTTTTTGTTTGACCACCACTAGCTCTTTTCCAACATGATGCATCCTAAATCAGCAGCTAACATTGCCCCTCGAGGAAGGCAATAGCTAGGAATGCGTAACACAGCACATGTCTTAACAATCTCAATCGATGTAGTTTCACAACCTAATTGATTGATTTCCCCTTTCACTTATATAGCACTCAACCGACGCCGCACACCGCAATACTGTTCACCTTAGTAAACCACTTTATACAGGAGATAATACGCAGATGCCTATGATCAAAGTGAGCGAGCCAGGATTTTCATATCTTTCGCTTTCAATGACCGTGTCTCACTCACAGCCATAACGGGGGATGGGAGGGACTGCTGTAGGGCAGTATACACGTTCTTTGAATGATTGTCACACCTTATAACTTCATTCCCCATCTTTATGCTAGCAGGACTTTCAAAACCGTTAACGATATTTTGACGGCTGTTCTCATTTTTCCGTTGACCGTCAGCTACTAATCTTTCTTAAGATGCAGTTTTTTCATGAGGAAGGTAAAAAATTCTGATACATGACAAAGTGAAATGCAAAAATATGTATCAGGATGATTCAAATAGAGGAAATTTCACATTTTCAAGTGTCGGTTTGCGGAGATTTAATTGGTTTTAAGTTGAATCACGGATTGGCATCAGCTACACAAACCACTGGAAACCAGGAGTTACCTAGAAAATTGTTTTGTCCTACTTTCCGATTCTTCAATAGTACATACCGATGACCCCGGTAGTGGTCGAACCCAGCACCTTCAGACAGGGAGGCCAGCCAGTCGATTGTTGATCATGGATATAAGAACAAAAAGTTCGGCGAATTTATTCACTCAGCTGTAAAGTCACATTATTTTGTGTGTGTGTGTGTACATTAGGATTGTCAAACAAAAATAAAAATTAGTTAGTGCCATTGTTTACGTCATCAAAATATTTCAAAAGTGTGATGGATGTTTAAACTGTAACTTAGGGGAGGATGAGTACTGGAAAGGGTTGTGTAATATGAAGGACACTCAGAAGAAATAGGATGTTTCGATAAAGAATGGCAGTCACCTCTCTATCTCAACTTCATCGACTTTGAAAAGGCCTTCGACAGCGTCGATCGAGAGGTCATTTGGAAACTACTTCGCTACTACGGGGTCCCATCGACAATTATACATCTCATCCAACAGTTATACGACAATGCTGCATGCCAAGTAATCCACAACGGGAAACTTACGGAAGCCTTCGAAGTGAGGACGGGAGTGAGGCAAGGCTGTCTACTATCACCAATGATCTTCCTGATTGCAATTGATTGGATAATGTGACAGACAACGGGCAATGAGGAAACAGGAATAAAATGGACTCACACAAAAAACTTGGAGGATCTGGATTTCGCCGATGATATATGTCTGATTTCCCACAAACTGGAAGATATGCAAGTGAAAAGTAACAAGTTGGCAGAAGAAGCATCAAAGATAGGACTTCAAGTGAACATAGATAAAACAGAGGTGATGAAGATTCCTAGCCAACATCAACAGCAACAACAACAACAGACAACAATCAGCATAAGTGGGAAGAACCTGAAAGAAACAACCTCCTCCACCTACCTACTTGGGAAGCATCGTTTCAACTACAGGCCGACGGAACTGACGAGGATATCAAAGCCAGAATCGGAAAAGCAAGACAAGCTTTCATTACTCTCAAACCTGTGTGGAGGTCAACAGCAATCAGCATCAAAAATAAGATCCGGATTTTCAACTCCAATGTGAAGTAAGTCAGTGCCACTTTATGGATCACAAACTTGGTGTGTCATAAAGAGCACATCAAAACAAACTTCAGACCTTCATCAACAGCTGTCTTCGCTCAATACTCAAGATCAGATGGCCAGCAAGAAAAGATCAGCAACAGGGATCTCTGGGAGCGAACCAACCCAGCAGGAACCGATTGTGAAACAAATCTGCAGGAAGAAATGGAGATGGATTGGCCATACGCTGAGGAAACCATCAAGTGACATCACTAGACAAGCCCTCGAGTGGAACCTGAAAGGGAGGCGGCGAGTTGGTCGTCCAAGGGTGACTTGGAGGAGGTCATGCGAGGAGGAGATGAAAGCATGTGGACAGACCTGGAGCAGGGTGAAAAAGTTGTCAGAAAACCGAAGGCAATGGAGGTGCGCAGCTGAAGCCGTATGTTCCTCTAGGAACTAAAGGATACAATAATAATAATTGTAGATGATGACTTTGAATGAATTCACCTTATATATTGAGTGACCAGTGTTAAATATATGTTCAATTATAGAAGTATTCATCGACCCACTGCTACCTATTCGTAGCCAAGCAGGATGATGTTATCTTACGTTTTTAGATAAAACACGCATCGAATGACCTACATATATTTTTTCCACATGAACAAGTAAATTGGTAGATACACAGACTGTTGTCCAACCACTGAAATGGAACTAGATTACTCATAAATCCTAACTTCTTTCAATTCTTGATACATAGCGACAACTCCACACAATGCTGTCGGTGAGTATACGTCCTCACATCCAAACTGGTAGGACCCATTGGTCACAATTTCTTATTAGAAATCTAGACAACTTTATCCTATAGTCATTCACCAGGATGCATCAGGTCAATTTTTCAATGTTGACTGCGCTACATATTGCAAGGGTGAACGATTCAAAGACGCTGAACACATATGATTTGCTGGATACCGAGACCAACCATTATTATATTGTCACTATGAATACCATGCACGAATTGAGAAGCAAATTTCATCCTGATCTTATTTATAAGTACTATTCAGTTTAGGATTAGGCTCAGGGTTAGGATCATAGGTAAGGTTACGATTACGGTTGCGTCTTTCTCTCTCTCTCTGCTCTTTGACTTCGTCATCTCGGATTGATAAAAGTTAGAATTCATGGGCCTTTGAACTCCATTACCAGTGACTAGGTGGTCAACAGACTGGTCTCGAAGCCTGGAAGTCGTGGATTCGATCCCCTCCAGTGAGGGAGCATACGGAAATGTACTGCTGAAGATTCACAGAGTAGGATGAAACAGCCATCCCGGACTCTCTGGTAATCAATGGTTATCAAACCGCTGTTAATTCATCACAGATAGATTTTTCGAACACATCAACTCGAAGGTAGAGGGCAATTCAATTCACTTATGATGAATTGGAAAGTCAGGAAGGGGAACTTCTAATGTGAGATCGCAACGTGAAAGGGAAAGAAGATGGGAAGTTAAACACTAGTGTGTGTTTACAGGAAACCCACACATTTAAACAGATATTTGGACTTCCGATCATCCCATCCTATGTCAGTAAAAATAGGATTGATGAAATGTCTAAGTGACAGAGCACAAAAACTAAGTAGTATCAAGGAAAATCTAAAACAGGAAGTGATACACATAAAAGAAGCTTTGAAACTTAATAATTATCCGGATACAATGGTCAAAAAAGACGTAAAGAAATGTAAAAATGAAATAAATAATGATAGTGGCGATAGTGATAATAATAATAATAATAACACTAATAATAATAATAGTGATAGTAATAACAATCCTAATAATAATATTAATGATGACATCAACAATAAGGAATCTAAATCATCAGTAGTATTTCCATACAAGCAAGGAACCTCGGAAAGCTTACGCAGAATTCTAAACAATGCTGGCAGAAATAAAAGTGGCTGGCATTCATACCTACAAACTCGATTAGAAAGAAGCTTTGTTGGTTAAAGGATCCTGTGGAGCCTTTGAAATAAAACCACTTGGTTTATCTAATACTCTGTCTGCAATGATTGTCAGGTCAAATACGTAGGGGAAACTGGTAGAACAGGTTCAGTCAGACTAGCTGAACATAAAAACCCAGCAGCGAAATCTAGATTAGTTGACCCAAATAAGATAAGAAATCTAGAGAATAGTTCAGCTATACCACTCGCAATTACACACAACTATACAATAAGATGGATGGGATAAGATGACAGTTTTTACAATCTAATGTAACAAGGTGAATGGAGGGAGGGATTGATAACAGAAGCTTTGTTTATCGAATCAACTGCAAATACATATGATAGGAATGATTCAACACCTGTCCGCCCAGATATCTGGAAAATTCTACTACCCCTACGACAAATAGAAGAAGACAAAGAAAACTATATAACTCAAGTTTCAAAGTCGTGTGATCAAAATTGATATGCTTATGAACAGCAATTAATTTTGTTCGAAGCGTCATCCAGTAATAAATACTGTTTCACTGTGTGATACACCTAATAAACAAACTAATATGGAATACATCATCTTACTGGGAAAATTTAAACCTCTAAAGAAAAGAAGTCATATTATTTTTTGGAGCATAATTTTAATTGCTATCTGAGTTGGCTAGAATCACCGAGAATTTCTGTGAAAAAAAAAGAAGGGAAGACAAATAAAATAACCCACCTGAGTATTTTCTTCAGCTCCACCGACTAGATTAAATCCAAAACCAGTTGATTGTCGTTTCAAGTGAACAAGAAACTCTCCAGGAAGCATACACAATGGTGCTGTTGCTGGAGCCGGTTTTGTTGATGATGATTCTGTTGTCGCTGAGGGGACATTAGTAGCACCATTATTAGGTCTACTATTGACAGTTGATTGTGAATGACGTAAGGGGAGCATACGGCCAGGTCGAAGTAATGAACCATATGTGACTGATGAATTCGGTGATCCAGAGGGGAAGGTATCCTTATTCATACCAACAACTGGAAAAGAAATAAAGCTACAGCATATATACATATATATGTGTTTGAAAACATTTTAAAAATTAGCAATTTGTAATCTATTCAGTAAGGGGGGTGAATTTATTACTAAAGTTTATCTTGCATACCAAGTTATTCAAATAACAATACATTTGCCGCTTTGAATGGTAATCAAGCAGGTGAGCATATTTATTATTATATATTATTATTCCTGTGAGTTCCAAGTGGGACATAGAGATTCACAACATCACGTCTTCACTTTTTTTCTATTTTGTGCCGTTCTCTTCAGCTGGATCCGTGATTATCTCATAATCTCTCATCTCCTCCTTCGCGCCACACCATCTCCTACATGACACCCCACCTTCGCACCGACCACCCACTCGTCACCACTTCCCATTCGGACTCCAATCTAGCGATGGCCCGTAGTCCATGCGATGCCTCCTCAACGCATATCCACTTCATCTCCATTTTTTCCTGGTTGGTTCACTGCCTACGAAAGTTTCATGTTGCTAATTCTTTTTGGCCGGTCGGATAACCATTCGATCTTAATTATGAAGACAGTGACAGCGGCAGCTATTGATAAAATTCTCCAGTAACTTGTCGAAAGTGATTCCGTAACATACCGGCCAAATATCTGAACCGTATAGAAGAACTGACTAATGTTACATTTGTGTTGAACATTCGAAACTTGTTCTTTATTCTCGTCGAGTGACAGCAGAAGATTTCCAAAATGGCCTCAGGTTGATGAAAGCGTATCTAGCCTTTCCAATTCATTCGTTCCGCCTGCCTGCGGTTCAAACCAAGCTTCCTGGTCAAATAAGTTCAGGAAGTAACATCTGTCAAATTATTCCCGTTGATAGTGACTGATGATGGTTGTTATTGCTGTTGATTGGTTATCTTGGTCACCGATTGAGGTGATCCGAATTGTTAACTAATTTGCCAATTATTAATCTGATTTATTTTGAAATAATCCTAACTAACTTTTTATTCTCTTCATAAAACTATATACTACTGATTAACTGAAATGAGTAGCCGCATACCCCTCATATCAACCAATAGTGCTTACTGGCTAGCCAGGTCGAGGCGATCTAAACACCGTTAAGACGGCCGTTTCGCTCCTTTGACGCCGGGCTCATAAGTGATTTACCCGGTCTGAATCAGTCACACCCGGTCAAATAAACCAACTGATTTCCGGCTGGTTGATATATCGAAAGCACACTACTACCCATCTCAGTCAGTCAGTAGTTTATAGATACGTCGGTGGCACAGCGGTGCAGTGCTCGCCGACCATGCCTCATATGATCCGGGTTTCGATCCCCAGCCATAGACGCACCCCTCTACCTCGCTCACTAAGCCATTAATAAGACTGGTAAAGAGGGAAGGTTGGTTTGGGCATGAGACTGGGTAGCAACCCCATCCTGTAAAAATTAATCACCGCTGCTACAGAAACTTCAAGCCTCCAGCTTGAATCAGTCCAACGTTGTTCCACTGAGAACGTAAAGGAATTAGAAAAAAGAACAATACACAATACCAACTGAAGACACTGATAAACTATCGAGTAAAGTTATTGCTCCCTGTATTGGGTGATGGTGAAAATCAGTTGAACCAAGAATGAGTATTTCATCCCATTTCGGGTTCATCCCAGCTAGGTACACTTGCATTCCTAGGAGGTGATGACGTACCACATGAGGCTTACACCGTACATCCATCTTTTCAACAAAACATCATCCAACACATAAGGATACAACTTGGGCATTGTGGTAGAGTATAATTCCATTATGGGAAAAATTTTATTTTGATAAATTGTCACATAGTGTTTTACAGTAAGTAATATTTACGGATGATCACTTTTTGAGCAAAAATTATTGCTGCTGATAAGCATATTAAGTCACTCTCACACAACTTTCACCCTTCATTTATATACATGAATGAAATTGATGATGAGACATTTGAATATGATAGAGAAGATTTGTAGCTCAGGTGGATGATTTCGATGTGGTTTTGTTCTCTGAGCTGGATGGTTAATTTGCGAAGCTTTCATCACCCTACTGGGTGACATCTTCAGCGCATACTTCAATTTGAAGTGAGCTTTTAGATTTCTCCACGAGTTTATTAATCATCTCCCCTGGTGACCTTGGACGTGATTGGTTGTTTATGTGTGTT
This sequence comes from Trichobilharzia regenti, assembly GCA_944472135.2. Taxonomy (NCBI): domain Eukaryota; kingdom Metazoa; phylum Platyhelminthes; class Trematoda; order Strigeidida; family Schistosomatidae; genus Trichobilharzia; species Trichobilharzia regenti. The sequence goes on along the minus strand of OX235264.1, from coordinate 113,971,052 downwards.
TTCACATCTTCTAGGTTATTTGTATTGGAATTGATTGTTTCTTTGATTTGAATTGACTCAAAAGACATAGAGTTGACATAGAATCACTCAATTCTATGTCAACCAAAAGACTCAACAGCGAAAGAAGATAAAACCAACATCATCTACAAAATAAATTGTAACAACTGCGAAAAACACTACATTGGCCAAAGTGGACATCCCCTTCGTCTTCGTATCCACGAACATAAGCTAGCCGTCAAAAGACATGACATCCACTCCCTCATATCATATCACTACATACAGATAACTACGAACATCAGTTCGAATGGGACAACGTTCAAATATTAGACAGAGGAAACAACAAGAATGCTAGAGAATTTTTAGAAGCCTGCGTGGCATTCCAGTGAATCATCAATCAATAGACACATCGAGATAGACAAAATTTATCAACCAATAAGAAAGAAACTTCACACACAAAGGGTCAAAGTTCAAATCAAACAAACAGTCAGTTCCAAAACAAGTAACCTAGAAGATGTGAAAACATACATAAACAACCAATCACGTCCAAGGTCACCAGGAGAGATGATTAATGAACTCGTGGAGAAATCTAAAAGCTCACTTCAAATTGAAGTATGCGCTGAAGATGTCACCCAGTAGGGTGATGAAAGCTTCGCAAATTAACCATCCAGCTCAGAGAACAAAACCACATCAAAAGACATTTGAATAAAACTCAAACAAAATAGGATAATGTATATTCAGAAATAATAATAATGATATGAGTGTTACTGTGATATATATACCCATATAATATGTGTGTTTGTTTCACAGTCTGATCTTGGTGGCATGTATCCATATAAATTGTCTGTTTGTTTGACAGTCTGATATATTTTGCTATGTATATATGGATCGATATTCCATTATAATTAGCCAATCATGTTAAGACTGTCTATTGATTTGTTCATTTTGAATATTCGCTTACACACTTGTTCGGACATTCATATATTTTTTTGCTCTCACACTCTTGTGTGACATTTATTGATTATCCTGGTGTTTTGGAAAATAGAAGTATCATCGCAAACCTAGTGGTCTTCTGATTTCCGTCTTTCTTGCGTCAGGACTATTAAATTCTCAACCAGTACATCACAATAATTTGGCGACGACAACATAATATACTGATCAATAACAATCAGATGAGAGATAAAAAGAGTATTTTCATGGTCAAAATAAGTAACTTGTTAGAATGTTATAATGTCCATGAATTGAAATAGAATTTTAAGATTATTTATTATCCTCCTCCTCTGATTTGAGTCATTGGGAGTAATCATATCTTGCATGCATATCTCTGTTATTTGCAATGAGTGAATTCTATTGCATGCGTTGTGTTGGGTGTAGTCTCGATGAACCCTGATTTAGTAATCAATCTCTCTGCCACCTGCGTCGGTGGCACATTGGTTAGGACTCTCGCCGACCATGCACATGGTTCGGGGGGTTCAAGCCCACGCCGGCGCACACCTGATATCTATGGTCGGCCTGCAAAATTTGGGCTACCGATATCCATGCTGAAAATTCCATACTTGTACAAAAAATACAGTGTGGAATCAAGCTGTAAATCAAAAATAAAATAAATATTACTTAGAATTTTGACTCTGTCCCACCCACCCTACTGTGTGGTTGTGTGTTGATGCATGCAGTGCGATTGCTGAGTTTTCTTTTCTTCTGAATTGCTATTTTCGTGGGATCAATCATTTTAACCTTGGCTAAATTCTGATGTTCCGATAATTTGACTACTCCGGATCTACAAGTTTGACCTATATAGTTGACCTCACAGTCATTGCAATGTATTTTATAAGTTATATTATCTTGTTCAATTAGGTCTACCGAGTTCTCTAGCCTATAGAGTTTGTCTATGAGTGAGTTCGTAGGTTTCAATGCATCCTAATTCATCTGTCTGTCTATTTTCCACATAGAACTTTGCACTGATGTGCGGCAGTTCAAGTCGCCACACTCCACTCCTCGTAGCACACAAAGCAAGAGAAGTAGAAGAAATGAATAATAGCGACAGTAAACAGAGGTGTGAAACAAAGGAAAAGTAATAACGGAGAACAACATAGTTCCATTGGACATCATAAGTCACAAGGAGTGGATGCATCTCCGCCAGCCATTGAGAACGACGATTTTGAGCCATGTCACCAATTGTTCCAAACCATTAGTTTTTACCATTCCGAGGATCCCAACCAGAAAGTCTAGATCTACCTACTTGGCTTAAACTAACTGTTGTAGATTTCACTGACTGGTGCCATGTTTTCGTTTGACCGCCGCTAGCTCTTTCCTAGCCTAATCCTATATGTCAGCTAACATTTCCCGTCGAGGACGGCGATGGCTAGGCTAGCATACGTAACATATGTCTTAACCATCTCAGTCGATGTAATTTCACAGCCTCATCGATTGATTTCCCCTCCTTACCTAGCACTCGACGCCTAACCTCAATATTACTCACCTTATTATACCACTTCGTACAGAAGATAGAGCGCAGGCACCTATGATCAGGCCATCCTAATTCCTGCTTTATTAATCCATAATGGAATTATCCAACAAAATCACCCAACGAGAAACGCAGAATCAACCGAAAGAAACTGATAAACAGTTTACCTAACCAACCAGTTAGTTGGTTAGCGAGTCGGTTAGCTAAAAATCTATCCCTTACAATTACACTGGAGTCTAAACACATCTAGGTAAACTTATATAATTTTATATGTGTGTATTATCAAATAACATGAAAGTGTATACAGATAGAGTTACATGTATACTTATAATAAAAGGATAGATACTTAAGTAGAGAAAAAAAGAGAAAGTCAGAGCTTATAAAGCAGTTTTGCGTGATATAAAAGCATTTCCCTGTAATTTCTGCTTACATTGATATTCCTTTAGATGTGGAGAAAAAAACCACCCACCCTATAAAAGTTATTATAACATCTGCTTCTTGAAGTTGTGACAAGTTATGCGTATTATATATATATATATATATATATATATATATATATATATATATATATATATATACGCATATCGGATTTATGCTACAGAGTCTTTTTATATTCGCCAGAAAAAAGTAGACCTATAAGACGTTATATAACTATTCTAAGCATTAAAAAAGAAAATTGTCTTTATAGAGTTCCATGAAAACAAAACCCGTAGTTCAGCAATGTGCGTCTTCTCAACCAAGTGATTTTCCTCTTTAGCTATAAAAATCACATTTACATACAATGTTGCTTTTCAAGAAAGAGGGCAGTAACAAAATTGATGGGTCGCCATAATTATTTATTATCATTATCCACTTGGGTTTCCGAGTGCAACATAGGGATTCACGACAACACATCTCCACTTCCTCTTGTTTTCTGGTGTCCTCTTCAAGTGACTAGCCCCGAGATTGCCTATAATCTCTCATCTCCTCCTACTCGTCACCACACGATCTCCTCCAAGTCACCCCAATCACTCACCCCTCACCATTGCCTATTCGGATTCCATTCGAACAACAATAGCCTGCATTGCGCGTGATTTTATTCGATGATCTACCTCCTCAGCATAGACCTGATCCATCTTTGTTTTCTCCTAAATATATATGTTGAGAAATCGGTTCTTGGTTGGTTCGTTCATTGCCACTGTTTCTTGTTGCTAATTCTCTCTGACAAACACGTCATTTGATCTTCAGTATGGAGCCAACCAACGGTGCATCTATGGAAAAAGTCTGGAACCTATTGGAAATCTTTCCGTGAAATCCCGTAAACATGGTTGTTAATATTAGATGGTTGGAGGCAATCGGTCACAGCAAGCCCTATCTGACCTAAGTGTGGGGCTAGTTGGCACTCACCAGTCAGCAACGCGTGTCTGCAGTCATGTTGAAGGGACTCATTTCCTTTCTGAGATTTGAATCCCAATCACCCAATGCTACAGTCAGTGACGTTACTATCACTGAGATATTCGGGCTTGTGGTTGACCTCCTTCCTGCAGGACTGTACTGCATACTTTGATTGGACACTAGAAACCGGTGTGATGTATCTAGTCCTTTGTTTGGTGCAGACTGAATTCTATCAGTCAGGTTTGCAATGTGGACACCATTCTAGGTAGCTCACCATCACGGTGCACAATCGACGTACAGTTGTTAATATCAGTCAATGCATAAAACGAATTGAATGAGTGTATTTCAGCTGCATAACAAGATGGATAAGTCAGTAAAAATAAACAAGGTCGTTACCATGATGGTAGAAGTAGTTGAATAATGCTTTTTTGAATACTATACCTTCGGTTCCTCCAAGTGAACGGCTAATGCTTCAGAGATGCAAAGGAGACAAAAGCATGTTTTCTTTGACAAGTACTACTTAACATTGTAGATTGCTTTAAAGGAGGCTTTTGTTGAGATGGAATACCCTGTGTGTGGATAAAATGTTCGATTATAACACTCCTTACAGAGCCATTACTACTAGTTTTGAGTAACCAAGCGGGATAGTGTTCCCGAATTCCAAATTTAGACAGGATACGCGTCGAACAAACACAATACCTGACTCGCTAATTCTGCAAAATAATCCAGTGTAGTATGAACAAAAGAGTGGATCTATGGCGCACTTCTTTGAGAACTCGACTCTGAGCCTTAAGACCACGGATCCTAGTACGCTAAAATTTGATCATAGTTCGTATAAATCAGTAGTAGTGTTTGTTGAATTTAAGGATAAACAAAATAAAAGCATAAGGAATATAAATAAACCCCCACATCCTCATTAAACATTTTAAAAGGCTGATAAGTGATTAAAAGGAGATGCTTTTCGATAACTTCTTCATCAACGTCCATATTACTTAAGTATATTATTGACTCAACGTTAAAAAAAACCATATAATTGTTTGATTGGGCAATAGTAACTACTGTGACGTGCCTAGTCCTTTCTTTGATGCAGACTATTCCCTACATTGCCGTCTAGCACGAAGCCTAGGTCAAGCAAGGCTTCCTGTGGCCGATTGCCTCCAACTATCTAATATCATCAAATCATTGTTGCTAATAATAATGACTGCTTAATTATGATAGTCATACAACTGTAGAAAATAACGTCTGTCTGTGTATTTTCGACATAGAACTTTGCACTGACGTGCAGAAGTTCAAGTCGTCACACTCCCTCCTTGTAGCAAACAAAACAAGAGAAGAAATGCATAATAGAAACAGTACACAGAGATAAGAGACAAAAGGAATAGTAATAATGAAGAAAAATATAGTTTCATTGGAAATTGTAAGTCACAAGGAATGGATGCATCTGTGCCAGCCATTGAGAACGATTTTGAGCCAACCATATCACCGATTGTCTCCAGCTTTCATTGGCTTTTACCATCCCGAGGACCCCAATCAGGAAGTGTACATCTCCCGATGTGCCTGATTTAAACTAAGTGATGTGGATTTCACTGACTGATCAAACCATCTCTTCGTTTCACCGCCAATAGCTCTTTTCCAGCCTGATCTAAAGTCAGCTAACATTGCCCGTCGAAGAAGGCGATCAATGGCTAGGCGCATACGTAGCACATGTTCTAACCATCTCACAATCGATGTAACTTCACAACCTTATCGATTGATTTTTCCTCTTTACCTAGCAGTCGTCTGCCGATGCCTAACGTCAATAATACTCACCCTATTATTCTACCACTTCACACGGGAGATAGAACTCACATACAGCTATGATCAAAGATAGCTAACCAGTCTTTCCATGTCTCCCACTCTCAATGGCCAAGTCTCACAACCACACAGAGGAGGACGGGGAGGACTGATGAAGTTGACAGTCAACCGGATATCACGTCTACGCCAGATTGAAGATGCTATCGAGAAGAATATTCTTTTGCTCACTAATCAATCACTCTCTATTTTAAAAGCCAAGATTCACTATTCATGTCTAATGTCACATAAACTCAAAAATTTTCAGGGTGAAAACCAACAAACTAACGGAAGAGGCAGACAGTGAAGTCTGTCTGTCTGTTTTCAACATAGAACTTTGCACAAATGTGCGGAAGTTCAAGTCGCCACATTCCGTGTAGCACGCGAAGCAAGAGAAGAAAGTACAAGAAAAGCATAATAGAAACAGTGAGCAGAGGTGTCAGACAAAGGAGTAATAAAGAAATACAAAACAGTTTCATTGGAGATCATAAGTTACAAGGAGTGGATGCATCTGCGCTGGCCACTGAGAACGATTTTGAGCCATGTCACCAATTGTTTCCAACCATAGATTTTTACCGTCCCGAGGACCCCAGCCAGCCTGGAAGTCTACACCTTCCTACGTGGCTAAGACCAACTGTTGTGGATTTCATTGACTGGTTCGGCCAAGTTTTTGTTTGACCTCCACTAGCTCTTTTCCAGCCTGACCCTATATCCGCTAACATTGCTCGTCGAGGGAGGCGATGGCTTGGCATACGTAACACATGTCCTAACCATCTCAGTCTTTGTAGCTTCACGACTTCGTCGATTGATTTTCCCTGTTTACCTAGAACTCGACGCCTGACCTCCATGTTGGTGAGCAACATGGAGGTTAGGCGTAGTGAAGACATGGATTTAAGTGAACATATAAAAAACGGTGATGAAGATGATGAAGGCGACCAACCAACCAACCACCAACAATAACAAGCACAAGTGACGATCAACACTGGATCAATTTCAAAGAGATTACTTGCTTCACTTATCCGGCTATAGGCACCATTATTTCAATTACAGGCGAAAAGGTAAATCAGACCCCTTCATCACTCCGAAATCAGTTTAGAAGTCTGCAATCAGCAGGATAAATAAATAAATTCGAATTTTCAACACCAGTATAAAGTCAGTGGAACAGTTCTTCTACTAGCGCATCACAAAAACCACGTCTAACAGACTTCGCTGGTTGTTGTATACTGGAGATCAGATTTCTGGTCGGAAAAAAATGGGCAACAAGAAACTCCGGGATCGAACCAACCAAGAACCTATTGTTCAACAAGCATCTGAAAGAGACTGGAGAAGGATCGGGCACACACACACTGAAGAGACTATCGAATGATATAGTGCGAAAGGCTATTTGCTCTATCGTCACCCGAATGGGAAACGACAAGTGCGGGGGTGTGGGTTCAAAGGTGACATGGGTGTGAAATCATCAAAAGAGAAGAACACAGAGTATAGACAATAATGAAGCCGGCTAAAGAGGACCACAAAGAACAGGAAAATCCCTCCTGGACGATCCTATTTATAATAATAATTATACTTATTTAGACATTTCAACCAACTTTGTAATATTATTAGACATATTTCCGCTAGACTGTGTGTGAATCATCAATTTGACATTTGCAGACAACATGTTGATTTTTGACCTTTATTATATTTCGCCTTTGTCATTATTGAATGTTTAATTGTCATACTTCTATTTGTGGTTATGTGTATACTGACAATAAGCTGCTGAATAATATGGGTTTATTTGAGTGAGTGAATAAAGGTCATTCAGACCTGGGAATGTCTGCGCGGGTGGCATTAGTGTGAATTTGTGTGCGTGATTCATATGGACAGAGCTTTAGATCCCACATCGTTAGGCATTTTCTCCCCCATTTCTAAGGTACTTTTTAGGGTCGAACGTTGGTTAAGTAATTTTGTCTTACATTATTTGTTTTGCGCCTAGAAACCTACATGGCCTGTATAGCTGGACAGCTAGCTGCCTACCTCACGACACTCCTGTTGAAGTAAATTTGAAGTTGATGTTATTTATTGTCGAATAGAACTGCTAAAATACTGGAGAATAATCGTCTTGGTTATGAAAATAACCAACTAACAACAACAACAGCAACATCCAGCGTCAATCACCATCAACGGGGAGGATTTCAAAGAGGTTACCTCATTCACTTATCTAGGGAGCATTGTCTAAACTACAACCAGTCGGGACGGACGAGGATGTCAAATCGAGCGAGAATCGGGAAGGCGAGAAACACATACATCACTCAACCTGAAACCAATCTGGAAATCTTCGTCACTCAACCAGCATCAACAACAAAATCCGGTCGGGTTTTCAATACAAACGTCAAGTCAGTCAGTTCTTCTATACGGATCAGAAACTTGACGGGCGGGTCACAAAGAATATTTCCAACAGCCTGTTGCAGACCTTTATCAACAACTCTCTTCGCTGGCTCTATACTGAAGATGAGATGGCCGGGCCGGAAAGAATCACCAACAAGGAACTATGGGAACAGACAAAAGAAGAACAAACCAATCGCCCAAGAAATATGCAGGAGAAAGGGGAGATGGATTGCATATTCGCTGAGGAGGCCGCTGGGTGGCATCGCGCATCAAGCCCTCGAGTGGAACCCGAAAGGGAAGCGGCGAGTGGGCCGCCAGTGCAAGGGTGACATGGAGGAGATCGTGTGAAGAGGAGTTGAAACAGTCAGTATGGACTAACATGGATGCAGGTGAAAAGTACAGCAGAAGATAAAAGTGGCAAGTGGAGACGTGCAGCTGAAACCCTATATTCCACTAGGAACCCAAGGGAACAATAATAATAATAAAGTATACATATACACACTAACACAGAAAGATCAATTAATGTCTTATAACAGCCACACGCACAGGATAGATAATAGCAGTTGATCAATCAATAACCAATGAATGACCTTGATACTCTTCTATGTATTCAGTCATAAGACGACTACTTCAGTCACTTTTTTCTCTATTCACTGAGCAATACACTCCAAGATGTGTTCTCTGGGATGGATAGTTAATTTGCGAAGCTTTCATCGCCCTACTAGGAGACATCTTCAGCCCATACTTCAACTCGAGGAAGTGAGGTTTTAAATTTCTTCACGAGTTTATTAATCATCTCTTCTGGTGACCTCGGACGTGATTGTTTTTGTGTGTTTTCACACCTTCTACGCTACTTGTATTGGAACCGATTATTTCTTTGACTTGAACTTTGACCCTTTGTGTGTGAGGTTTCTTTCTTATTAACCAATCACGCCCAAGGTCACCAGGAGAGATGATTAATAAACTCGTGAAGAAATCTAAAAGCTCACTTCCTCGAACTGAAGTATGCGCTAATGGTGTCGCCTAGTAGGGCGATGAAAGCTTCGCAAATTAACTATCCAGCTCAGAGAACACAACCATATCAAAATTATCCACCTGAGCTACGAATCTTCTGTATCACACTCTAAGATGCTCTAGAAAGAAAATTCCACCCAGAACATGTTGTATGCAGGAAAAATAACAAACCATATTCGGATGAAACTGCAACACCACTACACATCATCATTAGCTTTGACAGATCTTCGATAGCGTAAACTGTGAAGTAATTCGACAGTTGCTTCAACACCGTGAAGTGTCGTCAACCTTTAAAAACCACCTGATTCAACAGCTATATGATGGATGACACCCCACATGGCGAAAGATCCAAATTTCCCATACAATCTGGTTCAGAGACTTAGTGTATGCGTCATGCAGAGCATTCCTGACAGACTGTGGGGACTTTCAAATGACAGACCAACTAAAAAGGATAAGCAACAAAGAATTTCAGTGAAATGGAGATGGATTGGACATACGCTGATAAGTGTCTCCCATCAACCTTCTTTTCCTTTGGCACAGTTGTTGAGCAGTAGGTTCTCGGTTGGTTCGCAACTGGAGTTTCCTGTTACTTATCCTTCCACGGAATCTGATCTTCATTACGGAGCCAGGGAAGGCAGTTGGTGATAAAAAATCTCTGAACCATGTAGAAGTAGTAACTGAGTTAACGTTGATGTTGAGATTTCGAATCTTGTTCTTTATACTGATTGAAGAAGGTTTCCGCAATGATTTCAGATTATTGAATATCTGTCTGTCATGCTTTTCCGATTCCGGCTACCTCATTAGTGTTGTCTGCCTACAGATGAAACGATGTTGCCCAAATTCATTGAAAGAAGTAACCTCATTCAAATTCTTTCTGTTGACAATGACTACTGACTAGATAGCTTCATCAACTCCCACTTCTCTGTTTGTTCGCTTAAACTCGCCTGTCTTCGTCAGCTGTTTCTGTGGTTACAGCAGTCTGCTAGCCGAAATCGGTTGACAGCAAGTTACGTCAATGTTTACGTCCCAAGTCTTGATCATGAGAAAACAACAAGAACAAAGACTTTGCGTAGGCGGATACGATTCTCAGATATACGGTATGACCTTCAGAGTAATGGCCACAAGAGATGACAGAATCACTTCGAGCGAGAAAACAACCAATCAGAAGACGCTTTTTCTCTACACGTAATAACGAATAATAATGTACATAAAAATCTATAAATATCTGTTGATTTTCTCGATAAATGATCTGTTGCCTAACTCTTGCCTTCTGTCGTTACACTCCTTCAACCAACCTGTTGGTGACATACATCAAGGTTTAAATTTTCTAAAGTTTTCTTATCGGTCCAAGATAATCCTGTGTTTCTTGCTTTCTACGATCGGAGAAGAATCGTTGTAGTCCTACACACCATAACCCCCACCACCCATCCCGACAGAATCCATCGAACAAAGTCTCGTATTGTATCTTTAACCTCGGAAAATGGAGTGATAAAGGCTAAGCAGATGTAGAATATATGCATATACGTATGCGGTGAGATAAAAATCTCCATCACTGCAGGGTTCGAACCAACAATTCTCCTGAACTTCTTGTTGTTTATTGGAAGGTTTACACACTCTAGCTGCCAAAGAGGTTCTCACTTTTGTAATATGTAATATATATGTGTACATAAACTGAATGATAAAAGCAAATAAACCTGTTGAAGTGCTTAAAAACAAGAAAAAGAACTAGTAACAAGAATGAATAAACGCACGCACGCACACCCGCGCATACATGCATACAAATACAGACACACACAGAGTAACACTTGTATGCAGATATGCGTGTAAGATGTGCCAAAAATAATAATTCGTATTTTTCTACATACACATTTCACCATAGTCTACAATGACAGTCATACTACTTAATACTACCACTAATAATAATAATAATAATAATATCGATAGTAACAGTAAAAATCTAGTAATAGTGATCTTCATACACACACACAAATGACAGGTAAATAAGTAATGCTACAAAAAAACAACAACAAGAAAACAGAAAGATGAATAAGGCATACTGAAGTATATAAAGTAAATATACAACTCTCAGTGTTACGCGTAACAACACTAATCGATATGAATACTATATACACATATCATATACATAACTTATATACAATCACCTCTTTCTAATACAAAAGAAAAATATCAAACTTGCTAGATTTCTTAATCTTATCTTACAATGTCATAATTACACAGCAACAAGAACAACAACAAAAATAAGAGGTTGCTAAACTCTGATGGCTTTAATGTAGGCATGAATTGACACTAATATATGTATGATAGATAGATAGAGAGTCGATTGAATGAAAAGGGGGAAAAGCTTTGACAACACTCTGAGTGAATTCATAAAAAACAGAAAATGTCAAGAGGAAGAAAATGCAAAACAAAAAAAAACCTTCCACTTAAGGTAGGCAAAGAGAAAAAAAAGTAACCGTGAAGGGAAGTAAATGATGTTTTGACACATTCTGTGCTGCTCTTCACTAACTAGTCCTATCACTACATAGACAACCAACCAACCATCCACCCAATCACCATCTTCTGGTGTTAAAACAACTTCTCTGGAATAAGAAATGTTCATTATCAGATTTCCAACAACATCATGGTTACAAAAAACGACGGGGGTGAGGCGAAGTTCAACATAAGCCTTGTAGAAGTGTAAACACTCCAATGACTTGCAAAGCAGGCTAGTCGTTGGCTAACAGCGCCGCCTGTTATTATCATTGCTGAAATATCAACGATATTCACCGAGTGAGCAGGAAATTTCAGGCAGATCACGTTTTTAAGTACTGTTTCGATAAGTGTGTTAATGGCTCCTTAGGGTTGGGATTAGAGTTTAACGTAAGCACTATGGTCGGAATTAGGGTCAGGGTGTTAGGGTCAAGACTAAGATTAGGATTACGACTAGGGATAGAATTTAGAGTTGATATCATTTATTTTAATATCCACATCTACCTAAGAAGTAGTCATCGGTCCTCCTACTGGGAACCATAGTATTGCAGCCGAGGGCTTTGTGGAGGAATGCACAACATAATCAGAGAGATAAATGATTCACAAAAACAAGTCACCTTCAATCACTTCGGTGAATACATGTAGAGAAATTAGTCAAACTAAGCAACTGATACTCCTCATTATAACTGGGACGTATTTTTAATTCATGTTAGAGAAAGATACCCTGTTTGTAATGTGTTTTATCATGCATTTTCCTATATATATATATATATATATATATATATATATATATATATATATATATATATATATATATCAATTTTTGTGCAGAAATTCTTCATTTTTATGACCGATCGGCTCAAGATCACTGATGAGTTTGCACCCCTTGGGACACTGTTGTAGAACTTTGCCCCTGTATTGCATTCTACCTATTAGATACTAATCATGGAGGTGACGTTAACTAATTTTATTATTATGGTATCCTTTAATTCCTAGAGGAACATACGGCTTCAGCTGCGCACCTCCATTCCCTTCTGTTTTCTGCTAACTTTTTCACCCCGCTCCAAGTCTGTCCACATGCTTTCATCTCCTCTTCGCATGACCTCCTCCAAGTCACTCTTACACGAGCAACTCGCTGCTTCCCTTTCGGGTTCCACTCGAGTAATGGCTTGTCTAGTGATGTCACCTGATGGTTTCCTCAGCGTATGGCCAATCCATCTCCATTTCTTCCTGTCTATTTGTTTCACAATCGGTTCCTGATTGGTTCGCTCCCAGAGATCCCTTTTGCTGATCTTTTCTGGCCATCTGGTCTTGAGTGATATTGAGCGAAGACAGCTGTTGTTGAAGGTCTGTAGTTTGTTTTGATGTGCTCTTTATGACACACCAAGTTTGTGATCCATAAAGTGGCACTGACTTACTTCACATTGGAGTTGAAAATCCGGAATTTATTTTTGATGCTGAGTGCTGTTGACCTCCACACAGACTTGAGAGTAATGAAAGCTAGTCTTGCTTTCCCGATCCTCGCTTTGATATCCTCGTCAGTTCCGTCCACCTGTAGTTGAAACGATGTTTCCCAGGTAGGTGAAGGAGGTTGTTTCTTTCAGGTTCCTCCCATTTATGCTGGCTGGTTGTTGTCTGTTGTTGTTGTTTCTGTTGGTGTTGGCTAGGAATCTTCATTACCTCTGTTTTCTCTATGTTCACCTGTAGTCCTATCTTTTCTGGATGCTTCTTCTGCCAGCTTTTTGCTTTTCACTTGCATATCTTCCAGTTTGTGGGAAATCAGACATATATCGTCGGCGAAGTCCAGATCCTCCACGTTTGTCTTTGTGTGGGTCCTTTTTATGCCTGTTTCCTCGTTGGTTGCCGTTGTCTGTCGTATTATCCAATCTACTGCAATCAGGAAGATCATTGATGATAGTAGACAGCCTTGTCTCACTCCCGTCCTCACTTCGAAGGCTTCCGTAAGTTTCCCGTTGTGGATGTTAACTAAACACTTCGAAAACCTCATACAGTTTTTCCAATTAATAAATTTGAATAAAGCAAGAATGTCATATGTACCAGGATAATCTAAGACTAAAAGACCCACAAGCATTAGACAGTGCGATTGCACGCCACCTACTAGACACGGATCATGCTGTGAACAACCTGAAGGCGTTCTATATAACCAACAGACAAATCTAGCCTGCTTCATTTTGCTGAGGCATTCACCATCAAACGGCCAACCTGAATAGGGCCAGTCGCTAGTAAGCATTCCATTGATATTCAAGTATTGGTTTGTAGGGATTTGGTTGATTGGTTACAGGATTTCACCAGTAGAAGGCTTGACACGCGCACTTCTAAGTATAAGAATTTCATGACACCATATTTGGCGGCATGTATTTGATGAGGATGGAAGTAGTGTCAGGCACAAACTAACTAACCTTCTTCCCACTAGTAAATCAAGGATTACATCCATCCTTATACAAACAAGTTTTATTGTTATTATTTCTCTCATATTTATAGTCCTTTAGTGTTTTTCGTCTATTTTTTCATAATTGTAAACACCATTTAAGCTCTGTAGAGTAGTAATCGTTATTTTTTGTTTTTCCCCTCACCATCCTATGTCAAGAGAACATTCTATAACACGCTGAAATTCCATACTTTATCAACAGTGCTGTTTCAAACAAACCTTGTAACCGGAAGGTCCTGGGTTCGAATCCCGGTGGGTGCGTACTGCTGAAGAGTCCCAAACTAGGACGAAACAGCTGTCCAGTACTCCAGTGCTGGTTTTCCAATGGTTCTCTAACTAATGTCAGCTCATGATGAAATCCTGAAACCAACCAAATCCCTACAAACCAACACTTAAAAACCTATTATTATTATTATTATTGCTAACATGGTTATTATTTTCATTTTGTACTTCGCACATTTTTGACTTTATTCCCGCCGTAAATGTGGACGAATTTCTGTGGTTATTCTTATTTATATTTTCAGTACATCAGATGCAATATACTGTGACAAATGCTGAAAATTCCATACTTATCTTCGTGGGATCAGTCATTCTGCACTTAGCTAAATTCTTATGTTCCGATGACAATCTGACTACCCCTGACATCTGAGACCCTCCCCACGTAGGATTCTTAATAAAACAGGAATTAGAGTGGTAGCATTTAAACCTACAAACTCCCTCAGGTAGGACAAGCTCTGTAGGTTAAAAGGACCCAGTCGGTTGACCCAATCAGACAAAATAATATAATTAACAAAATACCTTGCAATGACTGTGAGTGAGGTCAACTACATGGGTCAAACTAGTAGGTCGGGAGTAGTCGGTAGATTGTCGGAACATAAGAACTGAACCAAGGTAAGAATGACTGACCGCCACTCAACAATTTCACTGCATGCATTAACACACAACTACACAATAGGGTAGCAAGGTGAGGATGAAAATTCTAAGAAGTAATATAGGTGTCTGCGTGGAGAGAGAGAGGTTGATTACTGAATCCTTGTTCATCGAGTCTACACACGTAACACATGCGATAGGAATGACTCACCACTCATACTGGAAATATGGAAAATACTACCACCAATCAAATCAAGCGATGGAAAATAATGATGGAATTATATAAACGAAGTTAGAAAGTTGTGTGAGTAGTACCTTGAAATGATTATGAGCAGTAATAAGTTTGTGCTCGAAACGTGGCGGCATCAGTAAATATTACTTGTTGTATAACACTGTGAGACTTCATCGAAAATAAACTTTACCCATAGTGGAATTATACGATTTTCCATGTCTTCTGACGAACAGACTGTTGTTCAGCAGGTGGAACAAAGAGTTTGCTGATATCAGTATTTCTACGAAACCACCACCCAACGCGTTATACTGAAATATTGGTTGGAATGTGGGGGGTGGGGTTAAGTTAAGAAAAAACAGCTATATCGATCGACTTACCACAAATGTAACTAGAAAAATGAGTTATTTAACTCTCATTACCAAAATAATAGATATGTCAGTGAAGTGATTCAAAGAATTATGTAACACAAATATATACAATGAAAAGGTCTCTCTCTCTCTCTCTACAGACTTACCACTATCATCCACAGGATGCACACGTCGACGACGATCATGTATCACAGTTAAACTTGAATTGTTCCCATTAGTATTACTACTATTATTATTAGTAGTATTATTACCATTTGAATAATGATACACATAATCTGAATGATCAAAATTTAAGTTAGATACTAAATCTGACATCTGATGATGCTGATAAGTAGGGTGGTTCTGCTGTTGTTGATGATGTTGGTGATGACGATGGGGTTGATGCGTAGGACTATCCAAGCCTAAACGTCTATCTACATACGGGTCTGGAGTTTGTGCACGTAGATGTGATGAACTACTTGAGGATATACTATTCTCACCTGTACTCCCAGAGTTATGCTGGTAACCGATTCTTGAGGAAAGCTGAAATAGAAGCAAATAAAATAAAATCAC
Organism: Trichobilharzia regenti; assembly: GCA_944472135.2. Taxonomy (NCBI): domain Eukaryota; kingdom Metazoa; phylum Platyhelminthes; class Trematoda; order Strigeidida; family Schistosomatidae; genus Trichobilharzia; species Trichobilharzia regenti. Next base: position 113,955,045 of record OX235264.1, on the reverse strand, counting down.
TACAGATTGGGAAAGCTTTTCACACGAGTATGATTGATAGTGGCTAGCAGTAGAATCGAGAAGACATTTCTTGGAGAAGCATTCTATTCTGGTAGTATTAAGATAGATTATACGTCCATTAGCAAGTGAATTATCATTGCTTCTGCAGTTTGAATAAGTCTCATTCGTCCAATCATTACACTTGAAATGGACGCATAATCTATCTTATTAATAGCAGGATAGAATGCCCATCCAAGTAACGCACCATAACTCACTGGTCATTTCAAAATACTCCTCATTCAGATATAGTTACCAAAGAGAGATTCGACTGTGACAAAAGCGACAGCCTTTTACCAAAATATTGGTTCGGACACTTCAAAAAAACAAAAAGAATATCTTTTTTTGATATGTGTATTTATGTTTATATACATCCAATATTCTAGAACAGTCGTCATTAACAATATCAGTGTGCTTTTAAAATAATGTCGATTTGTTAAGTAAGATTAATGGAATTACAGCTAACTAAAGACGTATAAATTATAACGTGTGTCGGTGGCACAGCGGTAGAGTGCTCAGCGGCTACGCAGGTGTTCCAGGGTTCGATCTCTGGCTACAGACTCACTCCCTTACCTCGTTCACTAAGCCAGTAGTAAGACTGGTGAAGAGGGAAGGTTGGGCATGAGGCTGGCTACCCCCATCTGACGGCCAATCCGTGAATATTATCTTGTCATTTCGTGATATATATATATATATATATATATATATATATATATATATATATATATATATATATATATATATATATATATATATATATATATATCGCAATCGCCAGAAATGCCTTTGGCAAGTAACTGTTCTCTTAAACTGACTTTATATACCCCGCTGGTTACGAATTCACACAAACTAGATCAAAGCCGCTATCCAGTACTCCCTGATCTTCTAACAGTCTTCTAAATAATGTTTGCCATGCAGTTGTCAGTCATACATTTGTTGACTGACCTTTTCATTTATATTTCAGGGGCTGTGATTCATAGATAACAGTACTCGATCAACACGACGGGTTCCAGCCCCCGCTACTTCACTTACCGAAGTTTGGGTAGCCGAGGAGTATTACTACATCTTCACAACAGGTGTGACTCAGTGTCTACTGCAAATAGAAGCACGAATGTTTATTGAGCAGCAGTTTCAATTTCGCATACACTTCGAGAATCTACATTACGCGAAACACATTTTCCATGTACTGAACTATTAAGTTGTACCTATCGTTGTAGGACACATGATAGCTCACAATCGTCTACGTTGAAAGTAAGTAGGTAAGAGAAGTGAATAAGATTCAAAACCCAGAACCCACCATTAGCATCAGCTGAAGGAGCCACAAAACTCATAAAACACAGTGAAAGACATAATAAGATGAAAATTTTTTAAAATAAAATAGAGAATTTTATAATAATCGAATCTCTGTTGGTCGTCTCATATCCTGTTGATTTCTCAGAAAGTTTTCGTTTAACTTATTATATGAAGAAGCTGAGTCTTCCTCCTGACCTGACTCAACTGCTTCGCTTATAATTTATGAATTCATGTATTCTGCCCATGCTCCTTTATTGCCCGTCCCATGTTATTCTTCCCTGGACCTCTCAAAAACAGCTATATCATATTACGTGGAACACTGAAGTAGTAGTAAGTGGGCAGAGTTAGTGTAGTGGCCTATGACTCAGCTAACTGATATGATTGTCAATAGACACTTCGATTCTTGCAAGCATTTCGCTGACGTTATCTTGTCCGATACTGAACATCCTCTTTATTCTCAACTTCCTCCTTGTATCTCTTCGGGGTATGGAACCATAAGAAACTCCATAAGAATTTATGCCCATACGGCTACCAAAAATATAAAAATTCAACTATTCTAGTACCATTTAGCACGGGTTCTGGGCGAAGAGGGAGTCAGATGTCAGAAAAGAACTTTCAACTTATAAACTTTTTAAATCACTAATCTGAGCTGCAAAGTATAAGCAAAGATTATTATTATTATTACATGTATTATCTATTGTATTATCTACTTATACTTCATTATGTTTCCACCAACTTTCTGTTTATAGTGGTTTCATTATTAGTATTATTATTATTACTATTTTAAGTTTTATGTATGTAAATATATTTATAAAAGGAGCTAAATTGTTGTAATATGTATTAAAAAATCGCTAAGAATTCCATTCTTTATGATTATTATCGTTAATATTGTTTGGAATAAAAGGTGTCGTCAACACATCAGTGCACATGTGATGAATTAATTGAAGCCTTTCGACACACTACATCATCGATGTACTTCTATAGATGATGGAAATTTCTTTTTAACAGCATTACTACTTTTGTTGATTGCATAGTAACTAAATCCTGGCCGATGACTGCTACACCTTGTCGTGGTGGTCGCGCTTGAATACCGCAATGACCCAACAAGCTGAACTGACTGGGACTCTGTCCCTACAGGTCCTACCATGTCAGGAAGGTTGTTTGGATAACGGTTCAACTAAAAGCAGTTACCATGGGGTATATGAGCTCCAGTATCCAATCGGATCGAATGGCGTATGAACCCATATGGGTCACCGGAAACCATGGAAATGCAGCTCCTGACGCTGTTCCGCAGCCTTGCGGACTAGAAACCAAGTCAAAGGCTCGGGGTGGTCCCTTAATAAAACCATCTACTTCGGTTTGGGTGCCCGGGCAGTATCTCAGCCCTCACACAATGAATTGAATGTAGCAGCAAACAATCAATGAAACTTATCGCGTGCTATTACACGTGTTGTAATTTTCTTCCCTTCCCGATGATAGTTAACGAATACTGTTTGAACTTGTTAAGCATGAGCGTTTTCCTTCCAGATGAAGTTCATTATCCGTTCTCTACTTATTTATATATATATATATATATATATATACATATTTCTCTTCTTTCTTTTTTTCTTTTGATCTATGTTGTTTTATTATTATTGTGTGGCGCATCCTTCTTGGTGCCATACTGTACCAAGTTTTATGCGTTTAAATAAATAAATAAATATAATAACTAAATATATGTAATATTGACAAGCATCAGTAATAAAGATTACAATTTTGATGAATAATAATTACTGTGCAGAAACACACACAGATACACAAATTTGTAATGCGTAGTCTTTCTGTTTTATTTATTTATTTAATTTACTCCTTTAGGTTCTCAGTGGAACAACGTGGGGCTTCAAGCTATAGAGGTTTGAAGTTTCTGTAGCAGTGGTGTTTATCTTTATGAGAGTTCGCCTGTGACCGAGGATCAAACCCCGGACCACCTGAGTGGTTGTCAAGCCTACTGCTTTATTTATTCAATCATTTAAAATTAATGTATAATCAAGAAAAATTACAAACACAATCCCCCCTCCCTTAAGGAATGCACATATATGCATAAAAAAAGGTCGACATCCTCCCCGAGGATTGTGTACTTTTGCAACTTAACCTAGAGTCACTCTCACTTGCTAGCCTACTACGGTAAAACAAATGAAATGCAAGAAAAGAAAAGTAAAATTCTACATCATTAATCCGAATCACCTCTAATTGACCTGAAAAACAGACATTGTAATGTGTTCAACTGTCATCACACGAAGACTAATTCTATTTTTATCCCCAAGTATATAATACTGATTTAAATATTAAAGTAATAACTATCAGTTCTTTCGTGTACCATTTATAAAAACAACACATTATTCATTAGAGTGCAGAAAAGTTTGACATTTGTCAAGATTTGATAACCAATCATGAATGTTTCATTATATGACTTGACGATATCTTCATTAACAAGTTAATTGAGTATTATTATTTCTTGGGTTCTGTTCTCTGCCGTCCTCTTTAGCTAGCTCCACAGTTGCCCATAGGCTCTCAACTCCTCCGTGTCATCCAGTTACCTACGGCCAACTTGTCATTCACTTCCCATTCGCGTTACACATAAGGACCTTTCTGACGGGTGACGTCACTCAATAGTCTCTTCAGCGTGTGTCCAATCCATCTTCATTGTCGTTGAAATATTTCATGGAGGATTTAATCATGAGCTGACATCAGTTAGAGAACCACTCGAAAACCTGGGAGTACTGGACAGCTGTTTCGTCCTAGTTTGGGACTCTTCATCAGTACGCACCCACCGGGATTCGAACCCAGGGCCTTCTGGTTACAAGGCGAGCTCGTAGACCATTGAGCCACTGGGACCCGATCGAATGGTCCTTGAATTCTAACTTCTGCCAATTCACGCACGACATAGCGCGACCACTTCGCAATGTCTTCTTCGATGAGTTACTGCCTCATCTTCAACCTACTGTACCCTACTGGTCACGGCTTCCAACCAATACTTGAAAATTGATCTGTGCTCACTAGTGACTGGCCCTATTCAGGCTGTTGACCTGGGGTTCCAGTGGGAAGCCGTGACCAGTAGGGTACAGCAGGTTGAAGATGAGGCAGTAACTCATCGAGGAAGACATTACGAAACGGTCGCACTATGTCGTGAAATGGCAGAAGTTAGAATTCAAGGACCACTGGATCGGGTCCCAGTGGCTCAATGGTTTACGCGTTCGCCTTGTAGGCAGAAGGTCCTGGGTTCTAACCCCCGTGGTGGATGTGTACTGCTGAAGAGTCTCAAACTAGGGCGGAGGAAACAGCTGTCCAGTACTCCCAGGTTTTCGAGTGGTTCTCTAACTGATGTCAGCTCATGATTAAATCCTCCATGCAATCAAACAAAATCCCTACAAAACCAATAGTTGAAATATTTGTTGGGTAATAGGCTCTTAACTCGTTCGTTCCCAAAGTTCCCTGTTGCTAATTCTATCGTGGACAGCCGTCTTATCTTCAGTAAGGAGGCGGTGAGTGGAGCAGCAAGTGATAAAAGTTTGAAGTGGCTCGTTAGATGAAGCGATAGCTTATATAAAACAAGTAACTGACTGACTTGACAATAAAGTTGAAAATCTGAATTTTATTTATACTCTAGAGGAGTTCAGAAGATTTCTAAACTGATTTCAGAGTGATGAAGGTGTATCTTGTCTTTCCGATTCTGGTTTTGATATTCTCATCTGTTCCGTTCTTTATGTAGTTGAAAGGCTGTTGCCTAGCCAGATAAGTGAAGGAAGTGACCTCCTTCAAATATATTCCGTTGTTAGTTGGTTGGCTTTCTCCATCACTTCTGTCTTCTCTATATTCACTTAAAGTCCTGTCTTCGCTGCTTTTCCTGACAACCTGTTGGTTTTCCACTGGAAGTTTCCCACTTTGTGTAACACTATACATAAATCCTCCGCAAATTCCAAATGTTCTAGGGTCCTATTATCTGTCCAACATATCCTTGTCTTACAGGATTTCATCATGAGCTGACATTATTTGGAGAAACACTGGAAAACCAGCTGGGAGTACTGGACAGCTGTTTCGTCCTAGTTTGGGACTCTTCGGCAGTACGCACCCACCCGGGTTCAAACCCAGGACCTTCTGGTTACAAGGCCAGGAAGCCCGTAGACCAATAAGCGACTGCGACCCGACTGATCCAATAGCCAGTTCATGAATTACAACTTCTGCCGATCCACGACATACAGCGACCCCTAGCCAATGCTTTCGGCGAATATTTTTCCTCACACCCGACCTGCTACACCATACTAGTTAAGACTTCTCACTAGAATCCCAGGTAACTACCTACCTGAATAGGGCAAGTCGCTAGTGAGCATTTCATTGATATTCAAATATTGGTTTGTAGGGATTTGGTTGATTGGTTAGAGGATTTCATCATGAGCTGACATTAGTTAGAGAACCATTGGAGAACCTGGGAGTCCTGGGCAGCTGTTTCGTCCCTGTCTTCCCGTTCCCATGCAAAAACAGGAATATCATCGGTGATATTAGGCTGACAGCCTTGTTTTACTGCATTCCATCTCCACTTTAAAGGATTCTTTGAGTATCCTGTTATGGATCACTCAACATGCTGCATTACCATTTGATCCGCACACGATTTGCATTTTCCCGAATCAATCCAACTTGTTCCGCGAGTGGGTGGTGGAATTCTGAATCCAGTGCATCTTTTATACCACCAACCCCTACTGGCAGGATGACATGACTTAGTATTTTGCTTTGATGTGGAGAATAGCATGTTTACTTAAAGTTTGTGCCCTCTCTCTCTCTCTGCCTCTCCGGTTAAAAAGCAGTTGATTTCTGCAAATCAATAAGATATATGAATGTGTATATGTTTGCAACCTGAATATCATTGTGTCAATATTTACCACTACTCAGGTTACTTTTCTATCCAGGGAATTGTGCTCATCTGTACTATTTCACTTCATAATTTCAAGAATCATTCAGTCTTATTATAGTCAATTAGAAGAAACAATAGAACAAAGAAATTTAGTGAAAGCAACACCAAGAATAGTAACATTTGCTTTAAGGTTAAATTAACCAAAACATCATATCATATATCATTCAGGTAAACAGAAAAGTTCTGTCCTTCTTTTTCTAAAGTGCTTATCCTCTACACCCTCTGTTAAAGAAATAAACATAAAGACTATACTGTTGACACGAATACGCGTTTATGATAATAATAAATAGAAAGATTACTTAGCAATCACACTTGAATTTAATTGAATTTGAGATTTTCCCATCGACTGATTGGACCGACGTGCTCGGTCTCAAGTTGACATGTCGGCTTCTTGTGCAGATGCTTCGACGATGTCTGGGCATTTAGTTAGCATTTAATTGGTGGATGGTTACTAGCAGTAGAATCTAGGATGCGCATTTCGTCCCATTTGGGGCTCGTCAGTTAACTGAATGTACCTGCATTTCTCAGTGAGTGGTGATGTTCCCACCGAGGCTCGAACCCAGTGCCCATAGTTTCAAACGCGAAATGGTCGCGCTATGTCGTGAACTGACAGAAGTTAGAATTCAAGATCCATTTGATCGGGTCCCAGTGACTCAATGGTCTATGAGCTCTCTGGTCTTGTAACCAGAAAGTCCTGGGCTCGAACCCCGGGTGCATACTGCTAAAGAGTCCAGAACTAGGACGAAACAGCTGTCCAGTACTCTCAGGTTTTCCAGTGGTTCTCTAACTGATGGCAGCTCATGATGAAATCCTCCATGCAATCAAACAGAATCCCTACAAACCAATACTTGAAAGAAAAGACACCTAAGCACATACAACATTAGTATGAGTGGTTGAAAATGACTCACACAAACCAGTAGTACTTGATAACGAGATAGAAGTGATCAGAACAGTCAATGACTGTTTCGTTCGATCGGAATCGAGTTCATTAAAAGTATATTTCATTTAGTAAGTAATGCAATACATGTAATCTTATGATTCAAATGAAGTTAGAAAAAGAGATTCATCTGAATTTGTGCATTTATTGTTTGTCTACTATTGCGAATTACTGAAAAAAACATCATTATTATTACTAGTGAGGATGAGGATATCAAATGCAGTATCGGACAAGCAGGACAGAAATCAGTGAAAAAAGCTACAGCGCTCAGCATATAAAACAAGATCCAAATTCTCAACACTAATAGTTAAGTTAGGCAGTGTGCGTCGGTGGCACAGTGGTTAGGACTCTCGCCGACCATGCTTATGGTCCGGGGTTCGAGCCCACGCCGACGCACACTTGATATCTATGGTCGGCCTGCGAATTTTGGGCTACCGATATCCACGCTGAAAATTCCACACTTGTACCAAAAATACGGTGTGGAATCAAGCTGTAATCAAATATATATATATATATATATATATATATATATATATTTCAGAGGAATAAATTGTCACGAAGAGCATTTCCAACCGACTACTTACTACAAACTTTCATCAGTAACTGAAGATGGACACAAGGGATAAGATTGTCAAGTCTTGATTTGAGGTGATTCGATTGGTTACAGATTTAGGTGCACGAGTTGATGTCAGTTAGACAAGCACTGAAAAATCACAAAGGAGTACTCGACAACTCTTTCAGTCTAGTTTGGAACTTTTTAGCACTGGTGACTGTCTCTATACAGACAATAGTTACCTGTATTTCTAGTGAGGAGTCTAACCAGCAGGGCTCACGAAGTCAGGTAAGAAGTCATTTACTAGCCTTTGACACTGGCTGAAGATTGCCCTATACATATCATGAATTAGCAGAAGTTGGAATTCATGGGATGGTCATTGGATCAAGTCACAGTCGCGGGATGGTCGATGAGCTCGTTTTTCACCCGGATGAAATGGACAGGATAAACGCTGTGGAGACCGTTGAGTGACATCGCAAGTCGGACATGCTCAAATGTGAAGAGGAGGGGATGTGGAGGAGGAAATTTATGAGCGATTTTGGAAGCAACTAAAAGATTGTAGAGTAGAAAGTGAAATAGCAATGCACTGCTGAAGGAAGCCCTACATTTTACTAGAAACCCAAGGGAACAATAAATATAGGTAGGCCTTCTGTGAAAAAAGTAATTCAGCTTGTCAAAATAACTTCTTTTTAATTAAGTCTGACCTTAATTTTAATGAGATTGTACTAGAGACAAGTCGGTCACCAGACTGATAAAAGTTCACAAATTCTTAAGACTGACCGAACTTTATCAACACAAAAATGTGTCAAATAATAAAGAATTAAAAACTGATGTGGTGAATTGTAATTTTACGTAGAAATAAAAGTTGATGTGCCTTTAAAGGGTTAAAAAGGAATGCATTTCTTTTTTTGATGCTCGCTAGTGACTTGCCACAGGATGGAGTTTCCTGGAGTTCTAGTGAGAGGTCGTGACCACTGAGGTCTATCCAAATGTCACGACAACGGTTGGGGTCGCGCTGAATTCCGAGTTGGTAGAAGTTAGAATTCATCGGCTGGCCATTGAATCGGGTCCCAGTGGCTGAATGGTTTACGAGCTTCCCTTGTAACCAGAAGCTCCTGCGTTCGAACCCTGTTGGTGGGTGCGTACTGCCGGTGATTCCCAAACTAGGATGAAACAGCTGTCCAATACTCCCTGGTTTTCAATGGTTCTCTAACTGATATCAATCCGTGATCAACTGGTAAGAATGCATTTTTGCCTTTTTCTAATCGATAGTACGACTTACTCAACAGTGACCGTTAATGATAGATAGATACAAAATACTGTTAGAAGTAGAAAGAGACAGAGAGAGTAAGTGAAAGGATGAAAAAGAAGACAGAGAAATACAAAGGTTCAGTGAAAATTTGAGTTGATTATTCACACCGTAACACGTCGGTATCTTCGTGAACTATTTCAAAACAGACAAATACAAGCGGCTAAGGTGTCTCTATGCATTATCTAACTGAATTTGATTACCTGCTTACGCCATTATTGCAGAAGGTTAGAAAGCAATGAAAGGTACATATTGATTTAAAGAAATGATACCTTGTTATATAACCAGCGAAAAGAAAGGCGACTTTGTCAGAAGGGGAGCTGAATCATGCTCCTATCCAATCAAAGTTGAAAATTAAGTCGCATTATCTTTCAATGTAAAACTCTGCCTAAAACAAGCTAGATTCAGGTGCAAACATTGCCAATCGAAAAGAACACAGCATAGAATCACAGTAAACTCCTTACCTCCAGTCTACCTATTTCTGAAGCCTAATGACACCATTTCAACTCTTCAAAAGTATGTAATCACTAGTCGTTTCTTGCCATATGTTAGCTGATCCACAAAGAAAACTCAACAAAGACTTTGAAGGGAAGACAGGAGTGAGACAAGGCTGTCTGCCTAGTATCCTCACGGATGATATTAGTAACTGTGTGGTGGACTGGATCACTCGGAAGACCACAAGGGGAGAGAGAAGACAAAAGCCTCTAGAAGATCCGTACTTCAAGGACGATTTATATCTAGTGCCAGATGAATTGGAAGAATCACATGCGAAAACCAAACAAGTTATCAGAAGAAGTAGCAAAGGTAAAGCTTTAAATGAGCATATAAAAGACACTATGATGAGAGTAACCAACAAATCAATAGTAATGTAAGAAATTTAAAAGACATCATTTCCTTCCCTTATCTAGCTAGACAGCATCGTTTCAACTAGATGCAATAGCATCGATGAAAATGTCGAAACCCGTCACGCACAGAAAGGCAAGACCAACCCTTCATCATTCCGGAATCAGCTTGAAAATCTGCATCCCACCAGACCACAAACAACAAAATTCTGATTTTCAACACCAGTCAGCCACTACTTCTATACGGATCAGGACTATGGCGAACGTGTCACGAAAAGCATTTCAAACGGCCAGTTGCAGAATTCACTGGCGTCATACTAAAGATTAGATGTCCAGCCAGAAGGAATTAGCGCCGAAAAAAAATCTGGGAATAAACTAGCCAAGGACTTATTGCTCAAAAAATCTTACGAAAACGGTGATAGATCGAGCACACGCTGAGAGAGAGACGTCTTATGCCAGGCCCACAACTGAAGTGTCCAAGTGTGACATGGAGGAAATCGTGAGAGTTCGAGGAGACAATAGTTTATGGGTGATTGTGGAGCCAGTCAAACAGTACAGCAGAGAACAGGGTGAAATAGAGATGTTCTGTTGAGGCCCCATATTCCACTCGGAGCCCAATGCTGTCTGTCCACTGACCTTATAGATAAATAGATTATGCAATGGAGTAAAAAAATTTGAACTTTGATTGCTAAATCAGGCAGCACAGAATTGATTACCGAATATGATTCGCTTCAGTATACATATATATTTATTTGCATACGCTTAACAGTTCAACAGTACAGTTCAGTTAGTGGATCAGGGATTTGTGAATTCTGCTCCACATGATTTAGCCTGGGGGTAGTAACTAAGTGGATAGCAGTTTGAACTTCAATACACAACAAGTGTGGCTCATTTTCTGGTACATAAAGAAGACTTTTTCGAGGGTCTAACTTTCAAACTAACTGATTCAGATATTCCGTAGGAGAACGACTTTCTAACCGCTCACAGACAGACACACACACATTACTATTGATGACGACTGCTCACAGAAGTGAATAAAAAACTATGAGGAAATTCAAAACGACTGTCGTATTCACTTACATGATTTCTTTGAGGCTGTGGTGTAGCATAAATTAAACCATTACCATTCATCATATTTGTTGGTATAACAGTACCATTGACAGGATGAGCTGTTGGTGGTGTTGCTGTGGAACTTGTATCAGACTGTGATATGACACTTGAGTGAATACCTAAAGAGAGGAAATACAATAAAGCACTAATTACATAGATAACTACAAGTTAAACATATATAAAAGTGAAAGAAATTGAATAACTATAATCCCAAGACCAGGTCAAGAGACGTGGGGTGGGGGGTTGAGCGTAGGGCCAGCTACGCTATACTACCAAACCAATCAAAGTGCTACAGAAACTTCAACACACAAAAAATACATATAGAAAGACTGTTACGCTAAAAATACTCAACTGGGAAGAAGCTGACTGGATTCAGAAAAGGTGAATCATGTGCGTTGGTCAAATCTCAGCTCTACGCATCGTCATCATCACAGAACAAAGGATAGAATGGCAGTCAAACCTCTATATTAACTTCATCGACTTCGAAAAGGCCTTCCACAGATAGCGTTGACTGAGAAGTAATTTAGAAACTACCTCAACACTATGGCATGTAGTGCCTCAAATCTTTATCAACTTCATTCAACAGCTGGTTATATGATAGTGCTACGTGTCAGGTGATCCTCCACAGGCAACTCACTCAGTAGAGCGTTTGGAGTGAATACAGAAGTAAGACAAGCTGATTGCTTATCATCATAGATATTCTTAATTGTGGTTGACTGGAATATGCATCCGGCTGTGAACAGGGAGCAAGAAGATAGAAATACGTTGGACGGACAAGAAGACTTTAGAAAAACTGGATTTCGCATCTGCATGGTTTATGTTTAATGTCTCACATATTCGAAGACTTGCAGCCGAAAGCCAACAAACTGGCAGAAGAGGCAAAGAATACAGGACTGTAGATAATGAAGATAACCAACCAGGAACAACCCCCCCCCCAGCACCAATCATTATGAACGGGAGAGATTTGACAGAGGTTACTTCCGTCACTTATCCACCCATTAGGCATCGCTTACACCAGAGACCAGCAGAACGGATAAAGAAGTCAGTACCAGCTAGCCCCAATCGTAAAGACAAGATACGCCTTCATCAACCTGAAACCAGTTTCCAAACCTTATACATTCCGCCTCAGTATAAACAACAAGATTGGGGTTTTCAACAGAAATGTCAAGTCAATCAGTCAGTCAGTTCTTCAATGCAGGTCACAAACTTACACTGCTTGTCACGAAAAGGATTTAAAACAGGACATTGCAAACTTTTTTCAACAGCGGCATACGTTGAGAATGCCATCGAATGACATCGAGCACAATGCAGGCTATCACACAAATGTAACTCTAATGGGTAGCCACGAATGGTTGGTTGGTGTGAGAGTTACGGGCAATGTTAGCTAACATAGGGTCAGGCTGGAAAAGAGCCAGCTACCAGTGTTCAGACCAAAACATGATACCAGTCAATGAAATACACAACAGTTAGTTTAAGCCAGGTAGAGACGTAGGCAGATGTAGACTGCTGTCTGGTTGGGGTCGTCGGGATGGTAAAAACCAATAAAGACTGGAGAAATTTGGTGATATGGCTTAAAATCGTTCCCAATGACCGGAGCAGATGCATCCACTCCTTATGATTTATCCGATAAAATTCTAGTGTTCTTCCATATTACTATTATTTCTGCCTCATATCTCCGTTTACTATCTGTATTTTACATTTCTTTTTACTATCTTCCCTTGCTTTGTGTGCTAAGTGTGACGACGCGAACTGCCTCACACCGGCGCAAAGTTCTATCTTGAAACCAGTCAGTCAGTCAGGAAAACAGAGTCTGAGCACTTTAGTTCAGCCAGCTGGAATTTCAAAATAACTTCAACAAATAATATCTCATTCTTTGGTAAAGAAAAAAATATTTCTCTATTGCACTGTTTTTGTTTTTATCGTTGTGTTTTTTTTATTGCCAAACTGCTTTTGATAGAAACAATAATAATAATAATAACAATAACAATAGATGAGGGAATATTGAAGGAAAATAAAGTGTGGTCACGATTCCAACTACGTTTCGCAGTAACAGATTAAGTAAATATCAACAAGTCTATGATCAATTACAGACGGTAGGCGTGTGAGAATGTCAAGGGCAAAATAGAAGAAGCATGAATCTGAAATGAGTGTTGAAGTCTTCTGTACACACAGAAAGTCCAGATCTACAACATTAAAATATAAAAGTTAGTCAGTCCTTCTACTGTATGATGTGCACGTCGTGAGGAAAAGCATTTTCAACAGCCATGTAGGTACGAACCTTGATGAACAGTTACCACCTTCACGAGATCGACATTGAAGATCAGATCAGATGGTCCAGTCGGGAAGGATAAGTAACAGGGGACTTGTAAAATGAACCAAGCAAGAATCTATCGGCCAACAATTTTATATAGAAGTGGAAGTGAATTTTTTTTTTATTTTTTATTTACAGCTTGATTCCACACCGTATTTTCGGTACAAGTATGGAATTTTCAGCATGCGATATCGGTAGCCCAAATTTTGCAGGCCGACCATAGATATCAGGTGTGCGTCGGTGCGGGCTCGAACCCCGGACCATGTGCATGGTCGGCGAGAGTCCTAACCACTGTGCCACCGACGCCGTGAAATGCACATATACCCTGAAGAGACCGTTATCGGGTGAAATCACGCATTCACGTACACCCCTTCAAGTAGGATGGAAGCCAAATGAGAAATAACAAGTCAGGTGACATGAAGCATACCTTGTGAAAAGGCAATAAAAGTAAATGGGCACTCATAGGGTCGCCTAAAAAGACTGCAAAAGACACAGAGAAGCGATCTTTTTGCAACAACGTAGGGATGCTTCAAGTTAGTGGCTTGAAGTTTGTGCACCTGGGTTATTTAATTTTAAGGGATGAGATCTCCAGCCTCATGACCAACCTTCCCTCTTTACCAGTCTTACTACTGGTTTAGTGAGCGAGGTGAAGGAGTGCGTCTGTGACCGGGGATCGAACCACGAACCACATGAGCCGTGGTTGGTGAGCATTCTACCACTCGCCGCCAGTGGTGTATTGCTGAAGCCTTATGTTCTACTCGGGATATAAGGCAGTAATATTAAAGACTATTGTTGAAATTTAACCAAAGGGTACAATTACCAAAAAAATACTATATTTATACGATTGTATTGGCGTGTTTGTACTCTCTGAACTGAAGACTGAGCTAAACATGTTCCCTAGGAAGACAATCAAACCTTCACAAGTAAACCATCAAGCTCATAGAACACAACTAGGCAGATATTATCCCACTTGAACAACTAATCACCTCCATCATAAAGGATTCTACAGTATGACATCAATAAAATCGTCGAGAAGTGCCTTTTTGCTAAATAACTCATTATCCCTTTTCATATGAGACATGTAATCACATTTAATGATAACACATAAGTGTTACTAAACACTTGTTATACTTCAAGCTAGGAGCTATAAAGTTTTGGTAGCAGTGATGAAGGTGCAAGTCTCAGGGTTAACCTCACTTCTTAACCAGTCTTCTTACCAGCTTAGAAATGTTTAAGAGTTTCATTGGCCATGGAGTCAAATTCCTGACCACGTGGATACTTGACACTTATTCGTAACATAGAAACGAGTGGTGCTTTTGAACAGTCACCGTAAGCTTAAAGAGGAATGGTCTTCAAGTATTAGTTTTACAGGGATCTTGTTTGATTAAATGGAGGATTTCAAACAAAATTCCTACAAAACCAATACTTGAAAATTAATCTGATGCTCACTAGTGACTGGCCCTATTCAGGCTGTTGACCTGGGGTTCCAGTGGGAAGCCGTGACCAGTAGGGTACAGTAGGTTGAAGATGAGGCAGTAACCCATCGAAGAAGACATTGCGAAGTGGTCGCGCTATGTCATGAACTGGCAGAAGTTAGAATTCAAAGACCATTGGATCGGGTCCCAGTGGCTCAATGGTCTACGAGCTCACCTTGTAACCAGAAGGTCCTGGGTTCGAACCCCGATGGAGTGCGTACTGATGAAGAGTCCCAAACTAGGACGAAACAGCTGTTCTGTACTCTCGGGTTTTCGAGTGGTTCTCTAACTGATGTCAGCTCATGATGAAATCCCTCATACAATAAAGCAATGAATTAATCTTTATTCATCGAGTAATCTAACCGACTGACTGACTACGTTTCAGCAAAGAACTCTGCAACGAGCTCCAACAGTTGCCACAATCCATGTAAAATACCCACAATTAGGACATAGGAGGGGAAAGAACAAAATGCTTTGCAAAGATAACTATGCTTTCGGAAATTTCATTTCCAAAAGTAGTTGCACAATCGCATTTATATACGCATAAGTTTACATAGATACGCTTACTACTCTTATTTAATTCCACATAATAAAGACAAAGGAGGAGATTGATTAAAGGTGATAATAATTTTCAACCCTTTTAGGCAGGATACTGATATGTATCCACATGATGTGTGTTTTGTTTTTGACAGTCTGTTATATTTTGGTATGTGTATATGAAAAGAAAAAGTGTTCAGCAAAGAGTTATGTATATGAATCGATATTCCATTACACTGACATTATGCGTCTGTCTGTCCACTAACTAAATAAACATGTATGACCTTGTTGTCACATGACATTACAACCAATCATGTTAGGACTGGGTATTCATTGGTTCATGTGTATTAGTCATTTTCATATATACTTTTGTAATGGACACTTGTTTCCACACATTTCGTACCATTTCACTCACACACTTGTGTGACATTTATTTTCCTTGTCTGGAAAATACAAGTATCATCGTAAACCTGGTGGTCTTCTGATTTCTCTCTTTCCGCGGCGTCAGGACTATTAACTACTCGACGAGTACACAACATAATTGGCGACGGGGAAAACTCGAATAACTCACTCAGCGACAGTACATAACAGATACGCATCGAACAATCAATGTACCTAGCTGGCTCCAAATGTGCATAGAAGTGGTCAGATGCGAGATCTTGCCCTTAAAGCGTCTCTCTGACAACTCGTCATCACTTACCTTAGCATTTTACCAATCTTCACCCACCCTATCTACAATCTGACTATTCATCACGTTTTTGAAATATTTCGATGACGTAAGCAATAGGCCTTACTAATTTTTCTTCTTGTCTGAGAAACTTAATGTACATTTACACACACATATATATAGAAATAAGGATATATAAATGCTAATATACAGCTAGGCGGCAGAGTGCTCGCCGACCACACCTCATGTGGTCCGGGGTTCGATCCCTGGACACAGACGAACTTCTTTACCTGGCTAAGTCAACAATAAGACTGGAAAAGAAGGAAGGTTAGTCTAGACATGAAGCTGGCTAGCAACCTCATTCTTTAAAAATAATCACCACTGCTACAGAAACTTCAAGCTTCTAGTTTGAAACCGTATGTTCCACTGGGAACGTAAAGAAATGAAAAATAAAATGTACAGCTAAGTGAATGAATTCGCTGCCAAAAACAGGCTCTTCTCTGAACTACTTGTTTTGGTTGTTTTCACTACTGTCTGGATGGGGATTATTCACATAAATAAAAAAAAACTAAGTGACACCATCTCAATTATTCAGAGAATACGATGCAGTCATTATCATCGTTGAAAAACGGACTTAAACAAAAAACTTCTAGACATTGAAAACGTCATTTTACAGAGTAAGCACCAGCTCATGATGTATGTGTACACGCGATAAAATAAACTAGACTATTTTCCCCGCCCCCATCTCACCCCTTCGGATATAGACAAAATAAAAGAACGAAAGTTTCTTTTAAGAAAGAGAGTGACTTTATGCTGTGTACGCATACAGGCGTATCCTTTTGAAGTAAATGACTCATTATTCTTAACGTTGAAAGAAAAAATAAATACCACAGGCAGGCGTTGTAAACATACAGCATTCATAGATACTCAAATAGCAGATACGATAAATCAACTCATAACTTTCTATTGCTAAAAATGTAAGATCTCTTCTATGTGTCTGTAAATGCCATTTTCCACTATGTAACCACCCACCCACCCCACTCAGTTGATCCCTAATTCCCCTTTTACATAAACATTAATCTAACTGCTTTAACCACAATCTTTCCCTAAATCAAAAAAAATATTCCTGTATGTGATGTTTCTGTCAAATGTTTCAGACGTAGGTCGGGGGAGAGGGGGAAACGTACTCAAGATGATAAGAAAAAACAAAATGGTGTCGGCTTCATTGAGATTTACTCTTATAAAAGTACCGATTGCTAGACACATCTCATAAATACGCATCATGAAATGGACATCACGATTTACTTTTAAATTATCAGTAGACAAGTTCGCCAACGCCATAACTATCAAACACTGTTATGAAGGAAGTAATTATCAGTTTTCCCTTGCTCCCCTGGTAAGTGGATGGTCTTTATTCCAACTCTCTTTGACTTTGATTACGTAATCTTTGGCTTTAACCAAGCTCTCCTACCATTGGATATAGGGTAACTTTGTTTGTCTCTTGTTTCGATGATTTCAGTGGAAGTCATCACACTGCTACCAAAATTCATTAGTTGCTCATCATTTTACTCACCTTTTGTCTTTATTACATAACTCTTTTGCCATTGATTGTAAGAAATTTATTGATTTCTGTTTAAGTGCAATTTTCTGAGCACTCTTTATCAAGTTTGGAGACCCCCGTTTAATGATGAATGAAACTTTCGTTGTACCCCTCCTAGATAACATTTTCAGCACAAGTTTAAGCATAATATCAACTCATCTGAATTTCCTCATGAATGATAATATAATTGTGTCTCCTGGTAACTAACCACTGTCATGACTGGTTGTTAATGGACTCCTCTATTGATGATCATATTTTCATTAACATGGAATTAGAACTTTCTTGTCATGTGTTTCATCACTGGTAAATTTGATCTATCGTGATGTGTTTGCTAGACGCTTGCTGATTCACTTGAGTACCACAATCAGGCTTCTAAACATTATATAACCCTTTTAGTGTTTCCTTTATTTACAATTTCGACATTATTCCAATGAAATTGATGTCCATAATTATCTACAACGCATTGATAGAAAAGAATATATAAATATATCATGTCTTCTTTACAGTTGATTTGAGTTCTTGGATGCGGATTCTGAGGGGACGCCTACTTTGACTGATGTAACGTCTGTTACAGTACATTCAATTTATTCTGTAAATGGTATTAACTTTATCTTCTTATCCTGTTGGATCCTTCAGTTTTTACAATAATGCATGTAATGATTCTGCTAGCTGGTTGGCTTGTGAGCCATATCTATTTCGAACGGTTTTAACATTCTAGCTGTTATTTCAGAGATATTTTTTATATATATGGTAGGATGAATTTTTTTGTAGCCTTTGATGTGAAGGTGGTTTCTTGTTGGTGTTGTGACTCAATTTTAAAAAATCAGTCACCAAAATGCTTGCCAGGAGACACAATTATATCGATTTTATTTATTTATTTATTGCTCCCTTGGGTTCCTAGTAGAACATAGGGCTTCAACTGCACGTCTCCATTTTCTTCTGTCTTCTGCTATACTTTTCGCCTGCATCCATGTTAATCCATATTCTTTCAACTTCTCTTCACACGATCTCCTCAATGTCACCCTTGCACCAACGACCCACTCGCCACTTCCCTTTCGGGGTCCACTCGAGAGCTTGGCGCGCGATGTCACCCAGCGGTCTCCTCAGCGAGTGTCCGATCCATCTCCACTTTCTCCTGCATATTTGTTGGGCGATTGGTTCTTGCTTTGTTTGTTCCCATAATTCCTTGTTGGTGATTCTTTCCGGCCCGGCCATCTGATCTTCAGTATTGAGCGAAGACAGTTGTTAATAAAGGTCTGCAACCTTTTGGAAATATTCTTTGTGACCCGCCAAGTTTCTGATCCGTATAGAAGAACTGACTGACTTTACGTTTGTATTGAAAATCCGACTGAATTTTGCTGGTGATGCTGAGTGACGAAGATTTCCAGATTGATTTCAGGCTGATGAATGTGTTTCTCGCCTTCCCGATTCTCGCTCGATTTGACATCCTCGTCCGCTCCTCCTGTAGTTGAGACAATGCTCCCTAGATAAGTGAATGAAGTAGCCTCTTTCAAATTATATCGATTACTCATGGAAAATTCAAATCAGTTCATTTTATGCTAAAATTTTGCGCTGAAGATCTTATCTAGAAGGGGGAAGAGGGACGAAAGCTTCGCAATTAATTCATCCATCATTAACCAGCTCAGAGAATACAATTAATTGCAAATCATCTACATGAGCTACAAATCTTCACTATTATTTCACCATACAACATATATATATATATATATATATATATATATATATATATATGTTAAAATTGTTGTGTGCACAAACTTAATAATGATATCCTTTTAGGTTGTACACAGCTGATGAAGAGCCAAAGAGAAAAAAATGATGCTGTGGTGTTATTCTATGCAAATCTCAGTTGTTCTTGCTTTATTCAAATTCATAAAGGGAAATGAGTGTATGAAGATTTATTAAACTGTTTAAATATTATATCTTTCACTTATATGCAGGTAGGAAAAGAAAAGGAATAGGTTTGACGCATAACTGGGGATAACTTGAGGAATTTTATCTCACTTATAAAAAAGCAGGAAAGATATCAATTCCATAAGGAAAAGAAACAAACATAATGTGGCAACACACATGAGAAACATGAAAGCAACACAAAAACAAACACAATATATATAAAGGAAGGTCAGAAGTAGCAGAAACAACATGGAAAATCTCTGCAAAAAGGTGATTTGAAGATAGGGTGTGTAGCGATACTAAACTCCAAAAATAAACATTCCTTTACCAAGTCTTTGGTCTTCTCTACCGTTACAAAAATACACATAAGTTTAATTGTGTGATAACCACTTAGTAGTTGATGAGATGCTCCACTGATTAAGATGAATACGATGTGCGTCTTTCAGTCAGTCAAAAAAAAAAACAGTAATATCCGTCAACGATGCTCATCTATCTCGCATTTTTCACTGAATTCGTCATAAATGTACTTATGAGTGTTAAATTTAACGAATTTAGTGACTTAGGGATTGACTTGTTATCAGGGTACAATATCTCAATCGGGTGAACCATGATATCATTACATTACTAGATGTAATATACATATGACTCAGGTTTAAACACAAAACTTCTCAAAGAAGTGGAACAGTTTAAAATGTAACACCTCATTAAGTACACAAATTTAGAGCAAACAGACGAAAATGAAACTCAAAACAATCATAATAAGCGGATACACATCGGATACAAAACCGTACGAGAGAAAAATACAACTGTTCAGTTGAAAAGAGAGTTCATTCATCTGCGCTACAAAGAAGTATTTTGAGCCAGATCACTGATTGTCTCCTATCATTGGTTTTATGAATACCGAGGACCCCAACCAGACCAAGTGACGCCAGTCTACATGACTAGCTTAAATCAACTGTCAACAACTTCATTGGATTGCTTCTAAGTTTTGGTTTGACCATCTCCAACTATTTTCAAACGCGAGAACTCATCATACAGAACAAACGCCTTAGCCGTAACAATCAAGTCAGCCTCATTACCTCATGTATTGACTTTCCCTCCTTAACCCCGACCGAAAGCTGCTACCTTGACGTGGTGGTCGGGCTTGAACACCGCAATGACCTAATCAAGCTATACTGGCTGAGACTTATGTCTCTTGAGGTTCTACCATGCCAGGCAGGTTGTTTGGATAGCGGTTAAACAAAAAGCAGCTACTCCATCCAATACCATGATTCAAACAAATTCACAAAATTTCATGCCGGATCGGCCGTAGCCCGGATTAACAACGACCGCGCTTCCTACTGCCGTGTCACAGGGCACAGGAGTGATAAGTATGCTACTGAGACACACCAAACAAAAGAGAACAAACAGAAATAGGCCGCGTGTGACCGGCCTCAAGCAGTTGTCCCCTGGGCTCTGCGGTCACGCAACCAACTTCCACGGTGTGGGCAGCCGAGAAGTAACAAACGCCCTCACAATCCGAAATGCACTCTTTATCTCCCTCCTTAACTAGCACTCTATACCTAACGTCAATATTACTCACTATACATACACCAGGCCCACATCAGAGACAGAATCCAGACACCAATGATCAAGGATAGCTAATCTTTTCATATCTCCCACTTTCAATAGCCATGTCTCAAAGTCATTATGAAAGACAGAGCGTACTGCTGCACAATACACACGTCCTCTGATCGATAGTCGGATATTACGCCTACGCTAGAGACAACTTAAGGTGGAAAATATCACACAAACCTTTGGTATACTTGTTGAGATTTCGTCAGTAAATTGAAGAAAGACACTTAAAACTAGAAAACTTACAGGCGAAAGTCAAGAAAATGGCAGAAGAAACAACCAGAAAAGACAGAACTTCAAGTGAACATAGAGAAGATGAAGGTGATGAAGTAACCTAATCACCTAACACCACCACCAACAACAACAACAACAACGAACACCAATCACTACCAACGGAATAAATTTGAAAGAGGTCACTTCTTCCGTTTATCTAGGCATTATAGATCCAGCAACAGGAGAGAGCACAGATGAAGATGACAAACCAGCCGTGATCGGAAAGGTAAAACAGACCTTTATCCCTGCGAAATCAGTTTTGAAAATCTTCATTTCACTGGAGCGTAAGCAACGAAATTCGAATTTTCAACACCCGTGATGAGTGAAAAAGTCATTTCTTCCATATGGGTGCACGCGTCACGAAAAGAATTTCAGACGACCAGCGGCAAACTTTGTATCAACAGCCGCCTACACCATCTCTCTATACTAAAGTTCATATGACTAGCTAGATAGCATTAGAAACTAGAAATTCTAGGAACAAACCAATTAAGAACCTATTGCTTATAAAATATTACTAAAATGGAAATGATTAGGACACACTCTGAAGAAACAGTTGGATGACATCACGCACCCAGTGCTGTCGCTCGACTGGAACCCAAATGAGGAACGATGAGTTGGGCATGAGTTCAAAGTTGACACAGAGAAGAGATCGTGTGAGTTAGAGGAGATGAAAGCTTACGGGCAATCGTGGAGACAGCTGAAAAGGGCTGCAAAGATCAAGTCAAAATGGAGACGTATTAGCTGAAGTCCTATGTTCCTATCGCAACCAAAGAAGGATATAAAGAAAGTCCTTAGTTTTTTTTTCTAAAATTAATTTTCAAATGAAATCCCTCACTGTATATGCATCAGGCCATCTGTCACACACACATGCCTGAATATGACTCATTAAAGTAAGCTAGACTGCTCATTGATACAAATAGTTACTGGATATGTTGCTTGGTCAGTATGTACGTGCTTTTTTCTGTGTGTGTGTGTGTATGTGTGAAGAGATAGGAATGAATCAGCCACAAAGATATATACATACTATAAGATAACATCTTCAATTAAAGCATAAATTTATATGTGAAATTTAATATCTTGTTATGTCTAATTTTAAGATTGAAAATTTGGTTTTAAAAACTTTAATTAACTAGGTTAATTAGTCGGACAGATATATAAAACCATGTTGTCGTCATAGTAATTCATATATCTATCTAAGAAGTTTTCATCTCAGATTACTTTGAATGAATCTACTGAAGATAGTTTATTTTGTTATCAGTGTTATGGTGTTAGCAAGTAAATTACTAGGAAGGAAATCTATTGCGTTTATATCCAACCAACTAACTATTCATAACTCATTAGGATTACTCATCTTAGACGTGAAACACAATAAAATCTATATATATAACTATACATTATGTTTAATGACAGTCATTGAGGTTAATAGAACTTAGTAGTGACCAGTAATTTCATTTTTAATGAGTCGGTGATTAAGCAGGTATAGATTTCGACATTCAACACTCAACCCTACCGTCTATCCCTTTTCCTATTCCTAATATATTTCAGCCAAATATAGCCGGCGCCTCATCGTGATGTCAGCCTGGATTTCAAAACTCACATTTCCAATGTTTCGGTGCGCGCCTGTGCAACCTGGCCTCTACGGGTGTAGGCTGTATCTTCGACTATCGCTGTCTCCGTAGAATTTCTTTCGTTCGACGGGATCAACGTGTAAGTAATTTTGAGGTCCGACAACATGAGTCTGGAGACAGTGGCGATCACTGTATCTTTGATTATAGATGTCTGCGTTCAAACTCCCTTGTTGGGTTGTAATAATAATAGGGCGAGTAATGTTGAGGTTATGCATCGATTGTTGAGTAAAGATGGAAAGTTAATTGATGCAGTTATGCAACAGCACCGATTGAGATGGCTATGACATGTTACACATTCCTAGCTAACAACTTCTTCAACAGTCAATGTTACCTGATATAAGATTAGGTTTGGAAGTAACTAGTGGTGGTCAAACCAAAACATGGAATCTGTAACAGTTAATTTGAACCAGTCACGTGGGGAGGTGTAGATCGCCTGGTTAGTTGGGGTGGTCCTCCAAACTCTTAGGAACAATGGCTGGAAACAATAATTGATAAGATGCGAAATCATTCTTAACGCAGTAGATGCATTCAATCTCTGTTATCTACCATATTCATTAAAAGCCGATTGATTTTCCATGTTACAAATCTTCCGCTATCAAATTTCTGCCTATTCTCACTCTTTTGAATCGCTTTGACCTTCATAACATGTTGAATTGCTGCACTTTTGTTCAAAGTTCTACGTTGAAACCAGTCAGAAGTTAAAATCTAGAATACCTTCCAGTGAATAATGGATAAAACTTGGACCTGGCACCAATCTTTCCAAAACCACAAAACACTAGTCATCTGACCACTGGACTATGAGAGCCACTTTTTTATGCGACAAATATCAGTTATGCTTTGTATTCCCCATCGATTGATTAGATTGAGCCAAATTTCTCTATCTCCATTAACAACAAGTAGGTGGAGGTGACTATGGGGTTTGAAACGATGGGTTCAGAGTTCAAATCCCCCTGGAAATAGTATTACTCACTACAGATAGTAGATAAGTCTCATACAGCATTAAATGCACATACTGAATTCCACTGTTGGCCACCGGAAACATCAGTACATCAGGATCGTGAAACGTCCTACTATTTGATTTGTTTCAAGTTTAGCCATAGATTGATATCAGTCAAAGAATGATTATAGGTAGTACTGGACACTGCTGTTTCGTTCTAGTTTGGGACTCATCAGCAGGGCATACACCCCAGTTACAAAGCAAGCTAGTTCATAGACCATTCATAGCCACTGTGACCCGATTCAGT
Organism: Trichobilharzia regenti; assembly: GCA_944472135.2. NCBI lineage: Eukaryota > Metazoa > Platyhelminthes > Trematoda > Strigeidida > Schistosomatidae > Trichobilharzia > Trichobilharzia regenti. The sequence goes on along the minus strand of OX235264.1, from coordinate 113,930,760 downwards.
GGCCAGGCCATGAATTCTAACTTTAACCCGATCAGTAGGATTCACCAACAGGTTGAGAGAGTGAGGACCAGTACTCGTGAAGGCAAAATCATACTGTTGAGTATGAAGCAAACAGATTAAATTGAATTCTGTAGTTACTAACATACTACAAATATAAACTTATAAACACATAATAAATAACTGATGCTATACTCCGCAGAAATTTTAAGCTTGGATGGACATGTGTGTAAATGTGTGTGTGTGGGGGGTGTAAACACTGAAACATACAGTGAATGAGTATATTTCAGCTGAAGAAACACTCACAACAAATTTAACAATATGAGGGAACTTCAACAATTTCAGCTAAGTGTATATATATATATAATTTTCTCTCCTCTTTTTATGACTATATACAAAGTATTTTTATTATTATATATTTATAAGTTAAGGAAGGAATCTATCTGTTTACTTATTTATTTATCTGTTTATCTCCTGTGTTTTTCCAACTTCCAAGTGAATGTGAGAGAGAGAAAAAAAGAGGCATAAATCTCTGTTGACTTTTTATGCATGATAGAATGCATAAAAGATACGCATCATAGAACTGAGTTGAGTTGACTTGGCTTGAGATGAAAACAACCATTTATGATGATTACGATGATGGTTAAATATTCAAGCATGCTAAGGGTTTCAGCCATAGAGGAAATCTCACCTCGTCCCATCCCATCCCACCCATCCCCCCCACTATCGTACTCTCTTATCTCCATCTCATCTATTCAAGTGCATCATTTGATGTAAAGGCGGGAAACAAACAAGTTAAAATTTTACATGATGCCATAAATTATATGGATGTTTACAAAAGAAACACAGAAAAAATCAGCTTATGAAAGGAAATGCGCACACATATGAACTGTGAGATGAGTTCCGAACAGGAACATCCTCCAATTTGCCCTATTTTGTGCTGTTCTCTTACACAGGCCTCATGGCTTATCATGAGCTCTTATCTCCACCATCTCAACCTCGATTCATGTCTCTCTCGTCGTTTGCTACTCAGATTCCAATCGAGGAACAAACCAATGGTCTTATTCAACAACCGTCGCTTCGGCATGTGTCCTATCCACCTCCATATTCTTCCACATATTTGTTGAGTAATAGGTTCTTGGTCAGTCGTTAGCTTTCTCTCATTTCATCAACTCCTCGTTTAAAATAACGTACCTTTTTACATTTATTGTAATTCATCAATCTGTTTAAATGATAAATGACACCTGGAAAATTCTCCAGTGTTTATCCTTACATCGGAGTTTTTGAAACACCTTCACAGAAATCTTTTCCATTCCTTTGCATTATGTGCAGATCATAGGAACACTTCAAAGTTGAGCTTTGAAGTTTCAAATAACCTTCGATTTGCTAAGCACAACTGTGGCAGTGGACATAAAAATGTCTCAAACCTAGTCTGTGATCAGAAAAAGATTTGTTCAATCACCCCCCCCACCCACTATTATGATGCTCAGGAAGGCTTCGTGTGCTTTTCGAATTGTGTGGGCGGTTGTTACTTCCCGGCTGCCCACACCGTGGGAGTTGACTGATTCTTCAGGTACCTGAAACAGAGAGAGAGGGTTAGTGTTACGTGACCGCAGAGCCCAAGAGACAACTGTTTGAGACCGGTCACACACAGCCCGTATGAACTGGTTTCCGGGATTGATTCCGTATTACCGCCACAGGGTAAGTCGGGATGTACAATTGTTGGGGTCGACCTTTTCTAACCCCTTCTCTCCAGAGTGAAGAGACAGCATAGCTGGTTGGTATGCTGGTCACCTAAGGGAAACACCTCACTGCTGTTACACCCCTGTTTCCCAGCAGTACAACTTCGCCTACAGACTCCAAGGATAGTGTCAAAGCAGAGTTCTTACACTAAGCCGGTAACTGCTTTTAGTCGAATAGCTATCCTAACAACCTTCCTGACATGGTAAGACCTGCAGGAACAACATTGGTTCCAGCCAGTGTAGTTTGTCGGGTCTTCGCAATGTGCAAGCCCAACCACCACATCAAGGTAGTAGCTATCGGTTAGGCCCCCACTACTAAGGTGCTTTCAACTCCAACTTAGAATGGTTATCTCTTCCGGTGACACCAGATAACTGTAAATTAAACTTTACCACATTAAAAAAGCAGAAATTTACACGTAAACAAAATTCAATTAACTTACTATCTACATATTGATGATTCATAATATTCCCACGATAACGCTGAAAACGTTTCAGAGAAAGAGAGAAAAAAACAACAAAGAAATTATAATCCAGTCACATATACACAAAGTCAAGTGTGTTAAAATGGGGATTCATTGTAGGTTAATATCTCGGATAGATAAATTCACTTATAGTAGTAACCTGCTGTTCATAGAAGACATCCATAAGAGATATAGACCGAATATTTTGGAAGTCAGGTGAAAACTGGTGAAGAAGATCTGCATTTTATGGATGAATTTGTGTCTAATGTCATACAAACTCGAAGATTGACAGAGGTGAATACAAATAAACTGGCTGAAGAAGAAGTTTGGAAGTGCTTTTGCACTGCAGTCAGCCAGCACAAACAACAAGATTCGGATTTGCAACACAAATATGAAGTCAGTCAGTTCTTGTCAAGAAACCAAAAGCCACTGAAAACTTTTGCCACCATAAGGAACTCTGACAGTGCAACGAACTGAAGTAAGAAACTATTCCATAAAAAACACATGTAGATGAATCGAACAAACGCTAAGGAAACTGTAGAGGGACATCACGTACCAGGTACACCACGAAGTGAAAGTCGAGTGAGAGGCAACCAGTCAGGTATCTCCTTCACTTATTTGGGAAGTACCATCAGCCAGTGCCAACGGGTTGATCTCTGACGAAATCTCAGCACGAATACAAGGGGCTCGTTTCGCATTTGCCAGTTTACGCCGACTCTAGCGTAGACGAGATGTTCGACTATCGACCAAAGGGCGGGTGTACTGCTCATCAGTCCACTCCGTCCTCCTTTATGGTTTTGAGACCTGGCCACTGAGAGTGGAAGACATGAAAAGACTAGCTGTCTTTGATCATAGGTGCCTGCGTTCTATTTCCCGTGTAAAGTGGCATAATAAGGTGGGCAACATTGAAGTTAGGCGTCGAGTTCTAGGTAAACAGGGGAAATCAATCGACGAAGTCGTGAAGCTACAAAGACCGAGATGGTTAGGACATGTGTTACGTATGCCAAGTCATCGCCTCCCTCGACGAGCTATGTTAGTTGATATAGGGTCAGGCTGGAAAAAAGTTAGCGGCGGTCAAACAAAAACTTGGCCGAACCAGTCAATGAAATCCACAACAGTTGGTCTAAGCCAGTCACGTAGGAAGGTGTAGACTTCCTGACTGGTTGGGGTCCTCGGGATGGTAAAAATATATGGTTGGAAACAATTGGTGACATGGCTCAAAATCGTTCTCAGTGACTGGTGCAGATGCATCCATTCCTTGTGACTTATGATCTCCAATGAAACTGTTTTGTATTTCTTTATTACTCCTTTGTCTCACACCTCTACTCACTGTTTCTATTATGCTTTTCTTGTACTTTCTTCTCTTGCTTCGCGTGCTACACGGAGTGTGGCGACTTGAACTTCCGCACATTTGTGCAAAGTTCTATGTCGAAAACAGACAGACAGACAGGTATCTGAGGGTGATATAAAAGAGATAACAGCTTGCAGACAATTATGCCACCAGTTAAAGAGGAGTACAGAGAACATGGTTCGTTTCACTCAGAAGAGCCAAGGGAATCATACTAATAATACTATTTGAAGCATCAAAACCATACCCATAGAGTAATATAATCCAATGACAACAACAACAACAACAAATAACAATAATAAGAGATGAAATCAGATTGATAATCTGCCCTCATGGGATATACACTCGTTTTCGGCATAAATATACCTGTTTAGGAGTAATTTCTATAGAGAGACAGCGAAAGGGAAAGCAACAGTCGAAGGTAGAATCTAACTATGTATGTATTACCTGTCATATTTTATCAACCACCTCTATTGAGTTCTTAAGAGCAACAGAGATTGTAGAGGAACAGCAGGAATGTTACAAAATCAATATATATATATATATATATATATATATATATATATATATATAATCTCAATTAAACTCTGACAACTTACCTGTTCGCTTAATGAATTTAATGAATTCATACCAAGCAATTCAGAATCCAATAAGGATAAAGGGGATGTATATAAACCTATAAATTATAGATAGATGGATAGATAAATAGATATATGAAGACATTAAAGTAAACAAGATCACTAGTATAAATGAATGTACAATGCACACACCTACATCAGATTATATCAGAAAAAAATATGAATACTGAAACACGGTTAACATCACCACCACCATCAATGAAAATAACGATTTTCAAGAATTAGTTTGTATTATTATCATTATAATTATTTCCTTCAATTCCTAGAGGAACATAGAGCTTCAGCCGCGCGTCTCCATTGCGTTCAGTTCTCTGCCAACGTTTTCACCTGGCTCCAAGTCTGCCCACATGCTTTCATCTCCTCTAAGTCACCCTTAGACGACCAACTCGTCGCTTCCCTTCCGAGTTCCACTCGAGCGATAGCTGGTCCAGTGATGTCAATTGATGGTTTCCTCAGCGTATGGCCAATCCATCTCCATTTCTTCCTGCAGATTTGTTTCACAATCGGTTCCTGATTGGTTCGCTCCCAGAGATCCCTGTTGCTGATCTTACCTGGCCATCTGGTCTTGAGTGATATTGAGCGAAGACAGCTGTTGTTGAAGGTCTGTAGTTTGTTTGAGGTGCTCTTTATGACGCGTCAAGTCTGTGATCCGTATAGTAAGTAGCACTGACTTCACATTGGAGTTGAAAATCCGGAATTTATTTTTGATGCTGAGTGCTGTTGACCTCCACACAGACTTGAGAGTAATGAAAGCTAGTCTTGCTTTCCCGATCCTCACACTGTGATATCCTCGTCAGTTCCGTCCACCTGTAGTTGAAACGATGCTTCCTAAGTAGGTAGGTGAAGGAGGTTGTTTCTTTCAGGTTCCTCCCATTTATGCTGGCTGGTTGTTGTCTGTTGTTGTTGTTGCTGTTGGTTTTGGCCAGGAATCTTCATCACCTCTGTTTTCTCTATGTTCACCTGTAGTCCTATCTTTTCTGGATGCTTCTTCTGCCAGCTTTTTGCTTTTCACTTGCATATCTTCCAGTTTGTGGGAAATCAGACATATATCATCGGCGAAGTCCAGATCTTCCAAGCTTTTTGTAAAAGTGGGCCCATTTTATGCCTGTTTCCTCACTGCCCAATGTCTGTCGCATTATCCAATCTACTGCAACCAGGAAAATCATTGTCGATATTAGGCGATTTTAAAGAATTAGTTTGTAAGGATTCTATTTGTTTCAGGTTAAATCACGGATTGATATCAGTTAAAGAACTATTGAAAACCAGTTATAGGGAAGAAGTTGTGACCAGCGGGGTCCATCCAGTTGTGAGCGACATTGCCTGGTGGTAGAGCTAAAAATCACGAATTGGTAGAAGTTAGAATTCATACGCTGAATTCACTGAACCGGGTACCGGTGGATGAATGAATGGTTTCCCGGGTAGCATAACTTGTAAGCGGAAGATCCTGGATTCGAAACCCGGTGGGTGCGTACTGCCTATGAATTCCAGTACAATGCGTTAGTTTTCAATGGTTCTCTAACTGATATCAATCCGTAGTCGAACTTGAGAGATAATAACGATGATGATAATAATGGTGACAAAAATGACTGAATAACCGACTAGTTTCAAAATAGAACTATGCAACACAGCACAAATGTGCAGCGATTCGAATTACCACTTTCCCTCCATGTAGCACACAAAGCAAAAGAAAAGAGTCAAAAGAGATTTGTAAGGGAGATAACAATGGAGTTTCATTGGATATGACAAATGACAAAGGGTGAATGCACCCCTAAGCCAGCTATTGAGAAAGTTTTTGATACATATTAGCAATTGTCTCCAGTCTTCATAGGTTCTTACCAACCCGAAAACACTAAATAGTCAGGCAGTCTAAGGCTCCCTACAGGTTCGGCTTAAACTAAGTGCTATGGATTTTCTTGACTGATATCGCCATATTTTCATTCGCCAGCCGTTAGCTCTTTTCCAATTTAATCCTATTTAAGTGAACATCACCCGTATAGGAAGGCGATGACTACGAATGATTACTACACGTCAATGTAACTTCAAAACCTCGTCGAGTGAATTCAGGAATCCCATCATCCCAAAAAATGATAACACGACTACTAAAACTTCAGAATTCAAATTTGACACCCTACGTTTCTTTCGCAGAGCAGAGGAATGAAAAAAAGCCATACATTAACATGAAGATGTAGCTTTTTATTATTATTGTTCCTTTGGGTTCCTAGTAGAACATAGGGCTTCAACTGCACGTCTCCACTTGCCACTTCTGTCTTCTGCTGTACTTTTCACCTGCATCCATGTTAGTCCATAATGACTGTTTCAACTCCTCCACTTTTCACACGGTCTCCTCCATGTCACCCTTGCACTGACGTCTCACTCACCGCTTCCCTTTCCGCCTGGTTCCACTCCACCAATGGCCTGAGGTGCGCGCGATGTCACCAACCGGCCTCCTCAGCGACTGTCCAATCCATCTCCGCTTTCTCCTGCATATTTGTCGGTTGGAGATTGGTTCTTGTTTTGTTTCTTAGTTCCCATAGTTTCTTGTTGATGATTCTTTCCGGCTCGGCCATCCGATCTTCAATATAGAGCCAGCGAAGACAGTTAGCTGTTGATAAAGGTGTGCAACAGGCTGTTGGAAATATTCTTTGTGACCCACCCACCAAGTTTCTGATCCGTAAAGAAGAACTGATTGACTTGACGTTTGTATTGAAAATCCGACTGAATTTTGTTGTTGATGCTGGTTGAGTGACGAAGATTTCCAGATTGGTTTCAGGTTGACGGATGTGTGTTTCTCGCCTTCCCGATTCTCGCTCGATTTGACACCCTCGCCCGTTCTGACTTCCTGTAGTTGAGACAATACTCCCTAGATAAGTGAGTGAATGAAGTGACCTCTTTCAAATCCCTCCAGTTCATGGTGATTGACGCTGGATGTTGCTGCTGCTGTTGTTGTTATTCTGGTTGGCTGGTTATTTTCATAACCTCCATCTTGTATATGCTCACCTGGAGTCCTCCCGTCGCTGCCTACTTCTTCGACCAGTTTGTCGGTTTTCGCATCTAAGTCTTCGATTTTGTGACAGTGACATCAAACATAAATCATCCACGCACGAAATACAAGTCTTCTAGGTTCTTCAAGTCGGTCAGTTCAGGATATCCCTGTCTTCTCGTTTCCCACTCACCGTCTGACGCATAATCCAATCAGTCCACCACAATTAGAAATATCATCGTGGGTGATAATAAGCACCCTTGTCTGACTCCTGTGTTTACTCCAAACGCCTCGCTGAGTTTTCCGTTGTGGATCACTTGATATGTGTCGTTGTCGTACAGCTGTTGAATAAGGTTGATGAATATTTGGGCACTGCACGCCGTAGTACTTGAGTAGTTTCCAAATTACTTTGCGGTCAACGCTCTCTGTCGAAAGCCTTCTCAAAGTCTATAAAGTTGAGGTAGAGGTTTGATTCCCATTCTATGCTTTGTCCGATGATGATGCGTAGAGTTGCAATTTGGTCAGTACACGATTTGCCTTTCCTGAATCCACCTTGTTCTGTGGTTGTGGTTTAGTCACTTAAATATCACCTGGTCTATCTCAAACTTGACTTCTGCCACATCTACGACTGGATAGTGTGACATACACAGTCTGGCAAAAACAAAAGAATCTCCTCCACCTAACTGATATCATCCCATCCAGATACAAAAATCTATCCCCACAATAATTAATCCTATGCCCATTTCTTCATCACAAATAAAGTACAAATAATCCTGTTGAAAACAACAAAAACAACTGAGCTACTGAAACTAGCTTCTATTCAATGTGAAGTACAGAAAGTCGTCAATGAACGAGATAATGTCTGTCAATGACTCAACGAGGGGTAACATAATCCCAATTTCAACTGATAGGTTTTTCTTCCCTCCTTTGAATATATTCCATCTAATAATGTATAAACAACTGTCAGATTGCATCACCTCTTAATATTTATTAATCGCTTCATCACAAATTGATGTTTTGGAATTCATGCCTTTCTACAAACTGTCAGTTAATCCCAGTTGGATCTTATGACATAAAAATATCATTCTATCACTTTAATTCCACACTTCAGCTATATAAATATAACTGTCATGCCAATGAAAGTTCCATAATTGTTGAATATTTGTGATTATATAACATATGATAAGAAAAGGTGAGTGAGAGGGATGTGATAAATAAGTAACCTTATGGAAAAACACTTTCCTAATAATTTGAAGGGTAGAAAAAAATAATAACTTAACATTCTCTAGAGTTTAAGAAAACAAAGTTTTATTTGTAGTTGCCCTCACAGAGGTTGACAGATAAGTCAAATCCTCAAGGGATGAAAGATGCGTGGAGGTGGCACAGAGTCAGTGGAAAAAATGTATTAAGCGTTGGTTTACAGCTTTAGATTTGATTGGTGACAGATTTGCTAACGAGTTGACATCAGTGTCAGAGGACCACTATTGACAAACCACAGGGGAGTACTGGACAGGTGTTTCGCTCTAATTTTGGACATGTCATCAGTAAATACACCGCCGCCACCACCAGAGAGGTTCAGAATGATATCAGTCCGTGTGAAACTTAAGAAACAAGTCAAATCCCTACATAATAAATCATGAGAATTGAATCATACCCAGGTTATTAATCATGTTGTCGACTTCCAGCTACAGTTAAACCTAAGGCCGTGGGTTCGAAGCCTGACGGTGAGTTCGTATTCTCACTGAGTCCGAAACTACTAGTGGGACGAAACAGCAGTCCAGTACTCCAATACTGGTTTTCAATGGCTCCCTAACTGATACCAATCAATCCATGATCGAACTTGAGAAGCAAATCAAATCGCTACAAACAAACCGCTGAAAATTAATCTGATTCTCACTAGTGGCTAGCTGGCTCCGGGACGAAGTTGCCTGGACTTCTAGTGAGAAGTCGTGACCATTGGGATTTTGTCCACTTCGAAGTGAGGACAGATACTTGCCATGGATGACACTGGCTGATACAAGTTGCGCTGAAATCACGTATTGGTGGTAGCTAGAATTGATAGGCTGGGCACTGAGTAGGGTTTTAGTGGCTGAATCGTCTATGAGCTATCTTTCTTTGTGACTGGAAAGTCCTGTGGTTAGACGACGACAAAACAGCTGTTCGGCACTCTCTGGTGGTTTTTCAACGGCTGTTTAACTGATGTCAGTCCGTGGTCAAAATTGAGACTTCTGATGAGTAGTGAGTTATTGTAAAAGCAGTAATTTATGTGTTATACCCACTTATATGTTACGCCTGCTCAGAAACAATATACACACAAGATCCTGTAAGTCACAATGATACACTTCAGATTTATTATTGTTAACTAAAAAATTCGTTTCTTCATTTATCCACCCACACTCAATCTCTTGACCATATTTGGTTATTAGAGTGCAGAAGGGAGGGGAGGGGGGGTGCACGCTGAAAAGACGGTTGAATGACGTCGCACAACAGGCACACACACTCGAGTGAGAAACAACGAGATGGGCATGGGTGCGAAGGTGACATGCAGGAGACCATGTCAACGAGGAGATGAGAGAATACAGGAAATCGCGGAGTCAAATAAAGAGGACAGCGGAGAATACGACAAAGTGGAAATGTTCTGTTGAAGCCCACAGAACTCCGCCGAGAAGGAAGTCTTCAGTGAATGAAAATTGGTGTTTTTATTAAAACAAACAAACACTAAATTCAAGTGTTGGTTTGCAAGATTTCGTCATGAAATGATATCAGTTAGAGTACTTTTGGGGTATTGGACAGATGTTTCGTCCCAGTTTGAGCTTCTTCACTAGTACACACTCATCACTAGGGTTTGAACCCAGGACCTTCTGGTTATAAGGCGAGCTCGTAGACCTATAATCCTCTAATCGAAGTCAGTTCATGATGAAATCCTGAATCATTAAATTTCCACTATGTTCCATTTCAGAGAGTTGTCGGCGTTTCTTTTCAGATGGACGTCGAGGAAGGACGACGGAATGTTCCCCCTTCCTCGAAGTCCAAGAAGTGCTAAGAAACGCCGACAAATTTCCAATAACAAAGAGTGGAATTCATTGTACAGATTAATTATGGAGAAAAGATGATTTAAAGGAATTTACTAACACACACACACACACATAAATACATAAGCACTTGTGAACACATGACCTGAACTGACCTCTGTCCTACAAAAGTAATTAAACCAATTGAATTTCGTCGCCTATAAATTAAACATGAATTGTTAGGGAGTTGCTTCATTGCATTCTTGAAGAATTACTAACGTATAGGCAATAAAACACACGATAAGCCAGTGTTACAATGTGAACAGAACAAAAACATTTTCACCCACTTAATACATTGACTTCATTGCCTATAGCCATTCAGTGGAACAGGGCGAGATGAATACAACTCATATTTTCTCCAACTTCTTTGTTTACAATTTAAAAATAAATGTTTTTGAAGAATAAATCAAATTGAATAAATTAGGAAAGGCATAATAACCCCAGGTCTTATAGTGTGTTTCTTTTTTATCACATATATATTAGGGAAAAATTTCTAAGAATTTCAATGTGAAGTTGTAATATCAAAACAGTTATTTAATGGGAGAATAGCTTTTATTGGGATAAAATTATTCTCACAGATCTACCATGTGAACAATAATAATCGTATCTGTCACTGACTAACTGACTGACTGACTGAGTGGTTTCAACATAGTACTCTCCATCGATGTGCAGCAGTTCAAGTCGCCACACTTCACACAGCACACAAAACAAGAGAAGAAAGTAAAATAATAAATAATAATAATTTTTCCTTCACGTTTCCAGTGGAACATAGGGCTCCAAGCTAGTGGCTTGAAGTTTCTGTAGCAGTGTTTAATTTTTACAGGATGGGGTTGCTAGCCTCATGCCCAACCTTTCCTCTTTACCAGCATTATTTCTGGCTCAGTGAGGTAAAGGAGTGCGCCGGTCGGGGATCGAACCCCGGACCATATGCATAGTCGGCGAAGAAAGTAAAAAGAAACACAAAATAGAGACAGTAAACAGAAATATGAGGCAAACAGAAAAGTATTATTATCGTAAAACAATATAGTTTTGTCAGATATTATAAGTCACAAGGAATGGATGCATCTGCGCCAGCCATATTACCAATTGTCCCCACCCTTCATTAGTTCTAATTGTTCCGAGGACCCCAGCCTGTGAAGTAGTCTACACCTCCCTACGTGACTGGCTGGCTTCAACTGACTGTTGTGGATTTCATCAAGTGATGTCATGTTTTTTGGTGTGACCAACATTGGCTCTTTTTCAACCCAACCCATCCTATGTTAGCTAACATTACCCGGCGGGGGAAAAGATGGCTAGGCATGCGTACAATATATCCTAACCATCTAAATCGATGTAACTTTCTAGCCTCCTTACCTAGCAGTCGACCGATGCCACACCTCAATATTGCTCACCCAACTGCACCACCCAACACGGGAGATAGAACGCAAAACTAGCCTTCTGTATCCGTGCTGAGATTTCTTAGGCGATCAACCCGTTGTCACTGGCTGACGCAACTTCCCAAATTAGTGAAGCGGTCAACACGCTCTAACGCTTCACTTCCTATTTCTAAACTAGGAGTAAATGTAGTCCAGTCCACTTCTGTAGCATTAACTTACGTTTGGCGGGAGTGAATCACATGCTGAACGATCGCAGATTACAGCTCAGAAGACTCTACCTTTTGTCAGCGTCTTCGCCTAGACAGGAAGGCACTATATCATCTGCATATTCTCAGTCAACAAGATTATTCCCTGATGGTAACAAGTCAATCCCTGAGTCGCTGAAGTCACTTAGTCTTAATAATTCCATTAGTACACATCTATGATGAAACTAAATATTTCTTCTGTATCTGTTATGCATGATGTCGTGGAATTTGATATATTTGTGTCACTAAAAATGCAAAAGACTGCAAATATGAGTCCCTAACCCATAACACACAATACGAACACATGCTAAAAACAAACAGAACACTGCGCTCCTATTACACACACACACAATTGGTGGTGAGACAGACAAGAGAAATGTATATGTAGTATATAGAAGGAGACGGTTTACTTTAATGTATTTATTTCTCGATGTTTCCAGTGTACCATTAGTATTCTTCTCGAGTGCCTATAACCCTTTTTTACTAGCTGACTAGTTTCAACATAGAACACACACACAGAAGTGAACCAGTTCAACTTGCCACATTCGATATAACACACATAACACAAGGCAAAAGATAGGAGAGAAAGAGTAATGGATAGTAGAGGTCACGAAGAGTGAATACATTTTTGCCAGCCATTGAAAGCCACTTTGAGCAATACCAACCAATTATTTCCGGCTATTGGTTCATAAAATTCCAAGAACGCCAACCAGGCGGTGTACATCGACCAAATGGCGGGTGTACTGCTCAGCAGTCCACTCCGTCCTGTTTTATGGCTGTGAGAGTAGAGAATGCCTTTAATCACAGGTGTCTTTCTTCCATCTCCTCTGTTAGGTGGTATATAATAGGGTGAGCAATATCGTGGTTAGGCATCAGTTGCGTGCTAGGTAAGTGGGAGGGGAAATCGATAGACAAGGCTGCGAAGTTACATCGAACTGAGATGGTTAGGACAGTAATCATACTATTCATCTCACGTTGTTGTGTCCTCTTAGCTTAAGTAGAACCAGTTGGGGAACAGGTAGCTGTCATAAAAATTGTTTTTCGGCGTAATCAGCAAACGGTATATGCGTGCATCTCTGTTCAACTCAGCATCCTTAATTCTATCTCAATGTATTATTATTATAGTTATTCCCTTCGGTTCCTAGTAGAACATAGGGCTTCAACTGCACGTCTCCACTTGCCACTTCTGTCTTCTAATGTACTTTTCACTTGCATCAATGTTAGTCCATACTCTTCCAACTCCTCAACTTTTCACACGATCTCCTCCATGCCACCCTTGCACAGATGTCCCACTCACCACCACTTCCCTTCCGGGTTCCACTCGAGCAATGGCCTGAAGTGCGCGCGATGACATCCAGCGACCACCTCAGCGAGTGTCCAATCCATCTCCCCTTTCTCCTACATATTTGTTGGTGGGCGATTGGTTCTTGTTTTGTTTGTTGGTTCCCATAATTCTCTGTTGGTGATTCTTTCCGGCCCGGCCATCTCATCTTCAGTATAGAGTCAGCGAAGACAGTTAGCTGTTGATAAAGGTCTGCAACAGGCTGTTGGAAATATTCTTTGTGACCCACCCACCAAGTTTCTCATCCGTATAGAAGAACTGACTGACTTGACGTTTGTATTGAAAACCCGACCGGATTTTGTTGTTGATGCTGGCTGAGTGACGAAGATTTCCAGATTGGTTTCAGGTTGACGGATGTGTGTTTCTCGCCTGCCTTCCCGATTCTCGCTCGATTTGACATCCTCGTCCGTTCCGACCTCCTGTAGTTGAGACAATGCTCCTTGGATAAGTGAGTGAATGAAGTAACCTCTTTCAAATCCCTCCCGTTCATGGTGATTGGCGCTGGATGTTGCTGCTGCTGCTGTTGTTCTGGTTGGCTGGTTATTTTCATAACCTTCATCTTGTCTATGCTCACCTGGAGTCCTCCCTTCGCCGCCTACTTCTCCGACCAGTTTGTCGGTTTCCCCATGTAAGTCTTCGATTTTGTGACAGTGACATCAAACATAAATCATCCACGCACGAAATACAAGTCTTCTAGGTTCTTCAAGTCGGTCAGTTCAGGATATCCCTGTCTTCTCGTTTCCCACTCACCGTCTGACGCATAATCCAATCAGTCCACCACAATTAGAAATATCATCGTGGGTGATAATAAGCACCCTTGTGCCAAATGAAATAAAAAATATAAAAATGTGATGACTTCATAATACCAGGGATTGAGATTATCAATAGTCCTCCTCATACACAGTCACCAGAAAGGTGTAACTGCCAGGGAGAATGTAAGCAGTGATTTGAGTTGAATAACATTCATTCGAGTATAATAATCTAGAGTTGCTTAACGTCAATAATGGCATTATAGATAGATATTCGTATCAAACAAACAGCAACGGCAACAACAACAACAACAACTACATTACCATGCTTAGTAGGATAACGAAAATAATAATAATAATAATAATTTCAAGAGAGAGATAACATCATAATCCTACAGCATTAATAAAAGCAAAAAAGTAGTACACAGAAATGCATTTAATGCAATAAATAAATAATACAGCATCACTCTTAATTACTTCCATACAGGGTGAGGTGGGTGGGGACTGGGAGAAAGTAATCAGTGAGGATTAACGACAGCAGTAGCGATAGCAACAACAACAACAAGAGGAAGAGAAACAAAGTTAGATGAGAACAACTGCCAACAACACCACGCTTGTTTAATATATACACAAGTGGTACATGTGTATACATATATATATCTGATGTACAAATAGTCAGTGCTGCCTACTCCCACTACCACCACCTACCTAATAGATAAGTATACCTCATAACTCTTACTATAATGAGTGAGTTACATGATGAGTTGTGCATAAATTGTACAGTATTGAAGGAGACAAAACAAAAATATTTATCTGGGCTAAAGTCAGACATGAAACTAGTTAATCATTACTGAGGGGAGTAGGATACATGAGTGAATAATAATACTTATATTAATATTAATACCTGTACTACAAGGATCAATATATTCAATTATGTATTAAAATTGCCTTATATATTAATTAGAGTACAGCTAGGGAGAGAGAGAGAGACGGAGATCTAATTGAAAAAAGTGTATATTTCTCCAAATATGTTGGTTTTTGGGATTTCATCACAAACTGACATTGGTTAGAGGGGAGCATGGGAAGAACTGAGAGTACCGGATATCTGTTCTGTCCTAGCTTGGAACTCTTCATCTGTACGCACCCAACGACAGGGTTCGAATACAAAACCTTCTAGCCACAGAGTGAAGTTGTCGACCATTAGGCCACTGATACCCAAGATCCAATTGTACAGCAGGTCGGGTGTGACGACATATACTCACCACTGATGAGGCGCTGTTTATTGGATCGGTTCACAGTGGCTTAATAGTCTACGATCTCGTCTTGTAATCAGAAGACCCTGACTTCCAGCCACAGTGAGTGCCTACTGATGAAGAGTGCCAAACTAGGAAGAAACAGATGTTCGGCACTCTGAAGTCTTCCAATGGTCCCCTCGAACCGATGTCAGTTCATGATGAAATCCTAAAATATTTCTTCTTCTTTTATTGTCTAAAATATACTCCTTCGCCCTAATATTATTATAAAGATACACTTCTCAGTTTAAAGACTCCAAAGATTTGGTTAAGAAATATAAAATAATAATTTGCCACACTACACAGATCAAACTAGTATAGATCGGGATCAATTAGATTATTGAGATATAACGAATTTATCTATACCTAGCTAGAATGATTTACCCTGCTAAATTAAATAACCTAGAAGAAAGTTCACTTGCATGTAATCACACAAGGTGAAGGTGTTAAAAAGTAATAGAGTTAGGTGGAGTAAGACAGAGAGGTTTATCACTAAATCTTTACTCATCGAATCAACAGAGATATAGAAAGTTGACAACAAGCAACAATGGGAAGCGAGAAAGATAGAGGAGAAAGATACGTCTATATTCAAAGTAAATCATGAAACCGCATGCCTAAACTGATAAGATTATGAGCAGCGACAATTAGGCTCGAAATGTCACAGTATGATATTTGTAATAAACTTATCTAATATGGAATTATCGCCACAAGATTGGTAAAATTGTTTGTACTGTATTAGAGCAAAGCCGGAGAGAGATGAGGATCTAATCAAAAAGTAAAATATATTTAACTGTTGGTTTGTAGCGATTTGGTTGGTTACAGGATTTCATCATGAGCTGACATTGGTTAGAGAACCACTGGAAAACCTGGGAGTACTGGACAGCTGTTTCTGTTGTCCTGTTTTGGGACTCTAGCAGTACGCACCCACCGGGAATTCTCTATCTCTATTAACCAGTAGGTAGATGAGGCTATGGAGTTTGCAACAATGGATGCCGGGTTCAAATCCCACTGGAAATAGAATCACTCACTCCACATTCAAGAATATTCAGCCGACAAGTCTCATACAGTATGAAATGCACATGCTGAACTCCACTGCTGGCTGCATTGAACCAAATAAAATCACATTTAGAATTAAGTGATATATATATATATATATATATATATATATATATATATATATATATATATATGTGAAAGATCAGTACATCAGGATCGTATAAGAGCTCGCCTTGTAACCAGAAGGCCCTGGGTTTAAAATCCCTGTTGGTGGGTGCGTACTGCCGAAGAGTCCCAAACTAGGACGAGACAGCTGTCCAGTACTCCCAGGTTTTCCAATGGTTCTCTAACCAGTGTCAGCTCATGATGAAATCCTGTAAAAAGTATTTCTTTGCTCAATCCTTTTGCCTTTTACCTTCTCTAAACGTTTATAAATGGAGATTTTCATGTTTTTCTGTATTAAATCAATATCGTCACAAATGGAATTTCATAATCACGGTGATAACTTAGTCATTAGTCTTGATAGTTAAGTTTGTCATCATCATAACAGAGTGACTAGACGAACAACAGCAGCAACAACAACAACAACAACAAAATGAAGAGGTGTTGACAACCATCGGTGAAACAGTTGTTTCACCCAACCTAAGTAGGTAGGGAGATGACTCATCGTTGTCATCATCAATAATGCACATCCTTGATCTCTACTGTCAGACAAATGAAAATAATAATAATAATAATTTATGGAAGCGGCAAGTTGTTAGATCACCACAAAAAATGTCATTTTTTGTGATTTGGCATCAATACGTGTAACACTGCTACTCATGACTAGGAAATATCGCCACCTATGAATCAGCATCAGTTGGACCAAAATAAAAGCATGAGATAATTGCAAGTCTATCCACAACTACGTTTATCTAACATAAAATTCTTACGTTTATTGTATAATATACATATTGGATCATAAGAGAGAAAAATATAGACGATGGTTCTGGCGAAGGAAATTTTCTTTTCAACGAAGTCATCATCAACTAAGCTGTTCACACATTCGTGAATGTGTATCACAAAGTGGATAAGGAAGTTGTAGAATTAACTTGGTGGATGGTGACTACTACTGGTGGAATCTACCAGGATGCACATTTCGTCCTATTGGAGATTCATTAGATGGACGTGCCTACATTACCCAGTAAGTGGGTGGTGGATAATGATGGTGTTCCCACTGAGGCTCTCCTCTTGGCCCAAGTGGTCTAATGGATAACGCTTTAGCGTTTGAAAGGATAGGTAACACTGGGTTCAAGTTCCGGTAAAAACACGTCACTACTCATTCACTTGGGAATGCAAAGGCGTCCTGATGACAGGTCTCAAATAGGACGAAATACCCAACCTGGATTCCACCAGTGTTACTAGTCAACGTCTACCAAATTAATTCTAGGACCTCCTCACGCCTTTGTTGTATATTCACGAATGTATGGCTGTGTTCATAACTCCATCGTAAAAAAACTTTTCTTCCGTGCAACTGTCTCTTTGTTTTTTTTTCTTACCAATATGTTCATATATTTTTATTATTTTCTATCTCTTTACATTACCAGAGGAAAAACATAAGGCTGCTTCAAGCTAGAGGCTTGAAGTTTCAGTAGCAGTGGTGTTTTTTTTTGACGTTATGGGGCTGCTAGCTTCATGCCCAACCTTCCCTCTTTATCAGTCTTATCACTGGCTCAGCGAGGTAAAGGAGTGCGTAGGGAGGCGATCGAACCCCAGGCAACATGCGTGATTGGCAAGCATTATACCGCAGTGTCACCGATGCATAAAAGTGAATATATCAATAAACAAAGAGAGATATTTGGAAAAATGATATATGCAGTTAAAAGATGGTTTCCACTACTATTTTATTCCTTAATGTTTCCGATGGAAGATAGAACTTTAAGCTAGAGCTTTGAAATTTCGGTAGTAGTGATTTGATCTATGTGGGGTAAGGTCGCTATCCTCACAACCAACATTCCTACTTCACCGAGCTAACTACCGACTTAAAGAGGTTTGGATGTGCACAAGCAGGGGGTCGAACCAAAAACCACATGCATGGCCAGCTAGCGAGCATTCTACCGCTGAACCTTCTCGTATATTAATTGTCTAGTGTCGGTTGGGCAAATGTTTCTCGCCTAAAACATCAGGGTATAAGCAACTTGAAATGAGTGAATTGATCATCCCATGATATTTTTTGGGTAAATAACCCGCTTAGTACTTCCCTATTGCCTTCTTGTTAGCAGGACATCAATAAATACAGAAATAAGAGGTTTAACAAAACACCAATGGGCCAAGGTTACAAAATAATAACCATAATAATACACTTTCCTAACTCAATATGATAATATACATCGGAGAGGATTACAAGGTTTGACTATTTTCATTTTCTCTACATCTTTTCTTAACAAGAGCATTCTGAAGCCAACCGCTTAGTTTATGTCAAAACGGAAGAGGAAGAGTTGTTTCACCACTGTCTGAGAATCTTCAGCTGTACGCATCCATGAGCCTTTCAGGGATAGAACCCAATGGTTGAATGGTTAACGAGCTCGCCGTGTAACCCTAAAATTCCTAGGTTTAATCCCCTGTGTAGCCATGAGTGTGTAATGATGAGGAGTCTCAAAGTAGGACGAAACAATCAGTTCATGATCAGAATTGAAAAAGTCTATCGACTGAAATTACATATTAGTGAGCAAAAATCAATCTACAGATAAATGCCTACACATTCAAGCATAAACGTGATCTACACGAACAACTTCATTCAAGTGATGTTTATAGCATAGACAGCACTGAAGTAGAAACTAAGTCAAGCGTAAAATAAATACCTTGGAATATTTCTATAATCCCACCTCACTGGATCGACCATTCCATATCTTGTTAAGTTCTCAGGAAATTGTCAGTTTAACACACCTTCTACATTAAGAAGTTAAGACAGTCACTCAAATTGATTAACTCTTTCATCTTACCTATTGTTTTTTTTATTCCTCTCAACCAAAACATTAGTCTTTCTTGGACTACTATTATAAAAGGACTATGTCATATTGTGAAGGGTAGTAAAGATTGTCAGTAGGGCAGGCAAGTTAGTTTGCCACTGACTCAGTCAGTCACCTCATAACTGTTTTGGTCGACAGACACCAGAAATCACATGAGGAATGGAGTATATCCATATTGTTTGACATTCAATAGCCTTCCTATTCACCGATCTCTCCTTGCATCTCACTAGTTAGGGCTAGAAATCATTATAAAAGATGATATGCTTTCTCGTAGAAAGTGTTCACTGTGAAACGCATAAATTATTATGTAATTAGCATAGATAGACGGTTCTTTTCATCTTCTCCTGTTTTTAATTTATAGTGTCACTAACTGTTTCAATTATCGCATCATTTTAGTTATTAAATATTTACAACTATTATTATCATTTTAAACTTTTTGTACAGTTTTGAATCTAATACTACTGCTAGTGCCAAAAAGCTGATATTATCACTTCTGGTTATCACACCTCTGCTCACTGTTTCTATTATGCTTTTCTTGTACTTTCTTCTCTTGCTTCGCGTGCTACACGGAATGTGGCGACTTGAACTTCCGCACATTTGTGCAAAGTTCTATGTCGAAAACAGACAGACAGACAGAATTTTATTTATTCTTATTTTTGATTTACAGCTTGATTCCACACCGTATTTTTTTTTGGTACAGGTATGGAATTTTCAGCATGTGATATCGGTAGCCCAAATTTTGCACCATAGATATCAGGTATGCGTCGGTAGGGCATCGAACCCCGGATCATGTGCATGGTCGGCGAGAGTCCTAACCAATGTGCCACCCTCCTTTACATCCCCAGTGGAACAACACAGGGCTAATTCAAGCTAGAGTTTATGTAACAGTGGTGATTATTTTTACAGGATGGGGTTGCTAGCCAGCCTCATGCCTAGCCTAACCTTCTCTCTTTACCAGTCTTACTATTGGCTTAGCCGAAGATAGAACCCCGGACCATATGAGGCGTGGTCGGCGAGCACTCTACCGCTGTGCCACCGACGCACAAATTTTTTTGTTAGTGTTGTAATGCTGTACTAAATGCTGAGAACCACACACTGTATCACGGGTGCCATTTTGGAATAAATCAAACTATAATTATTATTGTAATCAAATAAGCTTACCACCACGTTGGACAAGTAGACGTGCTTCTTTCCCAACTGGACATTGTTTCAATATTTGTACCACTTCGATATGTGGCATATCTTTAACACGTTGATCATTAATCTCGACAACTACATCACCAACACGTAGGCGACCACATCGTACAGGATCTGATATAGCCTTCACATGTTGACCTTGAAGATGGTCGGCTAAGGTAAATCCAAAACCATTGGCTTGTTTGAAAATTGACACCTACAAATAAATCACAATAAGAGAAAACACATAATTTGAGAGAGCCATTTGCTTTGTATGCGCGCATGGAAGGGTATGTGGGCGGTTGTTACTACCCAACTGCCTATACGATCGCTGTTGATTCCTCTTAAGAGTGACTGAAAAAGAAGGGGTATTAATGTTGCGTGATCACGCAGCCCAGGGGAGAAATGCTTGAGGTTGTTCACACACGGCCTGTTTGAAGTGACTGTTAGGGTTCCGTCCAGCTATGGACTGGAACAAGGAAAGTAGAGATGTACAATTTTCGTCAACGTCATTCTTAATCCCCAGTCTCCAGAGTGGAGAAGCAGCATAGCTAGCTTCCTGGAAAAAATATTACTGCAGTTACAACACGATTTTGCCCTCAAATTTCCAAACGACTGACACTATCACGATAACTGCCTTTTTTACTGGTTGCTATTCTAGAGATTTTGCTGACATGGTGGGACACGCAGACAAATTAGTTCCAGCCAGTGTTTTCCGCTGGGTCATTGAGATACGCAAGTCCAACTACCACGTCAAGGTAGTAGCCATTATTCCTTTGCGTTCCAAGTGGGATATACATATACATAACTTCAAGCTTTAGCTATGGAATTTCAGTAGAAGAGGCTCTGTTTACCACTCTTAAGTATATTGAAATGCTGACTTAATGAATTTGACAATTTTGTAACGCAAGCGTGACTGCCGGCGCCAGACAATGTCATCCGAGTCGAGTACTTGTCCTCCCTCTCGACCTGCTGGTGGACCCCACACTGGTCACGGTTTCTCACTGGTACTCAAGAAAACTATAGCCAGTCAGTTCCTAGCGAGCAAGCGTTCAATGACTCCCGGGAATTACAACTTCTATCATCTCATGAGATATCGCTAGTTTTGTTTCACGAATTGGTAGAAATTAGAATTCATTAGCTGGTTACTGAGTCTGGGGTCCCAGTGGCTAAATGGACTACCAGCTGGATTGAACTGTAACCGGAAGGTTCTGGGTTCTCATCCTGAAGGTCAGTGAGCACTACTGATAAGTCCAGTACTCCCATCGTAGTCTTCAGTGATTCTCTTAATGACATCAATCTGTAGTGAAACTTGAATAACAAATCAGATCCCTACAAACTACCTCTCAAACATAAATACTCACATTTTCGCGTTGTTAATTCTGTATAATAAAGATGCACTGGATGCAGAACACCACCAGCCGAAAAAAGCTGGATTGAAGAAAGGCAAATTATGTGCTGAACAAATTGCAACTCCACGCATCGTCATCACAGAACAAAGCGTTAAATGGCAGTCAAACCTCCACCTTAGCATCATCGACTTCAAAAAGGCCTTCCACAGACAGTTTTGACTGAGAAGTATTTTGGGAACTATTTCAACACTACAGCGTGCAGTGTGCAAATCTTTATCAGCCTCATTCAACAGCTGTCTATATTTAGAAAATCAAAACAAGTGATTCAGCGAAGAGACTCTTTTCAACGAATTTATCATCAAGCTGTGGAGTCGTATATATATGGTTTTTTTTAATAAGTTATATCCGGTGAGGGAATTGAATCTTAGGTGTGAATGCACAAAATAATAATAATAATAATAATAATCATATGAAGTTCAATTAAAACTAGAATGTTTGTGATTATACTCATGGTTAAATGTCAAGTGGCAAAGCAAATTAATGTCATATATAGAATAATTCATAGGAGGGATAGAACTTGAAAAAGGATGTGCAATTATAGGATTAGTAGACAAATCGAATAAAACAAAAACGTTATGTAATATTGTGTGAAATTTAATAGCATAGAATTTATCGTTGTAAAAAGAATTGATTTAGAATGACAAGTGGAACAAGTGAAATAATACCGGAGACAGTTCAAAGTGAGAATAGTAATAATAACAATTGACTTAATAAGGAAGAGTATACAAATTGAATAGACAAAATGAAAAATTGGTAGAGTTAAAATATGATTGGGGATTATCATATTTTAGCATAGAGGGATTAAGACCATGAAAGTTGGAGGGGTTGAACGAACTTTTTTCTGTACACAGAGATCTGGCTTTTCTGTTTCGATAGCCAAAGCTTCAGCAATACAGATGAGTCGGGTACATAGGGATTTAGGTAGATTGCTCTTTGCCTTGTAGATGACTTTAAAGGCGGAGGCTACAGAGATAGGGTGATCATTTTCGACCAGATGTTCTATGATCGCGCTTCTTATTGCGATCGGTCGTTCGACTCGAGTTTTGTCCAGGAGGGTGCAAGAACATTATCCTGCATGGCTACGAAAAGGTGGAAGTGGAGCAATAAGAAGCGCGATCATTGAACATCTAGTCGATAATGATCACCCTATCTCTATAGCCTCCGCCTTTAAAGTCATCTACAAGGCAAAGAGCAATCTACCTTAATCCCTACGTACCCGACTCATCTGTATTGCTGAAGCTTTGGCTATCGAAACAGAAAAGCCAGATCTCTGTCTACAGAAAAAGTTCGTTCAACCCCTCCAACTCTCATGGTCTTAATCCCTCTATGCTAAAATATGATAATCCCCAATCATATTTTAACTCTACCAATTTTTCATTTTGTCTATTCAATTTGTATACTCTTCCTTATTAAGTCAATTGTTATTATTACTATTCTCACTTTGAACTGTCTCCGGTATTATTTCACTTGTTCCACTTGTCATTCTAAATCAATTCTTTTTACAACGATAAATTCTATGCTATTAAATTTCACACGATATTACGTAACGTTTTTGTTTTATTCGATTTGCCTACTAATCCTATAATTGCACATCCTTTTTCAAGTTCTATCCCTCCTATGAATTATTCTATATATGACATTAATCTGCTTTGCCACTTGACATTTAACCATGAGTATAATCACAAACATTCTAGTTTTAATTGAACTTCATATGATTATTATTATTATTATTATTATTTTATGCATTCACACCTAAGATTCAATTCCCTCACCGGATATAACTTATTAAAAAAAACCATATATATACGACTCCACAGCTTGATGATAAATTCGTTGAAAAGAGTCTCTTCGCTGAATCACTTGTTTTGATTTTCTAAATGTTACAATGGGAATTTTCCATAAGCTGTCTATATGACAGTGCCATGAGTCAGGTGATCCACAATGGAATACTCATTCAGTAAGGCGTTCGAAGTGAATACAAGAGTAAGACAAGGTGGCTGCCTAATATCACTGATGATATTCTTAATTGTGGTTGACTGGATTATGTGTCAGACTGTGCACAGGGAATGAGAAGACAGGAATAAGTTGAAACACTTATCAGAAGACTCTAGAAGATAAATATATTAGCACGTGGATGATTTATGTTTAATGTCACACAGATTCAAAGACTAGCAGGCGAAAACCAAAAAATTGGCTAGGCAGGCTGAGAGCGGAGACGGGACTCCTGGTGAACATAGAGAAGCAGATGTAAGGAAGATAACCAACCACTACTAAACAACAACAACAGCAACAAACACCACCAATCATCATCAACGGGAGAGATGTAACAGTGGTTACCTCCTTCACTCATTTGGGAAGCATCATTTCAACTACAGGCAATCGGAACGGATGAAAGTGTCTAAGGCAGCTAGTCAGAATTGGTAAGGCAAAAAGAAACCAGTTTGCAAATATTCTGCGTTGACTTAGTATAAAGAACAAGATTCGAATTTTCAACACATATGTGAAGTTAGTTAGTACTTCCATGTGGGTCAGAAACTTTCACTGAAAGTCACGAAAGGGATTTCCAACAAGCTACAGACCTTTATCAACAGCTGCCCCATCGCCTGGTTCCATACTGAAGATCCAATGGCTAGTCAGCCGGACAAAAAGAATTAACAACAAGAAATTCTGGCAGGCAGAATCTATCGCTCAACAAATATGTAGAAGGAAATAGAGATGACCCGGGCACATGTTGAAGAGGCCGTCAAATAACACCGCGCACCAGACACACCCTCAAGTTAAACCCGAATGAAGAACGACGAGTTTGGCGTGGATACGAGGGTGACATGGAGGAGATCGTGTCAACTGAAGAAGAGATGAGAGATTATTGGCGATCGTGAACCCAGCTGAAGAGGACAGCACCGAATAGAATAAAGTGAAGATGTGTTGTTGAATCCCTCTGTTCCACTAGCAACACAAGGAAATGCTAAATAATAATACTGTATCACTATGCAATTTATTTCATATAAACTTATGTATAGGAGTATTGATGCATGAAGATGTGAGAATGACATAAAGAATGACATTTTGAACAATTTTACGCCATTTCCAACTGTTGAATTGTAGCAACAAGACAGTCGAACATTCAGTTATGTAACTCGAGCATATGTACACATAAAATGTAATTAATTTTAATTTAATTCACTTCAGAAAACTCTTCTGTAAACGTATCACCTGTTAAAATATTATAAATTCTATAATCCCTTATATGTAGTTCAGCTAATTGTCTAACTAAGTGACAAAGTTTTTAATGTAGAACTCAGCATAAAAGTTCAGAAGTTCAAGTTGAAGAAGCTTCTGAGTAATTGAGAATAGTTCTGAACCATGTCATCGACAGTCTGCAGCCAGTGATTCTTAGCGTCTATAGAGCTCCAACCGAGCAGTCTAATATTTTCACCTACATACCAGCTGTCAAAGACTTCATAAAGTGATACCATATTTTGGTTTGACTATGATTAACCCTAAGTCTTTTTCAACCTAATCCTACATTGCGTAGCACTGGTCCATGAGGAAAGCAATGGTTTGGCATGCATAACACGTGTTTTATCTATCTCAGTCGGTGTACTTTTGTGGCGTGTGCTATTAGTCTGGAAGCAAATCAACTAAGAACCTATCGCTCAATAAATACGTAGGAGAAAATAGAGATGGACGGAACACACGTTGAGGATTTTTAACACCAAATGTTGAATAAGTCGCTTCTCTTATATAGAACAGAAACTTGACACCCCACGAAAAGTCTTCACTCCAGTACTGAACACCAGATGGCCAGCCAGAAAGCATCAGGAACAAGAAACTCTAGGAACGACCCAACCAAGAACCAATGAAGAGCTAGATCGGATCGAATGGAACCCGAGTGGGAAATGACGAGATGAAGGGGCGTAGGTTCTACGGTGACATAGAGGAGGTAAGAGACTATGTACAGAGAAAAGGACAAAGTGGAAATGTTCTTTTGGGGACTTATGTTTCACTCGCGGAACCCAAGGGAACAATATATATGTATATATGAGTAAATAGACTAACTGTTTACGCTTCATATAAAACACAATTTGCTCAAAATGACAGTTGGTGATAAATCATCAGCAGACAGTAAATTATTATTATTATGATTATTATTCAACTACTCATTATATAAAACCGCTTTCTCCCCACAACATAAATTCACCCAATAGAAACATATTGCTATACATCTGCTGTTTGCACAGAAAAAATTAAAACGAAAGTAGATGACAGTAATGACCACGAACATATGATTAATTATATTCAAGTAGTCAACACCAATGATTAATGACAATGGCAAAAAATAAAAATATAATTTAAACATTAAATAACACGACCCCGGGGTTAAAATAAACTTTGTGAAAACCATGGAGGAAAAATAGCGGGTTCGAGCCCGTGACCGTCATAGCAGCATTGGTTAACAGACGCGAAAGAAAGAAACGGTGTTCACAGCTCTATTTGTCCTTGAGTACTTGATCGACTTCTATCAGTCTACCAACTCTGACGACTATGACTTTAAGAACATCTATGGAATTCATGTTGCATTGGTGATTCAATGGGAGAAAACGCTCGCCAACCAACTCTACTGACATGGTCTGGGTTTCCATCCCGCTGCCGATACACTCTTAAACCTCGCTAAGCCGAAAGTAAGTCCTGTATAGAAGGAAGGTTGGGTGTGAGGCTAGCGAGCCCCACCCCATAAAGTTAGGAAAAAACCACCACTTCCGATACTTTAAAGTTTCAGATTGAAGTCCTATGTCCCACTGGGAACGTAAAGGAGTACAATTTTAGAAAATTTCAAACCGAATTCAGGGTAACTTGCGGCGTGTTTTCTAAACTTCTAAGGACAGTGGAGGCCTTGATCACTCATGGATTCAAACCAGACCTCTGTGTGTGGTCGTAGAGTGGCAGACATTTATTTTAATTGGCGGATGGTGACTAGCAGTGGAATCCAGGATGCGCATTTCGTCCTATTAGGGACTCGTCAACCACTCGATGTACTTTCATTCCCCTGTGAGTAATGATGTTCCCATCGAGGCTCGAACCCAGTGACCATAGTTTCAAATGCCAAAGCGTTATCCACTAGACCATCTGGGCCAGGAAAGCCAACTCTTGTGCAACGGGTCATATTAATTATTTAATTGACCGAAGTGTTTGGTACAACTAATCGACGGGAAAATCTAAAATTCAATTAAATAATTCATTTGTTGTGTTTATTTAGTCAATCTATGTACCTTTCCCTCATGATTGCGATTATTATCATTATTACAATTACTATTCTCACTCTGAACTGTTTCTACTTGTTCCACTTGTCATGAAAAGTCTTTTTGCAATGTTGAATTCCATCTGATCAAGTCTCACGCCATGTTATGTAATGTTTTAGATTAGTTGGGGGACTACATCATCAGATGTTATCAGTAAAACAGACTATTGAAAAACCATACGGCAGTACTGGACAGTTGTTTCGTTCTAGTTTGGAAGTCTTCAGTAGTACACACCCACCGACAGGGTTCGAACCCAAGACCTACTGGTTACAAGGCTAGCGAGCTCGCAGACCATTAAGCCACTGGGACCCGAACCAACGCCAAGCCCATGAATTCCAACTTCTGCCAATTCACGCACGACATAGCACAACCACTCCATGATGTCTTCTTCTTCGATGAGTTACTGCCTCATCGTTAACCTGTTGTACCCCCTAATGGTCACGGCTTCCCATTAGAACCACAGGTTACCTACCTGAATAGGTCAACTGAAGAGATCATGATTGTGAAACAAAAAGGGCAAAACTGAAGAAAAGAAGAATTACCTTCAAGAATTCAGGTCTTTGTGAATTCCGCAGTTTATTAGAACCAATACCATGTACAACATTGGGCGAGGAACGAACTAATAGTTCTTGAGAAGAATTACAATTGGAAGACGGAGGTGAAAGTGATGAATGCGAGAGGATAGCAGAGTTTCTTGATGAACCGGGTAGATGTGAATCAGAAGAATGTGAGTCATTTAAGATATCCTCTCCATGTTTGGTATTTTTGTTAGTAGTGTTCTGTGAAAAGGTAGAGAAAACAGGAATCAGGTTAATGATGATGGGAAAAAACGTACAAACAGATAAAAATGTTACTAGGAAATTTAAATGCAAAGATCATTCGGAATTGATTTTAAGACACTACCATAATACAGAAGGGCATTTAGATGTTACACAAGTACTGGCAATTATTAGAGGAAGGTTTTGGAGGCGTAGCAATGACAGGAGAAATGCTAAAACAGAGTGCCAACTGATAGCACCCATGTTGACGGCAAGAAACCAGACGGATGATAGCTAACCTTTCTCTTCAGTAGGTGTGTGGAGTATTTTGAGCTGATTACAGTAGCACAGTAGGTAGGAGATCTGAAAAACGCTGCGTTTTTATTTTCACCTGTCTAGAATTACGAGTACACCTACAGGCAGCGTACAACCTATTCATGGAATCCTTTGCAATGAGGTGATGATGAGGTTTATTGGTAGGAGAGAACATCTGAAGGAAACATTCAGTGACAACAAAACCAATTCGATGACAACGAAAAGAGAATTAGATAGGTGCTTAAGGGAATGGAAACAAAAATACATAACATTTAATGACTGGGGGTAAAGACTGGCATTTCAACCTACTAGCCGCAAGTTATAAGGTGTTGTTTAATGGTAATAATAATAATAGTATCTTTATTCTGGACAGTATTTACAAAATGTACAGAATTTTCAGAGGAGTTTATTGCATGGTATTTTGCCTTCGCACAATATCTTCAAGTTAAAAATTAATTGACCGTATATCCTGTGACACAATCGTCTCTTAGCTGAAGCACAAACCATTCCATGATGACATATCTCCTCTGTCTCCTCCTACAAGAAATCCACGATATCTAGTTGAAAGCCAATTATAAGATGTTCAGAAGCACATTTTCAGACCCATGAACATGACTGAAGAACAGTTACTCCATGTATTGGAAAACGTTGTCACCTCAAAACCGGGCTTTTCCGCAAGTTTAGTAGGAACTTACGAATCAGAAGGTTGTATACATTTTAAATACACACAAGAGTAGATAATACCAATAGAGGTCATATTTCAAGCGATTATGGAAGCTTTTAGTAACCCAAGTTTCAAGCAGGCCGTCGCTAAAGCATATCGACGCTTTTGGGGACGTATGATCCGTACTGTACGTAAGGTTTTAGGTAGATTTGTTTTAATGGACAATACTGTTTTCATTAAGTTCATTATCCTTGATCCACGTGCGGTAGAATGTCACAGCGATAGAATGCTCGCCAATCACGTATGTGGTTCAGAGTTTGATTCCCTACCGACGCACTTCCAAACCTCGCTAAAACCGGTAAAGAGGGCATGGGGCTAGCAAACCCCATCCCGTCAAAATAAACACCACCGCTACCCAAACTTCAAGCCTCTAGCTTGAAGCAGTCCTAAGTTGTCCCACTGGGAACGTGAAGGAATAAAAAAATTTCTGATCCATAGTAATAAAATATATTTTTTGATCTCACAATTTTTCAAATAATATTTGAATCCCTTTTCATTCACAAGCTGTACACGAAGCCGATCATAATGCTTCCAAACTTGTAATCTTCAAGAGGTCGTTAGTTTATAGAGGCTTGATCAGTTTTGAGTCAGATCACAAACTGACATCAACTAGAGAATCATTAAAAACCAGGGAGCACTGAAAAAGCGGTTTCGTCCTACTCTGTGATTCATCAGCAATATGTACCTAACAGGTAACGCCACGAGTACCTCATATGGAGGCGCTGAAAAGATTCAATGAGTGCAACCAGAAACAAGGTGAATCCGTCAACCACTTCATCTTTAGTCTCCACAAGCTTGCACGTAAAGCTATGCAGGACAGCCCGTATTCAGAATTTGAAGACACTGTCCTGTGCAAGTTTCTACACGATGTCAATTTACGTTACAGGAAGGATTCTAACTTGCACATCTCAGCATCCATGGAAGAAGCCGAAAACAGGACACACTTACTGGAAAGCCTACAAGAGCCAGGAACCACATGCTAACAAGTCAATGCAATGGGGCTATCAGCACAGGACACTAAAATACACACACAGAGGCTTGTCACACAGTGGAAAGGACGTCAACAGTCACAAACTGTTGCAAGGGACGATTGCTACTACTGAAGGCAGTTCAGTAAGCTCTCTAGGACCCATACGATGAGTCCGATGGCCAGTCTATGAATTCTAACTTCTACTAATTCGTAATTTTAGAGCGACCGACACCACCAACCAATATATCATCGGCGAGTATCTATTCTCACTCCCGACGGCGTGAACCAGTCATCAGCAAACATCAGAATAATTTCCAAGCTTTTTTATTTTTTGTAAGTAGGGGATTCGTTTCAAGTTTCTTCATGGATTGGTGTCAGTTCGAGAAATATTGAAAACCATCAGGGAGAGAGCACCGGAAAGCTGTCTCAGCTTACCTTGCGACTTATCATCAGTACACACGCATGACCCCATCAGGGATCGTGTACCTAGGAAAACTGACCATTCAAAAATGGGGACAGTGTGCTTAATAACCATGATACATAGCGTCACCGCAATATTCACCAAGACCCATAATATCCCAAGACACTATGTCATCAGTTTAGAAAAATAGTAGTAGGTAGTTCTCACTTGGAAAATTGTTGGGACAGTAGATTTAAGAGATGTTTAAACTTCTCCAATCTCACCCCACCTCCCTCCCCGATAACAAGATTTCAGTCATAACAAGCATAATCTCACTGCCTCATATAAAAAGGATACATATGAACAAACGACAAATGTTAACTTATGTTTATATATGTTTACCTGAGCAGAGATATCAATTACTCCGGATGCAGGAGTGCTTAGACCAGCATTAGCAGGTATTGTATTCAGCATATGATGATTAGGTGATTCACCAATATCTCTTCTCAAACGATAACCTTGTGATACTAATAAACTAATACTAGCACCAATTGGAATTGATTGAAATAATGAAACTAGTTGTGAATGTGTATAACCGAGCACATTTGTCCCATTTACACTGACCATAACATCACCAACAGCTAACTGACTATTCAGTGAAGCTGGACCACCTGGAACAAGATGTTTAACCTAAAATTAAAATAAATTAAAAAGAAAAACAAACAATAGCAGTGGATTAAAGTTATTCATGTACAGTTATCAAGAATGGTTGTGCATCGGTGGCACAGCGGTATAGAGTGCTCGCCAACCATGCCACACGTGGTTCGGAGTTCGATCCCTAGCCACAGACGAACTCCTTTACCTCGCTCACTAAGCCAGTTATAAGACTGATAAAGAGGGAAGTTTAAGCATGAGGCTTGAGAATAACCACCACTGCTACGGAAACTTCAAACCTCTAGCTTAAAGCCCTATGTCTGTGTGCGTTTGTCTGTCCGTCTGTTTTCGACATGGAACTTTGCACCGATGTGCAGCAGTTCAATTCGTCACACTCCATGTGGCACACAAAGCAAGAGAAGAAAGTAGAAGAAATGCATAACAGAGAGACAAAGGAATAGTAAAAAAGAAGAACAATATAGTTTCATTGGATGTTATGAGTCACAAGGACTGGATGCATCTGCGTCAGCCATTGAGAACGATTTTAATCCCTATCACCGATTGTTTCCAACCTTTAGTGGTTTTACCGTCTCGAGGACCCCAGACAGGAAGTTTACACCTTCCCAAGTGGCTTAAACTGACTGTTGTGGATTTCATTGACTGATGAAACCATGTTTTGACTTGACCACCAATAGCTCTTTTCCAGCCCGTCCCCATGTCAGCTAGCTCTGCCTGTCGAGGAAGGCGATCAATGGCTGCGCGTACATAACACATGTCCTAACCATCTCAGTCGATGTAACTGCTTCACAGCCTCATTGATTGATTTCCCCTCCTTACCTAGCACTCGACCGATGCCTAGCCTCAATATGTGCTCGCTCTAGTATACCACCATTTAACACGGGAGATAGAACGCAGGCATCTGTGATCGAAGACAACTATTCTTTTCATGTCTTCCACTCTCAGTGGCCAGGTCTCACGGCCATATAGGAGAACGAAGCGGACTATTGAACAGTACACCCGCCCTTTAGTCGATAGCCGGATATCACGTCTACGCCAGAGTCGGCGTAAACTGGCAAATGCGAAACGAGCCTCCTGTATTCGTGGTGAGATTTCGTCAGAGATCAACCCGTTGGCACTGGCTGATGGTACTTCCAAAATAAGTGAAGCGGTCAACGTGCTCTACCACTTCACTTCCTATTTTTAAACTAGGCGTCGATGTAGTCCAGTCAGTCCTGTAACATCATCTTGCATTTGGCGGGAGCGAACCGCATGCCAAACCTTAGTAGATTGCAGCTCAAGGTGTTTAGAAGACTCTGCATTTTGTCAGCGTCCTCGCCTAGAAGGACTATATCATCTGCATATACTACGTCAACGAGATTATACCCTGGTAGCAAGTCAATCCCTGAGTCTCTGAAGTGAGTTAGAGTTAAATCCATCAGTACATCTATGATGCCCTATGTTCCACTGGGAACGTAAAAGAATAAAACACAAGAATCTTTTAACTTCAGCATGTCCGATTTACATAGTACATTCATAATCATACTGTCACAGAGTACTTAGGCATCTGAAAGAAAGCTGATTAGGAGAGCATGAAAGTGTACCATTTCACACCTGCCACACTCCATGTAGTACATAAAAAAAGATTAAAGACAGTGAGGGGGGGGGGCTTGGGGGAATATTCGAAAGAAAGACAGAAGAGTAACATGGAAAGAGTCAAGGCGTCTGCACCATTGAGAAAGATTTAAAGCTACATCATCACCAACTGTCTCCAGACATTGATTCTTAGAATCTAATGGAGAACAATTAGTCAGACACTCTACACCTACCTACATGTCTGGCTCATTTTATGAACTGATTCCATATTTTAGTTTGACAATCACTGGGACTCTTTTATCCAACCGACCCTATGTTAGCTAACATTGCTCTTCGAAGAAGGGAATGGGTAACACTCAACGCCTGACCTTAGTATTCCTGATCTTATTATACCATTACAGATGAGAGATAGAACAAAAAAACCTATGATCAAAGACAGATAGCCTTTCGATGTCTTCCACTTTCAATGTCAACGTCTCACAAAGAAGGATAGAGCGAACTGCTACTGAGCAGTTCATACGTCCTTTCATCGATAACTAGCAGGATATCATGTCTACTAAGCCAAAGATGGCATAAGTCGACAAATCCATTACCGATCTTTTATATCCATGGTGAGATTTCGTCATCAATCGGTTCATTAGGGCTGATGAAACTTCCCAAATAAGTGAAGTTGTCAACACGTTCCACCATTTCATTCCCTATCTTTGAGCAAGGAGTCAATGTAGTCTAATCCAGTCCAGTCTTGTAGCATCATCTTACACTCGGCAGCACAAGCGAATCATAGGCCGAAAATTCGAGGATTTCTGCTCAAGATGTCCAGAAATCTCTGCATTTGATCAGCATCTTCGTCCGAATATTCCAGGCCCACAAGACTATTCCCTGGTAACAATTCAATGGCTGAGTCAGTGAACTCGATTGGGGTCTGTTCCGCTAGTACAATATCTATGATGACAATAAACAGAAATGGGGACAGTGAACATAGCCCCCTGAGAGACAGCACTCGTCGTCATCACTTCAGATAACCGCTTCCCGTAAGCTTCTACACAGCTGTGTGAGTTCGAGTAGAGTGCGCCGACTAGTACAATGTACTTTAACAGAACTGACTTCACAGCTGCGTCGAGTTCCGCCTTCAGGTCAATAAATATGGCAATTGTTTTTTTAATTCCTTTGCGTCCCCAGCGGAACACGGTGTCTCAAGCTACAGCTTTGAAGTTTTGGTAGCAGTGATGTTTTTCACGGGTTGGGGTTGCTAGCCTCATACTCAACCTCCCCTTCTTTTCGGGATCAGAATTGGTTAATAAAGACAAAGGAGTGCCCCGACCAGGACTCAAACCCCAAATCACGTGCATGGTTGGCCAGCACTCTACCGCTGAACCAACGATGCGATTGTTGGCAATTGTTGGAAGCCAGTAAATATGCCTATGTTCCAGAATCTTTTGTAGGGTGAATTATATGAGCAAGACATTCTCTATCTGATCTAAAGCCTGTCTGGTTTTTCCGTGTTTGTTTCACCCGAGCTCCACTTAATCTACGTATGATTATCGAGCCCTCCCTCTACGATTATTACCACAGGAAGACTTACCAGCCTTCTTGTATACTAGGATAAACAATGACTTAAACCAGCCAAATGGGACTATCTCCAATTCTCAAACGTTCCTTAATAATATCTTCATTAGCCCCGACAGCAATTTTTAACCACCGTCGTTAAACACATTAATCGAAAGCACATAAAGAAAGGCGGCAACACACAAACAAGCAAACTAAAGGTTGTCAACACTTCCAAAAGTAATGTGTCTTCAGGAGAAGACGTTCTTCCCCTTCCCCCATTAAAAATGGATGAGAGAGAGAGAGAAAATCTGACGCGATGATAGCTCTCGTAAACCACTCAATGAGAGAAGCCACTAACCAATGTACAACAGATGTTGTAGAGTCACCATCATTTACGACAACATGAGAAAAACAATACTGTGACAGTGTAATTATTATCAAAATGCGAAAATACCAACATACCTGTAAATATGCTGATCGATTACAATCTGAACCACCGATAATTGTAAAACCAAAACCACGTGGACTTTTCACCAAAGTTGTAGTCACTAATGGACCTCTCAGTTGTTTCAAATCTGAACAGAATGTCACTGGAGTTATACGTCCACCAACACCGTCATCGTCGTCAGTATTGGCATCACCATTCACTTTCTTACTGTTGTCATCATTATTATAAGTGTCATGAATTGAAGTCGATTTCAGATTATTATTTACATTTGTGACTATTTTATTATCCGTGTTGTTGTTGAGTGAGTCATATTGTGACAGGTGTTTTAATCGAACCTTTTCAGCTGTCTTAAAGTCTTCAACTGTAGGCGGTTCATATTGTGTATGCTTATTAATATGATCAATATAAAAGGTACCATATTTAATATCTTGTACAATTTCCCAACCATATGGTAGAACATGTTCACCGGGTTGATCCAGTTTATCAACTGAATAGGCAGTTTGATCACAAAACTAAGAAGAAGAAAAAATAAAAAAACAGGAAGAAATGGTAACAATATTAGTTATAGTAGTAGGAGTGCGATACATGCTACTGACAAGATTTATCAGTAGTATATAGATGCAGATTGGCAAAAAGTAGCCAAAATCGAAAACAACATTTTAATGGACAATGGCTACAAAAGGTAGATGTGTCTATTCCTCAAATCTGCACTTAGCTTACATTGTGGTCAGGAAGTTATCCCATTGGACAGCTGTTCGTCTCAAAGTTTAGTCTTCAGAAAGTCAACAGCCAATGAGAACAATTTATTACCAGCTGACCTAGCTAAAAATGTATCAGATGTGTTTCTCCTAAATAAAAAGTCCGTAGCCAAGTCTCCTACCTTTTCTCGTAAGAGCAGCATAATGAGTAGTAATTTTGGCGGTCGTAATTGTTATTATTTTTAAAAATGCCGCTATTAAAACAAAATTCATAATTTGCAAATCGGTTAGCGATTCGCCATGTACACCGCAATCACCATAATAAGTGATCTGTTTGAAACTATAAGTGGTAATTAAGAAAGCAAGCAAGTTTATGGGAAATCAGACATATATCATCGGCGAAATCCAGATCCTCCAAGTCTTTTGTGTCAGTCCATTTTATGCCTGTTCCCTCGTTGGTTGCCGTTGTCTGTCGCATTATCCAATCAATTGCAATCAGGAAGATCATTGGTGATAGTAGACAGCCTTGTCTCACTCCCGTCCTCACTTCGAAGGCCTCCGTAAGTTTCCCGTTGTGGATTACTTGGCATGCAGCATTGTCGTATAACTGTTGGATGAGATGTATAACTGCCATCGACAATTATACATCTCATCCAACAGTTATACGACAATGCTGCATGCCAAGTAATCCACAACGGGAAACTTACGGAGGCCTTCGAAGTGAGGACGGGAGTGAGACAAGGCTGTCTACTATCACCAATGATCTTCCTGATTGCAATTGATTGGATAATGCGACAGACAACGGCAACCAACGAGGGAACAGGCATAAAATGGACTGACACAAAAGACTTGGAGGATCTGGATTTCGCCGATGATATATGTCTGGTTTCCCACAAACTGGAAGATATGCAAGTGAAAAGTAACAAGTTGGCAGAAGAAGCATCAAAGATAGGACTTCACGTGAACATAGATAAAACAGAGATAATGAAGATTCCTAGCCAACATCAACAGCAAAAACAACAACAACAGACAACAATCAGTATAAATGGGAAGAACCTGAAAGAAACAGCCTCCTTCACCTACCGACATGGGAAGCATCGTCTCAACTACAGGCGGATGGAACTGACGAGGATATCAAAGCCAGAATCCGAAAAGCAAGAAAAGCTTTCATTATTCACATCAAGTATGTGTGGAGATCAACAGCACTCAGCATCAAAAATAAGATCCGGATTTTCAACTCCAATGTGAAGTCAGTGCTACTATACGGATCAGAGACTTGGCGAGTCATAAAGAGCATCTCAAACAAACTTCAAACCTTCATTAACAGCTGTCTCCGCTCAATACTCAAGATCAGATGGCCAGAAAAGATCAGCAACAGGGATCTCTGGGAGTGAACCAATCAGGAACCGATTGTGAAACAAATAGGCAGGAAGAAATGGAGATGGATTGGCCATACGCTGAGGAAACCATCAAGTGACATCACTAGACAAGCCAACGCTCGAGTGGAACCCGAAAGGGAGGCGGCGAGTTGGTCGTTAGTGCAAGGGTGACTTGGAGGAGGTCATGCGAGGAGGAGATGAAAGCATGTGGACAGACCTGGAGCAGGGTGAAAAAGTTGTCAGAAAACCGAAGGCAATGGCGGTGCGCAGCTGAAGCCCTATGTTCCTCTAGGAACTAAAGGATACAATAATAATAATAATAAAGAAAGAAAGCATTATTATTGATCCCTTGGGTTCTGAGTGGGAAACACGACTTCAACAACACCTTTCCACACTGTTCTAGTTTCGGGCGTCCTCTTCAGCTGGCTAGCCACACCACTGCTCATAATTTCCCATCCCCTCCTCCAACTTATGTGATCTCCTTGTCACCCCACCCTCTCACCTACCATCCATTTGTTGCCGCTTCCTATTGGGATTCTACTCGAACGATGACCTGCATTCAGTACGACGTTATTCGACGGTCTCCTCAATGTATACCTGATCTATCTCCATTTTCTCCTACATATTTTTTGAGCAATCAGCTCTTGGTTGGTTCTACCACTGCTAGAGCTTCTTGTTGCTAATTCTTTCTGGTCGACTGGCTGGCTGTCTTTGACCAGAGATGTTCGAGTTCTACGTCCCATGTTAATTAGCATAATACAGTGAATAAAATCGAGGTAAGGAGCTTTTAAGTCAGTCGATGAGGTTGTGAAGGTGAATCGATCCAAGTGTGTTGGACACGTGTTACACATCCCTTCCTTGTTAAGCAGTGTTACATGACATAAGATGAAGCTGGAAAAGAATTAGGTGGGAGCTCAAACCAAAACTTGAAATCAGTTCATGAAATCTTTAACTGACAGTTTTAACCATGTTGAAAGATGTAGACTGGCTAGTTGGACTCCTCGAGATGTTAAGAACCAATGGGTGGCGACTGCTGCTAATATGTCTCAAAATCATTCTCAATGGCGCAGATGCATTCAACTCTTTGTGATCTTTCACCCACACAACGTGTTCCCATATTATTATTTTTTCTTTCGCACATTGCTACTCATTACAGTCGGTTTGAATCCATTTTTCCTCCCTCTGCTCTATGCTGCATAGTGTGTCAACTTTGAACTCCTGCACTGAGTGACTGACTGACTGGTTTCAACGAAGAACTTTGCACAGCACAAATATGTAGCTGTTCGAGTTGCCACTTTACCTCCATGTAGCACACAAAGCAGGAGAAGAGAGTAAAGAAAGATTCAAACGAGAGAGAGAGAGAGAGATAACAAACAGAAGTAGGAAAGGAAAAACGAATAGTAATACGAAAGAAGAATAAAGTTTTATTGGGTATGACAATGGACAAAGAGTGAATTCATCTGCCTTAGCCATTGGCAACGATTTTCAGACACAGCACCAGTTGTCTCTAGCCTTCATTGGTTTTTGCCATCCCAAGGACTCTAACCAGTCAGGCAATCTACATCTCCCTACGTGCCTGGCTTAAACTAACTTCTAAGGATTTCATTGACTGATCAAGCCATGCTTTCGCCTGATCACCACTATCTCTCTTCTAACTAACATTGCCCATCGCGGAAGGCGGTGGTTATAGCCAACCGGATATCGCATCCACTAAGCCAGAGATGGCATAATTGGCATATGCTAAATCTACCTTCGATATCTGTTCTGGGACTTCGTCAGCTATCAACCCGTCGTTACCACACTCCACCAACCACTTCACTCCTGTCTGTCTTGAAGCTAGGAGTCGATGTAGTCCAGTCCAGTCCTGTAGCATCATCTTACATTTGATGGGATCGAATTGCACGCCAAACATTCGAAGATTGCGGGCCCTCATGGTGTTCAGAAGACTCTACATTTTGTCAGCGTCTTCACCTAGGTAGGAGGACTACATCATCCGCCTATTCTAAGTCAACAAGATTATTCCTTGATGGTAAGAAGTCAATCCCTGAGTCGCTGAAGTCAGTTAGAATCAAGTCCATTAGTACATCAATCATGAAATTAAACAGAAATGGGGACAATGGACATCTCTGATAAACACCACTGGTTTTTATTACAACTTCAGATGACAAATCTCCGTAGGCTCTCTCATCTGGCATGAGTTCGAGTAAAGTGAATGCCTTGATCAGTGTACTGCACTACTACAGTACTACCGTAAAAATATTTATCTTCTTTCAGTTTTTTCTTTACATAACTATTAGCTTTTATTTTGAAAATTGTAGCATAGTGAACTAGTTGCCTTTGTTATTATCGCTTTACCACACACACACACACACACACACACACACACACACACACACACACACACACACCATTGCTCTTGCAGTCTACCACCTTAAAAGGTGACACGGCTGGTAATACCACAATGCATTGCTATGCACATTGTCAACAAATTAAAATGTTTAAGAGTAAAGTTAAAATTAAAGAACAACAATGACAGCATACCAAAGAAAATATTCACCATTAGTTACTTCAGCGCTTCAACAAAGAAAGTTGACAAAGAGAGAGCAAGAGAGAGAGAGAGATTAAGAAAAGAATTTACCACTATTGTTACATAACTCAGCTCTATGCATACATTATTCTTCTTTTTTTTCACTTTCAATAGCAACAAAAAGTCAATAACTATAGCTTTTTATCAACCACAATTCGGAATATCATTGGTGATAATAAGCACCAATGATATTCCTAATTGTGGTGGTGGACTGACTGGATTATGCGTCAGACAGCGAGTGGGGAACGAGATGAAGACAGGGATATCCCGGACTGACCGACGTGAAAAACCTAGAAGACCTGGATTTCCCGAGTGGATGATTTATGCTTGATATCACTGTCACAAAATCGAAGATTTACAAGCGAAAACAGACGGACACACTGGTCGAAAAAGCAGCTGATGAAGACAGGACTCCAAGTGAAAATAGACAAGACGGAGGTTATGAAAATAACCAACAAACCAACCAACAACAGCAGCAGCAACATCCAGCGTCAATCACCATCAATGGGAGGGATTTGAAAGAGGTTACTTCATTCACTCACTTATCTAAGGAGCATTGTCTCAAATACAGGAAGTCAGAACGGACGAGGATGTCAAATCGAGCGAGAATTGGGAAGGCGAGAAATACACATCCGTCAACCTGAAATCAATCTGGAGATCTTCGTCACTTAGCCAGCATCAACAACAAAATCCAGTCGGGTGTTCAATACAAACGTCAAGTCAGTCAGTTCTTCTAAACGGATGAGAAACTTGGTGGGTGGGTCACAAAGAATATTTCCAACAGCCTGTTGCAGACCTTTATTAACAACTAACTGTCTTCGCTAGCTCTATACTGAAGATCAGATGGCCGGGCCGGAAAGAATCATCAACAAGAAACTATGGGAACCAACAAACAAAACAAGAACCAATCGCCCACCAACAAATATGCAGGAGAAAGTGGAGATGGATTGGACACTCGCTGAGGAGACCACTCGGTGACATCGCGCCCGCGTCAGGCCATTGCTCGAGTGGAACTCGAAAGGGAAGCAGCGAGTGGGATGTCCAAGGGTGGCATGGAGGAGATCGCGTGAAAAGTTGAGGAGTTGAAAGAGTATGGACTAACATGGATGCAGGTGAAAAGTACAACAGAAGACAGAAGTGGCAAGTGGAGACGTGCAGTTGAAGCCCTATGTTCTACTAGGAACCCAGGGGAACAATCATAATAATAATAGCTTTTTATCAAATGTTGGGGGGTTTTCAGAGACTCTGATTGGTTACCGATTTGATAAGAAGTTGGATACTAGTTAGAGAAGCGGTGGAAAACTTGTAGAGGCCGAAAAATATCAAATTAAAGAAAGGACTAGACACTTCACACTAGTTACTAGTGTTCAATCAAAATAGCCACTACAGTCCTACAGGAGGTCAATCGTGAGCCTGAATGGCTGGCTCAGTCGTAACGTCTCTGACTGCAGCACTGCACTGGGTGAAGCGGGTTCGAATCTCAGAGGGATGGGACATAAGTCCCTTCAAAGTTGCAGAGACGTCTTGCTGACCTAGGTGGAAGGCTTCCTGTGACCGATTGATTGCTTCAAACCATTTTATTATACGTTCATGGTAAATTAGTAAAAAAAAAATCATGAATTGACTGCACATCGTAGTTGTGAATAAGGAAACCACCTGATTCACTGCGCAGTACGGCTGACAACACTTCCCTTCTCCAGCTTTTTGCTTTCCAGTATTGCCAATCACCTCTGGTCCATACCTGATCAGTATATCCACTTTTGGATCCTTTGCTTCAATCTCCATTTCTCTCCACAAGTGTCCCTAAGTGGAGTAAGCAAGTGCAGACCAAAAGGGACTACCTCGTCGCTACAATTCTGTATGTCTTTACATGAGTATTTTGGGACAATTATAACTCACCAAGTAAGTAACTGCACTTTAAATGTATGTTAATTTGTGTGAACTGGATTCCTCTCTACAAATATATGTGTTTCTATTTGCTTTGTCCTTTTTCTTCCTGTAAAAACGAGCTTAGCCGTTAAGTCCGCAACAAATTAGCCAGCATATAATTGAATTTTAGATTTTCCAGATGATGAGTCCCAAAAAAGACGAAATGCGCGTTATCCTGGATTCCACTGCTAGTGACCATCCACCAATTAAACTAGCCAAGAGTACTGGAAAGTTGTTTCTTTCTAGTTTGGGATTCCACGGGGGGTTTGAACCTAGACTATTCCAACCACTGAGATCTGATCCAATGGTCTGCCCATGAATTCCAATCCCTGCCTATTCGCGATATATATATATATTAGCGAAGATACTAATGAAGTGATCATTCTAGAGGAGAATAACGTGAGAAAGAATAAAGCCTCGTTATGATTGAACGAACAGATATATGGAGAAAAGGTATGTCAATAGGACGAATGATAAAATATTGCGGAACACAGGATACATAAGCGTGTATTTATTTATTCATGTATACCTGTTTTATGATGGCTGTGGTTTGACTGACTGCCAAACTGGTTCCAATACAGAAATGCACAGGAAAGTGCAGAATTTCGAGTTATCACACTCCACGAAGTACATGAAGGAAGACAAAAGAGAC
The DNA here is from genome assembly GCA_944472135.2 of Trichobilharzia regenti. Classification (NCBI taxonomy): domain Eukaryota; kingdom Metazoa; phylum Platyhelminthes; class Trematoda; order Strigeidida; family Schistosomatidae; genus Trichobilharzia; species Trichobilharzia regenti. The sequence goes on along the minus strand of OX235264.1, from coordinate 113,888,972 downwards.
ACGGGTAACAAGAGATTCGAAAGAACAATGATAAGCAGAAATTTGAGAGAGAATAAATAGTAACATAACAGTGGGTTTTATTGGACATAATAGCAGATCACGGAAAGTGATTGCATCTGGGCCATTGAGAACGACTTCGAGCTATACCACCAGCTGGCACCAGCCACTGGATCTTAGAATCCCAAAATATTCCACCCAACAAAGAAGTCTATACCTACCTACTTGGCTGGCTGGCTGGCTGAAACTAACTGGTTAAAGATTTCATGGCCTGATTCCACGTTTTGATCTGATCTCTACTACCCCCACTAGCTCTTTTCAGACCTTATTTTAACATTGCCCATTAAGGAAGGCAATGACTAGGAATGCATAATACATGTCCTAGTCATCTCAATTCATGTGACTTCACAACCTCATCGATTGGTTTTCCCTACGTACCTAACACTCAACTTCGCAGACGATTTATTTCACACAAACTCGAAGAATTACGGTTAAAAAACCAACAGACTGGCAGAAAAATAAGCTAAAACGGAAAGGACTTCAAGTGAACATAAAGAAGACACAGGTGATGAAGACAATCAGCAAAAACAAACGCCGACCACTATCAACGGAATAAATGTGCAAGACATCACTTCCTCTACACTTATTCGGCTAGGCAGCATCATTTCAACTATAGACAACACCACGGATGAGTATGTCATAACAGGAATCGGAAAGGCAGGACAGGTATTCATCACCCTGAAATCAATTTGAAAATATTCTGCACTCTGTAGCATAAAGAACGAAATTCGAATATTCAACATCAATGTCAAGTCAGTCAGTTTTCCAATATGCGTCAGAAATTTGACACGAACAACATGGTAGGCATTTCAAATAGCTAGTGATAAACTTCTATCAACAGCTACCGCATTCGCCGCTGGCACCAAACTGAAGGTCAGATGACCAGCCAAAAAGAATTAGCAACAAGAAACTCTGCAGTGCAAAAAACCTATTGCTCAACAAATAAGTCGCAGAAAATGGAGACTGATCTCAGGAGACTGCTGAGAGACGCCGCACGCCAAGCCAATGGGTGGAGTGTCCAAGTGTGACATGAAGGAGATGAGAAACTATGGACAGTCTTGTTGCCACATAAAGAGGACAGCAGAGAAGAGGAAAAAGTGAAGATGTGCTTTTGATGCCCTATGTTCCATTAGATTGACTGACTGACTGGGTACAATTTTGCACAGGTGTACAGCAGTTTCAGCTGCTACACACCCTCCGTGTAGAGCATAAGCCAAGAGAATAGAGTAAAGACAGATTCAAAAGGGAGATAATAAATGGAAATCTGGGGCAAAAGGAGTAGTAGTACAGAAGAACAATAGAATTTTATCGGATATTATAAATCACAAGGAGCGGATACATCTGAGCCAGCCATTGACAACGATTTTCAGTCATACCACCAATAGTCTCCAGCCTTCATTGGTTTTTACCACCCCAAGGACCCCAAACAGACAGCAGTCTACACCTCCTTAAGTGGTTTAAACTAACTGTTATGGATTTCATTGACTGATGAAGACATGTTTTGGTTCAAGCATCACAAACTCTGTTCCACGAAAAAGCTAACCTTATCGTCACTTCTACTTTCAATGACCCTGTCTCACTCACAGCCAGAGCGAACTGCTGCTGAGCAGTACACACGCCCTTTGGTCGACAGCCAACCAGATGGCGCGTAGGTCGGCGTATGACAAACGGGCTTTCTGTATTCGCCGTGCTGTCTGTCTGGATTCAACATAGAACTTGGCACCGAAGTGCAGCAATTCGAGTTGCCACCTTCCAAATAGCACACAGAGGTAGATAAGAAGATGAGTGAAGAGAATCAATACAGTCTGGCAAGTATAAGAGTGAAACAGAATGGGTAATGGTAGAAAGGAATATGAAAGATTACAGAGACTGAATACATCTGCGCTGGCCATTGACAACAATTTTCAGCCATGTCACCTATTGTCTCCAGCCATTGATTCCTAGAGTCCCGAGGCCCCCAACCCGGGAGTCTGCATCTCCATACCTGACTCAGTTTAACTGTCAAGGATTTCATGGATTGATGAGGCCATGTTTTTGTTTGGCCACCACTGGCTCTTTTCCAACCTTCACCTATATCAGCTAGCAATGCCCGTCGAGGGAGGCGGTGGTTAGGCATGCGCAGCACGTGACCTAACCATCTCAATCTATGTAACTTTATAGCCTCGTCGATTGATTTTCCCTTTTTGCCCAACACTCTACGCCTAACGTCAACATTACTTACCTTATTAAACCACCTAACGTGAGACAGAGATCGCAGACATCTATGATCGAAAGCAGTCAACCTTTTCATGTCTTCAACGCGTATTCGCCATGTTTCAGAGCCATAGAGAAGGACGCAGCGAACTGATGAGCAGTACACACGTCTCTTGGTTGATAGCCGGATGTCACGCCTACGCCAGAGATGGTGTAAGTCAGCGAAAGCAGCTCGAGCTTTTCGGATCCGTGCTGAGATTTCATCGCCAGTCAGTCCGTTGGTGCTAATACAACCTCCCAAATAAGTGAGGTGGTCAACACGCACTATCACTTCACTCCCTAGCACTAAGCTAGGAGTTGACGTAGTCCAGTCCTGTAGCAGCATCTTACATTTTGCAGGGGTGAATCGCATGCCAAACATACGAAGATTGCTGCTCAAGGTGTTCAGAAGACTCTGCATTTTGTCAGCATTCTCCCCAAACAAGACTATGTCAGCTGCATATTTTAAGTCCATAAGACTATACCCTGGTAACAAGTCGTGCTGAAATTTCTTCAGCGATCAAACCACCTGGGACTGGCTGCTACAATTCCCGAAATAAGTAAAGCGGTCAACACGCTCCAACCCCCTTCATTCCCTATCTTTAAGCTAGGAGTCAGTGTTCCACCCGAAAGTCAAGAGAACAACAATAGTTGTACTAATAATAAGCTTCAACCTCCTTTGAATTTCCCGTGGAACATGGGGTTCCAAGTGGGGTCGGGTTATTGACCTAACACCCAACTTCCTCTTCTTTGTCGGCATTATAACCTGATAAGGGAGGTTAGGGACACGGACCCCACTGAACCATCGACTGCAGCCTCTATCGTTGTCATTTTACTTGATAGACATACATATGCATAAACACACGAACACACGTGCGCAGACATACACACATACGCTTGTACTTATGATATGCATATACATTCTTGTGCATATTTCATCATCAACAGTTTGGTAAAATAAGATAATTTTCAAAAGCATAAAAATAAATAAATTTAGACAAAAAGAGTCATTTCTACAAAGAAAAAAAGCAACAAAATAAGGCATAAAAATATATATGAAGAAAAAAAGGATAAAATCACACCAACTGATCATAAATAAAAATGTCAGACTTTTAAATCGATTGTACAATACAACGTATGTGTGTGTAACGGAAACTAATTATGACCAACTAGCCACCTACGTGATATACAGAAATAGATAGACAGACTGACAGACATCGTTAACATCAGTATGTTTTACGTATTCACAGACAATTGTGTATATGTGTGCCTGTGTGTATAATGCTTCTTATAAAGGGAGGGGGGGCACCACGACACCCACCCACATACACACACACACACTGTAAAAGTAGAAAGCGCTAACACAGAGAGTCAGCCAAGATGATGTTGACGGCTTTGATGATGATGATGATGGTGATGATGACGATAAATAATCGCATAAATGCGTGTACATCGTTTTCATGCGTCTGTAATTGTGTATGCGTGTGTGTGTGCGCGCGCCTGTCTGCATCTGAGTCTGTACAAATAACACTTAAAAAAACAACAGGAAATGTGAATTATAATTGCACTGACCACAAGTAGGTAGGTATCCTCATTAAAACACAAGACTAGAAAGACTAATATATATATATATATATATATATATATATATATATATATATATATATATAGTGTGGTAAAGTTAATGAAGACACATTGAATAAAGGAAGTAAGAAGATGTATGACTTTTATGTGGAAAAGAAAAAACTAACGTCGTATACCGCGTAAAGAAGCTTTACAACACGAAAGAAAAAGAAACTGTAGGAGAAAAGGATGGTTGGTGGTGGTGGTGTGGGAAGCGGCAGGTTTGCTTTCCTCCTCCTGATGATGATACACAACACTTTATCATTAATAATAAAGAGTTAATATACACAAACAAATAAGTCTTAATTATTCGAGATTTCTTTTTCCCTGGATAGTAAGTAGTAAGTAAGGGATACACATATTCATAATTCATATTTTTTTCTTTATATGGACAGAGAAATATAGACAAAAGGAATGGCATTTAATTACCTCTAATTAATGGTGTGATGTTGGGAATAAGTTTATTTAGTTATTAACCTGACAACTCTATTACTCTGCTTATGTTGTTATTATTATATTGGAACAGAGCTAGTGATGGTAGTGATGGTCATGGAATCAGCCCATAAAAATCCACAACAGTTAGTTTGAGCTAGCTAGCTAGCTAGTCACGTAGGGACGTGTAGACTTCCTTGTTGGATGATGGGATCTTTGAGATTCTACGGCCTAATGACGGCCGGAAAAAATTGGTGGTATGGCTCGAAATCGTTTTCAATTGACCCAGATGTACTCTGAACACCTTGAATTGCAATATGAAAATGATTGGCACGCAATTCGCTGCTGTCAAATGTAAGAAGATGTTACAGGAGTGGACTACATTAACTCCTAGATTAGACAGAGTGGGTGAAGTGGTAGAGAACGCCGCCTCTGGCGTAGACGTATTATCCGCGTAGCTATCGATCAAAGGGCGGGTGTACTGCTCAGCAGCAGTTCGCTCCGTTCTCCTTTATGGCTGTGTGTGGGACATGGCTATTGAAAGTGGAAGGCGTGGAAAGCCTAGCTAGTTGTCCTTGATCATATGTACCTGCTTTCTATTTCCCGTGTTCAGTGGTATAATATGGTGAGCAATATTAAAGTTACGTATCCGTCGAGTTTAAAACAAGCAATAAAATCTCAATATGTAAAATATATTCCCATGTTGGATTTAGAGTGACAACCATTTCCTTCTGTACACAGAGACCGGGTTTATAAACTCTTATCTCACAAGCCTCCAAAGTTGCAAGCATCTCCTTGTTTGTTTGTCTGCTGACAACACTGAATGACTTGACAGCGTCAATATCATATCCGTAGTTTGCAAGTTGTTTTGTCACTGGACTTTCTGGGACTTTGGCTTCATCTGTTTACAACCACCTTGGCAGATGCTCCATCATGCTAGTAGACAATCGCTCTTCTGTGCGACCTATTTATTTCCTCCCATAAACACACTCATATTGATGTCGAGGATTGGCGATTGGTCTTTCCCAAATTGTTGACGCTCTCTGTCTGTCTGTCTATTTTCGATATAGAACTTTGCACATATGTGCGTCAGTTCAAGTCACCACACTCCTTCCTTGTAGCACACAAAGCAAGGGAAGAAATGCATAATAGAGACAGTAAACAGAGGTGTGAGACAAAGGAATAGTAATAACGAATAACAAAACAGTTTCATTGGAAATCACAAAGAGTGGATGCATCTGCACCACTGAGAAAGACTTTCAGCCATGTCACCAATTGTTTCCAACCATTGGTTTTTACCGTCCCAAGGCACTCGCTTAATGGTGCTAAGTTTTGCAGCATAATAAGTTCTCTTGATGGCTTTGTCGAGTCTTCGTTTAACTACTTTCTGTACATCATCTCCTTTGAACGGCAAACTGATATAGACAGGTTTCTTCGGAACTATTTGGATTGTTTTGCAGGGGTATTTATTATTTATTTGTCTATTAATGGACCTCTCAGGATATCCATTCTTGGATAAAATATCCTTCAGAGATTTTATTTCATACTCAATAGTACTGTCAGAACAAATTTTTCGTGCTCTATTGAACAGTGTTCTGACTAAGTTCTTTTTATAGTGGATTGGAACAAAGCTCTTGAAATGCATGTATCAGTCGAGTGCTAGGTAAGGAGGGGAAATCAACTGACGAGGTTGTGAAGTTACATCGATTGAGATAGTTAGCACATGTGTTATGTTATGCGTTCCTAGCCATCGTCTTCCTCGCCAGGAAATATTAGCCACTGGTATAGGATGGATCAGGTTGGAAAATAGTAGAATGATGTTCAAAACAAAACATGGCTTCATCAGTCTACGAAATCCACAACAGTTAGTTTACGCCAGACCCCCAGGAAGGTTGACGTCTCGGGACGGAAAAATCCAAAGAAAGCTGCAGACATTTGGTGGTATGGCTCAATATAATTCTCAGTGGTGCAGATGCATTCAATGTTCTTCGTTATTACCATTCTTTTTGTCCCATATCCCTGTCTACTGTCTCTCAAGATCAAACGGCCAGTCAGGCAATCGGCCAGCAAGAATTAACGACAAGAAACTTTGGCAACGAACAAACTAACGAAGAATCGATTGCTCAACAAATATGTAGGCGAAAATGGAGATGGACGGATTGGGTATACATTAAGAATGCGCATGGCTCAGGTCATAGCTTGAGAGGAATCCCAATGGGAAGCAGCGATGAGTGGATCGTCGGTGAGAGGGTGGGGTGATATGGAGACCACACGAGTTGAAGGATGAGATAAAAAATTATGGGCAATCGTGGGGCTAGCCATCTGAAGAGGACAACAGAACAATGTGGAGATGTACTGTTGAATCCCTATGTTCCATTCAGAACCCAAGGGAATAATAATGACAATAATACCCAGGTTCAAGACACTTGACTTTCAATCAGTAGGTCCCAAGTGGAAACCTCATTCGACTTACTTCAGCCTGGAGATAATTCGGTACTAACAAGCGATCTCATAGACAAAAAACAATAACTCATAACCTGGTAGTTGCACATGAAAACAGCAACATTAAAAAGACAAGACACTTCAATACAACAATGTACAACATTAAAAAAAGGCATATATAATGTATCCACTTACACTATCGATACCTTCTTCAATAGGTGTACAGCTGTCTAATTCATCAGCATTGCTAGTACTAGTAGCAGTGGTGCTGACGACAGCCCCTAAAGTATTAGTAATCTCTTGTACTGATTGATTATCACCATTTGTACGTGATCCAATCGGTGACCATAAACTAGTTTCATGATTGAAATTTGGTCGAGGAAGATAGATTTTACTTTCGAAATCATTAATTATTCCATTTAAATGTTTACTATCAATATTGTTATTGTTGTGATTACTATTACTACCACTACTACTACTATTATTATGTTTATTAGTAGTATCTGATGTTTTTGTAGCATAATTATTATCATTTGTAGATAAAGTGGTAAGAAAACCATTCGATTTATTAATATTACTACTACTATTATTGTTATTACAAGCAAGAGTAGAGTTTTTCGTGATAGAAGAATTACGTATCGGTGGTGGAGGTGGCGGGGAACATGTGGGCAGTTGAACAGAATCACCGAGTTTTACACCAGCATCATTCCGGCCAACAACAACAACACCTCCCCCAGCGAATGTATGATTAAAAGAACTCAACGGTGGTAATGGTGGTGGAATTTTGCAGGCATCATCACTAATCTGTGAAATATCTGTCGATGAAGACGGCAGGAATTGTTCTAGGAATAGACTATCCAATGCCGTGGAATCTGGATCTGGTCTCGGTGTACCATAATGATTGCCTAAAAAAGAGAGAGAGATAAGACGTAAAACGGAGTGGTTATCATGAACAAAACGGATTACTTTGAGATGAATAGTATTCTTAATGATAAATAATCTAAAATCCCAAAAAATCTGATTGAAAACATAGAGAAACAGTTAGCGGAAATATTGGCAAGACTGAAACAACAAAAGGCTTTATCTCACAGAGTCAGTCAGTATACACCACTGAAACCCACTGGAACATTCACAGCAAGATTATATGGTTAGCCTAATGTGTACCGCCGCTTCGACGACCAGTATTAAATATGTTGAACTCACCACCATACCATCATCATCCCGTAGCCAAATGGTGTTAGTCGAACTCTTACAGCCTCTTCCCACCGAGTTGGTGAAAGGATAAAAGATTTAACATGTTGACAATAAATTCATGATATCATTTGACGTATCTTTCTTATTCACTAATGTACCACTTATGGAAACAGTGGACTTTACATGCAAAGAACTCAAAAGACGCCGGGTTCAAGGTAATGAAGAACGCTCTGACCCCGGGTGGAGGTTCAGCAATGCACCTCGGTGGGTTGAAACTCGCCACGGACCCTAATCGGCTGCATTCGAGCGTGTAGTTTTTGTTAGTGGGGAGGCCTCACGGTCCTCCCTTTATGTGCGTTGGTGGCACAGTGGTTAGGACTCTCGCCGACCATGTGCATGGTTCGAGGTTCGATCCCCTGCTGACGCACACCTGATATCTATGGTCGGCCTGCAAAATTTTGGGCTACCGATATCGCATGCTGAAAATTCCATACTTGTACCAAAAATGTGGTGTGGAATCAAGCTGTAATCAAATAAAAATATTTTTTTCTCTTCTTTCTTTTTTTTCTTTTGATCTGTTTTTTTATTATTATTGTGTGGCGTATCCTTCTTGGTGCCATATTGTACCAAGTTTTTATGCGTTTAAATAAATAATAAATAAATAAATAATTGGCGTTTGAAAAGACACAGGAGCTGGTTTCGAGTCTCAGTGGGAACACAACACTCGCCGGCGACTGTAGTTACATCCAGATGGCGAATCCCAAAGTGGATTAATCACTTATCACCATACAAAACCAATACTTGAAAATTAATCTGATGCACAATGGCAACTGGCCCTATTCAGGCAGTGACCTGGGGTTCCAGTGGCAAGCCGTGACCAGTAGGGTACAGCAGGTTGAAGATGAAGCAGTAACTCATCGAAGAAGACATTGCGAAGTGGTCGCGCTATGTCGTGCGTGAATTGACAGAAGTTAGAATTCAAGAACCATTCGATCGGATCCCAGTAGCTCGATGGTCTACGAGACCACCAGCCTTGTAACCAGAGGGTCCTGGGTTCGAACCCCCGCGGTGGGCGCGTACTGCAGAAGAGTCCCTGTCTGTCTGTCTGTTTTCGACACAGAACTTTGCACAAATGTGCGGAAGTTCAAGTCGCCACATTCCGTGTAGCACGCGAAGAGTCCCAAACTATAACGAAACGGTTGTCCAGTACTCCCAGGTTTTCCAGTGGTTCTCTAACTGATGTCAGCTCATGATGAAATCCTCCATACAATCAAACCAAAAAATCCGTACAAGACCAATTACTTGAAAATATAAATAAGTGTTTAATACGCTGATTAATGGACAAAAGAATATTCTACTCGATAATTCCTTCTTCTTCATCAGATTCTACATTTATATGACAATAATAATTAAAGAATTATTGTTATTAACAACATTAATTAATAAATCTGTTTTTAATTACATTGAATCAATCAACACAGTATCGACTGATTACATCTCGAAAGCATCAGTAAGCGAGAGAGAGAGAGAGAGATAATCTGCATTAATACAACACTACACTGATTAAATATCGGGTAAATTAGGAGATGTAGCACAGAATTTATGCATTTGTAGGTTCGACAGCAGGCCAGAGTAGCATAAAAAGGAATTTTCAGTAGGAAAAGTATAGCTACCCTGAAAAGTTCATTAATAAACACATGACCTAGAAAGTAGAAAAGAACTCTTGAGTATCTGTGATCAAGAATCCTGTATATACATAAATGAATACAATTCAAAGGTGATATACCAAATGAAATAAGCATCAACAAGTTGACAAAATCGATCCACAAAAAAACAACATTTAAAGCCGGTTAGCTCTAGTTCATATCTTCTACACAATCTGTTGTGATTCACCAAACTGAAAGACAAAGTGTACTTAGACTAGCTGGTCACCTCTAATTGTGTCTATCAATTCGTCTGCTCTTGTGGAGCCAGTTATATTGGCCATTGCTCCAGGAAACTAATTTTCCATGCTCAAGAACACCTACCAGTGTGGTTAAATAATAAAGGTGTTCATGAAAGCGCCAACACCTCGTCCAAATAGACCACAAAACTAGCACTGGAGAATCTTTCTCTATCATCCATCAAGTGTCGAATACATCACCGAAGGTTTCTAGATACTGAACAGTCCAAAACGGCAGGGGCCATTGCAATTCTCTCAAATCGACAGAGGATCTGGTTGCTGTCCTCTTCAGATGGCTAGCCCCACGATTACCAATAATCTATCATCTCCTCCTAACTACATAATCTCCTCCATGTCACTCCACCCCCGCACCGACGACCCGCTCGTTGCTGCTTCCCTGTTAGTTTGCTGTCAGCTGGAGTTCCTCGTTGACAATTCTTGCTGGTCGATTGGCTGGTTGGCCATTTGATCTTCAGTGTGGAGCCAGTGGAATAGGACAGTCGTTGATAAAAGTCTGCAGTGGCCTGTCGGAAATCCTTTTCGTGACACACAGTGCAAGTTTAGAGTCAGTAAAGAAGCATTCACTGACTGACTTTATATGTGCTGAAAACCGGAATCTGGTTGATCCTGACTGAGTACAGAAGATTTCCAAGCCGATGAAGGTGTATCCAAGCTTTCCCATTCAGGTCGTGACATTTTCATCCGTCCCACCAGCCTTTGGTCGAAACGATGCTTCCCTAGCTAAGCGAAGGAAGTAACCTCTGTCAAATGGTGGTGATGGTTCTTCAGAACTTGTTTTGTACTAGAAACTTGTCTGCATTTTTATCAGCGTCTTCATCTAGGGTGGAAAAGCATATCATTCGCATACCCTGGTAACATTTCAGTCCCTCAGTCGTTGGTAGATCCAATAAATATATCGGTGGCACAGCGGTTAGGACTCTCGTTGATCATGCACATGTTCCGTGGTTCGATCCCCTGCCGATGCACACCTGATATCTATGGTCGGTCTGCAAAATTTTGGGCTACTGATATCACATGCTGAAAATGCCTTACCTGTAAAAAATACGGTGTGGAATCAAGCTGTAGCCAAAAAAAAAACAAATAAATATATTTTCAAGTATTGGTTTTGTAGGGATTTTGTTTGATTGCATGGAGGATGTATTCAGTCTCTGTAATCTTTCATATTCCTTTCTATCATTACCCATTCTGTTTCACTCTTATACTTGTCAGACTGTATTGATTCTCTTCACTCATCTTCTTGTCTACCTCTGTGTGTTATTTGGAAGGTGGCAACTCGAACTGGTGCACTTCGGTGCCAAGTTCTATGTTGAATCCAGACAGACAGACAGCATGGAGGATTTAATCATGAGCTGACATCAGTTAGAGAACCACTGGAAAACCGGACAGTACAGAACAGCTGTTCCGTCCTAGTTTGGGACTCTTCATCAGTACACACTCCATCGGGGTTCGAACCCAGGATCTTCTGGTTACAAGGCGAGCTCGTAGACCATTGAGCCACTGGGACCCGATCCAATGGTCCTTTAATTCTAACTTCTGCCAATTCACGACATAGCGCGACCACTTCGCAATGTCTTCTTCGATGAGTTACTGCCTCATCTTCAACCTGCTGTACCCTACTGGTCACGGCTTCCCACTAAAACCGCAGGTCAACTGCCTGAATAGGTGGGTGCGTACTGCTGAAGAGTCCCAAACTATGACGAAACAGCTGTCCAGTACTCCCAGGTTTTCCAGTGGTTCTCTAACTGGTGTCAGCTCATGATTAAATCCTCCATGAAATAAATATATCAATGGTGGGGCTAAACAGTGGACATAGCCTCCTGACAGACACCACTGGTTATAGTCACTTCAGATGACAACTCTCTGTAATCTCCTACATGACTGCATGAGTTCGTGCAGAGTGGTTTGATTAGTGAGTACCATGTACTTCCTCGGCAGAGTCTCCCTTCATGGTCAAACATTGTCATAGTACCTTTCGGTTGACGGAGTGAAATTTCGCTTTTAGGTCACGAAATATGTTAATTGGTGGATGCCAGAATCTGTCAAAAGATGAAGATATGATCAACACACTCCCTTTCTGCTTTGAAGTCTACCTGACTTTCTCATATTTATTCTCCAGAGCATCAATTAATCTGAGCATGATTATTGATTATGCCATACTGGTCAAGATAATCCCTCCCTCTATGATTATTATCACAAGAAAACTCGTCTCCATTCTCGTACACTGGGATAATCAATGACTTAGACCAGTCCAACGAGAGTGTCATACCACAGCTTCTTGAACTGTTTTAAACGAACAAGGCAATAGCCAACAAATAAAGGCATACTAACTACAGAAATTCAAGTGAATCCAATAAAATTGTGAACAAAAACACATGCACGCACACACACACATACACAAACGCAAACAAGCACGCACGTCAATTACAAACACTTCACACATAGAGCAGTTTCTCTAACACTTCACTACCACCATCATCACCATCATATGAATCTTTGTCACATTGCGTTTACAATGAAAGCTAGTTTGTGCAATTCAATGTGAAGTGAGCAGGTGAAGTATTGATTGACTGAATGTGTGTACACATGTGTGTGAGTATGCCTATGTCAATTAAAAACAGTCATTCTGTCTGATTCATCTCTCATTATTTATTCAGGCCTGGCATGGTAATACAACATACATAGGTAGGTAGGTAGGTCGGTATGTGTAAATACTTGAAAGTCAGTCAACAACACACTGAAACTCAATAAGAAAATAAAACTTAACAACATGTGAATCTACTTAACACCACTGTGAGATAGGTAGGTAGATAGATAAACCAACTAAAGTGAGCAGTTAGCCGTACACAATGACCACCACAATAGCTGTATGTGGTTAGTAATAATGTTAATATATTAGTCATAGTAATTATTGGTTGGCCTCTATAAGCCTCTCTATAGCATTGACAAGATAAAGAGGAAATCATAAGACGATGATGATAATTTCAGCATAAATTATAAATTGATAACTTTTAAGCGCCTACACACTACACGCATATTAGAAAGAAAATCCAGACATTCAAGAGAGAGAGATGGATAGATCGATAGACAGACAGGTAGAGATATCAGACATACACAGAGTTAGACAAACAAACAAATAGACAGACACCTGGCTAGAAGGATTATCACTAGTACTTATAGATAGACAGACACGCACAAAACAGTAATTCAAACCACATGCACACACACACACACAACATACAACGCACAGGCATTGCAACTTTTATAACCAGAATAACGCAACGCAACGTTACACATATAACAACACATGTAAAACAAGCACTGAATTTATAATTAAACTGTAGACTGGTGACTACTGACAAAGAAAAATATACCGACAAAACGAAAGATAAAAATTAGCCAGAAAATAATATGAAAATAACGGTGAAACGAATATATGACTGCAGAAACACAAGTTATGTTATAAACATGCTGGATGATCGCTTTCGAAGATTTTTCACACACCACCACAGTCAATCTAAGCGTCAAATGTATCATGTGAGGGGTGGTTGATGACACAGTTATCCGATTGCCCAAGCTGAAGTAGGGACTCGAACTTGTGTTTCATTGGACTGAAAACTGTGAGTGTTTAAGCTGATGAGCCACATTTCCACTTTTACACAATAATACACCCATTGACTGATGAGTGTTGGGAGAGGGGGGGGGGTAATTATACATTGGGTTTTCACGTGACAGCTTGTTTAAACCATGTCGGAAGGTGTAAACTGCTGTCAGGTCGGGTTTCTCGGGATGGTAAAAACCAATGAGGCCTGGAGACAATTGCTGATATGGCTGATAATCTTACTCAGTGATAGCGCAGATGCATTCACCCTTTTGTAATTCGTCATTTCCAATAAAATTCTACTGTTCTTCCATGTTACTATTGTTTTTACCTCATAGTTCTGTTTATTATCTCTCTTCACTGTATTCTCTTGCTTTGTGTGCTACATGGAGAGAGTTTGGTGATTGGAACTGCTGCACATCTGTGCAAAGTGCTGTGTTGAAAGCCGCCAGTTAGATATTTCACGTCAAACAAAATATTGTCACATTATCCTGAGGAGACTCAAGTATGCATTGAATGCAAAACTCCATCTGTCGGAACCAGCTGAAAGATACAACAAATGCAAGTCATGTGCTGATTAAATGGCAACTTTACGAATCATCATCGAACAGTGTATAGAATTCATCAACTTTGAAAAGATCTTTGAAAGTGTTGATCGCGAAGTAATTGGGAATCTACTACAACACTACAGGGTAACAGTGGCCCAAATCTTTATCAACTTAATTCAGCAAGTGCAGGAAAAAACTACATTTCAAGTGATCTACAATTGATCAATGAAGCCTTTGAACAGAAGACGGGATGATGGATGGCTGGATGATATTCCTAATTGTGGTGGACTCGATCAAGCTACAGACCGCAAAAAGGAGAGTAAGAAGACGACAGGAATACATCAGACCGATAAGAAGACTATAGCAGATTTGAACATCATGGATCATTTATGTCTAATCTCACATAAACTCGAAGGTCTACAGGTGAAAACCGACAAGTTGTCAAGAGAAAAAGGCAGCGAAAAATGAACTTCAAAAAAACATAGAGAAAACAGAGGTAGTTAAAATAACCAAGCAATCAATAACAACAACAAGGACAGATCACCATCAATGAAATAAATTTGAAAGACATCACTTCCTTCATTTATCTAGCTAGCCATTATCGTTTCAAATTCAGGTTAAAACGGATGAGGATATCGAAATATCCAACAGAATCAGAAAAACAAGACAGACATTCATCACTCTGAAATTGGTTTGGAAATCTTCTGCACTCCACCAGAAGATAAACAAAACAGAATTCAGAAACTTGATAGATAACAAAAATAATTTCTGACAGACCATTGCATACTTTTATTAACAGCTGCCCCATTCGGTGACTCCAGACTGAAGATCAGATGGCTTGCCAGAAGAAATTAGGAACAGGAACTCTAAGAACTAACTAACCAAGAATCTATTGTTCAAAAATATATTCTGAAGCAAGGCGAGCTTTCATTACTCTCAAGTTTGTGTGTAGGTCAACAGCACTCAGCATGAAATATAAGATCCAGATTTTCAACTGTAATGTGAAGTCAGTGCTACTCGATGGATAAGAGACTCAGCACCGAGTCACGAAGGGCACGTCGAACAAACTACGGACCTTCATCAACACCTGTCTATGCTCAATACTCAAGATCGGATGGCCGACCAGAAAGGATCAAAAACACGGATCTCTGGGAGCAAACTAACCCAGCAGGAACCGATTGTGCAACAAATAAGCAGGAAAAAATCGATGTGGATTGCGCATACTCTGAGGAAACCATCAAGTGACATCACTAGACAAGCCACTGCTCGAGTAGAACCCGAAAGGGAAGTGGCGAGTTGGTCGTCCAAAGTTGACCTGGAGGAGGTCCATGTGAAGAGGAGATGAAAGCGTGCGGGCAGACGTAGACTCAGGTAAAAACGTTAGCACACAACCGAACTGACCGCAATGGAGACGTGCTGGCGAAGCCATATGTTCCTCAAGAATTAAAGGAAACAATAATAATAATAAGTAAATGTTCCCATCAGCTCTACTATATGGGTCAGAAACTTGGTGCATAACAAAAATCATTTCTGACAGACCACTGCAGGCGTTTATCAACAGCTACCCTGATTGAATCTATAGTAAAGATCAGATGATTCGCCAGAAAAGTGTAGGAATAAAAAACTATAAGAACCGATCAACCAAAAATCTATTGTTCAACAAATATTCTGAAGGCGATGAAGACGGATCGGACACACACTGAAAAAATTGTTGACTGACATCGTGCGCCATGCTGTTGCTCAAGTGGAACACGAATGAGAAACGATGAGCCGGGCGTGTGTCCGAGGATGAAAATGTAGATGATCATGTGAGTTGAAGGAGATTGGAGCTAATTGTCAATCATGAAATCAGCTGAAAAGAACTGTAGAAAACAGGACAAAAAGTGGAGATGTTCTGTTGAAGGCCCTATTTTCAACTCGGAACCCAAGGTAATAATAATCAAGTTTAGATAAGCGATGTCTTGTAACCCTTTTATGACCATAAGAATGCCTGTTACAAGTAGATGGTTTACAGGCTTCAAAAACACACAACTTTCAACCAATGGGTCCACGACTCGAAATCCACTTCACACGCTGTCTGTCTGTTTTCGACATAGAACTTTGCACATATATGCGGCAGTTCAAGTCACCACACTCCTTCCTTGTAGCACACAAAGCAAGAGAAGAAAGTACAAGAAAAGCATAATAAAGATAGTAAGCAGAGGTGTGATACAAAGGAAGAGTAATAACGAATAACAAAACAGTTTCATTGGAAATCATAAGCCACTGAGAACGATTTTGAGCCATGTCACCAATTGTTTCCAACCATTGGTTTTTACCGTCACGAGGACCCCAGCCTGGAAGTCTACAACTTCCTACATGACTGGCTTAGACCAACTGCTGTGGATTTCATTGACTGATGCCAAGTTTTCGTTTGACCGCCGCTAGCTTTTTTCCAGCCTGACCCTATATCCGCTAACATTGCTCGTCGAGGAAGGCGATGACTTGGCAAGCGTAACACATGTCCTAACCATCTCAGTCTTTGTAACTTCACGACTTCGTCGATTGATTTCCCCTGTTTACCTAGAACTCGACGCCTAACCTCCATGTTGCTCACCTTATTATGCCACTTTACACGGGAAATAGAACGCAGGCACCTATGATCAAAGGCAGCTAGTCTTTTCATGTCTTCCACTCTCAGTGGCCAGGTCTCACAACCATAAAGGAGGACGGAGCGGACTGATGAGCAGTACACCCGCCCTTTGGTCGATAGTCTGATATCTCGTCTACGCCAGAGTCGGCGTAAACTGGCAAATGCGAAACGAGCCCCCTGTATCCGTGCTGAGATTTCGTCAGAGATCAACCCGTTGGGGCTGATGGGACTTCCTATTTCTAATCTAGGAGTCGGTGTAGTCCAGTCCTGTAACATCATCTTGCATTTGGCGGGAGCGAATCGCATGTCAAACCTTAGTAGATTGCAGCTCAAGGTGTTTAGAAGACTCTGAATTTTGTCAGCGTCCTCGCCTAGAAGGACTATATCATCTGCATATTCTAAGTCAACGAGATTATTCCCTGATGGTAGAAAGTCAATCCCTGAGTCGCTGAAGTCACCTTGGGGTTAAGTCCCTTAGTACATCTATGATGAAGTTGAATAGAAAAGGGGATAATGGGCATCCTTGACGGACACCACTAGTCGTCACCAGTTCAGATGACAACTCGCCGTAAGCCCTCACCTGGCTGTATAAGTACGAGTAGAGTGCCTTACTCAGTGCAATGTATTTTCTCGCCATTCCTTTTACAGCCAAGCATCTCCAGAGAACTTCTCGATCGACAGAGTCGAATGCTGCCTTTAGGTCAAGAAATATAATGACTGTTGGACGCCGGTAGGAATGACTATGTTCTAGAATCTGTCGGAGGGTGAAGATATGATCAATACACCCTCTTCCTGGTCTAAAGCCTGCCTACCTGGCTCTCTCATGTTTGTGCCTCCCGAGCACCACTCAGTCTACGCATGATTATTGAGCCTAAGACTTTAGATACTATATTAGTCAAGCTAATCCCTCTGTGATTATCACAGGAAGACTTGTCTCCCTTCTTGTATATGGGGAAAATCAGTGACTTACACCAACCCGATGGGACTTCTTCTGATTCCCAGACGCTGGATAGAACCTCAGTTAATGCAGACAGTAAACTGTCTCCACCTTACTTAAATACATCTGGAGTCATTCCATCAGGTCCCGCTGCTTTGCCTTGTTTCAGATTGGTGACAGCTTTAGTAAACTTCACACGCTGTGTGGCATAGGTGGTAACACCGAAGTGTAATGGACCCTAATATATTATATACGACTCATAGTCTAGTACAAAACGCATATGCAGAATGAAGAAATCGATTCATAGAAAAAAAAGATGAAAATATTTGAAAAACGCTTTCATTAACATAATTAATTGGTACAATTAAAAACAACCAATAATAATTAATTACCTTTGTACATTCCACTTTCTAATAATTGTCCACTACGTTCAAGTGCAAGAAATTGAGGCACATTCATAAAACGATAATGTACACCGTCTACTTCTTCTGCTCTAGGCAGTCGAGTTGTACCTAAATAATAAATAATAAGACGGAAAATATTGAAATGAATATTGATATGATTTCAAGTTATGGTGTGTGCTACTCATAAGATTTATCAGTAGTATATGAAGAGATGTTCATCGGTATAAAAATAACATCAAATAACAGAGACAGATATTTGATATCTCAGGAAGCAAATGATACACAGCTGCAGGGATACATTGGAGACGTGAAGGGGATGCGAAGGTCAGAAGTAGCACAACACGGAGGATCTGTGCAGATGGTGCGTTGAAGATAACCTGTACATAATTTGGCTACATAGAGATACTAAATTCCAAATAAACTTTCCTTACCAAGTCTTTTATCTTCTGCCGTTACAAAATGACCAGTTTTCAGACAATTGAAAAACTATTAATATGATAATAAGACAAACATTATGTCGTTTTTGATCAACCTGTTGGATACACGTTAAAATTTACATAAGAGTGCAGAAAAATAACAATAAGCACAAACTTTGGAAGACCCAATATGAATACACTAGACCCACCGTGACAGATTTCGAGTTCTAGGCTTAAGTGATAGGTAGAAGACCGGTAGTGAGAACCAACTCAAACTCTTCTTCTGGACAACGGTACGTAGTGGACTGTCACAAGGCACTGTACTTGGGGGCCTTTTTTATTTATTTTGTGTATCAATGAGTTAGCTATGCCCACCAACTCCCATATAGTCCTATTAGCAGATGACTTAAAAATTTGGAGGGAGCTGCTGAAGGGCGACAATGATACACTCATGTTGCACTGAGACCTTAACAAAGATAAAATGCTTCCGATCAACATAACGAAATCTGCAATCATGCTAATTTGACACTCACTCGTTAGCTCATGCAGACTAGAGGCAATAACACTCCCATCAGTTCAGACTCATATGGATCTAGATGTCATAGTAAGTCAGGACTTCAAAAATACAGCACACTGTTGCGTGATGGCAGGCAGTAGTTCGAGATCTTTATGGGAAGTTCGCAGAATCACCAAAAATACCCATTGAGTCATGGAGAAAATAAAAGACATTTCAGTGAAAAAAATTCTTTATCGGCCCAGACAAATCATCATGGAAAGTGGATATCCTTCAAGAATCATCGAGAAAAACATGAAGGTAAAGCAGTACGCCTAAAGAACCCGGACAGTGACGAAGAAACTACTATTTATGAACGCTGAATTTAAATATGATACTGCAGCTGAGATTCTGAAGAACTGCTTATCCAAATCACTGAGAAAAGCCTGCTTTTCGGTTGAGCTACGGATCAGTTTTTACAGTCAACAAATGATCAGTGGATATGTAAAGGATAAGCTGCCACTTTGGGCCACTTCAATGCCTGTCTATAAATTCACTTGTTCCTGTGGAGTTAGTTATACTGACTGCACATGGCACACACTTTAAGAACGCTTCTCCGAATATTATCCTGCATGGTTAGCGAGACGATAATGCAAGAGTTACTGGCTCAATTCTCGAGCACTTTGTGAACTCAAGCCACGTGGCCCCACCAGAGTCGCCTTTCATAATCATCTACAAAGTAAGGTCAAATGGTGCAAAAGACATTAGCTAGGTTTTCGTATTTGAATATGGGGAAGGCGTTGGGAATTCGTCAATACAACCCCGAACTCTGTATGCAGAAAAGGTTTGTTCAGACTCTTATTCTACCAGGGTCTTAACTTCTTTACTAATCGTTTCCTGTAAATTTTTTGAATTTTTAATGACTACTTTTATTTCAATAATTAATTTACTATTATCACTCTGTGTTTCTTTTCTATATTTTTTGACCCTCTTCACACTCGTTAAATGGAGACTCAACTACCTTTCTTTCCACTCATTGACAATTTTAACCTTATCAAATATCTAACGCTTTTGTCCTTTCCGCCGTTGAGTATTACGTAATTTATAGCTTTTATTTTTACTTTTGAGGAACTAGATCAATTGTCATCCCTATTAATCAACAATGGACTACTATACACTTTTTTGATTATTGTAAATACAACTCTACGGCCTCTGAAGATGATTTCATAGATAAATAAAATTTCTTCACCGAATTCGCAGAATGTTTTACTAAAAGTATCAGAGATATGTTCATCTCTTTGTATAAATCTCTGATGAGGTCAAAACTGGAAAACTGCATCCAGGAAGCCAGTCCTTGTCTTAAAGGAGACTCGCATATTGTAGAAAGATTTCAAACGACGGCAACACCTAAGATTCTTCCCATGACCAATTCGCCATACGAGGAAAGACTAGACAGCTTGAATCTCCAAAACTTGTCTTACCATTGGCAGAGGGGAGGTCTCATCACAATGTGTAAAATTTTAAATAATAGCTAAGGACCTGATCTGTCCTCTCTTCCTTTGTCCACCAGGTCTAAACACCTCAGAGGACATGGCAAGAGAGTTCGAAAGCCAACGAGAAACTGTATTGCTATGGAGTACTGGTTCTCACACCGAGTCATCAACTCCCAGAAGACGTGGTGTCAGCGCCCTCAATTGGCTTATTGCAGAAGGGTTTGGACAACCACAAAAATTTACTAGAACAGGATTACAATAGACTTCAAGCATTCCATCTTCAATCAACAAATCAGAGTCTGAAACACAAACAATAACTACTTTCTACTAATCAATTTGGAAACTTGTAGTCCTCTGTGCAAGACTTTAGTAAACAGAAAATTTGTTAAATTAACACTAATTCTTAGGACAGAACAAAACTTTAGAAAGTATATTATCGTCAGTGGGAATCAGGACACACTGTTATTAACTGTCGACGTGAACTGTAATGTTAATTCATCAACAAGTCAAATGAATATATGTCTGAGTAATTACGGCATTCCAAAACTGTGATTCTATCGTCCGAATACCGGTATCAAACACTACCTTTTATGTCTTTTTATTTAGTAAGAAACATCTATTATTAGACGCATAAGACAAATTTTTAAATTATTCAATAAAGTATCAACATCCATCGGACAAGAAGTGACTTAAATCAATAATAAGCATATCACACAATACCTCAACAAAGCCGCTTTGTGTGGTCCTAAGAATAAAAGGCAAACAGATCAACAGATAACAAGACAAATACTCAGAACTTCGTCAATCTTAGGATAGATAAATGATCATAGCGCTGCAGAATGAAGGAAGGAGGGTCTTGTTGGGTTAGCATTTGTTACTGCACCACGACTCCTTCCCTCTCTGATGGAGTTCGAAATATTATGGGACTACACGTCTAAAAACGTTATCAGACACATTTCAGGATGTAAAGGCAACAGTGAGCAGTTCTGTAATTTCCTTCTGTTTTAGATTTATAATGGTAACATGAAGTGACGAAGGCTTATTTTGAGTGTTTTTCATAAATAAGCTCAACTATTTTCATTACGTTATCTCTAAATTATTTTGTTCCCTTTTTCCTTATATTTTTGTGATTTCAGTTAAACAGATAATAAGTGGCCAATATATAACCTCCGTAACTAACTATACAATTCATCTAAAAAGAGCTTAGGGAATCTTGTTACTCATACCATACTCTAGAGTTGAAACGCTTGTAATATCACATTTTTATCAAGAAAACAATAAAATTGAACCGCCACAATAAAACAAGAATTACGCTAACAGACGAAAAAATCACTCACATGGAACTACACGCTGATACACATTCTCTCTTATTTTCTCTTGAAGAGCATATTCCGGTGAATCCATTGCAAATGAAATAGCTAAAAAACTTGACAACATTGTACTACTTGTTGCTAAAGCATGCGGTGGACTAAGATGTAGGCGAACATGCGATTGTGATTGTAAACAAGCAGTACACAATGTAATAGCATCACGTTTTGTATATCCTGAGAGTTCATAACCATTGATAGCTAAAATTATATCTCCAGGTTTCATACACTTTGAAGTATTATTATTGTTATTATTATTATTATTATCATTGACACCATGATAAATAATCCGAGATGGATCGAATTGAGCACCGATAACACAAAACATACCAGCATCTGAACCTCCATCAATCGGAAGAGTAGATGAATCAACATCAGATTTTGCAGATATAACAACTTCATAGCATTGTTCTAACCAACGATATTGTTTTGAATTTTGCTCACAATTCGCTTTTTGTAAGGAAGACACGAAATTTGCATTATGCTGTTTCGCCATTTCACTTTTCATGTTCTCTGCATTCCTTTTTAAATAATAAGAGTAGAATAATTGCATTTAAATAAACTATTTCAACACAAGTAGTGTAAAATGAGAAAAGGAAGCTGTCAACAATACAGCATCAAAATATTACAAGGAAATACTAAGGGGATTATAAGGGAATGAGAACTCCAAAGGATATTTAATAACCCAGTCGACTAGCTGTCTGGGTTGAAACACAATAACTATGTGTTTATCAAGAATACAACACAACAAAATGTTAATATAGATTGGGGTTGGTGTGATGGAGTTAGGATACCCTTAAGATTTCATTCGATGCTTTCATTTACAGTGCTGAGTTTCACAATCGTTATAGTTTAGATCATAGTAACGAAAATTACAGCTCGTTTGAGACAACTCTTCGGCATGTAAAGATACATAATACCTGAGGTAAGTGTCTGTTGGTCTAAATACCACAATTTACCTAGTGATATTCTCTTTTATTACATTTTACTTCATCAACTGACACAAGATGCGCAGCTCGGGCTACTATGTACTAATAGTAGATTTCATTTTGATAACATCTACCTAGCTGTGACAGTTGGCATTTATACTCTAGCAAAGTTTCCATACATTGAAAAAAGACCTCACGTAATGTTAGGTCATAAAATTATCTATCACCAAACTTCTTAACTTGCACTGAAGTTAACTCAGATTGCTTAACTTCTTCATTTCCCACCAACTTTCCAATTGACAACATTTTGAAGATTGTTTCGAAGGATAGTAATGGTGGAGTGCTGGTTCCGACAATACTGTTTGACAACTTGCTATTCAAATCGCATTTACTCAACAGATGAACGATATTATTCAAATGTACGTACTGCACCCTCTACATGGACAGTACTGTTACAAAACCGATAGTAACGTGTGATGACACGCCTTTACAGGTGGACTGTGAAAGTGGTCAAAATGTTCGCGTATTAAAATACGGTCATCTTTGGACATCAGTTATGGTTGCTTAGACATGTGTAACGGGGCAAAGTTCAACAATAGCGTCCCAAAGGATGCGAACGCATGAGTGACCTTCAGCCAACCAATCATAAAAATAAGGAATTTTTGCACAAAAAATGACGTATATTCAGAATAAAATACATGAAAACACATTAAACAGATTATCTTTCTCTGACATGACTCAAAAATACGTCCCAGTTATGATGAAGAGTATTAGTTACTAAGTTGGACTAGTTTCTACACATGTATTCATCGAAGTGACTGAAGATGTGCTGTTTTGTGAATCGTTCATCTCTCTTCTCTTTCTGTGCAGTCCTCTCCAAAGCCCTCGGTTAAATTACTATGGTTTCAGAAAGAGGATCGATGACTGCATACAAGGAAAATGAGGATAACAAAACAAATTGAAATAAACGACATAACTACAAATCTATCCCTAATCGCAACCCTAACCTTAATCCTGACTCTAACCCTAAACTTAACACAAGCCCCAACCTTAATCCTAACCTTAATGACAATTTGTATCCTGCCGTAAACCTAACCCTAATCCCAATTATGACCGTAACTCTAACCCTAACCCCAATACATAACTAAACCCTTATCCTAACCCTAACAAGATATTAACACACAGTAATTAAAAGCGTGATCTGGGTGAAGCTTGCTCCTTATTTAATGAATAGCGTTGATATTTCAGCTAAGATAACAAAAGGTGACGTTAGCCAACGACTAGCATGCGTTCAAGGTCACTGAAGCGTTCGCACTCCTGAGACGCTTTTGTTGAACTTCGCCCTTATGCACATATATGGTCAAAGTAACCACTGCAATAGCTTCCAGACAAACGGATCTCACCATTGACAATTTTTTCCGAGACTTGCTGGAGGAATGGTCAACCCATGAAGTGAAGAATGGTTGTGTTAAATTAGCATCTACTAATGTATCACGACTGATTTCAAAACGTTCCCAACCGTTCGTTTTTATACTGCCACTTTTAATAAGCCCGATACTATGTCTATTAATTCACTCTAGGTAGTTAAGGAAGACTAGTGTAATAAGTATAACATGGAAACACTTAGCTAATTAAATACCTATGTTAATCTATTTTTTTTCCTTCACGTTCATAGTGGAACATAGGGCTTCGAGCTAGTAGCTTGAAGTTTCTGTAGCAGTGGTGTTTATTTTAGAGGATGGGGTTGCTAGCTTCATGCCCAACCTTTCCTCTTTACCAGTATTAGCGACGTAAAGGAGTGCGTCGGCCGGGGATCGAACCCCAGACCATGTTCATGGTCGGCGAGCATCCCAACCGCTATGCCACCGACGCACCGCACGTTTATCTAGTTAACAGCTAACATGAATATTTATTGAGATTCCTAACACGTACAATTATTTTAAAGTAGATGCCTACATATGCAAACCACGTGCTAATTAAGTAGGAATATTCTAAACTACCAATAAGGGAAAATTATGTATGCTACGTACCTGCCTGCGTAATGCTGTAAATCGTTTTTTGATATCAATAAGTAGCATGAAGACCAAACCAAGCTAAACTAAAGGTGTCCTCTTAATTAGTTATATCATCTGAAACTAAGTGGTAGTCCAAAACCATACGCTAGAATGGTTGTTACAGTTTAACTTCGCCCTTCATCCTGTTCCTATTGTTTTTACTACAGAAATATGGTGTTTAACCTTGCAAAAACGTTTGGTGAACATGGGTGAAGACCTAAATGGAGCTAGCTGAAATCAAACCTGATGCCAATAAAAAAAATCCAACACCTATCAAGTAGATCAAAAGTTAACCAAATAACAAAGAATATGCAGTTTGAAAATCAAATCTTCGGTGAAGCTTAATCGTTCTTGTTACTTTCAACAACAATTAATATAAATACTTGGCAATTTAGGATGTCTAGTTTAAAGATGTATAATAAGCACAACTTACGAGGTGTGTAAAAACACCGAACTTTCAGGCGAGAACCTATCAGCGCCACTTGATTTTACCTTGAGGCTGACCCTGAAGTAACGTACTCCAACACAAGAAAACAAAGAGCATTGATGATCATCACTTGCTTTCACGCACAAAAAGGAAGATTGTGCCAGCTTAGAGATAAATTCTAATCTTATATGTTCTCACAAAGTCAAGTTTTCATCTCAGTTTTTAATTTCAGGAAAAACACTTTAGTGGCTACATTACATGATCTTGAAGAGGTTACTGCGCTTGATATGTTCCCTTATGAATTAGTCAGTGAATAAGGACATACTCTATATGTCACCCTTCAGTTATACCACCTATGACAATGAAGGCTGATTAATTCTGCCATCATTCCCTTAATTCGTGTGGAAAAATGACAACCTAAAGTAATCATGTCTGTCGGAGAGTCGTCATAGTTGTTCTGTTTCGATGCACCTTCCGAGACAAAAGGGCTAGTTTAGTTTCCCACAACCTTTGTTGCAGTTTTCCTCCATTTTTCTCACATATTTCGTTTGATATTTTCGAATTAGTATTAACAGATCTAATATTATTATTCGGGAGAAATTATTATCGTTAATGATGCTTTCCTTTGTACGTTTGAGGCATGTCTCCCTCAGCCAACGGAAAGTTGTGAAAGGCGCGAGCCAAGCCAGTTTCAGTAGACAGTGCGGTACATTGAATACTACTAGTAAGGCCTTGAACGTAGGGCACAGTGTATTCGCTCGCGTTGGGTTGCTCACTTAGGGCGTGGGATTCGGTTTAAGGAAACCTGGATTTCACATATCCTTATGATTTGAGTGACATTGTAGTACCCATATACCAACTGTAAACATGCTTTTTAATCTAACTTGTATACTTGTATTATATGTGTATACAGACCGATTTTATGTGTACTTCGCAAACATTTGTCAATTTACTGTTGAACATTACCTTGACACAATTTCAAATTTGACTACTGCTACAATACACATTGGTAATCCTCGTAAGTGCCCTTCTGATTTACGCTGTGGGCGTCGAGTAGCCACAACGTCTGCGCACATGAATAAGAACGAAGAAATACTAGAATATATGTGTACGGAAGTTTAGTCAGACAACGCACGCAACAAAATTGGTGAGCCCGACGACAAATTGGTGTCCTTGACGATAACTGGTTCACCCCGATGACAAATTGTTGACCCCAACGACAAATTTCTACCCCCACAACAAACTATCCATCGCGACGACAACTTTTTCACCTCGACGATAACTTGCTCACTGCGACGATAACTTGTTGACTCCAACGATATTTTGTTAACCGGTACGCATCATTACACTTGCTGGATTATTTAAACTCTAACTTTATCGGATATATATATATACATATATATATATATATATATATATATACATATAATAGACATTTCGAACTCATTCTTGTGCTTTCTCATCGCACAACTTGCAATAATCTGTGGTAAGCATCTGCATTGCATGTTTTTCTGTTTTGCCATATTCTTAGTGTGCATAATTTTTGCTATTTTGTTACTGTTAAACCATTTTCTACGAATCGTATCATGTCTTCCAATACCTCTAATAACTTAGAGCTGGGATCTGTTAGTACCATTTCTCTTACTGTACCAGTTTTTAGGCCCAGAGACCTTCATCTTTGGTTTGCACGACTGGAACATTATTTCACTGCCAATAAGCTGACATCACAGACGGCTAAATTCGGCATATTGAGTACAGTACTACCAGACGAAATCGCCGAACAGGTTCGATAACACATAGTTCAACCCAGCACAGACGCTCCTTACGACAAGTTGAAGGAAGAGGTACTTCGATGCACTTCGCTTTCTGATAGGCAAGCACTCGATCATTTGTTAAGCAATGTTGAGCTAGGTGATAAAACCCCATCGCAACTCATGAGGCATATGAAAAGCCTAGTAGCAGGAATAGATATCGACAAACGTCTCTTTTACCAAATTTGGTTGCGACGACTTCCTGCAAACATTCAGCAAGTTCTTGCCTTTGGAGACGACGACATTGACATAGAAAAGCTCGCCAAATTTGCGGATCGCATGTACGAGAGGTCAACACCTCAATCTATTGCTTCCACTAGCAGAATACCAGACACTCACGATAGGATACAGACTCCAGAACACAAAGTCAACACTTTACTGAGTCAGTTAGCAGCACTGACCACACACACACGACGAGGCCGTTCTAGAAGCTCGTCTCGTCGACGTCTTTCTCGGTCACCTAGCACGTCACGACATCACGATACCATTTGCTGGTACCACCGTAGTTGCGGAAGCAATGCACGACAGTGTCGTTCACCTTGCAACTTTCAGGCTAAATCAAAAGATGTATCATCATGTATGAAAACTTCTACTGTCGGAAATCTACGGTCTAGCAGTCGTTTGTTTTATGTAACAGATAGAAATACCGGTACTACGTTCTTAGTCGACACAGGAGCAGAGGTTAGTGTTCTCCCTCCATCTACGCAGGAACGTCAACATCCTGACCCTGCAGTTACGCTCCAAGCCGTTAATAAGTCTAATATTGTTACATATGGTAGTAAACGAATGACTTTAGATTTTGGTCTGCAGAATACCTACAATTGGTCTTTCATCATCGCAGACGTTCCATCCCCAATCCTTGGCATAGATTTCCTACAGCAACACAAACTGCTAGTTGATCTGGTAAGCCCTAAGCTTATAGACTCGCTCAACAAAAAGTACATCGCTGGTACGATTAGCCGTGCATCATCCCTGAACTTGATGGTCACACGCACACCAGCATCTCCATATACTGACTTAGTAAATCAGTTCCCTGACCTTCTAAAACCCTCTTTCCAAGCAACAGAACTAAAGCATCAAGTGGTTCATCACATTAAAACCACTGGACCACCAGTTTTCGCACGTCCTCGACGCCTTGACCCACATCGATTTAAAATCGCAAAAACAGAGTTCGATAAAACGTTAGAGCTCGGCATTATTCGACCATCCAACAGCTCTTGGTCTTCATGGCTGCACATGGTACCCAAAACGTCTTCAGGTGAGATACGATCATGCGGGGATTATCGAGCTTTAAACAAGCAAACGGTACCTGACCGATACCCCATACTGCATATTCACGATCTCGCCAGCAACTTGCCAGAGGTTAAAATTTTCTCCAAAATTGACCTTGTCAGAGCGTACCATCATATTCCCATCCACCCGGATGACGTTCCAAAAACCGCTATCACCACGCCATTCGGCTTATACGAATTCGTGCGCATACCTTTCGGGCTGATGATCGCCGCTCAGACATTTCAACGTCTCATCGACCAAGTACTCCGCGGCCTGCCCTTCGTCTACGCATACATTGACGACTTACTAATTGCAAGTGCAGACGAAATCGAGCATGTGAAACATGTGAAGACGGTGTTCGAAAGACTTCACAAATACGGCATGACTATCAATTTAGATAAGTGTGAATTTGGTAAGAAATCACTGAAATTCCTCGGTCACTTGCTTGACAATCAAGGAATTGGACCAGTCCCCGACGATGTGCAAGGCATCAAAGACTATCCATTACCAGATTCTTTCAAGAAATTACGGCGAATTTTGGGTGTAGTCAATATTCACCGGCGTTTTATCCCGAACTGTGCTAGAGTCTGGCAACCGTTGACCGATTGCTTGCGTGGACATAGTTGTCAACCACGTCTCGTAAACCGTCAATGCCCAGCTCTTGCTACGCTCCGGCTCACGCTGTTCCTTGAAGTTTCTCAGAAACGCTTAATAATAACGGACGCTAAAACCAAAACACCGATTGGCGACTCGAGGATTATTCATTATAACATTAACATATCAATCTAATCCAATTTGAACGCTTGCGCTACGGGTGTTCACCTTCTGCGTGAATCATCTTTCCTTAATATTTTGGAAATTAGCCGCTTTCATCACATTGTCCAGTTATCCATAGTCAACAAGGATTGTATTGTATCAACTGGAACAACATATAGCATTCACTCGTGAAATCTACGTCAAGAATCCTCGGATACCATATTTAACTACGTGGAACTCAGGACTTTATCCACAGCAAACTCTGTAAAGGAAAGTCTGACTTTTTATTTTTGCAATATAAATCTGTTTATCGTTGTTGTTTTGATACTTCGATAATACAGCTATCTTATTTTCATATCCTCAAATTACAGCTCGTTTGAGACAACTCTTCGGCATGTAAAGATACATAATACCTGAGGTAAGTGTCTGTTGGTCTAAATACCACAATTTACCTAGTGATATTCTCTTTTATTACATTTTACTTCATCAACTGACACAAGATGCGCAGCTCGGGCTACTATGTACTAATAGTAGATTTCATTTTGATAACATCTACCTAGCTGTGACAGTTGGCATTTATACTCTAGCAAAGTTTCCATACATTGAAAAAAGACCTCACGTAATGTTAGGTCATAAAATTATCTATCACCAAACTTCTTAACTTGCACTGAAGTTAACTCAGATTGCTTAACTTCTTCATTTCCCACCAACTTTCCAATTGACAACATTTTGAAGATTGTTTCGAAGGATAGTAATGGTGGAGTGCTGGTTCCGACAATACTGTTTGACAACTTGCTATTCAAATCGCATTTACTCAACAGATGAACGATA
Organism: Trichobilharzia regenti; assembly: GCA_944472135.2. Taxonomy (NCBI): domain Eukaryota; kingdom Metazoa; phylum Platyhelminthes; class Trematoda; order Strigeidida; family Schistosomatidae; genus Trichobilharzia; species Trichobilharzia regenti. Next base: position 113,859,061 of record OX235264.1, on the reverse strand, counting down.
TTATTCAAATGTACGTACTGCACCCTCTACATGGACAGTACTGTTACAAAACCGATAGTAACGTGTGATGACACGCCTTTACAGGTGGACTGTGAAAGTGGTCAAAATGTTCGCGTATTAAAATACGGTCATCTTTGGACATCAGTTATGGTTGCTTAGACATGTGTAACGGGGCAAAGTTCAACAATAGCGTCCCAAAGGATGCGAACGCATGAGTGACCTTCAGCCAACCAATCATAAAAATAAGGAATTTTTGCACAAAAAATGACGTATATTCAGAATAAAATACATGAAAACACATTAAACAGATTATCTTTCTCTGACATGACTCAAAAATACGTCCCAGTTATGATGAAGAGTATTAGTTACTAAGTTGGACTAGTTTCTACACATGTATTCATCGAAGTGACTGAAGATGTGCTGTTTTGTGAATCGTTCATCTCTCTTCTCTTTCTGTGCAGTCCTCTCCAAAGCCCTCGGTTAAATTACTATGGTTTCAGAAAGAGGATCGATGACTGCATACAAGGAAAATGAGGATAACAAAACAAATTGAAATAAACGACATGACTACAAATCTATCCCTAATCGCAACCCTAACCTTAATCCTGACTCTAACCCTAAACTTAACACAAGCCCCAACCTTAATCCTAACCTTAATGACAATTTGTATCCTGCCGTAAACCTAACCCTAATCCCAATTATGACCGTAACTCTAACCCTAACCCCAATACATAACTAAACCCTTATCCTAACCCTAACAAGATATTAACACACAGTAATTAAAAGCGTGATCTGGGTGAAGCTTGCTCCTTATTTAATGAATAGCGTTGATATTTCAGCTAAGATAACAAAAGGTGACGTTAGCCAACGACTAGCATGCGTTCAAGGTCACTGAAGCGTTCGCACTCCTGAGACGCTTTTGTTGAACTTCGCCCTTATGCACATATATGGTCAAAGTAACCACTGCAATAGCTTCCAGACAAACGGATCTCACCATTGACAATTTTTTCCGAGACTTGCTGGAGGAATGGTCAACCCATGAAGTGAAGAATGGTTGTGTTAAATTAGCATCTACTAATGTATCACGACTGATTTCAAAACGTTCCCAACCGTTCGTTTTTATACTGCCACTTTTAATAAGCCCGATACTATGTCTATTAATTCACTCTAGGTAGTTAAGGAAGACTAGTGTAATAAGTATAACATGGAAACACTTAGCTAATTAAATACCTATGTTAATCTATTTTTTTTCCTTCACGTTCATAGTGGAACATAGGGCTTCGAGCTAGTAGCTTGAAGTTTCTGTAGCAGTGGTGTTTATTTTAGAGGATGGGGTTGCTAGCTTCATGCCCAACCTTTCCTCTTTACCAGTATTAGCGACGTAAAGGAGTGCGTCGGCCGGGGATCGAACCCCAGACCATGTTCATGGTCGGCGAGCATCCCAACCGCTATGCCACCGACGCACCGCACGTTTATCTAGTTAACAGCTAACATGAATATTTATTGAGATTCCTAACACGTACAATTATTTTAAAGTAGATGCCTACATATGCAAACCACGTGCTAATTAAGTAGGAATATTCTAAACTACCAATAAGGGAAAATTATGTATGCTACGTACCTGCCTGCGTAATGCTGTAAATCGTTTTTTGATATCAATAAGTAGCATGAAGACCAAACCAAGCTAAACTAAAGGTGTCCTCTTAATTAGTTATATCATCTGAAACTAAGTGGTAGTCCAAAACCATACGCTAGAATGGTTGTTACAGTTTAACTTCGCCCTTCATCCTGTTCCTATTGTTTTTACTACAGAAATATGGTGTTTAACCTTGCAAAAACGTTTGGTGAACATGGGTGAAGACCTAAATGGAGCTAGCTGAAATCAAACCTGATGCCAATAAAAAAAATCCAACACCTATCAAGTAGATCAAAAGTTAACCAAATAACAAAGAATATGCAGTTTGAAAATCAAATCTTCGGTGAAGCTTAATCGTTCTTGTTACTTTCAACAACAATTAATATAAATACTTGGCAATTTAGGATGTCTAGTTTAAAGATGTATAATAAGCACAACTTACGAGGTGTGTAAAAACACCGAACTTTCAGGCGAGAACCTATCAGCGCCACTTGATTTTACCTTGAGGCTGACCCTGAAGTAACGTACTCCAACACAAGAAAACAAAGAGCATTGATGATCATCACTTGCTTTCACGCACAAAAAGGAAGATTGTGCCAGCTTAGAGATAAATTCTAATCTTATATGTTCTCACAAAGTCAAGTTTTCATCTCAGTTTTTAATTTCAGGAAAAACACTTTAGTGGCTACATTACATGATCTTGAAGAGGTTACTGCGCTTGATATGTTCCCTTATGAATTAGTCAGTGAATAAGGACATACTCTGTATGTCACCCTTCAGTTATACCACCTATGACAATGAAGGCTGATTAATTCTGCCATCATTCCCTTAATTCGTGTGGAAAAATGACAACCTAAAGTAATCATGTCTGTCGGAGAGTCGTCATAGTTGTTCTGTTTCGATGCACCTTCCGAGACAAAAGGGCTAGTTTAGTTTCCCACAACCTTTGTTGCAGTTTTCCTCCATTTTTCTCACATATTTCGTTTGATATTTTCGAATTAGTATTAACAGATCTAATATTATTATTCGGGAGAAATTATTATCGTTAATGATGCTTTCCTTTGTACGTTTGAGGCATGTCTCCCTCAGCCAACGGAAAGTTGTGAAAGGCGCGAGCCAAGCCAGTTTCAGTAGACAGTGCGGTACATTGAATACTACTAGTAAGGCCTTGAACGTAGGGCACAGTGTATTCGCTCGCGTTGGGTTGCTCACTTAGGGCGTGGGATTCGGTTTAAGGAAACCTGGATTTCACATATCCTTATGATTTGAGTGACATTGTAGTACCCATATACCAACTGTAAACATGCTTTTTAATCTAACTTGTATACTTGTATTATATGTGTATACAGACCGATTTTATGTGTACTTCGCAAACATTTGTCAATTTACTGTTGAACATTACCTTGACACAATTTCAAATTTGACTACTGCTACAATACACATTGGTAATCCTCGTAAGTGCCCTTCTGATTTACGCTGTGGGCGTCGAGTAGCCACAACGTCTGCGCACATGAATAAGAACGAAGAAATACTAGAATATATGTGTACGGAAGTTTAGTCAGACAACGCACGCAACAAAATTGGTGAGCCCGACGACAAATTGGTGTCCTTGACGATAACTGGTTCACCCCGATGACAAATTGTTGACCCCAACGACAAATTTCTACCCCCACAACAAACTATCCATCGCGACGACAACTTTTTCACCTCGACGATAACTTGCTCACTGCGACGATAACTTGTTGACTCCAACGATATTTTGTTAACCGGTACGCATCATTACACTTGCTGGATTATTTAAACTCTAACTTTATCGGATATATATATATATATACATATATATATATATATATATATATACATATAATAGACATTTCGAACTCATTCTTGTGCTTTCTCATCGCACAACTTGCAATAATCTGTGGTAAGCATCTGCATTGCATGTTTTTCTGTTTTGCCATATTCTTAGTGTGCATAATTTTTGCTATTTTGTTACTGTTAAACCATTTTCTACGAATCGTATCATGTCTTCCAATACCTCTAATAACTTAGAGCTGGGATCTGTTAGTACCATTTCTCTTACTGTACCAGTTTTTAGGCCCAGAGACCTTCATCTTTGGTTTGCACGACTGGAACATTATTTCACTGCCAATAAGCTGACATCACAGACGGCTAAATTCGGCATATTGAGTACAGTACTACCAGACGAAATCGCCGAACAGGTTCGACAACACATAGTTCAACCCAGCACAGACGCTCCTTACGACAAGTTGAAGGAAGAGGTACTTCGATGCACTTCGCTTTCTGATAGGCAAGCACTCGATCATTTGTTAAGCAATGTTGAGCTAGGTGATAAAACCCCATCGCAACTCATGAGGCATATGAAAAGCCTAGTAGCAGGAATAGATATCGACAAACGTCTCTTTTACCAAATTTGGTTGCGACGACTTCCTGCAAACATTCAGCAAGTTCTTGCCTTTGGAGACGACGACATTGACATAGAAAAGCTCGCCAAATTTGCGGATCGCATGTACGAGAGGTCAACACCTCAATCTATTGCTTCCACTAGCAGAATACCAGACACTCACGATAGGATACAGACTCCAGAACACAAAGTCAACACTTTACTGAGTCAGTTAGCAGCACTGACCACACACACACGACGAGGCCGTTCTAGAAGCTCGTCTCGTCGACGTCTTTCTCGGTCACCTAGCACGTCACGACATCACGATACCATTTGCTGGTACCACCGTAGTTGCGGAAGCAATGCACGACAGTGTCGTTCACCTTGCAACTTTCAGGCTAAATCAAAAGATGTATCATCATGTATGAAAACTTCTACTGTCGGAAATCTACGGTCTAGCAGTCGTTTGTTTTATGTAACAGATAGAAATACCGGTACTACGTTCTTATTCGACACAGGAGCAGAGGTTAGTGTTCTCCCTCCATCTACGCAGGAACGTCAACATCCTGACCCTGCAGTTACGCTCCAAGCCGTTAATAAGTCTAATATTGTTACATATGGTAGTAAACGAATGACTTTAGATTTTGGTCTGCAGAATACCTACAATTGGTCTTTCATCATCGCAGACGTTCCATCCCCAATCCTTGGCATAGATTTCCTACAGCAACACAAACTGCTAGTTGATCTGGTAAGCCCTAAGCTTATAGACTCGCTCAACAAAAAGTACATCGCTGGTACGATTAGCCGTGCATCATCCCTGAACTTGATGGTCACACGCACACCAGCATCTCCATATACTGACCTAGTAAATCAGTTCCCTTACCTTCTAAAACCCTCTTTCCAAGCAACAGAACTAAAGCATCAAGTGGTTCATCACATTAAAACCACTGGACCACCAGTTTTCGCACGTCCTCGACGCCTTGACCCACATCGATTTAAAATCGCAAAAACAGAGTTCGATAAAACGTTAGAGCTCGGCATTATTCGACCATCCAACAGCTCTTGGTCTTCATGGCTGCACATGGTACCCAAAACGTCTTCAGGTGAGATACGATCATGCGGGGATTATCGAGCTTTAAACAAGCAAACGGTACCTGACCGATACCCCATACTGCATATTCACGATCTCGCCAGCAACTTGCCAGAGGTTAAAATTTTCTCCAAAATTGACCTTGTCAGAGCGTACCATCATATTCCCATCCACCCGGATGACGTTCCAAAAACCGCTATCACCACGCCATTCGGCTTATACGAATTCGTGCGCATACCTTTCGGGCTGATGATCGCCGCTCAGACATTTCAACGTCTCATCGACCAAGTACTCCGCGGCCTGCCCTTCGTCTACGCATACATTGACGACTTACTAATTGCAAGTGCAGACGAAATCGAGCATGTGAAACATGTGAAGACGGTGTTCGAAAGACTTCACAAATACGGCATGACTATCAATTTAGATAAGTGTGAATTTGGTAAGAAATCACTGAAATTCCTCGGTCACTTGCTTGACAATCAAGGAATTGGACCAGTCCCCGACGATGTGCAAGGCATCAAAGACTATCCATTACCAGATTCTTTCAAGAAATTACGGCGAATTTTGGGTGTAGTCAATATTCACCGGCGTTTTATCCCGAACTGTGCTAGAGTCTGGCAACCGTTGACCGATTGCTTGCGTGGACATAGTTGTCAACCACGTCTCGTAAACCGTCAATGCCCAGCTCTTGCTACGCTCCGGCTCACGCTGTTCCTTGAAGTTTCTCAGAAACGCTTAATAATAACGGACGCTAAAACCAAAACACCGATTGGCGACTCGAGGATTATTCATTATAACATTAACATATCAATCTAATCCAATTTGAACGCTTGCGCTACGGGTGTTCACCTTCTGCGTGAATCATCTTTCCTTAATATTTTGGAAATTAGCCGCTTTCATCACATTATCCAGTTATCCATAGTCAACAAGGATTGTATTGTATCAACTGGAACAACATATAGCATTCACTCGTGAAATCTACGTCAAGAATCCTCGGATACCATATCTAACTACGTGGAACTCAGGACTTTATCCACAGCAAACTCTGTAAAGGAAAGTCTGACTTTTTATTTTTGCAATATAAATCTGTTTATCGTTGTTGTTTTGATACTTCGATAATACAGCTATCTTATTTTCATATCCTCAAGACTTTTTTTCCGGAAATTGTGAAGTTTCTTATTTCTGTAATGGTTAAGTCTATCAAACGTGTAAGTACCGTTAAGAGACTGAGATCTAATACTAGTCAGCCATCTGAAGGCCTCAGCTCCGTTGACAATTCTACACTGTTTACACCAGCCATACCCAGAGTTATGGTATCTGATATCATGGAGGAATTAGCAGAGAATGCGGCTTGTAGCAAAAATGATTTACTGACACTTCAGAAGTCAATAGCAGAACTACAGAGCAAGTTTGACAGCATTATGCCTCTCACGCAACTGTGTGACCCACCACAAAACATCTGTTTTGAATCACTAATCAAATCCGAGCGCATAATTGACTATTTGGCTGAAGAAGCTGTTAAGAGGATTATGTCTTCACATAACGTCTTGGCCTATAACATTCCAGACAGAGAGCCGATTGCCAAACTTAAGAATTCGTGTCTAAAGGCTTGTAATATGTCGTTGACAGAATGTCAGGTCTTGCGTCTTCGTAAGAAATCTGCAAACCACCCGTGTCCTGTGCTTTTCAAGTTTAGGTCTACCGAAGAAGCCAGGAATTTTCTGAAATCGGGTAAGAAAATAGGCTCTTCAACACCATACACTAACATTAGGGTTGCACCTGATTTAACACCATGCCAAAGGCGATGCCGCTCAGGAACAGTGAACCCTGATAACTCTAATAGGATAACTGTAGATGATGTTCCGTGCGTTATTCCGTCTATTGAAATATCTGATCACGGCATGCAACAGACATTTTCGCAGGTAGTGGCTAATGTTAGCCAAGCATTATATAACGATATTGATGCAGACACTGAAATGGTGGACATAGATGAGTCAACGGGAAATAATGTTGAAATACATCGTTTTCACACTGACGCAAAAGTCAAGACACCGAAACCATCAAAACCCATCCCACTGGTGGTCCAACCATTGCCTTATAAGTCAGTTACTCCTCTGTCTGACAATCCACACTCTGTAAAGCACCAGTCGAATGTAGCCACCCAAGTTGGCAAGTTTTCTAGGCGTTATGACAAACGTCCCATTTCCATTAAGAAAACTAAAGCTCATGAGGTGTTCAAGCCACAGAAACCCTACATAGCATGTGCTGACTGCCCTGTTAGCCATCATCAGCCAGATAATCATAAGATAGGGGAAAAAGAAGTAAATAAATTAAATACTAAACCCGGAGCAAGAAAGCTCTTTGATAAGAAAGAGACGAAAGCACCTGTAGGCCTTCTTTGTAAGAGAAAGTCAAATATGGTAGACGAAGCTCCTAGGGGTAGGCCTAATTGGTGCCAAGTGGAAAGCCAATTTTATCGAATCCCTAATTCTAGACAAACAGCACAGCAAAGTAGTAGGTATTGTTCTGCACATCCACTACGTAAACCCCTTGTCAACCAGCCCACTTCTAATATTCTGTCTACTGAAAGTTATAGAAAATACCCCAAACATCGGCCACAGACCACATTTAGCAAGCCAACAGAACCCATTCATATATCTTATGTGTCTAGTGGGGAGCATGTGCCGATTTCTGCACAAAACTTGCCATGGTCTGATGAATACCAGAAACAGATACCAACACTTCATTCTTATACTGGCAACAAATTACCGAATACACATATCGGTTATACCTTAGGGCAGGATTTTCACCAGCGTCAGTTAACAGAAACACCTGGAATCATGCATATAGCACGCATGATATCGGATCAATTCCTTGCTGGCATAGCGAACAGTCTACAGCTAGGGCAAGGCATATTTCCCGGGAGATAGCTGACACAGTGTCGACACCAAACGCGGATACTAATATCTCTAAAATATTAATATCTGATTATCACACAGGTGTCTCTCACTGCATACCATATCCAAACGTAAGCCCATCCCTGACTACCACCTCAAAAATCTACCTGAAGTCTTCCTACGATCCAAAGATATTGGTAAATGAGTCTGATAACATGTATATAGAGGATACTCACGGATTATTTTACCAAGATGTTGTCCGCTCACTGAAACCACATAGCCAGTGTTTATCTATTATCCTAGTAAATACGAGATCAGTTCTAAGCAAACATTTAGCACTAAGTACAATAGCTTCTATATGCAGACCGTCATTGATTATGATCACCGAAGCCTGGTGCACAAGTGAAATCTCCAATGACAGCCTAAGGATTGATAAATACAACCTTTTTCGCGGGGACAGACGGACAGGTCGTGGGGGTGGAACACTAATTTACTGTGAACAATCCATGTGTGCAACCCAGTTTAGTAACCCAATTCTGTCACAACTCAATGACTCGATCTGGGTCGAAATAAAAGTTGTCAGAAGTAAACCTATACTTGTGGGTTGTGTGTACCGGCCCCCTTCATCCAGCAGGGAATATGATAATATGCTTAGCAATATCTTTAATGTTACAGCCAATCTTCCTTTCAGTTATAAAATTATCGGAGGCGATTTCAACTTGCCAGAAGTATCATGGTCTTCACTCCGAGGACCCCAAAGGTACGATAATCTCATAAATTCCATCGTCACAGGAGGGTGGACACAACACATAAATTCACCCACTAGATCCGCAAATATCCTAGACCTTATTTTCACGAACAACATAACGCCATCTACCGTACATGTTGGACATGAATTTCCAGGTAGTGACCATAGAATAGTAGTTTGTTCTTTTGACATCTTTCCTGAAACAAAACGCAGAGATGAAGCTGGCCAGATACCTATGAGATTGTACACACATGCTGACTGGGACTTGTATCAGCACCTAATTAGATGTTCTAATTGGGACTCGTACTTTTCGAACCAGTCCTTAGATGCAATTCTTAACAACTTCTATCAGAATATTAACTCAATTCACGACGTCATTGCACCCGAGAAGATTCTTAACTTCAGATTCCCCCAAAGTGATTATATTCCGACATCGTTTAGAAGAAGTCTACGTAAGCACTCAATAAAATACTACAGATATCATGACTTATCGTCATTAATTGCCATAACGTCCCTTCTCAGTAGAATTGAAGAGTTGAGAAATATAGGCCTCAGAAACAAAGAAATGCAGGCCATTCATGCACCGCATAACTCAGGAGAAATAGCCAAACTTTTTAAAAGTAGGTTGATGAACTCCAAAACACCCTATCCGAAAATAATATACTTAGACGGCATTGCTTACGAAAATAATGAGGCGATATGTGAACTGTTTAGCAAGCACTTCGCCAGATTATACACCTTAGAGAACGATGAAGTCGTGGATTTCCCACGTAAAACAGACGAATGTTTAAGTGACATAATTTTCACCACACATGAGATCGATAAAGCTGTCGCAAATCTTAAGCTTAGTAACACTACTGGCCCAGACGGTATATCTTCCGTTCTGCTGAAAAAAGGTGGTAATGACATGAGTTTACTCTTACTCAAGTTATACTCAATTTCATTAAGCGATGGGACATACCCTAACTGCTGGAAGAAGTCTTATATTGTACCTATCCATAAATACGGGCCTATAGCTGATATCAACAACTACCGCCCCATCAACATCACGTCTGTAGTTTCACGTGTAATGGAAAAGATAGTTAAGACTCAAATCATTCAGTACTTGCTGTCAAATGACCTACTATCCCCATCCCAATACGGTTTCTTAAGTAGAAGGTCGTGCATTACTTGCCACTTAGATTATTTTGACTACATCACACAAAGCATTGATAATGGGCGTTCGGTAACAACATTGTTTCTTGACGTTAGCAAGGCCTTCGATAAAGTCCCACATATCAGACTCCTAACAAAACTCCAATCCTACGGAATAACCGGAAATCTTCACAAATGGATAAGTTCTTTTCTCACAGAAAGAGAGCAATTAGTCAAAATCAACCACCAGTTGTCTTCCTCAAAGCCGATAACCAGTGGTGTAATACAAGGTAGTGTTCTTGGCCCTATTCTATTCCTCTTATTTATAAATGACATAGTCTCTGTAATCAAGTATGGCAAGCCATACCTTTTTGCAGATGATCTCAAGATAGTATATGATTATGGGTACGGTGATATGAGCGTCGAAAGCAAGATCCAACAAGACTTAAATGATCTAGGCGATTGGAGCGAAAAGTGGCAACTGACTTTCAACCCAGACAAGTGCGGTATAACCCACCTTGGACGCTGGAAACCGATAATGTGCCTATACATGTACGGGAAGCTCCTGTCAAAACTGAACACAGTCACAGACCTCGGGATAACATACTCAGATTTATCCTTTTCCGATCACGCAAATAAGGTTGTATCTGACTGTAAACGACTTACTGGCTTTGTACTGCGTAACTTCTACACCCAAGAAGCAAGATTAGCTATATATAGGACATGTATCCGTCCCAAACTTGAATATTGTGCTCTCCTATTTAGTAACCTCAGGACTGTAGACAGAAAAAAAATCGAAAGTGTCCAGAGATTCCTCACGAAACGCATAATAGGGTTCGACCAACAAGTGGAATATGTTGACAGGTGTGTACGTCTGAAATTAGAGCCTCTGTGGTTAAGGAGAGTGAAGTGCAACCTATTTCTACTCTTCAAAGTCATTAGGAAACACTGCTACAGTAACTCATCCATAACTTGGGAAAATATTAAATCATATCAGCTGCGAAACCACGACTACCTTGTCAAGGTGGCTACCCACAGAAAATCCATTAGGGCAAACTTTTTCACCATAAAATATTGCACTCTTTGGAACCAACTACCACCTGAAATAAGATGTTGTGAAAACCCTGATGGGTTCAAACGGAGCCTAGAAAGACACTTTAACATGTCCACCCTAGCTCGTCTAAAAGACCACAACTGTTGGTAGAACGGAAATTGAAGGCCAGTCCAGTCTTCAGTATAGTCACATACGTATATCTCGACTCTAATACTCACGCAGCGAACGTTAACTAATTTACTGATTTCTATTCTCTATAATTTTCACTAAGTTGTGTTGGTGAAAGTAACACTGGAAATAATTGTAATAGCATCCACACCTTTTAACGTTTTACATATGTATATACTAATATAACAATACTTATTAATCATGCATGTTCAACTCTTAAATTAGATGGATATTAAAATACTTAAAATATTTATGCATCAAATGTTCTCTTGCTTTACCACGCTTGTTTCCCTTATAACACTCAATTATTGAACCTAGTGTAATATTTGATATACGAACTATATTATTGATTATACTCTTATCATATATGGTTTGATTTACTCTACGGCTCCCTGTAGACTAACCACCATTCTTCAGTATACACACACTGCAGTATTGTTAAAAAACGCCAAAATTTCGTTGGTTCTGTGTTAATATCTTTTTATAATATGTCTAGACACGTTACTTTGCAATGTCAGATGTTTACTATATATAAGACTGTCATGAAAATTTAGTACACTAAGTCCTGCCAACCGACCTTACCTTCAGTCCATACTACCTAAATTGAACCTTAACTATAGTATTCTGCTAAATCTTGCTCCACTATTCACAATACCTATTCGTTTTACTCTTTAAGGTTTTAACTTCTTATAAAGTAATCTGTTCATCAGGATGCATGCACACATATATAATATGTTCGTAAAGATGTACGTGGAGACCTATTGGAAGCACTCATTAAGAAAGCTAGGGAGATGGAATATGGGGTACGAACATGTCTGGTACCAAGCAATATATTTGCGGTAGCCATAATAATCATAGTCTCAGAGCCTAACATCAAAAAAGGAGGGAGGGTGGCGTTAGCTGATCAGTAGATATGGTGGTGGTCACTAAGGTGAATCGCCCCATTCTGCAGGAACAGCAATATACAAATTAAAGGCTCGAGATATTTCTGATTTTTATGAGGGCTTAGATCTTTATCTTGAAAAAGATAATAGTGAACGCCTTGACAGATAATGCTTCTACCTTTAAATATATACCATTCGCTCAGCCTATTGTTGAGATGCGACCACGTGGGATCTGCACAGATTTATGGGGCATCTTATGAATTAACTTGCTATCCATTGTCAGATCTTTAAATACCACTTCACAATATCTTGTCTCACTTATTTTCTAATAACGTCTTTACTTGATTCTCATTATATTCCATTAAACCTAACATTTTATAGCTCTTTATGAATTTGATTCGACTTATTCTATTCCTATTCTCTGGAGGGTACGGTTGTGCACCAAATAGAAAAAAAGACATGAAATAAAGACAACTGGCTTGAAAATAATTGTATTAAAGCCAAAAGTGAACGCATGATAGTATAAAATATATTGGTTTCATTATACATTGCAAATGAACGTTGTCGGCCTAAGGATTAATTACTTCCCCATTCTGTTTTCTATATAAATGTGTTTATTAATGATATATTTCACTCACTTAATCTATTACACTTTAATGTTACACCACAGCACTTTAATTTTTCTAAAAAAGCTTCCAATTCCTTGTAAACGTTGTACTTACCTCAATATTGGTTGATTATCGTATGCCTACAACCACGGGATGAAAACGAAACGAAGTCGATTTTCCCGCTCAACCTGGAGGACAATTGTACAATTCAATAACTATACAGCCTAGTTCAGACAATGTGTATATATATATATATCAAATATTTAACTGTTGAAACATTATTAACTTGTAGACAATTTAAGATTTGACATTATATCATCCTTGATCGTGCCTGTAAAAATGGCATGCATTTTCATGTAAATTTATGTTTATATGAAAATAAATTATTATTATTATTAATATTATATAAACAATGTTACAACTAAGGTCTGTGAACAAATATTACAATAATGAATCACAATATTATTTCCGACAGTTGTCTCCTGACTTCTTTTTGAACAGTGACCGATGAGACGATGACTGTCGTATTGATGCCTCCGCGAAAATTGGGGAAGTTGGTTTTGAGCAAACAACCATGAATTGATCGTTCAATCTTCAACTACATGGACACTCGCCGGCAAAATACCGATCCATCCCTTTTTTCCATCACGACCAATACACGTTGACTTGGATGCCACTGCGAGAACCTAGGTCACTCGGACAGAGCTGAAATGGAAAACAAACAGAAAAGCCAACACACCACAAGCATACTCACAGCACAATCTCACACATCAATGACGACCTCCGCCTTCCAGTTAAAGGTGTCCTCTCGACGTCTCGCAACACTGTCTCCACTTGCTAGAATGACTCGTGCAGAATGCAACGTGACCATAGAAGCACCCCACGAAACTCTACGCACATCCTCTTATCCACTCACTACCAATTACCACTGAAATCGCTTGTCACTCATTCTGCCTCAGTTCTAGTAACGGTGACGCATGCGAGCCTCAGTCGTTTGCACTCTTTCTTCCTGGCGTGTGGGACCGCACCTAACAATTATCTCCGTGTGCATTTCATTCTCAGCAATAGCCTAGCCTCCCCGGCGTATACGACCCATCTGCTGTCTCTAACATCAATCAATTCATTCACGGATGTAGAAGACTCGAAACAACTTCAGAAGTAATCACGACGAAAATTTTAACAAAATTATGCAATAACAACAAGGTACGAAAACAACACGTAAACACAATTAATCCAAAATCACAAATTGATATGACACACCACATGTATACACAAACAGTGCAAATAACCTCGCGGATCATGTCTTGGTGGAATTCCTTTGAAGAATTGCAGGACTTACACCAGTACGCCTACAACCCTTCTCACGTTGACGATTGTAAGTTGTGGAATGTCCGGACATAAGCAAGATTGACCAACAATTACAATAATTGGAACCCACACAAGTATTTAACACAAACATATGTACAATCAATACATCAAATGTTGTGGATTCTGCCTTGACGAACTACCCTTGAAGAACCGTAGGACTTACAGCAGTACGCCTACATTCCTTCTCAGGTTGATGATACAAGTGGAAGTCGTCCGGACACAAACAGAATTACCAACAGATAGATGACAGATGATATCAATTCAGTATATACAACATGAACATATGCACAAAATCACACACCAAGCACATTGGACTGCTCATTGATGCGCTACCCTTTGAAGAATTGTAGGACTTACAGTAGTACGCCCACAACCCTTCTCAGGTTGACGCCCTAGGTTGGAAAATCGTTGCAGAGTTCATTTGATGACTTCCCTCTATCAGCTATATCCTCAACTCTGAACGGCAACACGCTCATGTCATTGTATCGTAGAATATAGATGACGAACAAACACACGACATATCTGATCAACCAAGTGTAGAAACAGAGTAATTTACACCGAAGATAATAGCATTCAAATAGTAACTTCAAACTAGAAATGCCTTTATTCATGCAAGTCAATTTAACAATTACTCTCTCCTTTACACTTGGCTTATCCTCACTAAACTGACCATTGATATTCGTCCTTTCAAACGAACTGACACTAGCATAGTCACTGCACAAGATACTTGAGTTGATGGGCGTCTGTTTCATTGTGGATGACAACACCAACGACCACTGATTGATACCAGTTGATGAAGTTAGCGGTGGATCAAAAGCTGTTGTTGCTCGGCTTTCAGATAGTTGTCTACCTGCAAGACCACCACCACTGCTGTCTTTTACTATCAGCTCAGGTTTAGCAATAGCATCTGATGATAGGTGGGCTACATGCTGGTCAATCACACTGACGGTCTCACAAGTATGTATGCCTTCTGCAACTGCATCTGCATTTATTTCTATTTCACGTTATAGTTGTACAGAACTTTTATTTCACTTAGCAGTAGTAGGCATTCCCCTCATTTCATCATGATCAACCAAAGACAAATGTGAAGTATCATGATCATTATCACGAATATTCAATTTACCATCATCTCTCTGGTCGACTTTATCAATTTCAAACTCTTTAATAACAGAAGTAGACAATTTTGGTTCCTCCTCACAAATCATTAAAGGTTTTATAACTTCACTCTGACTAGTAATACCTTGTAAACTTGTTGAGTCAGAACTGGACTCTGAAGCAGCAACTCTATTCTGTGACACTCTATTCAACAATGGCTTACCAGTCGCAACTACAGACTTCCTGACCAAACCGTTATCGTCACACAATTCGGAGTCAGACCTTGATTTCACATTCAGCTTATCACTGAACTTGCTCACTGCTTCACAGTTCACGTTTGTATGCACCTCTTGCAAACGTGTAAAACACAACCGTGTTTGTCTTGCATCTTGTAACTTATCTGTTGAGGATGTACCACGAAAGCAGTTACACTCACTAAGTCTAAATGCATTACTAGACATCATGGAGCCTTCTCGATATCCACCTCTCTGAGGCCCTTTCGTCATCAATGATTGCGTTTTACCCTCAGACTGCTCCATTCTAGGGGTGAGATTCAATATACTGGCGAACATGCTCATAGATTGATTGACGCTATCTGTTACCAGTTTCAGAATATCATCGAACTTTGGCTCGATACCGTCATCCTCCATACGGGAGCTTATCTTCACCCACTTCCTTTGCAGTCGAGTAGGCAGGCGTCTTGCTATTACTTCTAGTATAAAACTCGAGTTGAGGTCATTCATGCAATTCATCGAAGTCAATGCATTCTTGTAAATCAGCAAATTATTCAAAAACGCAGTGAGTGCCTGGAAGTCATCCTGTAATTGACCACCATTACCCTTAACAGCCTTGAATAATTTCCCTACAGTCATCGAAGGTCTTCCAAACCTTTGATGTAATATGCTCATAGCCTCGTAGTAGCCCTCTTTTGGCTTCAAAAACTTACAGCACTGTATAGCTCTTGAAGCATCTCCAGTGCAATACCTCATCAAATACATCAATTTCAATCCATCACTTAATAGAATACTACTCAAAATGACCTCAAACTCCTTTACTAATTGTAAATAATCAGCTGGGTCTCCATCGAAACACCGTGGTTCAAATTTAGGGAGTTTGATGTTCCTATTATCCCTGAACGGCGAAACAGTAACATCAACCATGTCATGCTTAACATCAGACACATCGTTACAATTAACAGACAAGTCACCATGACTTACTTTCCTGTTTGCATCCAAGACGCTCTGTCCCTTCTTTGACCCAGGCATTGTTGAACTTGACTCAATTCCAGAAAAGTTTCAGATATTGCTTGTTCGAAGAGGACTTCACCGGCACCAGGAAAGATGAACGGTGACTTTCCAAACTTTTACCAACTGTCCAATCCACCAGAATCTGTTTCTACCCTCAGAAACTTTCAGCCACGTCTCGTAAACCGTCAATGCCCAGCTCTTGCTACGCTCCGGCTCACGCTGTTCCTTGAAGTTTCTCAGAAACGCTTAATAATAACGGACGCTAAAACCAAAACACCGATTGGCGACTCGAGGATTATTCATTATAACATTAACATATAAACAATGTTACAACTAAGGTCTGTGAACAAATATTACAATAATGAATCACAATATTACTTCCGACAGTTGTCTCCTGACTTCTTTTTGAACAGTGACCGATGAGACGATGACTGTCGTATTGATACCTCCGCGAAAATTGGGGAAGTTGGTTTTGAGCAAGCAACCATGAATTGATCGTTCAATCTTCACCTACATTGACAATAGTCGCTCATTCCATTTGGCTGCGGAAGCTGTTAAATCATTCGAAGCCGTTAAACAATCCTTAAATGACAAAACGCTCTTAGTCAGACGCCAGAATGACGCCCCCTGTCTCTCATGACAGATGCTTCAAATATCGCCATTGGGGCAGTGTTACAACAGCAGGTACATGGCGAATGGCAACCCCTTGCATTCTTTTCGAAACGACTGGATCCTACTCATTGTCGATATAGCACCTTTGGTAGAGAGTTATTAGCTGTTTATTTAGCAATCAAGCACTTTCGACATATGCTGGAAGGCACATCTTTTACTGTCTTTACAGACCACAAAGCTCTAACGAAAGCCTTATAAGCAAAACAGGATAATTACTCTCCGCGCGAACTACGACATCTCGAGTTTATATCCCAGTTCACCTCCGATCTGCGACACATAAGGGGTAAAAACAATGAAGTGGCAGACGCTTTATAACGTATGCACATTGATAACATTGTATGCCCAGACATCGACTACGAACATCTCTCAAACTTACAACGAGATGACGCCGAACTCAGAAAGATCATGTCTTCTAAAACAACATCTCTAAACCTCGAGGCAATTCCTTTTGGCACGGCAAAAGTTATCTGCGACACCTCTACAGGTAAATATCGACCTTTCGTTCCAATAGCTATGAGACATACAGTATTCGAGAAGTTACATAACTTGTCGCATCCTGGTGTTAGCGCTACTACCAGGCTACTAAAGGAAAGATTTATCTGGCCAAACATTAACAGTGACGTTAAGAAGTGGACACGAAATTGCTCGTCCTGTCAAAGAGTCAAAATCAACCGGCACACCAAAGCACCACTTGGTCGCTTCCCTAACCCGGACTCTAGATTTGACCATGTACATGTAGGCATAGTTGGTCCACTGCCTCCTTCCAGTGGTTTCAACTATATTTTAACTTGCATTGACAGATTTACTCGTTGGCCAGTAGCAGTTCCATTAATCGACGTCTCAGCTGAAACGGTAGCTTAAGCTTTAGTCGAAAACTGGATAGCCAATTTTGGTGTCCCATCAATTATCACTACAGACAGAGGTGCCCAGTTTGAAAGCCGACTTTTTGACCAGCTAACTGAATTACTAGGCATTAAACAAATACAAACAACAGCGTATCATCCTAGTTTCAACGGTATGGTCGAACGATTTCATCGACAACTCAAAGCTGCACTCGCTGCTTCTTTGACTCAAAACGATTGGTTAACCAAACTTCCACTGGTATTACTTGGTATACGAGCTACTATAAAGAAAGATATTGGGTGCTGTGTTTCCAAACTAGTCTGTGGAACAACATTACGACTACCAGGAGAATTTTTCACCCCGGGTAACGAAGTTCCACACGATATGACTGGTTACGTGCACCAGCTAAAACAACACATGAACGAGCTAAAGATATCACTTCCACGTCAGCAGGAACGAGCGTCATACATCCCGTCACAACTGACAGACTGCACCCACGTCTTCGTCAGGAGAGAAGGTGTACAACGACCACTTCAACCCGCTTATGATGGCCCATTCAAAGTTCTAAACAGAAACGCGAAAGTTATCACGATAGAAAGATTGAATAAAACAGAAGCCATTAGTATCGACAGAGTCAAACCATCGTTCCTCGACGATTTCGAAGTCAACGATAGGAACCAGCTAAACGATGTGCCAACACCTACATCCACACAAGCTTCAACGTCGACAGAGAAGCCTGCGAAAACAACACGATCTGGTAAACGAGTCCACTGGCCTAAACGTAACGTGCAAGTCATCGAAATATAACTTACTACGAATTTTCATTTTTATTATCTTTATTCGTAATTGTCATTTGATTACTCATTTAACTGATTAACATTTTCGTACATAAATCACGTCACTATTATTTTAACATCGATATTTCCTGTATTATTACATTTAATCACATCTCGATTATTATTCACGTATCGTTTTAGTCTACCGATCACAGATCCCCGGCCAATTTTATCGTTCCTTATATATTCTATTACGATTAGCAATTCCACTTTCCCTAGATTATCGCATTTATTATCGATGTTATTAACCGCATTAAACTGCTCATTTCTCAACTTAATAAATCGCCTTCTGTGTACTATCGCTGCTACGTATTACGCTGACGCAGGTTATTTTCGAACACTTAAATGTATTTTTTTTATATTTCAGTGTTCTGGTGGGGGAATTATGTAGTACCCCGATACCAACTGTAAACATGCTTTTTAATCTAACTTGTATACTTGTATTATATGTGTATACAGACCGACTTTATATGTACTTCGCAAACATTTGTCAATTTACTGTTGAACATTACCTTGACACAATTTCAAATTTGACTACTGCTACAATACACATTGGTAATCTTCGCAAGTGCCCTTTTGATTTACGTTGTGGGCGTCGAGTAGCCACAACGTCTGCGCACATGAATAAGAACGAAGAAATACTAGAATATATGTGTACGGAAGTTTAGTCAGACAACGCACGCAACAACGTTTCGACCAATCCTAAAACTTTGGTCACCACTGGCGTTATGAATTCCGCTGGTATTTTGCACGATTGATACCAAAGAAGATATCGCTAGGTTCAATGAGCAATATTTGCTCTCTTTAGTGGTCCTATACCTGGATGTTTCTTTCATTGTCAGTCGTCTGCTCTTGGTGTCCCACAGAACATCATGCCATTCTAGGTTGTCCGTACCGATGAATGCTAGGTCTAGAGCAATGACGGCGAAAGTCCATGGGAGCTATTTCTGTTACCTGTGGCTTAGTATCAGTATTTCCACTTCGAATGGGTTTTGGCGTCCTCCTAAGTGGAGCGGTGGCGCCTCCTTACGAAGTACATTTATTCGTTTTTGGTCATCTTCTTCGAACTTGTACACGGTCGAACCATTCGCGTTTTCGAGTTGCCCAACAATAGCTGCCAGTTCCAAAAGCAAACGTTCAGTGTTCACGTCCATTGACGCTCCATGGGAAAAAAGGGTCCATCTCTTTTTTCTTTAGCGATGATAGCCTCGAAATGAACCGCCAGTGCGGGAACCTGGGCCAAACAGGACTAGGCTAAAATGCAAAAGCAAGACAAAACAGCCTATCACACAACAAGCATACGACATTACACTGACATGCTCTCATCGGCGCGTGTTCTCGGCCTTTTTCTCCCCGTAATTTGGGAACCTGCAAACGCTTCACTCATTGTGAAGTTTGCATTCGTACAAATGACCTCATTGTCATGGAGCGCAGCTTCATGTGTTTTAGGACTTCGTTATATGTGGTCTTTTTAATTTGTTATTGTTGTCAGTGATTACAAGTTAGGTAGATAACTGTGATAGCGGTTTGTTGAATTTCCGAAGGAAAGAAAATCAAAACAAAGTTGCTCATAATCCTTCTTGCATTCTTCGAAAAACACAAAGAGCCTTAATTAAATGAGCATCATTCAACCAATACCTTAACATTTTCATTGTTATAAGTGAACGATGTTTGGATATGTACAGGCAAATAACTCGTCAAATTACGTCAAGTAAGGTCTAGAAAAGTACGGCTTATTAACAGTACCCTACGGTTGATTAAAAATACCTATATAAAGATTCAGGCTGTTTTCAGGCTCTAGCCTGTGATGAAAAGCGTTATCCGTAGAATAGATGCTGAACTCCAACCGTGGTATATGCAGCTAAATTCGATCTGGTTCCCAAGTTATGGAGAGAAGAGGGCTGAGAACACTGCTCTGAATTACACGAGAAGTTATTCACCTTGGACTGGGAGCGGCAAACACTAGTGTTGCTTATCCAGACCTGTCAAGAAAAGATGTAGGACACTTAAGTAAATGCTCAGTCTCCCAAGGAATTCTAAGTTTTTAAATGATAATGGATGAATTACTCTTCAAACACTATCAAGATGGCCGAGTAGAGGGACGCAAGTAGTTTTCATCCACCTTAGTGGGTAATTATGTAGTCAGAGAGAAAATGACCAGCGCTGCTCACTGGATGGAGTTAGGAACACTAAGGATGAACTAGAGTGCTTACAAGTTGTCAGCCACGTCTCGTAAACCGTCAATGCCCAGCTCTTGCTACGCTCCGGCTCACGCTGTTCCTTGAAGTTTCTCAGAAACGCTTAATAATAACGGACGCTAAAACCAAAACACCGATTGGCGACTCGAGGATTATTCATTATAACATTAACATATAAACAATGTTACAACTAAGGTCTGTGAACAAATATTACAATAATGAATCACAATATTACTTCCGACAGTTGTCTCCTGACTTCTTTTTGAACAGTGACCGATGAGACGATGACTGTCGTATTGATGCCTCCGCGAAAATTGGGGAAGTTGGTTTTGAGCAAACAACCATGAATTGATCGTTCAATCTTCAACTACATGGACACTCGCCGGCAAAATACCGATCCATCCCTTTTTTCCATCACGACCAATACACGTTGATTTGGATGCCACTGCGAGAACCTAGGTCACTCGGACAGAGCTGAAATGGAAAACAAACAGAAAAGCCAACACACCACAAGCATACTCACAGCACAATCTCACACATCAATGACGACCTCCGCCTTCCAGTTAAAGGTGTCCTCTCGACGTCTCGCAACACTGTCTCCACTTGCTAGAATGACTCGTGCAGAATGCAACGTGACCATAGAAGCACCCCACGAAACTCTACGCACATCCTCTTATCCACTCACTACCAATTACCACTGAAATCGCTTGTCACTCATTCTGCCTCAGTTCTAGTAACGGTGACGCATGCGAGCCTCAGTCGTTTGCACTCTTTCTTCCTGGCGTGTGGGACCGCACCTAACAATTATCTCCGTGTGCATTTCATTCTCAGCAATAGCCTAGCCTCCCCGGCGTATACGACCCATCTGCTGTCTCTAACATCAATCAATTCATTCACGGATGTAGAAGACTCGAAACAACTTCAGAAGTAATCACGACGAAAATTTTAACAAAATTATGCAATAACAACAAGGTACGAAAACAACACGTAAACACAATTAATCCAAAATCACAAATTGATATGACACACCACATGTATACACAAACAGTGCAAATAACCTCGCGGATCATGTCTTGGTGGAATTCCTTTGAAGAATTGCAGGACTTACACCAGTACGCCTACAACCCTTCTCACGTTGACGATTGTAAGTTGTGGAATGTCCGGACATAAGCAAGA
Source organism: Trichobilharzia regenti (assembly GCA_944472135.2). Classification (NCBI taxonomy): domain Eukaryota; kingdom Metazoa; phylum Platyhelminthes; class Trematoda; order Strigeidida; family Schistosomatidae; genus Trichobilharzia; species Trichobilharzia regenti. The sequence goes on along the minus strand of OX235264.1, from coordinate 113,837,003 downwards.
TTGACCAACAATTACAATAATTGGAACCCACACAAGTATTTAACACAAACATATGTACAATCAATACATCAAATGTTGTGGATTCTGCCTTGACGAACTACCCTTGAAGAACCGTAGGACTTACAGCAGTACGCCTACATTCCTTCTCAGGTTGATGATACAAGTGGAAGTCGTCCGGACACAAACAGAATTACCAACAGATAGATGACAGATGATATCAATTCAGTATATACAACATGAACATATGCACAAAATCACACACCAAGCACATTGGACTGCTCATTGATGCGCTACCCTTTGAAGAATTGTAGGACTTACAGTAGTACGCCCACAACCCTTCTCAGGTTGACGCCCTAGGTTGGAAAATCGTTGCAGAGTTCATTTGATGACTTCCCTCTATCAGCTATATCCTCAACTCTGAACGGCAACACGCTCATGTCATTGTATCGTAGAATATAGATGACGAACAAACACACGACATATCTGATCAACCAAGTGTAGAAACAGAGTAATTTACACCGAAGATAATAGCATTCAAATAGTAACTTCAAACTAGAAATGCCTTTATTCATGCAAGTCAATTTAACAATTACTCTCTCCTTTACACTTGGCTTATCCTCACTAAACTGACCATTGATATTCGTCCTTTCAAACGAACTGACACTAGCATAGTCACTGCACAAGATACTTGAGTTGATGGGCGTCTGTTTCATTGTGGATGACAACACCAACGACCACTGATTGATACCAGTTGATGAAGTTAGCGGTGGATCAAAAGCTGTTGTTGCTCGGCTTTCAGATAGTTGTCTACCTGCAAGACCACCACCACTGCTGTCTTTTACTATCAGCTCAGGTTTAGCAATAGCATCTGATGATAGGTGGGCTACATGCTGGTCAATCACACTGACGGTCTCACAAGTATGTATGCCTTCTGCAACTGCATCTGCATTTATTTCTATTTCACGTTATAGTTGTACAGAACTTTTATTTCACTTAGCAGTAGTAGGCATTCCCCTCATTTCATCATGATCAACCAAAGACAAATGTGAAGTATCATGATCATTATCACGAATATTCAATTTACCATCATCTCTCTGGTCGACTTTATCAATTTCAAACTCTTTAATAACAGAAGTAGACAATTTTGGTTCCTCCTCACAAATCATTAAAGGTTTTATAACTTCAATCTGACTAGTAATACCTTGTAAACTTGTTGAGTCAGAACTGGACTCTGAAGCAGCAACTCTATTCTGTGACACTCTATTCAACAATGGCTTACCAGTCGCAACTACAGACTTCCTGACCAAACCGTTATCGTCACACAATTCGGAGTCAGACCTTGATTTCACATTCAGCTTATCACTGAACTTGCTCACTGCTTCACAGTTCACGTTTGTATGCACCTCTTGCAAACGTGTAAAACACAACCGTGTTTGTCTTGCATCTTGTAACTTATCTGTTGAGGATGTACCACGAAAGCAGTTACACTCACTGAGTCTAAATGCATTACTAGACATCATGGAGCCTTCTCGATATCCACCTCTCTGAGGCCCTTCCGTCATCAATGATTGCGTTTTACCCTCAGACTGCTCCATTCTAGGGGTGAGATTCAATATACTGGCGAACATGCTCATAGATTGATTGACGCTATCTGTTACCAGTTTCAGAATATCATCGAACTTTGGCTCGATACCGTCATCCTCCATACGGGAGCTTATCTTCACCCACTTCCTTTGTAGTCGAGTAGGCAGGCGTCTTGCTATTACTTCTAGTATAAAACTCGAGTTGAGGTCATTCATGCAATTCATCGAAGTCAATGCATTCTTGTAAATCAGCAAATTATTCAAAAACGCAGTGAGTGCCTGGAAGTCATCCTGTAATTGACCACCATTACCCTTAACAGCCTTGAATAATTTCCCTACAGTCATCGAAGGTCTTCCAAACCTTTGATGTAATATGCTCATAGCCTCGTAGTAGCCCTCTTTTGGCTTCAAAAACTTACAGCACTGTATAGCTCTTGAAGCATCTCCAGTGCAATACCTCATCAAATACATCAATTTCAATCCATCACTTAATAGAATACTACTCAAAATGACCTCAAACTCCTTTACTAATTGTAAATAATCAGCTGGGTCTCCATCGAAACACCGTGGTTCAAATTTAGGGAGTTTGATGTTCCTATTATCCCTGAACGGCGAAACAGTAACATCAACCATGTCATGCTTAACATCAGACACATCGTTACAATTAACAGACAAGTCACCATGACTTACTTTCCTGTTTGCATCCAAGACGCTCTGTCCCTTCTTTGACCCAGGCATTGTTGAACTTGACTCAATTCCAGAAAAGTTTCAGATATTGCTTGTTCGAAGAGGACTTCACCGGCACCAGGAAAGATGAACGGTGACTTTCCAAACTTTTACCAACTGTCCAATCCGCCAGAATCTGTTTCTACCCTCAGAAACTTTCAGCCACGTCTCGTAAACCGTCAATGCCCAGCTCTTGCTACGCTCCGGCTCACGCTGTTCCTTGAAGTTTCTCAGAAACGCTTAATAATAACGGACGCTAAAACCAAAACACCGATTGGCGACTCGAGGATTATTCATTATAACATTAACATATAAACAATGTTACAACTAAGGTCTGTGAACAAATATTACAATAATGAATCACAATATTACTTTCGACAGTTGTCTCCTGACTTCTTTTTGAACAGTGACCGATGAGACGATGACTGTCGTATTGATACCTCCGCGAAAATTGGGGAAGTTGGTTTTGAGCAAGCAACCATGAATTGATCGTTCAATCTTCAACTACATTTACACAAGTCATGGTTTACGAAGTGGTTCATCGTGACCTTCAAATGAACGTTGGTCTTGGGAGTTATATGTAGTATTCAAAACTGACGGTTTGTGATGTTTACATTGGAACTGCTGCGTCTAAATAGTTGTTCAGCCTTTGGTAAGAGATATCTACTGCCATCTCTTATGGCAAGCTCACTGAGTCTAAAATGACATTATACATGTGCATATAAGCAGGTATATCCGCATTAAATGCAAGTCATTTTTACAGGAATGATCACGCATGATATTAAACACAATCGTAAGTTATCTATAGACTAGTACTGTTTCAAATGTTCACATGGCTGAATTATAATAGAAGAGATCCATTCTCAGCATTTTGAACTCAAATGAGAAGAGATCACTGGGGTGTTGGACAAAGATAAGTAGTGGTCATTTCGCCCGGGATTAGCGATAGTTGTAAGTAAAAGGACTGATGCTCATTGAAGATAACCCCCAACTTCAAACATAGAAGTCGACCTCTTATCATATCAGCGTGTCTGTTTGGATGACAGTTAAACTAGCGAACAACAGCTCGTCTAATTAACAGCAAGTGAGACCTCATTCTCCATACTCAGACTAGGTAATCTGAAAGCCAAATAATACCGACTTCATAGGAGAAATTACTAACCCACGAGTAATCACACCAACAAAAGCTGTTTCATACTCGACGAGTGAGACAGCGGAAGTCCTACTGTTGCCATAAAGACCGGGGAGCACATTACTACCAGATACCTTAGTGAGAGTAGAGAGACCATGTGTTGCCAGACAGGCCCTCTCTCCAGAACTATTTGGAATCATACCGACGACTATGGCCAGGTAATATCCGGGTGGTGGCAAGAGGTGATTAAGGAGAAGAAGTGCCTGTATGGTTTAGAGCAGAGGTAGTGGCTATTCGTGGAACCGAAGCTGTGAGTCAGCAGACCTCATCAAGCTGCCTCAAACACCCTCCTCTACATTTCATGCAATATAACACAGATTATTGCATTTTCGGTGCACGGAAACTTTAAGCCGTAAAGTTCAAAATAAAGAGCGATGTAACTGGTAATATTTCACGCTTCAAGAGCAGCTGTTTGTGAGTGAATAGGTGGACAAACACTTTAGTGAAGCAGACGAAGGCTTGAGCGAACAAAACTCCTTGTCAAGTTTGTTTGTCTCCAGTACTGAAGATAAAAGTAGATTATTGTGGAGAGCCTTTGTCTGAAGTGCGCGTTAGCTACCTCTTTTGAGCTGACATGCTGCTATGGACAGTCGAAACTTCCTGCTCAAGCATAATTCAAAGCAGTCACAAGTCTTGTGTTTTTCTTTCACTGCTCTGGCCTCATTGACAAGTTAAGATTAGCCATATCAAGGAATCACCACACCACACAATCAAAACTCAGGTATAACTGGACAACTTGCCACTCAAACAGAATGGACGTTATTCCAGGTTGATGCCGACAAGCAGTGTCTCTCACAGTCACTAAGGGAATTTGGATGACTAGTCTTTCAGAACAGAATCTAGTAAATGCTTCCGCAGAGACATTAACGTTATTGGAATCAAGGTAACCAGGCTAAGGCTATTAGGTCCAGAACTAAATGGTCAAAGATTGGAAGGCATTATTCAAAGTTGATACGTAAGGGTACGTTAGAGTCACAAATGGAAGGCACACTAACAGCCAAGTTGGATCAGATTTATTAGCTCACGTGACCTCTGCCAATATCTCAGATCATTTTTGATTTGAGTGACTGATAATGATAGTGGTTTGCATTTCATATATATGGGTAAGTTTACAGGAAATGCATGCAGTTTTTACGGGCATGATCGTTTATGTTATGAATTACTATCCTGAAGTATCATAAATTTACACTTTCTAAAAAGTTTAAGTTGTTGGATTATTGTACAAGCAATCAGATCGGGTTCTTATAAATGCTAAATCGTAAACCCTTCACTAAGGCCACGGTCAAGAGTAAGAGCCAACCCAAGCTTCGTTCCATTTCATGCTGATAGTTATGCTCAACCAGTGAATAGTCTATATTCGGGCAAGTCTTATGCCGCCGCTTTGTTAAAATCCATTTCGGGGGAAAGAGAACGTCCAGGGAAACTTCAGAATGGTATAAAAAACATTTACGGATTCTACGTAACAGGAAGTGCAATAAGAAGATACATAAAAGAAGGGGCCATAGAGTCGTTGGAATGATAGCATGCTAACCATACTGGTCTTACTGTGGAAACTGTGACGTTTTCGATGAAAGTTTAGCTTTGTTCAAACATTGTTATCGTTGTTTTATCGTAGGAGCAACCAGAATTTCAGCAAACAAGGTGTCTGGTTGATGGTGTACCTCAATCACCCAGTCAAAACGCAGGCGGAAACTAACTGAAGTAATTCATACGGTTCTGGATGACTCATTATTGATGGCGACCTGAATACACCACCATTCAACATTGTGGAAGGGCATACATGAAGTGAGATGTTTTTCTCAAACCTTCCGGACATCCCCAAGACTGCCCATCTTTGGGAAACCACTAAAGGCAAAACACTTTTGAGCCTGAATGAATAACTGGTATCAACATAGAAACTTTGCACCAATGTGAACTTGGTTTGGATATATACAGGCAGATAACTCGTCAAATTACGTCAAGTAAGGTCTAGAAAGGTACGGCTTATTAACAGTACCCTACGGTTGATTAAAAATACCTATATAAAGATTCAGGCTGTTTTCAGGCTCTAGCCTGTGATGAAAAGCGTTACCCGTAGAATAGATGCTGAACTCCAACCGTGGTATATGCAGCTGAATTCGATCTGGCTAGCCTTCCCTCGAGTTTGAAATAATGGCCACTTCCACCATCCTAACTCAACTTAAGACCATCAGCAACACACGATTAGGATACGCAAGTAGTCTGGTTTTGAGCACTAACCTTTGGTGACATTTAAACTGGCTTCTTGAGACACTCGCAATGGTTAGTGGCAGGTAACATTCAAGTCAATCTGCATCTCAGGTTGGTCGGAATCAGGTGGCCAAGCTGCACGTGCATTCGATTTGTTCTTTGTGCGATACTAACAAGGATTTTGAGTAATATATTGGTGACGTCCCCTGCAACTGACTGGAATATCGGGGCACTGGACTAAATGCAGAGGTACTAACTGGTTTCAACATAGAACTTTGCACCGATGTGCAGCATTTCGAGTCACCACACTTCAATCAGCACACAAAGCCTGAGAAGAAGAGGAAAGCAAAAGAAACGCGAAATAGGCAGTAAAGAGAGATGTGATGCAAAAAAGTAGCAATATGGAAGAAAAATAGTTTTATTGTGTATTATGCGTCGCAAGCAGTGGATGCATCTGCGCCAGTCATTGATAACGATTTTGAGCCATATCACCAACTGCCTCTACCCATTGGTGTTTACCGTCCGGAGAACCCCAACCAGGAAGTCTACACGTTCCTACATGCCTGGCTGGCTTAAACTAACTGTTGTGGATTTCGTCGACTGATGGTATGTTTTGATGTGACCACCACTGGTTCTTTTACAACCTCACCCTATGTCAGCTGACACTACCCATCAAGGAAGGCGATGGCCAGGTATGCGCAACACATGTCCTAACCATCTCAGCCGGTGTAACTTCACAACCTCGTCGGCTGATTTTCCCTTCTCATTACTGAGCACTCGATGCCTAACCTCAGTATTGCTCACCCTATTTTACCACCACTTAACACTGGAGATAGAACTCAGGCACCTATCATCAAAGACAGCTAGCAAGGCTTTTCGTGTCTTCCACTCTAAATAGCCAGGTCTCACATTCATAAAGGAGGACGAAGTGAACTTTTGAGCAGTGCTCATGCCCTTTGGTGGATAGCCGTACATCACGTCCATGCCAGAGACGGTGTAAACTGGTATATGCGAAACGACCCTTCTGTGTTTTTGCTGACATTTCGTCAGAGACCAATCCGTTGGCATTGGTTGATGCAACTTCCCAAATAAGTGGAGTGGTCAATACGCCCCTTCAGCCTCTTCGCTCCGCATCTTTAATGTAGAAGTCAATGTAGTCCAGTCAAGTCCTGTAGCGTCATCTTACATTTGGTGGCAGCGAATCGCATGCCGAAAATTCTTAGATTACAACTCAAAGTGTTCCAAAGACTCTGCACGTTGTCAGGGTCTTCCCCTGGAATGACTATATCATATGCATATTCCAAGTCAACGAGACTATTCCCTGATAACAAGTCAGTCCCTGGGTCACTGAAGTTAGTCAGGATTAATCTCATTAGTACATATATCATAAAATTGAATATAAATTCGACGTGGACGTCCCTGGTGGTTGTCTATTCAAAACCACTCCAATACTTTTGCGGGAGTCATCGATACGGCTCTCATTGTTCCATAGTTCGCTGTTCGTTAGAAGACAGGGAAATACTATCAGAAACCTTGTGTATAATAACCTTATTGTTGGTTACATATTGGCGCAAGAATAAAGGATTATCTAGCCGTCAATACGTGTTCTTGTTTTTCGCGTTGGTTAGTACGCATTGTTGCTGAAAGTCTTTTGAAGACAGCGTTAAGTCCAGTATAGTTAGACCTAGACACTGACAAGTGCCTTGATCAGTGCAACGTATTTTCGCGGCACTCCCTTTACAGCCGAGCATCGCCAGAGTGAATTCTCGATCGACAGAATCGAATGGCGCCGTTAGGTGAAGAGATATAACGATTAATAATAATAATGTATATTCTCATATAAACATTTAAATTTACATGAAAATGCATGCCATTTTTACGGGCACGATCAAGTATGATATAATATCAAATCGTAGACTGTCTGCAAGTTAATAATGTCTCAACAGTTAAATATTTGATATATATATAAATACACTCATTGTCTGAACTAGGCTGCATAGTTATTGAATTGTACAATTGTCCTCCAGGTTGAGCGGGAAAATCGACTTCGTTTCGTTTTCAGCCCGTCGTTGTAGGCATACGATAACCAACCAATATTGAGGTAAGTACAAGGTTTACAACGGATTGAAAGCTGTTTTTAGAAAAGTAAAAGTGCTAAGGTGAATCAATAAAGTGTAATGAAATGGGTAAGTGCAAGTATCACTAATAAATGCATCAATAAAGGGAACTCCCTAGGCTGACAACGTTCATTTGCAATGAATAATGCTACGCGTATATCTCGTAATATCATGATGTCCACTTTTGGTTTTAATACATTTTTTCTATTGATATAAGTATAAAACTTGGGAACTGTGGTAGAGTATAATTCCATTATAGATAAGATTTTATTTTGATAAATCGCACAGTGTTTACAGTAATGTTTACTGATGACGTTTCGAGCACAATTTATTGCTCATAATCATATCAAGGTAATCACACGACTTCCTAAATTCATTTATATAGTTCCATTGTTTTTCTCTTGATTTTCACTTGATTTGATTGGTAATAGTATTTTCCATATTTCAGGTATGAGTGACGAGTCATTCCTATTGCATGTGTTGGGTGTAGACTCGATGAACAAGGATTCAGTAATCAACCTCTCTCTCCACCTACCTAGATTACTTTTTAGAATTTTAACCCTCTCCCACCCTATTGTGTGGTTGTGTGTTAACGCATGCATTGCGATTGCTGAGCTTTTTTCTAAATTATTTATCTTCTCGGGGTCAACCATTCTTACCTTAGCTAAATTTTTATGCTCTGACAATCTGACTACCCCTGACCTACTAGTTTGACCTATGTAGTTGACCTCACAGTCATTGCATGGTATTTTGTAAATAATATTATTTTGTCTAATTGGGTCAACTGGGTCCTTTAACCTACAGAGCCTGTCCCTGAGTGAGTTTGTAGGTTTAAATGCCACCCTAATTCCTATTTTATTCAGAATCCTACGTAGTGTCTCCGATGTCCCCTCTTTATATGGTATAACTGTGGATGACTTATATTCTTTCTTATTTATGTTATTATTACTAGTTTCACAATTATTTTTATTTTGTTTTTGGCCTTTAATGATCTTCCTAATGAATCTTATAGGATAGTTATTCAACACCAACGCTTCTTCTATCTGTTTTAATTCATCATTTAGATCTTTTTTTGTGCTACTTAGTGCCACTGCTCGGTTTGTTAAACATTTAACTAAGCCTGCCTTAACAGTTAACGGATGAGACGAATTAAAGTCTAAATATCTATTAGAATGCATTGGTTTTCTATAAACACTAGTGTGTAGTTTGCCTTCTTCTATTCTTTTTATCTTACAATCTAACATAGCTAATTCTCCTTGTTCATTTTCTGATTCAAATGTGAATTTTATTCCCCCAACTTGTGAGTTTATATGTGTCAAGAAGCTAGAGATGTGTTCTGTTTTCAACACTGTGAAAGTGTCATCCACATATCTCCACCATATTTTCGGAGTAGGGTTAAATGTATTGAGGGCACTATTTTCCCAGCTGTCCATAAATATGTCTGCTACGATAGGGGATATTGGTGATCCCATTGCTACACCTTCTGTTTGTCTATATATTTTGCCTTGGAACTTAAAGATAGTAGATGTGAGGCATAACTGAATCCCTAAAATAATTTCTTCAGTGGACAGCTTTGTCCTATGACTGAGTTCCGGATCCGCAGTTAATTCTTTTTTAACTGCTTCTAAGGCCATATTAACTGGTATATTAGTATAAAGACTAGTTATATCAAAACTAACCATTTTTTCATCATTTTCTAGTTGAATGTCATTTAGCTTACTTTTCATCTCATATGAATTAGTTAGTCTAGAGTTTGAGCGATTTCTAATGGGACAAAGTATTAGAGCTAAGTGTTTTGATAATTCTAAACTAAATAATATACGAAATGAAATCGAAAAACTCAAACAGAAACTCAAATGTATGGTCAATGACAAAGATTATGTAATCGTTGTTGAAACATCCGATAAAGCTAGAGAATCAGCCTTAAGAAAATGAAAAGCCACACAAATCAAAAAATTCAACAAACTAATGGAAGAAAAGAACACAACATATGAAATTGATGTCAACACTTCATCCTCTATCGACAGAACAAAATGGGTGATCAACCTCTCATCAAGAGAACTAAGCTCTAGTGAGATAAAAGTACTTGAGAAAGGACTTAATTTTAACGTAACAGTTAATAGATTAAAACCAGAGGACGTTATTCCTAACATAGAAGCAGCACTAGGTTCAGTAGACAAGACAACAGCAGAAGTTAGAGCACAATGTGCGTTAACCCTGAAAAATCAAAAGAAGGCAAGATCAAACTTAACAAAATCAGAAAGGGAAGCTTTAATTAGTCTAAAACAGGATAAAAACATTGTCATCGCAAAATATGTACCTTATTATATTATCTTTACTAACTACACTTACTAATCGTATGTGTAATTTAACATAATGATGATGCCTGTAAACTGGTGTTCCTCATGTACAAAGGTGAAAATATATCATTATTAATTATTCCCCTTTAGAACCTGAGACACTGGAAGTTCGAGTTAGTCTATGATCCATCCCTAACCCACAGGAATTATTTTAATAAATTCTGAAGAATGTCAAGTGATGTCCTTGTCTAGTCTAGTTCATAATAATGCAATATTCAAAGGGCATGTTTTATTTTCTGTGGTAGTGGCTGATTTCCTAGAATTCTAGAGCTACCTGGCTCACTAAGGATGCACCATAGTAATAAGAAATTGACCACCTTGCAGCTTCTGTGGCCATGCATGATGTATTTTAATATCATAAGCGCCATTACAAGCAAGATAAGCACCTTTAAGGTTCTGAGGGATTTCAAATGTTTTGTCTAGGAAATCCCATTGGATGTTGCAACTTAGGACTTACAATTTTCAAACAGATGACCAACCACTTTTATATATTACTCGGTAGGGTATACCCTGTCTTTTCGAAATTAAATCTTCGAAAATCAAATTAACGAATATTTCAGCGAAAACATAATCTCGAGAGAAGCCTACAATGGTTTCAGAAAATACCCCTTCTTTTCTACCAGCTTAGTAGCAGTTATGAAGTTGTGGATAAAATGCCGTAGCTAGAACACATTGGTTCTTACTGTAGTTTCTAAATCTGACCAAATATTTTGATTCTGCGCCGTAAATATAACTTGGCGTAGACAGGAGCACTACTCCACGTCAGTTCTTGTACAGGCCCAAGTCGGCCTTATTTGGCAGTTGTCAGTGTCCAGGTCTAACTACACTGGACTTTAGACTGTCCTAAGAAGACTTTCAGGAACTATGCGCAATAACCAACGCGAAAAACCAGAACACGAATTGGCGGCTCGAGAACCCTTTATTCTTGTACCAATACGGAGACAACCATAAGGTTATACACAAAGTCTTAGAATAAATGTCAAAACAATAAATCACAATAATACTTCCGATATTTTTTTCCGTCTTCAAACGAACAGTGAATGATGGAACGATGACAGCCGTATCGATGACTCCCGCCAAATTAGAGAGTTGGGTTTGAGCAAACAACCATGAATTGATCATTCATTCTTCGACTACATTAACAGCAGCTTTACAAGACAGCCGGTAGTAATGGAATAAGAATGTTCGCTGTAATCTCTGGGGCCGTCTTTAGTGCTCCGACAGGAATGCTGCCTCCTCGGATTTTAGTAGCTTGATTGCACTCACGATTTCTTCTTTCGTTGTAGGAGTGGTGTCCAATGGCATTTTCATGTGTACTTTTGGTGGTGGTGTATTTCTGGGTGAGTTTCCAATGGTGATCGATTCAAGAGTCCTTGAAAGTGAACAGTGTCTGATTTGTTTCTCATTCTTGGTGGTCAGCGTCTCTTAAGCATCTTTTATTGGTTTCATCATCTAGGGTGATCTCTTCTCGGATAGAGACCTGGCCATCTGACGTAGTGTCCTGGTGTCTCTTTTGCCTCTGGCCTGTTCTGCATCAGTTGCCATTCAGTGTGCCGCTGAATCGTCTTTTGTCTTTTCTAGCACTCTTCTTCACTTCCTTATTAAATTCAGTGAAGTGTGTATTGAACTCAGCATTTCTTTCTATTGTTGTCCATCTTTGCATTGAGCCAACTTCCTTTTCCCTATCCTCCTCTCTTTGATTAGCTTTCAGATAGGTATCTGTTGACAGCCATCCTTTGTCTTGTCTCTTCCTTCTTCCTAGAGCATTTTTGCACGTTTCCCTAAATATCGCTTTCAGAGTTTCTGCGTTCACCCATACTCTGCTCTCTGCCTTTCTCACCACTAAATACAGGAAACAAACAAGACTCAGGAAGCACAATATGTCGTAGTTACAAATATACAGACTGGGGATTAGTCCAAGAACTTATTCGACTCTGTCAATGGGATGACTATTTTACCACTGACTCCCTGGAGGCCTTAGTAACCCTGTTTTACAGGAATGTTGCCCTTTGTCTAGATACAGTTGCCCCAAATAAAATAGTGAAATTAAGTAGACACCGAACTGAATATATTCCAAGGGCACACCGTAATAAGTTAAGGAAACTGAAGAAACAGTACTATTCCACTAAGGACATATCACTATTGCTCTCAATCCACGAGTCTCTTGAATCTATCAAGCGCCTACGTTCTCAAAAGGACCTCGACGAAGAGTTAACGGCACTTGAAAGTACCTCCAAAGTTTATAACTTAACGGCACTTCTTAAAAAACGAATGCAGTCGGCGAGGGAAATCCCATACTTACTTCACGACAAAGTAATCTACAATGAACCTGCCACTATCTGTGAACTTTTCAGTGATTGGTTTGCAAACTTTAGTTTAGAAACACATATGCCTGGTGAAACCGCTCACCTTACTATCTCTTCCCTTGAAAGCATTGTGTTCACTAATCAACTAATAGTACAAGCAATTAAAAGCCTTAAACCTTCCACTAGTACGGGACCGGATGGCCTAGCTTCGATAATTTTCAAAAACAGTGGGTGTGATATACCCCTGTTACTTCTTAAATTCTTCTCAATATCTATGGACACTGGCACTTACCCTAGTGAGTGGAAAACTAGCTTCATAATTCCACATTACAAATCTGGTGATAGGGCAAACGTCCGCAATTACAGACCCATAAATATAACCCCAGTTATCTCACGAATCATGGAGAAAGTTGTAAAGGATCAATTGTCAGACTACCTAATTAGGGAGGATCTTGTTACAAGGTCTCAACATGGATTTCTCAAAAATAGATCCTGCGTTACTTGCCACTTCGACTTTTTCAACTGCATCACTAGTAATCGCGAAGCACGTAAGCTAGTCGTTGTTCTATACTTCGATATATCTAGGTCATTTGACATGGTATCTCACAGTATTCTCTTTGAGAAGCTGTACTCTTGTGGAATTCGCAACCCATTATTGAACTGGTTAAAATCATTTCTAAGCAACAGGGTACAAATAACCAAAGTTGGATCTGTATTGTCTCACCCTAGGCAGATCTCAAGTGGGGTCGTGCAAGGTAGTGTCCTAGGTCCACTTTTATTCACAGTTTACATTAACAGCATTTGCAAGTGCTTCACCTCAGGTAAACCATTCCTATATGCTGACGACCTCAAAGTCGTCTACTCCTGCTACACTCATGAATTAAGCGATATGGTAGATAAAATACATCTTGAACTAAGTAGCCTTGCAACGTGGTGTGCTGAATCCTGCCTAAATTTTAACATTGACAAATGCGGCTGGATTTGTATCGGCAACAGTAAGCTTGATCTAAACCTTGAAATAAATGGGCGAAAACTAGCTAAGCTCAATTCAGTCGTAGATCTCGGTATTAGATACTCTAGTAACCTAACGTTCGCTGAACAGACTGATTATGCCAGACGTAAAACGCGAAGGCTGATAGGATGCATAACACGCAATTTCTTTTGTTGTGAGACTAGGGTTTTATTATACAAAGTATGTGTCCGACCTATCTTAGAATACTGCACGTTTATTCTTAGCGGACTCAGACAAAATGACAAGCTTAAATTAGAGGGAGTGCAACGGCAGTTTACCTCAAGAACTCTTGGTTTAGAAAGTAGTCTGGAATACTATGAGAGATGCGTAAGACTAAGATTAGAACCCCTCTGGAAAAGACGCCTTAAGCTAAACCTTATCTTTTACTATAAGCTAACTAATCTTCTCTTGCATTCCTCCGAGCCAATAACTAAACCTACCGCTGTCGTCAGTTACAATCTTAGAAATCATCACAACCTAGCTGCTATGGAGCACTGTCAGACTTACGTGCGGTACAACTTCTTCTTAAATAAGTTTTCAGTCATTTGGAATAGACTACCAGCTAATGTGCGCGATGCAAACACACTTCCAGTGTTCATCTCCTCAGTCACCAGACTGCTCAAAGATGACAATGCACTTATACGTCTGACTCTTACACCCTCTTTTTCACCCTACATAGATATTTTAGTTGTTTAAACGTGTAGTTACAGCAAACTACAATTATAAATTTTAATATTATTGGAACTAGAGGATTAACATTTCTACACAGGACAGTAATATTAGTTCACACATAATATAAAAGTTAGCATAACGGGACTAGTTAGTTTGTGTACCAAAATAACCACAGTTACTAAACAGAACATATGTGTATATATTTATTAATCACTCCTTAAGGACTCCCGTTGCTTTCTTTTGCGTTGCTGTTGTTTGTCTTCTTTTTTCTCTCACCATTTCAGCTTCCATTTGACTTTTTGAATGAGAATGAATAATGTGGATATTTGACCATTTACAATGACAAATGATCTGCAAACATTATTGGTCCCGTATCTTTCAGTTGCCTGGTTAATAACGAATTAACTTTCTCCACGACGCAACCTGGATTACATTTGTGGAATATACGCTTATACCAATGGAAAACTTATAACATAACTGATCGTATCTGTAAAAATAGCTTCCTTATTACCCAATTTGGATATAAATCAAATCAAAAATGAGATTCGGATTTGTACACACCCAGGTTATATTGAGGAATTACTTCAAGCTTTATTTTTTCCCAAGTATTTTTAATCCATCCAAAACTTACTTGGGTTTTTTTGTTAATGCGAAGTCAATATTCCTATATTTCATGATGTGCTCCATTGAATGACTGGTTATCATATTGTTCCCACAGACCTAAAAAAATGGTATGCATTTTCATGTAAATTTATATGTTTATATGAGAATATACATTATTATAATTATTATTAAAACAAAAACGCCAGCAACCATGTAACTTAACCATAAACCGAATTTATGAAATTTAATTAATGCTTATCCATGCCTGTATATTTGGTGTGTCCTACACAAGTAGGAAAAAATGTGTACTTTATTAAAACATTATTATTAATTATGATTGCTAATCGTATATGTAATTTATCATATTGATGATGCCTGTAAACTGGCGTCTCTCATGTACAAAATGAGAATATACTATTATTATTATTATTATTAATAAGAAATTGACCACCTTGCAGCTTCTGTGGCCATGCATGATGTATTTTAATATCATAAGCGCCATTACAAGCAAGATAAGCACCTTTAAGGTTCTGAGGGATTTCAAATGTTTTGTCTAGGAAATCCCATTGGATGTTGCAACTTAGGACTTACAATTTTCAAACAGATGACCAACCACTTTTATATATTACTCGGTAGGGTATACCCTGTCTTTTCGAAATTAAATCTTCGAAAATCAAATTAACGAATATTTCAGCGAAAACATAATCTCGAGAGAAGCCTACAATGGTTTCAGAAAATACCCCTTCTTTTCTACCAGCTTAGTAGCAGTTATGAAGTTGTGGATAAAATGCCGTAGCTAGAACACATTGGTTCTTACTGTAGTTTCTAAATCTGACCAAATATTTTGATTCTGCGCCGTAAATATAACTTGGCGTAGACAGGAGCACTACTCCACGTCAGTTCTTGTACAGGCCCAAGTCGGCCTTATTTGGCAGTTGTCAGTGTCCAGGTCTAACTACACTGGACTTTAGACTGTCCTAAGAAGACTTTCAGGAACTATGCGCAATAACCAACGCGAAAAACCAGAACACGAATTGGCGGCTCGAGAACCCTTTATTCTTGTACCAATACGGAGACAACCATAAGGTTATACACAAAGTCTTAGAATAAATGTCAAAACAATAAATCACAATAATACTTCCGATATTTTTTTCCGTCTTCAAACGAACAGTGAATGATGGAACGATGACAGCCGTATCGATGACTCCCGCCAAATTAGAGAGTTGGGTTTGAGCAAACAACCATGAATTGATCATTCATTCTTCGACTACATTAACAGCAGCTTTACAAGACAGCCGGTAGTAATGGAATAAGAATGTTCGCTGTAATCTCTGGGGCCGTCTTTAGTGCTCCGACAGGAATGCTGCCTCCTCGGATTTTAGTAGCTTGATTGCACTCACGATTTCTTCTTTCGTTGTAGGAGTGGTGTCCAATGGCATTTTCATGTGTACTTTTGGTGGTGGTGTATTTCTGGGTGAGTTTCCAATGGTGATCGATTCAAGAGTCCTTGAAAGTGAACAGTGTCTGATTTGTTTCTCATTCTTGGTGGTCAGCGTCTCTTAAGCATCTTTTATTGGTTTCATCATCTAGGGTGATCTCTTCTCGGATAGAGACCTGGCCATCTGACGTAGTGTCCTGGTGTCTCTTTTGCCTCTGGCCTGTTCTGCATCAGTTGCCATTCAGTGTGCCGCTGAATCGTCTTTTGTCTTTTCTAGCACTCTTCTTCACTTCCTTATTAAATTCAGTGAAGTGTGTATTGAACTCAGCATTTCTTTCTATTGTTGTCCATCTTTGCATTGAGCCAACTTCCTTTTCCCTATCCTCCTCTCTTTGATTAGCTTTCAGATAGGTATCTGTTGACAGCCATCCTTTGTCTTGTCTCTTCCTTCTTCCTAGAGCATTTTTGCACGTTTCCCTAAATATCGCTTTCAGAGTTTCTGCGTTCACCCATACAGTTTTCCTCAGCGATGCAACATACTCTGTCCCACTTTAATCTGAATTCTGTAACAAAGACATCCCTTGTAGTTTTGTCCTTCAGTTTCTGGATGTTGAACTTGAATTGTGCTCTGTCTCCGTTTGTTTTCATGGGTTCCAGCTTCACCTTGAGGGTTCTTTGAAATAGATCATGGTTTGAGCCCACATCAATTCCCCTTCTCAACCTTGTATCCATCAGGCTGAGTCTCCACCTCCTTGAATAGCATTAAGATGAAACCTGTTTGGTTTGTGATATGTACGTACGTTGAAATTCATGTTACTTTGTGTATATCCTTGCGTTTTTACACGCTGCCTCAGAACACCAAATCGTTGAAACAGCTGAAGTCTGTGAATGATTCTCCGTTCTCATTCATTTCTCGAAGCCAGAGCCTCTCAACCCATGATGGGTTCTCTTCCTGTATTATCTGCTCCCAGTTTGGCGTTCATATCACCCACGAGGACGTTGATATCACCATTTAGGACGTTGTCTATTACTGTTTGTAGTTTTCTGCAAAAATCGTCACTCTTTCTTGCTCCGCGTAGTTTGCAAGTAAGTGGCATTAGATAAATCTCGCTGTCATGATCCTGGACGAAATTTCTTTCCGCTGCATTAGAGCTTTGGCTGTCACTGATGGCATCATAATAGCCACTCCCCCAGTGTATACGTGGTTGTCGTTTGGGTAACCAGGCCGGGGTAGTTTATTGACTCTGCCACTGACAGTTTTGTCACTCCACATCCATTCCATCTTCCTTTACAGATACCCAGTACTTATAAACCATATCTTCGCATATTTTTGGCTACCTGGACAGCTTTCTCAGCCTCGTACATTGTACGGACATTCCATATGCTCATCTTTGTTTTTGCTCTCATGGCGGGACGACACATTGTCAGGCTGACTGGCTTCCTGAACGCTCTTACCAGCCAACCCTCTGTGTCATTCTCCCCCATTCGAGCGAAGAATGAGATATTTATTTGGAGTTTTTGTGTTTTCAGTATATTTTTATGTGATGAATCTTCTCCAGCGGATTGAAAAAAATTAGTGGTATGGAGTTGTTAGCTCCACATCTACCCCTCCTTTTCTACCCGGACTTGAGGCCGGCTAGAAAACCAGCGAGCTAGTTAACTAGGCGAGGTTCGCACCATTATTACTGAAATAATTATTCCCCTGCGAAATATCAGATTTCAGATTTGTTGGTTGAGGATAGAAGGCTTGCAGCCTATGTTAATCCTTTTCTAGTAGATTTCTGTGGTTGTCCAAACCCTTCTTGAACGAATCAGTTGAGGTTGCAGACACCACTTCTTCTGGGAGTCGGTTCCAAGAGTTTATGACTCGATGTGAGAACCAGTACTCAACAGCAATATGATTTCTCCTTGGCTTTTGAACTTTCCTGCTATGTCCTCTAAGGTGTTCCGACCTGGTGGGAAGGAAAAGAGAGAATAGGTCAGGTCCGTAGTCATTATTTAAAATTTTAAACATTGTGATTAAATCTCCTCTCTGCCTACGGTATGACAGTGAGAAGAGATTTAAACTGTCTAGTCTTTCCTCGTATGATAAGTTAGCTATGCCGTGAACCATACGTGTTGCCTTCCTTTGAACACTTTCTAGAATGTGTGAATCCCCTTTTAGACAAGGACTGGCGGCCTGGATGCAGTTTTCCAGTCTTGACCTAACCAGAGATGTGTATAAGGAGGTGAACATATCTCTGGTAATTCTTGTAAAGGCTCTGCGAATCGCCCATAAGGACCTGAAACTACGTGCAGCCACCGCGCGACAGTGTGCTGTAGTTTTTAAGTCGTGGCTAACTATGACACCTAAGTCCAAGTGAGTCTGAACTGATGGAAGTGTTATTCCCTCTAATTCGTAGGGGCTTGTGCTTGATTGTCCAATGCGCATGGTTGCACATTTTGCCACGTTGATCGGGAGCATCCATTCAACAGACCACTCCGACAATTTGTTGAGGTCCTCTTGCAACGTGACGTATCACTGTTGCCCTTCAGCTCTCTCCAAATTTTTAAGTCATCTGCGTATAGGACCATAGGGGAGTCGGTGAGCAGAGGTAACTCATTGATATACAGAATAAAAAGGAGAGGACCGAGAACCGTGCCTTGTGGCACTCCGCTACTTACTGCTGTCCAGGAGGAGAGTTTTGAGTTGATCCTAACCCTCTGCCTCCTATCTATGAGGAATTCCCTGAGCCAGTCTAGTAGTCTGCCTTTGATACCAAGACTTTCCAATTTCATGAGTAGTCTTTTGTGAGGTACTTTATCAAAGGCTTTACTGAAGTCTATGAAGACGACGTCAACGGGTCTTCTGTTGTCCTTTGATTTGACCCAGCTTTCTCTTGCAGTCAGGAGATTTGACAGGCATGAGAGGTTCCTCCGGAAGCCATGCTGTGCTCCAGATAACAAGCTGCTATTTTCCAGATAAGCCATGATGCTTTTCTTGATAATTCTTTCCAGTGTCTTGATTAAAGTGCTGGTGAGACTGATAGGCCTGTAATTTGAAGGGCTTTGTCTTGATCCTCCTTTGTGTATGGGGGTTACTATGGCGTCTTTCCAATCACGTGGCAACACTCCATTTGGAGAGATAGCTTGAAGATCGTGGTCAAGGGGCCGGCTATGTGGGCTGATAGCTCCTTGAGAAGCCTTGGATGAAGATTGTCAGGACCCATTGATTTTCCTGCATCTAGTTTCATTAAGAAGTTGAGCACGATGCCTTGGTCGATGTCAACGGAATCTATCCCATGTTCTTCTGATGCAGCCAGAGCTGATCCTATAGGCAGTGATGACTCCTGAGTGAAGACTTGGGAGAAGTAGTTTGCCATTGCTTCTGCTTTTTCTTGATCTTCTTCGATTGTATCTTTGTCAATAATCAGGTTTGGGACACCATTGGGTGTTTTATTCCTGAAATTCAAGTACGAGAAAATTTTCTTAGGTTGTGCCTTTGCATTTTGGCCAGGTGTGTCTCGAACTTCATCCTTGATTGGCGGATTTCTGCGATAGCTTTATTTCTAGCAGTAGTATATAATTCCCTGGTCTCAGAAGTCTCAAGTGTTGCAAACAGGTTCCAACATTTGCGTTTACGTCTGAGTAACTTACGAATCTCCCGGTTTATCCAAGGGGGGAATGTTTCCGACCCTTTGGAACAGACCAAGGGATGAAAGGTACAGTTACTTGGGCGTAAAGTTGCTTAAATTGGTTCCATGCGGCTTCTACTTGGGACTCTGGATTGATGTACCAGTTTACTGAGTTGGCTGCTGAGACGATCGCATTTATGTCAGCTTTCCAAACGTTTGGTCGAGCTGGGGTTTTGGCCCTTGCTGCCGTTGCTGTGAACTTGAAAGTGAGCACAGCATGGTCACTTCTTCCTAACGGAGGAAGATGTTGTATGAGATCCACATCCTCACCGTGTGAGAACACTAGGTCCAGAGTTGACGAGGAGTGCTGTGAGTCATAGCGCGTGGGCTTAATGATATGTTGGACTAGGGCTAGCGATATACTAGATTCTAGCAGTTTATGATCAAAGGAGTTGACTGAAGATGGAGTTGTTAGGCTCGACCAGTCAACTGTTGGGGCGTTGAAGTCACCGACTACGAGACTTCGACATTTTGAAGTCCAGGAGCCTAGCTTCTCTATTAGGAAGTCGTCTGCACTGCAGTCAGGACTGCGGTACACAGCAATGAGGTCAATGTCTTGGCCTATGCATTTAAGTCTGCAGCGTAGAAGTTCGCACGACTCACTTTCGTGGGCGAGTGCTTCGATACTACGCACGGTTAAGCCTTTCTTGAGGTAGATGACTACGCCCCCCCTTTGCGGTTTAGTCGGTCTACCCTGTGCACTTCGAAGTTTGGCAGGTTAACTTCGTTGTCAGTGACATCGGGTGTGAGCCATGTCTCTGTGATAATAATTACATCCGGGTTTCCGGTTTCTATCATGTTTGCCAGCTCAGTCCTTTTATTTAACAGGCTGCGGGCGTTTGTGTAGCAGACTGTTAATTCAGATTGGTGCTTCCCCGGCCCACCCACAGAGGTTTCGGGATCATTAAACTGCGAACTCGGACAACCCGAAAACCCTTAATCTTAAGGTTCTTTTCACCGTTCCGGCGTCGCTCACTTAATTCTAGTGCCGCAGCCTGTCTTTTGACACGGTCTGCTAGGCTTAAGTCAGCGCGGACATATATCCCTGATCCTTTGAGAATATGAGAGTTGCTTAGAATAGCATCCCTCTCTGCTTTAGAGTTTAGTACGACTTTGAGGAGACGTACAGGTTCACTTACTGTAGGGTCAGGCTTTTGACCTATTCTGTATACGCTGTGTATAGTAATGCCTGATACTGTTTGTGGCAGTAGCTTGTCTAAAAGGGGCTTGACCAAGTTAAGGTCATGCTCGAATCTGGTCTTAGGGTCGAGGGCCAGTGACTCCTCCACTTTGTGGAGAATGAGAGACCTATCAGAGAGATCGGGTTTGCTTTCCGTGACTTTCTTGCCCTGAGGCGTAAGTGTGTTTCTATCCTTCTTGGGCGGTGTGGCCGAAGTGTTATCCTTATCTCGCTTTTTGCGAGAGACTACGGTGCGCCATTCATTGGCGTCCTCCTCGCTAATCGCAATGGGGTTCGTCTGTCTGCTGCTCACCGGTGTGGATGAGGCTTGTTCCGCCAGTCCCTGGGCGACTGGAGCTGCAGGTTTTCGACCCCTGGTACGCCTCTTCTTCACGGCAGTCTTTCCATTACTGTCACTGGAGGGCTTATCCAGTATCGTGGGGGCGACCTGGGTGTCTGGAATGTGGTGGGTGTTCTTCTGTGCTGTAGAGCACTCACTTATTGGCAAGGTCGCATCTGGGACATGTGCTGTTTTGTCAATGACGCTAGTCACGTCATCTTTATCTGAGCAATAGTCGGTATTCTTCTGTGGTGGAGGACGCTTGCAGTCCATGAGCTTTAAAGCCCCACTGAGAGTAGCAATGGCTTCTGTAATACGGAGTTTAGTTGTACTACAGCAGTCATTGCACAACCAGTTTGCTAGAGGTTTGCAGCAGCGTTTGTATGCTGCTGGAGTAAGGTTCGTGCACATACTGTGAAACCATCTCTTGCAGTTATCACACTGCATTCCCTCATCCACTGGAAACTGGCACATAGCCCTTCCGCAGCGGTTTCTTTTGATAGGCATTTTATTTAAAACAAACCAGGAAAAGTTAAATACAACTTCAAATATATATATATAAACTTTATAAATTAGTGATAAAAGCTAGTGAGTTCACAAAGATAGATATATGTAGCCATTATGTTATAAGAACACAACTTCCTATAGGTAATAGACTCAAATCTGAAACGTAAACTAACCTCGATCAGAATAAACTGATTTAAAGTTAAATCTGTGGACTTTTGGAGCGTTTAACGCAACAAAAGCCAATTATGAACAAGAGCGTGAAAATTAACTCCCTTTTCAAAGTTCGCGCGGTAGCGTGTAGCAGCACAACATGGAATAATGCAAGTTCACTAGTACTGCATCATCTGGTTAGACTACTCAGACGATTCTATGACTGTGCACTACCGTCTTCTGCTTTTCCGATCTCAGGCAATCACTCTAAAATGTCCTCCACCAACTGTAATTATCTGAGCGAAAATTACTAGGCTATAAATATTTGTTTTTGTCCCCTGGAGACATTACTCACTTCAGAAAACTTGCTGTCAATGTAGTTGAAGATTGAACGATCAATTCATGGTTGTTTGCTCAAAATCAACTTCCCAAATTTTCGCGGAGGCATCAATACGACAGTCATCGTCTCATCGGTCGCTGTTCAGAAAGAAGTCATTCCAAAACCGTCAGAAGTAATACTGTGATTCATTATTGTAATATTTGTTCACAGACCTTAGTTATACATTATTTATATGTTGGTGTAACAATAAAGTATCCCCGAGTCAACAATTGGTGTTCTGGGTTTTTCGTCCGTTATTACTAAGCGTTTCTGAGAAACTTCAAGAAACAGCGTGAGCCCGAGCGTTGCAAGAGCTGGGCATTAACGGTTTACGACAAGTGGCTAACACTCGCAGTATCTATTCATCCCTCTTCACTCTATCACATGGTGCCATTTATGTTATCATGTTGTGACGTCTGCAGGGTAATGAGGCTTCTTCCTTCCTAATAACACTTTACAAAGGCTCTACTCATATTCAGAACGACCTTACGAGCGACTGGTATTTGTTACCGGAAATTCGCTCATGCAGTGCCTAACGCGACTTCACATGACACTTATTGAATGCTTCAATGTTTTTAGAAAATGATGCCATAATTACCAAAAGCCTTTTAGTGTTTCAAATATTCATCATCTTATTACGCAAAATGATGACTTTCACACAGAATGCCAGACAAGCTGAAGCTTTGAAAGTGAATATATTGTTTGTGTAGTGAAAACTTTGCGCGGGATATTGATGTGACGTCATATTGTGTAGTAGAAAACGCTTGCATTTTAATCTAGTCAAGTGTAGTTAAACCTGGACATTGACAGGTGCCTTGATCAGTGCAACGTATTTTCGCGGCACTCCCTTTACAGCCGAGCATCGCCAGAGTAAATTCTCGACCGACAGAATCGAATGGCGCCGTAAGGTGAAGAGATATAACGATTGCTGGACACCAGTAAGTATGCCTATGTTCCAGAATCTGTCGAGGGGTGGATATATGATGAATGTGCCCTCTTCATGGTCTAAAACCTGTCTGGTTCTCTCGTGTCTGTTCTTCTCGAGCACCACTTAGTCTACACATGATACAATGTGGAATCAATCTATAATCAAAAAATAATTATTGAGGCTAGAACTTTAGATACCATACAAGTTAAGCTAATCACGCCATGATTATCACAGGACAGCTTGTCTCCCTCCTTGTGTGTCAGGATAATCAATGACTCACGCTGCATAAAACGCGTCCTCCTCTGATTTCCAAACGTTTCCTGGCATCTTTCCGACCACCATATCGATATCATTTAACGCAACCCCCTTGTTGTTGCGCGCATTTCTTAAAGCTGTAACAGTAATAGCGCTAAGGATTACTTGGTGTAAGTTGTTTTATCCCATGCAGAATGTGGCTACTGTCATTATTCCATTGCTTTCCCTCGTATATTTATCCCGTTTGAGTGAAAAATTGTAAACATGATTACTCCATACCTACAATATTATCATACTTATGATAAATGTTAACCAGATTCCCTCACATTATTATAAGATGCATTTCACTGTTATATGAAGGAAATGACTTCAAGCTTTATTTATTTTCTCAAGTATTTGTAATCCATTCAACACATATTCGGGTTTATTGTTGATGCGGAGTCAATATCTCTATATTTCTTGATATGGTCCATTGAATCACTAGTTATTGAATTGTGCCCACAAACTAAAGACAAAAAGACACCAACCATGTAATTCAACCATAAAGCATATTTATGTAATTCAAATAACACTTATCCATGCCTGTACAACAGGTGCACCATACGCCGGTAGGAAAAAATATGTACCTTATTATATTATCTTTACTAACTACACTTACTAATCGTATGTGTAATTTAACATAATGATGATGCCTGTAAACTGGTGTTCCTCATGTACAAAGGTGAAAATATATCATTATTAATTATTCCCCTTTAGAACCTGAGACACTGGAAGTTCGAGTTAGTCTATGATCCATCCCTAACCCACAGGAATTATTTTAATAAATTCTGAAGAATGTCAAGTGATGTCCTTGTCTAGTCTAGTTCATAATAATGCAATATTCAAAGGGCATGTTTTATTTTCTGTGGTAGTGGCTGATTTCCTAGAATTCTAGAGCTACCTGGCTCACTAAGGATGCACCATAGTAATAAGAAATTGACCACCTTGCAGCTTCTGTGGCCATGCATGATGTATTTTAATATCATAAGCGCCATTACAAGCAAGATAAGCACCTTTAAGGTTCTGAGGGATTTCAAATGTTTTGTCTAGGAAATCCCATTGGATGTTGCAACTTAGGACTTACAATTTTCAAACAGATGACTAACCACTTTTATATATTTCTCGGTAGGTCATTTTTGATACTCCTTGTACTACCGACAACTCCAGAGAAATTTAAGGCGCTGCATCGAGTCTGTTGTGGTCAAAACGGAGAACAGGTACATTCCTAATTACTACACCTGAACGAACAATTCATGGTTGTTTGCTCAAAACCAACTTCCCCAAATTTCGCGGAGGCATCAATACGACAGTTATCGTCTCATCGGTGTATGGAAACTTTGCTAGAGTATAAATGCCAACTGTCACAGCTAGGTAGATGTTATCAAAATGAAATCTACTATTAGTACATAGTAGCCCGAGCTGCGCATCTTGTGTCAGTTGATGAAGTAAAATGTAATAAAAGAGAATATCACTAGGTAAATTGTGGTATTTAGACCAACAGACACTTACCTCAGGTATTATGTATCTTTACATGCCGAAGAGTTGTCTCAAACGAGCTGTAATTTGAGGATATGAAAATAAGATAGCTGTATTATCGAAGTATCAAAACAACAACGATAAACAGATTTATATTGCAAAAATAAAAAGTCAGACTTTCCTTTACAGAGTTTGCTGTGGATAAAGTCCTGAGTTCCACGTAGTTAGATATGGTATCCGAGGATTCTTGACGTAGATTTCACGAGTGAATGCTATATGTTGTTCCAGTTGATACAATACAATCCTTGTTGACTATGGATAACTGGACAATGTGATGAAAGCGGCTAATTTCCAAAATATTAAGGAAAGATGATTCACGCAGAAGGTGAACACCCGTAGCGCAAGCGTTCAAATTGGATTAGATTGATATGTTAATGTTATAATGAATAATCCTCGAGTCGCCAATCGGTGTTTTGGTTTTAGCGTCCGTTATTATTAAGCGTTTCTGAGAAACTTCAAGGAACAGCGTGAGCCGGAGCGTAGCAAGAGCTGGGCATTGACGGTTTACGAGACGTGGTTGACAACTATGTCCACGCAAGCAATCGGTCAACGGTTGCCAGACTCTAGCACAGTTCGGGATAAAACGCCGGTGAATATTGACTACACCCAAAATTCGCCGTAATTTCTTGAAAGAATCTGGTAATGGATAGTCTTTGATGCCTTGCACATCGTCGGGGACTGGTCCAATTCCTTGATTGTCAAGCAAGTGACCGAGGAATTTCAGTGATTTCTTACCAAATTCACACTTATCTAAATTGATAGTCATGCCGTATTTGTGAAGTCTTTCGAACACCGTCTTCACATGTTTCACATGCTCGGTTTCGTCTGCACTTGCAATTAGTAAGTCGTCAATGTATGCGTAGACGAAGGGCAGGCCGCGGAGTACTTGGTCGATGAGACGTTGAAATGTCTGAGCGGCGATCATCAGCCCGAAAGGTATGCGCACGAATTCGTATAAGCCGAATGGCGTGGTGATAGCGGTTTTTGGAACGTCATCCGGGTGGATGGGAATATGATGGTACGCTCTGACAAGGTCAATTTTGGAGAAAATTTTAACCTCTGGCAAGTTGCTGGCGAGATCGTGAATATGCAGTATGGGGTATCGGTCAGGTACCGTTTGCTTGTTTAAAGCTCGATAATCCCCGCATGATCGTATCTCACCTGAAGACGTTTTGGGTACCATGTGCAGCCATGAAGACCAAGAGCTGTTGGATGGTCGAATAATGCCGAGCTCTAACGTTTTATCGAACTCTGTTTTTGCGTTTTTAAATCGATGTGGGTCAAGGCGTCGAGGACGTGCAAAAACTGGTGGTCCAGTGGTTTTAATGTGATGAACCACTTGATGCTTTAGTTCTGTTGCTCGGAAAGAGGGTTGTAGAAGGTCAGGGAACTGATTTACTAAGTCAGTATATGGAGATGCTGGTGTGCGTGTGACCATCAAGTTCAGGGATGATGCACGGCTAATCGTACCAGCGATGTACTTTTTGTTGAGCGAGTCTATAAGCTTAGGGCTTACCAGATCAACTAGCAGTTTGTGTTGCTGTAGGAAATCTATGCCAAGGATTGGGGATGGAACGTCTGCGATGATGAAAGACCAATTGTAGGTATTCTGCAGACCAAAATCTAAAGTCATTCGTTTACTACCATATGTAACAATATTAGACTTATTAACGGCTTGGAGCGTAACTGCAGGGTCAGGATGTTGACGTTCCTGCGTAGATGGAGGGAGAACACTAACCTCTGCTCCTGTGTCGACTAAGAACGTAGTACCGGTATTTCTATCTGTTACATAAAACAAACGACTGCTAGACCGTAGATTTCCGACAGTAGAAGTTTTCATACATGATGATACATCTTTTGATTTAGCCTGAAAGTTGCAAGGTGAACGACACTGTCGTGCATTGCTTCCGCAACTACGGTGGTACCAGCAGATGGTATCGTGATGTCGTGACGTGCTAGGTGACCGAGAAAGACGTCGACGAGACGAGCTTCTAGAACGGCCTCGTCGTGTGTGTGTGGTCAGTGCTGCTAACTGACTCAGTAAAGTGTTGACTTTGTGTTCTGGAGTCTGTATCCTATCGTGAGTGTCTGGTATTCTGCTAGTGGAAGCAATAGATTGAGGTGTTGACCTCTCGTACATGCGATCCGCAAATTTGGCGAGCTTTTCTATGTCAATGTCGTCGTCTCCAAAGGCAAGAACTTGCTGAATGTTTGCAGGAAGTCGTCGCAACCAAATTTGGTAAAAGAGACGTTTGTCGATATCTATTCCTGCTACTAGGCTTTTCATATGCCTCATGAGTTGCGATGGGGTTTTATCACCTAGCTCAACATTGCTTAACAAATGATCGAGTGCTTGCCTATCAGAAAGCGAAGTGCATCGAAGTACCTCTTCCTTCAACTTGTCGTAAGGAGCGTCTGTGCTGGGTTGAACTATGTGTTATCGAACCTGTTCGGCGATTTCGTCTGGTAGTACTGTACTCAATATGCCGAATTTAGCCGTCTGTGATGTCAGCTTATTGGCAGTGAAATAATGTTCCAGTCGTGCAAACCAAAGATGAAGGTCTCTGGGCCTAAAAACTGGTACAGTAAGAGAAATGGTACTAACAGATCCCAGCTCTAAGTTATTAGAGGTATTGGAAGACATGATACGATTCGTAGAAAATGGTTTAACAGTAACAAAATAGCAAAAATTATGCACACTAAGAATATGGCAAAACAGAAAAACATGCAATGCAGATGCTTACCACAGATTATTGCAAGTTGTGCGACGAGAAAGCACAAGAATGAGTTTGAAATATCTATTATATATATATATACATATATATTGTCAATCACTTCTCGTAACCGTTAATACCCAGCTCTTGCTACGCTCGGGCCCACGCTGTTCCTTGAAGTTTTCAGAAACGCTTAGTAATAACGGACGCAAAATCCGAAACACCGATTGGCCGCTTGGGGAATTCTTTATTGTAACACCAACATATAAAAAATATTTCTACTAAGGTCTGTGAACAAATATTACAATAATAAATCACAATATTTCTTCTGATGGTTTGCTACTGACTTCTTTCTGAACAGTGACCGATGAGACGATGACTGTCGTATTGATGCCTCCGCGAAAATTGGGGAAGTTGATTTTGAGCAAACAAACAAGAATTGATCGTTCAATCTTCAACTCCATTGAAACTCCCCAGCAAAAACGGATCCAACCCTTTTTCTTTCACGACCAATACACGTTGACTTGGATGCCATTGCGAGAACCTGGGTCACACGGAGAGAGCTGAAATGGAAAACAAACAGAAAAGCCAACACACCACAAGCATACTCACAGCACAATCTCACACATCAATGACGACCTCCGCCTTCCAGTTAAAGGTGTCCTCTCGACATCTCGCAACACTGTCTCCACTTGCTAGAATGACTCGTGCAGAATGCAACGTGACCATAGAAGCACCCCACGAAACTCTACGCACATCCTCTTATCCACTCACTACCAATTACCACTGAAATCGCTTGTCACTCATTCTGCCTCAGTTCTAGTAGCGGTGACGCATGCGAGCCTCAGTCGTTCACACTCTTTCTCCCCGGCGTGTCGGACCGCAGCTAACAATTATCTCCGTGTGCATTTCATTCTCAGCAATAGCCTAGCCTCCCCGGCGTATACGACCCATTTGCTGTCCTAAACTTCAATCAATTCATTCATGGATGTAGAAGACTCGAAACAACTTCAGAAGCAATCACGACGAAAATTTTAACAAAATTACGCAATAAAAACAAGATACGAAAACAACAAGTAAACACAATGAATCCAAAAAACACCAATGGATATGACACACCACACATATATACAAACTGTACACAAAAACTCGCGGATCATATCTTGATGGAATTCCTTTGAAGAATCGCAGGACTTACACCAGTACGCCTACAACCCTTCTCACGTTGACGATTGTAATTTTTGGAATGTCCGGACACAAACAGATTAACCAACAATTACATCAATTGGAACTCACACAATTATTTAACACAAACATATGTACAATCACTAAATCAAATGTTGTGGATTCTGCCTTGACGAACTACCCTTGAAGAACTGTAGGACTTACAGCAGTACGCCTACAACCCTTCTCAGGTTGACGCTCTAGGTTGGAAAATCGTCGAAGAGTTCATTTGCTAACTTCCTTCTATGAGCTATATCCTCAAATCTGAACGGCAACACGCTCATGTCATTGTATCGTAGAACATAGATGACGAACAAACACACGACGTATCTGGTCAACCAAGCGTAGGCACAGAGTAATCTACACCAAAGATGATAGCATTCAAATAGTAACTTCAAACTAGAAATGCCTTTATTCATGCAAGTCAATTTAACAATTACTCTCTCCTTTACACTTGGCTTATCCTCACTAAACTGACCATTGATATTCGTCCTTTCAAACGAACTGATACTAGCATGGTCATTGCACAAGATACTTGAGTTGATGGGTGTCTGTTTCATTGTGGATGACAGCACCAACGACGACTGATTGATATCAGTTGATGAAGTTAGCGGTGGATCAAAAGCTGTTGTTGCTCGGCTTTCAGAAATTTGTCTACCTGCAAGAACACAAACACTGCCGTCTTTACTATCAGCTCAGGCTTAGCAATAGCATCTGATGATAGGTGGGCTACATGCTGGTCAATCACACTGACGGTCTCACAAGTATGTATGCCTTCTGCAACTGCATCTGCATTTATTTCTATTTCACGTTATAGTTGTACAGAACTTTTATTTCACTTAGCAGTAGTAGGCATTCCCCTCATTTCATCATGATCAACCAAAGACAAGTGTGAAGTATCATGATCATTATCACAAATATTCAATTTACCGTCAAGTTCATCATTTTCAAACTCTTTGTTAACAGAAGTAGACAATTTTGGTTCCTCCTCACAAATCATTAAATGTTTTATAACTTCACTCTGACTAGTAATACCTTGTAAACTTGTTGAGTCAGAACTGGACTCTGAAGCAGCAACTCTATTCTGTGACACTCTATTCAACAATGGCTTACCAGTCGCAACTACAGACTTCCTGACCAAACCGTTATCGTCACACAATTCGGAGTCACGCCTGGAGTTTACATTTAGCTTATCAGTGAACTCGCTCACTGCTTCACAGTTCACCTTCGTACGCACTTCTTGCAAACGTGTAAAACACAACCGTGTTTGTCTTCCACCTTGTAACTTATCTGTTGAGGATGCACCACGAAAGCAGTTACACTCACTGAGTCTGAATGCATTACCATACATCATGGAGCCTTCTCGATATCCGCTTCTATGAGGCCCTTTCATCATCAATGACCGCGTTTTACCCTCAGACTGCTCTATTCTAGGGTTGAGATTCAATATACTGGCGAACATGCTCATAGATTGATTGACGCTATCTGTCACCAGTTTCAGAATATCATCGAACTTTGGCTCGATACCCTCACCCTCCATACGGGAGCTTATCTTCACCCACTTCCTTTACAGTCGAGTAGGCAGGCGTCTTGCTATTACTTCTAGTATAAAACTCGAGTTGAGGTCATTCATGCAATTCATCGAAGTCAATGCATTCTTGTAAATCAGCAAATTATTCAAAAACGCAGTGAGTGCCTGGAAGCCGTCCTGTAATTGACCACCATTACCCTTAACAGCCTTGAATAATTTCCCTACAATCATCGAAGTTCTTCTAAACCTTTGATGTAATATGCTCATAGCCTCGTAGTAGCCCTCTTTTGGCTTCAAAAACTTACAGCACTGTATAGCTCTTGAAGCATCTCCAGTGCAATACCTCATCAAATACATCAATTTCAATCCATCACTTAATAGAATACTACTCAAAATGACCTCAAACTCCTTTACTAATTGTAAATAATCAGCTGGGTCTCCATCAAAACACCGTGGTTCAAATTTAGGGAGTTTGATGTTCCTATTATCCCTGAACGGCGAAACAGTAACATCAACCATGTCATGTTTAACATCAGACACATCGTTACAATTAACAGACAAGTCACCATGACTTACTTTCCTGTTTGCATCCAAGACACTCTGTCCGTTCTTTGACCCAGGCATTGTTGAACTTGACCCAATTCCAAAAATGTTTCAGATATTGCTTGTTCAAAGAGGACTTGGCCGGCACCAGGAAAGATGAACGGTGACTATCCAAACTTTCACCAACTGTCTGAATCTGCCAAATCTGTTTCTACCATCAGAAACTGTCAATCACGTCTCGTAACCGTTAATACCCAGCTCTTGCTACGCTCGGGCTCACGCTGTTCCTTGAAGTTTTCAGAAACGCTTAGTAATAACGGACACAAAATCCGAAACACCGATTGGCCGCTTGGGGAATTCTTTATTGTAACACCAACATATAAAAAATATTTCTACTAAGGTCTGTGAACAAATATTACAATAATAAATCACAATATTTCTTCTGATGGTTTGCTACTGACTTCTTTCTGAACAGTGACCGATGAGACGATGACTGTCGTATTGATGCCTCCGCGAAAATTGGGGAAGTTGATTTTGAGCAAACAAACAAGAATTGATCGTTCAATCTTCAACTTCATTGACAAGGGCACCTACGAATGTTACCAATGTGTATTGTAGCAATGTGGTGAGAGGGGGCCGTGAGAAAATATGAGCAAGGCTGATTGAACAACCAATCACAGCAATATTAACGTGGCAAAATATGATTCGCAGATAATAATATAATAATAATTGTTCCTTCACGTTCCCCAGTGGAACATAGGGCTTCAAGCTAGTAGCTTGAAGTTTCTGTAGCAGAGTTTATTTTACAGGATGGGGTTGCTAGCCTCATGCCCAACCTTTGCTCTTTACCAGGATTATTTCTGGCTTGGCGAGGTAAAGGAGTGCGTCGGCCGGGGATCGAACCCCGGACCATGTGCATGGTCGGCGAGCGTCCTAACCGCTATACCACCGACGCACTGGTCCGGCGAGGCGGATAGAGAACTCTATTTGTCGAGGAATCCCGAAACAACCAATCAGAAGCCTGCGTTTTTCTGCCTAACTTCTGATAAACAACCAATCAGATAACTGCGCTTGGCTACTTGCATAAGCTATAATAATGTATGTGAAATATGTATAAATACGTGTTGATATTCATAATAAAACGATCTGTTGCCTGGCCCTTGTCTTCTGTTTTTACATTTGGTGTCGCTGCCTACCGACAAATGGAAAGTCTATGCCCTGCTGTTTTTGATTGAGACATATGGATCTTCGGGCAGGACTTAAAGGCTTCTGCGCAGTTGAGTGACGTTCAATATCTGTCAGCGATGGAGCTGCTACTTGGGACGCTGCTGGGAGGTCGGGTGAAATCAGCAGTAGAATATGACTTAATTTGCTCCGGTGCTCAAAACTCTTCTACCCTTTACTTTTTAAAAAAGACGTTTTAACTACTAACTGCACAGTAGCCGTTTAACTAACTCACTGGTTTCCTCTTCACTGTAATCTTCAATAAGTTCGTCAGTATAATTATTTCCGAAAACCATTACATTAGCAACCATATTTTTTAATATTTTACGAATATACTTATATTATTAGCATAATACACTGCACTATTTTTGAGTTGAATTGATTATCTTCAGTCAACAGTTACCCATTCTCATATAATTTTCTAAAACTCATAATGTTAAAGCTATGTAGTATTTCTGTTAATATCTTTTATAATATGTTTAGACACGTTACTTTGCAATGTCAGACGTCTACTATATACAAGACTGTCATGATAATTTAGTACAATAAGTCCTGCCAACCGACCTTACCTTCAGTTCTTACTATCTACATTGAATCCTAACTATAGTGTTCTGCTGAATCTTGCCCCACTATTCACGAAACCTATTCTTTTTACTCTTTAAGGTTTTGACTCCTTATAAAGTAATCTGTTCATTAGGACGCATGCACACATATATAATATGTCCATGAAGATGTACGTGGAGACCTATTAGAAGCACTCATTAAGAAAGCTAGGGAGATGGAATATGGGGTACGAACATGTCTGGTACCAAGCAGTATATTTGCGGTAACCATAATAATCATAGTCTCAGAGCCTAACATCAAAAAAGGAGGGAGGATGGCGTTAGCTGATCAGTAGATATGGTGGGGGTCACTAAGGTGAATCGCCCCATTCTGCAGGAACAGCAATATGCAATTTGACGGCTCGAGATATTTCTGATTTTTATGAGGGCTTAGATCTCTATCTTGAAAAAGATAATAATGAACGCCTTGACAGATAATGCTTCTACCTTTTAATATATACCATTCGCTCAGCCTATTGTTGAAATGCGACCATGTGGGATCTGCACAGATTTATGGGGCATCTTATAAATTAACTTGCTATCCATTGTCAGATCTTTAAATACCACTTCACAATATATTGTCTCACTTATTTTCTAATAACGTCTTTACTTGATCCTCATTGTACTCCATTAAAACTGACATTTTACAGCTCTTTATGACTTATTATATTCCTACTCTCTGAAGGGTACGGTTGTGCACTAAATGCACAAAAAGGTATAAAGCAATAACAACTGGCACAACTGAGGATAAATGTATTAAAATCAAAAGTGGACATCATGATAGTAGGAGATATACGTGTAGCATTATGCATTGCAAATGAACGTTGTCAGCCTAGGGAGTTTCCTTTATAAATGCATTTATTAGTGATACTTGCACTTACCCATTTCATTACACTTTATTGATTCACCTCAGCACTTTTACTTTTCTAAAACAGCTTTCAATCCCTTGTAAAAGTTGTACTTACCTCAATATTGGTTGGTTATCGTATACCTACAACGACGGGCTGAAAACGAAACGAAGTCGATTTTCCCGCTCAACCTGGAGGACAATTGTACAATTCAACAACTATACGGCCTAGTTCAGACAATGAGTGTATTATATGTATCGAATATTTAACAGTTGAAATATGATTAACTTGTAGACAATCTGAGATTTGAGACTATATCTTACTTTATCGTGCCTGTAAAAAAAGGTATGCATCTTCATGTAAATTTAAATTTGTATGAAATACATTACATTATCATATGCCTCATGAGTTGCGATGGGGTTTTATCACCTAGCTCAACATTGCTTAACAAATGATCGAGTGCTTGCCTATCAGAAAGCGAAGTGCATCGAAGTACCTCTTCCTTCAACTTGTCGTAAGGAGCGTCTGTGCTGGGTTGAACTATGTGTTGTCGAACCTGTTCGGCGATTTCGTCTGGTAGTACTGTACTCAATATGCCGAATTTAGCCGTCTGTGATGTCAGCTTATTGGCAGTGAAATAATGTTCCAGTCGTGCAAACCAAAGATGAAGGTCTCTGGGCCTAAAAACTGGTACAGTAAGAGAAATGGTACTAACAGATCCCAGCTCTAAGTTATTAGAGGTATTGGAAGACATGATACGATTCGTAGAAAATGGTTTAACAGTAACAAAATAGCAAAAATTATGCACACTAAGAATATGGCAAAACAGAAAAACATGCAATGCAGATGCTTACCACAGATTATTGCAAGTTGTGCGATGAGAAAGCACAAGAATGAGTTTGAAATGTCTATTATATGTATATATATATATGTATATATATATATCCGATAAAGTTAGAGTTTAAATAATCCAGCAAGTGTAATGATGCGCCCCGGTTAACAAATATCGTTGGAGTCAACAAGTTATCGTCGCAGTGAGCAAGTTATCGTCGAGGTGAAAAAGTTGTCGTCGCGATGGACAATTTGTTGTGGGGGTAGAAATTTGTCGTTGGGGTCAACAATTTGTCATCGGGGTGAACCAGTTATCGTCAAGGACACCAATTTGTCGTCGGGCTCACCAATTTTGTTGCGTGCGTTGTCTGACTAAACTTCCGCACACATATATTCTAGTATTTCTTCGTTCTTATTCATGTGCGCAGACGCTGTGCCTACTCGACGCCCACAACGTAAATCAGAAGGGCACTTACGAGGATTACCAATGTGTATTGTAGCAGTAGTCAAATTTGAAATTGTGTCAAGGTAATATTCAACAGTAAATTTACAAATGTTTGCGAAGTACATATAAAGTCGGTCTGTATACACATATAATACAAGTATACAAGTTAGATTAAAAAGCATGTTTACAGTTGGTATAGGGGTGCTACTGTATCTTTCGCTCCTCATCATAATCGGAGCTGCCTGAAATCAGTCTTCTTGCGTCAATCATTTTGGATGAGGTGGTAGAGATCCAATGGCTCTTACTAACTTTTGTTTTAGCTTATCAGCAGCTTTTACAACTGTGTCTAAAACTGACTGTATGTTGTGCCAAGCTACCTGAGGGGAAGCCTTGCTGTCGACCCCAGGCACTCGTTTTGCTATTTCTTCCTTAAATACGGACTCAGTGTCTCGATCTAGTTGGGGACGCAACTGCTTCCCTGCCAATAATTTTTATGTCCGTTTAGTTGTAAGCATAAACATGCGCGAACCAGAGCTTGATCATTGTATACGGACGTACTCCAGGGAGAGTGGCATTCTTCTGCTGACTCCCGTCAACGATGCCATATCGCTATGCCGTCTATCTGAGTCCAGCGTCGATTTAGTGATGGAGGTCTCCAGGTTACACAATCTCTCTCTTTGTGCCTAAAGCTGGACCTTAGTAGGAACAGATGATTAACTGAGCAAAACTGTAGAAGACGATCACCGTTGTCAGTTAGTTGGCAGGGAGCTCCATAGGTACCTTCCACATGATTCGCAATCTGGCACAGTTCCCCTACTGGGGCATTGAAGTCACCTGCTAAAGCAACTATATCTGAATTTCGCTTTTTGTAGCAAATCAGGCAATTTCAGGTAGAAATCATCCTTAAGTTCATTCGAACTGCAGTCTGTCGTGGAGTAAGCGAAGACCACGAAGAGGCAACGACGGGTAGCGCAGTCCTTCTTTCTTCTAACGGACCCATTCAGATGGACCACACACACAACTATCTGCTGTGATCTAGTCAAGAAGTGATTTTTCTGCCCTAACGTTCAGTGCTATCCCTACACCTGCGAGTCCTCGCGAGCTAGCTGTGGGGTCTCCTGACACCCATTGGCAGAGGGTTCTGATGGTGAGCGCTCCCATATGAAGCTGGCGACGTGGCTTTAAGAGACTGTTTAGGGTGTTTCTATGGCTCTCATCGTTGTTTCTAATCACAGAGCGAATTGAAGATGACTCACTATTTGACGTTTAGTACTGACTTCAGTAATAATAATATATATATTTCACATAAATTAAGCATTTACATGATTGACATACCGTTTCTACAGGCGTGATCATATTTGACAAGTGCAATTTGAAGTGGAACACTGTTTTATGGCATTGAAATTGGAAAAGTCAAAAAAAGCCTTTAGAAACTTTATAGGAATAGAATACAAGACTTTGGTTTAAGTCTAAATTATAATATTTAAAATACTTATAGTGAGTCAAATTCATGAGGGAATTGCGAAATAATGCGTTAATGGAAGTTAGTGTAATGCAATAGAAACCACTATAATGCCACCAAACAAGTTCCTTTTTCTTCTTTTTCAGAAAGAAACGTTGACGTGGCATCACTGGAACAAGAGGAAGACCGGTTATCTAGACTTGTCATAAACGATGATAACTAGCTTGTAACCCGGTTAATTCAAGTCTGGCTTGGTTGGAATAAACATCTCTTCCTCGCCATCTTTGTCTTCTTCCTTCGTCAGTCGTGACTGTGGTCTGTGTGTGTCATATTGGTGTTGGAGGTGTTTTATCTACGCAAAGACATGGCAAATCACCCTGAAGATGTCCTTCCCAAGTTGTTTCCGGAGGAATGTGCCCCCACATTGCCAAGCGTCCCGCCACTTCCTCGCCCACCCATGCTGCAACTTTCCTCAGACTACCCACGCTGGAAGAAACGCATACAGGCGTACCTCGACATTGCTCCAGTGAGCCTCCACTTCATCCACGTCCTCAACAGCCTGTCCGAGGATGCCTTCGCTAGCGCAGACGCCGCCGGGTTCAGCGACGCTAACTGTATGCGCGCCAACTGGGAGATACTCGACCAATGCTTTGACTTGAGGCAGAGCTCGCAACACACCATGCTCTAATTCTACTCCCGTCAACAATTACCAGAAGAGAGTTTCCTGGACTATCTCCACGCCCTCTAGCTACTGGCAGCTGACCTTGACTGCCACAAGGACCTCACCAGCCAAGACCGGGCAGTGTGCACACGCTTCATCGAGGGAATGATTCCCGGAGAACTGCGCACACATCTTCGACGTCAGCTCCCAACCAGCACAGTCGAGTTAAAGCGAATTATCCTTCGTTTCATGGACGCGGAGACCAATCACGCGCCTACACCAAGCAGCTCTGTATGTCCACTGCCAACAGCACCCACGGCAGCCGCCGTGACTCCCGTCCGTCGTGACCGTTCCAGAAGCCAACGGCGTCCGAATGGGGCGCTGCGCGTCGATGTTACTACTGTCAGCGTTTCGGGAAGAAGGCCCGAAAGTGGGTACACAACCCCCAGCCGGACCGCAGTAAGTCCCCTGTTTTTAATCTGTCTACATACTCTTGTACACAGCAACCTTTGATGTTATGGGGGCATATTAATGGTGTACCCCCTAAAGTACTCTTAGATACCGGTGCGTCGGTTTCTCTCGTGAAGGCTGCCTTCCTTAGACGCTTGTCCCATTACTCACCCCCAGTAACCACGCATAATCTCTTGACGACGGCTAACGGCACTAAATGGGAAGCTCTATCTGCTACATATCTACAGCTGCGCCTTGGAGACCTAAATGTGCACCACTGGTTTCTTATCTGTGCTCAAATAACATGGGACCTCATCCTCGGAGTAGACTTCCCATCAAACCCTTATAGATATAGCCAATTCTGGGGTCGCAATTGATTCTGTCCCTACATCCTTATATAGCCCCCAGCAACCGACCTCTTCTGTGTCAAAGGTGTCAGTGTCTACCACCTTAAATCAAATTTCGGTTGGCCCATCCGCCCTGCTCCTCTCCGAGGGCGAATGCTAGGATTAATTGATGAATACGCGGATGTGTTTGATGATAAGGCTAATCCAGGACGAAAAGGTGTTGTCCAGCACCGTATCGATACAGGTAGCCATCCGCCGGTACACCAGGTGTGGTGAGAGCAGGCTGCTAGCCGATTGGTTGGCACTAATCTACGTTAAGGTCTAGGTCACTAATATGGGCCGTGAGAAAATATGAACAAGCCTGAGTCAACAACCAATCACAGCAAAGTTAACGTGGCAAAATATGATTCGCAGAGAGAACTCTATTTGTCAAGGAATCCCGAAACAACCAATCAGAAGCCTGCGTTTGTCTACCTAAACAACCAATCAGATGACTGCGCTTGTCTATAATAATGTAGTTGAAAGATGTATAAATACGTGTTGATTTTCATAATAAAACGATCTGTTGCCTGGCCCTTGTCTTCTGTTGTTACATTTGGTGTCGCTGCCTACCGACAAATGGAAAGCCTATGCCCTGCTGTTTTCGATGGAGACATATGGATCTTCGGGCAGGACTTCAAGGCTTCTGCGCAGTTGAGTGGCGTTCAAGATCTGTCAGCGATGGAGCTGCTACTTGGGACGCTGCTGGGAGGTCGGGTGAAAGCAGCATATGAAAGTGTGAGCCGAAGTATGGACGAATGTTCGACAGGGTCAGGCAAACAGTTTCCAAAGTGGGAAGGACCATATATGGTCACTTCGAGATGGGGTTACGCAGACACAGTCGCAGTGGCGAACAATAAGAGGCGCGTGAACGTCAGCGAGCTCCAGAAATGGATACAGCGAGACAAGCCAACGATGACGCCTGCACCAAGTAGATCAAGCCGACTTCAGTCGCACGTATTTGACGGGGGGACGAGTGTGGTGAGAGCAGGCTGCTAGCCGATTGGTTGGCACTAATCTACGTTAAGGTCTAGGTCACTAATATGGGCCGTGAGAAAATATGAACAAGCCTGAGTCAACAACCAATCACAGCAAAGTTAACGTGGCAAAATATGATTCGCAGAGAGAACTCTATTTGTCAAGGAATCCCGAAACAACCAATCAGAAGCCTGCGTTTGTCTACCTAAACAACCAATCAGATGACTGCGCTTGTCTATAATAATGTAGTTGAAAGATGTATAAATACGTGTTGATTTTCATAATAAAACGATCTGTTGCCTGGCCCTTGTCTTCTGTTGTTACACAGGTACCCAGACGCATCCCTGCATTATCAGCCCCAACTAGAACGTTTGTTACAGGACATGCTGGACAAGAAGATCATCGTACCTTCCTCGTCCCCAAGGGCGTCACCTATTGTATTAGTTAAGAAGAAAGATGGACCCCTCCGTATGTGTATCGACTACCGCAGACTGAACGCCGTGACAAGGCGTGATTCCTTCCCGACCCCTCGCATTGACCCTACTCTCGACGCACTGAGTCTCTCGAAATGGTTCTCCACGTTAGATCTAGCATATGGGTACGGGTAAGTTGAGGTACGACTGCCCAACGACTGCTTTCATCCTTCCGACTGGGTTGTACGAATTTCGCACCATGCCCTTTGGTTTGTGTAATGCCCCCGCCACTTTTCAACGGCTGATGCAAGTTGTCCTGGATAGGTTAGTTCCACATCAATGTTTAATCTATCTTGATGATATCGTTGTCCACAGGAAATCCCGGAGGAACACACAGATAACCTACGTGCTGTCTTTAAACGCTTACGCACGGCTGGCTTAAAGTTGAAACCGTCTAAGCGTACCTTTCTTCAGCAAGTATATTTTTCTTGGGTCACCGTATTTCACCAGATGGCATCCAGACAGATCCAGCGAAAACTCGCCTCATCTCCGACTGGGCCGTGCCTCAGTGTAGTAAAGACGTTCGCAGCTTCTTGGGCTTAGCGTCCTACTATCGTCGTTTTGTCCCCGCGTTCGCCACCCTAGCATCACCCCCACATCGCCTAGCGGAACAAGATCGAAAGTTTTTGTTGACTAGTGAGTGCCAAAATGCCTTTAACGAGTTGAAGAAACGCCTAACGTCATCACCCATCCTCGCATTTCCTGACACGTCTCCATCGGTGGGCTTGTAAGTGTCGGGGCTAGACTTAAGATAGTCCTCGTTATTACCACACTTACTAAAAGCTTCACCGTCTTATGACTTTACTAGTACTCTACCTAACGTGTAAGTACTGATTAACTCAAAGATTAAAAGCTAACAATGGAAAGAATTCTTAGTATGAGTTGTATTTAACGTAAATGAATAACCGATTTAATAAATAAAGTGACTGTACAACTTATCTGCAGACGTTGCTGGAGGTAGGCTCGGAGAGTGTGCAGAAAGAGAGCACAACAAGAGAGCGAACGAATGAACGTAAAGAAGACTCACTCCAAACCTTTCGCGAACCCGAAGACCAGGTTGCTCGCTGGCAGATTCGGCTGTAGGAGTTGGATTTTACCTGTGAGTACCGGTGTAGGGGACTTATACTAGAGTTCACTAATATTACAAATATGAGAATAATAATCCAAGTCAATGGAATGTTAAATAACAATATATTACCAAAAATGCAGTGACGAGTTATATCAACAAAAAGGATTACTTGGATATAAAGTTCAAGTTCTCTGCTACAAATTATTTATATAATCCGCGGGTACGTTAATTGTTTGGGTTGCGCCTGCCATAGCTGCTGTGTTCCGGTTGTAGAAACGTCTTCGGTTGAGAGTAGTAGACTCTACAATAAAATCCGAAGTATACAACACGGTGTGAGTTGAGCAAGTAAGCAGAAGTGACCAGAGAGAAGACGAAGTCACCAACAGTAAAGTGTATTTTCAATTGCA
The DNA here is from genome assembly GCA_944472135.2 of Trichobilharzia regenti. Taxonomy (NCBI): domain Eukaryota; kingdom Metazoa; phylum Platyhelminthes; class Trematoda; order Strigeidida; family Schistosomatidae; genus Trichobilharzia; species Trichobilharzia regenti. The sequence continues at coordinate 113,795,950 of OX235264.1, read as the reverse complement.
CACGGAAGTTATATATATTTTAACAAGAAGCGTTTTAAACAAAACTCATGTACAATATCTCTAATTTCTACAAATAATCAAGAAGTGTACAATCATATTGTTACGTACTCCACACCGCCCTGGATCCCGGCACGCTAACGCTTCTGCCCTCTCCCGTCTGCCGTCTTATGTTTCCCCGGTAAATGCTATACTAAATACAGGCCTAGATGTTGATTGTGCAGCACTGCAGGCGGCTGACGCCGATATTCAAATTGTCTACTCTCGACAGCTTCACGGGAACGATAAACCGTCGAATAAAGAACTACAGAGTCTGTCTGATGCAACCAAATGCATCTGCGGTAAGTGGGGTATACTACAGCTGGTTGATAACGTCCTGTATATAGTCGAACCGCCATCGTCGCCTCGCCTTCTCGTGCCACGTTTGAAAGTTCCAGAGGTAATGCATCTTGTACACCAGCAACTTGGTCACGCTAGCCAAAAAACCGAACACACCGTCCGTCAACGCTTTTGGTGGCCACTTCTTCACCACGACGTGACTGAATTTTGCCGCAACTGTGCTACATGTGCGCAGATTAAACAGACCAAAACATCCCCGCGAGCACCGTTAGTACCTATGCTTACCGAAGCTCCTAATCACCGGGTTGGGGTAGATGTTATGGGGCCAATAACAACGTTGAGACGCGGCAATCGATGCATACTCGTCATGGTCGATTACTTCATAGAGTGGTGCGAGGCCGTCCCCTTGCAGCAACAAGACGCCTTGACTATTGGTCGCGCGTTCATAGACAATTGGGTGTCCCGCTTTGGTGCCCCTCTTTATCTACACTCTGACCAGGGCGATGTAATGCAATTGAAACCACTATAATGCCACTAAACAAGTTCCTTTTTCTTCTTTTTCAGAAAGAAACGTTGACGTGGCATCACTGGAACAAGAGGAAGACCGGTTATCTAGACTTGTTGTAAACGATGATAACTAGCTTGTAACCCGGTTAATTCAAGTCTGGCTTGGTTGGAATAAACATCTCTTCCTCGCCGTCTTTGTCTTCTTCCTTCGTCAGTCGTGACTGTGGTCTGTGTGTGTTTAAGTAGGAAGAGAGGTGATATACAGGTCTTAGAGTAAGACACACAGGATGCAGACCTTGTGATCATTATCATTTTGCCAATCAATAAGGGTTGGAAAATTTATAAAACTCCACGGTAGATGGTAAGTACAGCATTATTTTGGTATTAGCAGATACAAGGGACCAACTTTGCCATGTTAAACAGAATTCAGGATGGAATTTGTTCCGTTGTTTATCGTAAATGCTAACAATATTCTGAATAGCGCTCAAGTAATACAAACGTAGAAAGCAGTGCTTCGATGCAATACCTTCGAGAAGAGAAGAAAACAGAAGAAGTGGCGCAGAGGCGGCCAGCAGATAATAATAATTTGAGCAAACAATATGCGATAACCACAGGGTTTATTCCCCTTTTTATTACTAAGAATTTGTAGTCATTGAGTTTTATAGTGTTACATACTAACGGCTAGTTCAAGTTTATAGTAGTAAACAACAACTAAAGTATAGGATAACAATGAAAAAAATAAAAATTAAGGTGAAACGAATGATGGTTTTCACTTTTATATAGGGTAATGTTGGGAATAGAAACTGAAGAAGTTAAATCCAAATGCCAAAGTGCATAATATATGTAGACGAAAAGAGGAAGTATAATGATACTAATTTATGCTGTTGTTCTGATTTATACAGTTAGATGTCCTCCTGAAGTAGAGAAATCGTACCATAAGCCGGTTTCCAAAGAGTTTGTACACAAGCCCCTACATGCAGACAGCTTTTATTTTTTTATTTTATCTTTTTTTTTGAAGTTATTCAACCTCAGGAGCCTTAGCAATAGAGTGCATTCCCCCAGATAAGAGTGGTTCTCTTAAGTCCCCACCATCGTATCCGCCCTTAACCTAGTGTCACTGTAGAGCATTAGGTTGGCATCTCGAACGCTGATGATGAGCCCAGTAACGCTACAACCTACTTTGAGGGCTGAGACTTTTTATGCTGAAGCCTCAAAATAAGCTGAATGGTGCATTCTGAAACATTTCTGCTTCCGAATAGCTTTATACTTTGCCCTAAGGATCTCCCCTGTGATTACAAATCCTGATATTATTCTTGCCACTCAGGAAGTTAAACAGCCACATAACCCACCTTTCAGTGAATCCAACACACTGATGAAATCCTGAAATCAATCAAATCCCTACAAACCAACACTTGAACACTGATATAAGTCATGAAAAGAGTTAGAAATGCACTCTGGTGGGGCTACTGTATAGCGTTGCACAATCACACATTTTTTCAAGAAGTAACTTCCAGGTACTGTAGTACTAATGGTTTTCGTATCAATGTAAAGCCCCCTAAACGAAATAATGCCGACAAAACTCAGCTATTCACATAAAAGTAAGATAAGCGTTTTGGAGTATGATTGTTTACATTACAATGCAATTTGAAAAGCGGTAGTGACTTGTTTGAAAGCAGCAACCCATTGCTGACTACACAGCTTCATCGGTAAACCCAAGCTTAGAAACAGATGCTTTGGTTTATTTAACTTATTTATAAATTAACAAATCATATTATATATTCTATAAGTTTTACTAAGTGTACATATGTTCATGCCTGTAAAAATGGCTGGTTTCTGTTCCATAAATAAAAATCATTGAAAATAATAGCTTCATTCCATACAGTACTTTTGATACAAATATGGAATTTTCAGCATTGCAATATAATACTACATCTAACATGCTCATTATGGGGGTAGTAATTAGAACAGGGTATTTACACAGAAAATACTGTTCAGCAAGAGTTCCGCAGGAGGGCTGATAATCTCATGCGAGAACAGAGTCTTCTATAGTTGCCTCTAGTTCTGCCTGACAACATGCAATGACAGATTTGTGTATAGATAGGATAACAAAGTCTTCTTTAGCTAACCCGGGATAGATTAAAGAGTAGCAGTAAAGAAGTGTGGGCGGGATACCAGAATTAAAAAACTGTAAGAATGGATAGTTAGTGATACCATACCGTCTTAACTTCCTTATGTGGAAAATTAAACGAAATATTTTTCCGGAAAATAACTTGGTGGGAGCAGATCAGTGAAGATCAAAGAAAATTCAAAGTCCACGATGTTTAACATTCCATTTCGTTTCAAAGACAGTACCATCTATGACAGTGTAACCATGAGAACTACCCAGTTCACGTAAGTCGCACCTGTGTCTGAATGTGAAGTTGACAGCCTGACATTCGAAGGAATTTGGCCAAGGATAATTTGATAGTGACTACAGACCAATTTCTGGTTTTAAATTCGTATCGGGAAATAAATGTTTTCAATTCTGGTGAAGAGTTGTTAATTTTGGGACAATCTGATTGAGACATAACCAGCATGACATACTTAACAAAATTCGCTTCATCAGAATGGGGCAAGTTATGCAAGAAGAAAGGCAACAGAAAACGAAAAAGAAATGCTCCCTGAGGAACACCAGCTAGAATAAGTGAAGCAATGAAGGACTTTGAATTATACATGGTGTACTGCTTCCTATCATAAAAATAAGAATGTGTCCAATTATTAATACATCACCCTGTTTGTGCCTCAGCAAGCTTGTTTAACGAAAGGGGATAGTTATATAGTTGAAGGCAGATGTTTAATTAAGGAAGGTACACCGAACACATTTGGCACCCCTGTCTAAATTTGAGACAATATTATAATGAAAGTCAGCAATGAAATCTAAAGTACACCCACTAAGCTTATAAGTAGATTTTTTCCATAATTTTTGAAAAAGGGGAGGTAACGGCAATATGTCTATATTTAACACTTATACCACTTGACACAGGAACAATCAAGAAGCAGTCACAACATTAGTTGAAAATGATTCACTGAAAATGTCAGAAACAGGAGGATGTAAAATGTTAGCAGATTTTTTGAGAAGTGACATAGTTGGCGAAGTTAATTTGTATCAGCGACCCCGGGACATAAGATTTATCAGATAACTGCATCACCAAACTGAATTGTCCACAATTTATATACACTAAAAGTTTCGGCACTGAGAAGGAATTTAATTCCATTTAATTGAATTGGACACATGACACAAGAAAACAGGGTCAGTAGCTGTATGTATTCTGTTCTTGGTTCGGTATACGAGTTTCAGCATTGTCGGGAGTTTCATTAGTGTGAATAATGAACTAACCGGAGTTGCTCAGGCATGCATTTGCGGGAGAAGCTTGACAAGATATCTGATCGTTCGTGAGGATTATGATGTTGTGATAAATCAAAAACGGAATAAAAAGTATAAACAAATCTCTGAACATCATGATTTGTAACGACATTTCAAACGATTTTGTGGTTTTTGCCGCGTTTTAATTCTGGTCAGTTGCTCAAGGTAAGTAAGTCCAGTTAGTTGCTGTAGTTAAGCTTTGCCAAACAATTTATCTGTCTTGTGTTAGGCTGGTCTAGGTGGTAACTTTATGTTATCCGTTCTGACGAACGCTTGGGGAGGGATTGAGTAGGGTGTGACGATCCAAGTGAACGGCCACCAAAATGATCCCGAACGATTAAACAGACGAGACCATAGTAAAAGCGTGCAAATATTATCAAGCTGTAGTATTGTAGCACTGTCTGGGCCATAAGCTGATAAGAAAGAATTTAACATGCACATGCGGAGGAGTAATGACCTCACGCAGATGCGTAGCTGCCGTTGGTGGATATGGAGTGGATACAGACTGTTGTTGTTACTCCACTAAATTCACAATACTGTCACCTCGATAAATTCAAATGCATAAGTTGGTTTGGACTGAAATCAATGAGGGACTGGGATTCACCATTACAATATAAAAGACGCCACCATCCCGCATAGCTATTTCTTGGTGCTTATTGTGACTTTTGGGCGAAAAAATTTCCAAATTGCGCGCTCGTAATAGGCTTGTTTGATTGGTTGTTTCTGTCCGTTTTGATGACCTCTCGCTTGGATCATTTTACTTTACTAAACCCACATGAGTATATTTTATCATCTATATTAAGATGAATGACAGCCGTTTCTATTACCATGGTAATGATACCTCCTGGTTCACTTAACGTTACTGTAGTAACAAAATGCAATTAATTATGCATGATGTATATTGACTATTAGAGGTGAAAACCCTTCTCAACAGCAATGATAATATTTTTTGGCTGAGTCGAAAACGTAGCAAAGAATATCCCTTCTTACTGTAGCTCTAATCCCCACTAATGTCGGTGGAATTTTGTTCGAAACAAAATAATATGAAGTACTTCGCACTCCTTTAATCTCCAGTAGTGCATTAAGTTCCTAAAATGGGCGGCTTCCAAGTTGCATAAACGTATAGGTATGTATGCTTCTCATCTTGGAGTTGACGTTGCTTTACATTAGAAATGGCAGATAAAAGGACTTATTGGGAATGAAAGACCATGAACTCCGATATGAAAATGGTGAAAAGTAAAGTTCAAAGCTAAGAACTGTCATGTGAGGTATTAGCGCTTTGGTTGATGATGAGTCCGTAAAAAATGCGACAAATATTTCCCCTGCATTATTGATTCTGCATCATATAAACCATCCTTTCGGTAGTGTGGAAGTTGAACTGCTTCTTCAACGCCATTCTGTGTAAAACATGTTGGATATAGTATATCATGTAACTATTGGAGATAACACATCATCGCGTTAGAAGAACCTTCATGAAGTTAATGATATTATCTGGGGACATGCAGTCTTTGTTTATAGATCATTTGTTAATGACCTATAAGGAAATAACAACATTGGCTGAATAAACTTGTGGTGGACCTTTTACTCTGTTAGCTTAGTTACCCAAATTCAAATAGAAAATAAAGTACCAAATCAGTTTAGTTACGGGAAGAATGTATTAAAGTTTGGTTACTTGGGTTTACAAAGATCTAAAGTCCACAATAAACGTAATAGACTCCAGGTGCTGCGGGAAGACTGCTCCAGTACTAATTCTCCAATGTTGACGTTGCCGGAGGTCGACCAAAGTACGTAGGAAGAAACTACGGTGCTCCTGCAAAAATTTGAGATAGAAAGCAGGTGATTAAAATTGATCGATGGCAGTTGAGACGGTGGAGAAGACGGAGAGTCGGAGGCAGAACTAGATATTTATTCAAAACCCGAGGTAAAGTTCAAAGTACAGAGTTTATGGTTAAAACAAAGTAGTGTACAATATGTTCATTTCTTACATAGTAGTAAAATTTGGATAAGTTTATTTTTGAGGACTCCACAAACTATAGCAAACCAAATAAAACTACCTATAGGTAGTTCATTATAATGGACATATTGGTGACAGTGAGGAACCAGTCTGCTGTGTGCATAGTATAAAGGCTGAATTATGGGTGCTGTACACGAAATATGTGCCAAATTTCATCCAGGTCTAGTATTTAAGTACTGCTTAGACCACGGGCTCATTGGAAGGGAAAAGACGTGTAACTTCCCTGAACTACATTCATAACATTATTCATTAACGACTTCATTAGTCATTTTGTTGGGACCCACACAAATTACATCGAAAGTTTCTGTAGTCACCTATGAAAAATGGTCAGGGAGGTGAGTGAGTCAAGAAACACGACGTTATGCGCTTAACTCGACGAATTTACTCACAAAAATTGGTTTAATCTAACTATGAGGATTCCTATAAGAAGTGAGAAGCTTTTCTTGAAATATACCCAAGGAAGTTATTCCATGTAACTGCTTTTAAACGTTACGTTACTTGTATATAATAGTCTTCAAAATACGCACTTCTGCTTCGAATGCTTCTGATTGATCAACCGAAATTTGTCAAGGTCTTTGATTGGTAGTTTCGTTTTGGGTTGCTACACTTTAGAGTTACTCAATATTTTTGGTATTGGAATGGACAGAACGCCCAACTAATCGCGGTAACAGTCAAGAATAGACACCAAAATCAATGACTTAAATCTACCAATAAGACGGCTGGGCATTATACGTGGATATTGTTCATAATCTTCGTTGCAAGTTTCACCCAGATGTTTTAATGCCAATAATGCAGCGACTAGTCCTCTGAGGTACTACCATTCATATACTCGTGTGTACAGGTTACACTTAACTCTCATCATCAGACTACAGTCATCATAAAGTCAGTCATACATATAAATTAGTAGACCCTATAAGTGGTACTCATACAGATTCTGTCGGAGGATTCTTTGTCCATCTAAAAAAAGGTATTATAATAGCAGATGGTTCCCGATATGATATGGTGTGCAGCCACTTAGATTTTCGGTATCGACATTGGTGTGAAATGTCTACATAGATGCCTATGAGAAACTAGGACCAGTTTTTATCCTGTATAGTTCAGTTTCATTACCTACATACATACATACATACATAAATACACTTGTAGCGGTAAATAATTCCCCAAAATTATTGACCACAGCAATCACTCATTGGATGCTGACCACCACTGTTTAAGTCGACTTGTTTAGCTGAAGGCTTCCGGTCAAGCATCCCCGCCATTTGGTACCTCGTCGTGTAACGTGGACGATCACTAGCTAGCTAAGCGTTCGTCTGAAGGCTTGTTTTGGTCCCAAAATATATCTCTTGGTTGGGACGATCAAATATTGGCTTTTGCTTTGTCTTTGGTACGCGAGAATAAATTAATTAGAAGTTGCTGAACGAGATATCCGTCAACCTCTAAACCCTTTTTTAAAAGTAAATGCCACTTTGCATCTAGAAGAATATAAATGGTAGATTCAAGGTCATTTGATCTTGGTGTCTGTTTTTTTACTGTTACTCTAATCGCTTCAAATGACCTGTCGCACGAATAATTCCCCGAACCTACTAGTTTGCACTGTTTTTGATTCAGAATTGGATACTGACCTTCACTCTTTGAGATGAATTGTTAAGCTGAGGATACATGGCCAAGCATCCTAGAGATTTGGCACACTGTCGTGTTACTTTCATGTCAAAACATGCTTCATCTCTTACACATCTTCAAATCGACCATCACCCACAACTCATCCAGAAATACTATCATCCAACAAAGAACTACCCGTGAACACCTACCTCTTGATAAAAGCAGGGATCTTGAACGACAAAGAGTCGGGTGGCATGACCATAGGAAATTCCCTAAAGACACTGAAGACGAATCAAAAGACCTGGACAAAAGTGGCAGGCGACTGGAGCGAAGGCTACTTTGTCAAATATTAGAAGAAGAGAGATTTAGGCCTATGCAAGAACGACTGATGACCACTCTAGTGAAAATGTTCAGCCGCATTATCCTGTGGGGACCACGGGACATGCTGGATGCAAACTCCGATTTGAACAAGCTGGATTAAGAGAAAGTGTCACCATCGAACAGAGGAAAAAGTGTCAGTCACATCTCCATTTCAACTTCATCGGTATTGAAGAGGTCTTCGACAGTGGCGATCATGAAGCGATTTAGAAACTGATTCAACAATATGGCATGCAGTGCCCCAAATCTTAATCAGCCTCATTACATAGTTATATGATGTTGCCAGATGCCAAGTGACTGATGGACGAAAGAAAGCTCAGTGAACCCTTTGGTGTCAGCACAGGAGCAGGATAAGGGTATCTATTATCCCCGATGGTAAACAGAACTGCGTTAAAGTATATCATGCAACTGGCCGTGGGAAGCAAAAAGACGAGCATATGCTGGGCAGAGAAAAAGATGAAAAAATGTCTGAACTTCGACAATTATTTGTATCGAGAAGACTTGGCAAGAGTAATAGAGGATACAGAATTTTAAGTGAACATGGGGAAGACAAAAGGGGTGAAGATACCTTACCAACAACAAGCTCACATCACAATCAACGCAAGAAATCTCAAGGTAGTCTTTCTTCCACTCGCCTGCCTAAGCAGCACCGTTTCGGCTAAAGGTGGCATACACCAAGAAGTCACAGCCATTCTGAATCAGGAAGGCAAAGATATTTCCAGCTGGCTGTACGCCTTCATCATTAGCTACTTCCACATGTTACTAAAGTTAATATGGACGACCAGAAAGGATGAAAGGCAACAAAGAAACTGGAAGGGACTTGAAGTGGCTCATAACCTTTAACTCCACAAATATGCAGGGGTAAATATAGAGACATCAGACATATGCTGAAGAGATAATCAAGCGACATCACAAGTCAGGCCTTTTACTGGAATCTGAATGGGAGATGGTCATCTGAGCATGGGTTCGAAGATGACGTAGGGCGTTTATGTTAAGGGAAAATGAAGGCCTTTGCGCAACCATCACGTGAAATAATAAGAGACAGTAAAGAATCAAAACAAGTGATTCAGCGAAGAGACTCTTTTCAACGAATTTATCGTCAAGCTGTACAGTCGCATATATATGGGTTTTTTTTAATAAGTTATATCCGGTGAGGGAATTGAATCTTAGGTGTGAATGCATAGAATAATAATAATAATCATATGAAGTTCAATTAAAACTAGAATGTTTGTGATTATAATCGTAGTTAAATGTCAAGTGGCAAAGCAGATTAATGTCGTATATAGAATAATTCACAAGAGGGATAGAACTTGAAAAAGGATGTGCAATTATAGGATTAGTAGACAAATCGAATAGAACAAACACGTTACGTAATATTGTGTGAAATTTAATAGCATAAAATTTATCGTTTTAAAAAACAATTGATTTAGAATGACAAGTGGAACAAGTGAAATAATACCGGGGACAGTTCAAAGTGAGAATAGTAATAATAACAATTGACTTAATAAGGAAGAGTATACAAATTGAGTTGACAAAATGACGTTTAATGATTATGTCAATGTGGTCACCAACAAACAAACTATGTCTTTTAATTCAAAGCTATCTAATAGCCTAAAACCTATCGAACGTCTTCGAAAATTTCCTGAGAATTCTGAGAGATACGTGTTCAACCACTCCTCTATATCTTTATCGAAATTACAAATGGAAGCCTTGTCTATGGGCTCGAAGTTTTGCGATGTTAATCTCAATATCAACAAGCTACATACTCATGTCCAGTTTGAGAATTTACTCAGTCAAACCTATGATCTCACACCATCGTCAGACCAGGATTTCCAATGCTTCAAATCTACCATTACGGACTCCTGCAATCAATACCTTAATGCTAGACCAAAAATGCAAAGTCTTCTTACTAAACAGCACAAAGAAGAACTTAAACTTTTGACGCATAACAGCGATATACTATTAACACGCCCTGACAAGGGTACAGGTGTTGTTATTATGGATCGAAAAGATTATATCGATAAAATGTCATGTCTACTTTCAGACAGCAGTAAATTCTCGAAACCGAACGAGAAAAACAAGACGGAATTAATTGAGAAACAACTTACCGATACTTTAAAGAGAATGAAGAACAATCATCTCATTCGTGAAGAATTATACGAAAAGATCAGACCAACAGGATCTCTAATACCAAGACTGTATGGTCTACCGAAAATACACAAAGCTGGAGTTCCACTTCGCCCTATCTTGGATATGTCTGGATCGCCCTATCATCCAGTAGCTGGGTGGTTAGCTGAAATCCTCGAACCAGTCAGGGGGCAACTATCTAATCATTCCCTTCGGGACACCTTCCAATTTGTTGAATGTATACAGGATATAAATGCGTCGAATAAACAAATGTTGTCTTTGGATGTAGAATCCTTATTTACGAACGTTCCACTGACAGAGACCATATGTTTTATATGCAAATATATTGAAGACAACAAATTGAACATAGGGATACCTACTACAGATCTTAAAGAACTACTTTTGAGATGTACATTGAATGTACAGTTTACTTTCAATGAAACAATCTACAGGCAGAAGGATGGTATTGCGATGGGTTCTCCCTTGGGTCCTCTCCTTGCAGACGTTTTTATGTCCAGTCTAGAAAATGGTTCCCTGAAGCCTATGATCCAAAGCTTTCAAATATATAAAAGGTATGTAGATGACACCTTTATTATTTGTAATATTGATTGTAACCTGAATAATATATTAAGTGTATTTAATGAGTGCCATCCTGCGATAAAATTCACACTCGAAATGGAGAACGAGTCTAGCATTCATTTCCTCGATGTGAACTTATCAAGAAGGACCGATGGAACTCTGAAGAGATCGATTTATCGTAGGCTGTTATGGAATGGTCAACTGACAAATTTCTATAGCTGGGTACCTATTGGTCGAAAACGAAACCTGGTCCGGTCGCTTGCCACTCGTATTCGGCGCATATGTAGCACTGATACTGTGGAAGATGAGTTATACACTTTGAGGAAAATCCTAATGGAAAATGGATTTCCACCACGTTTTATAGATAAGAATATACATTCAAAGCCTACAAAACGTGACTTATCAACCGCTCCCAAGAAAATACTTTACATGAGCTTAGAATTCAAAGGGGACTTAGCTTCCGATATCATGAAACGAAGGATATCACAGTCCCTGAAAAGAACATTCCCTGCTGCCTCTCTGAGAATAGCTTTTACTAGCCGACCATTATTGTTCAATAACCTGAAGGACAAGATCCCAATGTTGACCAACTCTATGTGCGTTTATCAATTCACCTGCTCTTGTGGAGCTAGGTATATCGGTCGTTCGACTCGAGTTTTGTCCAAGAGGGTGCAAGAACATTATCCTGCATGGCTACGAAAAGGTGGAAGTGGAGCAATAAGAAGCGCGATCATAGAACATCTGGTCGAAAATGATCACCCTATCTCTATAGCCTCCGCCTTTAAAGTCATCTACAAGGCAAAGAGCAATCTACCTAAATCCCTACGTACCCGACTCATCTGTATTGCTGAAGCTTTGGCTATCGAAACAGAAAAGCCAGATCTCTGTGTACAGAAAAAGTTCGTTCAACCCCTCCAACTTTCATGGTCTTAATCCCTATATGAAAAAATATGATAATCCCCAATCATATTTTAACTCTACCAATTTTTCATTTTTCATTTTGTCTATTCAATTTGTATACTCTTCCTTATTAAGTCAATTGTTATTATTACTATTCTCACTTTGAACTGTCCCCGGTATTATTTCACTTGTTCCACTTGTCATTCTAAATCAATTCTTTTTACAACGATAAATTCTATGCTATTAAATTTCACACAATATTACGTAACGTGTTTGTTCTATTCGATTTGTCTACTAATCCTATAATTGCACATCCTTTTTCAAGTTCTATCCCTCTTGTGAATTATTCTATATACGACATTAATCTGCTTTGCCACTTGACATTTAACTACGATTATAATCACAAACATTTTAGTTTTAATCGAACTTCATATGATTATTATTATTATTATATTATTTTATGCATTCACACCTAAGATTCAATTCCCTCACCGGATATAACTTATTAAAAAAACCATATATATACGACTGTACAGCTTGATGATAAATTCGTTGAAAAGAGTCTCTTCGCTGAATCACTTGGTTTGATTTTCTAAATGTTACAGTAAAGAATAGCATGAAATGGTGATGTGCTAGTGAGCTCTTAGGTTCCACTAGAAACCCATGGGGTGAATAAGGATATTAACAATAGTATTAGTAATAATATTGGCAAGGTTATCGTGTTAGGTATTTTTGGTGTCTGAAACAACCAATCAATCAGAGTAGTTATTTAATGCACGGAGAAAATATGCAAATATGATGTATTTTCATCGATTAGTGTGGTCATTTCAGTAATATCCAGTTCTAAAAAATTTAACATTTTGTTATCCCATTGAGGCAGGCTGTACAGAAATAGAACAGTCATACTCGGTACATATATCTTTAAGTTTGATAAAAAACAGGTCGTATTGACTGTGTCAACAAGAAAAGGGAATATTTGGTGAAAATTCCTTGATCAGATTCTCTATGATCCACTAGTCCTTGAATGGGCCCTACTTCCCCTGTTACTCAACTGAAATTCCATACTTTCTCTTTAATATTGGTATTTAACTACAATTTGAATTCCTGACTTTCAAGGTGACTGAAGATCTAGGTTAGATTCTTATCCAGGCAGCGTACATTGTCCTTAGTATCTCAGACTAAACAGACTGATGACATTTTCCACTCTGACCACCTTACCTTCTCTTCTCCTGTGATCCGACTTTAGAAAACATTGCTTGTTGATGGAAGCATTGAATTGGCAGATGTGACTCATGTACTAGTCTTCTTAATGGATAGATCTCCCTCCTTGCCCATGTCATTGTATCGTAGAATATAGATGATTAACAAACACACGACGTATTTGACCAACCAAGCGTAGGCACAGAGCAATTTACACCAAAGATAATAACATTCAAATAGCAACGTGGGACTTGAAATGCTTTTATTCGTGCAAGTCAGTTTAACAATTACACTCTCATACACATTTGGCTTATCCTCACTAAACTGAGCAATATCTTTCGTCTTTTCAAACGCACCAATACTATCATGGTCATTGCACAAGGTACTTGAGTTGATGGGCGTCTTTTTCATTGTGGATGACAACACCAGCGACGACTGATTGATACCAGTTGATGAACTTAGCGGTGGATCAGAAGCTGTTGTGGTTCGGCTTTCAGATAGTTGTCTACCTGCAAGATTACCACTACTGCTATCTTTCACTACTAGTTCGGGTTTAGCACTATCATCTGATGATAGGTGGGCTACACGCTGATCAATTACACTGACGGTCTCACGAGTATCCATACCTTCTGCGACTGCATCTGGATTTAATTCTACTTCACGTTCAAGTTGTAAACAACCTTTGTTCAACTTAGCAGTAGTAGGCATTCCCCTCATCTCATCATGATCAACCAAAGGCAAATGTGCACTATCATGATCATTATCACGAATATTCACTTTACCGTCAATCTCATCATTTTCAAACTCTTTAATAACAGAATTAGACAACTTTGGTTCCTCCTCACAAATCCTTAGAGGTTTTATACCTTCACTCTGATTAGTAATACCTTGTAAACTTGTGGAGTCAGAACTGCACTCTGAAGCAGTAACTCTATTCTGTGACATTCTATTCAACAATGGCTTACCAGTTGCAACTACAGACTTCTTCACCACATCGTTATCGTCACACATTTCGGAATCAGATCTTGATTTCACATTTAGCTTATCACTAAACTTGTTCACTGATTCACAGTTCATCTTTGTATGCACCCCTTGCAAACGTGTAAAACACAACCGTGTTTGTCTTGCATCTTGTAGCTTATCTGTTGTGGGTGTACTACGAAACCTGTTGCACTCTCTAAGTCTATATGCATTACTAGACACCATAGAGCCTTCTCGATATCCACCTCTCTGAGGCCTACTCGTCATCACTGATTGCGTTTTGCCCTCAGACTGCTCTATTCTAGGGGTGCGATGCAATATACTGGCAAACTTGCTTATAGATTGATTGACACTATTGTTTGCCAGTTTCAGGATATCATCAAATTTTGGCTCGATACCTTCATCCTCTATACGGAAGCTTATCTTCACCCACTTCCTTTGCAGTCGAGTAGGTAGGCGTCTCGCCATTACTTCTAGTATAAAACTCGAGTTGAGGTCACTCATGCAATTCGTCGAAATCAATGCACTATTGTAAGTCATCAGATTATCCAAAAACTCAGAGAGTGTCTTGGAGTCATCTTGTAATTGACCACCATTACCCTTAACAGCCTGGAATAATTTCCCTACAATCATCGAAGGTCTTCCGAATCTTTGCCGTAGTATACTCATAGCCTCAGAGTATCCTTCTTCAGAGGGCATCAACTTACAGCACTGTATAGCTCTTGAGGCAACTCCAGTGCAGTACCTCATCAAATACATTAGCTTCATCTCATCATTTATTAAAAAACCACTCAACATGATTTCAAACTCCTTTACAAACTGTAAATAGTCACCTGGGTTTCCGTCGAAACACCATGGTTCAAATTTAGGGAGTTTGATATTCTTATTATCCCTGAACGGCGAAACAGTAACATCAACCATGTCATGTTTAACATCAGATACATCGTAACAAGTGCCAGACAAGTCAACATGACTTACTTTCCTGTTTGCTTCCAAGACGCTCTGTCCTATCATTGACCCAGGCATCATTGAACGTAACCAAAATTCCAGAAAGTTCCAGATAACGCCGGCACCAGGAAAGACAGACAGAGACTATCCAAATGTCAGAAACTATCACCAACCGTCAGAAACTGCCAATCACGTCTCAAAAACCGTTAATGTCCAGCTCTTACTACACCAGGCCTCTCGCTGTCCCTCGAAGCCTTTCAGAAACGCTTAGTACTAACAGACGCAAAAACCAAAACACCGATCGGCGACTCGAGAATTCTTTATTCTAACACCAACGTATGAGCAGCCTAATAAACTAAGGTTTCTGACGGTTTTTTACGTTCTTTTTGAACAGCGACCGATGAGATGATGACTGGTGTATTGATGCCTCCGCGAAAATATAGGGAAGTTGGGTTTGAGCTAACAACTATAAATTGACCGTTCAATCTTCAACTACATTGACAGATGGCAAAGGTAACGCAAGGCTGCCTACCAACTGCCACTCACAATGATATTCATGATTGCAGTGACCTTCATTATGCGACACACCATGTGTGGTGGGCGACAAGACAGGAATACTTTGGACCGATACGTATATTCTAAAAGATGTGAACTTACTGATTTATGTCTAGCCTAAAATGGCTTCGTAGCCTTACAGGCAAAAAACGTACGAACTGAAAGAAGACGCAGCCGAAATAACACTTCAGGTGAACATACAGAAGACGAAAATGATGAAGGTAACCAACCAGCAATGACAACCAGCACCAATCGCTACCAGAGAGAGAAATTTGAAAGAAGTCACTTCTCTCGTCTATCTGAGAAACATCCCTACAACCACCAACAGCTTGGATGTTAGTGTCAAAAACAGTCAAGATACGTAAGACAAGACAGATTTTCATCACTCTGAAATCAGTTTGGAAATCTTCTACACTCCGCTGGGGCATAAACAACAAAATCCGGATTTTCAACACCAATGTTATGTTAGTCACTTCTTCTGTATGGGTCATAAACTTAGCACGTATATCATGGAACTCATTTGCAGCAGCCAGCAGCAGACTTTTATCAACAATTGCCTTCGGTAGCTTCATACTAAAGACCAGATGGTCAACCAGAAAAAATTAGAAACAAGTAACTCTGGCAAGCACCAAACCAACCAAGAACCTATCTTTCAACTAATATTCTGAAGAAAATGTAGGTGGATTGGATACACACTGAGGAGACTGTTGGGGTGACATTGTGTGCCAGGTCACCTCTTGAGGGGAACTTGAACGGGAAACGACAAGTTTGGCGTATTTTTGAGAGTGATATGGAGGAAATTGCATGGGGTAGAGAGGATAAGAGTTGATGAGCAGTCGTAGTGCCGGCTTAAGTGCATGGTATAGGAGAGCACAGAGTGACGATTTACTTTTCAAGGGAACAATAACAATATATAACAACTAGAAATTAGCCTGAGTGCCGAGGTTATATGAATACATATGTCGTGCTTTTTGATTTGAAGTTTATGTTAGTGGTGGCGGAGATAAAAAAGATATCAATTTTGGGAGATAAAGTGTTTTCTGCCTCTAACAAGTGATTTCCACATCCTATGAAGAAAAACAGATTGTGATTTGTTGTGAGTAACATCCAAGCCATAAGGTTTTAATGGTTCTCCAATGATTTCGGAAATGTCTTTCATATATGATAAAATGACTCTGAGTTTGTCATTTCAGCTGGGATTGAATATCTGTTTTGATAAAAGAAATCTCACGTCAACCAAACAAAAAAATCAATACAAATGTGTCCAATCATGAGAAATCTTCAGAGGCAATTAATCAAAGTCGAGGTGAACAGAAAAAACGACTATTTGATCGATAGAGAACTCAAAAATCTCTCTTCCTGTTACAGTTAACGGTGAATATGGGCGAAGTAAAACTATCACAGACCAAATCATGGCTGTCTTGAACACCCAATCAGAATCCAGATGAAAAAACCGGTATAATCGTTGAAAAGAGCAATAAAGTATAATAGTCAGATTCAAGGTCTGTCAAAAGGGTAAAGTTAAACTTTAAGCACCACTAACTACCAATAAGTGAACGACCTCGAACGCACCAATCACGTTAGGGAGGAATTTTCATGTATGGAATACTTATATTTATGACCAAAATACATAAAAATTATAGAAGTGTTTCCGGGGATACCTTCCTCTCACGTGTGATAAAAACAGCTCTCAGTTTTAGTTTGGAGTTTCAACAGAGTATAGTTCCATTGTGGGTAAAATTTATTCTCATAGTGTAATTATTTACTGTGCAATGAATTGTACTGTGTAACAACGGAAGACAAAGGCCAGGCAACAGATCGTTTTATTATGAAAATCAACACGCATTTATATATATTTCACATACATTATTATAGCTTATGCAAGTAGACAAGCGCAGTCATCTGATTGGTTGTTTACCAGAAGTTAGGCAGACAAACGCAGGCTTCTGATTGGTTGTTTCGGGATTCCTCGACAAATAGAGTTCTCTATCTGCGAATCATATTTTGCCACGTTAACTTTGCTGTGATTGGTTGTTGAATCAGCCTTGCTCATATTTTCTCACGGCCTGCTCTCACCACAACTGTATAATACTGTGAGACTTCATCAAGATAAATTTTACCCACAATGAAATTATACCTTATCACAGTTCACAACTTCAATTCTTAAATCAACAGAGTAATTTAACCATCTTCTATGCATATAATTATTTGGGTCTTCTAACCTTAATAATAACCCTAACGCGAAAATATCCCTAAACTAACTGTAATCCAATTCGAACCAACACTGATGTCGCCTTTATTATGTTATCCTAACCCTAACCTGTCCTTGGCTTTAAGCGTAACTTGATATTTCCTAAAGTACCTAAGCTGAAACTTGCCAGATATCCTATTTAATATCATAACACTTCGAAAACCATATTTTATTGATGATGACAACATTATTTGCCAGGTGTCACTAACTTGCTCAGTGAGCGTTTCTAGGTCATTGATGCGGTAGTAATTCATTGGTAGTTGGTGGTGCTTAAAGTTTAACTTGCCCCTCTAATCCATACTTCAACCCTAGTCCTAACATTAACCTGGGTAGAAGCCTATACTCTAATCTTAACCTCAAAAGCCACAGCCCTACCTAACAATATAGATTTACAGAAAAAGTACCCACGGAATAAACAGAATACTGTGTCTACGATCGCCATGTGCAAAAACGCAGGAATGATTGGATTTGGAATGACCTTTTCTTAAATCTGATTGGTTCTTAAAAGGCAACCGTAGGCAAAGCTTGAATTTGGCTATGGTACTATATTGAATTTTTCAATGGCGATTCAGTTCTCTTAATTTGTTTGTACTTTACGTAGTTCTTCTGAGTCACCCTATTCTTGTGAGTCATAACTGCTATTTTACAAATTTCTTGATTGTGTAATAACTTGCTGCAAACGCCTAAGAATCAATTTATCTTGAATTCCGTAATTAATTAAATTTTCACCCACCCTTCAAAACTTAGATATCTTGTCACTAAAATCTATTAGTTAATTGTTTTGATGACCTATGACCTCTTAATTTCATCCACCCCGCTTATACTTAATCCTGGTTAACTAAAATAACCACTTGATTGGTAAAAATTCTGATGTAAAACAAACCACATATTAGTGTAGAGTCGATGACAGACCAAACAAACTAGCCATCACAAACCGGCGCACCATATATTTGTACACCCGGACAAAAAATTATAACTAAAATCGTTCTTGTTTAGAAAGCCATTTAGAACGGAATTTATTGAAATGAATGAATTTATTTTTAATTATAAAGTCTGCTCATCACTAATTTATGCAATATTTACAAGTCTCTCGCACCCATATATATATATATATATATATATATATATATATATATGAAAGCATCCATTAGGAATCTGAATAGGTCAAAGTTCACGCAGCGAAAATTACGCAACATACTTTTAGTCACCATAGTTATAAATAGAAATCTAACAAAGAGAAAGAGATAATTTTATGCATAAGACATAATGAGAAGTGTAGAATCTGGGTGCACTGTAGTAGAATGTAATTCCATATAAGTTTATTTGAAATATTACACAGTGATATAGTATTAATAACTGGATGATATTGTGAACACAATTCATTGCTCAGTATCATAACAGCTTAGTCACATATGGTTTCATGAGTTGCATATCTCTGGTATACACCTTGCGTCATTTCGATTGCATGTATGAATTGTCGAATACTTTCATTATGTCCCACCGCGGTTCGAAACCAGGATCTTCTGGTTACAAGGCCAGCGAGCCCGTATATCATTAAGCCACTGGGACTTGATCCAATGGCCCATGAATTCAAACTTCTGCCAATTCACAATATAGCGCAACCGTTAGCCAATGTCTTCGGTGCTGTACTCTACTGGTCATGACTTCACACTGGAACCCAGGTAACTACCTACCTGAATAGGGCCAGTCCCCAGTGAGCATATCATTGAAGGTGAAGAGTCCCAAACTAGGACGAAACAGCTATTCAGTACTCTCAGGTTTTTCAATGGTTGTCTAACCAATGTTATCTCATTATGAAATCCTGTAACCAAAAATAACCTAAAATTCAAAGCTCCTGTAGTAGTAGTACTGTTGTATAAAGAAGGAACATCAGAGGCCTTACATCAGATTTTCAGTGAGACTGGAATTAGGATGACATTTAAACCAACCAACCAAGCAGCCGTCTCGGAGATACGCTTTGTCTGCTTAGGGAACAAATAGATGCAATTAAGAAAGCTACTGTCATTTACCAAATATCATGAATGACTGTGAATGGGGTCAATTACATAGGTCACGCTAGTAGATTGGGGTCAACTAGATTATTGGAACATAAAAAATTAGCCAGACCTAGAACGGTTGACCCTGACAAGTTAAATAGCCTAGAAAATAGCCCAGTCATTGCATTGTATTCACTTGCATGTGATCACGCAATAGGGTGGGATAGGGTGAAAGTAATAGAAAGTAATTTGTCTAGGTGGAGTGAGAGGAAGAGGTTAATCACTGAATCTGCACAACACCTGTCATCGAAATGACGCAAGGTGTATACCGGAGATATGGAAAGTTACAGCAAACAACAAGGCAAATAGATAGAAAAATACATATACAAGTGGTTGGGTGTACTTAAGTTAAACCTTAACTAACCGCACTTACTAAATACTTCTTCTCCTAATACCATAATCAGGACTCTACCTAACGTGTAAGTGCCGATCAATGAACTGGAAATAAGAAAGCTTGTGACTTAGTAGTGTGCCCTGATGAGAATTGTATTTTTACCACAGATTGAATGTTAAATTTAATAAACAATACCCAAGATCATGTGGCCAGAAAAGATCAACAATAGAGATCTCTGAGAGCGAACCAACCAGGAACCGATTGTGCAACAAATGGGCAGGAAGAAATGGAGATGGATTGGCCATACTCTGAGAAAACCATCAAGTGACATTAACAGACAAGCCCTCGAGTGGAACCCGAAAGGGAAGTGGCGAGTTAGCCTCACAAGGGTGACTTGGAGGAATTCATGTGAAGAGGAGATGAAAGCATGTGGGCAGACCTGGAGCCAGGTGAAAACGTTAGCAGAGAACCGAACGCAATGGAGACGTGTGGCTGAAGCCCTATGTTCCTCTAGGAATTAAAGGAAATAATAATACTGTACAACTTATCTGTTAACTGGCTAGGATAACAAACTTAATGATAGCACAGTAAGGGAGTGAGCCACGCGCGAGCAGTCATGTTGGAAGACAGTGATGTGGTGCCATATTACATGAATGCGTTAAAACAAAATTTCAAACATTCAAGGTGCACTAAACTTATATAAAAGCTAATTGTGAAGCCATGTGACAAACTGATAGGATTAGCAATAATATTTCGTGTTAATTTCGCGTAAATTTAGCCAAAATTCGAATTGTTTTAGAAGGAATTTTATCAGAATCCGATAATCACTTACAGTACCATTCAAGGCTATGAGGCACTGAAGATCTGTTTTGTCTTAAAATTTAATGATAATAATCGCAGTATATTTGTAACACCACCCCTAACTTCATGTGATGTAGGTGTTCAGACGAGTTCAGAGACTATTTCTTCCCATTTCTCCAAAAACACCACTTCTTGTTTGCTAAATTACTCATCTACAACAGTATATTAGTATATAAATCTTACAATTATTTGATGCTTAACTCTACGAAAAGATAAGGTTTCTATCATTAAAAGGTACTTATGAGACATTAGATATCCTGAAGAATTCTTTGCTAAATACAGTATATTACCAAATATAAGAACAACATTTAACGGATACAGTAGAAAGGAAGCCAGTCCTCCTTAATCTTGAATTCAAAGGAGATAGAGACGTATCTGGAACCGTTAAATGCAAAACAAGTGCTGCTCTCACGTGGACTTATCAAGCTGCTAGGTTAGTCAGAGTTTATTGATTAGAATGCCCACCTAGACAATCTAAGGTTGACAAGTCCCTAGTTTTATGTTATCTCTAACAGCATATTCTCATATTTACATGTATGTGGCAAAGAGAATATATCGGATGAACAGAAAGAAGGATTTGTAACCCCATGTTCAAGCATAATCTAGGAAACCGACATGTGAAAAGTGAAAAACTACTTAGTGGTACAATCGTTCATCATCACCTATTGCACAATGCTCATGAAAGTGACGCATTTAAATCCTATTCGATAATTAAAGTCCAAGACATCTCCGGGTAGCTACGCATCACTGAAGCGATAACCAATACACGATTAAAAGCAAATTTATGCATCCTGAAGGACACCTTTGTTAATTCTGCTTTATCTTAGTAAATAATGGCTTTATAGCAAACAGTAATTTTGATACAAATATGAAATTTTCAGCATGTAGTACAATATCGCATCTAATTTCCTCATTATACAATACAGAAGCAGGACAGTAATATGTTGGACTGACAAAAAGACCACAGGGGACCTGGCTTTCGTGCGTGGATGATTCATGTTTAATGTCACACAAACTTGAAGACTTACAGGAAGCATCGTTTCAACTACAAGCGAAACGGATGAATCGGAAAGGCAAGATACGCCCCTTTATCAACATGAAACCAGATTGGAAATCTTCTGCACTTAACGCATAACGAACAAGATTCGAATTCTCAACACCAATGTGAAGTCAGTCCTTCTATACAGGTCAGAAACTTAGCTAACATGCTAGGAAAGGCATTTCCAGGAAGTTAGAGACTTTCATCAACAGCTGCTCCAATTGGCTGGCTTCATACTGAAGATTGAATTTTCAGATGGCCGGTTAGAAAGAATTAGCGACGAGAAACTCTTCAGTGCAATCAACGAACCAACCTAGAGACGATTGCTCAACAGATATGCCAAGGAGAATGGAGATGGATCGGATATACGTTGAGTAGGTCGTTGAATGACACAGCTCACAATGCAGTCCATCACTCGAGTGTTATTCCTATGGGAGGTGACGAGTAGGTTGTCAGTGCGAGACTGGGATGACGTGGAAGAGATCGTATGGGGAGGATGAGATGATGAACTAGGGGAGTCATGGACAAAGCAGAAGAAGAAGAAGAAGATAGCAGAAAATAGAACAAAGTGGAGGTGTGTTGTTGAATCTCTATGTTCTATTCGGTACACAAGCGAAAAATAATAATAATAAACAATATGGGGGCAATAATCATAACGAGACATTTACACTGACAACATTGCATAATAAGAATGTGAAAATAAAATTAAAAATCAGGTGACAGTATTAACAATAATATAATAAAGAAAGGTCTTCTTACTTTATGTTTTTGAGTAAGTTGGTCGTGTCCTGCCTGACAAACATTTGCCATCACGAAAAATGTGTCCAGGCCAAATAAAGTACTATGTAGTTATAATACTTGATCGTATGTTCTGTAAGTGCAAGGAGGCAGGCTCCAAAAAGATAATATTTGTTAACTTATTGCATCACCTCATGTGTCTATCTACAACAGCACCAACAAGTTGGTTTAGCGACAGCCAACTCGCCCTACTGACAACTTTTAGTACCCTTCACTATATAACATAGTCTTTCTCAAGTAGCCCGCAATTTCTACACTTAGAGCGTTAAATGAAATAATGTTCAAAAAACTAATATGAAATAAAGAGACTAGGAAATATCAAAGGAAATACACCACTAGAGGTAATCAACACTCTACTGTGTTTCATCTTCACTGCCATCTATGATAACAAAATCATAGGAACGAACCAGTTCACGTAAACTGCGCTTGTGTCTGTAGGTGAAGTTAACAACCTACCTGAGATTTGTAGAGATTTAGCTTAAGATAATTTGACCAGGACCACCGGCTAATTTTCAATAAAAAATTATTCATTTTGGATTAGTCTCAGTGAGAAGTGACCGGCATGGAAACAGTCAGATTATCGACATACTCAACAAAATTGGCCTCATCAGAATGGAGCAAGTTATGTAAGAAGAAAGAAAACAGAAAAGGATAAAGAATAGCTCTTTTAGGAGCATCAGCTAGAGTAGGGGAAGCAATGGAGGACTTCCCAATGAATGCAGTGTACTGCCTTCTGTCAAAAAGGTAAGAAGAGGAAGGCAGATGTGCAATAAAGGAAGGCACACCAAACATATTTGGCACCTCTGTCTAAATTAGAGACCCTATTATGATGAAAGACAGCAGTGAAATCTAAAGTATATCTACTGTGCTTCTAAGTAAATTGTTTTACATTATTTCTAAAAGAGGTGAGGTAACGGCACTACGTCTAAACCTAACACTTAATCCTCTTGATAGTTTAGACACAGGAACAATTGTAATATCTTCCGAAGAAGCAGGCACAACATTAGTGGAAAATGATTCATTGAAAATGCCATAAGGAAGATGATATAAACTGTTGGCACATTTTCTGGGGATAATAACGGGCACGTCATCTGAACCAACGGACTGTGAGGTTTCATCAATTGGAAACACTCGAGGACAAGGTTTGTATTGAAGCCAGGAGAGCAATAGATTTATACACTTGTAGCATTTGAAATCATAACATCTGCTGGACCACATATGAAGGACTTATTAAGCGTGCCAGCATCAAAGGAAGAAGGATTATTGTTCACTAGCTTACCACCGGTGATCACCTTAAACAGCTTGCACAAATTTAATGAGGTTTTACGTGATAAGAATTTCTGGTTGTCGATCATATTTGATTTCTGTATTTCTGTTTTGACTTCAATGTTTGGTCTCTTAAAACCATGATTATCTTTCATTTGATTTTTTTTGTTTTTTGTTAATTTTATCATTTTTAATTAGATTTTATTCTGATAATGTAGTCTCCCACCTTGATTTTGTCTTTAACTACATTCTTACGCAAGCGATTTCTTGACCTCTGTTAAACTAATTTATAAGTTTGTTCAGGTACTGGTTTGTAGAGATTTGATTGATTGATTGATTACAGGATTTCATCATGAGCTGACATTAGCTAGAGAGTCATTGGAAAACCGGCAAGGCGTATTGCACAGCTGTTCTGTCCTAGTTTTGAACTCTTCGTCAGTACGCACCCAACACCAGAGTTCGAACTCAGGACCTACTGGTTACAAGCCAAGCCAGCTCTTAGACTATCAGGCCGATGGGACCCAATCCAGTGTACAGTCTATGAATTCCAACTTCTGCCAATTGTTGGTTTAGTATTGATGGTGTTACATCTCTCTTCAGTCTGTATATTTGTTTGTAGTTCTGGAATATTTCTTAATGATTCTTATATATATGTACTAACAAGCTTAACAATGGCTTATATAATTTTTCTTTATGCTAACTAATCACGTGAACTCATTATTCATCACCTTCGCGATGAGTAAGTTATCAAAGCCAGAATAGGACAAGTGCAGTATATCTTCATCATTGTGAAATCAGTTTGAAAATCTTCTGCACTCCACTGAGGCATCAACAATAAAATTTGGATTTTCAAAACAAATTTTAAGTCAGTTAGTTATTCTTTATGCGTCACAGACTTGGAGCGTCACGAAAATCGTTTCCAATAGGTTGCAGACTTTCATCGTCAACATCCACCATCTCTGGTTTCATAATAAACATCAAATGGGAACAGAGCAGTGAAAAACTTATTGCTCAAAAAATATGTCGGAGAAAATGAAGGTGGATTGGACAGAAACTGAGAAGACCGTTTAATGACATCGAGCTCCAGGTCGGCTCTCAGGTGGAATCCGAACTGGAAACGACAAGTTGAACCTGTGTCCGATGGTAACATGGAGGAGATCGCATGGGTTGGAGCTGATGAGAGACTTTGGGGGAACTGTAGGACCAGTTAAAGGGGACTTCAGTGGATAGAAAAAAGTGTATATGTATTGTTGAAATCCTATGTTCCAGTTGGAACCCTCGGGTATCTACCAAGATTCATCGACCAAAAAAACTGAAAGAAAAGCATCCATCACCAAATATCACAACTGTTCCTGAGAAATCTCTCTTCATGAACCTGGAATTGAAAGGTGACATTGAAGCGGAAATTCTTAGGAACTGCCTGTCTAAATGTCTGAAGAAGACATTTCAAACATCAGCCTTACGAATCACATTCTCCAGCAGACGGTTAATCAAGTTTAACGTTAAGGATAAGATAGCGCTTTTGACTACCTCAGTGTGTACTTATTAGTTTACTTGTTTGTATGGAGCAAAGTATATCAGTCGTATGCAACGTCAAGTCCACAAATGTATTCTGCAACACTCTTCAGCTTGGCTAGTCAGTCAGAGGAGAAAAAAAGAATACTGGCAGCTACATCGTCGTACACACTATCAACTGTGAATATCGAATACCCCGGCATGAGTGCTTCACAGAGTCCCTCACTATCGTACAAAGGGACTTCTTATACACTATCTGTACATGGCTGAATCATTGTCTATTCGGGATGTGAAACTACATACACTCACTCGCCCTACCGTGGCCAGAGTAACGCTCTAACTATAAGTTTGCTTCTTTTTTATTAATTAATTTTACTATTATTATTATTGTTATTATTTTTTTTAAATTTTATTTTTGATTTACAGCTTGACCCCATACTGTATTTTTGGTACAAGAATGGAATTTTCAGCATGGATATCGGTAGCCCAAATTTTGCAGGCCGACCATAGATATCAGGTGTGCGCCGCTGTGGGCTCGAACCCCGGACCATGTGCACGGTCGGCGAGAGTCCTAATCACTGTGCCACCGACGCACATTATTATTACTATTTTCGTCATACTCATTTTATTATCGCTCTATTACTGTTTATTAATAACGTGGTGTTTCCATACAGCTTTTATATAAAAACACTTAACCGTCTTTCCACTAGTTCTCGTCCATTCTACACAATCGTATTGATTAGTCATTTTCTCACACTTATTACGTTAGGCCAACGTCTCTCCGTTTTTCTAACTTCCAATTAGCCAGCACTTGTAGACTACACCTTAAATTGTATAATATGCTTTTTGAGAACAAATTTTACCCGTAGCTGATTGATCTTATGATTTATTGATTTAATTTGATTGCACGGAGGTTTTCACCATGAGTTGACATCGGTTAGAGAACCACTGGAAAACCTGCACAGAGTACTGGATAGCTGTTTCGGCCTGGATAGGGACTCTTAGTCAGTACCCATCCACCGGGGTTCGAACCCAGGACATTTTGGTTACAAGGCAAGCTTATAGACCATTGAGCCACTGGGACCCGATCCAATGTTCCTTGAATTCTAACCTATGCCAATTCACGACATAGCGCGACCACTTCGCAATGTCTCCTTCGATGAGTTACTGCCTTATCTTCAACCTGTTGGAAGCTACTGGTCACGGCTTCTCACTAGAACCCGAGGTCACTGCCTGAATAGGGCCAGTAGCTTGTTCTTCGTTTAATCTAATTACGACTGTACAGCAGCTTATGAAAATGAATCGTTGAAAAGGAAATTTTCTTTTTTGCTGTTTACGTCTTTTTCTTATAATAATAATAATTATTATTATTATTATTATCAGTGACTGCAACACTTGAATATTTCATAGAGGATTTAATCATGAGCTGACATCAGTTAGAGAACCACTGGAAGACCTGGAAGTACTGGACAGCTGTTTCGTCCTAGTTTGGGACTCTTCATCAGTACGCACCCACTAGGACGAAACAACTGTCCAGTACTTCCAGGTCTTCCAGTGGTTCTCTAACTGATGTCAGCTCATGATTAAATCCTCCATGCAATCAAACCAAGTCCCTACAAAACCAATACTTGAATATTTGCTATTTTGGTGTTGAAGTGTTCATAGTTGTGAACACCTGATAATATCCACAGAAATATAATGACCTCATTTTATCTTCTTCCATTGGTCAAGTTCTATTAAAAAGAAGTTGGGTGATATTTAGCTTTATAAATAATATTTGACTACTGTGTCGACGTTTCATGAAGATCACGAAATATGCCCATTTATCTACTAATAAGTTAAGAAAAAAACACACCGTTTTCATTCATAGAAAAACTGTCTGCATTTTTAACGACTTCATTTTCATAAATTAAATTTTGCAATTTGCAAATTAATTATATTAAACGGTTGATGAGTAAAAACGATTATCTAGAAAAGTTTTTTGATAAGAATATCAATTTAAGATCAAAGCAGCCCAAGGTACCAGCAGTTCCTAAAAAGGCCTTATTCTTACAAATGCAATTCTTTGGAGATAACATCAGCAAGATAAGTAACACAACACCTTAAAAAGGGTTAAAAGGAGCATTCCCTGCTGCTGAATTACGCTGTGTCTTCAATACTACCCCTATTTTGCATTCTGGGGTAAAAGATAAATTACCTAATTTCACCTCTTCCATGTATATCTACCAATTTAGCTGCTCCTGTGGAGTGAGCCAGTTAGTTGTCTAGACCGTACATTTAGGGAAGTTTTCTCGTCGAATTTCTGAACATCACCCTGCATAGTGGTTAAATAAAGGCAAACAAAATCCATTCATAGCTGTATTATCTCTCATCTAGTGGATACAGAACACAAGATTGATGTTAACCAGGCTTTGCAAGTCATCTACCGAATGCCAACCAACTAATGTTAACTTCACCTTAAGAGTTCGTCTACTACATATGGCGAAGGCCGTTGGTATCCAAATTAAGAAACCGAACTGATGTATCCAGAAGTAGAAGTTGGTTCAGACATTATCGTGACCTTGACCATCTAAGTTTGAATGATCCTCAATTTCTGTGGAATTTTCCTAATTTTAGTTGATATTCTAGTGGCTATTACATATTTATTATTATTATTATTATAATTTAATTCCATTAATTCTACTTAAAAAATCGATATCATTAAAAAAATATTATTATTGTTTACTATTCTAGAATATTCTGTGTATATAAACACAAACATTTATAATTGTAGGGTCAGAAGAGGAATATATCGAAAAGGATATTCTTTGCTCACTTATTTTGTGTTTTGTATATGTCTGAATGAATGTTGAAATTAATTTTCAATTTTTACACTTTGAGGAGTTGAAATTCTCACTGCAGTTTCCTTTGGAAATCACTAAAATACGTGATCTGCTTGATATTATTATTATTGCTCCCTTGGGTTCCTAGTGGAACATAGGACTTCAACTACACGTCTCCACTTGCTTCTGTCTTCTTCTGTACTTTTGACCTACATCCATGTTAGTCCATACTGACTGTTTCAACTCCTCTTCACACGATCTCCTCCATGTCAACCTTGCACTGATGTCCCACTCACCGCTTCCTTTTCAGGTTCCACTCGAGGGCCTGACGCGTGATGTCACCCACAGGTCTCCTCAGCGAGTGTCCTATCCATCTCTTCTTTTTCCTGCATATTTTGTTGAGCGATTGATTCTTGTTTCGTTTCTTCCCATAGTTTCCCATAGTTGGGGATTCTTTACGGCCATCTGATTTTCAGTATAGAGCCAGCGAAGACAGTTTTTGAAAAAGGTGTGCAACAGGCTGTTGGAAATATTCTTTGTGACCCGCCAGCCAAGTTTCTGGTCCGCATAGAAGAACTGACTGACGTTTGTATTGAAAATCCGACCGAATTTCGTTGTTGATGCTTAGTGACAGCGGAAGATTTCCAGATTGGTTTCAGGTTGATAAATGTGTTTCTCGCCTTTCCGATTTTCGATTTGACATCCTCGTCTGTTCCTCCTGTAGTTGAGACAAGTGGTAATTATCGAAGGTAGTATATTTATACAAAACTATATACTACTAATTAGTTGAGGTGAGTAGTTGTTTACCACTGATGTCAATCAGTATTGCTTGCCAGTTGGCTAGATCGATGTGATCTATACACCAGACAACCATTTCTCTTACTCGGCTCCGAGTTCACCTGCAGTTTATCTGATCTCCTCTTCACACGATCTCCCCCATGTCATCCTAGAGAACAGGCCCAACTGGCCATTTCCGATTCGGGTCCCAGTCCAACGATGGCTTGATGCACGATGCCATTCGATGGTCCTCTGAGCATGTGTCCAATCCATATCTACTTTCTTCCCCATATTTGTTGAACGACAGTTCTTGGTTGGTTGGTTGGTTGGTTTCCAGAACTACTTGCTGTTAATTCTTTCTGAACGGCCATTTGATCTTCAGAATGGAACCAGAGAAGGGGGAGTGATTGTTGGTAAAATTCTGTAGTAACCTGTTGGAAATGTTTTGATTGACATGTGGGCAAAGTTTCTGACCCATACAGAAGGAGTGACTGACTTAACGTTTGCACTGAAGATCAGAATTTTGTTGTTTATGCTCCGGCCGAGAGAAGAAGATTTCCAAAATGATTTCACAGTGATGAAACTCTGTCTTATCTTTCTAATCCTGACTATTTTTGATATCCTCATCGTAGGTGTCTGTGGTTGTAGTCATGCCTCTTGAAGGAGGTGACTACTTCCAGATTTCTTCCGTTGATAGTGATTCATACTGCTTGTTATTAGTTGTTGTTTGGTTAATCACTTATTTTCATTACTTCTGTCTTGGCTATGTTCACTTGGAACCCTGTCTTCGAAATAATAAGTGATTACATTCTTACTTTTCTGACAGGTGGCAGTTAACTGCATGCCTTGAAAAGTCCTCCATTGCTTCCCCTACTCTAGCTGATGCTCCTAAAAGAGCTATTCTTTATCCTTTTCTGTTTTCTTTCTTCTTACATAACTTGCTTCATTCTGATGAGGCCAATTTTGTTGAGTATGTCGATAATCTGACTGTTTCCATGCCGGTCACTTCTCACTGAGACTAATCCAAAATGAATAATTTTTTATTAAAAAAATTAGCCAGTGGTCTTGGTCAAATTATCTTAAGCTAAATCTCTACAAATCTCAGGTAGGTTGTTTACTTCACCTACAGTCACAAGTTCGATTTAGGTCAACTGGTTCGTTCCCATGATTTTGTTATCATAGATGGCATTGAAGTTGAAACTGATTGGAGTGTTGAATACCTCGGATAGCGTATTTCCTCTGATTATCCCTGGTTTCCTTACATCATATTAGTTTCTTGAAGGTTATTTCATTTAGCGTTCTACGTATGGCCTTCGAGGCGACGAAGTATCATTCAGTCGCTACTTCTGCAGTTAGTTAACTCTTGAATCCTATCTATTCTTCTTTATTACATCACATCCGCATTGATCTTTCCCCGGGATACTTAAGAAAGACTTTGTTATATTGTGAAGGGTACGAAAAGTTGTTAGTAGGACGAGTGGGTTGTCGCTTAACCAACTTTTTGATGCTGTTATAGATAGACACATGGAGTGATACAAGAAATTAGCAAATATTATCTTGTTGGAGCCTGAGGCAGGTTTTGTATACACAACTGTCTCCTTGCATCTCATCAGGTATGGGAACTACAAACAACTACGGAAGATTTTATGCTTGGACTAATAGTTGTGAAACGTCCAGGATACCTTATATGGTATACATTTTGTGTGATGAGAAAAGTGTAAGACAGGAAATTACCAACTTACTGAGGAACTCTAGGTAAACGACGGTCTTTGTTTTTGTTTTTATTGTTACATTGACGTTGATATTTTCATTTGATTTAATTTAATATTTATTTCTTATTGAACAATATCAATAATGTAAATGTGCTATTTTAATTATGGCCTCTGTAATGAGAAAGTGAGATGCAATCTTTTATTACATGCTGAAAATTTCATATTTGTACCAAAAGTGCTGTTTGGAATAAAGCTATTATTACTACTAATAGTAGTGGTGATAGTAGATATTTCTGTTCTATTCTCTTCAGCACACTGAAGTGCTACAGCGTGTCTGAACAATTTTAAACACTGTGAGTCATTAAGAGAGATAGTGAATACTCACTGAGATGCTTGAAAGGTGGTAAATTCTAAGGAAAACAGATCTCTCACTTTGTTTTTCACTAATGGATATCACCAAATAAATAATATAAAATAGAAAATCTAATTATCTTATATTTGACAATAACAAAATACAAGTCTGATTTTTGCAATTTTTATTTTGATGTTATGTAGATTGAACGGATTATGTACATATCTATGTTATATATTTATACAAATTGCATTAGCGCTGTTTAACATTTCTCCCATTAGTGATAAGTTGCAGCTTATTCAACTGTGATAAAAACGGAATTATTATTATTAATAAAATTCACAGTCATACAAGTGCCAATATTGAGAGAAACATACCACCAGAGAAGAGAAAAAGTCAACAAGACAATCAAGAGAATATTGGAAATCACTCATGCCTAACAAGCTAACTATCTATCTATCTATCTATCTATCTATCTATCTATCTATCTATCTATCTATCTATCTATCTATCTATCTATCTATCTATCTATCTATCTATCTATCTATCTATCTATCTATCTATCTATCTATCTATCTATCTATCTATCTATCTATCTATCTATCTATCTATCTATCTATCTATCTATCTATCTATCTATCTATCTATCTATCTATCTATCTATCTATCTATCTATCTATCTATCTATCTATCTATCTATCTATCTATCTATCTATCTATCTATCTATCTATCTATCTATCTATTTATCTGTCTATGTTGAATTTTGTTTGCAATTCAAACCATTCTACTACAGCTGCCTACCCTGGAAACGTGAAACATGATTTCAACTTATTGCTGCTCTCATCAATGGTTTCTAATTCAGTTGATATTCTGAAAACGACACTGAAAATGGTTGATTGTTATGTGAATTGTTTGTCCGTATGTGCTTTGTTTCTCAGTGAATAACGTGATATCATTTCTCAGTTAAAATTTAGTCTAACTCCACAGTAATGGTCACCCTTCAAAACATTTTTTCGATATCATACTCTGTTTTCTCTTACCGCTAATAAATACTGAATTTTCTGACAACTGGGCTTTGTACCTCCCTTGGCTGTACATTCGCTTTTGAATCTGTCTCAAGATGCCTTTTGTTAAATAAGTTTTCCTTGACACAAATCATATCATGGGTTGTCAACTGGTTGCATTTTCAACTCTTTAACAGAATGCAGTGTACTTTATACTAAGGTAAATCATTTGTTGCCTAGCTTACTGAAATAAATCTCTTGAGATGGTTTTCTCTCCCCTCCTCTTTCTTTTTACATGACTTGTCTCTTTCAAAAGAAGTCAACTTCGTTTAATACATCAATGATCTAAGTCAAATGGTCTTACATTAAAAACCATCCGAATGTCAGTCAATTGACCTTACGTTTAAGTGTAATTGTGATCTATAAGAGTTAGTCCGTTTTCAAGGTGTTTGTAGGATAGTGGGCACTGAAATATGGACTCATTCAGGCATAAAATCCTTCTGAATAGTTCTATCCTCTGACCCTTTTTGGTCGGTTATCTAATATTCTATCGATTTCTCGAAAAACGTTTCATCTAACCTTCTACAGAAAGAAGTTATGCATATCACTCAGCCTCGGCTCTTTCACTTTGTGAACTCTTACATCTAACGTGCTGTTGCTTGTTGCTCAGCCTTAGTCTTTCCCAGGCCCATACTCAAAAAGGATTATGTCATATAGCGAAATGTATCATAAGTCCTGTTTTGAAATAAAACAAATTATTATTATCATCATTATTTCCGTAGCGTTATGTTTAATAGTAGCGTCTTGTAATACTGCGATATTTAAAAGTCGAGCGTACTGAAAACTAAGTTGTTCAATATGTTCAATTTAGAAATTGATTCTTTACGTACACAGGCAAACACACAGCTATTTTAGAATGATGTTTAACGCATCAGTGGAATATTCTACCGCACTGAATGCCTCTTTTTTCTTCACTCATGAAATAATTCAGAAATCCGAACTATTTTGATGAAGCGAAACACAGAATTTATTTGGTTTGGCTAGCGTGATATACAGAGATGAACTAACTCTAGTTTTATATTTTTTAATTTAAACAAATCTAGGTCAAATATGTCACGATTACATAATGTCATGTCATCTGTAAAAACAATGACAAGAACGACAACAACAACAACACAGTTTTGTTAGTATTTATTTTGTGTAGCAATAAATGCCTTCTCTACTCTTACAGATCAAGCTGGTAAATTATGTTACCAGCAAGTTCAAAAGTGCACTTGACTAATCTGTTTATATGAAGTTTGTGATTATCTGCATTCCATTCTGTTTAAATGTGAATTTTGTTTACCCGAACAAATTGAGATCACATGTTAACCATCGCTTTTTATTCCTAAATTGAATCCCCATTTACGAATGCTGCTGTGACCGATTAAAACACGAATAGAGTTCAATGTTCAATCATCAATGGGACTTCAAAATGTCAAAATGAAATGAATGCATATATAGACAAAAAATGTTTTCGATTAGTTAATTTGTGATATCTCATATAGGTCAGATTAATATTTTGAAAACTCTCAGTGTTTGTTTTTTATTTCTATTTTTGATGTTCACTGAGATTAAAACGATGGTCCACTCCATAGATTTATCAAAATATTTGAATATGCCACAAATGTGAAATTCCAGTTTTAAAATACTTATTTATAAAACAAAGAATAACTGAGCAAAGAATATCCTTTTCGATAAATTCTTCTTCTGGCTCTACAATTATATATGTTTGTATTTATATACATAGAATATTCTAGATTAGTAGGCAATAACGATGTTTATTTCATTATAGCTTGATTCCACACCGTATTTTTGGTACAAGTATAGAATTTTCAGCATGTGATATCAGTAGCCCAAATTTTGCAGGCTGACCATTGATATCAGGTGTGCGCCGGCAGGGGATCGAACCTCGGACCACGTGCATGGTCGACGAGAGTCCTAGCCGCTGTGCCACCGACATCGATCTGTTAAGTAAGATTAGTGGAACACAGTGTCTTATATATGCGGTAAAAAGAGCATTCCTTGCTGCTAAATTAAGCTGCGTCTACAAAAACACCTCTCTTTTGCGTTCTGGGGCAAAAGATAAACTGCCTAATTTTACCTCTTCCATGTGTATCTACCAATTCAACTGCTCCTGTGGAGTGAGCCAGTTACATAAGCCATACAATTAGGCGTGATTTCCAAACATCATCCTGCAAACTGGTTAAGTAAAGGACAAACAAAATCCATTCATAGCTGCATTCTCTCTCATCTGGTGGATACAGAACACAGGATTGATGTCAACGAGGCTTTGCAAGTCATCTATCGCATACCAAATAATCTTAACTTCACCTTTAGAGTTCGTCTATTACATATGGGGGAGACCGTTGGCATCCACATTAAGAAACCTAACTTATGTATCCAAAGGAAGAAGTTAGTTCAGACATTATCCTTATCTTGGCCATCTAAGTTTGAATAATCCTCAATTTTTGTGGAAATCTACCCAATTTTAGTTCATATTCTATTTCCCATTATTTCTGAAAACCAACATCACCCTGTGTTATTAAGTAAAGAACAAACAAAATCTATTCGTAGCGCTATTCTATCTCATCTTGTCCATACAGAACACAAGACTGATGTCAGCGAGTTGGTTTTCAAAGTCATTTACCGCATACCAACCAACAAGTCTTAACTTCGCCTTAAAGAGTTCGTTTACTAAATATTGCTGAGGCTGTTGTGTTTCACATTAAATAGCCTAATTTATGTGTCCAAAAGAAGCTAGTTCAGACATTATCATTACCCTAGCCATCTAGGTTTGAATGATCCTCAATTTTTGTGGAATTTTCCTAATTTTAGTTGATGTTCTATTTGCTATTATATTTTTCAAGTATTGGTTTTGTAGGGATTTTGTTTGATTGCATGGAGGATTTAATCATGAGCTGACATCAGTTAGAGAACCACTGGAAAACCTGCACAGAGTACTGGATAGCTGTTTCGGCCTAGTTTAGGACTCTTAATCAGTACCCACCCACCGGGGTTCGAAACCAGGACGTTTTGGTTACAAGGCAAGCTTATAGACCATTGAGCCACTGGGACCCGATCCAATGGTCATTGAATTCTAACTTCTGCCAATTCACGACATAGCGCGACCACTTCGCAATGTGTTCTTCGATGAGTTACTGCCTTATCTTCAACATGTTGGAAGCTACTGGTCACGGCTTCCCACTAGAACCCCAGGTTAACTGCTGTTATTATTATTATGTAGGCATCTTCAATGAACTGTAATTCTATTGATCTTACTTTGCAAATCAATAATATTTAAAGAAACGCTAATATTGTTGTTGACTACTATTCTAGAATATTCTACGTATATAAACATGCATCTATAACTGTACAGCCAGAAGAGGAAATTATGGAAAACCATATTCTTAGCTCAATTATGTTTTCTTTTTATTGATGTCTGAATGAAAATAAAAGAGTCGAACAGAACTAGATCCATGGTGAATGTAGAGGTTGGATTAGTTATTTTTTGAAAACATAGCTCCAGCTTATTGGCGCGTTTTGACCAGGGCATTTGGAAAGCAAAGAAGTCGAAAACACACTGTTTTTAGTACGTTTTCGTTTATTTTGCAAATGACCCTGAATGATGTGTCAGTTAGTTGAGAGATGCTCTGACAAGTGTGTTTACCATACCACTCATGCATCCCTCAAATTTATGATTTAAGACTATTTTAGTTGACAAAATTAGTGAATTAATGATTAATTATATATCGGCAGACTCATCGGTAGAAATACTCAGAAAATACCTGTCCCAATTATTGGAGTAAACCTTCTTTATGGCTGAACTTTGACAAACTTTCTGCACAAAACCAGCCATTCGCATGAACATGAAGGATAAGTTGCTACTGCTGGCCTCATTATTGGGCATCTATCAGTTCACCTGTTTGTATAGAACTAGGTATGTCGGCTTTGCCCAGCGTTTTTTATCCAAACGTATCATCGAATACTTACCCTAATGATTTTGTAAAGAAGAAAATCGATCCTTTGACAATAGTTTTATCCTGGAACACCTGACTGGATCTGGACATTAAGCTTACTCACAAAAGAACTTCAAATTTATCTATAGAACACGTGGGAATCTTGATAAAAGAATAAGAATCAGATCTCTTCAAACAGCAAAAGTAATGACAGTTCACATGATAAATCCAAAACTCTGCATACAAAAAAGTTTGTTCAGTTGCTAAATCTACAATGGAACTGATTTGTCCTAATAGTCGACACGTAATTTCTGCATTCTTCGTTTCTCATTCTACCCCTTATTACTACTCCCGTTAACTTGACTCTCGTTGAGTTTTAGGTGAATTCTACTTAGCCCAGTCAAATTTTATCACGTCATTCAATTTCCTACCCGATGACCAGAAAAGATTAACAACAGGCATCTTTGGCGATGAACGAGTTAACCAACCCAGCAAGAACCGATTGTGCAACAAATATGCAGGAAGAAATGCAGGTGGATTGGCCATACTCTGAGAAAACAAACCACCAAGTGAATGACATCACGCGCCCGGCCTTCACTCGATTGGAACCTGGATGGAAAGCGGTGGGTTGATTGTCCGAAGGTGACATGGAGGAAGTCACGCGAAGAGGAGATGAAAGCAGGTGAGAGGTATAGCGTAGAACCGAACGCAATGGAGACGTGTGGCTGAAGTCTTATATTCCTCTGGGAATTAAAGGAGACAATAGTAATCCTCCCCAAGTAACGCGTAATTCTTTACCTAAAATTTACAATTCAAATGACATATGTTTGTAAATACTACTTTTGTTGCTGTGAATTGTATCTCTGAGAAGGATGATACTTCGTTATACACCTTTCTCCGATTTATATAACGTAGTGGGGATTTCTCGAATTGTTATTAATGTTGTTGCTGCTAAAAAGTAGCCCATTAGTCTGAAGACAAAAGAAACAAACATTTGAGTCATGCAAAGCTTAGGATATCAAAGCAGCACATCAGTTTGACAATGAAAAATCCACAAAAGAATTCATATATAAAGAAATACCAATCACCTCACTGTGAAATGATAAATTTAGAAAAAAGTACGTGTTATCAACACGTTTGTGATTTAATTTGGTGGATGGAGACTAACAGTGGAATCCACCGGGATGCACATTCCGTCCCATTTAGGACTAGCCATTTGGATGTCCCTGCATTCCCAATGGACTCAGACTCTGACCAAGTACCCATTATTTCAAACGCCGAGCGTTATCCACAAGGCCTGTTGGGACACTAGAGTTCCCACCTCTTGTACAGCAGGTATCAACTGTTATCTATCCTTTTTAATTCATTTTGGATTTCCCCGTTAATCTCAACAGAGACTGAATTCACTTATTTACCTCTTGTGGAATAGTATGTGGTGAAATGAAAGTGGTCTACCCAACTAGCTAGCCCAAAATAGAATGGCTTGAACTGAATCTGCTCTCTGAGCTGAGTCGAAACAGCAGTCGGGTGTTTAGTTCAATTTCATCTGGCTAGGCAAACATTTCGGACTAGTATGAGTGACACACAACTACTAATCTCATTAAATAAGTAGTATATAACATCAACATGGAAGTTCTAGGCAGAAAGAAGAGATAGGACAAACAGTGGCTCACTACGGACACTTGGAAACTAATAGAAGAGAGAAAGACAGTGAAACAAAAGATTATCCAGTGCACCGACGAGCACAAAAACAGGAGTTGAATTCAAGCTACAATACACTGAACAAAAGAGTGAAGAAGAGTGCCAGGGAAGACAAAAGAAAATATTATGAAGCCATGGGAAGTGAAGCAGAACAAGCTGCAGGCAAAGGAGACCTCGCCACACTCTACCAAACAACTAGGCACCTATCGGGAAAAAGTTCGACATAGATTAAGCCGGTCAAGGATGACAATGGAAAGTCAATCACCAAAGAGGTGGAACAAAGGAAACACTGGGCCGAACACTTCAAAAGACTTCTAAATCGACCGCCACCTACAACGCGCCCAACAATACCAACAACGGAAGCAGAACTACCAGTGAGCATCGACCCTCCGTCGAAATCAGAGGTCCTGAATGCAATCAAGATGCTAAAAGCCGGAAAAGCAGCAGAACCAGATGGAATCCCAGCAGAAGCATTGAAAATGGACCCAGAGACAACAGCGGACTTGGTGACACCACTACTGGAGAAGGTGTGGAAAGAGGGCAAAGTACCTGAGGATTGGAAGAAAGGATACTTATTCAAACTGCCAAAGAAATGAGATTTTAGTCAATGTAAAAACTGGCGTGGAATTATGCTCCTGTCCATTCCAAGCAAGATACTAAGTCGCATCATCTTGGAGAAAATCAAACAAGCCCTGGATGAAAACCTTCAACCGGTACAGGCCGGATTCAGGAGAAACAAGTCATGTATTGATCAAATCGCCACTCTAGTGATCATCATTGAGCAAAGCTTGGAATGGAAGTCACCTCTCCATCTCAACTTCAACGACTTTGAAAAGGCGTTCGACAGCGTCGATCGAGAGGTGACTTGGCAACCACTTCGCTACTACGGGGTTCCATCGACAATTATACATCTCATCCAACGGCTATACGACAATGCTGCATGCCAAGTAATCCACAACGGGAAACTTACGGAAGCCTTCGAAGTGAGCACGGGAGTGAGGCAAGGCTGTCTACTATCACCAATGATCTTCCTGATTGCAATTGATTGGATAATGCGACAGACAACGGCAACCAACGAGGGAACAGGCATAAAATGGACTGACATAAAGACAAACGTGGAGGATCTGGACTTCACTGATGATATATGTCTGATTTCCCACAAACTGGAAGATATGCAAATGAAAAGCAACAAGTTGGCAGAAGAAGCATCAAAGATAGGACTTCAAGTGAACATAGATAAAACAAAGGTGATGAAGATTCCTGGCCAACACCAACAGCAGCAACAACAACAGACAACAATCAGCCAGCATAAATGGGAGGAACCTGAAAGAAACAACCTCCTTTACCCACCAACCTACCTGGGAAGCATCGTTTCAACTACAGGCAGAAATGACGAGGATATCAAAGCCAGAATTGGAAAAGCAAGACAAGCTTTCATTACTCTCAAGTCTGTGTGGAGGTCAACAGCACTCAGAATCAAAAATAAGATCCGGATTTTCAACTCCAATGTGAAGTCAGTGCTACTATACGGATAAGGGACTTGGCGAGTCGTAAAGAGCACCTCAAACAAACTTCAAACCTTCATTAACAGTTGTCTTCGCTCAATAATCAAGATCAGATGGCCAACCAGAAAGGATCAGCAACAGGGATCTCTGGGAGCGAACCAACCCAGCAGGAACCGATTGTGAAACAAATAAGCAGGAAGACATGGAGATGGATTGGCCATACTCTGTGGAAACCATCAAGTGACATCACCAGACAAGCCCTCGAGTGGAACCCGAAAGGGAAGCGGCGAGTTGGTCGTCAGTGCAAGGGTGACTTGGAGGAGGTCATGTGAGGAAGAGATGAAAGCATGTGGGCAGACTTGGAGCGGAGTGAAAAAGTTGGCAGAAAACAGAAGGCACTGGAGGTACGCAGCTGAAGCCCTATGTTCCTCTAGGAACTAAGGGATACAATAATAATAACATAGCCTCAGGTTGAAATTATCTTCGGATTTTCATTGATTAATTTAAGTTGGTGGTGGTTTGTAGCGGAATCCAGAAAATTTGCACTTCTTCCTATTTATGACTCGTCAGTTAGATGTGCACTTTTTCGTTTGAAACAATGAGTGTTGGATGTAAGTATCCAAAAGGAACACTGCCACTCATTGAAGAGCAGATACGTCTAACTGA
The DNA here is from genome assembly GCA_944472135.2 of Trichobilharzia regenti. Lineage (NCBI taxonomy): Eukaryota > Metazoa > Platyhelminthes > Trematoda > Strigeidida > Schistosomatidae > Trichobilharzia > Trichobilharzia regenti. The sequence continues at coordinate 113,755,764 of OX235264.1, read as the reverse complement.
GGAACCGTAATTAGGACGAAACGAGCACCTACCACAAGTCACCATGAGTCAGATAAAATGGTATATTTAACAGAACAGTCAACAGTGCAAAAATACATACTGCTCATTCAGTGATGTGATGATATTAGGGTATGGGAAAAATTCAAATATTGGTTTGCAGGGATTTGACTGGTTTCAGGATTCCATCATAAACTGACATCGGTTAAAGGACCAGCAGAAAACCTGCAGTGAGTACTGCTAGACAACTGTTACGTCCTAGTTTTCGACTGTCCATCAGTAGGCACTCGCGGGCACAGTTGGAACTAAGGACCCTCCGGTCAAAATGCAAGCACCTGGACCATTAAGCCACTGGAACCCAACACATGAATTCCAACTTCTGCCAGTTCATGATGTGGCATGACCGTTGGCGAGTGTCATCGTCGAGTATCTGTCTTCACAACCAACCCGCTGTACCCTACTGGTCACGATTTCCCACTAGAACTCAAGCAACTTCCTATCTGTCTAGTACTCCCAGGTTTTCCAATAGTCCTGTGACCAATGTCAGTTCACGATGAAATCCTGAAATAGGAAAAATTATCAGAAATATCTCAGGGAGAAGACTTCTAACTCAACGAAATATAAGCATAGGGGAAAAGAATAACATTACAGACTATAGGGGAAAAATATTCATTCAGACATTTAGAAGGCACAAGAAAGTTCTAGGAAAGAAAATTCTTTTCGACAAACTCCTCATCTGGCAATATTATATATATATATGTATATATGCAAAATATTCTGGAATAATCGTCATTAAGAATATTGACGTTTTGTTAAATAGCACCCAGTTGTTCAGATCAAAGGAATTACACTTCAAGAAAGATATTATTATTATTATTGTTCCCTTGGGTTCCGAGTGGAAAATAGGGTTTCTACAGAACACCTCCACTACGTCCTCTTCAGCTAACCACACGACTACCCAAAGTTACACACCTCCTTCAATCATGAAACCCTTGGACACGTGCTCAACTAGCCATTTCTCATTCAGATTCCACTCGACCAATGGCCTACACTGCTCGCGATTTCAGGCTACGGTCTTCTCAGAGTTTGTCCAATCCATCTCCACTTTCTTCGGAATATTTGTTGAGCAGTAGGTTGTTGGTTGCTTCGTTCTTTCTGGTTGGCCACTTGGTCTTCATTATAGAACAACCCGTTGGAAACGCTTTTCGTGACGCACTATCCAAATTCCTAACCCATACACAGAAGAAGTGACTAACTTGACAATGACGTTGAAAATCCGAATTTTATTGTTTATGCTCCAGCGAAGTGTATAAGTTTTCCAAAGTGATTTTAGAGTGATGAAGGTTTGTCTTACCTTCCTGATTCCGGTGGATTTTGACATCCTTATCCGTGCCGACTGTCCGTAACTGAAATGATGATGCTTGACTAGATAAGTGATGGAAGTGATCTCTTTCAGGTTTCACTCGTCGACTGTGGTAGGTGCTTGATTTTGTTGGTTGGTTGGTCATCACTTCTATTTTGTGTAGGTTCAATTAAAGTTTCGTCTTCGCTAGCTGTTTCTTCTGTCAGAAAGAAGAAAAAAGGTACAAGCTGTAATAAGCATAAAAGGGGTAATGATAAATAGAATATCAGGTACATTTAGGGTTATTTAAAACCTTGATAGCCAATATAAACAAAACCTCTGAATCAACTTCTTTTGGACAGGTAAGTTACGCTTATTAATGTTGATTCTGACAGTCTCAATAATGTGTGTAGCAGACGAACCCTTGATAGGTAAATTTAAGATCAGTTGCATTACGGTAGATAACTTTAAAAGTCTTATTGACACTAATTTTGTGTTTTGTATTCATGAAATTAGACAGAATAGAACTATTAATGAACTTTGTTAGTCATCCATTGCTAAATCACACTGGATGGTGTTCGAAAATCGAACGATAAACAAACCAAATTCTACTTCAGATGTAACTGGTTCCCTGGAAGCAGTCAAACCGTTAGATACATATAGAATAGGTAAAATTAGATAGTTCATCTTTAACTTTTGAACGTATAATGAGGGTGGTTTTAAGGAGATAGTGTACTTCAGTGGTATTGAATGCTCTTTTCACGGTATTTATTTTATTTTTATTTATTTTTGATTACAGCTTGATTCCACACTGTATTTTTGGTACAAGTATGGAATTTTCAGCATGGATATCGGTAGCCCAATTTTTGCAGGCCAACCATAGATATCAGATGTGCGTCGGCGTGGGCTCAAACCTCGAACCATGTGCATGGTCGGCGAGAGTCCTAACCACTGTGCCACCGACGCACATTCATTCACCGTTGTGTCATTATTTCCCTGGTGTTAACACCAAGGAAGTGATGGTGAAAGAACAAGGCCTTTTTTGGAACTGTTGGTACTTTTACTTGCCTTAGCTCTTCAGATTCATATTCTTATCGATGGATTTCTCTGCGAAGTCATTTTCACTAACTAACTGTTTAATAATACTGAACACTTCAATAACAGATTAAGCAGAGCAGCAGATTGATGTTGCTCTGTGTTTGAGTTTTATGGGTTCGAAGTTTAAAATATGAGTATACTGACCACTTGATGTAGGTCTCCGATATGTAGTTCTTCTTCTTATTGTACCATCCCTGATTGTAGTCATAAAGACGTCTGGGAATGAAATACTGGAGTCTCTTTCTTCCTCGATGATGAAGGAGGCTCATCATTAAATTTTTAAACAAGCATGTTTTTATTATGAACAAGATTATATTTTGATAAATCACACAGTGTTGTACAGTAATATTTATTGATGGCGATGTTTCGAGAACAAATTATTGCTGCTCGTAATCATATCAAATGTACTCTCACACAACTTCCTTGGATTTTTTACCAAATTATTTATCTTCGTGGGATCAATCATTCTAACCTTGGCTAAATTCTTATGTTCTGATAATCTTGTAGTACCCCTATACCAACTGTAAAGATGCTTTTTAATCTAATTTGTGTACTTGTATTATATGTTTACATAGACCGATTTTATATATGTACTTCGCAAACATTTGTCAATTTACTGTTGAACATTACATTGATACAATTTTAAAAGTTTGACTATGGCTATAATACACGATCATACTCTTCGCAAGTACCTTTTGGTTTTATATTGTGGGCGTTGAGTAGCCACAACGTCTGCGCACATTAATAAACGTGAAGAAGTACTAGGAAATACGTGTACGCTGATTTAGTCAAATAACGCACGCAACAATCTCACTACTCCCAATCTACTATTTTGACCTATGTAGTTGACTTAGCTCACAGTTATTGCAAGGTATTTTGTAAATTATACTATTCTGTTTAATTGATTCCACCGGGTTCTTTAGTCTACCGAGCTAGTCTCTGAATGAGTTGATAGGTTTGAATGGCATCCTAATTCCTGCTTTATCAAGAATCCTACGTACGGTCTCAGATGTTCGTTTCCTCTTTATATGTTAAAATTTTGAACGCCTTATTAACTTTCTTATTTATTTTACCATTACTAGTTACACCATTATTTTTAATTTGCTTTTGACCTTTTCTGATCTTCTTAATAAATTTTATAAGGTAGTTATTTAACACTAACGCCTCTTCAATCTGTATGCTAAATGATCCGGTAGAATCAATTAAACAGAATAGTATAATTTACAAACTACCTTGCGATAACTGTGAGCTAAGTCAACTGCATAGATCAGACTAGTAGAACGGGAGTAATAAGATTATCGGAACATCAGAATTTACCCAAGGTTATAATGATTGATCCCAAGAAGATAAGTAATTTAGGAAAAAAATCTCAGCAATCGCACTGCATGCTTTAACACACAACCACACAATAGGCTGGGTTGGACAGAGTCACAATTCTAAAAAGTAATATACGTAAGTGGAGATAGAGAGAGATTGATTACTGAATCCTGCCTGATTCATCGAGTCTACACCCAACACAACACACGCTACATAAATGACTCAACGGAAATACCAGAGATATGCATCGAAGATATTATTGCCACCAGTCAGTCAAATCGGAGGAGGATAATGAATAAATAACGTTAAAATGTATTCAATTCACATTATAACATTCTAACATGTTACTTATTTTGGCTATAAAAACACTCGTCTTATCTCCCATCTGATTGTATTTGATTGATAACACTCATAGTATTATTTCTGAATGTACATTATCCTATATTGATTTTTATTCAGGTGTCTAATCAGTCTTTACTCATGTATATAAATGAAGGAAGAAAGTTGTGCGAGAGTACCTTGATATGATTATGAGCAGTAATAATTTGTGCTCGAAACATCGTTATCAATAAATATCACTGCACAACACTGTGTGACTTCATCAAAATAAAATTTTATCCATAATGAGAGTTACACTCTACCACAGTGCCCGAGTTTTATACTTATATCAAGGATATTCTCTGCTTGAATCTCATTATTCATAATCAAAAATTGCATCATCGATATAACACGACAACAGCATTCTAGTTCATCGACTACATCTTTCAAAGATCTATTCTCTCGATATGCAAAGAAAATGTCGGCTAGAACTACTCCTAGTGGTGAACCAATCGCCATACTATAGATTTTGTCTGTATTATTCCTTATTAAGCAAGAACCGTCTTATTGATTGACAGATAAAACAAAAGAAGCTTATGGCTGAAAATGAGAAGACATTTTTACCATTGTGTTTTTCTCTGTGTACTGTTTAGTCTCAGTTAACTCTTGTTTGTTTGTGTGTGTGTATATGTGTGCCTGTGTTCCTTCTCCCTGTGAATAAAACTTCCCATATTTCTCTTTTAAAACAAAAAGAAACATTATAAATGACAACTGTACTTGCAATGAGGAAGTTTTTCCCATAAAGGGAGGATGGTTAAATGGGAAGTTGGTAGTCAGTCTGTCTTAGGTTTATTTATACTATCTGAACACTGTTTAACACCATCCTTAAGTTTAAGTGACTCTTTGTCATTGTGTATTTGAGTTTAGTATGATTTTATAGAGTGCAGTTTTGTTTTCCTTCTCCAACGTCCCTCTCACTCATCTTTGTTTTTACCGCTTGATTTCTGTTTTCTCTCATGTATTCTCATGAGGTTTTTCTCCAAAGCTGTGTGTGAATATTCCCACAGTAATGCTGGAAATTAAAATGTCTTACTTTGTTTTTGGATTTACAGAGAGAAGTACACAGTGTGACTGACATGTTCATGTTTTCTTTGAATAAATTTCTAATAGTATCTATTTATACCGGTGGACTACATTTCATTTGTATACTCTTTTCCAACTCAAGCTAGTTCGCCACCACCCACCCACCCCCCACCCAACCCCGTACTGTTTCACTGACAGTACATCCAATTTTGTATAGTAATATATTCAAGGAGCAAAATAGTATACGTTTATGAACATGATTTTGATAATTATAATGGGTTGATGATAGTTAGTGTAGAGCGACTGACAGTTTATTACCTCGGTAGTTCAACGCTAATCCTAGTGTTTGCCAACCACTCACGTTGTCAGGAGTCCATACCCTAGAAGATTCATTCACTCGTAAATCTCACTTAGTTTGGTAGTAGGCTATGTGAAAATTGAAGGTTGGGCCAACAAATACAAGAAAAGCAATTTGATATCGGAAATCCAATTATTTGTCTGAAATAGCCGTTTCTAAGATGCACTATGAATGTAGACTTCGCATTCAACAACTTTTATTACAGACAAATCAAAGGTATTACTATAGGTTCTGGACTATGTCAAATTTTAGCAGAATTCTTTCTCACTAAGCTTGAAAATGGCCTAATGAAATAAGTAATAGATAAAATGGATTCTTATTTTCATAGTGTTGATGGTAAGTTTATTATCCTTGAGGAGAAAACTGACGAGAATGAAATGTTGATAAAAATTTAATTATGCGCATCCATCAGTCATATTCACTTGTGAAGAAGAACATGATGGTAGACTACACTTCCTTGATGTATAATTTAGCAGAAGAGAGAAGAGATGTTTCAACCTAGAAAGATGTTTGTAAAAAAATCATTCCTTCAGTGTCGTACCGATCCGATAAAAATTTCAATTTAGTCATATACATCACGAATAGATCAAGAAGCATCTGCACTGGTGACTTCCTAGAAAATGAAACAGGATACATACAAAAACCCACTGATCCAAATGGAATTACCTTGTAGATTTGTAATGGAGACACATGAACACCAAGTCAGAGTTATTAAAGAGTAACTGGAGGTAGGCAATAAGTTGCTAGGCTATTCGAATACATAAGAACAAGCGTATCGATATACTAGTTCATTCCTAATGCTGTATCTTTTGAATGATTTAACAACATACCATTTACTTTCAGTCCTAGAAATCATACAGCACTGGGGAGCTAATTAGTGTATATCTAGGACTCTTCAGCACTGGACCCAACCCTGATCCTTCTACGGTCTTCATGTTAAAAGACAACGAAATGATAAAAATTCGAATCCATAAGTCTTTGAATTCCAGGACTTACCTTGTGATCTAAGAGTCTTATATCCGACCGCTGGTCTGGTCACGGGTGAGTATTAATGAATTGCCGCAAACTAGGAGGTAACACTTGTCCAGTAATGTGTAGTTTTCGGCGATTCTGTAATCGTTATCGATCCGTGACTACATTTATGCTGAGGATAAAAATTCCCATCCTTTACTTTGCAGGCGTTTCACTGATTCAAAGGCTGATTACGAAGTGATTCTAGCTAGAGAACCATTGGGAAACCATCAAGGACCACCGGACACTTGTTTCGCCCTTATTAAGAACAAATACTTCGTGATAACAGTGGCTAGTGTTTGCGCTACGCATCACAGATTCTCAAAAGATAGAACTGTCGGATCATCGGATTGCATCCCGGTGGATCAGTGTCATATTAGCTGGTCTTGTAACCTGCAGCTCCTAAGTCCGATCCTCTGTCAAGTTGGTGGCTCATCGGTTAGGACTTTCGCCAACCATGCACATGGTGCGGAGTTCGATCCGCTGCCGACTCACACCCAATATCAATGGTTGGCCTGCTAAAGGTGGGCTATCGATATCACATGCAAAAATTTCTATATTTGTACCAAAAATACGGTGCGGAGTCAAGCTATAATAAAAAAAAAAGTCATTTTTACCTATTACTGAGGAAAAAATAACAAAATAGTTATCCAGTAATTCCTGGTTTTCAAATGTTCTCTAAAAGAAGTCCGTGCATTATCGATCTTGATATGATAATTCTGTTTGTTGACTTTTGTCATTCCTAAAAACCTGAAAATTCGAAGTATAGTTTGTAAGAATAGAATCTTGTTTTTTTCCAAGATCGCATTCTAACATAGATATCCAATTATGCTATAAATGAGAGTTTACAGGTTGTATCAGGTGTTGACATCATTCAGAGAATCATAGGAAAACCATAACAGATTACCGGAAAGGCGTTTGGTCCCGGTGTGGGACTCTTCAGAAATACCAAGCTACCACGTGGACTCAAACATACTACCTTTCAACTATAAGGTAACTTTATGGACCATTCAGTCACTGTGACCCGACCCACTTGTCAATGATATCCAACTTTGGTCAATTAACTAAATAAATAAATAAATTTTTGCTTTATTCCAAAAACAGTACTAATGATACAGCAAGGAATTTTCAGCATTCAGTACAATATTGCATCTAATTTACTCAAAAAACGACAAAAAAAAATTGAAAATACACATTACATAACAGTAATAAAACGATTGTTATAGCAGCTACATAGCAAAATACTGTATGCCATACGGAGAAAAATATGCATAAAGTACAAAATTGTAGTAATATTAGTAATACCAACTAAAATAAAATAGCAGAGTAATAATTAAACGATAGAAAGTGTGACACCATAACATACAGAAAGATGAGGAATGAAAGGGTCGATTCACTGTGCTAATTACATAGTAACTTGTAAGTTTCACGTCTAACAGAGTCTTCGTCACATAAAGTACGGGCTAAATAGGGTATTGTAGAATTTCTATACTTAGTAGTACGAGCATATATCTTTTTATATTGACTTCTCGTCCTACCTGATGAGATACAAGGGGACAGGTGTGAATAAAGGGGGTGCAGAGGGTCTGACAGTATAGCCTTTGCCCATTTCGTACAGGAATTTATATGCCTCTCGACTATAGTATTAGCGAGCTCATGCAGTGGCAGACCACAAGCTCTACTCACAGCATTTAATACTCTTCGTAATATGATATAATCTTTTTTGAGAAGCCCAGGAAAGATTAATGGAGAGCAATAGAGTACAACAGGTAAAATATAGGAGTTTAAAAATTGCAAAACTAAAGGTTGGTTGATACCTGATTGTCTAACTAACTTTTTAATGTAGAAGGTAAGACGAAACATTTGCTTAGAGATAGATAAGATATGGGATGACCATGATACATCACGATACATATAGCACAACCAACATCAGTTATTGTCACAGACAATTAACTTTCCTCTTACCTAATTTGGTAGACCCGTCTGGTAACGACTTCTCACTGGAACTCCAGGTAACTGCTTCCTACTATAGAGCCAGTTACTAGAGACCATCAGATCAGGTAACAGATGAGTTGCTCACATATGATATCGGCTGGCAGCTGCATTTTGTATAGGTCATGAATTAGCAGAAACTGGATATCATAATCCGCTGGATAAGTTCCCAGTAATTGAATGATCTAATCATAATAATAATGATCTACTTTATTCCAAAACAGACAGTACTTATAATACAGAATGGAATTCTCAGCATTTGTCACAATATTGTTTCTGATTTGCTCTAAATATTAGCAAAATTAACCAGAGGAATTTGTCCACATTTACGTTATAAAGTCAAAAATATTCGAAGCACGAATTGAGAATATCAAATATAATAATAATAATAACAGTGAGTTTGTTTAAAACAGTATTGTCGATTCACTTTGAAAGTTTTAGCACGTTATAGATTACTGAATCTAATGTTCTGTTGATATAGTATAGTGAGGGGAAGTACAAAATTAACCGTTATAACACAGCTTAAATGATATTCACACTTATGAAAAATAAATAAATAAAAACAAAAAATTGAGTGGATTATAAATATAAGCAATACAATAACAATAAAGTTTGATGGTGTAAGGGTGGAGGAAATGGCTTATTTAGTAGTGTAAAGAAGGTTAGTTAGTTCATGTCTAACACTATTTTCATCACATAAAGTACGTGCCGCCAAAAATGGTATAGTGAAATTTTTATGCTTAGACGTACGTGCATAAAGTCTTCTTGTTTTATCTGAGGAAGAGAAACAAAGCTGGAGCTGCGAGTTAAGTGGGGGATGCTCACAGTCTGACAAAATTCCTTAGGCAAATTTGTTGCATGACATCAAGTGCCTATCAGAAATATCAGCGCCTTGAGGGACACCAGCCTCAGTAAGCAATCAAGTGGACGACTTTCCATGACATACAATGTACTGTTTTCTTTCTGAGAAATAAGAATGCAGCCATTTGACAACCCAGCAGTCAGTTTGAGTTCGAGCAAGCTTGTTTAACGAAATGTCTCTAGATAGTGAGTCGAAAGCAGATGTGTAATCTAGGAAGGTGCAGCGAACAAATTAAGCCCACTTGTTCAAGCCAGAAACAGTGTTATGATACAGGACTGCAACTGCATCTAAATTACTTCTACTGTGTTTATAGGTGAATTGTTTGGGATCGTTAAAGGCTTTAAGTGAGGGTTGAAGATTAAGTAAGAGTAACTTTTCCATAGTTTTTGAGAAAAGGGGAGGTAATAGCAGTAGGTCTAAATTTAAAACATGTTCCAGTAGACGATTTAGGCATAGGAACAATTTTAACGTCCTTCCAAACCACTGGTAAGACATTTCTGGAAAAAGATTTATTAACTATGTTCATGTGAGGATAACACTAGGCAAACCATGTGGATGTAGGCTACAAGTAGGGTTCAGAAACTGGAGACATTTTAGAACATCATTTGTATTGAAACCAGGGAAGCAGGTTTCATTAAAACGCTTGTAACACTGGAAAGTTTGGCATTTGTGGGAGGCCAATGTTTACAAGGCTTACGTGTAACCGGAACATCTTTGATTCGAAACAGGTGTGGGGGGGGTTAGTGCCTAACTCTGAAAACTCTCAGGTGTCTCAATGGTTCTCTAAATGACGTCAACTCGTAAGGAAATCTCTCACCAATCAAATCCCCCTACAAACCAATATTTGGTAATTAAATGAATTTATCTCTCACTCAGGTTTGTGTTGCACCGGCGCAAATACACAAACACACATACACTTAAAAATAACACCTATAAATAATAATAATTATCATTATTATTTCAAAAATAAATTGAATAACATTCACAACAATTACATTTCTTTTATTTTGTTTTCCAATTTTGGAGACACTCTGAATCATTTTTTCTCTTGTCTTCTCTGATTTTTTTTTATCATTAACAAGGGGTTTGTTTTAATTCTTTTTAAAATGTTACTTCATTAACGACTTCCCATTTTTAAAATAGAAAACAAGATGAAAAAACTAGAGAAAACTACATTATTCAGAGAGAGTGGAGAGAGAGAGTGTGTGTGTGTGAGAGAGTGAGAAAAAGTTTCATCTCGAAAGTAGTACATTGGCGGAACAACAGACGTGCGGATGTGAAACTGAAATGCCAACATTTAAAAGAGACTCGAATTTATGCGTACACTTGAAGACCGACAAGAACTGCACACATGTTTGTGGTCAGTGTAGAGACATGCACGTTTACACACACACACACACACACGAAGAGTTTGATTGGTAGGTCGATAGAAAGGTAGATAGACAGATAGACAGGTGGTATACTGACAAATGCAGACATACAAAAGTTAAATTTCTTCAAAAATGCATATGTATGATTTTCAATCGTGTATTTTTTTCTTCTGTCATTTTTTTCTGCAATTATTTTATTTAAAAATTAATTTTCGAGTTCATTAAATGATAATATTTTGAGATTTTAAAGTATTTTTGAAATGTATATAGAAATATTTATTGGACAGGAGGAATTTAAAAGATTCTCAAGATTCATTTGTGTATTAGTCATCCTCTATGGTTAAAATACACGCAGACTGTATGTTTGTCTGTCTATCTATCTATCTGTGTGGACGTGAATGTGTGTGTACTCGTTGAAAATGTGTTAAGATGTTTGCTAGACAAACGGATAGACTTAATGACAAACACGTATTTTCGTGTGTGTGTGTGTGTGCGTTCACTCTGACACGCAATTAATTTATAATAGATTATGCTTTGACGAAAACAAACGGAATGTCTAATTAAAACTTGAACTGTTGCTTTATTTATTTATTTATTTATTTATTCAAAATGAAATAAATAATAATGAAATAATTGATTTTAGTAAATAAACATTATTTATCCGTCAGCCAAAGAAAGGAGACTTAAGTCAATTGAAGAACTGGAGCAGTATTCTACTCTTGTCTATCCCATGCAAAATACTAAACCGTATCATCCTAGAGAGAATCAAACACACCAACCTGGATGAAAACCTTCAAACGGAACAGGCTGGATTCGGGAGAAATAAGTTATGCATCGATTAAATCACGACACTGTAGATCATCATTGAACAGAGCTTGGAATGGCAGTCAGTTCTCTACCTGACTCAGCTTAATTCACTTTGAAAAGGCCTTCAGCAGACAGTGTCGATAGACAGGTAATTCGGCAACCACTTCGCTACAACCAAGGGGTGCCTCCAACAGTTATGCATCTCATCCAACAGTTGTGCGACAATGCTGCGTGCCAAGTGAAGTGAAGACGGAAGTAAGACAAGGCTGGCTGGCTGCCTACTATCACCAATGATTTTCTTGATTGTGATAGACTGAATAATGCGGCAGACAGTAGACAGCGAAGAAACAGGCATAAAATGGAGCCGTACAAACAACTTGGAGGATTTGGACTTCGTCGATGATATTTTTCTGATTTTCCACTGACTCGAAGATATGCATTTTAAAAGCAACAAGCTGACAGATGAAGCATCCAGAGGAGATAGGACTTCAGGTGAGCATAGAGAAAACAGAGGTAGGTGATGAAGATTCCTGGCCAACAGACACATCAACAACAACAACAACAACAACAACAACAGAAAACAACCAGCATGCGTGGGAGAAATCTGACAGAAGCAACCTCCTTCACCTAATAACCTCGAAAGCATCGTTTCAGCTACAGGCGAACAGCACTGATGAGGATATCAAAGTGAGAAGATCAAGAAATTAATGTAAGCTTTGATTACTCTCAAGTCTGTGTGAAGATCAACAGCATTCACCATGAAATATAAGATGTTGGATTTCAACTCCATTGTGAAGTCAGTGCTACTCTATATGGATCAGAGACTTGACCAGCGCGTCATAAAGAGCACCTCAAATAAACTACAGACCTTCAGCCACAGCTATCTTCGACCGGTACTATTCAAGATCAGATGGCCGGCCAGAAAAGATTAACAACATGGATTTATGGCGATGAGTGAGCCAACCTACCAGTAACTGGGGTTGGATTGGTCAAACTCTGAGAAAAAAAAAACACCATTAGAGTGACATCATACACCAAGCCATCGCTCGAGTGTGTTACCCTAGTGGGAAGCAGCGAGTTGGTCGTGAGTGTGAGGGTGGCACAGAGAAGGTGAAGCGAAGAGCAGATGAAAGCGTGTGAGCAGACGCAGAAGCAAAAGAAAACATCGGCGGAGAAGGGAACGCAATGCAGTCTTGTTGCTAAAGCCCTATGGTCCTCTAAGAATTAAAGGAAACAATAGTGATAACAAAAATCAGTCAGTTGATATTTTTTTCGTTCTCTTTTTGCACTACTTATATTTCAACATAATTTTTGTGAAAAATTTCTCAAGTATATTTAACTGTATCTTTCTTGTGAAGTAGAATTTTGAAATAGTTGGTCAAACAGATTAGTGAATTTTGGAATTCTGCTAATTTTGACTTTTATGACTCAGCTGTCCACCGTTTTCCAGTTCTACTGCTGTCACGTTACAGACAGTACTCAGGACAGAGAAGAAGATGTTGGAATATCCAACAGTCATTGTAACGAAAAGTTTGTGTTTAGAAAGTTCCTCCTCAAACGATCAAATTACAATATTTAAATTTATTTGCATGTTTCAACTAACTCTGTAACTATTATCCGTTTACTTCCCAGGCTGTTTACCGATGTCCTGATATTTGCATGTCATATGCTGACTTCATTCTAATTAGCTGTTTTCGTTCCTCGTTGAATTTCTAGTTTTAATGCTTCTCTTTGTAGTTATGGGATACATTGATAATGTAATGTTTTTCGGTGTGATTTGTTTTGAGTGAGTCGAGGTCGTTCCAACCCTGTACTGTCTACAGCGGAAATTGTTTGTGTGTGATTCTTTTGAACAGAATTTTGGATCCCACCTTATTTGGTATATTCTACTTGATACCCCTCAGGGACGTCTTACAGTTGAATTTCAGCTAACCAATTTTGTTTTATAGTGCCTTGCTTGTATAGAGCTGTTTAACATTACTGTTGAGGTAATTGTGCATTTTTGGTGTTATTATTGTCAAATAGAAACACACATAGATACCAGTCATGAACAATCGTCTGTCTGCTGCGTTATGTGACTGTGTACTTCTCAAGGTAGTTTCGGTTAGTTATACAGTAGGATGCAGAGATCAGTATTGTGCACTTAAACCACAACGAGTTGGTGTTCATCGCAACACTGATGTCCGATGAATGATGCTCATGAAAAGCATTTGCTTCCAATATGCCACAGACTGTTGACATCAGCTACTTTCACGGGATCAATAATGAAAATCAGAAGGCTGGCTGTGGATTAGAAATCAGGTCTTTTAGTTGGGCTCGTAGGATTCCTAATTTCATCATTCATTTCTGTCAAAAGTAGTCTACGAATCCTATAGTTATCTCATGTAGTCTGAACATCGAAATAAGGTTATATTGGTGTATTTCACATCAGGATTTACTTTAACTATCATTATTTGTCTATTTTGCCATTATATAACTGTAGTGAGTGAGTACTTTTCATCATTATTTTGGTCATATTCTAGTGGTATGATACCTTGGCTTCTGTGTCTTGCCTTCTGTTGATACTTTTGGTGTCGCTGGCTGCTGACAGATGGCTTGCAGCTTTCGGTCGAAACATATGGATCTTTTAGAAGGACTTCTAGTCTGTTGTTCGGTTGAATGCTGTTCAAGATCCGTCAGTAATGAGGCTATTACTTGGGATGCTATTGGGAAGTCAGCTGAAGGCAGAATATGATAGTGTGAGGTGAAACTCCAGGGTCATGCAAATCGCTTTCAAAGTGAGAAGGACCATACAAGGTCACTGTGAGACAGGGTCACGTACATACTATCAGTAATGTTAACGAGGAGAAGCGGGCGAACATCAGCGAACTCTGGAACTGGATACAGCAAGAGAAGCAAAAAAAAAGCCAGCAGCACTAGGAAGACCGAAACGACTTCGGTCGAAAATCTTTGAGAGGGAGGGGGGGTACAACGAGTGTGACGATGTGATACCTCAGCTTTCTGTTGTTGCAATATTACTAAATTCTGTCTGTCTGTCTGTTTTCGACATAGAACTTTGCACAAATGTGCGGAAGTTCAAGTCGCCACACTCCAAGTAGCACGCGAAGCAAGAGAAGAAAGTACAAGAAAAGCATAATAGAAACAGTGAGCAGAGGGGTGAGACAAAGGAGGAGTAATAATGAAGAACAAAACAGTTTCATTGAAGATCATAAGTCACAGGGAGTGGATGCATCTTTGCCACTGAGAACGATTTTGAGCCATGTCACCAATTGTTTCCAACCATTGGTTTTTACCGTCCCGAGGACCCCAGCCTGGAAGTCTACACCTTCCTACGTGGCTTAGATCAACTGTTGTGGATTTCATTGACTGGTGCCAAGTTTTCGTTTGACCGCCGCTAGCTTTTTTCCAGCCTGACCCTATATCCGCTAACACTGCTCGTCGAGGGAGGCGATGGCTTGGCATACGTAACACATGTCCTAACCATCTCAGTCGATGTAACTTCATGACTTCTTCAATTGATTTCCCCTGTTTACCTAGAACTCTACGCCTAACCTCAATGGTGCTCACCTTATTATGCCACTTTACACGAGAAATAGAGCACAGGCATCTATGATCAAAGACAGCTAGTCTTTTCATGTCTTCCACTCTCAGTGGCCAGGTCTCACAACCATAAAGAAGGACGGAGCGGACTGATGAGCAGTACACCCGCCCTTTGGTCTAAAGAAAGGAGAAAAATCTTGGGCACAAGCCTAAGTCTTATTTCTGGCTGGTTCCGGTAACAACACTTTATAACTATGATTCATGATTTCAAGGTTTTAAAAAGACGAACAGAAGACAATGAAATCGTTATAGTCAAATTTTTTTATTAACTCTATAAGGCCTATCAAAGGCTTCACTCAGCCATGAAGTACACATAACTTTCCTAACCTCCCGAACATGTGGACTTCATACGCCTAGGATTAAAGGATGAAATTTTATCCGTTCCTTTTCACATTCTTGCGACATATTCATAGGTAAGATCAATAGAATGCTCCGGTGTCGTTGGAAACAGCAAAATCCCAAGGGCTTATTACATCACATAGAAAATGTAAATTTACTAAGTCTGAAGAGACGTCTATCCTCATTCATTAAGAAGCATTTAATGACGATATTTCAGTTAATAATAATAATCTGCTTTATTCCAAACACTATTTATAATACAGCATAGAATTCTCGCCGTTTCTCACAGTATTGCATCTATTATTGATATAAGGATAAAACTTGGGCACTATAGAAGAGGATAATTCCATTATGGATAAAATTTTATTTTAATAAATCCACACAGTCTTTCACAGTAATACTGACTGATGACCACGGTTCGAGCACAGTTTAATACTTTATAAAAATGGCCAAACCAAATTCACTTTTAACAGTTTGAAAAAGTTTGGGCACTGGGTATATTCCATTTTCCCTCCTGTTAACTAGGCGGTCTAAAAATGGTAGTTCATTGACGTCTGATTCTGCTTCCGAAGTAAACTGGATTCTTGGAGATAGATTGTTTATTTCCTCCAGGAATGAACTGTATAGATCTCGTTTTAGCACTAAAAAAGTATTATCGACATATCTTATCTATATTTTAGAAGTGAGTATGCTTTAAAAGATGTGATCTTCGCATCTATTCATGAAAAGATCAGCGACTTTTGGGGAAACTGGTGAGCCCATAGCAACACCATTTTGTCTTTCTATATAAATTCCCTTTAAATGTAAAACAATTACTTTCTAGACAGAATTTTAAGCTCTTAGTCACTTCACTTGTGTCCAGTGGACATCTTTGTGATAGCGTTGTATCTGATTCTAGTAGACTGGAAATAATATCCCTAAATATTCTCTATCTAAATGTGTCCATAAAAAAGAATGCTAGCTTGGAATGTGATGCGATATACATCAGACAAGCATCTCAAGAAATCAGAATAAGCAGAAATGAACACCGTAGACCCTACTCTGTTCAACCACCAAGAAATCCAGTTGAACTAGAAAGGCTTGAAAAATCATCAACCATGGCTAGTTTACACGCTATAGAATCAGGCCATAAAATTGATTTTGACAGTGCTGAAATAATCCAGGTAAAAATTTCGGAAATCACCAAGAACGTCTAATATCGGAAGCACTTCATACCAATTGGAATTCAAATTGTCTAAATAGGAATGATAGACTCAAACAGAATTTGCTCTGGTTAGAACATCCCCCTCCTCCATGAAGTGACCAATTCAACACGAGTGTGATAAGCAATTTCATTATGTAAACACACGCTGCTTTTATAATTTTACACACATATCAAATCTAACAATCTACACCTGGTTTTGTTATCTTGAACAATTAGTCAACCTGACAACATAAAAAAAAACCGTGCAGAGGAACGATGATTAAGTTACCATACATAAGTTGCACTTTTGTAAATTCTGGTTTAATAATGCCAGCAGAACAATATCGTTACACAAAAAAAACATTGGTTAGACATTTCAGTAAAATCGAATCAGTATGAGACATGTGTGAAACAAAAAGGAGGATAAAGTAAATTCGAAACCAATATTGGCGTTATCACGGCAATACAATAGGATCTGCTCGAAAAGTCATCAGTATATATTACTGTGTGTGACTTTATCAAAATAAAATTTTATCCATAATGGAATACTGTATCTAATTTACTATGTCGTGAATTGGCAGAAGTTAGAATTCATGGGTCATTGGATCGGGTCCCAGTGGCTTAACGGTATACGAGTTCGCCTTGTAACCAGAAGGTCCTGGTTCGAAACGTGTCGGCGGGTGCGTAATGCTGAAGAGTCCCAAACTAGGACGAAACAGCTGCCCAGTACTCCCAGGTTTTCCAATAGTTCTCTAACCAATATCACTCCATGATGAAATCCTGTAAAATAAAATCAATTTTATAAGAATTTGTCCACATTTACGATAGGAATATAGTTAAAAATGTGGAAAGTGGAAAATGCGAATACTAACTATAATAATAATAATAATAATGACGACAGTGCGTTTATTTCAAACAGTATTGTTGATAGGGTATGGAATTCTTGGCTTATTATAGATTATTGAATCTAATGTTCTCTTGACATAACATGGTAAAGGGGAAAGCAAAAAATAACAATTATTACACAACTTAAATAATGTTTACATTTATGAGAAAATTAACACAGAAAAATTAAGAGGATTATAAATATAAGCATAAAAATAACAGTAAAGCTTGATTGTATAAGGATGGAGAAAATTGTTTATTTACTGTTGGAAAGAAGGTTAGTTAGTTAGTAAGTTAGTTAGTCAGTTAGTTAGTTAGTTAGTAAGTTAGTTAGTTAGTTAAAGTACGTGCCGCCAGATATGGTATGGTGGCATTTTTATACTTAGACTTATGTGCATTAACTCTTTTGAAATGACTTTATGTTTTATCTGAGTAGGAGGCACAAGGTGAAAGCCGTAGTTGGTGTGGTGGATACTCACACTGTCTATCGTCAATGATGATGTCAATGAAATGGTCCCATGGAGTAATACTCACCCTACTGACAGTCTTCAAAGATCTATTACGGAAATCAACACGTATTTATGTAAATTTCACATACATTATGATAGCCTAGTCAAGTAGACAAACTCAGTCTTCTGATTGGTTGTTTTCGAGTTCCTCGGAAAGTGGAGTGGAGCCATCTACCTGCGAATCATATTTGCCCACGTTTAAGTTTACTGTGATTGGTTGTTGAAACAGCCTTGTTCATATTTTCTCACGGCCCATATTAGTGACCTAGACACTGATGTAGATTAATGTCAACCAATTGGCTAGCAGGCTGCTCTCACCACAACAGAATTCAAGATAAGTTGATTCTCAAGCTTTGGCAACAACTTATTTCAAAATCCAGAAATTTGTCAAATAGCAGTGATGGCTAGGAAGAACAGAATGACTCAGAAGAGTAATATAAAATACAAACAAGTTGATAGAATCAGCTAGAATTGTAGAAACTGTAAAAATTAACAAAGTGAAATAATTGAACTTTTATGTCGATGTTACTGACTTTTAAACTACTGTTATGTACTGGTCGAGTAATAATAGTCCTGACTCAAGAAGGCGGAAATCAGAAAACCACCAGGTTCACGATGATACTTGTATTTTTCAAACAACAAGGAAAATCAATGTCACACAAGTGTATGAGCGAATGTTCAAAAATGAACGAATCAATCGACAGTTTTAACATGATTGGTTGTAATTTCGTGTGACAACAAGGTCAGACATTTTTGTTTAGTCAGCGGACAGACAAAAGCATATTGTCAATTATAATGGAATATCGATCCATATATACATAGCAAAATATAACAGACTGACAAAAACAAACACACATATTATGTGGATACATATCAATTACCATCGTGAAATTTAAGGCCGAGAGATAAAACTTCAAAATCCGTCATATCAAGGACCACACTAGAGAAATTGTTGACAAACCGATCTTGATTGGGCGGAAAATGTGCTTCTGGCGTCTGACTGTTGAGCTGGGCTCGTTTCTATTCTTTCCTTCTTTTAACATCATTGTTCTCCTCCCCCTTGTAACTATCTTTTCACTTTGTTAATTTTTACAGTTTCTACAATTCTAGCTGATTCTATCAACTTGTTTGTATTTTATAATACTCTTCTGAGTCATTCTGTTCTTCCTAGTCCTCACTGCTATTTGACAAATTTCTGGATTATGAAATAAGTTATTGCCAAAGCCTGAGAATCAACTTATCTTGAATTCTGTTGTGGTGAGAGCAGCCTGCTAGCCAATTGGTTGACATTAATCTACATCAGTGTCTAGGTCACTAATATGGGCCGTGAGAAAATATGAACAAGGCTGTTTCAACAACCAATCACAGTCAACTTAAACGTGGGCAGATATGATTCGCAGATAGATGGCTCCACTCCACTTTCCGAGGAACTCGAAAACAACCAATCAGAAGACTGCGTTTGTCTACTTGACTAGGCTATCATAATGTATGTGAAATTTATATAAATACGTGTTGATTTGCATAATAAAACGATCTGTTGCCTGGCCCTTGTCTTCTGTTGCTACACGTGATTAGCTAATTTTTACTCTTCTTCTTAAAGTTAGATATCTTGTTACTAATATCTATTAGTTATTTGTTTTGATGACCTTCAAACTCTTAATTTCACCCCTCTATACCTAAACCGATTAACTAAAATAACCATTTGATTGGTAAAAATATTTGATGCCAAAAAGTATACAACAGTTTAGAACCAGTCGATGATGAGGAACTGATTGAAAAGGAATGCATATTTCTTCTCTTAATCTGTTGTTTTTCCTGGGTCTTTTTTTAAACAGTTATTCTAATTTCCTATCGGTATGCGGTGAGATACTAGATCGGCCTACTTACTGTCTAACAAGAATTCGTTAATCATCATTCCATTACGGTTGGTGTCAACAAAACGATTACCACACTACAGTAAATAGTTGTATTGAGTAATTCTTCAGCGCTAAATTACGGGTTGCTGAACATGTTCCGAATAAAGTCAGATTTTCACATCGTGCAAGTTGTTTTCAACCTCAGCCATTGTTTTCTCTTGTCTCATTCATCATTTGAATACCTTCGTGTGTCAAAGCACTGAATTACATAGTTGAGAATGTATCACTGGTGGATTAACGTGCTAATGTACAGAAAGAATAAATGAGCCATTTTGGTCAATTTTAAGCTGTATATCTGAAACTTGGATATTCTCTAGGGCAACATAAACTGAACCTGAAGGTTTTGTAATACAAACTGACAATCAAAACTGTTATAGAATAATCATGTCACAGCTTGGTTTTGTCATTATTTTCGTTTCATTCTCAATAATAATAATAATAATGGCTGCATTCTGGACAGTGTTCATATTATGAACAGAATTTTTAGCGGAGTTTATTGCATCATCTTATCTCTCTCAAATAAAATATTAGTTTTCAAGTTCGACCATAGATTGATATCATTTAGTCAACCATTAAAAACCAGCTACAGGAAGTGCTGGGAAGCAGTTTCGTCCTTATCGAAGGTACGCAGTCACTGGGTTTTGAACCCAAGACTTCCAGGTTACAAAGGCAAGCTCTTAGACCATTAGGCCATTAAGACTGGAATTCTAACTTATACCATTTCATGATTTTTAGTCGGAGCACCAGCTACTGTCATAGGACAGCATTTGTTCTCAACTCTTGAAAAACTTTGACTGACAGTAGATCGTGTAATAAAAAGCCTGTCTGACCTAAATCACAATTAATCTATTTTGATATCTCATAATTCTACCGAGAAATGCACGAAATTTGGTTGAATGCCCAGTATAACTTAAGAACAGCTATTTCATGTAATGGATATACTGCAACCAGCGATCAGGCCTTTCTCAAGTTTAATAGAGAATAGCAAGTAATCAGGTATAAACATTTAAAATCCAGACAAGAGTAAAGAATACCATTAGAAGTTATATTCCATAAGACTAAAACAAAGCCAACATGAGAGATGGAAGTTTTTGGCAGACCAAGTTTTAAGCAGGCGGCTTTTACTGAATGACTTATTATTCCCAAGTAATTATGCTTGTTGATGCCTATCAGTTCCTGTGCTTTCTGAATTGTTCTTAAAATTAATGCTTTGGTGACTGTGCATTATGAGCTGAGATAAACGAGCTGCACAGAATGACTGCAGTTAGAGAAATACAGTATTTAGAGTCAAGAAATTAAAATTCTCACCAAATGACTACAATTGCAGTAGTGGCAAAAACAAATGAATGAATCCCGTTGAGTTCTTTGGAGAAATCATGAGGACGTTATACAACTGACTAACTTTATGTGGCAGAGTTTTGACTGATAGTCTTTAATACCGAGGTGAAGCCATGATAGAAGGAGATACTCCACATATTTTTCTCGTGAACACAGGTCCGGTTTAAATTTGATCATTGGACAAGGCCGCCAACGATTTTATAAATTTTAAAACGAAAAATCAACAGCTGATTCGCGTGAATTCTATAAATCATCTCAAAATCACTGTCAGGTTTAAGTAAGTGAAGAAAGTCGACAAATTTTTGTAGAATAAAACTCCACATACTATCATGTCAAAATATATTCTCGTGTGCTCAGTGAAAGTATTTCCTGGTCACTACCGATGTATTTGGCTACATAAGAGCAGACGAACTCATAAATGAACATACAGGCAGCCAATTGAAGAAGCTTACGTTTTACACAGGCGTAGAACAACTTTCAGTTGGTGTAGGCCAAATGGAGTTATGTGTCAAATGAACACCCTAATTACTCATCTGGAAATACGATTAAGGCGCCAAGGCTACCACTGAGCGTAAATGAGGCGGCAGAAGAGTAACAGTGCAAAAGGACTTAACACGAGATGGGAGGAAATGAACAGTTGGAATCTAAAGATTCGTGAATTCAGTTGGTGAGTAAATCTACAGCGGAATCTGTCGTATTCTCAGAAACCCAAGTTGAGAGTATTAAATCATACTAATGTGAAATATGTAAATATTTCCCAATGCGTTTGACTCGTTTGGGATGTATTTTTATTTATCCTAGAAGATTCCTATTACTGAATTATTTTCAAAGTGGCTTGATCAAAAGATTTCGTGTTTATGAACTCCATAAATTAACGCAACAATGATATATCCAAATTTAAGGTAATATTATTTTCAATGTGGATTTCCTTGGCAGACCGACAGCCGTCAGAGATCACTTCGTATCAGGGCGCTCTTGACATCTGTTCCCTCCTAGTATGGGACTCTTTAGCAGTTTAAACCTACGATTTACAACTAGGGATCGGCCCTGAGACCTTCAAGGCATAACACTATATTATAAATTGACAGAGGTCATAATACACGGGTAATTGATTTCCGACCTGAAGGCATCCGATGCTATCCCTGGTGGGAATGTGGATATACACTTCTGAAGAGTCCAAGACTAGGATGAAACAGTTCTCCAGTCCTCCTTGTTTTTCAAAAATTCTTTAAATGATGTTGGTTTGTGATGAAACCCACAGTGAAGTCAATTCAGATCCCCCAACAAGACACCTATAATGTAAGCATCAATATTATTTGTTCAATAAAGACCAGTGGTGGAATATCAGTTATTGTGTTTCTTTCCCTCCTAGAGAGATTCGGAGGCTGAATGCATTTAACTTCTTGATGTTTGATAGTGCTTCTATGATTACTGGAAGTGAAAAATAGCCATGTTTTTCATCCCTGGCCTATCTAGATAAAGTACATTGTTTCTACAGTTTCCACTGCTAGGTTCTACGTTCGAGTCTGGAGAAACAAATAGGAGAAAACTAGTCAGGATTTGGATCAGGCAGAGGGTTTACTGATAATATTATTCACCCTTTGAAAGATTCCGGAACACAGGCATATTTATGGGGATCCACCAAGTGCCTTATCTTCTGACCTAAAGGTGAAACCCAGCTTCTTTGACTGAGAGTAACAGTGATAGTATATGGCAGTGAAGGGAGTCACGAGAAAGTACATGGAACTAATCAATGCAACCCTCTCGAACTCACACAGCCTTGTGAGAGCTTAAGAAGAGTTGTCATTTGAAGTGATGACAACCAGTGCTGTCCGTAAGAGGGGTATGTTCACTGTCCCTTTTTGCGTTTAATTTTATCATTAAGATACTGATGAAATTGGCTCTATTTGAATTCAGCGATTAAGCGATCTGCTTGTCACCCGGGTATGGTCTTGTCGGCTTTGAATGTGTGGATAATGTAGTCCTCCCTCCTAGCTGAAGGGGCCGATAAAATACAGAGCCTTCTGAACACACCATAAGTAGTAGAAATCCTCAAGTGTGTTAGCATGCGATTCACTCCTGTCAAATGCAAGTAAGATGATACCACATGACTGGATTACATTGAATCCTAGCTTAAATATAGGGAGTGAAGTAGTAGGACGTGTTGACCATTTCAATCACTTGGGGAGTTGCATCAGCCCTAACAGGCTGATCGCTGACGAAATCTCCGTACGGATGCAGAATCCTCGTTCGGAATTTGCCGAGGTACTCCATCGATGACATGGACACTTTATCCAACTGGGTATCGATAAAAGGAAGTGTATACCACTAAGCAGTTCGTTTTATCCTCCCTAATGGCTGTGAGACAAGGCCATTGAGAGTAGGAGACATGAAAAGGCTAGCTGTCTTTGATTACAGGTCCTTGCATTCTGTTTCCCTAGTTACTTTGTATAAAAGGGTGAATACTATTGAAGTTAGGCTTCGAGTGTTAAGGAAGGAGGGAGACTCTATCGATGATGTTGCTAAGATAGATCAGTCGAGATGGCTAGAACATGCGTTACTCATGTCTGTCCATTGCCATCCTCTACGTGAAGTGTTAGCTGACATAGGATTAGGTTGACAAAGTGCTAGAGGCTTCATCAATCAATGAAATCTTAGGCAGTCAATTTAATCCAGCCATGTAGGGAGGTGTAGATTGCCGTCTGGTTGGGGTCCTAGGGATGATAAAAACCAATGAAGTTAGGAGACAATTGATTATATGACTTTAGATTATTCTCTATGGTGGCGCAGATACATTCACTATCTATGATCTGTCATATCCATTAAACGACATTATTTTATTCCCCCGCACATTTCTGATATTAGTTCTTTTGAGTTTATATTTTTTTATCCAGCTTTATGCGCTACCTCGAATGTGGCAAGTCGCATTACTGTACTTCTTTGTAAAGTTCAATGCTGAAAACTGATCAATCAGTTAGTCAGGTTAAAGTCTCATCAAAAAATCATCATCTTGAGGTTAATACATTCCACAGAGAATCGACAAAGTGTCTCACTTTTAACCATAATCAAACAAAGTACATATTCACACAAAATTCTAATGATTATTAATGCCTCAATCAACGCCAATAGAATGTTACTACACGAAAGGAAAAAGTAAGTTTACACCCCCAGAAACTGTTGATATCATTCTATCCCATCCCCCCGAAATCACATATTCCTTTTCTTTATCTCCCTTTTCCGCATTTTATTTCAGTATGTCTTCATAAAAGCCGACAATACTGTAACTACGTCATAACATTGGCACAAATAAATTAATCAAGACAGTATTACCCTCTATTTGTCTGTCTGCCTGTCAGATGTAAACATAAATATATACCTAAGGAGAAGAAAAGTGCGTATCATCACTATTATTATTATTATTATTATAGTAGTAGTAATAATAGTAGTATAATTGTTTTTATTGTTATCATCACTATTTATTATATGTACACATTAGACTGCATTGGATAAGAAAAGAGGGAAGATAGATATTCATACACATGGTTTCCTTTCAATCCCTTCTCCCCTTGGGGGGGGAGGAGGTTCTTTGTGTCTACATTCACCATCCTGTTATGATCAAAATGGTGAAACTTATTATATCGTGAATCAATTAATTAATTAATCAATCAGTTAGTTAATTAATTAATCAATCAATTAATTAATGAATTATTAAATTAACTAATAGTGAAAAGCATAAAATGAAAAGAATACCAAAAAGGAGAAATTTAAGAAAGACAATGTAACGCATAAATTCGGCAACCTATAAATAATTTCAATGAATATAAAAGAAAGGCGAGAGAAACAGACAGAGGGAGGGAAGGAGAGGCGGTGAGAGTAAAAGGGTTACAACTGAAGACTGGCAACAATATCTCACATAATTCTGCGTATAAGAGTGCCTCTGTGTGTGTGTGTGTGTGTGCGAGCCTCGTTGATAAGATCTGGTGGAGGTTATAAATAGCCAAGATAAAAGTGTAATCCAACGTCAGAGGGAGAAAGATAGATAGATAGATAGGTAGGTAGATAAGAAGAGGAAAGCGGAAATGCTTTACACATGGACAGTCTTGTCAAGCGAATGTGTTAAATACTCCATGGACTCAATATTTTGTTTGTCTGTGTGTGTGTGTAGTTCCATTGAAAGTTGAGTAAAAAAAGAAAGAATGAAAGGAAAGAGCCATATTTGAAAAAAAATGGGGAAACGGCGGGTGGAACAAAAAGAAACTGTACTGTTATTACTTATCTTGTATTGATTAGAGTTTGGCGGAGAGTTGAAAAAGAAAAGGAATAATTAAACGTTATTTGACTACTATATTTTTTGTGGTAGAATAATCAGCATTTGTTTTTTTATAGATAAACCGCCATTATTGGTTTGTTTGTTTGTTTTTGCTTTTGTTTTTTTAATACGATGAAGATTAGGCAAACGATGAAGAGAGTGGGGGATCACTATCGATTATTCAGGCATCCTTATGATCCTCATCACACATGGTCCCATTTGGGTACAAAAAAAATATTTTTATCAGATATAAATAGCTCAATGATATTGTAATGTGTTGAATAGTTCTCATTCTCTGATATTTCATGATTACACCCCTTTCCAGAGTTAGAAGTAACAACAGAATTAGCGATAGTGATATAGATAATATAACAGTAATCGTTTAAAGCAGTAATAGTTACAGGTGGATTTAGTTAGCTAAATCTCTCCACCTGTTCAAAATGCTTCTATGTCTGTGTGTATAATAACACAAAGGACCGGATGATATGTGGTCATGCTGTGAAAAGGAAGAGAATGGGTCAAGGTACAAAGGTCAGTGTATGTGTATATGAGTGTAAGTGTAGCAACTTACTAAATGGTTGGGTTGGGGGGCGACAGTTCGTTTGTGATTAAGGTTCAGAAAAAATGTAAAAAAAAGCGAAAACAGATAAATACACGGGAATTCATTGTCTTCCCCTTCTGTCGTTCACTCAGCCTCTTCGTGAATGCGTTGTAAAGAAAATCTGAAGAAAATTAAATAAAAAAAAGACGACAAAAGAGCAAAAGCAAACAAACTATTGCTTCTTCTGTATTCATTCATTGTCATTCTAATTCACTGAGAAGACTAGATCGATTCACCAGACCTGATGAACTTCGTAATGTGCTTTGATTAATGTCAAGTGTTCTAGGCACATCGTAAACATGACTACCAGTCACAGAATACGGTGATCCTGGAGCAACTAACCAATTAGCTATGTGTGGTTGTGTGTTTGTCAGGAAGGGAGATAATGCAGCCGCAGCAGCTGCTGCTGCCGCTGCCGAATTATCATTTGCTAGAAGATTTCTAAGTTTATTCTGTTGAATAAGTGGTGTTGATGTGAGAAGAGCTAAACTCTGTTGTAGATCCTCGGTGCCAGAGCCAGACGATGAAGCTGGAGCAGGAGGTGGAGGTGGTGGGGGAGGCAATGGAAGGGGTAAACAACCATTAACACCAGTCACCGATAAATATTGATTTGTTAGATTTGCATGTTGTGCCATTTGTGGCGATGAGAAGGTATTATGACTGCCTAGGGTTGATAAAACCATTTGTGGATATGGATTAGGATGTGTTCGCATAAAGCTGAAACCATTTTCATTGATTCCACTTTGTACTGTCATATCATTCAATTTTGTTGGAGTGATATTTGATTCAGAGATATTGGTTTCACTTTTTAACACCTTCGCAGAATGATAAACACCTTTAGAATCATTGACACCGATTGAACTACAACTTGAAGTTAAACGGAATAGTGTATGCCGTCTACACATTCGTAGGCATTTAGCACCGATGAGCAGAAATATTAATGTTGTCAAAAATGTACAAATGACAGCGACAGCCATTTCTAATAAAGTGAATTGTTTTTGATATAAGTAGTGTGGTTGTTCAAATAGAATTTCATTTCTTATACTCTCGTCTGGCTGTTTACCAGTCATCTTTGTCAGATAGTTTTGATTCAGACCGCTGTCATGTTTAGCTGACCAAGTGATGTTATTCAACGTTGGCGAGGATTTTATCTCTGGACCTTTCAGGGTGACAATCACTTCTTCTGTCTCTTTCTTATCATCCCATGTAGCACATGTATACCTTCGTGGTTTAGTATCCAATGAAATATTCAGTTGAACAGTTGCTGATGGATGGTTTTCACTTGAATTATACTGGAAGAGATAATTCCGATCCCCGGTCGAATCGGTCTGACTTTCTGTAGTTAATCGTCTCACCTCTCTTAACTGGCCACCTTCAACATACCGCCAAGCTACACCTGGTGGTGTATGACTTAATATTCCGACAGAAGTCATTGAATCCATATTATTCATGCTAAGATGATTTGATCGCTTAGGTACAGTGACTGCAGTACACGAGATTAAAGCACGACTTGCATCTTCGAGGACATTGATGAATATCTGTTGGATACGTGATGTTGGACAAAGTTGATCGGCGGTTAGCTTTGCAATTTCAAAGACCATTTTTCCTTTACCTGATCTTTCTGACCTAGTATAATGAATACATGTCATATTCAACCCAGGTAGACTATCTCTCCAATCAATACTTCTTTGAGCAATCCATGATAAACGACAATTACACTCTAATGGATTCCCAGTTAAATCAAGCAGTCGATTCGGTGTATCAAAATATCTTTCAAAACCATCATCAATATATGCTATACGATTATCTGATAAGATTAAACGTTCAAGACCTGGTACTTTACCAAATATTTCATATTGAACCGATTGAATACGATTACCACGTAAATTAATTTGACTTGCTGATAAACCATGAAATGAATCTTCTGTAATCAACATTCCTGACTCTGGTAATGAATGTTGTTCACGTAGATATAAATTCGTCAATTGTAATCCATAAAATGTATACGATTCTAATCGGATAATTGAATTATGCGACAAATCTAAATGTTTTAATTCAGTCATTTTAATAAATGTTCTAGGTTCAATAACTTGTAGATTACAATAAATAATGCGTAAATACTCCAACTTTTCTAATCCAGTCATATTAGCTTCATTTATAAAATTTGGTATTGGAAAATCACTTTGTTGGATGAATAATTTTGTTACACCATTCGGGATATTTGTCGGTACACCGTGTAGATGATCTTGTCTATCACAGTGGACAACACCTTCACCTTTAGGACAATGACATCGGCTATCGCATAGTCCTGGTTGAATGTATTGAGCATTGAAATAATTCAATGATAATATAAGGTAAGTAAATATAGTGGTCAGTTTAAAATGGAACGATAGGTTTCTCTCGTGTGATGTTAACATTTCAAGTTATTTTTGGTATTATTATGATTATTGACAGGATTCCTATTTGTGATCCTTCTTCTCTTGCCTCAGGTTTATTGATTGGGTTTCTTGTTCATTTTCAAAAGGATTCTAGGGTTTTCAAAAAAATAAATAAAGAAAATAAATGGTAAATATTTAGAAATTTAATCAAGAAAAATAAAAATAAACATTTATTATATTTTTCCCGCTAAAATCACGAGTGTGTGTATAAGTTGGTATAGTAAAACAAATTTGCCGCGCTTGTGTTTTAGTGCGCTTGAATGAGTTTACCGGAGGCGGTCATTTACGATTTAAATTTTATTAGGTAGTTAACTGGTTTCATGGGAGTTTGTTTTATGTGCTTAGAGGAATGCTATGTCAAGGGTGTCTTATCAACTTTATTTTTTTTTGCAAATCTGGCATATATCTCGTGGCTTTTGCTATACGTTGCGCAGAAAACACCCTGCAATAGCTGTCATCCTTACCCTTACATAACAACATGACTGTTTTAAATATCGAACGTTTAGAAGAAAAATAGGCTGGTTATACTAAATGGTTGAAAATCAATGTTTTGCGCTAGTGTCTCGAGAATAAGTGATTATTTGGACCTGAATCAAAGACACTAAACGCATTCATTTTAGATTTCTGAACGGTTACTCTGTTAGTTATATTTTCTTAAAATTCCTGTAAGTCGACTAAATACAACTCAGTATGATTCTGGTGTGAAATAAATGGACGACGTCAACCCCTAACTTAGCGATAGGGAGTGAAGTGATAGAACATGTTGACCACTTCACCTACTTGGGAAGTTGTATTAGCACCAACGGACTGATTGGCGATGAAATCTCAGCACGGATCCGAAAAGCTCGAGCTGCTTTCGCTGACTTACACCATCTCTGGCGTAGGCGTGACATCCGGTTATCAACCAAGGGACGTGTGTACTGCTCATCAGTTCGCTCCGTCCTTCTCTATGGCTCTGAAACATGGCCAATACGCGTTGAAGACATGAAAAGGTTGACTGCTTTCGATCATAGGTGTCTGCGATCTCTGTCTCACGTTAGGTGGTTTCACAAGATAAGTAATGTTGACGTTAGGCGTAGAGTGTTGGGCAAAGAGGGAAAATCAATCGACGAGGTTATAAAGTTACATAGACTAAGATGGCTAGGTCACGTGGTGCGCATGCCTAACCACCGCCTCCCCCGACGGGCATTGTTAGCTGATATAGGTTCAGGTTGGGAAAGAGCCAGTGGTGGCCAAACAAAAACATGGCCTCATCAATCCATGAAATCCTTGACAGTTAAACTGAGTCAGGTAGGGAGATGCAGACTCCCGGGTTGGGGCCCTCGGGACTCTAGGAATCAATGGCTGGAGACAATAGGTGACATGGCTCAAAGTGATCGTTGTCAATGGCCAGCGCAGATGTATTCAATCTCTGTAATCTTTCATATTCCTTTCTACCATTACCCATTCTGTTTCACTCTTATATTTGTCAAACTCTATTAATTCTCTTCACTCATCTTCTTGTCTACCTCTGTGTGCTATTTGGAACGTGGCAACTCGAACTGCTGCACTTCGGTGCCAAGTTCTATGTTGAATCCAGACAGACAGACAGAAATAAATGGATCAGTGAACCAAAGAGGGCAGGAATACGCTGGACGGTTCCAAAACCTCTAGGAAATCTTGACTTCGTGGATGATTTAAGTTACATGTCAAAACATACTTGAAGGTCTATAGGCGAGAATCAACAAGTTGTCAGATGAAGCATCCAAAGAAGACAGGATTTCAGATGAATATAGAGAACTATAACAAGCAACAATCATGAGAAACGGAAGAAGCCTGAAAGAGGTTACTTCCCCCACTTATCTAAGAGGCATCGCTACAACCATAGACAGCTAGGACAGGCCATAACCATTCTGAGGCGTAAACAACAAAATTTGAACCTATAACATCAGCGTTTAGTCAGTCAGCTACCTTTTCCAACAGCAGCTTTCAGCGGCTGCATAATGAAGACAAGATGGGCAGCCGGAAAGAGTAAACAATAACCAAGTCTTGGAACAAATCAATCAAGAACCTATTGCTCAACCAATAATCAGAAGAAAATGGAGTTGGATCGGATACACGCTTAGAAGACGGTTGGGTGATATCGCGCACCAGATCATTGGTCGAGTGGAACGTGAATGAGAAACGACAAGATGAGCGTGTTTCCAAGGATGACATAAAAGAAATCATAAGTGGAAGGACGGATAAAAGAGCTAATAGGCATTCATGCAATCTGATGAAGGGAACCTCCAAGAACAGGATGGAATGCGATTCAATTTCACCTGTAGAAATCCCACCCAGTAGTCCCCTTTAACACCCATCAGAGATGAATGAACGAGTCTGCATCCGTCAATGAATGATTTCTTCCTGGTGAAACTCGCGCCCAGCTCCAGTCGTTTTAAATGTCGCGGCGTCATTCCTTAAACTAATAAGGCATCTCTTACATAATAGGTTTCAGAGGTCTTTATTTTCTAATTTTATGCTGATTGACTTCATTCTCAAAGCGACAAAACCAGGTGCGGACATGTGACGCAGCCTGGCTATTCCTGATACCATAAAACGCGAAATTCAAAATAAAAACAACCGTTCAATACATTCTGATGTTCAGTAGTAATCTTTGCATTATGAAGACTGAATTTTTGACAGATTTAAACATAGTTAAGACCTGCATCGAATTAATTATTGAGAGGAAAATGGGTAATAGGCAAATAGGCAAACATAAAATTTGCACAGGGGTATACACGATTTGTCCAGTAGCTAACTAAATTTATTTTTGCTATTACTTCGAGACACTTAAGTAAAATTGAAGCAATGACCGACTTTAAAAAAAGTATGTTTATGAATAAAGTAGTACTAATAATAAATATTTAAGTAGACAACATTCAACCAGTCAATCAGTCAGTCGGCTAGTCGGTGTTTGCATATGCATGAATACATGAATATATATATATATATATATATATATATATATATGCACCGTATTAGTAACGCGTGCTTGAATATTCTTCCGCATGAATTCATATTGACTGGAGAGTTAGTTGTCTTAGAATTTTCTCCGCATAGACGAACTCATTTACCCTAACTTTTAAGTCTGGCAGAAACAGAATCAATATGTGGGGGAAAGCCGTGGGTTGGGGCTGGGAAAAAGAACTTCACGGGTAAAAAAAAAGAAGAAATAAATCGACATCAAATCGTAAATAGGGTAAAGGAAATATGTCTCAGTCTACTTGATTAACAATTTTGATTCAGTTTTCATAACCCCGCTGATTGAATGGGCTGAAATATTTGACCTCTATCGACATGTCTGCTCCCTCTGTGGACACTTCGATGATGTCTAAGGATGAACTTGAAGTTATTTAGTGGATGGTGGCTAACTAACACTGGAGTCCACCAGGACTTCCATTTCGTCCTTTTTGGGACTCTTCAGGTGCACGTACCTGATTTATCCAGTGAATGAGTGAGGTTGTTCCCACTGCAGCCTTGAACCAGTAACCTCTGCGTTTGAACACCATCACTCACTGGGGAATTTAGGTACATCCACGTGATGAGTTCCAAATAGGACAGAATGGAAATCCTGAATCCCCTAAGAAATGGGTCGTTTGAAACCCTACTCCAATTAAACTTTGATATTTTAATTTTGATCATTTTTCCTGTAGACCTTCGCACCAATTTACCGATTTCAACTCCAGTAATATTTATTCACTTATAATTTTTACATAATAATGCAGCTATTCTTCGTCTCACAGCGCCGTCATACAGCGATCACCTACCTATAGGCTTTGCCAGTGAGCATTATTCCCAAGTTCTTGAGTGATGTTCATCGTAGTGCATATGTTCAAGCCACCAAACTTTGTTAACGGGAGAAAGTATTTTCGATTGCATACTAGTCAGTAACTAGTATAATATGTCTAGTCCTATCTATTCGGTGCAGACTGAATTCTATCAGTCAAGCTTGCCATGTGATCATCAATGCCACTAGGTGGTTCGTCATTACGGTGCACAGTGAAATGTTAGTATTAGATGGTTGAAGGCAATCGGTCACAGGAAGCCCTGTTTGACCTAGGTTTCGTGCTAGTTAGCACTCATCAACATTATCATCTCTGACTGCAGCACTGAGTGACGTGGGTTCGAACCTCAGAAAGGACATGAGTTCCTTCAAGATTGCAGATACGCCTTGCTGGCTGGTGAGTGCCAAATAGCACGAAACCTAGGTCAAACAGGGCTTCCTCTGGCCGACTGCGTCCAACCATCTAATACCAACATTTCACAGGGAGAAAGTATTCTAGGTCTTCTTATATGTATATACGCATATTATTGACACCAAATAATAAATATGAGACTAAGTCGTGACACCTATTTATCAGTTGGAATGAAAAACCTGAAAATATGTCCACCCCCATAGTCATGTTGTGAAGGTTTTACACATTGGGTAAACACGCACTTTCATGTAAACATGTTGAGATTTGTGTTTTTTGCTTAATTCATTCCCAGTCACAGACTAACAAATAAATAAATATTTACTATAAACGGTTTTATTATGACTTTTTATCACGTTAAGAGCAAATGAACCATTTAAGAAATGCAAACGTCAGTAAGTAAGCTACCATGTTCCATTTGAACATATATATATATATATATATATATATATATGTATATATATATGTATGAATGAGTGCTTTAACTGGAGTTCAGCTGAAAGTATGCTTTATGAGTCTAGGATAAGGGTAGGAGGATAACAGGACATATATACGTATATACATAAATTTCCCATAAATTTACAAGTTGATTTGATTTCACCTATATATAGTTTTTATTACCATCTTTTAACCATCTCCCCACCCGCTCCGATTAACTTAATGAATAGTGATCATATACACAATAAAGATTTATTTATACAACGGATCACATGAACAGAAAAGACACTATAAAACACTAAAGTAAGTAGGTTTTTTCACAGACAACTTTTACTAAAACATGGAATCAAATTAAACGCAAAATTTATATATCTGAAGGTTAATCAGCATTTTATGATTTCATGAGACTAAAATAAAATTTCAAAGAAAAACTGTTGTTTTACAGGGATTTAATTGATTTACAGGTTTGATCAACGGGTGACATCAGTTAGAGAACCATTGGGAAATCAGCCAGTAGGGGGGGGGAGCGGTACTTCTAGACAGCTGATTCATCTTAGTTTGCAATTCCAGAAGTATTAACCCACTGCCAGGATTTGAACCAAGGACCTTTTTCTTCCAATTACAACAAGGCGATCTCTTAAACCATCCAGACACTCAGATCCATTTCAATAGTTAACTCATGACTTCCAGCACAATTTGAGAGAACCATGGTTCCGGAAGGTCATGAGTTCTAACCCCGGCTGTAGGTGCTTACCGCTGGAATTGCAAACTAGGATGAAGCAGATGTCTAGAAGTACTCGTTGGCTGGTTATCCACTGGTCTTCTAGCTCGTGTTACTTTTCTCTCCTTTACGTTCCCTAGTGGAACATAGGGCTTCAAGCTAGTGGCTTGAAGTTTCTGAAGCAGTATTTATTTTACAGGATGGGGTTGCTATCCTCATGCCCCACCTTTCCTCTGGCTTAGCGAGGTAAAGGAGTGCATCGGTCGGGGATCGAACCCCGAACCATATGCATGGTCGGCGAGCGTCCTAACCGCTATACCAGCTCGTGTTAGCTGGTGATCAAACCTGTAAAATAAAAATGTCTACATATTAGAAATCATTTATAAGAAAGGTGGTTGCATAGTATACAAGTTCGTGGGAAATTCTTTAGTTCTGTGTATTTACTTAGTTACCGAGATCACGACTTTCATACGAATCCCACTTATAATATATAAGGGTTAATTATACCAGCCGGTTTTTGAAACTGAAGCAGATAGAACAAAGTTAGAACCCTAGACGAACTAGTAGATTAAAGCTGAGTGCTTAAGCTAATGACCACGCATGTTTATATACTAGCTAGATAATTACTCATCACTTTGTCTAACGTTAAATGTCGATCAACAAAAATCTACTTTACGCAGGTCTCCAATTTCCAACTGGAAATAGAAGATTTTATTTCTTTGCATTCTGAAAGGAACATAGAATTTTAAGCTTTCAAGTACTGTAGATAAGATTTAAGAGTTTTTTCGGTGGGTAATCGAATCCAGACCTTCCTTGCGGATGCAAAGTATGCCACTGCTGAACCACTGACACAATAAAGAAGAAGTTAAATTAAACGAAAAAAGATTTCAAGCCAGTTATAAATCTTTTGTGAATATCTGAATTTGTTGAATCAGTGGGCTTTCAGTTCAATAGTCGCCAACATGTGAATACTTTTAACAAGATCAGCCTTCCATCCTTTAATTCTGGTCCAGTGATAGAACACTTGTCAATCACGCACGTGGTATGTGGTTCGATCACCGGTCGACGCAATCCTACAATAGTTAGTCAATTGTGAGTTCAGTAAAAAAAGGAAGGTTGGGTGTGAAACTAGCGACCTCACTTCATTAATAAAAAAGAATAACACCACGGTTACCGAAACTCTGGAGCTCTAGCTTGAAGCAGTTCTATTTTCCCCTTGGAATGCAACACAATAAAGTAACAAATCAATAAAAATTCTTGAAGTATTTTACCAACTCCATATATTTTTAGAATGAAGAATGAAATCGAAATTTTACACACCAATGTTAAGTCAATCACTTTTTGTCTGTGGGTCAGAAACTTGACAGATGTGTAATGAAAAGCGTTTCTAACAGCCAGCATTAGATATTTATCAACGGATGGCTTTGCTGACTACATAACAAAAATCAGATAACAGCGGAGAAAGAATTATCAGCAAAATAAATTCTGGGAGCGAACCACCCAAGGATCTATCGCTTAACAAATGTGTAGAACAAAAACGAAGAAAGACTGAACACATGCTGAGAAGGTCGTCGATTGGCATCGTGCTCTAGACGATAGCGCGAGTGAGATCCTAACGAGAAAACACGAGTTTGGAATGCATCTGAGGCTAACATGAAGGAGATCCTGTGGCGGTTTCATGAGACAAGAGCTTATGGCCAGCTAAACTGGACTTCTGTGAATAGCATGAAATGGAGATGTGGTGTTGATGTCCTATATTCCCCTCGGAACCCAAGAGAAGTAGCTTGTAAGAAGCTTGAG
The DNA here is from genome assembly GCA_944472135.2 of Trichobilharzia regenti. Taxonomy (NCBI): domain Eukaryota; kingdom Metazoa; phylum Platyhelminthes; class Trematoda; order Strigeidida; family Schistosomatidae; genus Trichobilharzia; species Trichobilharzia regenti. Next base: position 113,719,918 of record OX235264.1, on the reverse strand, counting down.
GTAGCACACAATTAATCCATATTCTAAATTGTTCAAATGCGTTAACAGATAATCATGAAGCGAGCCTTAATCCTCTAAAATTTCAGAACCATATTACATACAAATTAAATTAAACGAAATGCAAGTTGTTAAACTTGTACGAGAATATCTTACGTTCCTACAAATAAAGTGTGTATACACGTACACAATACACGTCCGCCTACTGATTCTGTGAACTCTACAGTGATCTTCATCATATGTCATCCTTCCACCTGCCTACCTGCCTGCTTGTCTACCAAATATTATACTAAACAGGAGACTGGAATAGTGAAATGATGAAGAGGATAAACCTTTTGATTCTGGGCTTCTATATACCCGTAAGTATACAAACTCTCTCACACACACACACACTATATCACACATACCTACAAGAAACCATAGCAACTTGAAGATCTTTACTCCTCATTACTGATATACACATAATACAATATGATCAGATGGCAAGCAATGCGTAGCATGCATTTTAGCTTAGATCTAAAAGTTACATACACGTACATATATATACAAAACGGTAATCCCTCTATGTGTATGCGTGTTAGTGTATGTGCATGTGTGTGTGTGTGGGTGTGCGTGTGTGCATGTGGTTGAGTAGTATTCAGTACTATTTTTTCTTCCTAATATTTTTGGCCCTTTCACTATAACAAAAGGAAAAAAAAATAGCCATTGACTTTGAATAAACACTTTATTCATAATATTTTGTATTTGCGTACTTGTGAGTTAGTTAGTGAGTGAGTGAGTGAGTTGGTTAGTTGGTTTAACGGAAGATGAATACACATATAAAAGTGAGAGAGAGAGAGCTTAGAAGAATGAATTTCCATTTATTAGGTTAAATAATAAATTTCCGGTAATAAGCGATGATAGATTGTGAGCGGTAACGCATATATATATATGTAGAGGGATACAACTCTACTAGTAAAATTTGTAGTATTACCTACTACTACCTTAGGAGATTAAAATGGATTTTTCACATAAATGTGTCCAAATTTTGGGTTTTTTTTTCTCTTAAAACTTTACTCAGTAAATGAATGCATTTAGGCATTATATAACTGATATCAGTCCCTGATCAACTCGTAAAAACAAAACTAATCCTTACAAACGAATTATAGAAAATTAATCTGATACCGGTTAGTGACTTTCTAAAGGATGGAGTTTCTTGGAGTTCTAGTGAAAAGTCTTGACCAGTGAAGTCCACACAATCAAGTGTGAAGATGGATTTCCCATCGATGACATTCGTTGGTGCTAGTCAGGCTAAATCACGAATTAGTAGAAGTTAGAATTTAAGGTTGGGCCATTAAATTGGTTCCCAGTGGCTGAATGGTGTACCAACCAGCTTTCCTTGTACTCGGAAAGTTCCAGGTTTGAACCCTGGTGGTGGGAGAGTACTCCTAATGACTGCCAAACTATGACAGGGGGAACAGCTGTCCAATACTTCCTGTAACTGGTTTTCGATGATTCTCTGACTCATATCAATTCATGATTAACTCGTAAAAACAAAACTAATCCTTACAAACCAACTACAGAAAATCTGAGAGAGAATAGAGTTTCTAGAATTTCTAGTGAGAAGTAGTAACCAGTGAGGTCCCCCTCCCCTCCCCCCAATCAAGTGTGAGGATAGATTTCCCACCGATAACATTGGTTGGTGCTAGTAGCGCTAAATCACGAAATGGTTGAAGTTAGAATTCATTTTGCCTGGCTGGTCATTGAATCGGGTCCCAGTGAGTGGCTGAATGATATACGAGTCAGCTTGCCTTGTAACTAGGTATTGGTATTGGGTTCAAACCCTAGCGGTGCATACTGCTGATGATTCTCAAACTTGGATGAAATAGCTGTCTAGTACTTCCTGTAACTGGTTTTCAGTGGTTCTCTAACTGATAACACTCCGTGATCAACTCGTAAAATGCATAACTGAACAAATATTTGGTCATTCAACTTCTCTTCAACGTATATCATTAATTTCTCTTTGTAGCGTGTATGGTAAGAATAATAGTGATGTGGTATGTGTGCTACTGAAAAGATTTACCAGTAGTACGTTGACAGATGTTCACCAGTACACAAAAATTTCAAATAGCAGAGAGATAGATTTGACGTTAAATAGAGAGAGGAAATAAAAATCACCAATATTGCAGTAAAACATGGGAGAAACGAACACATAATACGAAGAAGGCCAGAAGTAGCACAACATGGAAGATCTGTAGGAATGACGATTTGAATATATACAAGGTATACTTAATTCCTTTATATGCGCAACTCAAGCTCCAAAAAGACATATTATTACCATATCTCCTGTCTTCTGACGTTACATTTGGTATTGCTGATAGTGTGGCATATGCTACTGGTAAGATTTACTAGTAGTATATGAAGTGAGGTTCATCAGAATTAAAAATATCAAGTAACAGAAAGATACGTTTAATGTCAGAGAAAGCAAATGATACAGTCTTGCAGAGATATTTGAGAGACGTGAAAGGAATACAGAAGAACACAATATCAAGGAAGGCCAGAAATGGCAGGCACAAAACGGAAGATCTGTGCAAATGGTGATTTGAAGATAAAGTGTACATAATTTGGCTATATGGAGATACCACACTCTAGTTAAACATTCCTCAACCAGCGGCAAAACGATAGAGTGTTCGTCTACCACGCCTCATGAGTTTGAGGGTTCGATCCCTGGCCACAGATGCACTCCTTTACCTCGATAAGCCAGTAGCAAAATGACTGGTAAATAGGGAAGGTTGGAATGAGGCTAGCGACCCCATTCTATAAGAAATAAACATTACTGCCACAGAAACTTCAAGCCTCTAGCTTGAATCAACCCGATGATCTACTGGGAACGTAAAGGAATTTTAAAAAAAATAATAATAATAATAGATCTATTCCGAACAGTATTTATATAATGTACAGAATTTTCAGTGAAAATTATCGCATAATAGTTTCATTTTGTTCAGGAACTTCAAGCAAAATACTAACTGACAGTAAATGGCATGACACACTGCCGTCTAACCTGAAGAGAAAATCCATCCCCTGTGCACTCACACACTGTTTTTGGGTGAAATCCAACTCAGAAAGCTGTCAGACAGAGTACATTTTCTGACCCAAGAGGATAATAAGAGTTGAATAATTGAAAACACAAGGTGATTGGTTTTATTTCTTAGGTAGTAACAGTTTGTAGTATAAAAGTCTCAGGAATAGTTATCTAATTTTGAAATAATAGAAAAGATTTGTAACTCAGGTGGATGATTTGCAATTGATAGTGTTCTCTGAGCTCCTTGGTTTAATTGCGGAGCAGACATTGTTTAGAAGAATTCAAACACATTGTAGCACACCAGAGTTGAAAAGAATGGAAGAAAGATACTTACAAACGGTGTTCAAGAAGAATGGTTATCCAAAAAATTTCATCAAAAAGTGTTTAAAATCGAATGAAAGCATTAACAAAGAACCATCACCAAAGACCAAAAAGCAATTCATCCTACCATATATCAGAAACATCTCTGAAATAACGGCTAGAATAATGAAACCGTTTGATATAGAGGTAGCACACAAACCAGCTGAATCGCTTAATTCCATCTTATGCAAACCAAAAGATCCGGTAGAAAAGGGAGATAAAATTAACACCATTTACAAAATAAATTGTGTGAACTGTAACAAACATTACATCGGCCAAAGTGGGCGTCCCCTTCGAATAAGAATCCAGGAACACAAATCAGCCGTGAAAAGACATGATATAAATTCTTTAGTATCAATACATTCAGACGATCATGGGCATCAATTTGATTGGGATAATGTCAAAATCTTAAACAGAGGAAACACCAAATGTGCCAGAGAATTCCTAGAAGCCTGGTACTCAAATGAAAACGCAATTAATAAACACGTTAATATAGATGAAATATACCAACTAATAAGAAGTAAATCAGGTGATCAGAAAGTTTAAAATCCCAATCAATAGAAAACGGTCAATAAATATCTAAAGATGGTTACCGGGAGACTCATGAAGAAATTTAAATCATTTCACTTTATCCTAAATACTGCGCTGAAGATGTCGTCCAGAAAGACGATGAAAGCTCCGCAATTAAACCAAGGAGCTCAGAGAACACTATCAATTGCAAAAAGTTATCTAATTTATTTGGGGGACACGTGAAGTTTAACAGAAACTGACGAAGAGTTCTAAACTAGGACGAAATACCTGTTTATTAGTATTCCTAATGGGTTTACCAATAGTTTTGTAACTGATGCCAACTCAAGGTCGAAACTTTAGCCAATCCAGTCCCTTCAAACTAACACTTGATATCATTTTCATTATCCGTCGACCAGTTAGGCAGTGAAAACCAATCGATAAAATGAAGTTGTATTCCCCGTGTTCGGTCTATATATATATATATTAAATGCATCATTCAAATTCCCATCTGTTAACCTCTGTCATCACTTTGTTTGTATATTCAGGATACATGAACATCAAGATAATATGAATAAAACAAAAACAATTTCCTTGTATTATTTTCCAGTTTAAGGAAGTAATATGTCCGAATGATAAAGTGCACACAGCGGGTGTTAGCTAGATAAAAATAGACAGCAGGTTTTAAATGTTATTTTCATTAGAAGATTTTAGACCTTTTTGGTTAGTGAGGCTTTCCAATCACTTTCCTTCCTACCTGCCTCTCTACTCCTTCTGTTTTGGTTGTTACATGTTACATCTATACAGCTTGTCTAGTCACTGATATCCATGTTAATGCCGACTGGAAATTGTGGGTAAACGTGGAAGCTAGATTTGAAAAAAGCTTCCATTTTAGAATATACAAATAATGTAAAAGTTGTTTGGCGCTTTTTTTTTAAAAAACAAAAATCGACTTTATTCTGACGGACTTTTATTTCAATGAAAAAACTGATATTCATCTTATAGTGATTTGTATTTTCTCCGAGTTTGACCACGGATTGATATCAATTGGAGAAACATTGAAAACAAGCAGGGTGTACTGACAGATAGCTGTTTCATCCTAGTCTGGCATCATCGTCAGTACGCAGCCACCACCACCACCACCACTGTTCGAACCCAGTACCTTCCAGTTACAAGAAAAGCTGGCTTATATATTATTCAACCACTGGGATCCGATTTTAATGGCCATCCAATGAATTCTAACTTGTACGAATTCGTGATTTAGCGCAACCACTAACCAACCAATGAAATCAGTGAGAAATCCATCCTCACACTTGACTGGTTGGACCTTACTGGTCACGATCTCTCACTAGAGTTCCGAGTGGAACATAGGGCTTCAACAACATATCTCCGTTTTGCTCTGTTTTTTGCCGTCCTCTTCAGCTGTTCAGCTGTGTCCACGACTGACCAAACTCTTTCAACTCTTCCTCACACTATCTCCTCTAATACTTGAGTATTAATCTGATACTCACTAAAAGCTGGTACTGCTCAGGTAGGCGGTCATCTGGGTTCTAGTGAGAAGTCATGATCAGTGGGGTCCATCATCAGAGTGGCGGTGACGACAAATACTCATCCAATGTGATATTGGTTGGTGCTAGCCACGCTGGACTAGCCAGTGGATCGAGTCACAGTGGATTATTGGTGCATGAGCTCTCCTTGTAACCGGAAGGTCGTAGGTTCGAATCCCTGTTGGTGGATGCGCATTGATGAAGGGTCCAAAACTAGGACGAAATAGATGTCTAACAGTACTCCTTGCTGGTTTTCCAGTAGTTCTGTAAACAAAGTCAGCTCATGATGAAATCCTGTACAATAGTACGTTTTAGGAATTCTGATTTATGCTAAAATTAAATTAACCAATCAGGAGAGACAAAGGCTTTCGCTAGTGATGTTTTGCACCATCAAGTATAAGTAGATAAAATTTCTTTCCCCCAGTTTTTTACTCACATTGAACTGGAATGCTGGGTCTCTGTATCCTGAAATATTGTTTAGAAAATTCCTCTTCAACGATCTAATCACACGCAAATTTATCAACAGATATTAGCCTTTTTGCTGTCTTTGGAGGATTTCGTGACTGTGGGTGTCTGAAGGAAGTTTCCGTCAGCCATAAAGTAGTATGCAAAAGTCGGTTTTCTGTGCTGAGATCACAACGAGTCAGTTTTGGTTGTTGCATTCTCTTATGACATCTTGGCTCCCAGTACGGGCCAGAATTTCACAACTAGTCACATGATCAACCAAAGAGTTAGCATCAAGTTATTTTGTAAACATCTTGGAAGCATCTAAATCAGGAGCCAACGTGTCGGCAGAAATCGAAAGTGTCAGTTCAACATATACAACCAACCACAAGTGCAAAGTACCTTTAAATATAGTCCTATAACTAATACCCCTTGTAAAATGGGTGGCTCATGTGAAATTTACCCAAATTTTCTCTAAGAACAATAGAGAGTGGGCAAAAAATATTGGAGCGCCTGAAAATTATGTGACACATGTCTTTTAATTTATTTGGTTTACTGGTTAAATAAAAAAATAACAACATAAGAAAGTGAAATGTTTAAAGATACCCATCCTATCAGAAAACGGCTATTTCCTTAAAAAAAAAAAAACTTGTGACTAGTTTTATTAGCTCCTAAGAGAAGGTGATATTTTCGAATTGTCCTAACATTCGGATTTTTGTCATCAATGTCAAGTCGGTCTTTCTACACGGGTTAGAAACTTACGAAAAGGATTTCCAACAGGCCACAGCAGACTTCCATCAACAGTTGCTCTATTCGCTGGCTCCATACTGAAGATCAAATAGCTAGTCAGAAAGAATTAGTAACAAGAAACTCTAGTTGGCTGTGAACAAACCATCAGGCAAGAGCCGACTGCTTAACAAATATGTAGGATGAAATGGAGGTGGATCAAGCATATATTAAGGAGGCTGTCGAATGATATCGCACTCAATGCGGGCCAGTGCTTGAGTGGAATCCCAATTGGGAAGCGAGGAGTGGGTCGTCCTAGGGTGACATGGAGGTGATCGTGTGAGGAGGAAGTGAGAGAGCTTGATCAATCATGAACCCAGCAGAGGAGGATGGCAGAAGATAGAACATAGCGAAGATGTTTTGTTTAAGCCCTATTTTCCACTCACAACCCAACGGAACAATAATGAAATAATAATAATAAAAAAAATACGATGGTATGACTGGAAACCCGTCATTGTAGAATGAATACATTAATCATCAACTCTACCCTATGTAACAATCTATATGTACATTTATATTAAGAAAAGTATGAAATTTATGCTTTGTTAAACAGCATAATTCCATATGTGTGTATTTACTTCATATAACATGTGGCCATATGTCATATTATTTATTGACTGACATTTTGAGTACAGTTCATTGTAGTACGTATTAAGTTAGTTTAAATGAGTTCTCCATGATGAGTCATTATTCTGGGACTGAAATGGAGGCGGGGGGAGGGGGTTCTTCTATTTATACAACATATTGAAATAAAAGAATGGACTTGGCGAGTCATAAAGAGCATCTCAAACAAACTTCAAACCTTCATTAACAGCTGTCTCCGCTCAATACTCAAGATCAGATGGCCAGAAAAGATCAGCAACAGGGATCTCTGGGAGCGAACCAATCAGGAACCGATTGTGAAACAAATAGGCAGGAAGAAATGGAGATGGATTGGCCATACGCTGAGGAAACCATCAAGTGAAATCGCTAGACAAGCCATCGCTCGAGTGGAACCCGAAAGGGAAGCGGAGAGTTGGTCGTCAGTGCAAGGGTGACTTGGAGGAGGTCATGCGAGGAGGAGATGAAAGCATGTGGGCAGACCTGGAGCAGGGTGAAAAAGTTGTCAGAAAACCGAAGGCAATGGAGGTGCGCAGCTGAAGCCCTATGTTCCTCTAGGAACTAAAGGATACAATAATAATAATAATAAAGTTAGCATATTGCCTTGATAAATGTCTCAAAGAAGGTCATCTAAGAAAAAAATATGCAAACTTCTGAAAGTTTAATGAACACCTTAAAGATGAATAGGAGTCTAGTTCAGGTTACAAGGACACTATTTTTCTCCTGTGTAAGAAACTCTGGCTAAATATCACATTACTGCTAGACTGGACAGAGATATGCTCGACTACCTGACTGTTCATCAAGCGGTCACATGTCTAGCATTCCTCCAGAAGTTTTTGTCAAAATTTCATGCTACAAAGATGAATGAACATAGTAGAAGTCAAACCCTAACTTCTTTAAAGTCTTAGTTTGCTGGGGTTCAAATGACTTTACTTGGAAGATCACCTTAAACCGCCAGAAAGTGATAAACAGCCGTTTTGTCCTAGCTTAATGCTCTTCAGAAGTGCTCAACCAGAACCTTCAGCACATAAGGCAAGCTGATTGGCTATCGATTCTAACTCCTGTCAAATTTACACTTTTAGAGCTACTATGAGTCAGTATCACTGGCGAGTGTTTTCCTTCATACCAGATCTGGTTGTACCCCCCCCATCCCCCGTGATCACGAATCCTCACAAGATATTCGGGTAACATAGTTCAGTAGTCAATCACTAGAGACTTGCAGGAATCTGAATGCCCAATGAATAGATTCAATTACTCATTAGCATTAGATATCGAGTTTTTGTAAAGTAGGAGTGGATTAGTTCTATTACTCTTCAGTGTAACACGGAGCTCAAGTGTTTGTTTTACGATGATTTAATTTGGTTAGCTACAAGATTTAATTATGAGCAGACATCGGTTAGAGAATCACTGGAAAATCACCATGGAGTACTGGACAGTTGTTTCCCCTCTACTAGTTTGGAACTCTTCAGCACTGCACACTAACCAGCAGGGGTAAAACCTAAGACTTTCCAGTTACAAGGAGAGCCCATAGACCAATAATCCGCTGAGACCTGATTCATTGGCCAACCCATGAATTCCAACTTCTTTCATTTCATGGTATAGCGTGATTGGCACCAGCTAATATCACTGTGGGTGAGTATTTGTCGTCACCCACGCTCTGTTGGTGGACTCCACGGATCACGACCTCCCACTATAATCCAGGTAACTACCTACCTGATTAGGGCGAGTTATTAATGAGGATTAGATTGTTAGCTAAGTGTTTGTTTTCAGGATGGATTTGATTGGTTACAAGAGTTCATTGGTGGTTAATAGGTCAGGATAGATGTTAATAAAAAGAGATCATTTGAAAAATACGTGTAAAAATTAATTGTATTTATTAAAACAAATAATAGCATTGATAGAAGCTAAAATAACGAGAGAAAAAGTCAGACATACAAGACCACTGAAATTAATGTTATTATTATTATTATTAATAATATACCCTGATATTTTCACTTTTCTCTAGTGATTAACATACCATATGATATGTGGTAAGGCGTTTTGTTTAAATACGCTGACTATTGTTTTCACAACAACATTGACCATTAATAATTATCACTGTTGACCGATAGAAAAAATAATTAGTATTTTATTCGTGTAAAACCCGCATACTACTACTACTACTACTACTATAACAACAAATCATAATCAGATAACATATATATTGAATTACTGAAAGAATCAGACACAGAACATATATGTGCTAACATCAATGTTTAAATTTTATGGCTATCAGTAGAAACCGTTATCAATATGGATACAATGCATGTCATATGAACGCTGTCTCTCTGCTCTTTCAGTCACATTATACTCTCGACAATATATCATGTGGTAAGCAGTGAACTGAGCCGATGACATTTTATTGAGACTGTCATATGAGAATACATTTTTTTATAGAAGACAGCCTCAACCCCCTCCCTCTTTAAGCTTAAATGTTTTAACTAATTACCTAAGGTCTGATATCAGTATGGTGATATAAAATTTGAGTCATAGTGACATTTTGGATAGAATTTTAGATTGAAATACCTAAATATTATTTATGCTGTCAAAGTAAAATTTAACTCAACCGTGCATTAATTTATCGATTAGACTTAGCTGAGTTCTCGTTTTTTTTATTCCTGTTAAACCTAATTCAACTGGATTTTGTGACTGTAGGACAAAAGACTGTTTAATTTTAGTAGGATGAGATTAGTGAGATTACGACTAATGTTTTCCATCAATGTTATCTATTGTTCGTCTTTTTTCTCAGGCACAGAAAGGTCTATTCCTTATGAATTTGGTCTCGAAGAACGTAGGTCTATCTGAATTGCTTTTATGTGGAAAAAAATAGCTGTCTTGTATGAAAAAAAATCTTTACTGGAGTTTTGTGCGACTATCTTGACCCACGCTGTATACCTAAAGATGTGCTTTTACGTGTGTTCCTCAATTCATTGATAGACTATCGATCTCAGTCTACTACTTTTATGCTTCTGAGCATGACTTTCAAGTGCATTAGCAGTCCAGCGGTTGAATGCTGTCCGATCACACACATACACACATAATCCGAGGTTCGACTGCATGCCAACCTAACCTTTTACTCCCAACTAGCCTGTGGTAATTAATTGGTGGATGGTGACTAGCAGTTGATTCCAGGATTCACATTCCATCCTATGTGGGACTTGTCATCTGGACGTTCCTGCATTCCCCACTGACTTATGATGATCCCACTGAGGCTCGAACCCAATGCCTATAGTTTCAAACGCCACAGCGTTATCCTCTAGACCACTTGGGCCACGAGAGCAACGGGTCATATTAATTTAATTGGATTTTAGATTCTCGTGGCCGAAGTGGTCTAGTGGATAACTCTTAGGCGTTTGAAACTATGGGCACTGGGTTCGAGTCTCGGTGGGGACTTCATCACTCAGCGGGGAATGCAGGTACATCCAGGTGACGAGTCCCAAACAGGAAGAAATGCGCGTCTTGGATTCCACTGCTAGTCACCATCCGCCAATTAAATACTAATTAAATGCCCAGATATTGTCGAAGCATCTGCACAAGAAGCCGACATGTCAACCTGAGACTGAGCACTTCAGTCTAATCAATCAACAGGAAAATCTAAAATTCAATGAAATAGCCTGTGGTAATTTTGGGAAAGGAGATAGGTTGGGGGTGGGGCCAGTCAATCCAACCTGTAAAATTAACACAAAATGCTAATAAAGAGCTTCAGAGGTTAAGCTTGAAGTTCGAAGTTCCATTGGAAATTCAAATGGAAATTTTTTGACAAATATTCTCACAACGTATCGTTTAGAAAAGATACAATTCAAACATAAGATAGGCTAGAAATCCAGCAATACCAATTGCTTTGTTTTTTAGGGGTTCATTCAGGAATAAAAAATTGTTCTTTAGTATAGAATCTTAAATTACTCGAATTCTCTTAATAATCTATCCGATAGGTGATAATGGTTTTTCTATTAGATGTTTGGAGGCGATTGGTATAAAGCCATCAATTTCTTGTGGGGCTGAAATGTACACTTAGTTGTGAAACCAAACAGCTCTGATTACGCCAATTGGCGACATCAGTCCTGATCACTGAAAGGATATTAGTTTCTTTTAGCATCCAAATAAATATGCTGATGAGTACCAGGAGGTAGGGAACATAGGTGTTAGGCTTTTTGCCGATTGTCTTCAAGAATCTAATAGGAGTTTAAAAAGAACCACAATGGTGAGTCTCCTAATTAGGCAATCATAGGGAATTCAGTCAACACTAAGAATCACTCTGATTTTACCCTAGTGGCCAGCCATTTTAGTCAATATTAAATGTTCAGTAGAAGAGTCAGGATCTTGTGTCTTCAGCGTATTTTGCACATATTCCAGGAGAACTCATGTCTAATCTTGCTTCAGTACAGCCTGTCTAACTGTACATTCCCCTACAAGCTGTTTCAAGTGTGGTTTCACACCTTATGCTATATCGGTCAAAGTAGTGTTACAGTTGTGCAAACCATAGTTTTGGGTCACGTTGATCGAATTCAGGTAAACTAACTTTAAAGGTTGCTAGAGAATCCACTTCCGCGTACATAGAGTTTTTAAATTCATTTCCCAATTTTAGAGAATGAGACATTATGATGAATAAAGAAAATATTGAAAAGAATCCGAAAAACAATCGAAAATAAATGGATTATAGCCAAATATAATAAAATTCAAGACAAAACGTGAATGAAATAGGATGATTAATTCAGAAGCTGAATTTTATATCAAAACAGTCGGTTCAGATTATCGATTAATGGTGTCTTCTAAATATTTATCTTCGAAAGCAGGTCTGGCAGCGGGTAAGTGAAGCAGGACACTTAAACACTCCCGGAATAAACAGTCATTATTCAATAGATAAAGGAAGCTTTAAAAATCATAAAGAAGAGATAGTTCCTTCTGAGTTCCTTAATCCCTCGCTACATCTGAGTAGCTGTATGTAGCATACTGTGTTGCAGAAGTCCTACATCAGTCTCCACGTCTTCTCATTTATTCCTAAAACTATGAGACTTTCCCGTGAAAATTATGATTAGCGATCTGAATTTCCTGTCAGTTTACTGTAGGATTTTACTGAGCAGCCTGAAAATTAAAGAGAATAATTATATATCCGCTGCTCCCGTTAAGAACAGTAGGAGATTACGAAACAGTGAGCCTCACTAAAAAACATTTATAACATTCTGAATAAATCAAACAATTTGCTAAACAGATGGAAATGGATTAACCGTACTACACTAGACAATCACTAGGTTAAAGGTTATATCAACTGGAAACGCCTACATATTAAAATATGATCAAAATTAAGGCTAGGAGAGACAAAATATACACACATATGAGGAAGAAAAACGAAAACACTCCCACTTCGCCACTCATAAATTTATTTATTGATTTATAGACACATGACATTATGTTCTGTACATTTGAGTCACTGAAGGTCAGGGAAAGTGTTTTTTACCTGCTTCTTAAAACAATAGATATCCTTATCATCAAAGTTGGTGGATCTAAAGTCTTTAAGCGAGTTAAGAGATGGTCGTAAAAAGCAGTAGATTTGAACTTATGGGCGATAGTGAAGCCAGCTGGAGAAGACTCTTAAATGGCTTTCAACTACTTATGTCTAACAGTTAGTTCCAGGTGCGACAGAGACCTTCATTAAAAAATATCTTCCCTTTGTCCTATAAACTACAGTCCTGTTTACCTGGCCCCACAATTTCTCATAGTCTCTCATCTCCTCTAACATACATAATCACCTGTATGTCACCATCAGAACACATGCCAAACTCGTCGTTTCCTATTCCGATTCCACTAGACGGGTGGTTGGCCTGGCAGGTGATGTCTTATGCATGTTCTTCTCGGTGTACGTCCAACCCATCTTAATTTTCTCCCACTTATTCGCCAAGCAATAGCTTCGTGATTGGTTCATTTCCAGAGATACTTGTTGCTAGTACCTTCTCGCTGGCCACTTAATCTTCATTAAAGAGAGTGAAGAAAGATGTTGGTATAGGTCTGCAACCAGTTGGAAATACTTATCGTGACGTACTATCCAAAATTCCTGACTCATACAGAAGAAGTGACTAACTTGACATCGGTGATGAAAATCCGAATTTTATTGTTGATGCTCTGATGGAGTGGAGACGATTTTAAAATTGATTTCAGATTGATGAATATCATCTATCTTGCCTTTCCGATTCTGACTGGTTTTATGACATCTTCATTCGTGTTGTCGTCATGAGGTTAGACACCCTACCCCCGGAAAATCAATCATACTGCTACAGTTTTAACCACATAAGGATGAGACATTTGAGGCCTTGCCTAAGATTTTCAGTAAAGCTGGAATTAGCGTGGCGTTCAAACCTGTAGGTGAAAGGATCCAGTGAATCTAATTAAACAAAATAATATAATTTACAAAATATCTTGCAATGACTGTCAGTTAGGTCAACTACATAGGTCAAACTAGTAGGTCAGGGGTAGTCAGATTGTCAGAGCATAAGAATTTAGCTAAGGTGAGAATGGTTGACCCCGAGAAGATAAGTAATTTAGAAAAAAGCTTAGCAATTGCAATGCATGCGCTAACACAAAACCACACATTAGGGTAGAAGAGGATTAAAATTCTAAGAAGTAATCTATGTAGGTGGAGAGAGAGAGGTTGATTACTGAATCCTTGTTCATCGAGTCTACACTCATCACCTGCAACAGAAATGACTCAATGCAAATATCAGAGATATGCATGGAAGATATTATTACCACCAGTCAGTCAGTCGAATCAGAGGAGGATAATAAATAATCTCAAAATTCTATTTCAATTCATTTCACATACATCATAACATTCTAACAAGTTACTTATTTTGACTATAAAAACACTCGTCTTATTTCCCATCTGATTGTATTTGATCAATAACACTCATATTATTATTTCTGAATGTACTTTATCCCATATTGACTTTTATTCAAATTATCAATTCCACTCATGTATATAAATGAAGCAAGAAAGTTGTGTTTGTGAGTGTCTTGATATGATTATGAGCGGCAATAAATTGTGCTCAAAACATGGTCATCAGTAAATATTACTGTATAACACCACTGTTTTAGACTTTATCAAAATAAAATCTTATCTTAAATGGAGTTATACTCTACCAGCACACTGCCCAAGTTTTATATGCTTATATCAATAACACACACAAAGAAAATACTTTTAAAAGCATATCTAAATCAGTAGTATAAGTAGTATATTCTAAAATATTAACTTTTTTCTTTCAAAACATTCATTTAGCAAGAAGGAAGTCAGTAGAGAGAAATGTAATTCATTAAACTGACATCTACAATGTCGATTTTAAGCTAAAAAGTAAAAAGCAAAAAACCAAAAAGAACCATAAAAATAATAATGACTAATTGTCATTTATACATATATCTAATTTCTCAAGCATATTGTCTGCATTTTTATGCTTCTAAGTTTTAACATTTGATGTACGTTAGGGTTTCTTTTTTGTGTCTTGTTTTTCTAATGAAACATGTGAACCTATATGCAAACACGCACGCACACACACACACACATCACAAGCGACAGTAGTGTGTATCAGCGCACGTATATTAATACTTGATAGAATACGGTTTATAATGATGACAACTGACGTTTATTGACACTGACAGAGTTGACTGTTGAGAAAGTGTGAATATCCTTCTCTCGTGTGTGTGTGTGTGTGGGTGGGTAGGTGGGCGGGTGTTACCATTCAAAACTCTAGTCATTTACTTTTTGTAGTTGACACTTTTGTACTTGTCAAACTCATGTTTCAACGGTTGTTGTAAACTCAATTACAAAAAAGAACGACAAAGAAAAATGCAATTTTGTTGTTGCTGCTGTTGTTATTGTCGTCGGAGTATGATGAGTGAGTGACTTTTACTGTCAAAAAGTTTTATCTTACAAGTGGGATAGGGGTAAGATGAATGTCTGTGGGGGAGAGGGAGAGAGAGAAAGCGAGAGGGAATTCAGTTGTAATGACTACGCTACTGACACTACGCATACTTTGCTGGTAAAAAAAAACAGTCGATATGGTGACTTTCTCTTGTCCATATGTTATCACATTGTTAACATGCGATGTAATAACAAGTCAAGAGTTGGTTTGTAAGGATTAGATTTGGCTTTCTTTTTCCAAGTTTGACCACGGATTGATATCATTTAGAGAACCATTGAAAGCCAGCCACAGAGAGTACTAGACAGCTATTTCATCCTAGTCTGGGAATCATCGGCAGTACACACACACACACACCGTCGGGGTTCAAACCTAGGACCTTCCGGTTACGAGGCAAGCTGGCTTGTATACCCGATTCAATGGCCAGTCCATGTATTCTGACTTCTACCAATTCGTGATTTAGCACGATCACCAACCAACCAGTATCATTGGTGGATGCATCTGCCTTTGAGAACGATTTAGAGCCAAAATACAAATTGTCTTCAGACACTGATGTTTACCATCCTGAGGATCCCAACTAGGAAGCCTACAGCTTCCTAAGCGGTATAAACTAACTGATGTGGATTTCATTGACTGATCAAGCCATGTTTTGGTTTGACCTCCTCAAGCGCTTTTCCAGCCTGACCATATCTCAGCTAACATTGCCCGTTGAGGAAGTGGATACAACTGTCGTAACCATCTAAGTCGATGTAATTTCACAGCCTCGTCCATTGATTTTCCCTCCCTACCTAACACCCAACTGATGCCTAACTTCAGTATTGCTTAACCTACTATATCACTTTGCACGGGAGATAGAACGCAGACACCGATGGTCAATGACAACTAGCCAGCCTTTTCATGTTTTCCGCTCTCAATAACCAGGTCTTACAGCCATAAAGGATGGCAGAGCGGATTGCTGAGCAGTACACCCGCCCTTTGGTCGATAGCTAGTTGGATATCACATCTACGCCAGAGACTGTGTAAACTGGCATATGCGAAACTAGCCCTCTGTATCCGTACTGAAATTTTGTCAGCGACTTCTCAAATAAGTTAATTGGTCAACTCGCTTCGTCAGCCACTTCAGTTCCTATTTATAAGCTAGGAGTCAGTATTGTCCACTCCTGTAACATCATCATACATTTGGTGGGAGTAAATCGCATGTCAAACATTCGTTGATTAAAGCTCAAAGTGTTCAAAAGACTCTGCACTTTGTCAGAGTCTTCCTCTGTGAAAGGAATACATCATCCACATATTCTAAGCCACATTACTACTACCTGTGGGTTACCTTAATCCCGTCTAGAGTAAAACTCATTGATTGATACATTAAACTTCAATTAACTCTTCGCATTAACTAACTCTATTTTGAATTTTATCACGAGTAGTTATGAATAAGTTTCGTTTACTACCCTATTTTAAGTTAACTCTAAGCTGATATGGTTGTTTTACTTATTGACTATTGAAACTTGAACAAGGTTGAAGGAAGTAGCGGTAAATATAAAGACATAGAGGGAGAGAGAGAGAGAGAGGGAATGGAAGGGTGAAGAGGAGGAGGTGGAGAGAAAGTGCACAAGTGTGTGTGTGTATGTGTGCGAGAGAGAGAAAGAGTGTGCGTAAATGATGGTGGAAAAGGTAACTAGGGAACAATTCATTATAGATAAACAAAATTTATTACATTTTAATTCTGTTTTATTTCGTGTTTTTTTTCTTTTCTTTTCTTTTCAGATTTCTTTTCCTGTGAAATCTGTCTTTGTTTTCTTGTGCCCCATTTTTTTTCATCTAGTTTGTCTTTTTTGTTGTTATTGTTGCTGCTGTTGTTATTGCTACTCTAGGGAAAATTTTTAGGATAGAGAATGTTTTATCAAGAGTTAAGGGTAAATCAATTAGATTGAAGATGTATGCGTGTGTGTGTGTGTGTGGGTGTGTGTGTGTGTGCGTGCGTGCGCATTAATCTATTCTTATCCCAGATAAGTAGGTAAGTCTGTTAAGTTTTAACAGTATACAACTACTCAGTTGACACTAAGCTGACTGAAGCAATAAATATATATGCATCGGAACTCACGAAAATATGTGTTGCAATCAACTATAATTAAAATTCAGGAGTGAATGAAGTTCGGAAAAGTATGTCTGTAAGAATATATAGCTGTATTTCATTCTTAGTGGAACATTGGGCTGATTCAAACTAGAGGCAGTGGTGTTGATTTTTACAGGATAGGGTTGATAACCAGCCTCATACGCAACCTTCCCTCTTCACCAGTCTTACTACTGGCTTAGCGAGGTTCGCAGGTGTGTCTGTGGCCAGGGATTGAACCCCGAATCACTAGAGGCGTGGTCGGCGACCAATCTACCGCTTTGTCACCGACGCACATATACATGTATATTTATGGATTACTTAATGAATACCTGGTAGGTTTATCGATTTCTATAAAATAAATCGTTCAAAAGCGTGATGATGTATACTAGACTAACTGACCGACTGGTTTCAACATAGAAATATGCAATGAAGTGCAACATTACAACTTGTCACACTCTATGTATTAAAAAAAAAAAGACGACTCGAAAGAAGGACCGAAATATGAGGGGATGAAAATAAAGTTTAATGGATATAAGACAGATCCTAAAGAGTGAATATACCTTCGCCAATAGTCTCCAGTCATTGGTTCTTAGAGTCTCATGGACCTTAACCAGACAGTCTCTACTTACTTAGAGAGTCGGCTGAAAATGGACTGATCCCATGTTTCGTTTGACCATTACTAGCTATTGATGGTCACTAATATCTGCAATACTAGTAGCAGATATATTTACCGATAACTGGGAACATAAGGCTTTAAGAACGTTTAATTATGCTCCACTTAGATTATGGTGGAAATATGTCGATGACACCTTCACTCCTGTGTTGAAATCTGAACATATCCCTCATTTTTTCACGCATACAAACTCAATATATTCTTCGATTCCTTCACATACCCAGTGGAACATAGGGCTTCAAGCTAGTAACTTGAAGTTTCTGTAGCAGTGGTCATTATTTTTACCTTTTCTCCTTACCAGCATTATTTCTGGCTTAGTGAGGTAAAAGAGTGCGTCTGTGGCTAAGGGTCCAATCCCGGACCATGTACAAGGTTGGCGAGCGTCCTAACCGTTGTAACATTGACGCATAAACTCAATAGTAGGCGGAACCAATTCACTTGTGAGTTAGAAAAAGGAACAAGTTGAGTTGACTATTCTAGACAGTAGAATAAAACAAGATAGTGAGTGGTTAGCTACTACCATTTACGCTCTAATAAAAGCTCAGACTTCAATTTGTCCCATCCAGAATTGGTAAAGAGAGTGATTCAGTTAAATGTCTGTATAACTCAGCCATGAGTCGAACTAGTAAGCCAGATTTAAACAAAGAAATCAAACAAATAAAGGAAATATTCCTAGCGAACAACTAACCACACCAGGACTGATTCCGAAATGTATGAAGAACTATGGACAAAAATTAGATTAGTCGTGGGAATAACTAAAACAATGTAGAATATAGAATCTCTGTAGTACTGCTGCATGAGGAAGGAACATTAAAGACCTTATGTAGGATTCTCAGTGTGGCTTAAATGAAGGTGGCACCAACCGACATACTTTCTCAGAGACAAACTCTCTCAGACTAATAGCTCGACATATCCAATTGATGTAATTTACCAGATACCATGTAATGGCTGTGAGGTCAGCTGCATAGGTGGAACTAGTCAGTAGGGGTCAGTCTGATTAACGGAACATAAACATTTATCTAAACCTTGCTAAGTTGAGTAACCTACGAAAATTCGGCTACTGCAGTGCACTCACCTGTATGTAGTTACAAAATAGGTTGGGACGGGGTGTGAGTGTTAAAAAGTAATACAGTTAGGTAGAGAGAGACAGGTTATTCACTGAGTATTTGTTTATCGATTCAACAGTGCACAGCACATGCAGTCGAAAAGACCCAACATCTATACCGAAGATATGGAAAATGGTAACCGACAACACGGCGAAGAGGGACAGAAAGATAAGAAATATATATAATCATGGGCTGACATCAGTTAGAGAACCACTGGCAAACCTTGGAGTACTAGACAGCAGTTTAGTCTTAGTTTGGACTCTTCATCAGTGCGCACCCACCGAGATTCGAACCAAGGACCTTCCGGTTACATGACAAGCTCGCTGACCATTGAGTCACTCTGAGCCGATCCAACGGTGCATGAGTTCTAAATTCTACCAATTCATGATATAGAGTATCCGTACTGCTGAAGAGAGCTCGAATAGGACGAAACAGCTGTCCAGTACTCCCAGGTTTTCCAGTGGTTCTCTAACTGATGCCTTCTCATGATGAAATCCGCCATCTAATGAAACGAAATCCCTAACAAACCAGTACTTGAAAATATATATAAGGCAAGTTTTGAAACCGTGTAACTAAACTATTATGGTTATGAGCCACAATATATGATCGAAACGTCGTTAACGAGTTATTCGTATTGCATCACTGTGTAATGTCTTAGATGGAATTGAATAAAATGTAGTCGATCAAGTCAGATGTGGGTGTGACCCATCCAGCAGTCATTCAACATGTCATAGTGAGAAGTGTCAACGAGGAAACTAATCGATCCCTATCTAAAAGTATGACAACAAATAAAACTGCATAAACACTTGTCTGATTTCGTTGACAAGGGAATCACTTTTTCTACAGCAAAACCTAAATAATTCTTTAAAATAATATGCATGGCAGATAAAGTTTATCAATAAACATCTTCAGCCAATTTAACCATCAGTCCCTTTTCAACTGCTTCTATCTCCCTCACTTCCACCAATCCCCTTCAAAAAAAAAACAAATATGAGAGAAAAATAAACTCATGACAGTGATTAATTCCTTTTTATGAATGGGACTGTAAATCCGATGAGAATTTCAATGTTTATCAACAAAAAATCGGCAGTCCTGTTTGTTTTTTTTGTTCCTGAAATACCCTTCTGATTGACATTAATTCACTGTGTGTTTTAGTACAGTGCAACTGTTGTTGGATTATAGGAGACATTCTATTTTCAATAAAATGGTATACAAACATATATTAGAAGGGTGGGGGGGGGGTTGGTTAAGGCCGGTGTGGATAGATACGGGTGGAATTGGAGTGGTTGTAGACGGTAGTGGACAGATACAATCTAAGTTTGTGTCAGTTGTATGTGTGTTACAGGTTTATTAACTAAATGAATGCATCAGCAGTAAAGTACTACTACAGATATTTCATACAAAAAAATATTTAATTTTTATAATATATCTATAAAAACAAGTGAACTAAGATGGTAAAAGTCCACCTAGAAATTGCGATCTATGTATATTTTGAATGGTATTAGAGATGGGACTTTAGATGATCCTCTTTTGTCGAGGATCATTGGGACCCTTCATCGGTTTACAACCAAGACTTTATTGATCATTTAGCTATGAGCTCTAACTTTTGTCATTTTGTGACATTTAGTGCGACCGACAGTCAATTTCTTGTTAATGCCATTTAGACCTAGTCAATAGTGGATGGAGAGACTACCTGAGGTAATCATAGGTTGACAGACTACAATTTGCGAGATGGATAACCACAGAAGATAAAATGAAACTACAAGTTATGGCAGGATTTAGACCATTTGTCTCAGATTTATTCATCCAGCCTTCTACCATCTGTGAAAAGAGACTCAGCTACCAAGCAGTCGTCATCGGGATAGCCCAGCTCTCATGTGAATAAATAATACTTCACTGTCATGATGAATCGTTAGTGAAGATAAATAGACCAGTTCTTGTTGATTAGGGTGATATAGAAAATTGCGGCTAAAGAAGTAGTGAATATCTTTTAATAATGAGTGAAAAAATATTGATTTTTACGGTAATTTCACCACCCACAGATCTTGAGTTTTAACCATCGCTAGACACAGCTTTCTTCATTTGGAGCTGTTGCACTGTGTGGATTTGATTAACTTCAAAGAGATTTCAATCACGAACCGAAATTAGTTGATCTAATCTAGGAATGTCCTCTGTGAATGCTCCTGGGTTCAGTTATAGTCGGAGAAGAAACACCTATTCAGGGCTCCTTAATTATATATATATTTCTCTAACTAACGTCATTATATGATGAAATCTATTTTTCTTAATTTCATTAGACACTCTCAGTGTTTTAAGTTTGACCACGGATTGATATCTCTTAGAGAACCATTGAAAATAAGCAGGGAGTACTGGACAGCGGTTTGATCGCACTAACGCGGGACTCATCATCAGCCCAACCCACCATCAGGTTTCAAACTCAAGACCTTCCGGTTACAAGGTGAGCTCGTAGAACATTTAGCCACTGGGATCTGACTCACTGACCACCCATGAATTCTAATTTCTACCAATTTGTCGCCTAGATCTCAGGCGAT
Organism: Trichobilharzia regenti; assembly: GCA_944472135.2. Classification (NCBI taxonomy): domain Eukaryota; kingdom Metazoa; phylum Platyhelminthes; class Trematoda; order Strigeidida; family Schistosomatidae; genus Trichobilharzia; species Trichobilharzia regenti. The sequence goes on along the minus strand of OX235264.1, from coordinate 113,698,232 downwards.
TATTCATGGCCAGCTGGGTTTACACTAAGTTAGTTATGGGGACAAACCATCACCGATGACACTGGATGACAGTCGGGATATATATCGCAAGTTGGCAGATATCAGAAGTGATGGGCCATTGAATTCACAGCCCCATTAATGGCTGGATGGTTTAAGAGCTCGCTTTGTAACCTAGAGATGCTGGGTTCGACATCCGGTGGAATTTTAGGGGAATATTGATGAAGAGTACTAGTATCGAAATCCTTCTCAATTGTTAACATATCTACAATATTTCTTCATAGACTGTTACACTGACTTCATAATCTTTCTCTCCGTTTCTCCTCAAAGTCTATCATAAAATTATTCCCAAATGTAGATATGAAATACTCAGTAACACAGAGAAATATCTTAAAATCGGAGTCATTCTGTGTGGATGTTTGCTAGTTAACAGACCAACGACCTACGTGAGATCAGATTAAAATCCACTACATCGGTTGCTCTTGGTTAATAAGTTCAATACTGTGGAAGACATTTAGGGATAAGTCAATCAGTCGCGCAGACGAATTGACACAATTGATTATTACAAACTTTACTAATATTCCTAAGCCTAGCAGGGGGCTAAAATACCCAATATCTGCATAATCACTGAGCTACATATATAAATATATATGTCGCTCACTTTATATTTTTGCGTTCCATACATTCCTTAAGGTCAATAAATCAATGCTATGCACTGAGTTTTATTCACTAGGCAGGTATTTAACATAAGATGTATTTCAGAATCTTAGTATTCTTCATGGAAATGAGTTGATCACGGTTACTGAGGTTTAGTTGTTTGGATGGGAGGGTGGTGAGGCCAGATAGTATTCATATGGTTCACATATGACTTGTTCGAAGCACGTGTACAAGTAAGTGTACAGGTGTGTGTGTTTGTGCGTATTTGTTTTTGATGGATAGATAGATAGATAGATATTTAGGAGAAGAGTTATTTGTAATGTATTACGCACACAATTACACATGCATACACAAGCATGCAAATTAACAGTTATACTTGAGGATAGAACTAAGTTTTAGCATAATTATGCAATAATTGATAAGCGAAAAACGATGTTGATTCTAATTAACAGTAAAAACGTTTTCACTTATCGATTGAAGCCTTTTCAGGATGTGTGTGCATGTGTACATGTTGAAAGGTGTAAAACCGTTTTTTCAATCAGTATTTTTCAAATTGTTAACTTTCATCAGTGGAGGAGTTGAGTTAGCCACTAACAAGAGATACAGTGACATGGATCTTGTGACTAACTAGTCTCATTAGTCTCAGTGGAAGATTTTCTCTATTTCTGAGACAGCAGCTTTGACACCAAGGACGTTCAGTAGTGGATCGAACTCACGATGAGGAGACTGTCACATGACATCGCATGCAATGCAGTCCATTGCCCTCTGGAGGAACCCAAGTGGGAAACGACGAGTAGTCTGATGGTGGCGTTGAGGAGGTGGTATCAGTTGCAGGAAATAAGAGCTAATAGGCAACCGTGGGGTCAGCTGAAAAGGACGGCAGAAAATAGGACGAAGTGGAGATGTTGTATTGAGTTCCTATCTTCCACTTGGAACCACAAAGAACAATAATAATAAGACATATGCAGTAAATATCTTGTTTAATAGTATATATACTATTTCAGGATAGGTATCATCAAGTTGAGCCGTTCAAGAAGTGATCTTCTAGAAGGATGAAACTATGCTATTCAAGAAACAAATATAGCATCAGTTTCAGTCCATTCAATTCACATAAGTCTCAGTACAGGATCAAACGCTCCTGGGCAGTTTTGCAGCCAGCTTAAGGGGGAACTTTAGAAAAAAAGGACAAAATAGAGATGTACAGTTGAGGCCTTCTGTTACACTTGGAACCTAAGTTGAATGAAACAGTCAACTGACCCTGTTTGTGCAGACGCATTACAAAGCAGTTAATTGAATATTTAAATTAGATCATTGGAGATATTAAAAGGATGGTTGGAGAAAAGTAAATTTCCATCTGGACAAAATCACTAACTAGGCTGCTGTACATTCGTATGTTCAAAGTAGATCGGTCGAAAGTCAAATAATTTAAAAATGGCAAATAGGGATTAAAATGTGATAATAGACAGCAAGATCGAATGAGAAACATTGTAGGATCATTATTATTGTACAAACTAGACAACTTCAAAATACATATTCCAGTTCACTTGTTCTTGTGTAGCTGAATGCATTGATTGTACCAAGACTCCTACTTTTGAAGTGCTGTCGAGAACACTATTCAGACTGGTTGGATTGAATAGGAAGACCAACATTGTGTGTATTTAGTTTGGTAACAGAATGGTTGATGAACCCGGGACATTCATTTCTATTTGAAAAATCCCCTGAAGTCATGTACAAGATCCGATCAAATCTCCCAAATAGAGTGAAACCAAAGGCTGAAACGCTAGCGTCCAAAAATTTCAAGCCAACCCTATGTATTCAAGAAAAAGAGATTCAACCGTTTTCTCTACTGTGGCCATGATAAAAGATCAGTTTGCTCAATTGTGACTACTCTGTTACCCTTCTCATCCCATTTTCTGTTAGTTTTATGATTTTAAGTTCCCCATTTGCACTAATAAGTTTCTGATCCGATCTTCCTGTTTATTATTACATTTTATACCCTGTTTGTAATCTCGTTAATTTGGCCGTCAAGCGGAAATAGCTGTGACACTTCCTCACGCATTTACTACAAATACACGAATGTACAGCCTCTTAATTGACGACTTCGTTCAAAAAGAAATTTTTCTTTGCTGCAAGAGACATTTTAATATTTTCTTCAAATGCATATTGTTGAAATTATTCCGAAACCTCCATGGATTAATTTTCATTCGAAGCGAAATTCTGGGTCTCTGTTAACATTGTACACTATAATCTGTACGCTTCAACAATGCTTTGAGATTATCATGATGTTTTTTACTTGAAGGTGGGTGGCGTTCCGTCTACTAGGATGCTCAATTGCTTATTGGACATTACTTTTGAGTTTTAGAGGATGGATGATAGGTTCGAGTCTTAGTGAAAAAACCGTCGATTTCTGGAGATATCCGGCAGAACACCCAGTCGTTGATGAGCTCCAGGGAGGACGAAACTCATCTTCTAGATTCTGCTGCTATCTATCATGAAAATGGGGTAACATTAAATAGAATATACTTTTTCACAAGTTTCCCAAAATTAGATTCATATTCTCATCGAATTACATACAACTAATCGTTAAGTGAATTTCCATGTCTGTGTCTACTATGGGATTTAGCATATTTCCAGATTTCGTAGACTAAGTCTTATTGTTGTTTATTAACACTATGCTAATAATATCCTTCTTTCTTCTTTCTGTCTTGTTTCAGCCAGCATTCTATCATCACTAGGTTTAAAAGCACGCGTGAATACATTTAGGCGTACACACACGTGCGTGTGTGGTTTATGCTTTCGCCGTGTAACTAACTAACTAACTAACCAACTATTGTCATCATTGCTGCCTTTATGGTGGTGGGTTACATCTAGTGGTTTTCTCCACCTCATTTGCTCCCACCAACCCCTTTACAAATATGCACACACACATACATACGCCCGAACACATCGACAACCTTATTCAATAAACTAAAAACAGTTGAAAGGTAATATCATTGTTGCCCATACCTTTCATCGTAAGAACGAATGATGAATCACAGGGTTGTTTTGCAATACACCATCTTGTAAATACAACTTCAAACATGTATGTATGCGCTTTGAAAGGTCACCAACTAACATACTACTATTACAGCAATAACAACAACAACAGCAAGAACAGCGAAAAAAAAAACTCGAAGAAAATCAAACAAAATGCATCAGATAAGGTAAAGGGCAAATTTATTAACCAAGTAGTTAGTATACAGTGTAGTTTCTTTCCTATCGATATCTAAGTACCTTAGATAAGTATGTGAAAGAACGAATTATGAACTCTATAGTTTGGTTTGTGTGAGTCAGTGGCACAGCGGTTAGGACGCTCGCCGACCATGCACATGGTCCAGGGTTCGATTCCCGGGCGATGCACTCCTTTACCTGACTAAGCCAGAAAATATGCTGGTAAGTAGGAAAGGTTGAACATGAGGCTAACAGCCCTATCCTATAAAAATAAACACTGCTACAGAAACTGCAAGCCCTAGCTTGAAGCCCTATGTTCCACTGGGAACGTGAAGGAAAAATTAATTATTATAGTTTGGTTTGTAAGGGTTAGTTATGTTTTTACGAGTTGATCACGAATCGATATCAGTTGAAGAACCATTGAAAACCGGGGAGTACTGGACAGCTGCTGTTGGGATGAAAACGTATATTCTATTTAATGTTACCCCATTTTCATGATAGATAGCAGCAGAATCTAGAAGATGAGTTTCGTCCTCCCTGGAGCTCATCAACGACTGGGTGTTCTGCCGGATATCTCCAGAAATCGACGGTTTTTTCACTAAGACTCGAACCTATCATCCATCCTCTAAAACTCAAAAGTAATGTCCAATAAGCAATTGAGCATCCTAGTAGACGGAACGCCACCCACCTTCAAGTAAAAAACATCATGATAATCTCAAAGCATTGTTGAAGCGTACAGATTATAGTGTACAATGTTAACAGAGACCCAGAATTTCGCTTCGAATGAAAATTAATCCATGGAGGTTTCGGAATAATTTCAACAATATGCATTTGAAGAAAATATTAAAATGGCTCTTGCAGCAAAGAAAAATTTCTTTTTGAACGAAGTCATCAATTAAGAGGCTGTACATTCGTGTATTTGTAGTAAATGCGTGAGGAAGTACCACAGCTATTTCCGATTGACGGTCAAATTAACGAGATTACAAACAGGGTATAAAATGTAATAATAAACAGGAAGACGGGATACGAAACATATTAGTCGAGGGTAATGGAATGCCGAGTAGTAGTACTCGGTTCGACTGACTGCCTAAACGCTTATCTGAATGGCATGTGTATCACTGAGGAGTTCCTTATTTATGATAGTTTATGGAGGAGTACAGTGGGTGGATGAATTAACCTTTAATCACGTGGACGTTCATATGCTGATGTTCGTTTCACTCTGTATACAAGATATAATTTTTAACTGATTTATTGTAGTGAACACAGTTATATGACAAGGCTGTCTGCGTGCTGTCACCAACGATGATATTTCCGAATTGTGATCGACTTGATCATACGTAAGACAGGAATATACTGAACTAATAGGAGGACCTTAGAAGAGCCGGACTTCCCGAATGAGTTTTATCGGATGATACACAAACTTGCAAACCTACAGGCGAAGGCCAACAAGCTGGACGAAGAAGGCGGCAGCAAAGAGAGGATTTCAAGTGAACATAGACAAGATGGAGGTGATGAATACAACAATCCAGCCAACCAACCAACTAACCGACCGATAAGAATAAGCACCAATCACTACCAACGAAATAAATCTAGAAAGCATCCTCTCAACTACATATGACAGCATAGATGAGGATGTGAAAACCAGCCATAATCGGAAAGGCAAGACAGACATTCATCACTCTGAAATCAGTTTGGAGGTCTTCTTTGCTCAGCAGCATTAAGAAGAAGATTCGAATTTTCAGTACAAATGTCAATTTAAGTCACCTTTTTATATATGGTTTGGCGACTTGGCGAACGCATCCCTTGAAGGTATTTATAACAGCCAGATGAAGATTTCTATTATCGACTACCTTCCGTAGCTCTTTAAGGAAGACAAGACGGTTGGGCTGAAGGAATTAGTAACAGGAAACCCTAGGAAAGAACTGATCAAGAACCCATCAGCCAACAAATATTCCCAAAGAGATGGATTTGGGAGAAGTGGAGATACACTGAGGAGAGCGTCGTGTGACATCACGCTTATGGCACACCCTTGAGTGCAGCCTGAGTGGAAAACAACGATTTGGCTGTATATCCGATAGTGACATGAAGAAGATCCTGTGAATCTGAGGATATGAAAGAAAATCGTTAATTGTAGAACCGGCTAAAGGGGACTTCTAAGAATAAGATAAAGTGGGGACGTGCTGTTGATGTTCTATGTTCCTCTCAGAACCCAAGTGAATGATAAAAAATGTAATAAAAATGACGAACTCCACCACGTGAAGCCGGTGCCTTATCCTTACCTTTCATCCTTAGTAATTGTTGTGAAAAACATTATCATCCTAGTTCTGAACTCTTCAGTAGTACGGATCCACCATTGTTCGAATCCAGGACTTTCTGGTTAAAAGGCTGGCCACTTCGTAGACCATTAAGCCATTGGAACCCGATCCAGTAGCCCATGAATTCTAACTTCTTCTAGTTCATGACATAGCACGACCGCTTCGCAATGTACACCAGGTTGAAGTTGAGGCAGTAACTTACAGAAGAAGACACTGTGAAATGGTCAGGCATTGTCATGAACTGGCAGAAGTAAGAATTCATGGGCTGTACAATAAATTTGGTCCCAATCGCTTAATGGTCTACGAGTTAGCTTGTCTTGTAACCATAAAGTATTGACTTCAAACCCTCGTGGTGAGTGTGTACTCCTGAACAGTCCCAAAATCCCTCAACCAAAACCATTACCAAACAATACAACATATCTGACAAAATTCTAAGCAAAGTAATGTTGGTAGGCCTCTTTTCAAAATCAAAAGAAAAAAATAAGTAGGCGGGTTATTAAATCTTAACTTTTTCTTCTTAGCTTATATACATATAACTCTATGTATTGCTCAATTAATATTTCATGAGGCAGCAGCTCCTAATTAACTGTGATATTATGCTGAATTAAGAATTTCATGCATGTATCTTCATGTCTTTACCGCCAAAATGAAAAGAAAGAAAGTAAGTAAGTAAGTAAGGCGTGTGATCATGTTTACTAGAAAATTTAAACAAAATTTAAGCTGGTCACGTCAACAACACTACGCTTCTTTTATGATGAGCTTGTTCAAGAACCAATATTGTTCAATGTGAGAATTTAGATAAAAACAACCAAACAAATAAACATCATTGTGAGCAGTATAGCATCAGAGAATGCAAGCAAAACAGTCAATGACATGCACTGAGTATTTTACTTTTTCTTAATATGTCAGCTTCATTCATCAATAGTTGGTAATCAGTTTTAGTTATGATTTGGGTTTGTTTTAATAAACTCTTGACATAAAATAGCGCCCTTTTTAAAATCGTCGCGCCTTTCTACTTGAAGTCTATATTTTAACATTATGAATATATCTGCTAAATTCATCAAAGTAAACTGAGTAAGTGCCGAAAGATAATGAAAGCCTTATGTGTTAGGCATAAGGTATTTTCTATCTTTGAGGTGAGAGTGTGGTTGGCGATTGTTTCGTTGTCATGATAGATATGAAAATCAGAAAATCTACCATTTATTATGTTATACCCAAAGACGCCCTCTTCGTCTTCTTATATATGAAAATAAAGTGGCAGCCAAAAGTAACGATATCTATGCTTTCACCGATTTTATTAGGATTATGTTCAAATGTTAGACAGAGATAACACCCAAAAGCGTTTGAGAATTTCTAGAAGCCTGGTATTCAAGTGAATCAGCATTTAATAGACCAATTGACATAGACAAGGGAACCACATGAACAATAAGGTGAATCTTCGAGTCAAGCAAGCAATCAATATCAATACAAGGAGGCTGAGAGTTGAAAAGACACACAAAAATAACCGGTCACACTCAAGGTTATCTGCAAAAATAACTGATAAACTCGTAGAGGCATTTAGAAGCTTACTTCAAAATGAAGTATTTGCTGAGGATGTTGTCCAGTGAAGCAGTGATCAGTGATGCTTTCCAGTCAGATTAAAACACTAAATTTTCGTTTCACTCATTTATGGCCAATTAAATCAGCCGCCTACACTGATGTACTCAGCTCAAAGATTTAAGGCAGTTGAAACCGCGTAGAATTGAGTTCTCGGCATTTAAACGTACTGGAACAATTCAGGTCTTTTTATGAATGCATACATAAAAATGCATACACAAAATTGTAAAAACAATAAAAACGCAAAAACTGAAAGTTAGTGGAACACAATTAATAAACATAGTTTCAATTACAGGCGGAATTGACGAGGATATCAAAACAGCTAGGATCGGGAAAGCAGGACAAGCTTTCATTACTCTCAAGTCTGTGTGATGGTCAATAGCACTGAGTATGAAAAATAAGTTCCGGATTTTCAACTCTAATGTGAAGTCAGTGCTACTCTGTGTGGATCAGAGACTTGGCGCTGCGTCATGAAGGTCACTTCAAACACACTACAGACTTTCGTTAACAGCTGTCTTAGCTTAGTACTACTCAGGATCGGATTGCTGACCAGATAAGATGAGCAACAGGGATCTCTGGGAGCAAAACACAACCCAACAGGAATAGATGGATTGGATTGGTGAAAGTCTGAGAAGACAAACCACCAAGTAGATGACAACACCAAATGCCATCACTCAAGTAGAATCCAAACGGGAAGCGGTGAGTTGGTTGTCAGTGTAAGGATGACATGGAGGAAATCATGTGAGTTAGAGGAGATAATGAAAGCATATGGGCATCTGTAGAACCAGGTGAGATGGTTGGCCGTACAAGCATAAATTCTTATGAAATCTCTTCTGGTTTCACGCTCAAAGAGGAACAAGGAAAAAGTCGTGAAGATTTTGAATATCTGATAAGATGAATTTAACTAACTACTTGGAAGAATAAAAGTGACTATCCACGACAACAATGTCAGTTAATTGAGTCAAAGGAACATCATTAACTCTGCTTACAGTCTTCAATGATCTATATAATATGACATAGACTTTCTTGAGAATTTCAAGGACGGATAAAGCAGGTCAGTAAAGAAGAATGGTTAGAATACATGAATTAGTAATTTGTAAAAGAAGAGGTTAAGTATTGTCAGAATATCCTTTCATAAGTCGAAAAAATCATTCTCTTAAAAATCAATATGATATGAGTCGACCAAAAGACTCTCCAAAGATAGATCGATGCCCTATCACAGTGCCGTAGATATGGCAATAATCATGGGACTGAATCAACTGTTCACGCAAGTCTTGTTCATCCCCTGAAACCAAAATCAGAATTGACATTTAGATATATTTAGTTTAAGACCATTTAGATGAGAACATTTGTTGACTTCAGATGAGGATCTATTCATCACATAAGAGCAATCCGATGCAGAACCTACTGCGACAGAAATGGTTATATCATCAGCATATATAATGAAGTTAGCTTTGGAAGAATAAGGTAGATCATACAGAAAAGAAGAAATAAAGGAATGCACCTTGAGATACACCAACTTCAATAAGCAATAAAGTGGAGCACTTCTCACTTTCAAACAGCATGTTGTTTCCTATTTGAAAACTCAGAAGACAACCATCTTGTGAAACAGTTATAAGTGACTACTGAAATCAGATTGCTAAATAAAATTGCCCCAGTAATATAGTGAATAGCAACAGCGTAGTCTAGAAACGAGACTGGAACCAACTCCATTAGTGAAACTTCAAACCTTTAGCTTGAAGCAGCCCTATATTCCCCTGGGAACATTGAGGAATAAAATAATTTTATAATATCACTTAAATAGTCCTCCACAAGTTGACTGACCAGAAGGGAGTTGGAGGAAATCACAGTGATGATCTTTTAACCCTGCTTCTAAGTTGATGATGAGAGGCCAGTGTTGAAATCAATTGTTATTAGAAAGTAGACTACCGACGGGATGTTTTTTTTAACTTTTATTGTATTAAATGAAATGTGTGGAGAAAAGACAAATATCCACATTTTAAATCATAGTTTTATGTCTCAGGTGATTCACGACGGAAAACTTTGAAGTGAAGAAATGAGTATGACAAACTGGCTGTCTGTTATCATTGATGATATATCTAATTGTGGTGGACTGGATTATGAGAAAGACATTGAAAATGGAACGAGTAGACAGGAATGTGTTGAATCCGTAAGAAAACTCTAGAGGATCCGGATTTCACGGATGACTTATATATTCACTGTCACAAAAACTCAAAGACGTATAGGTTAAAATTAACACGTTGACGAGATAACCTCCACAGACACAAATTTAAGTGAACGTAGAGTGAATGGAGATGGTAGAGATAACCAGTACACGAAAAATAAATTTGAAAGAGGTCACTCCCTTCAATTATCTTAAGCAGCAAGCATCATTTCAGCTAAAGGCGTCTTTCATGACAATGTCTAAATCGCAATCATCATTATGAAGTCAGTTTTGAAATATTCTCCACTCCGTTGGAGCATAAACAACAAAATTCTGGTTTTCGACAGCAATGTGAAGTCAGTCGGTCAGAAACTTGTCGAACGCATCGTAAAAAACATTTCTGGCAGGCCTGTAGAGAACTTCGTCAACGATTGCTTTCGCTAGCTGCCTGCTGAAAATCAGATAACTAGACAGAAAGAACTGGTAAAAAGAAACTATATCGCTGAAGTAATATTCCGAAGGGAAAACGGTGAGCTGGGCATTTAAGGTTGACATGGAAGAGATCATGTGAGTTAGAGGAGATAAGAAACTATAAGGAATCATGTGATCACTCTGAAAGAACTGTATGGAACAGGACGAAGTGGCAATATTCTGTTGAAGCCATCCATATATTCCATTCAGAACTCAAGGAAACACTAATAATAACAACAAGAAACAGATGAAATCACTAGCTAATAGAGAAATGTACCAAGAGAAGATTTTGTTGTTTATTGTAATAAGTGAAACACAGATAAAGCGAAAAGACAAATATCCACAAATAGGGTCAGAATTTTATGAATATTTCGACGTCACAATACTTTTAATGTGCTCCTGTTTTGTTTCTCGTTTTGTTTTTCATTTCAGAGGGTAGCAGGGGTGAATTCTTTTGCCGGAAAGACTAGACAAAAATAAAGCTCACCAAAAAAACTATTTAATTTTTATTCAAATGTTCAAATATAAGAAAAAATAGAGTAACGATTTACTTTTATGCATTTTGTCTTTTTACAACTGATAAGAGGGCGAGAAAATGTTCTCAAAAGCGTTTCAGTGACTCATTTTTGGGAAAAGTGCCGACTATGTAGGAAAGTATGTATTTAAACTTGTTTGATTGTGTAGTGTGTAATTTATAATTTTATAACACAAATTAGATGGCTTTAATATCTTTGACAAGACTGGCTTGAAAACAAAGACATTACTGGGTAACTGTTTTGTCATGCATTCAGACTCAACACTTCCCTTAGAATGAGTTATAGTCGGCAGGCGACTGTTATTTCCCCCATGAGGTATCATTTCATGATAAACTGCTGAACAAAGAAATCTGATGCTCACTAATGATTGGCTGTACATAGGAAGCAGTTGCTTGGATTTCAAGTGAGAAGTTATAACCCGTAGAGTCAACCAAGTCAGGTAAGAGGAAATTTACTCGCTGGTTATATTGGCAAGCACCGGAAACAATATACATTACGTGAATTGACAGAAGTAACTGGAAGGTTCGAATCCTGCTGGAGTCCCACAATGGGATGAAACAACTGTCTAGCAATCCTCCTTGATGGTTTTACAGCCTGTAAGATTGTTTTCTCTAATCTCTTCTCAAAAAACTGTGCCTGGTGAGGCTGTTCCCTTCAGATGTAAGAGAATGTCAACAGTTAACAGGCAAGTGTGAGTCGGCGGCACAGTGGTTCGATCCCCTGCCGACGCACACTTGATACCTATGGTTGGTCTGCAAAATTTGGGCTACCGATATCACATGCTGAAAATTCCATACCTGTACCAAAAATACGGCGTGGAATCAAGCTGTAATCAAAAATTAAAAAAAAGTATCAGGGGATTCTGATTCATTATTTAATTGATAACTTGTTCACCGATGGGATCTGAGATTTTGTTTATTGTTGGGCTTCAATCTTGAGGTTTGAATCTCTAGGAATGGTGTTGTTGGCTTCACACCCAACCTTTCCTCTTTATCGGGCTTAATACTGGCGAAATGACGTTTACGAGTACGTCGGTGTCAGGGGAATCAAAAACAGACCACATGGTTTCATTGTTTGATCACTGAAGTTGCAGTGAATTAAATTACTTAATTTATTCATTTTAAGTCTTCTCGGCTTTTTTTGGGTAGGGGGTGGGGATCGTGAGATAAGAGGGAAGTGGAAAAGATGATTACTGAAAGAAATCAACCCACCCACACACACCCAAAAAAATATATACATATATTCATTTATCAGTTGTAGGCAATTATTTATATAAAACTCCCATGTGTATAATTCTTAGCATCTTCATAAACGCACGTACGCACGCACACTCAGACACACATATATACACATAAAAACCAGACTGATATTTGCGTGAATGCATATGTACGCCCACGAATACACACACACACACTTGAATGTACATCATTAAAGTAGTGGAAATGAACTGACATACGACATAAAAATAAAAGTTTATTCATTTATTTACCCGAATTTTTCTCTATCTTATTTCCCATTTTTCTTTCGTTAATAGCTTGAAAATTCACGTCATCAATAGCTATGCATACTACTATAAATGCTTCTATTTTTACTCAAAATAGATGAAACTTATAGTAAAGTAACTAGATAGTCTCTTTGCATCTGTAGGATGCTGAAGGCATTATTTATCTGCCCGTCGTATTTCATGATGATGATGATGATGACGATGCTGTAGACAGAGCTGCATAGAATGATTCTATCTGTCTGTATGTATGCTTTCAACATAGACCTTTGCACCGATGGGCAGCAGTCCAAGTCGCCACTTTCTACTCCTTGTAGCATACAAGGCAAGAGAAGGAAGTAAAATGAAATGCAAAATAGAGACAGCAAACAGAGATATGAGGCAAAAAGAATAGTAATATCGAAGAACGATATAGTTTTATTAGGTATCATAGGTCAAAAGAAGTGGATGCATCTGCGCAAGCCATCACCGGGAACGATTTTAAGCCATATCACCAATTGTCTTCAGCTGTCATTGGTTTCTACCCAATGGACCCCAACCACGAAGTCTACATCTTCCTGCATGTCTAGCTTAAACTAACTGTTGTGGGTTTGATTGACTGATAAAGACATGTTTTGGTTTGACCACCACCCTATGTCAGCTAACAGTGCCCGTTGAGGAAGGCGATCAGTGGCCAGACATGTGTAACACATGTTCTAACCATCTAACTCAATGTAGGTTTACAGCCTCGTTAATTGATTTCCCCTCTTTAACCAGCACTCAACACCTAACCTGAATATTGCTCACTATATTATACCACTTCACACGGAAGATAGAATGTAGACACTTATGATCAAAGACAGCTAACCAGGCATTCCATATCCTCAACTTTCAATGGCCACCTCTCGCTCACAGTCATGAAGGAGGACGGGGTGGACTGCTGAGCAGTGTACATGCCCTTTGGTAGATATCCAGATGGATATCACGTCTCCACCAGAGACTGCGTAAACTGGCATATGCGAAACGGGCCTTCTGCATCCGTGCTGAGATTTCGCCAGAGAACAACCCGTTGGCACTGGCTGAAGCAACCTCTCAAATAAGTGAATCGGTCAACGTGCTCTACCTCTTGACTCCCTATTTCTAAGCTAGGAGTGAATGTATTCTAGTCTAGTCCTGTTGCATCATTTTACAATCGACAAAGGGAGCGAATCGCATGTCAAACATTCTCAGATTGCAGTTCAAGGAGTTCAGAAGACTCTGCAATTTGTCAGCGTCTTCACCTAGAAGGACTATATCATCAGTGTGGTGGTGAAAGTAGTGAGGAAAAGGAGTAGAAGTTTCCTGTGTAGGTTACTATGAAGATTAGCTTATTAACGGTGAAAGTATAGACAATGAGTATACAGTTCATACTTTTTCAAAAGGTTTATACTTCCATTTTGATTCATAATTTATGATGAGTCTCTTTAATGAGAAAATTGTTTGGAAATATCCTATTCAACGATCTGGTTACAGTATTTAGATTAATTTCGATGTTTGAAATAACTTTATTGTTATTATCCGTTTTTTCTACACACTTTGACACCATTGTCCTCATATTTTCATATCATATGTTGACCTGATATTTATTAGTTTTCTTCGCCACTGTTTAATCTCTAATTTTAATGCTTCTCCTTCTGATTATGTGATACATTGGTAATTTGTTATTTCACGACGATGTGATTTTGATAATAGATGTTCGGCAGCTATCAGCAGGAAACCTTGAACACACCTATGTTTCGTGCTTGTTGATAATCACCAGTCAGCAAGGCGTTTCGGTAACCACCTTGAAGGAACTGATCTCTCTTCTGAGACTGGAACCAATCCCATCTATTGCTGCAGTCAGAGACGTTACTACTGAGCCAGCTATTTGAGCTTACGACTGACCTCATGTAGGACTGTATTATCAGTGGTAACGTCTCTGACTTCAAAACTGGATGATATCGGTTCTAATCTCAGTAAGGAGATGAGTTCCTTCAGGGTGGTTTTAGATACCTCTTGCTAACTGGTGAGTATGAACCAGCACAAAACCTAGGTTAAGAAAGGCTTACTGCCAATTGTGTCGAACCATCTTATATTAACAATTCAAAGTGCATCGTGATGGCAAGTCATCAAGAATGATGCTCACACTGCAGACATGACTGATAGAATTCAGTCTACACTAGACAAAAAACTAGATACATCACAATATTTGCTAACTAATGTTCACCCAAAAGGATGTGATTTTGTTTGAGCCATGCATCAAAGTAATTCTGACATTGGACTGTCTCCAGAGGGAATTGTTAGTATGTTATTTTTGTGTAGAGAGTTGCGATCACACTTTTTTGCGAATATCCTACTTGATTCTTGGGTACTTCTTACGGTCTCAACCGATAGCTGCCACCTTGACGTGGTGATCGGGCTTGCATATCTCAATGATCAAACCAGTGACGCTGGCTGGAACTATTGCTCCTGCAGGTCCTATCATGCCAGGAAAATTGTTAGGATAGAGATTAGACTAAAAGCAATTACCGGCTTAGAGTAGGAACTTTTTACGCTATGCTGCGGTTCGGTGCGCGAAGTTGTACTGCTAGTTAACAGGGATTTAACAGCAGTAAGGTGTTTCCCTCAGATGACCAACGTGCTAGCAATGCTGTCTCTCCACTATGGAGAGCGGGTTTAGAAATGATCGACCGAAAAAAGTGTACATCCCAACTTACCCTATAGTGGTCCATAACCGGTGGTATGTTTGCCAACCAAGAAACCAGTACATACAGGCCGTGTGTGGCCAACCTCAAGTCGTTGTTTCTTATGCTCTGCGGTCACGCAACACTAACCGTCTTTCTGTTTTAGGCAACCGAAGAATCAACCAACTTCCACGGTATGGGCAGCCGGAAAGTAACAAACGCTCACACACCTCCAAGAGCACGGACTCCTTACGGTTAAATTTTGCCTAACTAATTCAGTTCCACATCAATTGTCATGTAGATAGAAATCTACATTCTCAGCCAAACGCCTTCGGTGAGTACCACACATAGATTCCAACCGGGAATAATCTTCTTTTTGCTTACTTTAGAGTGTATCGTGGCTGTGGATGTCTCAAGGAAGTCTTAGTCTTAGCTATATAGTAGGATGAAGAAACCAGTTTCGTGAGTTACTACTGGGATCTACTATGAATTGTTGTTTTTAGGTAGTTGGAGACTATCGGGAGGAAGCCTTAGATCTAGGTTTCAAGGTTGTTTAACAGTTGACTAAACCATTCAAGAGTCTACGGATCAACAAATATTCCTAGAGAAAGGAAGGATAGATCGAACATTGAGGGATATCTCTCACCTGATCATTGTTCAAGTGGAATCCAAATAAGAAACAATGAGTTGGTCTCTAGGTGACAGTGAATTGTGGCTGATTGTAAAAACAAACTATAGGCGTTTTAAAAAGACCAGTTCCTATTGAGAAATCAGGTAATTTAAGAAATGCGATACTAATGACCAGTTAGTCACCAAAATCATTATAAAACTGACTACTATTCCCATATATACACATATCCATACATACATACATGCACACATATATATACAACTTTGTTTATTCCTCGCCTCTTTCTAGCGAAAAGAAAAAACCAAACAAAGTTGAAATTTGATCTTTTTTTTCCTCTTTTTTTGATAAGAAAAATATAAAGTTTTTATTTCAAAATAAGAAAACTAATAATAATTAGGTTAAAATTTCATCTTTTTAAGAGTTTTCCTCTGCTTTTTCACATCTGACACACATTTAATGACCTAAAAATCACGCAAATTGACGTTGTACGCTCACAGGAAAAACAACGCAAACACCCACGCACACACGCACGCACACAGATGCTTACACACACACACACACTTAAGATTGCTTGAATGAATACAGGATAGATACAAGCACAATTGGACACACACAGAGACATCTACACACACACACACACACACCGAAACAACTATGCACAGCTCTTAATCATCTCTTAATTTCATTGTATCTTAATTTTTAACAATCATGATTATATAATTAATGTCCACATAGAACAACAGTATCGACAGCGATAACAACAGTGAGAATAAAGAGGGAAAATTTGTAAAATAAAAAGAAGAAAGACAGAAAAAAGAAAAAACTAAATTTTATGCATATACACACTTTTCATCTTTAACTAACTTTCTCATTTCTTTTTATTGTTGTCGTTGTGGGGAACTTTACAATGGCAAGGGGAAAAGCAGTTGTTAGGCCTTTTTGTTTTCAAAAAATCTTTCAGAATAGAATGGGAAAAAAATATTGAAATGATCTTTTTTCTCCTCTTGCCCTCTTCCTTGTCATCTCTTCCGCTCTTATTTGTTTTCATTCAGTTCATTTGTGAAATTCACTAATTCACAGATGTAATGCGCTTTATTGTTTGTTTTCGTGTTGTTGTTTTGTTTTATATGTCAGTGTTTGTGTGTGAGTGAGTGAGTGAGTGCGTGCGTGGGTGGATGGTTGAGTGAGTGAGCGTGTTCTACCTTAAATATCCTCATTTTTGTTCATTTCCACTTTGAGAAAGATACTGTGGTATTGATTTCTTGTAATGAGCAACTTGTAAGTTAAGTTTTCGTCATCACTCACTCACTCACTCACTCACTAATTGACACACATACACTCACACAGAGTTATACATGCAGCCAAAAAAATTAGAAAGTTGGCGACTAGAAAACAAACAGATGGATAAATTGCATACATTTATTCCCCTTAATGAATTTGATGATGTCAGTAGGTAGAGACTATCTATCGAACAACTTGCTTACTTGGTGCAATCAAAAATCGACAGATATCCTTCTCGTGTTAACTCCAGTTGTATTTACAAATTTACATGTATCTGCACAAGCAATTACATTGGAAGGACAGAAAGAAGGGCATATCTACGATTTTATGAACATGTACCAAAAAGCCTATGTCTAAATAGAAGGAATGCTTTAAATAGTACCACCGCCAGATATCTCTTTGACATGGATAATGAAGTGGATGACGCATGGCCGTTCAAAATTATCAGTAGGCAAAAGAGTTCAGTTCTCCGAAAGCTTGCCGAAGCAATCTCCATCAAGCGTCTGTAACCCGATGTATACATTCAGAAAGAAGTAGTTACCAGTCTTTCCTTGTCCTGGTGACGGAATATTTTCACTCTTTTATCTGATTACGTAATGCTGAAGTCTTCCATTGTGTATGATTATTATTGTTCAGGATAAAGTGTTTAATATTATTATATGTATTATCATTATGTGCATATATTGATTGATTGGTTTTTGTCTAAAATTGAACTCTGTGCAAGTATGCTAAAATTGTTTTTGTACTCAATAATGACTGTGGTCTGCAAGCAGTTGATGAGAAACCAACGAAATAAGCAACTACGGTACCATTCTTATCCTACGAAAACTGTTTTTCTCGTTTTATTCAGATAGATGAATACTTTAAGTTTAAAATATCAGAACTCTATTCTGTAGCTAAATGACAAGGCCCCATTTTAAGTGATCCCTCCTGAAAACCACAGAGAAGCCGCTGAAGTGAAGACAGAAGAAAGATAAGGCTATCAGCCTTGTAGTGAAATGGACTGAGTGAAGAAGATAGGTCTGCAAGTGGAGCTGCAGAAAACGAAGGTGATAACTAATCAACCAACTAACCAACATAATTCCCAATCACTGCCTTCACTTATCTAGTTATGCAACATCCTTTCAACTGCAGTTGACAGCACAGATGAACATGTTAAAACCGATCAGAATAGGAACAGCAAGATAGGCCTTCATCACTAAGAAGTCAATTTGTAGGTCCACTGTACTCCACCTGGGCATAAACAGTAGAACTCGGTTTTTCATCACCAATGTTAGCTCGGTCAGTTCTTCTCTATGAGTCAGAAACTTGAG
Organism: Trichobilharzia regenti; assembly: GCA_944472135.2. NCBI lineage: Eukaryota > Metazoa > Platyhelminthes > Trematoda > Strigeidida > Schistosomatidae > Trichobilharzia > Trichobilharzia regenti. The sequence goes on along the minus strand of OX235264.1, from coordinate 113,679,879 downwards.
TCATGCGTCACGAAAAACATTTCGAACAGGCTATTGCAAACAAAAACTGCCTTCGCTGATTCTATAGTGAAAATCAGATGGCCGGAAAAAGAAGACTTAGGAAGAAGAATTGTTGACACTGCGATGAGTCAAACAAGAACCTATTCCTCAGCGAATATGGAGATCTTTGAGTGGCATAGGTCTAATGGGACCCAAATAGGAAATGATGAGTTGGGCATGTGTCTTAGGATGATATGCAGGAGATGAGAAACATTGGACAATTGTAAATTCATTTGGGGAGGACTGTAGAATACAAGACGAAATAGATAACTGCTGTTGAAATCCTATGGTCTCCTAGGAACCCATAAGAGGTTTATTAGTAGATGATATAACATGGGAATGTTAAATTGGAGCAGTCTCATAAAACGTTGTTAATAAGAAAACTCAATCCCAAAAAGACTGGAAATTTTATTCAATTTACTGATGAACATCATCACCACTGAAGTACAGAGTATAGTACTTAATTGGTGGATGGTGACTAGCAGTGGAATCCAAGATGCGCATTTCGTCCTATCTGGGACTCGTCAGCCAGTAGATGTACCTGCATTTCTCAGTGAGTGATGATATTCCCACCGAGGCTCGAACCCAGTACCCATAGTTTCAAACCGAGATCGAGCACTTCGGTCCAATCAATCAACAGGAAAAATCTAAAAAGTTGAATAAAATAATTAACATGACCCGTTGTACAAGAGGTGGCTCTCGTGACCCAAGTGGTCTAGTGGATAACACTTTGGCGTTTGAAACTATGGACACTGGGTTCGAGCCTAGGTGGAAGCATCACCACTCACTGAGAAATTCAGGTACATCCAGATGATGAGTCCCAAATAGGACGGAATGCGCGTTATCCTGGATTCCACTGCTAGTCACCATCCACCAGTTAAACACTAACTAAATGCTCAAACATCGTCGAAGCAACTTCACAAGAAGCTGACATGTCAACCTGAGACCAATGACTCCGGTCCAATCAATCGACGGGAAAATCTCAAATTCAATTAGAGTATATTACTGCTGAAAACACCAACTATCGATTTTTATCTTTTTCTTTTTACTTATTTATTGTTTACTATACAAGTATTTCATTCAGCTGACAAGTTTAGACGAATAAATTCAGTCACTATTACCTTTAAATTGTATGCACGCGCATGTATGGTTGTGTGTGAGTACGTCTCTCTCTTTGCTTCAGGTTTTCTTTTCTTTTCGGATTTCAGAGTAAAATCGATTTTATTTTTAATAAGATTACGAAAAGTATGCTAGAAATAACAATGAAGACGTTTCAGAAAGGCGCTAACCCGACTTGTTGATTTCCCAACGCTACACTTACTGTGTTAACTATATTCCACTCCTGAACCCCTCCCCACCCTCGCTACTATTCCTGTCTGCACTATGTATCAGGATAAATTGTTCAGCTTTGAATAGTGAATTAATCACGGTGGATATCCCGATCGAGAATTATAACACAAAGGTTGAGAGATGATGATAGAGACATACACAAAAAGAGAGAGAGAGAGACAGTAAACACTTTTGTGTGAAAATACTGACTCCTCTAACGACACCTCATTTAAATTGCGGGGGAGGGAGGGAGGGCAGTGGAGTGGAGTGATGTGTTCATTTTTGTGCATTTCATTAACCTTTATTTTATTTTTGTCTAAACATATGATCAATCCTTTGACAAATTTACACATCACAACATATTTTTTGTTTATTTTTACTTTATTCTTCTAGACAATTTGAATAGTCTTCAGATATATATAACAAGTGTTGATGGTTTAGTCGACAGGCTAACCACACAAGGGGTCCGGAGTTAGATCTCAGGCAGCTGACTCACTATTTTCCTTCGCCTAGCTGGAAGCGTAACAACAGAAGGCGAGACACGGAGGCCAAAGTATTTTTTTCATTAATCAAACAGATCTTTATATTTTTAGATTTTTTTAGATTTTTAGATTTACAGCTTGATTCCACACTGTATTTTTGGTACAAGTATGGAATTTTCAGCATGGATATCGGTAGCCCAAATTTCGCAGGCCGACCATAGATATTCATTAACCAGTCACCGAACATGTGATTTCGGAAAAAAAATTCGTGATCAGTGCGGTTCATCCAGTCAAGTGTGAAGATTGATGTCCCACCGGTGACATTGGTTGGTGCCATTCAAGCTAAATCACAAATCGGTAGAAGTTAGAATTCATGGACTGGCTACTGAATTGGGTCTCAAATGGCTGAATGATATACTAGCCAGTTTTTCTTGTAACCGGAAGGTCCTAGCTTTGAATCCTGGTGGTGGGTTCCTATTGCCAATGATTCCCAAATAAGGATAGATAAAACAGCTGTCCAGTGTTCCCCGTAACTGGTTCTCAACGGTTCTCTAAGCGATATCAATCCGTGGGTGAACTCTTAAAAACAAAACTAATCGTTACAAACCAACTCTTAAACATCCTTTTTTAAATATTTCTGTTTTTCTATCATCAGATTCCTGTTAAGAAATATTTCCTTACACTTCTAACCTCATAATAATAAAAAATATTATTATATTTATGATTGGTATTATTCATCGTCTAATGAGTAAATATTCTCGGAATCACTATTATTATTATCATTATTTCCCGCTTTGCTTGTTATTTCCCATTAATTCAAGATGGAAGTTATTTAAGGAATATTTCCTCTTCTCTCTCTGTCTCTCCACCACTCAATCACTTCTTATCCAGCAACCCTAATCAACCCCACCCCCTCTCCACTTCACTGCACTGCACTGCACTCCACTCCTCCGACACTTATCATCCACGCTAACCACCAATAATTACCATCATCAACACTAATTACAAATTTGTTAAATTAGATTACATAACTACTTTTATTAACTGTGTAGAAAAAAGGAAAGAAAAGAAAAGAAACGGCAACTAACGGCAAGCAAAACATTTCTTAGACAGTTTTACACCGAAACACACACACACACACAACCACACGGGGCACACAAACACACACAGACAAATTTATCCGTGTACATCATAAAATTGGTTTTTTTTATTATTATTTAGAAGAAACACTATTAAAGGCAATGTGGAAAAGGCATAGGTGGACACACGCACTCAATCACGTATGTCTACTGTTCATTTGTGGACATTGAATTCAGTTGGTAAGCGAGTGAGTGAGTGACTGAGTGAGTGATCGGTGGCGAACATTATGAAAAAAAAGAAGACGAATAACGGAGAGGAGGAGGAGAAGAAACGAAAAGAAAATCGAAATGTTGCATGCACATACTCCGAAAATCCGGGTTATGTATTATATTTGTGAAGGTGTGTTCGTCATATATAGAGCGCAATACTTAGCTAGTTATTGTGAATTACCTTAGGGCATCTACTTATGTCGTATATGTGTGGGTGTGTGCAGTCTGATGAGGGGGAGAAAAAAAGTAACAAACTAATTTATTTAACTGGGGTTTTCTTTTTTCTATTTTGAGTAGTCGTTTCCCCATTTATACATTGTCGATTCGATTTATCTTTCCGTTTAATACTAAGAAGGAATATTCGTTTATAGACTCACAACATAAGAAACAATCAAATGCTTACAAATATATATAAATGTTGGTTAAATTGAATTATTCTTCACAATCGCAATAATAGTGAAGATTAGTCATTCATAGAATACCAGTTTGATGATAAGGTGACATCATATAGCCAGTCCTAATACTTACCCAACACCACTGTTCGAACTGACGACCCACTGGTTACAAGTCATGTTCTTAGACCATTCAGCTACTGAGACCTAACATAATGGGCAGTTTATGAATTCTAACTTCTATCACTTTGTTACAGGATTTCATCATGAGCTGATATTGGTTAGAGAACTATTGGAGAACCACATGGGAGTACTGGACAGTTGTTTCGTCCTAGTTTGGGACTCTTCATCAGTCAGTACGCACCCACCATGAGGGTTCGAACCCAGGACCTTCTGGTTACAAGGTGAGCTAATTCGTATGTCATTAAATCACTGGGACCCCATCCAATAGCTAGCCCATGAATTCTAACTTCTGCCGATTCATGATATAGCGCAACCGCCAGCCAATGTCTTTGGCGAGTATTTGTCCACACATCCAACCTGAGGACAAGTACTCGACGAAGACATTGGCTAGCGGTAGCGCTCATGATGAAATCCTGTTACCAGTCAACCAAATCCCTACAAACCAATACTTGAATTCTATTAATTCGCTTATGATACCGGTTAGCAGTCATGCTACATATGTATATATAGGTATTAAGCCTGATAAAAATCTGACGGTTTTTGTGTGTGTTAAGTTTGTCTGTCTGTTTTCGACATAAAACTTTACACATATGTGCAGCAGTTCAAGTCGCCACACTCCCTCCTTGTAGCACACAAAGCAAGAGAGGAAAGTAGGATAAATGCATATTAGAGACAGTAAACAGAGGTGTGAGACAAAGGAATAGTAATAACGAAGAACAATATAATTTCACTGGAAATCATAAGTCACAAAACGTAAATGCATGTGCGTCAACCATTGAGAACGATTTTGAGCCATATCACCAATTGTCTCCAGCCTCTCTTGGTGTTTACCATCCCGAGGACTTCACCCAGGAAGCCTACATCTTCTTACTTGGCTTAAACTGACTGTTGTGAATTTCATTGACTTATGCGGCCATCTTTTTGTTTGACCACCGCTAGCTCTTTTCCAGCCTGACCCTATGTAAGTCAGCTAACATTGCCCGTAGAGGAAGGCGACGACTAGGCATACGTAACACATGTCCTAACCATCTCAGTCGTTGTAATTTCACAGCCTCGTCGATTGATTTACCCTCCTTATTCATTACAGTCTAGCAGAATCGACAATGTTGTGTAAACTGGGTTGATGGTTAAGGGTTGGAGCTAATAGGTGGGAGGCATAAGATCTAAGTTCAGGTTGAAGAAGTTCTAAATCTTTTCTTGCATGCGGTGGATGGACCATCTATACACCATGCTAAGAAGCGTCTTTAAGCACAAAGCTAAACACTAGTGCTATCCACCACTCGTCTGTTGCCATCAATCCAAAATGCTGTACAGACTGTCGGGTATAAGGACAAATTCTCGCTACCAATGACATTGGCTAGTGATCGCACAATATCATGAATTGACAGAAGTTGGAATTCACGGGCCATTGAATCGGTTCCAAGTGGTCGAGTAATCTACAAGCTCGCCTTGTAACCAGAAGGTCCTGGTGATTAGGAGTCCAGAATGAGGATGAAACACATGTCCAATACTCCTTGGTTTCTCAATGGTTCTCCAATCGATGTCAGTTCAACACAAGAAGCAAGCGAAGAAGCAATGCTACACGTCTCTTTTTCGATGCATTTTGAGTTTTTGTTTACGCTTTTCTAATTAGAAAGATAAATTTTAATAAAAACAATTTCTTATGGAAAGATTTTTATTTTTGTCAATATTTTTTTTGAAAAATTTTTTCTCTTGTTTTGCTTTTTTTTATTCAGTCGAATAGATTATACTGTTTCGTGTATTTACATTAATTTTGTATACGCGTGAACAAGGAGTGGACAGCAGATTTAATATGAGAGAGAGAGAAGGTTGGCAGAAACAAGGAGGGATATAGTGAGCGACAGAGGATACGTGTTGTGTGTCTGTGTTCGTGTGTGAGTAACTGAAACCAAAGTACGTGACTAACCATTCGTTTCTTTTAGCATACATGGGTAATGAATTCATTGTCATCATCGTTGAGAAAACGATGACTAGGTGAAGAAGACAACTGAGATGCGTAAACAATTAATATTATTATCAATGTTCCCTTGGGTTCTTAGTGGAATATAAGGCTTCAACTGCACGTCTCCACTTGCTTCTGTCTTCTGCTGTACTTTCTACATGCATCCGTGTTAATCCATACTGTTTCAACTCCTCTCTCTTCACACGATCTCCTCCATGTCACCCACTCCTCCATGTCCAACTCATAGCTTCCCTTTCGGGTTCCACTCGAGGGCCTGGCGCGCATGCGATATCACCAACCGGCCTCCTCAGCGACTATCCAATCCATCTCCACTTTCTCCTGCATATTTGTTGGACGATTGGTTCTTGTTTAGTTTGTTCACATAGTTTCTTGTTGGTGATTCTTTCCGGCTAGACCATCTGATCTTCAGTATAGAGCCAGCGAAGAGAGTTGTTGATAAAGATATGCAACAGGCTGATGGAAATATTCTCTGTGTGCCGCCCGCCAAGTTTCTGATCCATATAGAAGAACTGACTTGACGTTTGTATTGATGATTCGAATATTGTTGTTGACGCTGAGTGACAAAGATTTCCAGATTGGTTTCAGGTTGATGAGTGAATGTGTTTCTCGCCTTCCTGATTCTGGATTTGACACCCTCGTCCGTTCCGAATGGCTGTGGTTGAGACAATGCTCCCTAGATCAGTGAGTGAATGAAGTAACCTCTTTCAAATCCCTCCCGTTGATGGTGATTGGCGTTGGATTTTGCTGCTATTGTTGTTGTTGGTTAGTTCTTTTCATCACCTCCGTCTTATCTATGTTCACCTGGAGTCCTGTCTTCGCCGGCTGCTTCTTCGACCAATTTGTCGGTTTTCACTTGTAAGTCTTCGATTTTGTGTGACATCAAGCATAAATCATCCACGCGCAAAATCCAGATCTTCTAGGTTCTTCACGTTGGTCCATAATATCCTTGTCTTCTCGTTTCCCACTCACTGTCTGACGCATAATCCAGCCAGTCCACCACAATTAGAAATATCATTGGTGATAATAAGCACACTTGTCTGACTCCTGTGTTCACTTCAAGCGCCTCACTGAGTTTTCCGTTGTGGATCACTTGACATGTGCCGTTGTCGCACAGCTGTTGAATTAGGTTGATGAATGATGCGTAAACAATGCGGCTTACTAATAAGCGACGGGTGGTGGGAGGTGTTGAGAGGGAAATAGGGACAATACGACAGAAGTGAAAGTGCAACAGCAATGGAAACGATATATTAGACAGTAGCGATAAGCGGTGGTAATCATGAACAAGAGGAATGAAGCTGTTGCATTCCTAAGAATATAATATGTGTCTGGCGGAATAGTTGACTGGAAAACCCCTCCTCAACGACCTTATTGCAAGATTTTCACTTATTTAGGTGTTTTAATTAACTACGTAATTATTATCCTCTATTTTCCTTCTATTTTCTAAAGTTTGCTTATTATATGTTTATTTGATCTTTGTTATTTCTTTTGGTCACCATTTTTAATGTCTAATTGCCACAGTGATGATGTGTTGTTTTACAAAGATGTGAGTGTGTCTGAGCCATGAATCAAGGAGATTCTGACACTAGACTGCTGTATGCAGCGGGGATTATCGGTGTGTGTGATTCATGTGGACAGACGTTTGATCCCATCATGTTGGGAATATTCTACAATATTTTAAGTACTTGTTTTGTGGATAAAGCCTTCTGTTGACTGTATAGATTCTCAATGCCGCCGTTGAGGTAATCCTTAGTCTTTGGTTTTATTATTTCTGAAAAGAACCACACATTATATACATAAATTCCAATCACAAACAATCATCTGTTTGTTGTCTCTGGAGAGATTTCGTCATATATGGTGCGGTAGACAGATACCTCTTCCCTGTGTTTCACCATGTCCTTATGCTAATTATTATTATAAGCTGACATCAGTTAGAGAACCATTGGAAAATCCCCTGGGAGTACTGGGCAGCTGTTTCGTCAGCCTGGTTTGGGATTCTTCACCAGAATGCACTCGCCGTGAGGGTTCGAACCCAGGACCTTCTGGTTACAAGTTGAGGTCGTATACCATTAAGCCACTGTGACCTAACTGATCCAACGGCCAGCCCGTGAAGTCTAACTTCTGCTGATTCATGACATAGCGCGAACACTTTGCAATGTCTTCTTCAATGCGTCACTGCCTCACCTTCAACCTGCTGCACCCTACTAGTCACGGCTTCCCACTAGAACCTCAGGTCGCTGTCTGAATAGGGCCAGTCACTAGTGAGCATCAAACTGATTTGCAAGCATTGGCCGCACTATGCCATGACTTGGCAGATGTCAGAAATCATAGGCTGGCCATTGGATCGGATCTACACGTATGCTGTACATGCAAAACTGTAAGTACGCAAACGCGTACATACGTATACACATACATGTCCACATATAACACATGTATATGCACAAACCTATGCATATAATAATATATAACACATGCTCATATATATATATATATATATATATATATATATATATATATATATATATATATATATATATAAGGATGTATGTGAACAACATATATACACACATATATACGCATCATATGAACCACAATCAGGCACATGGGCACAAATGCTTATGTAGACCGTAGTCCAGTAATTAGGGAAATGAATGAGGGTCAAGTCCTCAAATCATTGCGTCAAGCAGGGATAGGACTGAATGTCTCGCAGTGTGATAGCTGCTCGAGCACTTTCATCTCCCTGAAACAAAACATGAAGTCGTCTACAAATGATTTGGTATCCTCAGGCTAATACCACAATTAGATATCGTGTTGACCCCTACACCCCGAAACTCGGAGCATAGTTCATGCTCATCGCTCTGGCGTAACACCAGACCTAATGGGCCTAGCCGAACACATGGTCCAGTCCAGACACCAAAAGGAAAACGTAAGCTTGCCCAGCCACATGTGGCATACGGAATGTACCGTTGCATATATGGACGGAATTCAGACTTAGAGGCGTTTAGTCTGGTTGAGTGGTCTACGAGCTCGCTGACCTTGTAACCAGAAGGTCCTGGATTAGAACCCCGTCGGTGAGTGCGTACCGATAAAGAGTTTTGAAGTGGGACGAAACATGTGTCCAGTACCCTCAGGCGGTTTTCCAATGGTTCTCTAACTAATGTCAGCTCATGTTCCGAATCTTCTGCACTCAAAATAAAGAAAAATACTCGGATTTTCAGCACTAGTTTTAAGTCAGTCAGTAAGGTCTTCTATATGGGTAGGGAAATTGGTGCTGAAATCACGAAAAGCATTTTTAACAGACCACTGCAGATGTTTATCATCAGTTGGACCCATCACTGACTCCATACCAAAGACCAGATGGTCACTCAGAAAGAATTATGAACAAGAAACTCTGCAAATTGACTAATAAGCAAGAACCTGCTGCCGATGAAATATGTGAGGGGAAGTGGAGACTGATTCGATACGCGCCCAGGACACCGTCGAATGATACCTTGCTCCAGACCATCCCTGTAGAGGAATCTCAGTGGGAAACGGTGAGTTGGGTGTATGTCTTTGGGGACATGGAGGAAATGAGAGAATATGAGCAGTCATGGGGCCGGTAAAAGTGAACCACAGAGAATAAGACGTAGCTCTGTGTTCCGATGTGAACTAACGGGAATAATAATAGTTAATGAATCAGACATTATACCTACTCATTACTGACTAAAGGAGGTAAAGACAGTTTGGCGATCAATTCAATATACATACTTGTTTCTATTTGATGAAAGTAAGTTGTTTAGAGAGAATACTTGCACGTTTAGTTGCATTTCACACAACGAAGTGAGCGTGGAGAACCAGCTTCCGGGTTAACCGCTTGAAAAACCAGTCTATTCGTGAAAATGTCTAGACCTCTTTGATTCATTCAAATATGGCTATTTTCAGGGTAGAAGGTGACAGCTATACAAAACTCATTCACTGCGACATCTTATCCAGATAGTCGCTAGTAATATTGGCTGTCAATGGCATTCCTTTGTCGTTAATTTGCGAAAGATATGATTTATAGGCCGTTGGATTCCTTCTCTGCCGCTGAACGATATGGTATACGAGGCAACAGTCTGAGACAGACCTGGGGGCTACACTCGATCATCCACGTATAACATTGTGTATGAACATGGACAACAGAGGTGCCCAAAATGAGATGGTACTAACTTAGGCAATTAAATTTAACAGTAGTATGTGTCATTTCGGTTAAAATCTTCCAATCAAACCGATTTATAATGGATATTAATGTCCATCTGATCAATGAATCACTTGTTCAGAAGCTGTATTTTGCCTTTTTTTTTAATGAAAACTATATTGTACTTAGTATACAATTGGTGGATGGTGGCTAGCAGTGGAATCCAGGATAACGCGCATTTCGTCCTATTTGGGACTCGTCAGCTGGATGTACCCGCATTTCTCAGTGAGTGATGATGCTCCCACTGAGGCTCGAACCCAGTGTCCATAGTTTCAAACGCGAAAGTGTGATTCACCAGACCACTTGGGCCACGAGAGCCATCTCTTGTGCAACGGGTCATATTACTTATTGAATTGAATTTTTGATTTTCCCAAGTGGTCTAGTGGATAACGCTTTGGCGTTTGAAACTATGGGCACTGGGTTCGAGCCTCAGTGGGAACATCACCACTCACTGAGAAATGCGGGTACATGCAGCTGGATTCCACTGCTAGCCGCCATCCACCAATTGTATACTAATTGAATACCCAGACATCGTCGAAGCATCTGCACAAGAAGCCAACATGTCAACCTGAGACCGAGCACTTCGGTCCAATCAATCGACGGGAAAATCAAAAATTCAATTCAATAATATATTGTACTTATTTCACTTTCTCATATCTTGGACAGTAATGTACTTTAAGTGAAATTAGAAGGCTAGATGTTGATTTTAACCAAATAAGGCCAAAAATTTGATGCCCATTCATCATAGCCTTGAAAGCAGACTTAAAGACAAGATTCACTCACGTGGTTATCTGTCTGTTTAGGTGTTTTTTTTTTCTGTTTGCTTGTTACATAATACAATCAACTAAGCTTAGTTGTTCTTAGGTCAAGTAAATAATGTTACCTTTCTATTCCTCATAGCAGCCAAATTATATCTGTCTTTCTATCTATCTATCTATCCATCCATCCATCTATGTATACAACCTGGAATATACAGAATGAAAGATGTTATCTCAATGTCTAATCAAAAAGCCTAGTTGTGTTATATACCATACCATCTAAGGTCAAATATTATAATCTAAATTACATTCATACTTACTTTTGTATGAATGCAAATTTTAAGGTTGATGTGTAGACATTGAATCATTGAACAATGTGTGCGTGAATGCACACGTGTGGGTGTGTGAGTGAATGAGTGAAGAGAATTGTTATTTTAACCCTGTCAAGAAAAAGATAATTAAATTATTTACACTCTTGTTGTATTTATCTGATATTCGTAATCTATAAAAAAAACAACTAAGCAGAAAACTAGCTGACTAACTAACTTACTAACTATTCAATGTTCAATAATACTGTACCGCAGCCAGTGGGCGGGTAATTTGAATTTAAAATCTACACTCTACTCTACTACTTGATCAATAGATAATAAATAAGAAATAAAAAAAAAGTATGAAAATGATGTGATGCGATGTGATGATTCGACAATTTTAGTCTGACTAAGGAAATTGATGATTAAGCCTACATTAAAATTGTTGTTGTTGATGTTTTCATTCTTTTTTCTAATTTTTGATCTTATTGATAAGTAGAAATTTCTGACAGTTGAATACAATTCACATATCTTAGGAGTAACCATTATTATTATTATTAGTAGTAGTAGTAGTCCTATGAGTAGCAGTTGTAGCTCTAATCTGAATAGAAATCAAGCAAAATGGGAATAGATACCAGGCTAGGATGCATTAAAAGATTAAGGAAGATGCAAGTAAATAAATAAATAAACAAACAGAATAACGAAATCATTCAAAACAAGAAAAATGGGGAGTGTTTTATTTCACACACACACACACACACACCACGGATGCCTTCTTGTCTGTTAGTGGAGGGTGGGCAAGGTATACAGACTAATGATGATACATTTTTGTTACTGTTCAGGAAGTAAGTAGGTATCTGCAGTGTATTTGATCTTATCTATCTCATCATACCGTCTGTCTAAATTAATTATTAGTTTTTGGGTATATACTACTTATTTACTTATTATCAGTAAACATTAGTGAAACAAAACTACACTAACAGAGGAACACTTATTTCTAACGATGGAAGAAACTATCTGGATAGGAACGCTATAATATGTCGATTCAGTGAAGTAGAACATTGAGTGATCACATCTCAGAGTAAAATTGGCTTTTGTAATGGTCCGACTCATTAAGAGGAGACCAGATAGCAGCATAAAAAGGAACTTGTATAAGAAAAGTGCTTGAATCAGTCAATTTACAAACTTTCACAGCTTTAACCCTCAGCTATAAGGCGATCAGAGCTATTTGTTTAAGAGATACGGCTGAAGAAGTACTTAAAGTTGTATACGACGGCTACCCTGAAACGTTCATCACTGAAAATAAGGACGAGGAAGAAGAACAGGATTCCTCCGTATCTGTTAACCAGAAGCCTATATGTATGTTGAGAAAATCGATTCGAAGAGCAGTTAGTTTCGGAAAGCTGCAACTTACATTTCCCCTACAACCGATTGCAATTCCTCAAACTGAAAGATCAAGTATTTGGACTTCTCATCTCTAATTGTATCCACCATTTCAACTGATTCAATGAAGCTACTCTGAGAACCTAATTTTTCGTGTGTGGGAACAGCTAACAGTGTGGTTAAAACCATTAACAACTCCATACTAGACTACCTCCTGAAAACAGATCACAAGGCCAGCATCGAACAATCTGTCTTCATCATCTACAAGGTGTCAAATAAATTACCAAAAGCCTTTAGATACTGAACACTCCACACAGCAGATGAGATCGCAATTCTCTGAATTCAGCGGAAACTCTGTGTGCCGAAGAAATGGTTCCAGCCACTTTTTCTCCCCTGACCTTCTGCTCAACCTATATATATTAATGAATTCTGTGTTCCTCCCCTTATCTCATATTACCTCCCTCTTATTGATGCTTTCGAAATGTACTTACCTGTCGATACTACTGATTCAATGTAACTTTAAACAGCATTTAATGTTTTTAATAACAATAATTCTTCAGCCGTTACCATCATAAAAATGTAGAACCTGAAGACGAATTTATCAGAAGGAATACTGTTTTTTGATTGATCAGTGTCTTGCATTTTCACGGGCATCTTCAGTCGATTCTATTCGGGAAAGATTCTCATTACCACCGGTAGGAGTTTATACAGTGGTATATTCAACTACAATTCAATAAACATCAGTTGCTTGAAGAATTAACTTCTTGTTACTTTAATGTTACTTGGTTAGCGGTAAGTGTCACAGTGGTGCACTCTAGAATGCTCATTTTGTTCTGTTGAAGTGCTCATCAACTTGATGTGCCTGTATTCTGAGTAGACGAGACCCAGGCCCGACATTCATAATTTTAAATCACAAAGTCATATCCACCGGCCTACTGAGGCATAAGAACCACAGGTTATGCAACAGATAGCGAATATTATATACCTAAGTTATTTTGAATTCCCTCTTCACACTGATTGCATCGGAACAAACTGTACGATCTCCGTTGACATGCCTTCTTATTTTATTAAATCTAAAGATAAGTAGTGCACTCGGAATTTCTCCAAAGATTGTTTTATCAATTAAGAAGGAAGTATTCTGTATTCGGTCTTGGAACACACACTGACACAGTTATCGTTGGATCAATAAGAAGACGTTCTGTTTCAATGTGAATTTCTCCACAAACCAAGGAGAAGTAGTGGACATTCGTTTCGTCTAAGTTTGAGACTTCTTAGCCAGATTCACCCATGACCTCAATGATATCCGAACGTAGGACCTTCAAGTTGCAAGATCAGTTCATTGATAATTCCACACGCTGAACTGGGATTCGATGAGTCTGAATTTTTCTGTTTAATTGAGATTTAGCGCATGACAAGAAAAAGTGCCCTATTTGATAGGCAAATAAGCATTAGGCGAGTTATACTCACCCTGAGCAATACTCAGGTTGTTTATAAAGTATTTAAAACAGACTGGTTAAACAGATGAATGTTTTGTGTAAACTAGCCGTGTTCATTAGTGAATTGAATCATACGAATTCCATCTAAGCGTATATCTAACATTAGATTTCATAGACGACGTGCAATACCTACTAGAATTTGTAGACATATCTAAAATGCCCTTCATTAGAAGGGGGGAGAGGAGGAAATGAATTCCACCCAAATTTTGCTTTTGTATTCCGATAAATTCAGTTAACCATTCAGTCGACAACAAGCCACAGCTATTCTATGATGGGAACATTATATATATAGTTTTAAGGTCAAGCACACTTGTACTCAATGACCGTAAGTGGAAACAATGATGAAGTATATATTCAATAAGTAATCAAAGGCAGCTAATTCTTAGAAAGAGACGTTGAAGAAGAACAAGAACAAGAAGAAGGAGAATGGAGTAGAATACCGAAAAGAAAATGGATCTATAATTAAATTTATTGAATTAACCGGAAATTGTGTCAAGTAGAGGAAGAAATAGTGCCACTTGAACTTATGTTTACTTCTGCATGGTTGATATTCAAACATTAAGTGCTGGAGTAGATTTTTTTTTTACTGTTTTGACCTAGAAAAGAAATTATGGTTGGAGGAGGATAGTTGGATAGGGGAGGATAAGGATTCAATTTATTCAGTGGTAGGCTCAAGTATTCACCTGACTAAGGTGAGTGAATAGTTTTCGGTGGTCAGCTTGAATTCTATTTATTATTATATATATATTGTAGTAGCATGGGGAAAAGAGAGAGAGATCTACTGTGAAGATATAAATTCTACTGAGTGAACGAGGCTCCTTGATTCGAACCCTGGTGGTGAGTGCCTACCTGTAATGAGTCCTAAACCAGTGGGGTAAAACCTTTGTTCAGTATTCCCTGTTACAGAACGAAGATGACTAGAGTTCCAGTGAGAGATCTTAATCAGTGGGGTCAGCTGTAACAGATCGGAAGTGACGACAAATACTCACATAGGTGACATTGGCTGGTGCCTCCAGTAGCGCTAAAATGACGGAATGGTGGAGATCAAGATTGATGAGTTGAGCATTGATTTGGGTCAGAATCCGGGTTCAAATCCACAACCTTGTAGTTACAAGGTTAGCAAGACTTGTAGACGATTCCCGCCACTGGAACCCAAAGTAATGGCCAGTATAATAACAATGATAATGACAATTTTATGATTTTTATGAATTTGTGATTCTCGAAAAGATTTTGAAAAACATTGGCTAACTTCGGAAATTCATTAAAAAACACGGAAGATGTAAAGGTTCAAACATCAAATACAATACAGTGAGAAGAAAGCCTCTCTTCATTCAACTCGATTTTAAAGGTGAAAATATTGCAGCAATGGTCAACAGAAGACTGGGTACGTCACTAGCCCAGAGCCTATCCTGAAGCTTAGTTGGTTCCCGTCCATCGAACAACATACTCTTCGGTGATGTCAAAAACTGACAAATATCCTTCTCATGTTAACTCCAACTGTATATACGAATACACGTGTATACGAGCAGTTACACTGGCAGAACAGAAAGAAGGGCATACCCCCAATTTTCTGAACATGTACCGAATATCCTACGTTTCAAGAGAGCAAATACTTACAATTGTGCCATCAACAGACATCTCCTTGATATAAGGCATAATAGACAAAAAAGCTCAATTCTCTTAAAGTTTACAGAAGCAATCTCTATCTAGTGTCTGAAACCTGATTTGTGTATTCAGAAAAAAGTAGTTATTAGTCTTCCCTTGCCCTCCTGGATGCTTAAGTGTCCCCTCCAGTTGAATGCGAAATCTTTGGCTTTATCCTCACCCCCCTTTCCGCCTTCGGTTTGGTGCAATTTTGATTGTCTCTTGTTTCTATGATTTGAGTCGAAGTCAGTAGATTGTTACCGAATTTATTAGTCACTCAGCATCTTATGTGCCTCTCATCTTTGTTACGTAACTCCTTTACCACTGCATGCATCGATTTACTTTGTTCAAACTGGAACTCCATGTACAAAAACCATATAAGCTTTATTTTCTGAGTGCTGTTCATTGATTGAAGGACCCCTCCTGTCAACTGACATCATGTCAAAATTCCAAGCATGTTAAAACTTTTCTGTACATGAACCTAATAATAATTTATTTAGGCTATAAACAGCAACAACCGATGAGAAGCCAACGAAATAAACACTGATGATGATACTACCATCGTCTTATTCTGCCCAGACATTGTTGAAGCATCTACACAAGAAGCCGATAGACATGACAACCTGAGACGGAGCACTTCGGTCCAATAAATAAACGGGAAAATCTAATATTCAATTAAATAATTAATATGACCCGTTGCACAAGAGGCAGTGTGGCTCTCGTGGCACAAGGGGTCTAGTGAATAACACTTTAGCGTTTGAAACTATGGACACTGGGTTCGAGCTTCGGTGCTGGGAACATCATCACTCACTCACTCACTCACGGGGGAATGCAGGTACACCCACTTAGCTGACGAGTCCCAAACAGGTCGAAATGCGCTAGTCACCATCCACCAATCAAACCACTGTTGTAGTTCTTGCTTACTTTATTCAAATGATAATTTTACTGTCATTATGACCATGTCATCAAATTCGGTCAACTCATCCAGACTCAACTCATCGTGATTAATGCGGGATAGCAAATTTTGAGGAGAAAAATGTAGAGAGAGAGAGAGAGAGACAGAAGTAGAGAGGGAGATAAATTCATCGATTTTATTGATTACTTTCCTTTGAAAAAAGTAGCATTCAATAGAGTACAAAAAAAAGAAAAACTTTACCGACAAATTATTATTAATCACTCTCATTTATCAACTCGTCGTTTTTGTTTCTCCTCTTTTCTGAAATGCGATCACAGTGACATTTAAGTTAAAAGCATAGTTAGATTAATCGCCTTTAGTGTAAGTCATTAATAATTCGTGAAAACTAGTAAGCTTCTTTAGTTGAAAGAGAAACCTCACACGGATCAATATTCTGTCGATATGTGTATATATATATATATATATATATACAGATGTATGTATATTCAAGAACGCGATCACCAAATGATTGTTTTTAGATGAAACATCAGAGTAAGGGACAGAGAGAGCGAGAGAGAATAAAACAATTATGACAGCAATATCAATAACTTCTAAATGTGTTGTGCATGTATGTGTGCCTCTTCGTGTAGATGTGCGTGAGTGTGTAGGCATGTCAGACACACAGACTCATGCACACACATGCACACAGAGAGAAATTCAGAAAACAAACTTTTGACAACCGGGTCACTACGACTGTGCTACTACTACTACTCTTTCGTTTCTGTCACACATACATGTTTCTGCTTATATACGGATAAATGAATGAATCAGTCACCCCCACAAACACACACACGCAGAGAGTTAAAGATGCACGCATATTTTGTTGTCTAACCATGCGCATCAGTAGACATTGAGTTGAGTCTATGGATTATAAACATGCCAATACTTGTATTCCTATTGCTAGTTCTATTCTTTTTTTCTTTTTATTGATTTTCACGGTTCCTTTTATTTATCAGATATATATTTACCACCTTATGAGAGTGTAATGATTATTGGATTTCTCTTTTTTGTTTTTATCGTCATTATCTTGTCAATATGGTGTTTGTAAACGGTTGATAAATAGGTGAGAGTTAAACTAGTATAGCAACAACAACAACAACAACAGAGCTATGTTAGACAAGGCTATCAGCCTGGCTCCTCTAATAACCAGTGTTAATATTCTTAATTCTAGTGAACTGGTTTATGTAGGAGACTGTGCCTATAGGCAACCAGAAGACATGAATATATGGGACAGATAAGAAAATTCTAGAAGATATTAATTTCGTGGGTCACAAAAATCACTATCGACAGAAGAAATTCAAAAAAGATGACTTCCTTCGCTTATTTGACTAGGCAGCAGGCATTGTTTCACCTAAAGGCAGACACTTATCATTGTATTATCGTTGTTTCATTTAGTTCCTAGGGGAATATAGGGCTTCTGACACACGTCTCCATTGCGTTCAGTTTTCTGCCAACATTTTCACCCGTGGCTGCACGTCTGCCCATATACTTTCATCTCCTCTTTACGTGACCTCCATGTCACTCTCGCACTGACGACCAACTCGCCGCTTCCCGTTCGGGTTCCACTCAAGCAATTGACCGGCGTGTGATATCACTCACTTGGTGGTTTGTTTTCTCAGAGTATGACCAATCCACCTCTATTTCTTGCTGCAGATTTGTTGCACAATCTGTTCCTGCTAGGTTGGTTTGCTCTCAGAGATCCCTCCCTTTTTGCTGATTTTTTCAGTCAGGCCATCTGATCATGAGTAGTAGTATTGAGCGAAGTAAAACTGTTGATAAAGGTCTGCAATTAGCTCAGAGTGCCTTTCGTGACGCGATGCCAGGTCTCTTATCTGTATAGTAGCACCGGTAAAAAGCAAGATAGATCTTGATTCATCTGGAATCAGTTTTGAAGATCTTCTTCACTCCACCAAAGCATAAAGATTGAAATTCGCATTTTTTCAGTAACAGTGTTAAGTTAGTTAGTCGGTGATTTTGTAGGGGTCAGAAACTTGGAGCGCTTGTCACGAAAAGTATTTCCAACAGCTAGTGGTAAACTTTTCTTATCAACATCTGCCACCTTCGTTAGCCCCGAATCACAGAATGGATGGACGGTCAGAAAGAATTAGTACCAAGAAACTCTGAAAACGAACTAATCAAGAACCGTTAAGTGAAATCGTTCAGTAGGCTACCAGTAAAGTGCAACTCAAGTAAGAAACAATGAGTGGTGTATGCTTCCAAGTGTGACATGGAGGAGATCGTACGGGGAGGAGATAAGAACCTATGGGAAATCTTGGGACTGGGAAGCGGGGTAGAACCGAGATATGCTGTGGAAGCCTTATACTCCCCTCGAAACTCAAGGGAACAATTATGGAAGCTTTTGGCGTTTGGGAAATGCATACGTGTATGTTCGATCAATAATCATGAGTAACTCGGGTTTTTCTGTAGTATTTTGTATGATTATCACTCGAACTCAGGGAACTGTCACTTACAACGTCATAGTTTCCACTGAAGAATAAAGGTCTACTGTTTGTATTATTCAGATCCGAAATGATTCTTAAAAGTGAAATTTATGTGAACCTATGGGTGTTACTGATGGTTTTACTCTTATGTATTTGCTGAATGGCTTAATAACAATACTGTCAATTGAATCAACATAACTGAAAGGATTCCTAGTAGCTGATAAAGAAACTCCTTTAGTGACAGTGATTAACGCAAATATACCATCTACTTTCTAAACATCTATATATAACCAGTAGTGATTTATAGTTATGATTACGACGTCTTAACTAGGTCAAATGAAATCCCCTGCTGATTTCAACCAGAAATCTATGTATATGAGTGTGCATAGAAAACAGTTTAATTGGTTGCTATGACAATAAATAGTTTACAATCGTTTCTATGCGATACCCCACCAGAAAAAATAATATTAAGAATAATAATAATAATAATTAAAATCATTCAACGTTTCACTATTTTCTTTAGTCATCTGTAATGTTTGTTGAGTCATCCAACTATCAACGAGTTAGAAATGACGGACGAGCTAGGGAGAAGTTATTAGTTTAAGCAAATGGTTTGCTAATAATAGTATTTTTTTTTTCATGGGATTTTCGACCTCACACAATGTCTGGATTGTTTAATAGTCACGAGATGGTGATTATGGTGGTAGGAGGGTGTTTTTACTATTAAACAATTCTGAAGAATTTGTCAGAAAGCTAAATATATTAAATATATCAGGAAGTTAAGCTAAAATTAATTATGATTATTAATTACTACTACTGTCAGACTGTAATCAATTAACGGGTGAGTTTATTTAGTTCATACAGGCAGATGCATATACAACACTGAGTGATAATTGATTTTTCAAAAGTTTTCTTTATGTGTCTGTGATCAAATCAAATAGCAATTCTACACGTCATCAACATCATTGGCATCAAAAAGAGCATAGAATGACTGTCATATCTCTAACTCAACTTCATCGATTTTGAAAAGGCTTTGGACAGAGTTGACTGCGAAGAGGTTTGGAAAATACTTTAATACTAAAGGGTTCAGTGCCCCAATCAATAACCATACGACAATGACACCCGTCAAGTGATTCACAAGTGAAAAAACTCAGCAAAGACTTTAAAGAGAACACGGAAGCTAGACAAGGCTGTCAGCTAACTATCATCAGAGATGATATTCTTAATTGTGGTGGACTGGATTATGAGAGAGACTGTCCATGGAAGCTAGAAGACAGGAATATGTTGAACAGATAAGAAGACTTTAGAAGATCGAAGCTTCGTGGATAGTTTATGTCTGATACCACAGAAACCCGATGATTTCCAGGGGCAGGCAGCCAGGAGGGGACTTCAAGTGTATATATGGTAGACGGAATTGATGAAGATAAGCAACCAACAACATCAAAAAAAGGGCCATTCACTGTCGACGGCAGAAATTTGAAAGACGTCACTTTTTTCAATTACCTAGCCGAGCAAGATCTTTTCAATCACAGGCAGATAACATGGATGAAGATACTAGAGGTAGTCAAGATCGGAAAAATAAGACAAAGTTTCATCAGTTTTGAAATAGGCCTTACTAAGGATGAAGAACAAAATATGCGTTTCCAGCACCAATGTTAATTCAGTCAATTCTTCTATTTGGGTCAGTGGCTTGGTGAGAGTGTCATGGGAAACATTTCCAACAGCTGGTGGCAGACTTCTATAAGCATCGAGCAGTAGTCTTCCTCACTCCCAACGGAATGAACCCTACTGTTAGTGACTCACTGGAAATCCAGTCAAATTCTTCCTTTAACCAACCAGTTACTAGTGCTCGTTAGGGCATCGCTGATCACAATGACTGGTGGTCGTGTTAAAATCACGAATTTGTAGAAGTTAGAGTTTATGGTCTGGCCATTGTGTCGGGTACCGGCGAGTGGCTGAATAGTCTAACATCTTATCTTGTAAACAGAAGGTTTTATACTCAAACCCTAGTGTTGAGTAAGTACTTCCGATGACTCTCAAAACTAATGAGACGAAAAAGCTGTCCAATATTTCTTGCTGGTTTTCAATGGTTCTCTTACTGATATCAATCGGTGATCACACTTGAAGCGAATTAAATACCTGCAAACTAACTCTTGAAATTTATATATAATATTTACTTTTCTCATTTTTCAGAAATCCTCAGAAAATAGAATAAGTGTTCGCCTTGTATGCCTAAGCAGCAATTAGCAAAATTATTCAAAAAATTATTGATAGATACATAGTTCAGGGTTTGGTAATATGTATAGCCAGAATTTTGGCCACATATACATATAATTAGAGAAAGAGTGAACTTCTGAGCGACTTAATTTGAATCGCTGAAGGATTAATCTCATGACACGGAATCACTTGACTGGAGAGGAAGGTGTTTACAATTAGAAGACTTTATCCTCGTATTCACGTCATTCATCAACCAAACCGAGCAACACAGAGCTATGCCAAGAGGAACATTTCTTCTCCAGACAAAGTCACAAGCAACAATTAAACAGGGATCAGTGTGCCAATGTATGCGAATGTATATATATATATACTCACATAACTTTATTCTAAATTATGAGTTTATGATTGAATTGAATTTTTGATTTTCCCGTCGATTGATTGGACCGAAGTGCTCGGTCTCAGGTTGACACGTCGACTTCTTGTGGAAATGCTTCGACGATGTCTGGGCATTTAATTAGTATACAATTGGTGGATGGTGGCTAGCAGTGGAATCCAGGATAACGCGCACCGCGTCCTATTTGGGACTCGTCAGCTGGATGTACCTGCATTTCTCAGTAAGTGATGGTGTTCCCACCACCGAGGCTTGAACCCAGTGCCCATAGTTTCAAACGCCAAAGCGTTATCCACTTGACCACTTGGGAAAATCAAAAATTCAATTCAATAATTACTATGACCCGTTGCACAAGAGGTGGCTCTCGTGGCCCAAGTGGTCTAGTGGATAACGCTTTGGCGTTTGAAACTATGGGCACTGGGTTCAAGCCTCGGTGGTGGGAACATCATCACTCACTGAGAAATGCAGGTACATCCAGCTGACGAGTCCCAAATAGGACGCGGTGCGCGTTATCCTGAATTCCACTGCTAGCCACCATCCACCAATTGTATATGAGTTTATGATCCTAAATTTGCGTCACACATTAGAGAAAAGATGTAAGACCGCATGAAGGCTGTCTGGTATTAATTGGGACAATGTTTTCTAAGGAGGACAGATATGCAACTCTGTATCTCTGTTTAATGCTGATTCCTAATCCTTCATCCCCTCTGCCTGACAGCCTAACACTACTATCGCCTAATTGCTTATACCATTTGTTTTTAATGTAAAATATCTATCCACATGAGAAATGGTCTACTAGTGGAAGGAGATTAGATCTTGTCACATATTGATTTAGCTAGCTTTCCACATTCATTTGTCAACTCAGTTTTTCTTTCTAGTTATGAGAGATTCCTGTTTCATGTAATTAAGAACGCATAAATCAGTAAAAAAGAAGTGATCCCTTTTTTGTGAATACACTTCCAAGCTGTACACCCGTTTAGTAGACATGTAAATACAGTGTTTTTTTGACAACAAAGCACTAAGATAACTGTCAATTAGTAGCAAAGGAAATCAAAGTTCATGACTAAGCACTATGTTTCTGAAATTAAGAACAACCTTAGGTAATCAAAAGAGTTAACAACTAATTAAGCGAGTTATGATTGATCGTTTGGTAAGATACGAGAGAACAGAAGATTGGGAATAGGTTGCAAAAAGCCTAAACCGTACCAGTAGAACACTATCGAGACCTGCCCATGAACAATTACCTGCATAGTTGTCAAAAAGGAGAACGCAGAACAGTCAACAAATCAATTCTAGTGTACATTATTACCTCAGTCACATATGTAAAGTACAATCAAGTTGTTTGAAAGGATTTCGCTTACATTTACTTTATTCACCTGAAGTCTTAGAAATCATTAAGGAGAAACCTCGGTTCTTGTGTTCAAAAACGTTCCACTATACAACATCTTACCATTATGATCTGAATACTGATCTTTTTAGCTTTCTTCTTTGTTTTCCTTTCTTATCTTATATCTTACCTACTATTTCAAAACGATTACTAATCAAACAGTTAATTAGTTACGAACCTTCATCATGGGCTGAAAACAATTAGAAAACCATTGGAGAACCTGGGAGTACTGGACAGCTATTTCGCCCTAATTTGAGACTCTTCATCAGCACGCACTCCTAGGAGGTTGAACCCGGGACCTACGCTTACAAGGTGAGCTCGTTGATAATCAAGTTGAAGAGCTCAGAAGTAGGACGAAACAGCTGCCCAGTAATCCTTGAAGGTTTTGTAAAGGTTCCCTAAATGACGTCAGCTGATGTCAAATCGTTACAAATCAACACTTGAATTAATTAGTTGTCAGCCCTCTTGATTACGCAGGATTCTTCTCAATTTTTCAAATGCTACTAAGTGACCTTTGACCTCTGTTGTCAATCTATAATTGCATGTATTAACCCCTTAGAAAACTCCACTTTTTTTGAAGTGTGGTTAGGAATAGAGACCTCTCTTCTGATTTGTGCATTCTTAAGCTTTTTTCTATGCAGAAACACGCATACTCATTGTTAGTCATGAAGTCAGTATCGTCTGCGAAAACAAAATAACCACCTTGTGAAACCAAATGATGTGAGGTATGTATTGACTTTCGAAGGAATGTTTCACTCTAAATTGATCACACCCCACCCCAGTAACAGATTAATTTATTCAGTGTTAACTTCTCTGAATGCACTACTGGATACGGTGAATTCATTTCTAGCGGAAAGTGAGCACTGTTTCTTCAGAGGTTGGTCATGACTGCAGTTATGTTCAAAAAATGTTTGAGTTCAGAGTTGCCTATCGATTACTTCAAACCATATAGAACTAGTGGGCTGTTCAACCATGTGCTGTAGACTTCATTGTCTTTTGTCCAAAGAATAGCAATTGACGATAAATTTCTCCATTTTAGGTGTATTTCTTTCAATGTGAATTAAAAATGACAAGTACTCAATAAAGCCTGAGACAGTCATTGTGTTTTACTCCGTCTTTATGTTAATCATGCCTATCGAAGTAAGAACGAAGTAACATATTCAACATTCTAACCAATGTCCAGGCGTTGATGACACTCTAGATATGAAATGGTTATCAGAAGCCTAGTCCTTCGGACTATTCAGAAGGGAAGAGTAGCTGTACATTAATGACAGTAGAAGAAGTAATGCATTCTTCTTCGTCTTCTTCAGAAGGTAATTATTTGTATACCTCACTCACTAGTACTTGGGTGCATGTTAGTGTTTAGTTAACAAATGAAGGGAGAAATAAACATTGAGAAAGTATGTGAATCAGAATTCATTATGGACATATAGAAATGTACAGTTTTCACTGTGAAAAAAAAACGAGATGAATATTTGAACATAAGGATGGGGGGGGGTGGATTTTTTGGCTGTTACGTGTAATTTGAGAACTAATAATATAAACAACTATGACTGTGACAAATCTTCACCTTTGTTGTTATCCTTTTTCATGAGAAAACTTGTGCATAAATATGACTGTACAGTTAGAGGGGAATACGATTTCACCGAGAAAAGAGCCTCTTCATGCTGAACTACGTGTTTTCTTTTCATTAATGTCTTGGTGCGGATCATGCATGAAAATTAAACTCTTGATGGAGAGAAGATATCACACCACCATATAAATTTATTCACAGCATGTTGGCTATCTTCGAGAGGCACTCGATATCTGATAAGACTAAACTCGCCTTTGTAATGAAATAAAATGGAAAACTTGATTAAAATTCCTGTTATATATGTGAATTGATTTTCATAGATATAGCTGTGTAAGTGTACAAGGACGTCAGAAGAAAGTGAAGAACCAAAGATACTTTCTCTGATTGAAACCAGTCCGTGGTCATATTTGAAAAACAAATTCAATCCCCAGACACTAACTCATGAAAATTAATCTGACGTTCAGTAATGACTGATTGGCTACTGGGAGAAGTTGACAACAGTTCCATTGAGAAGTCATGACCAGTAGGGTCCACCAACAGGTTGGAAGTGAGGACAAATACTCTCCTAGCCAGGGACAATATTGCCTGGTACCTCTAGCCACATCAAAATCACGACCTGGTAGAAAATTAGAGTTCATTGGGTTGGCCATTATTTTAGTTCCTAGTGTTTGAATGGTTAACCAGCTGGCTTCGAAACCGAGCTGTAGGTGTGTACTAGTGACTAGGCAGATGTCTAGTTCTCGGTGTTGGCTTTCAATGTTTCTCGAACTAATATCAAACAATGGTCAAACTTAAAACTAAAGATATTGTCTACAAGCTCAGTTAAAGCTTTTCGGGTCAGATTAAAAAGTATCCGCACTTGAGCTACCAAGAAATCTCATCATGGGTATTTAATATTCCAGCTTCTTACTGACCTTGTCTGGAAAATGAGGTTATTTTCACAAAAATTCTTTTTTAAATGTATAAATATCATTTAAATTTTTCTTAAGCTTAATATTATGAATCATGTATGCACACGATGGGAGAAATACACGCATGTCACATGTATTCATCAGCTGGGCATTATAATTTCTTTGTTATCACATGAATCGTGATCATCACAAATTAGTTTATTTTTTTTTTTTGAAATTCATAATATGAAATTCTCTTTTAACTAAAAGAGAATTGACCCCGAATCTTAGAAAGAATCAAATGAATCAGCTTTTTCTCAAAACTACACACAACTTCCTGTCGTGATTTTGAAGTTATCTTCCTCTTTTATCTCACATGCACACACTTCATACAAATTGAAAGAAGAATAATTGTCTGCTCAACTAAGTTCCTATTAGTCATTAAAAAAAAACAGTTTTATTATCGCACAGTGGTTAGGACTCTCGCCGACCATGCACATGGTCCGGGGTTCGAGCCCACGCCGACGCACATCTGATATCTATGGTCGGCCTGCAAAATTTGGGCTACCGATATCCATGCTGAAAATTCCATACTTGTACCAAAAATACAGTGTGGAATCAAGCTGTAAATAAAAAATAAAAATAAAAAATAAATAAAATAAAATCTTTTCATAACGACTGAAAAAAAACGTAGAGAAGCTTTGTAAGCCAGCGAACACTGGGGGGGGGCTGTTTCCCACCAGTTAGGGACTCTTCAATGATATTCATTCATAACGGTAACAGGGGTGAAATCCAGCTCCTCCAGACTACTATTTACACCCACTGACCCCTGAAACCTTTTTATTATTAATTTATTCCTATACGTTTCCAGTGGAATGCAGGGCTTCAAGTGAGGGCTTTGAGATTTCGGTTGCAGTGGTGTTGATTTTCTTTAGAGAATGGAGTTGCTAGCCTCATGCCCAACCTTCCCTATATACCAGTCTTATTACTGGTTTTACGAGGTAAAAAAGCACGTCGGCTGGGAATGGAACCTAGAACCACATGAAGCGTGGCTGGCCAGCATTCTACCGCTGTGCCATCGACGTACCTGAAACGTCTACTGAAGCCAAAATCTTGTTATCGGTCTATACTTCACAAATGTTTACGGGGGAAATTTCTGAAATTCCAGTAAGAAGTTGTGGATGGTATCATCCCCTTTGTCAGTTTTAAAGCTGTTGCTCACCGATGTCATTGGTTGACGGTGATGTTGTACATCAAGTTGATGAAAGTTACCATTTGAAGTTCATTGAATTTCAATCTGGTGACTAAATGATCGGTAAATAATTTCTTATCTTGAATTCAATAACCACTGCTGAGGTATAATGTCCATAGGATTTAGGCAGAAAGTTGTACTTCATGAGAATTAATTCGCATTTATTTAATAACAGCTTAATTCCTAACAGTACCTTTCGTACAAATATAGAATTTTCAGCATTTAGTGCAGTATTGCACCTAATTTTGTCATTACAGGGCATTTACATTGATAATACTGTTAAGTAAGAATTTTCAAGATTTGGCTTTTAAGGATTAGATTGATTTTTCTTCCCAGTTTGACCACGGGCTGATATCAGTTAAAGATCCATTGAAAACCAGCTACAAGGAGTAGTGAACAACTGTTTCCTCACTCCTAGTTTGGGAATCATCGCCAGTACGCACCCACCACCGAGGTTCAAACCAAGAAAATCCTGGTTACAAGGCGATCTTGTACACCATTCAGCCATTGGGACACTATTCAGTGACGTGTCTATAAATACTTACATCTACCAATTCGTTATTTAACGCGACTAGCACCAACCAATGTTATCGGCGGAACATCCATTCTCGCCTCCAACTGGATAGACCTCACTGGTCACGAATTTTTCCTGGAGTTCAAGTGAGAAGTCGTGACCAGTGAGTTTCATCCAGTCCCACTGATAACATTGATTAATTGTAGCGCTGAATCACGGATTGGTAGAAGATAGAATTCATGAGCTGGCCATTGTACCAGGTCTCAATATTTGAATGGCATACAAGCTAGCTTGCCTTGTAACCTGATGGTCCTACGTTCTAACCCTGATGGTGGGTGCCTACTGTCGATGACTGCCGAACTAGGATGAAACAGCTGCCTTGCAGTACTCCTTGCTGGTTAATCAATGTTTCTCTAACTGATATCAATCCGTGGTCAAAGTCGAAGACTATGAATATAAAATCAAAGTGACAATATTGACAACAATATAACAATAAAACAAATAAAAAGTGACTTTTGATTAGAGCTCTTCAGTAAATTAGTAGTATCATGCCACTTGACACACTTTTCTTATCACATCAAATGTATCCTAGTCAAATAAGTTTTCATGCCTCAACGTCTTAGAATACAGTCCCCTCTCATTGCTTCTAGTTTGTCAACCTGATAAGATGCAAGAAGGGAAAGTTATGTATACAGAATATGCTCAAAGTCCAACAAGATGATATTCACTAATTTCTTGAATGGTTCTATGTGTCTGTGTACTAGAGTATTAGCAAGTTGGTTTTAGCAACACCCCATTAGCGACCTACTGACAGCTTCTATCGCCCTTCAAGGTGTAACAAAGTCTTCCTCAGGTAGACCAGGAAAGATTCAGTGACCAGAAGCAATAAAGAAGGATAGGTAGAATAAACGAATTAACAAACTTAAAAATAGTAGACACTGAATGATACCAGATTGTTCTGAACCTCCTTAAGTAGAATGTCAATCTACCAAGACATAATCCAAGGGATTTAACATTCAACTTAGTTTCAACATGAATACTCTCTATGAACTAACCAGGTGAAGGATTTAGCTTAAGACCATTTGACAAGAACCACTGACTAATTTCTAACGAAAAATAATTCATTTAGGAGCCAAGTGACTAAATTGCGACATCGTCAGCGAAACAGCCAGATCACTGAGATACTTAAGAAAACTGTCTTCATCAGAATGCATCAAGTTATGTTAGAAGAAAGAAAATAGAAAAGTAGAAAGCATAGCATCTTGAGGAACACCAGGTAGGGCTGCGTCACTGAGTTATATGAAGTAGAAGAAACCTTTCATGGGATTTATGCCAGGAAGTTTGGAAGTGAATATGAATCACCTGTGACATACACAAACAAAATTTATGTATCAAGTATGCAAAAAGATGCCTAAATTGTGATTCGATTTATGCTCAATATGAGCATTGGTTAATCACACTTATAACTGATTAATCCTGTCTGACTGAGTTCAATTTAGGTAATGAATTAAACGTTTTCATGGTTCAACACAGTTTTTTTTTTCAAAAACCAGTTATCATTATTACTATTAATATTGTTATTTATTGTTCATTTGAATACAGCGATGTCTTATCTCGCCTAATCATAATCGTATTCAGTCAGAGATTCACTGATAATGATGAGAGATGAGTATAATCATAATAAATATGTACTGTGAACAAATGACTCATTACACACGCACACACACACACACACATGAAGCTTAATTCCATCAACTCATCCTTAGTAGTAGATACAAAGAAGAAGGCAAGAGAGTTTTGTGGATAGAAGGAAAGATGTAGCATGGAGGTTGGATAAGTAAATAAAAGACTGTCTTCATCATGACTCCTCTGTTTATCATTTATTTTCTCCACTGGAATCCTTTAGGCATGTAACTTCATTTCATCGTCCACTATATATGTATCCTATAATACTTAGACGTGTATATATTTTGCCTTTGGGGTGTAATTATTACATGTGACTATTATTATCATTATTAGTTTTAGATATTGAATGTATCACTAAAATTACTAAACTGTGCAGATGAATAATCTTATTGGCCAAAGTATTCAACCAATAGGGTTGGGTTTCGTATCCTGTTGTGGCGTGTGTGCTACTGATTTAAGATTTATCAGTAGTATGTAAAGAGATGTTTATCAGTATAAAATTATCAAATAACAGGGCGATAACTTCAAAGTCATCAAAAATTAAGTAATTCAGCATTGCAGTGAAACATAGGAGATGTGAAGGGAACATACAAAAACTGAATGTAATAGACAGAAATAGCACAACACGAAAGATCTGTGCAAATGGTGATTTGAAGATCAGGGGGCATATAATTTCAGGATATAGAGAGGAATGAAGAATTTTTGTAGCCAAACCAAAATGAAGAAAGGAGTGTAGATGGAGTGGACACAGACTAAAGATACTGTCCAGATGCTACAATGAGACGTGAATGGGAAATCAAAGCATTGGCATGAAGGGGTAAGTGTGAAAAGGAGAGAAAAGCTTATTGGAATTTGTTGAGTCAATTAAAAAGGCCTACAAAGAAAGTGGTGAAACGCTCGGTATGTTGTTGGAGAGCTGTGTTCCTTCAGGAACCCAAAGAAATAATAATAATAATAACAGTAACAATAAGGTTTCGGTTATGCAGTTTAACAGGGTAATTTAGGCTGTATTAAGACAAAGTTACGTTAGCCGAAGTTCAATGTATACGTGTTCGGTGAGCTAATACAGAACAATATACCTCAGTTATCTCAAATTTGAAGAGGTTTTTCGACTGCTCAAGGAGTGTAGTGCCCCATATCTTTATCAACATCAGTAGGTAGCTAATTGATAATGCCACACATCAAGTGATCTATAACGGAAAACTTACATTAGGCACTGAAGTAAAGACAGGATTAAGGCAACTCTGTCAGCCTACTATCACTAATCATATTCCTAATTGTGGTGGACTAGATTATACTCCAGACAGAGGGTGGAGAGTAAGAAGTGAGGAATACGGTAAATCAATAAGAAGACTGTAGAAGATCCGGACTTAACCGACGATTCAAAGACTGACAGACGAAAACCAGCAGGCTTTCAGAAGAGGCAATCAGTGAAGACAGTACTCAGAATTAACACGGAAGAGACAGAGCTGATAGAAATAACTCACAAATGATAACAAGCACTAGTCACTGTCAACGCAAGAAATGTGCAAGAAGTCAATTCCTTCATTTGTCTATGAAGCATTGTTTCAATTACAGGCAGTCAGCACCCAATAGAATTGGAAAAGCAAGACAGACATTCATCACTGTGTAATTATAATTTCAAAAAGTGCTTCAGTCAAGACAGAGAACAATATTCGGATTTAAAACACCAACGTTAAGTCAGTCTGTTCTTCTGTGTGGGTTAGAAACTTATACAGCACTTAACGAAGAGCGTTTCCAACAAGCTTCTGAAGGCTTTTATCGACAGCTGCCTTCGTTGGCTTCACATTGAAGATAAGATAGTGACGAAGCATTAGGAACAAGAAACTATGGTAATGAATCAATCAAGAACTTATTGGTTAAGAAATAAACAGAAGAAAATAGGCACGGATTGGACACACGCTGAGGAGATGGTTAGATGACACCGAGTACCAGACTATCGCTAGACTGGAGCGTAAATGGGAAACGAAGGGCTTGTCAAGGAGGGTGACATAAACATTCTCTTGAAACCCTATGCTCCGCTCGGAACCCAAGGGAACATTAGTAGTGACAATAATAGCCTGGGTATTGAAACCTTAGTAAGAATGAACGCTACTCAGCTGGATGGATACCAGGTGATGTTTTATGGAGGCAAGCTGAGTAAAGGTTTCCAGAACGCCTTTAAGTAGTTGTCATTAAGTAAACCGCTTCAAGGCAGAATTCAGGACACTAGGAAGTAATACAGCTCTCTCTCTCTCCTGCATTGAACTGAAACCCTTCAGTTGTCCACCCATCCGAAAATCCAACCAACGGTTGTATTAGATGTCTTAATTCACAGCCAGTTTGCAAAATAGTGCAACCAACATCCAATATTGTCAAAGGTGTATGTTATTTGAGGGCATATTTACAGTTATGCTGAACAGTAGTCATTAACTGCTGCACAAAGATAAAATAATCACCCAATGAGGTTCACAAAAATGATTGTTAAAATTAAAAAAAACACAAAGCAATACCAGACTTCTATGTTGAATATTTGTTGAACTCATTATGATATTTCAGTCATTTAACCAATAAGACATTTGTGTGATAAATTCTCAGTTAGCATAATTAATGAATTTCTCACAGTCTGTCCAAGTTATCTTCTTCTCTCATTTCTTCTGATTGTATAGAGACAGATGGTTATTATTAATTATGGTTTAAACTCAAACACCACCACCACCACCAATAACAACAGTCACAAAAACTGTCTGACCTCAAAATGCAACAATGAATACAACTGACACAGTCATATGTATGCAAAAGCCAATGAACTTGTTTTATGCACTAAGAGGTTGTTGTGGGTTTTTTTTGTTTTACCTTGTAGAGGATTTCACAGTCAAGTCAGACAGTTTTTATCAATCAATAGTGGTTAAGGTAACCTTTGTATAGCTTCTTCTTATCATAGGTGAAAGTATAAACTTGTGTTTGACTGTCGTAAAATTTTATTAAACTGTCAATGAAGCTACCATCAGATGAATGGTTGACTGACTTACTGACTGACTGGTACCGTTATAGAACTGAGCACAGAAAGGCATCAGTCCCAGTTCTCACACTCCATGAAGTACACAAAGGAGGACAAAAGAGACACAGGTAAAATATATATTCGAAAGGATGATAATAAAACGAAATGTGAGGGAGAAAGGATAGTGAAGTGGAGAAACAACCGAGGTTTAAGAAACATGGAAGGTTACAGAGAGTGAGTGTATTTGAATCACTGAGAACGATGTTGAGCCATGTGGCCGACTGTCTTTCCTATATCAGTTAACGTTACACGTCGACGAAGGCGGTGGTTAGGCATGTGTAACACATGACTTTCTTTCCTCACCTAACACTCAACCGAATCACAACGTGAATATTACTCACCCTAATATACCACTAAACAAGGGAGATAGAACGCAGACACCTATGATCAAAGACAGACAACCAGACTTCTCATGTCTTCCACTTTCGATGGCCATGTCTCGCTCCCATCTATGAAGAAGGGAACTAATTTGTAGTACAGCCGTAGCGCACGTCTAAGCCAGAGATTTCTTCAAAGATGGGCTCGCCGAGACTGATGCAACTTCCCAGATAAGTGGAGTTGTCATTAATGGCTAATATTTTCTAACAGTCAACAATGGTTTCCGTAAGATCGGAATATTTTCGGCTATCAGTCATAGAAGAAATAACGAGTTCTCTGAAATAATTATTGGAAGTAAAAACGAAACGTACTTCACTGGTCTAGACGTTGAGCTTCCTCTCTTTGACAGCTTGTCGTAGTTCAGATAATGAAGCAGCAATACAGATCGTCACATACATCAGGCACGGTATGGTTACGACCACATCTTGAAATCTGTATTCACATAAAATTCCGATCTTTATATCTCTCTCTGTTACGCTTTATGCAGCTTGAAATGTGGCGACAAGTAAACTATATACAACGAAACCTTTTACCTTATTGTCTTTCTAATCAGCTGTCCTTTGATGAGAATACTAGCACCTCCACTCTCAGACATCCTGTCAACTCTGGACATCGAGCACTGCCGCATGAATGCTTCACAGTAATACACAAAGTCCCTCAATATCATAGAGAATGGACTTCGAAGACGCCGTCTGTACATAGCTGAATCATCGGCTCTTCGGGATGTGAAAGCGGACCACTGCATTCAAAAGCACTACATACATTCCCTCGCCCCTACCGTGGCTAGAGTAACGTTCTCACTATAGTTCTGCTTCCTTTTATTACGTAAGTTTACTATTATTATTCTCATCCTCCGTATTTTATTATCATTCTATCACTGTTTATTGATAACATGACCTTTTGCCACAGATTTTATAAAAAGATTTTATCGTCTCTTGATTATTCTCTGTCCATCGTACACAGTCTTATGGATTAGTCATTTTCTCATACTTATTACGTCAGGCCAACTTCTGACGCCTTTTCTAATTTCCAATTAATCAGTCCTTCTAGATTACGTCTAACATTACGTAACGCGTCATTATTACTTATATAGCCGAAAAGTAAAATGACACTGCACGCCTAGCCATCATTGCTCAAGTGGAACCTGAATGAAACATGATGAATTGAGTGTTTATCAGAGTGTGATATGGAGGAGATCGTGTAACGAAGAGGAGACGACAGCCTATGGTCTAACGTGGGCGCTAACTGAAGAGAACCACAGAGAATAAGACAAAGTGGTGATATGCTGTTGTTGAAGCGCCATGATGTTCTACCCGGCAGTGGTAGCACACGTTGACTTCTTCACTTATTTGGGAAGTTGCATCAGTTATTGCTAACAGGTTGATCGCTGACGCAATCTTAGCACGGATACAAAGGGCTAGTTTCCCATATTTCACTTCACTCCATCTCTGGTGTAGATGTGATATCCGGCTGGCTGTCGACCAAAGAGCTCGTGTACTGCTAAGCAGTTCGCTCTGTCCACCTTTATGACTTTGAGATGTAGCCATTGAGAGTGGAATACATGAAAAGCCTGCCTAGTTGTCTTTGATCATAGGTGCCTGCATTCTACCTCCCGTGTGAAGTGGTATGATAAGGTAAGCAATATTGAGGTTAGACATTGATCGAGTGCTAGGTAAAGAGGGGATATCAATAGACGGGGCTGTGAAGCCACATCGACCGAGATGTTTAGGGCATGTGTTACGTATACCTAGTGATTGCCTTCTTCGACGGACAATATTAGCTGACATAGGGTCAGGCTGGAAAAGAGCTAGCAGGGGTCAAATAAAAACATGGCTTCAACAGTCAATGAAATCCACAACAGTTAGTTTAAGCCAAGTAGGAAGGTGTAGACTTCCTGGTTGGGGTCATCGGGATCGTAAGAATTAATGGCCAGGGACAATCGATGATATGACTGAAAATCGTTGTCAATGGCTGGCGCAGATGAATCCACTCATTGTGAATTATGGAACTATAATGTTCTTCGTTCTACTTTCTTCTCTTGCTCTGAGGGCTACAAAGAGTGAGTGTGGTGACTTGAACTGCTGCCCATCGGTGCAAACTTCTATGTTGAAAACAGACAGACAGATAGACAGACAGACTCGGCACACACTGGAAACAACGAAATGTTTGGATCGCCAAAAAGTGAATCATTATAAGAAAGTAAAACAGTCTATATTTTGTTCACCTCTAAACTCTTTTATTTGTCTCGTGTGTTATTTCACTTTTTTCCTGTGTTATGGCTAAATCATACAGGTGATTATCATTGGGCATTATCGAAGAAAGACAAAAAGTTGATGACACAGTCCTCTGTACTTGTATCCGACCAAGGTGTGGTGTGTACAGCACCACATATAAGAAAAACAAATATACAAATACTATTACCACTACTAATAATAATATTTGCTAGTAATAATAAATAGTTGTGGGAAATCCAATAACAAAGAGAGTAGGAGGATACAATTTGTTGACCTAAATTTGGTGACAACATCTCTCTCTCTCTCCTCAGCGTGTTTCTGTGTCTGTGTGAATGCGCGTTTGTATTCCAGAAAAAAGTTAGACAATTTTAGGAAGAGAGCTTGAATTTCACTCCATCTCTTAGTGAAGTGTTGGTCAGAAAGTTCGTTTCCACATTATAAATATATATTTATGAGGTATATATCTGAGCCGCATTCATTTTTAACACATCACTCCGTATGTGCGTTTGTGTGGATGGGTAGGTGAGTGGGTTGGTGTGTAGTTTCCCTCATCAACAACCAACACACTCACATACACACACACACACTCGTGGGTATAGAGACAAATAATTAAATTCGCTTAAAAGTAGTCTGGTTTGTGTAAAATGAAAGAGCAAAAAATAAAAAAGAATTTAGACAACTGGTTAAAACATTAACTGTCAGAATATTCAATGTTTCAATGTGACATAAAGATTATTTAAATTTAAACAATTATCATAAATGTTATCATGTAAAAAATCTTACTATACTATTAAACTTTTACAGAGTTATGTTTGAATTGTGCTGAAATAACTCGGCCCGAATAGTTGAGATATTCCCTGTATAAAACTATTGAAACCATACAGACAGAGGAAGTGAGGGAGAGGAGAATTCTTAAATTATTCTGTCTACAGACCCTATCTAATAAATGCGATGGGATAATAGTGATATCAGTCCTCCGACAGTAACATAAGTCTTGATGAATGCGATCAAGTTATTGAAGACAGCAGGACCAGACGGAATTAGCGCTGGTGCACTGAAAATGGATCCAGAGACTGCAGACTTGCACAAAATATTTCTAAGGAAGGAAAGGTACTCACTGATTGGAGGAAGAAACTACCAAAGAAAGGAGAATTAAACCGCTGCATGACCTGACGTGGAATCAGGCTTTTGTC
Organism: Trichobilharzia regenti; assembly: GCA_944472135.2. Taxonomy (NCBI): domain Eukaryota; kingdom Metazoa; phylum Platyhelminthes; class Trematoda; order Strigeidida; family Schistosomatidae; genus Trichobilharzia; species Trichobilharzia regenti. The sequence continues at coordinate 113,644,147 of OX235264.1, read as the reverse complement.
TACGCTAAGCAAAGTACTAAATCGTGTCATTCTGGAGAGAATAAAAGATGCACTTGATGCGGAACTGCGACCGAGACAAGCTGGATTCAAGAAAGGTAAATCATATGCGTATCAAATAACAGTTGATCGTGCCAAATAGTCGATAGAAGAATACCTACTAAAGCCTTTCAAGCAAAGACAGGAGTAAGATAAAACTGTCAGCCAACTATCACCTATGATATTCTTAAGTGAAGTGAAGTGGACTATGCAGAGGATTGGGAGAGAGAAAACAGAAGTCAACTGGACCGATTAGAAGACTTTACGATATCTGGACTCCTCAGACCACTTAGGTCTAAATGTCACATAAATTTAGACTTACGGGTGACAATGAACAAGTCGACGAAAGAAAGTGACAGCGAAGACGGGACTTCAAGTTAATATAGAAAGAAACAACACCAACAAACTATACCAATCACTGTCAAGGTGAGAAATTTGAAAGGAGTTACTTCCTCCACTTATCTGGGCCGTGTGTTTTCAACTTCAGGAGAACGGAATGTGTGTAAACGTCAAAACCAGAATCAAAGAGGCGAGACCCACATACATCATTCTAAAATCAGTTTAGAAATCTTATTCACTCTTCTGGAGCATAAAGAACAGAATTCGGATTCTCAACGCGACCGTTAAGTTAGTCAATTCTCCTGTGTGGGTCAGAAGCTTGGAAAGTGCGTCAAGTAAAGCAGTTCTGACGGGCTGCCGTAAACATTCGTCAACACCTACCTACCGAAAAATATGTATAAGACAAATCAAGATGCATGAAATATACACTTAAGGGACCGCTGATTGTCACTGCGAGTTACACTTATGAATGGAATAAGAAAGAGAGTGTGAATTAGAAAAGATCATGTGAAAAGAAGATGAAAGATTTCGGGGCAGTCATGTAGCTACTTCAAAGTAATGACGGCAAACCCAGTGGAATAAAGGTGATAAGGACGTGCTTTTGAGGTCCCATGTTGGATTAAGAATGCAAGAAAATCAAAAATATAGTAATAATGTATTGTATACTATCATAATTTATAATCTTAGCTACTCACTTTTAAACAGACCAAATAAAGGCCTCTGAAAATGTTTTATTATTTTGATTATAGCTTGATTCCACACCGTATTTTTGGTACAAGTATGGAGTTTTCAGGATTTTATATCGGTAGCCAAAATTTTGCAGGCCAGCCATTCATACCAGGTGTGCGTCAGCAGGAGATCGAACCCCGCACCGTGTGCATGGTTGGCGAGGGTTCTAACCGCTGTGCCACCTAATGATGAATCCATATGGTAAATTCCACTGACAGCATTTCTTAATGTGAATGTTCAGATAACTATAAAATGGAACCTCTTCAAAAAACAGGAATAGCTTAGCTGAAATTCCCGCGTCACTATGGACCACTTGAAAGATGAAGCTAGGATACACGGTATAACTGCTGCCTTCTACCTTCCAAGAATTGCCTTATAAAGGATTTGATTTGTTAGTCAGAAAACCATTGAAAACCAGCAAGCAGTACTGTCAGGTAGCTGTTTCATCCTAGTTCGAGATTCATCACCAGTTTCTACTCACCAGGGGGAGGGGCGGTGATTTCAGGACTTTCTGGTTACAAGGCAAGCCTGCAACTCACCCAGTCACTGGGATTGAAACTCAGTGGACAGTCCATCAATTCTAACTTTTAACAATTCATGGTTTTAGCGCTACTACAGGGACTGGTCAATGTTACTACTGGCGAGTATTTTTTCTCACTCCCGCTAACCTGTTGTTGGACTAAACTGGCCATGAATTCTGACTAAAAGTCCAATCAACTTCGTTCTACAGGTAGTCAGTCACTAGTGAGCATTAGATTAATTTTTATAACTTAACTTTGTAGGGAATTGTTTTGTTTCAGGTTAAATCATTCTAGGTTAAAGAATCAATCATTTGCCAACATCTCAGTATTATTCAGTTTTTATGTCACTTCAAAAATTAGGAAAGAGATAAACAAAATTGAATTCCCCTGAGGTTAACAGTCGAATTAGAAGTATCTAACTTCTTTTAGCAAAATAAATTTGACAAAAACGGGTAACTTTGTGAGTAAATTTCGGAGGATAGAAAGGAAGAGCCGGAGTAATAGAAAAACAAAAATAAACGAATTTCAGCCAGTTATCCCTAATGAACGTCGATTTCCGCTTTTCTGCACTGATTCTTACCCTTTTTTAAAAAAAAAAATTCTTATCGTCATTGTTGCTATTCACCCTGATGAAATAAGTCAAACGAATGGGATAAGTTAAATGGAAATAGCATGAAATTTAAGAAAGAGTGTATATATTTGTGTATTCATGTATTCCAACAATAATTCTTTTACTGTACCATCCTCATATTCTTTCCTAGGCTTCTTAAAAATGACTAACTAAAGTTGTTGTGTCGTTGGACATTTTAATTCTTGCAAGCACTTAGGTAAAGTTATCCTGTCGGTTGCCTTTAACCCCTGTATTAGCAACAGTTCAGAATGCCCTGTGATGATTAACCACCTGAAAGACTGAGAGAACTCAGTCTTGACTAAACAAAGGACTAAACGCAAGACATATTAATAATCAGTCAAAGTATACTAATCAGCTGTTTTTACGTTGACATGCTACCTACTGGGAGGAACGGTTCACTGGTGTCTAAAGAATACTTTGATACGTTGAAGCCTTCATTCTGGAATCTGGTATGCCAACAGAGGTCAAACACATTTTAGGTTGAACATAATCGATCAACTGGAAATGCATAGTTAACTTAAAATGCAAATAATAACTGAGCTGGTGACTGTCGTGGCCTAAGTGGTTTGGTAGTGTTTGATAGGAGTGATGCTAAGGTTCAGATCTCAGTGAAAACACCATCACCTCTTCACTCACACATTGGGAACGCTGGTACATCCAAATGACCAAATTGAAATGAATGATTACTGATATCTATTGCATGAGAGGTGGCTTCCGTAGCCCAAGCAGTTTAATGGGTAACGCTTTGATATTTTAAAAACATTGTTGCCAGGGTTCGAGTCCCTCTGCGAACAACATCACTCATTCATTCACTCATTAGCAATGTAGGTACTTGCAGGCGACGAGTCTCAAATGGGAAGAAATGCCCATTTTAGATTTCGCCATGTTTATTTTTTATCGTCGTGATTTAATTTTTCTCCCTCCTCATGATTAAAATTAATGATCTAATCAATATGAACCTTCCTTGGTTCAGACAAAACAAGAAAATAATGAGGAAAAAAGCAAAAATAGCATGCCAACAGCGTAACTAACCTCATCAACCACTTGAAAAAAAAACAGAAGAAAAATAAGAAAAAGGAAACCATCTTCCGACTGTGAGTGTTGAAGTAAAAAGAAAGAAACCAAAACAAATAAAATATGTTGCGATCTTATCTCAACTACACCGAAACTGGTCATGACAACATTTCAGGTTGGTGTATGCCTACAGTCTTAGTTGTTCTCATTGTGTCTAACCCTCTCTCTCTCTCTCTCTCGCTTTCTGCCTCCTTCACTTCATCCCTTTCTAAGTGTGTTTTCCTTTCTCTTGTGAAAAATGAATTACCCCATTTAAGAAACACTTTTAGATGATGTTGTATGTAGTCTTCAAACTATTGTCCATCCGTCTGTTTGCGTGTGTGTGTGTGTAGGTGTATGTGTTAGTGAATGCATATGTGTGCACAAAATGTTAACAAGCGTTTTACCAAGTTTTACAACATTTTCTTCATCCTTTTTACTTTTGCATATTTTAAACACATGGAGTGGTATTATAGAAACGTGCAAAAAATACATTACGTATTGTTATGAAGGGATATGATTGATTATTATTATTATTTGTTATTATATCCTTTAGTTCCTAGAGGAACATAGGGCTTCAGCTGTGCACCTCCATTGCCTTCTGGTTTCTGCCAACATTTTCATTCCGCTCCAAGTCTGGCCACATGCTTTCATCTCCTCCTCACATGACCTCCTCGAAGTCACCTTTGGACGACCAACTCGCCGCTTCTCTTTCGGGTTCCACACGAGCAATGGCTTGTCTGGTGATGTCACTTGATGGTTTCCTCAGTGTATGGCCAATCCATCTCCATTTCTTCTTGCCTATTTGTTTCGCAATCGGTTCCTGGTTGGTTCGCTCATTGCCAGAGATCCCTGTTGCTGATCCTTTCTGGTTGGCCATCTGATCTTGAGTATTGAGCGAAGACAGCTGTTAATGAAGGTCTGAAGTTTGTTGGAGATGCTCTTTGTGACGCGCTAAGTCTCTGATCCGTAAAGTAGCACTGACTTCACATATGATTGATTACTGGTTCCATTATGAGCCGATATTATTTGGAGAATTATTGAAAACCAGGAAGGAGTACTGGCAGACAGCTGTTTCGTTCGACTACGCACCCATAACCTTCTGGTTAGAAGGTGAGCTAATATACCATTCAGCTACTGAGAGCCGACTCCATGGTCCGCTTGTATATATACATATATATATCGCCACTGGGTCGACTCCCAATGGATAATAAATGGTCCATGATCTCCCCTTGTAACTAAACGGTTGTGGTATCAAAACTCTGGCGATGGGTGAATACCATTGAACACTCCCGGAGTAGGACAAAAATAAATCACATTTATATCATGAGAAGACAATCTATGCTTAAAATAAAAGGAGACAAGGAAAGAATCCGTCTTTATGAAAGCAAAATTGACTCTAATTTATTTTACTTTTTCTTTTAAACATGTTGATTCTTGTCATTTTGAGAATATCAGGGTTGTTAAAAGCTTTAATAACCCTCCGACCCTTGTGTCAAAGAAATCTATTGTTGAAAAGTATGAATAACTTTGAAGTCAAAGACATTCTTTTTTAACAAAATTTTATTTTGGAGTTGTGATTTTACATGATTTCGATACATGTTTAGTCGATCGGCTTAAACATGATGTGAAAATTTAGAAACAAAATAATCATTTTTTCTTTATCACTTAGTTGAGAATAATATGCAGGAAAGCAAAGATCTTAACCTCTTTGCAGTTCACTAGTATTTACTGGTTTGAAGTAAATGTGTATTCATGATCTCAAGGTGGAGTCACTTTATTTTAAACAATAATAATAATAATAATAATAATAATAATTTTTCCTTCACGTTCCCAGTGGAACATAGGGCTCCAAGCTAGTGGCCTGAAGTTTCTGTAGCAGTGTTTTTAATTTTTTTTACAGGATGGGGTTGCTAGCCTCATGCCCAACCTTTCCTCTTTACCAGCATTATTTCTGGCTCAGTGAGGTAAGGGAGTGCGCCGGCCGGGGGTCGAACCCCGGACCACGTGTATGGTCGGCGAGCGTCCTAACCGCTATACCACCGACGCTACACAAAATGGAATTTTTAGCGTTTCTACATATTTTTACGAGTTGATCACGGATTGATATCAGTTAGAGAAGCATTGAAAACTAGGGAGTACTGAACAGCTGCTGTTTCATCCTAGTTTGAGAATCATCGGCAGCACGCACCCACTACCAAGGTTCGAACCCAGGTCCTTCCGGTTACAAGGCAAGATGGCTCGTATACCATTCAGCCACTGGGACCCAATTCAATGGCCAGTCCATGAATTCTAACTTCTACCAATTCGTGATTTAGCGCGACCCAAACCATTGTCGTTGGTGGGACATCCATCCACACACGTGACATCTAATTGGACTTCACTGGTCACGACTTCTCACTAGAATTCAGGAAACTCCAACCTGTAGCAAGTCACTAGTGAGCATCAGATTAATTTTCTATAGTTTGGGTTCGCTATAAATCACGAATTGGTAGAAGTTAGAGTTCATGGACTGGCCAATGAATCGGGTCCCAGTGGCTGAATGGTATACGAGCCAGCTTGCCTTGTAACCGGAAGGACCTGGATTTGAACCCTGGTAGTGGATGCGTGCTGCCGATGATTCCCAAATTAGGATGAAACAGCAGCTGTTCAGTACTCCCTAGTTTTCAATGGTTCTCTAACTGATATTGATCAGTGATAAACTCGTAAAAACATAACTAACCCTTACAAAACCAAACTATAGAAAGTTTCTACATATAACAACAATGTAGCTCCTTTTATAAATACACAAATGCATTATATGGTAGGCATATTCATGATTTGGTTTGTAAGGATTTGATTAATATTTAATATTAAACATATTCAACAAAGGACAGCGAATCCACTACGATTTTCGTGCTAAAGCAATTGCAATCAAACGTCACAGACCAAACTTATGCATACAGAAAGAGAGTGTAGTCAATCTCTAACTCCCTTGGTAACCATATCACTTTCATTGAACTGATCAGTCATACACATCAGGGCGCTCAGCTAAGCTCACTAAGCAAGTTTTTAAACTGATGAACTTTGACCTTCTTGAGTTGCCATGTTGACATTGTTTATTAAATTGCTTCTGTTTTCTGTCTTCTCTCACCCCCACCCCCTTTTTACTATTTTCATAGTTTGATAGTATATAAATTGATGATACGTTCAACTTATAATGTTTTCTCTATTACCTTTCAAACAATGAAGAAGTATGAAATGTTATTATTTATAACCATTTTAATTTCAGGTAGTTTGCAGCTCATGAGAACCTGTGAAATAGAATGACTATATCATTTTATACTGCAAATTTGGTACTTCTTTCTCTATCGAAATTTATCAAGGGAACCGAATGTATGAAAGATTAATTTTAACAAGTTTGACCATGGATTGTTATCAGTAACAGAACCATTGAAACCAGTTAAAAGGAGTACTGCCAGACAGATATTTCCTTCCATCCTAGTGAGGGAATCATCGGCAGTACGCACTCACCACCAGGGTTTGAACTCAAGGACCTTCCGGGGACAAGGCTCATATGCCCTTCAGCCACCACTGGACCCGATTCAATGGCCAGTCCATGAATTTTAACTTCTACCAATTCGTGGTTTTAGCGCGACTAACACCAACCAATATCATCAGCGGGACATCCATCTTAACTCCTGACTGGATGAACCTCACTGGTCACGACTTTTTACTAGAACTTCAGGAAACTCCATCTATGTAGCAAGTCACTAGCGAGCATCAGATTACTTCTGAAGAGTTGGTTTGTAAGGATTAGATTTGTTTTTACCAGTAAAACCACAAAACTGAAGGTTAATGGAAATACAAATAAAAAATATTATAAATAATTCATGTAATAATAATAATTTTGAATATAATTAACCTGTTTGAAAAGTGTATGAGCACGCTTTTGAAGTTCTTCTCACTTCACACAAAACCTGTGCTGAATATGGTATGGTTTCGAGTTTATATTTACTAGCCGTAAGAGGATAAATTCTTATGAAAATTCTTCCAGTTTCACTCCGCAAAAGATACAAGGAACCAGTTACGAATTATATGGAAGATGTTCAATATCTAACAAGATGACTGTAGCTAACCGGTTGCAAGAATAAAATGCCTATCAACGCAATAATGTCAGTTAGTTTAGTCAAAGGCAACACCACTAATTCTACCTTTAGACTTCAGTGTTATACATGATATGACATAGTCTTTTTCAAGAAGTCTATGGAAGAATAAAGGCGAACAATAAAAAGAAGAATGGGTAGAATGCATGAATTAACATGAATTCTGACAGGTTTCAATTGCTATATGTATATGTAAGTCAAACGGAAGATTTTCTTAGAGACCAACATAATATGAGGCAACTAACAGAGATTTTAAGAGAAATTGATATGGAAATAATCGATATTTGACCTACTCCTTATCACAGTACCGTCTATATTTCAAGAGCGATGGGACTAAATAAGTCAAGCGTCCATAAAAGTCTTGTTCGGGTCTGAAACTAAAATCAACGCTTCGACATTTAGATGGATTCATTACAGGACAACTCGATTCAGAAAATACTGGGACAGAAATTGTCAGATCATTAGTAAATATCATAAAATTAGCTGTGAAAAAGTGAAGAAAAAGAAGATGGGGAGAGAATAACACCTTGAAACTCATTGTGGCACTAGGTATACTACTTAGAGTGATAACGATATCTCACATTCAATCAGTGGGATTCGATGATATTTTAGGGATGATGTAGAGAAGGATATTGGCGAATGAGTAGTAATCGCTTTGGTAGAATCGTATTTTCAAGTTTTGGTTTGTTATGGGTTGTGTTTGATTGGTTGTGGGGTTGGTTCATCGAGAGCTGACATCGGTTAGAGAACCGTTGGAAGACAAGCTCGCCTTGTAACCAGGAGATTCTGGGTTCGAGCCCCTGTAGTGGGTGCGTACTATTGAAGAGACTCAAGAGACTAGGACGAAACATTTTTCCAGTACTCCCAGTTGGTTTTCCTATGATTCTGAATCTGATGTCAACTCATGAATAAACCCTCCAACCAATCGAAATTGTATTTGACTAACATTCCTGTGTTCAAAAAGTCATATCTCCGACCAGAAATCAATTTGTGTAGCTTTTTATCCTGAAGGCTTGTTACTCTATATAACTATTGATTAGATGAAATAGACACTACTGCCCTGAATATAAGAAGTTAGTGAGAATTTATACTTTCAGAATTCGCCACACTTAAGATGTACGAAAACCAATGAGAGTAATATTGAGTAATATTTAGAAAAAAACTTCCCCTCAAGGAATATGATTTATATCTCTTTAGGGCAGGGAGTTGAAGCTTCAAAGCTATAGAGCTGTCAGTCGATTAGTATTATTTTTATTTTTTAATTTGTACTGTAGTGCAATAAAGCTTAATTGCTTAAGCCACCTACTAAACAATTAGAAGGCATGGCCTTCATCGCTGTTACTATTGTTCCACAAAGTGTAACTGCTTGGTAGTGAGTGACCACAAAAATGGAAATCAAGGAGGTGGATTTCGACTTGTTTGAGACTCATCAACCAGCTGAATGTACCTGCATTCCGCGTGAGTGAGTGAGTAATTGCTGAATGGAGTTTCCAGTTAGATTTAAATCGTGGACGCATAGTTTTGAATGCTAAAGCCTCCAACTTGATGTCCTCTGTTCCACTGGGAACGTAAAGGAATGAAAAGAAAATGACTGCCTAACGAAACAGTCGAGGTAATTTGAATTTTCGATATTATTATTATTATTATTATTATTATTGAATATATTCCAACGACAAACAATCGTCTTTTTGATGTCATTGGAGCATTTTGTGTCTGTGTGTTTCTCAAGGATGTTTTGGACAGCTATAAAATAGGAAAGAAGAAAGCAAAGGTTCTCTGCGTTTAGACCACAGCTAGTCAGTTTTTGTTGCTATACCTAGAGGAAACACCTTGACGAAGTTTAAGGATTTGTTGACTGCGGCTAGCAGTGGACCCTCACGATGCGTGTTTCGTCTAGGACGATAATTTATGTCAAGAGATACCATGCATTTCAGTTCAATATCTTAATGAATCAGTGGGGAACACAGAAAAATAACCCGAAAAACAAAGTGTCATTGCGTTCCTCAGTGACTCTACATTTAAGTTGTCAAGGTCAACAGTGTCTAACCGCTCTCTCCAAATATGGATAAGAACTCATTGCTAAACTAGAAAAAGTGTAGCAGCTATCTGCTTGCAAAAAAACAAACTGTTTGTTAACGAATCCATGCTTAGTTACGCTTCCTATTCCCTTCATAATAATGTGTGTCTGTCTCTAGTTCCGTACTTACATTCCTGTAGGAAATGTGACCAAGTAATAGTATAGGGATCCAGGAGTAGGAACAAACCGATAACCTTGAACGTACGCTATTAATTGAATAACAAAGCCTATCATTATTATAACGCCACTATGAACTGTGTTCTTGAAGTTAGGTGCAGACTTCATACTGATTTCGTGTTTAAGTACTATAAGGACAATTCAATTAGGGTTGATGTTGGGATTAAGGTTAGGATTAGGGTTAAGGTGTTCTATTTTTATTATCCGCATTTTGCTAGTGAAAACGGTTGTCCATCCCCTTACTGGAACCCCTACTTACTCAATCAGGGGATTCTTAGGAAGACTGAAAAATGGGTCATCTTCAGTCACTTTGGTGAGTAAATGCATGAAAGCTGGTCTAACTTAAAAACTGATATTTCATATTATAACTGGCAGGTATTATTAAGTAACATCAGGGAAAAAAATGGCCTGTTTAATGTGCCTTATCATTATTCTGTCTTGTAAATAATTAAAAACCACTGGTTTTTGTGATTGGCTAGCTGAAAGCAAGTCGTATCATTTATTCACAATCCATGGATCGTTGTAGTTTAACCTTCCTGGCAATGATGACACCCGATATAACTCCATTCAAATCTATGCAACAATTTGTGTAGTTGATATTATCAGCAGAATTCTTTATTGGTTTTCTTAACTATTAATTACACCTTCGTATAGTATTCTACTCTTCAAATGCAATATAATGACCCGAGAATGATATAAAGGTGGGTTTGCACACACAAGCTTGATCTTACACAAAAATTTAATATTGACTCCAATTGAGAAATCAACATATTGTCAAGCAATGCACACGCAAAGACACTGTTGACACCTTTGTCTTTATTCAACAACAACAACATGGCCAACTTTGAAACTTTTCCGGGTTTTCTTTTTCAAAGCTTATCATTACTGATTAGCTTGTAGTAAAAATAAAACCAGATGTTCACTGGTCAGCTGAATTAAAACAATTGACGAATAGAATAAAATAGCGGGACAGCGTGACATTTTCACAAAATAATTATAAATGACCTTATGATTGTGTTCACAAACATTGGTAGAAAACCCCCATTGGAATATTTTAATTATATATATATATATATTAAAGTCTCAAGAGACAAATTTTAGAGTTAGACGAATTCTTCAGTTGGTGGTACTTATCTATTCGCTTGCATCAGGCTAATCTTTTCTGTCCCCGGTAATATGATATAAATATATGACTGGTTAAGCCGTTATCAGTCGTTGATATAGGTCATCTGTGTAGGTGGGAAAGAATTCAGTGGGACATTACTTTTTTTCCAGGTTTCTTATTAAGTTATCTGTTGGTTGGTGGTGGCTAGTAGTGGAGTCCAGTAGATGTGTTTCGTCCCAATCAGGACATGTCAGTTGGGTATTTTCTGGGAGTTGGCTATTTCTGAATTCTTTCACAAGTCATCAATGTGAGATTGACACAGAGTAACATCATCCCAACTGGTGAAATACCCATCGTTTGTAGACTTTTATGGCAATATTATGAAGCACATTGTGAGTCACTAGTTCAATCGTAGGAAAGTGACTAGCCAAGCAAATGGTTTGCGATATGATCCGTGAATGTGAACAATTTGAGCCTACAACCAAAGTTGTGGGCATACAGATACACCTAGTGGAGGTGGACAACCCTATTCCTGAAACTATGATGTATATGGGCTCGAGAATCTAAAAGGATGGAATGGTGTATAGACGTATTTTAGCTGCCAGAAACTATGAGAATGCAGTTCCCGACGTCGCTCGACTACGTTGTGAATTAGTCTTAATGTAAAAGGCTGTTGGGATAGCCCTTTAAGACTACCATCTACTTTGGTCTGGGTGTCCGATCAGCCCCAGGCCTTGAACAAACTATGCGATTTTATCTGGCGCACCTCTCGGCGTCCATAATTCACTGATTTGGTGTTTTAATAATAATTAGTGCAGTCTAAAGCACCAGGATCTGAGTTCAAGTTTCTGTGGAAAAACATTCACTCTCTAAGGGATGCAAGTGCATACAGTTGACGAGTCCAAAATAAGATGAGACGTTTATCAAAGATTCCAGTGGCAGCTAAAATCAAACAGGTAAGAATTAAAATGTTCTTTGGCATCGCCTATTCAAAATTCAATGCTTTTTAAAATGTACTAACCCACAAACTTCAGCCTAGTCATGTAGTATTTCTGATAGAATATTGTCATTTTTATTTTCGTGTAGAAGTGATACTCGTTAACCGTACCACACAATGACCAAGAGAATGAAATGCTGACTACTTCAGTAAGAGCTCATAACAATCTTTTCGATTACCAAAAACAATATCTATTATTTCGAATAACCTTCAGAAATTCTGTGTAATCTGGAGTTGATTAAAGTCTAAAATGATTATATAATGCCCACTGGTGGTTCAACGGTAAAATGCTCGCCAGTCACTTGCCTGGTCGGCAGTCGATCCCGTCTTAGCCAATAGTAACCCAGATAAAGATGGAAGGTTGAGAAAATGAGGCTAGCAGCACCGACACCCGCACCCTGCGCCTCCTCAATAAATAAACACAAGTGCTACTGAAACTCTAAAGCTTGTAGCTTGAAGCCTTATGTCCCAATGGGAAAACAAAGGCAAAAAATAAACTAATAAAAAAACAACAAATAGAAGTTTTTGAAAAGTGGTAAGATTGAATATGGGATCATCTGGGACCTTGTGACAGAGTATAATCCTACAGAGGTTTATTGATTTCATATAACTCTCAGGGACAAAGCATCATCTACTGAAAGGAGTTTTCTATCATAGTTTTTAACGCTTTGAGAAACGCATTTAGGAACAGAATAAAAACCAGCTGATTACTGAGTGAAATTCAACATCAAGCTACGGTGTCAAGTAATAATGATGAAAGTTAGTCAGATAGCACATGTATTGAATTGGACTGATGGAAAACACAAAGAACTTTATTTATTTTACGTTTCAACTTTCATCGGTAGCCAGATACACACAAATCAAGCAAATTGTTTCCTACAAACTAAATTGAGCCCTAAGTTCCGAACTTTTACAGACCAACTACTCCCAGGCTATGCCAAGTGACACAGTTCAATGGTCCTAATGAAGTGACACACAGTTACACCACGTGTTTTAGATGACTGATAACCGAATTATTCGTGTTTAATTCTAAGGGTTTTTCAAGTGGTGAATTTCAAAAAACTATTTATTCAAATTTCTGGTGAAATCATGTTGTTTAAAATACGTCTAATGAAGTTTGCTTCTCTAGCACATTGGATTCAATGGTTCACCATGCAATTGAGTTCCTTGGTTCCATAACTCATTGATTAGTGTGTTAGAATAGTGAATTCTTGATACTAAAAGCTGTTTGAACGAAGAGTCTGGGGAAAATATTTTTAGTTTTCCAGAGTGTCATCTCTCTACCTTGTACCGAAGAGCTAAATAGGTAAGGGAAAGAATTTTGAGAGGAATTGGACTTGGTAGGTTTGTGTGAAGAAAGAGGCCTATACAAATGAGTTGTATTTTATTTGAGACATAATTAATGAGTCTACTGTCGAATGCCATGGTGATAATGGAAATTTTAGTGGTCATGCAACAGTCAATGTAAAGACAGCAGAGAGGCATGTTGAGTCGGACAGTGGTGATAGTAACTGCCACATGGCCAGTGTCAGAAGAAAGGAGTTTCACTGAAAAGACGAGTGAAGCAATCTTGAAGATAATGATCATGGAGACAACAGGATACTCGGCATTTTTAAGGATTTATTCCCCTATTTGCCAAGTGATGTCAAGATAGTGTTGCTACAGTATGATAAGTGATCTACGAGGTTGTTGGGTTTAGATTGTTTTTCGTCATATTGGCGTAAAAACTAATTTTATAAGATAGGTAGACTCTTGGTTGAATACAGGATATCCTTACCACCGAGGAATAGATCAGCCTATCTTCGGTGTTCTATCCCTAGCTTACTCATTCCTGAACCTGGCTTGACTGGTAATAATCCAGGCTAAGAGAGAAGGTTTAGCTTGGGGCCCACAATCACTCAGTAATCAAAAGAAGTAAAATAAAAATAAAAGTTAGAGAAGGATAATTCGGTAAACTTACCAAAATATTGCATAATAATTTCCATTGTTTGTGATCTAATATTTTGATATTCCAGAGTAGGGTTCATTCAAAGTGTAAGATTGATTTTTTCAGTCTAATAAATGATATATATTTATGTATATATTCCAGTTTTTGTTAAATAAATCCTTCGCTAGTTATGTAATAAGTGAATTATAGCATAAATTTTAAATCCTTGGTATATTACAGTTCCACAGAGTCCGAGAGTTTACATGTCATTTAATACAAATACATATGCAATCATCAATCTACTCAATAAAAGCATCATTCCACTAACATTTATATGCCTATATATTTAGTATATACTTATATTTGCATTCTGGATGGGATTTGCTGATTCGTCAATCCACCAACCAATCAGAAAGCAGAAAGCAGTTGTAACCAATAACAGGCGAGTCAGTTGGTTGGCGCCACATATATATTTTTTCTCTTGGCAAAATGCTGTCAACACACTTATGCTTGTATTTTGTACTGAATTCAAGAGACAGTAATTATAGGGTAGTGACAAAAAAAATAAAGAAAAAAGAATTGAAAACATAATAAACATTATATCATAAATAATATTAGTGAAGTGATGAATAGATGTCTGAAAAAGGCATAGAAAATTCAGCATTTATTATTATTACTGTGTGTATTTTAGTAATATGTGGTTGAATGAAGGAGAATTCTACTGTGATATGTTTCTGTTCCTGTTGCTGTTTATAGACACTGTTGTTATGGCGGCATATAATGTACATCAGTTGTTAATTACACAACAGAAATTATAATTTTAAAACGACGGAGACAGTAAATTGACGGGTAGAGACAATTCAGCTTTTGTTTGTGTGTTATTTATTAAAAAATGGTAATTATGAAAGTGAAAAACGGAAATAAAATCAGTAGAATAAAAGAGTTTGAATGGATGAGATCTGGTATCATAAATATCATAACTATTGAGCAAATATCACCACTGGAATGAATGGGATTAGCAGACGCTGATTAGATCTCTGATCTGATTGATTTAGACGCGAAGCTTTCTTTGTGCTTCAGGACAACATTTTCATACTGAAACTTGCCCTGAAGATGTTGTCTCGAGGGACAACGTAAGCTTTGCGATTAAACCGCTATCAAAATCATCCATGTGAGCTGCGAATCTTCGCAAGTATTTCAAAGACACCAATTAAACATAATTCATGGGTTATTATTATTGCTCCCTTGTGTTTCTAGTGGAACGTAGGGCTTCAACTGCACGTCTCCACTTGCTTCTGTCTTCCTTCTGCTGTACTTTTCACCTGCATCCATGTTAGTCCATACTGTTTCAACTCCTTTACACACGATCTCCTCCATGTCACCCTTGCACTGACGTCCCAATCGCTGCTTCCCTTTCGGGTTCCACTCGAGCAATGGCCTGACGCGCGCGCGATGTCACCCAGCGGTCCCCTCAGCGAGTGTCCGCTTTCTCCTGCATATTTGTTGGGTGATTGGTTCTTCCTTTGTTTGTTCCCATATTTTCTTGTTGGTGATTCTTTCCGGCCCGGGCATCTGATCTTCAGTATAGAGCCAGCGAAGAGAGTTGTTGATAACGGTCTGCAACCGGCTGATGGAAATATTCTTTGTGACCCGCCCGCCAAGTTTCTGATCCATATAGAAGAACTAACTTGACGTTTGTATTGAAAATCCGACCGAATTTTGTTATTGATTTTGAGTGACGAAGATTTCCGGATTTGTTTCAGGTTGATGAATGTGTTTCTCGCTTTCCTGATTCTGGCTCGATTTGACATCCTCGTCCGTTCCGAATGGCTGTAGTTGAGACAATGGTCCCTAGATAAGTGAGTGAATGAAGTAACCTCTTCCAAATCCCTCCCGTTGACGGTGATTGGCGCTGGATGCCGCTGTTGTTGTTGGTGGTGGTTGATTATTTTCTTAACCTCGCCTAGATTACTAGCTCGCTAGTTTTCTAGCCCGTCCCAAGCCGCCTAAAGAGTGAGGGTTGGGGCGTGGTGCTAGCAACTTCACCCCCTAAACGTAACCAAATCGCTACAGAAACTTCAACGCATAAATTCATGGGTTACTAAATTCAAACTCACTAGATGAAAGGTGAACAAACTCACCTCGGAACCTGACAGATTTTGGGTTCATAAGTATATGTTACCAAAACTCATAAGGTAAGACGAAACAGATGTTCAGTGGGGCAGGATTAACAATCACTCTCTAGCTGAAATCAATTCATTACAGAGTTTACATTAAAAGTAAACAAAAACTCTAAGAAACTCAAAATTAGAATTGTTTAAATGAATTTTTTGTTCAATCTAACTTTTTACTGTGTAAATGTAAGTGGTTGCGAGGGTTTCTTGTTTATAAAAGTTTAATATTCAATCGATACACCTTTGAACAAGCTGATTCATTCCGTATACAGTTTGAGTAAAAAAAAAGTTTATAACATATTAGGCGGGGATAATAAAATACCAGTGCACACAGAGTTTATTTATACTTGCTTACTAATCCCGAGTAGAGGTTAATTTGTTACTGAACATCTGATAATCTCATTTTTTTTTCATACATTATTGATGTATTTTGATAGACACAAGTCTGTAACTATTATCCAATCAAACGTATCCAATACAGTCATGCAGAAGGTCAGTCGCAAGCCTGAATAGATGGCTCAATGGTAACGTCTCTGAATGCATCACACACACTGAGTGACGCGGGTCCAGGTCTCAGAAGGGACATGAGTTCCTTCAAGATGGTTACAGATACATCTTCCTGACTGATGAGTACCAACTAGGACGAAGTCTAGGTCGAAGGCTTCCTGTGACTGATTGCCTCCAACCACCTGATACTAACACTAATTGACATATTTATATGATTCGAGTCTCTGATCACAGATTGATATCAGTTAGGGAATCATTGAAAACCAACACTGAAATACTGCTAGACAACTGTTTCATCTTTCGAGTTTGAAACTCATTGAAGGCAGCCACCCACCACAAAGTTTTGAAAACACAGCCTTTCGATTACAAGTCAAGCTAGCTTATAGACCACTCAGTCATTAGAAGCAAAATAAATTCGCCAGTTTAGCAGCACTGTCACTAACCAGTGTCATCCGTGGTGAATATTTATCCTTGTTTCTGATCGAATAATCCCTACTGGTTATGACCTCTCACTAGACGTTCAGTCAACTTCAAGTACTGGTTTATAGGGATTTGAATAATTGGTTACAGGACTTCTTTATGAACTGTCATGGAAAATCTGGAAGTACTGGAAAGCTGTTTCATCCTAGATTATGATTCTTCATCAGCGTGCACCCATCTCCAAGGTTTGAACCAAGGTTACAAGACGAACTCACTGAAAATTAAGCCAATCACATGCTATCCGAAGGTTCATGAATTCCAACTTCTACCAATTCAAGATATTGCACAACCACTAGCCATTCTCTCCAGTGTGTATTTATCCTCACTACCGACCTGCTCCTGTGTTCAATCCCTGTTGACAGTATACTGCTGTAGATTCCCAAACTAGGACGAAAAAGCTGCCCACTACTCTCAAGTTTTCCACTGGTTCTGTAACCGATGTCAGTTCATGATGAAATCCTGTGATCTGCAGAATGATATCAGTTAGAAAGATCACTGAAAACCGAGGAGCTGTAGGGAGCAGTGTGAAGCCACAAGCTCACCAAGGATAAAGCCAGTGCCCCTCAGTTAACAAAACTAACGTTGTTGGCAATTCACCCTCTTTGGCCAGAATTCAGTAATACCCGAGATCAAACCCTCCATCCAAGTGTTAGTGGAAAATCAAATTACATAAGTGAAGAGAACGAAATCATTTTCTTTAGGTGTATAATAATATCTATATATAATTATTTTTCACAAAAGAGGCTAGTAACAACATGATGAGTCATCATAGTCATATGTGTTATTTAATAATCAATAAATCAGAGTAGATAAATAAGGCAGTTATATTTACGTAATAAGACAAATAATTCAATGGATGAGTTACATTCAGGAGGTGCATAGAAACGAGGGTAAATCTGATGTTACGTAAGACATCGATAAAAATGGAAAAATTATAAAGCGTCAAAAAACAAACAAACAAAATCAATATTTTCAGGATTTCATCATGAGCTGACATTAGTTAGAGAACCATTGGAAAACCTGGGAGTACTGGACAGCTGTTTCGTCCTAGTTTGGGACTCTTCAGCAGTACGCGCCCACCGGGATTCGAACCCAGGACCTTCCGGTTACAAGGCGAGCTAGCTCGTATACCATTAAGCCACTGGGACCCAATCCAATGGTCCTTGAATTCTAAATTCTGCCAATTCACGACATAGCGCGACCGCTAGCCAATGTCTTCGGCGAGTATTTGTCCTCACACCCGACCAGCTGCACCCTACTGGTCACGACTTCCCACTGGAACCCAGGTAACTACCTACCTGAATAGGGCCAGTCGCCAGTGAGCATCTCATTGGTATTCAAGGACCATTGGATCGGGTCCCAGTGGCTTAATGGTATACGAGCTAGCTCGCCTTGTAACCGGAAGGTCCTGGGTTCGAATCTCGGTGGGTGCGTGCTGCTGAAGAGTCCCAAACTAGGACGAAACAGCTGTCCAGTACTCCCAGGTTTTCCAATGGTTCTCTAACTAATGTCAGCTCATGATGAAATCCTGAAACCAATCAAATCCCTACAAACCAACACTTGAAAATCAATATTTATTTAAAACAATTTAGCACAATGAGACTTGTGGTTCAAATGACCCACGATCGAGTTTTTCCGTTATCTTCATTTATCTTTAACGATCACACTTTTACCAAATGATTTGTTCCGATAATACTAGTGGTCTCAGAGCTTGAAGTTTTTATTTGGAGAGCTTTTGATGTTCATCAGTTTGAATTGCAATGACTTTGTGAACTGGGTCAATCCGGCCTCAAACGAACGAAACAGACGTCTGATGGGCAGACTACACATTCGATTACGTCATGTGCTCTCTTGCATTTCATATTCTGCTTAAAAAAAAATTTAGTTTTCCATTTGGGCGTTACTCAATTTATACTCCTATTCGTAACCTATTATGCTGATATGCTATTTATTTATAGCTGACCTTTGTTTCTACGGCAAAAAAATGTTTGAACCCGATCCGTTTATTTTAAGAATATTCGCCTAGTTGTACTCTAAATTGTTAATCGTTTTAACACTTAATAATTTCGCCGATCTGTGAATTCAAACTTTTAGCGATTCTTGATTTTAGCGAGACCACGAACCGATGTTACTGAGTTGAAATCCATGCTCACTGTCGACTAGAATGGACCCCAGAAATCCAGGAAACTCCGTCTTGTGGCAACTCACTAGCGAGCATTGTTTTGTAAGGATTAGATTTATTTCATATCGAATAGTTCTCTAACTGATATCAACCTGTGGTCAAATCCAAAAAGCAAACGTTAATATTCTAACAATTTCCATTATTTCGAACTTGAGTGTTCCTCATAATTTCCATAAACTATACCTTATCATCCTTCATAAGATTAACATGTTTTATATTATTGTCAAGGGTTGGTTTGTAAGAAATAGATTTGGTTTTACGAGTTTGACGAAGGATTGATATCAGTAAGAGAACAATTGAAAACTAGGGAGTACTGCTAGACAGCTATTTCATCCTTGTTCGGGAATCATCGATGGCACACACCCACTGAGGTTCGAACCAATAACCTTTCGATTACAAGACAAGCTGTCTCATATACCATTCAGTCACTGGGACCCGATTCATTGGCCCATGAATTCTAACTTGTATTGTGTGTTTTCATAGGATGTCCCTGAAATTCTTCGCACGAAAGCCAGTAAAGTGCTTGCAAGTGCAATTACAAGATAACAAAGTGACATAGAATATGGAGTGGAAATTAGTGAGGCTTTCAAAATAATCAATACACAAAGAAAAGCATGGTTACTTCATTTGGCAGAAGCCATCGGTATCTCAAAAGACTTCGACCCAACCTCAGGATACAGAAAGATAGTGCGACCAATCGTTCACTGCCCTGGTATTCCATAACTGTTTGGTTCTTGTGCTTTTGCGTTTGGTCCTGTTGCGTAACCCTCCAGTTAATTTTGATTTTCATTCTTACTCAGTGAGTTGAACTCACTAATAAGTCTCTAAATCTACTAAATTATATTATCTATTTTATAATTTTACTTTACTACTCACCCTCCTTCTCCCACGTCGGTAGTGCAGTGGTTAGGACTCTTGCTGACCATGAATATGGTCTGGGGTTTGATCCCCGGTAGACGCACACCTGATACCAATGGTCGGCCAGCGAAATTTGGGCTACCGGTATCACATGCTGAAATTTCCATAGTTGTACCAAAAATACGGTATGAAATCAAGCTTTAACAAAAAAAACAAACTCTCCACCATAATATGTATAAATTAACTCTGTTGTTCTGTCTTGTATATTGTCTCTAGTCCATCTATGTTTTCGAACAAAATCTGAACTCTACCCCCTTTGTCTAATTATTCTATAAGTAGTTACTCGTTTAACACTGAATAATTTGCCTACTCACATCATTTTTTGGAATTATTTTGCTTAAAATTTCTAGAAGATCAAAACGAGTGGTGATTTAGCGAAGAGACTCTTTTCAACAACGAATTTATTGCCAAGCTGTAAAATCGTTTATCAAATTGTTTTCAGAAAAACTATATACGGTGGGGAATCATACGTGTGAATACTTAATATAATAATAATAAGAATAGTATGAAATTCAATTCAAATTCAAATGTTTGTCATGTCACAATCATCGTTCAGTGCAAAGTGGCAAAATAATTAACGTCATTTCAATAGAATAATTCATAGGATGTATGGCGTCGGTGGCACTCTGGTTTGGACTCTCGCCGATCATGGACAGGTTCCGAGGTTCGAGCCCACGCCGACGCACACCTGATATCTATGGTTGGCCTGCGAATTTTGGGCTACCGATATCCACGCTGAAAATTCCATACTCGTACCAAAAATACGGTGTGGAGTCAAGCTGTAATCAAAAATAAAAAAATAATAGAACTTGGAAGGAGTGTGAAATTATGGGAATGGTAGGCTAAAAGAATACAGGATAAGTCATGTAGGACCTACCTCCACAGAGTGTTCACACATTGAAGGCTTTGCCGCCCTATGCTTACCTTTCATTAACCAAATCGAGTAGTGTTCATCTACATCTTTAATAGAGAACACGCTTAAAACGTTCATTGTAATCAGCTCAACACGAGCATGTGAATAAGTAGATGCACATTGAGGTGAACACAACCTCTAGTTAATCCTTCACGTATTATCGAATCATATAAATATTAAATTAAAGTCGGCAACAAAAATGAACGTTCAATACATTTAGATAAACGACTTTTAATTACTTCTGCGAAAGTGTTACATTTGAAAGCCAGAGTCATAAACAATGTCTTCTTTAGTACTATGATTTGGATGAGGACGCTTTCTTTCGTGATGTTTCCATTGATAAACCTTCTAGGATATCCATTATTATTTGCCTGAGTTGTTCGAAGGCTTTCTAGTTCTGTGTCGACTGTAATTACAGAGCAAATTTTTTTGAATTCTGGAGCATAGAGAACGGATAAGATTTCACCTCCTGCCTAGAGAATACGAAACAAAGTCGTTACGCAACATTGTGTGAACTTGACAACACAGAACTTAACGCTGCAAAACAAAACTGATTTAGAATGACAAGTGGGACTAGTGACATAATAATACCGGGGACAACTCAAAGTGAGAGTAGTTACAGTAACAATTGACGTAGTAAAGGAAGAGTACACAAATTGAATAGACAAAATGAAAAAAATTGGTGTTTAGCCATAATATGATTAGGGATTACTATACTTTAGCGTTGAGAGATTAAAACCGTGACCGAAGCTTCAGCAATACGGATGAGTTGGATACATAGTGATGTGGACAAATTGCTATTTGCCTTGATGATTCTGAATGGTTCTTTAACCGATATCTATCCGTTGTTAAACTTGAAAACTTGACCAGTAGGGTGCAGCTGGTCGGGTGTGAGGACAAATACTCGCCGAAGACATTGGCTAGCGGTCGCGCTATGTCGTGAATTGGCAGAAGTTAGAATTCAAGGACCATTGGATTGGGTCCCAGTGGCTTAATGGTATACGAGCTAGCTCGCCTTGTAACCGGAAGGTCCTGGGTTCGAATCCCGGTGGGCGCGTACTGCTGAAGAGTCCCAAACTAGGACGAAACAGCTGTCCAGTACTCCCAGGTTTTCCAATGGTTCTCTAACTAATGTCAGCTCATGATGAAATCCTGAAATCAATCAAATCCCTACAAACCAACACTGGAAAACTAATTTAATTTAGCAAATATTATATTATGACAATGAGGTCAATTATAAAGGTCAAACTGGTAGATCTGGGTCAATCTGGATTATCCGATTATTTGACCGCATTAATTCAGATAATCTCAATAAAAGAAACAAAACAGCTCGGTTGTCGTTATGCGTACACTTGCATATAACCACACAACAGGGTGGGTTAGAAAAATTTTAAAATCAATATAATTAGATGGAGAGAGAGAGAGATGGACAGAGTAATAATGGAGTCATTGTTCACAAAGTCATCAGAGTATACATGCAATAAAATGACGTAACATCCTTCCTGAATAAGTGAGAAACTACAGGAAAATAACAAGAGGTGATTAAAAATTATGTAATTTGTGGTAGTGTGCGTCATCGGCACAACGGTAGAATGTTCGCCGACTATGCATTTGGTCCACAGTTCGATCTCCGGCCACGGAAGCGCTTCCTTACCTCGCCAAGCCAGTAATAAGACTGGTAAAGAGGGAAGGTTGAGCATGAAGCTGGCTATCAAACCCATCCTTTAAAAATAAATACATCACCATTACAGAAACTTTAAGCCTCTAGCTTGAATCAACCCTATGTTCCACTGGGAATGTAATGGAATAAAAAACTGTTTGGTAGTAATGCATGTGGGTACCTTGTTCATAAGGTAACGAGTGATAAATTGTGTCCAAAACGTCACTCAGTTATTAATACTGTATCGCTCATCGTGTGTCACATTCGATAGACTTACTTAATATGGAATTATACTATGTAATTGTTTTCCCAGTGGAACATAGGGCTTCAAGCTAGTGGCTTGAAGTTTCTGTAGCAGTGTTTAATTTTACAGGATGGGGTTGTTAGCCTCAAGTCCCACCTCCCTTATTTATCAGCATTATTTTTGGCTTAGCGAGGTAAAGGAGTGCGTTGGCCGAGGATTGAACTCCAGACCATGTGCATGGTCGGCAAGTGTCCTAACCTCTGTGCCACCGACGCACATACAATATTATACTATGGAATATATGCTAAATATACAATATAGTGAATTAGAAGGAGTTTGAATCCATGGGCTGGTAACTGGATTGGCTCGCAGTGACAAAATGGTCTACCAGGTCATCTCTTAAATGGAAAGTCTTCCATTGAAACCCTGATGGTGGGCACACATTGACGAAAAGTCCAAAAACAGTACTGTTGGTTTTTCTAGTTGTTGCTATTAGTTTGGAACTTTTATTCTATGGACTCCTCTTCCATTAATAAGCTTTTGTCTTCACTTTACTTATCAAACTGGCTACTTTTTGACTATTCGTGTTGGATTTCTGTACCACATATATTGAAGCATTAATAAGTTCATTATCGCACTAAAAACAGCTTATATTAGCAGAAAAGCTACGAAGTAATCATATTTCTGAGTACTACAATGGACTGAGGCATTACTGAAGACGAATATTTTATGTCTAAAATAGGTTCTTTACCGATTTATGAAACTGCTCGATCTGTGATAGAGTTCTGGAGTAAATTACCATCAGTAAAGTCACTATATTATGCTTTGGTGATGGATATACCATGCTACTAAAGTAATTTTTGTTTTAGAACCAAATATCAGCGATTTAATTTATTCGCCACAACGGTAGACGTTAACACTACTTTATTATAGCAAATAATGCCAATTAGGCGACCGTGAAGAACGAATATTCCTTTGGAATAATGCAGAAGATTTGTAACTGAGGTACATGATCCTAACGTCATCAAGTGTTATGAGCCGGATAGTTTAAATGGGAAGTTTTTATTATCCACGTAGACAATAATATCAGAGTGGACATCAATGTGAACCGAAGGTATATGAATAATCCCTGGATGATATAAATGGATACTCCAAAAACCCTTATCATGATTGTTCTTTTATTCTCATGAATATTGATTGTTCTCCTGTAATGGAATTTCTTCTCTACTTGCTAAATCTACTGAGTATTACGCTTCTACGAATTCCATGGCATTCTCGCCTTCATTTCCAATGTCTAAAATTTATGCATTTTCACAGTGATATACGTGAGTGTCTACAGTTGCACTGATGTGAAAGAATACAATACATATGGCATCTATTCACAAATTAGTTAATACTCTTGGATTCGGTGTGGAGCAGGATGACGAATTCCACACAATCTAGTGCTCATTACGTAGAATTCATGCATCTGGTTTTGTAGATGGTCTATTGATTTTGTCTTGTCTTTCTGTTCAGTGAGTTTTGTTGTAGTTTCTAAGGATGATTTCTAACTGGCTGACTGGCTTCAAAATAGAACTTTGCATAGATGTTCAGCGAATCTAGTCACCGTTCTCGTTCCATACAGCACACAAAGCAAGAGAAGAAAGTAAAAACAGATTCAAAAGGGAGATAAGATAAGCAGAAATATGAGGCGAAAAGAATAGTATTATGAAAGAACAATAGAATTCATACATTTGGTTCCCTTGATAAATTTCGATAAAGAAAGGAAGACGAAATTTGCAGTATAAAATGATATCATTCTATTTCACAGGTTCTCATCAGCTGCAGACTACCTGAAATTACAATGGTTATATAGATGATAATAACATACTTTAATGTTCGAGTGGTGGTAGAAAAGAGATACTATAAAATTGACGCATCTAAATGAAAGCATTACAATGTTTTTAGTTTAAGTTTTCATCATCAATTTATACGCTTTTAAAGTTGAAAAGAGGGGGGGGTAAGAGAGAAAACAGAAAAAGTTGGTTAACAGAACAGTGTAGAAAAGAAAAAAGTGTTTATCTGTCTATCATACGAAGGAGATGCAGTGTCACAAAAGATTGACAAAAGACTGAAAGGTGCAATAAATAGAAGCTTCCCAGCAGCAAAACTCATTACAGTATACAGCACCACTCCATCTTTAATCCACTCAAAACTGGATAAATACCCTGCTGATGTTACCTCCAACTGCGTTTATGAATTCACGTGCACTTGCGGGAGCAAGTACATTGGAAGGACAGAAAGAAGGGCTTCTATCCGGTTTCCTGAACATATTCCCAAAAATCTGTGCCTGAAAGGAAGCAGATATTCCCAGAGTGCAATTACCAGACACATTGTTGATACCGGACATCTCGTAGAGGTTTCTAAGTCCTTCAAAATATTAAATAGACAAAGGACAGCAAATTTACTACGATTTCCCGAAGCAATCGCAATCAAAAGACTTAAACCAGATCTATGCATACAGAAAGAGAGTGTGATTAACCTCTCACTCCCTTGGTAACAGAATTTTGATTTTGATTAGTCATCTAATTCAGTGATCTCAACTCACTGAACAAATCTTAATCTCATAAACTGTAACCGTTTTTGTTTCTTGAGTTGCTGTGTGAACCTAAAAGCTAACACTGTTCTGTTAATCAATTTTTTCTGTTTTCTCTCTTACCCCTCCCCCTCTTTTCAACTTTAAAAGCGTATAAATTGATGATGAAAACTTAAACTAAAAACATTGTAATGCTTTCATTTAGATGCGTCAATTTTATAGTATCTCTTTTCTACCACCACTCGAACATTAAAGTATGTTATTATCATCTATATAACCATTGTAATTTCAGGTAGTCTGCAGATGATGAGAACCTGTGAAATAGAATGATATCATTTTATACTGCAAATTTCGTCTTCCTTTCTTTATCGAAACAATAGAATTTTACTGCATATTATTAATCATAAATAGTGAATGCATCTGTGCCAGCCATCACCATGAACGATTTTGAGCCATGTCACCAGTTATCTCCAGACCGTGGTTTTTAGCATTTCAGGTACTCCGACCAGACAACAGCTTACTTCTCTTCTTGGCTTAAACTAAATGTTTAGGGGTTTCATTGACTGATCAAGCCATATTTTGTTTCGATCACCACAACTCTGTGTCGGTGGCAAAGTGGTCAGGACTCTCGCCAACCATGCACATGGTCCGAGGTTCGACCCCCTGTCGATGCACATCTGATATCTATGCTTGGCCTGCAAAATTTGGGCTACCGATATCCATGCTGAAAATTCCATACTTGTACCAAAAATACAGTGTGGAATCAAGCTGTAATCAAAAATAAATAAAATAAAATAAAATAAACTAGCTCTTTTCCGACATGTCCCATCCTATGTCAGCTAACATTGTCTGTCAATGGAGAAGATGGCTAGGAATGCGTAACACATCTTCAAGCCATCTCAATCAGTGAAAATTCACAACCTCGCCAATTGATTTCCCTCTGTTACCTAGCACTCCACTGATGCCTAACCTCTATATTGATCACCTTATGGTTTCTTGTTAGTAGTTTGATTCGAGAGAAAACTGTAAGGCGGTGCATTCTACTCGAAAAAAGATCAAAAATATTTCAAGTATTAGTTTCGTAGAGATCTTTTGTTTGATTGGTTGGAGGATTTCATCATGAGCTGACATCAGTCAGTGAACTATTGAAAACCATTGGTTGAAACTCAGGATCTTCTTGTTACAGTGGTTCTCCAACTGATGTCATCAGCTCATGATAAAATCCCCCTGCCAATCAAACAAAAGATCTCTACAAAATCAATAATTGAAAATTAATCTGATGCTCACTAGTGATTAACACTATTCAGTCTGTTAACCTGGGATTCTAATGGGAAATTGTGACCAGTAGAGTAAAGCAGGTTGAACATGAGGCAATAACTCATGAAAAGAAGACATCACGAAGTGGTCAAGCTATGTCATGAATTGGCAGAAGTAACAAGTCATCGACTGGCCATTGGATCAATCAGGTCCCAGCGGCTTATTGGTCTACAAGCTCCTTAGTCTTGGAACCAGAAGATCTTGGGTTCGAACCCTATTAGTGGGTGAGTACTTCTCAATGCTCCCAAACTAGGATGAGTCAAATAAATATTTCTAATTCCATTCTTCTCAGGATTAGAGTGCTGACCTGAAAGTATTGTCAAAAAAGACATAAAGAAAGCTTCGCAACTAACCACTGCTCAGCTCAGCTCAGAGAACTCAATCACGTAAGAATATTCTTTGCTTAACCGTTTCTGTCTTATAATAAAAACTATTTCTATTACATATCCTGTCAATATCATTTCAATAAATTTTTCGCAAATTATATATATATATATATATATATATTTATTACAGAAATAAAGATATGAGCAAAACAGAAAATATCACTCTATCTCTTTTCATTTAAATGTGAATGTGAATTGTGTGATGTCAAAGAATATCGATTGAGAAGCCTCTAAATTATATATATACGTTTATTAAAGCAAAATTAATCAATACGTAACTCTATCAAATAACTACTTATTACTGATAACACAGTTTATATATATATGCAAACGCGCACAATGACAATCCGTTTATGTGTAGAGCAATAATTTGAAACAAACTGTCAGAGAATCTAAAGCAATTTGGGTGCTTATTGAATGCTTTACAGACCAATAGATCCATTCAACAGAAAAAGAAGACCTGGAAAAAACCGGGTACAATGTTTTGATTTGACGCTAGTAACAAGTGTGACGTATCTAATCCCCTCTTTGGTGCAGACTGAATTCTATCAGTCAGGTTGTAATGTAACCACCATTCTAGGTAGCTCGCCATCATGGTGCACATTGATTTAATAATATTAGATGATTAAAGGCAATCGGCCACAGGAAGCCATGGACCTAGGTTTCGTGCTAGTTGGGGCTCATCAGCAAGGCGTATCTGCAACGCTGAAGGAACTCATGTCCCACCCCTCTGAGATTCGAACACGTGTCACCCATTGCTGCATTCAGCGACGTTACCACTGGGCTATTCGGGCTGGCGATTCACCTTCTGTAGGACTGTAGTGGATATTTTGATTTGACACTAGTATGTCTCTGACTGCAGCACTGGGTGACGCGGTTTCAAATCTCAGAAGGGACATTAGTTCCTTCTAGGTTTCAGGTACGTCTTGCTGATGAGTGCCAACTAACACGAAACATAGATGCGTCCTATGCTTCCTGCGGCCGATTGCCTGCAACCATCTAATACCAGGTACGAAAATTCCACGTGATCATCACTAGACTGGTCAGAGTGGGTATCCTCTTCCATTTCCAAATCCAAGATTATTGACTAACTGTAAAAAGAGACGACATGTTTTGTATTCTTTCATATTAAAACACAAAATAATTGAGCAAAGAATATCCTTTGCGATGATTTCCTCTTCTGGATTCACAACTATATATACAACTTCATATACATAGAATATTCTAGAATAGTAGTCAATAACAATATGAGTGTTTTTGAAATAATATCGATTTGCAAAGTAAGATCATTGGAGTTACACTTCATTAAAGATGCCTAAATAATAATAGTAATATAACAGCAAATAGAGTATCATCCAGAATTAGGAAAGTTCCATAAAATTTGAGAATCATTCAAACCTAGATGGTCAAGGTAAGAATAATGTCTGAAATAACTTCTTTCGGACGCATAAATTAGGCTTCTTAATGTGGATCCCAATGGCATCCGCCATATGTAGTAGACGAACTATTAAGCTGAAGTTAGGATTAGTTGGTATGCGATAGATGACTTTCAAAGCCTCATTAACATCAATCCTGTGTTCTGTATCCACCAAATGAGATAGAATAGCACTGCGAATAGATTTTGTTTGTCCTTTGCTTAACCACACAGGGTTTATGTTCGGGAAATCAACGAGAAACACGCCCACTGATTTGACTGTCGAAAATGCATAAATTTTATACAGTGGAAAGGAAGGCAAAAATGCCAGGGGATTTGTGTAAGCGTGATAGTCGGAACAAATAGTAAGTGAAGAAGCAATTACATTATAGAAGAAGTCCAATTAGAAGTCAATGAAAACGGCTGATGCTGATGCAAAGGTTGACATGAGATACAATTATGTAACTCAAGCAGCATTCCTATTAGTTCCCCACTTCATACTGAATTCTACCTTGAACATCCTGTCTGGAGGAACAGGGAGAGCTCCACAATTCAACTATTCAACTAAGAGATCGCAACCACATGAAAATATTCATTTGCACCTACCGGATAAGGTGTGACACTTGATAACGAACTTTTTAATCCAGGAGAAAGTATCATATTCATACATTTTTAATTACGTTAAAAGTCGGCAAGGTTAGCAGACAACAGTTTGTTTCGATTGGCTGTCAACTAGTCTGAGGTTAAGTATTGAGACTTGGAGTTGTCTAATGAGATTGTTTCCTGACCACAACGTGAGCTAGATTCAGATTTGAGGGATAAACACTTCTACCACTGAATGTGTCATTTTAAAACGTTGGTTTCAATTTTGGTCGGCTTTTATTAGTGTAAATCAATGTATTCCTTATAAATCTTGTCCGTAGCGTAAGTGCCACAAAGGGATATCGTCAGTTGAGGTAGTTTAACATGAATTTAGATGCAAAAAGGTTAAAGGAATATTTAGTGAACAAGGATAACAGTGTGTCAGCATGTATGAGGAGTAGCTGACTTAGTAATGCCCACAGCAAACAAGAGTGTCTTCACAGATTAATAATATTCCACTGTGCTCCAACAGAGCCACTTTCATTTCATCATGTTCTCTGTAATTCTTTTTAGTTAACACGATGTTAACCCACATGCACTGGTTTACTACCCACACAATCTCCAATGATCACCTTTGAAATTACAGCAAACTCACAGTTCCTCAGCCATGAAGGAGCGGCACACACTGTTTTATGTATTAACAAGAGGTGAACAAGATGGAACGCTGCAGAAAGCCGAAATGGAGCTGACAACTTATAAACTTTCACATTTAGGCGCGCCTATGTGCAAAATGAAACCTGATTTGTTCACTAAGCCACAGGATCCGTAGCATTTTCAGCCCTGATATTACTGAAGAGGAGCTAAACGCTCTAAAGAGAATCCTCCCAAAAGAAACGGTCACTTAGAACGTTTCATCATGCTATCTATGCAGCCGAAACCGCCGAAAGCACCCAAACTTTCTACTTCCATAAAACTTCTGTATCTGCGTCTACAATTCATTGGAGAAATCACCTAACTCACTCTCTGAAGAAAACAATGTTCGTAACTGAACCTTGACTAACATTCTCTGCAAAAGCAATGGCTCTCATTAGCGTGAAGGATAAACTACCACTTTTGACTTCATTAGTGTGCATCTAGCAACTCACCGGATCATATGGGGATAAGTATGTCGGCGGTACTCAGAGTTCGCTGTCCGAACGTATCTTCGAACGCTTACCCTCATAGTTTCAAACTGAAGAGAAAAGGTTCTCTCGCCATTGCTCTATTGTGGAACACCTGATCGAACCAGAACACCAAGTAAACTCACGGAGTAACTCCAAAGTCATTTATAGAATATGTGGAAATCTTACTAAGAGAGTACGAATCAGACATCTTCTAACTCTTGAGAAGCAATGGAAATTCACGCGTTGAAACCTGACCTTTGCATACAAACCGAAAAGTTTATTCAGTCATTAAAACTACGGTGGATTTGACCTGTCTTAACATCAAACACGTAGTTTTTATTTCGTCAATTTTTTGCTTTTTGTTTTCTTAGTTACATAATATTTTCTTCCTTCCTTTTTCCTTCACTTTCCCCAGTGGAACATAGGGCTTCAGGCTAGTGGCTTGAAGTTTCTGTAGCAGTGTTTATTTTACAGGATGACGTAGATAGCCAGCCTCATGCCGAACCTTTCCTGTTTACCAGCATTATTTCTGGCTTCGCGAGGTAAAGGAGTGAGTCAGTGGCTGGGGATCGAACCTCGGACTATGTGCATGGTTGACGAGCGTCCTAACCACTATACCACCGACACACAATATTTTCTTCTACCACCCTTTATTATATATCTTTCCACTACTGTTGCCACCTCAACTCTTGTTCAATTTTAATTTTAGTTGAGCTATACTCAACTCCGTCAATGAGATTACGTCACTCAACTTGCTTATTTATTCTTATTTTAGTTTCTACCCCATTAACGATATTTTTTGTTTAAAATTTACAATTCTAATGACACATCCTTGGAAATATTCATTTTGTTGCCAAGACAATTTACTATATGTACATATATAAAATGTGTATGTACGATTGTACAGATTGAGGATGACATAGCCGAACAGTTTGCTGAACGTCTTTCCTCTATATATTTATTTAGTCCAAAAAACACTGCATTCAACTCTAGGTGCATGCTTACTGAAACAGAATAATACTTTGAGAGATCCCCCCTCAACGATTTAATCCCAGTTTTTATACTTATCTGGATTTTTAAATTTTTGATTATTGCTTGATTCCACACCGTATTTTTGGTACAAGTATGGAAATTTCAGCGTGGATATCGGTAGCCCAAATTTCGCAGGCCGACCATAGATATCAGGTGTGCGTCGGCGTAGGCTTGAACCCCGGACCATATGCATGGTCGGCAAGAGTCCTAACCACTGTGCCACCGACGCACATGTTTCAACTAATTTCATAATTATTATTCTCTTTTTTCTCCTGGACTGTATATTATCATTGTGACATTTGCATATCATATGTTGACATGATCCTTATTAGTTTTTGTCTTTGTCCCTACCTAATTAATCTCTAATTTTAATGTTTCTGAATAAAGCAAGAACAACAGTTTGGCAGAATAAAGTGGTACCAGCATCGGTTATTTCGTTGGCCACTCATCAGCTGCTTGCAGACCAAAGTCATAATTAAGTATATCTACACAAACAATTTTAACATACTTGCACAGAGTTCATTTTAAACAAAATCAATCAATATATGCATACATTAATAAATTATATATTATAAATATAATATTAAACACTATTCCGAGCAATAATGATCATACAGAATGGAAATTTCGGCATTACGTATTCAGATGAAAGAGAGGTGAAAATATCCAGTTGCCAGGTTGGCGAAGGCAAAATGATAACTGTTTCTCTCTGAACGCATAAATCAGGCCTCAGATGCTTGATGGAGACGTCTTTAGCAAACTTGAGGAGAAACGAACTCATTTGCTTATTGATGGTTTTGAACGATTTTGGGACGTCCACCTCATGACCCGTGTCAAGAAGATGCCTGGCGACGGCACCATTCAAAGCATTTGTTCCCTTTAGACATAAGCTTTCTGGTACATGTTCAGAAAATCGTAGATACGCCCTTCTTTCTGTTCTCCCAATGTAACTGCTCACGCAGATACATGCGTGATACAGTTGGAGTTAACATGGGAGGAATATCTATCGAATTTTGATTGTACCATGTCAGTAAGTTGTTCGATAGACGGGGACGGGCTTGGCTGCAGGATAGGCTCTGGCTAGCGACGTACTCAGTCTTCTGTTGACCACTGCTGCAATGTTTTCACCTTTATAATCAGGTAGAATGTAGAATGGCTTTTTTTTCTACAATGATTTGTTTTACATCATATCTGTTTTACTTCATATCTCCCGTACTTGTTAATGAACTTTTGAGGGTGACCATTGTTCTTCAACATCTTTCCAAGAAACACAAATTTCTCCTCTTATTTCCCTCTATAGCATATTATTCTCTCTCTATAGTACACAGACTTGGCTAGTCTACGTTTAAAGCTATTTGGACGAAAATTATAAAAATGCAAGTATTGTTTCTGTTTATGACTGGCCGACAATGTATTCGTAATGTATTGTTTCGCAATGTGATTTTGTTTGAATAGATAACGATGATTCTAACCTTGAAGTGTCTGTAGGAATTGGTAATGTGTAGTTCTTGTTGATGGAGTTTTGACCCCGCTTTGTTGAGAATATACTCCACTTGATTTTAAGTGCTTATTTTGCACTTCTGCACCTCTATAGTTGACTAAAAGCACTTCTAAGGGAATCTTGAGTACTTTATGTTAGCATTGTTGAATAGGACCGCGCAGATTTTACGTTGAATAATAATAATCTTTTTCAAGTGTTTGTTTGTAGGGATTTGATTGGTTACAGAATTTCATCATGAGCTAGGAGTACTGGACATCTGTTTTGTCCTAGTTAGATACTCTTCAGCAGTACGCACCCATCAGGGTTCGAACCCAGGACCCTTTGGTCGAAGGTGAACTAGTTCGTGGACCATTAAGCCACTGGGACCCACTCCAATGGCCCATGAATTCTAACTTCTGCCAATTCACGTAATAGCATGAACACTAGCCAATGTCTTCAGCGAGTATTTGTCCTCACACCCAACCTTCTGCACCCTTATGGTCACGACTTCTCACTAGAACCCCAGGTAACTACCTACCTGAATAGAGCATGATGAAGTCCTGTAACCAATCAAACCCCTACAAACCGACACTTGATAATCTATGAGGTGCTCACTAGAGACTTGCCCTGTTCAGGAGGGTAGTAACTCGTGGTTCTAGTGAGAATTCGTGACTAGCAGGGTGCAGCGAGTCGGGTGTGAGGACAAATACTCGCCGAAGACATTGGCTAGGGGTCGCGCTATGTCGTGAAGTGGCAGAAGTTAGAATTCATAGGCCATTGGAGTGTGTCTCAGTGGCTTAATTTTATATGAGTTCGCCTTGTAACGAGAAAGTCCTGGGTTCGAACCCTGTTGGTGGGTGGGTACTGTTGAAGAGTCTCAAAATAGGACGAAACAGCTGTCTAGTAGTACCAGGTTTTCCAGTAGTTCTCTAACTAATGTCAGATCATGATGAAATCCTGTAAATAATCCTTTTTCTTATCTTCGGAACATTTTGTGGTTGTATGTGTGTCCCAAAGAAGTTTTGTCAGCTATGCAGTCTGATGCAAAGATCAGTTTCCTGTGTTGAGGCCACAAAGAGTTGGTTTTATTCTCCTTCTGTTTTATTGCTTTACGTTCCCAGTAGAACATATGACTGCTTTAAGCTAGAGGCTTGAAGTTTCGGTAGCAGCGGTGATTATTTTCTTTACGGGAAGGGGTTGCTAGCCTCATGCCCAACCTTCCCTCTTTACCAGTCTTATCACTGGCTTAGCTAAGCGTGGTAGGTCTGCGGTGGGGGATTAAATCTCGAACCGCATGAGGCGTGGTTGACGAGCAGTCTGCTGCTGTGGCACCGATGCACTGGTTGATTGCATTCTACATGTGTCAGGATTTCCATGTTGATGAGAATTTATTGCTGGAATGACGATGGGTGGTGGTGTCATTGTCGGTGAATGAGTTATGAGTTGATGAAACGTGTGTATGTATGAGCGCATCAGGGTGTCACAGTGTGTGTGTTTTTTGTGTGGTAATTGTTGTGTTTGTATACATGTGATATTGGAGACACATCAGCATCATTGTCTCCAGAGAGGTTTCCAACTCTTGACACCTAGTTTACTAGACCAGTGCTCTAACCACTGAGCTCTAAGGACATGAGTAAGTTTTTAGTCGTTGATTTCATCCACTCCCAATGGAATCTTCTATCCAAGGCGTAGAAGTTATTGAAAAAAGGGATGAAAGTACAAGTTTTTTCTTGTTGTTGAGTTTTTCGTTATTTGCTCCTGTTTTTTTTCGTTTTACAGAGAAAAAATTATGTCAAAATGTCAACACATCAACAAATCTCCTACACGCACACACACACACACACGCACACACTGTATACTATTTGTCAGTACCCATCTGTCAACTAATTTTCAGGCATCTAACACATCACATGACACCTTCAACAGTGATGTTAGCAAAAACTATACAGAAGAATATAAAAAAAAGAGAGTTTTGAGGAAAAAATTTATGCTGGTTGTCAGACAAGTAGGCAGGCAGGCAGGCAGGCAGGCAGGCAGGTAAGCATTCAGTGAAGCGGAAGAAAGGAACTACAAATTCTCTCAACAATGCTATTTACTGACACCACCATGCACTCGTGTATATTTATGTGTGTGCGTGAGTGCTGGTGTGTGTGTGTGTGTGTGACATTTACACATTTTTCATACACTTTCTTTAATTGTTTTTAACATTTTATATTTTGTACTGCAAAAAATGAACTTTCCGTTTAATTTTGTGCAAAAGTAAAGAAACATGATCACTGTTCATGTCAATAACATTAAAAAACTAAAAAAGGAAATAAAGGAAGCAGAGATTTGTGTAATTGTTTTCTAGAAATTAGATTCCCTGTGGTGTTTTTGGGGAAATAATTGAAATTTTTTATTGAACTGGATATTGAACATTGACAGATGAAATATTTTCAAGTAGTGTGGTTTTGTAGGGATTTCTTTTTGTTTGATTGCTTAGAGGATTTCATCATGAGCTGATATCACTTAGAGAACCATTGGAAAACCTGCACGGAGGTTTTCGGGACTCTTTAGTAGTACGCACGCACCATAGGGGTTTGAAGTGAGGACTTTCTAGTTAACAAGGTCAGTGAGTAAGCTCGTAGACTATAAAGCCATCGGGACTCGAGTGATCCAGTGGCCAGTTCATGAATTTTTACTTCTGCCAATCCATGATATAGCTCTACCACTTTGCAATGCCTTCTTCAATGAGTTACTGCCTCACCGTCAACCTGCTCCACCTTATTGGTCACGGCTTCCGGCTGGAACCCCAGGTTAACTGCCTGTATGTGGTTGATTTTAAGAGACATTTTGTTTGATTGCTTGGGGGATTTATTGTTAATATATGTGTAAAACTTAGGGACTGTGGTAGTAAGTAATTCCATATTAGTTTGTTTATTAGATATATCACACAGTGAAACAGTATTATATACTGGATGACAATGTTTCAAACAAAATTTATTGTTCATAATCATTGCATCAATTGTAATCACACGACTTCGAAACTTTAGTTTTCTTTGTTCTCTCCTATTTGTCATCGTTAAGGTAGTAGAATTTTTCAGATATCTGGATGGACAGGTGTTGAATCATTCCTATTACACGTATTTGCAGTTGATTCGATAAACAAAGCTTCCCTTTATCAATCTCCTGACCCACCCTGCTGTTACATTAGATTTTAAACTGTCATCTTATTCCATCTCATTGTATGGTTATGGGTGATTGCATGTATTGCTATGGATATAAGGGATTTCATTAAGGGCTGACACCAGTTATAGAACCAATGGAAAACCTAAGAGTACTGCGTGGGTGGCACAGTGGTTAGGAATCTCGCCAACCATGCACATGGTCCGAGGTTCGATCCCCTGCCGATGCACACCTGATATCTATGGTAAGCCTGCAAAATTTTGGCTACCGGTATCCATGCTGAAAATTCCATACTTGTACCAAAAATACAGTGTGGAATCAAGCTGTAAATCAAAAATCAAAAAAAAAATCAAAAATCAGACAGCTGTTTTGTTCTAGTTTATGACTATTCATCAGGACGCTGGGGTTTGAATTAAACATTTGTGGGTAGTTTGGTTATAGTTCACGAGTGATCGCCATCCAGGAATTAATGAAAACAACAAAGCTTGCAGTTCAGAGAAGAGGTTCTTTTCTCAGCAAATTCATTTTGCTTTCTAAATGTACAATCACATTCATATGTCACTTTGTTTTTCATGAAAGAGGGTAGTAACAGAAATTGTGGGTTGTCACAATCAAACATTGTTAATAATAGCCTATGAGTAAAAAGAGTTGAATTGCGTAATCAGATGAATAATATAATCAAATGAGTTGTAATCAAGAAGATACACATGGAAACGAAGAAAAATATAGAATTATGTAAGAGTGAGCTGAAATGCAATACAAAAGTTCTAAGGAGTTAGAGAAATCAAACAGACATCAAGTTAGTTACAAGATTTCATCATAAGCTGACATTAGTTAGAGAAACATTGGAAAACCTGGAAGTATTGGACAGCTGTTTCATCCTAGTTTGGGGCTCTTTATCAGTACGCAGCCATCGGGTCCCAGTGGCCTAATGGTCTACGAGCTCACTAGCATTGTAACCAGAAGGCCCTGGGTTCAAACTCCGGTGGGTGCATACTGCTGAAGAGTCCTAAGAGACTAGGATGGAACAGCTCTCCAGTACTCCCACGTTTTCTAATGGTTATCTAACTAATGTCAGCTCACGATGAAATCCTGTAACCAATTACTCAAATCCCTAGAAACCAATACTTGAAACATCAAGTTAGTAGAATTCAACAGTGTTGTTACCATGATAATAGGAGTAGTTGAGTAATTTTCTTTTTTATGTATAACTCTGGCTTCTCCAAATTAATGGCATGAAAAACGAAAACATATTGCAATGCTTTCCTTTATACCAATTCAAATGTATCTGTGGAAGCATTTACATTGGAAGAACAGATAGGAGGGCCTACGTCAGATCCTGCAAACATGTACCAAGGAGCCTTTGGTTAAGGGGACCGAATTGTTTAAGCTCTTCAATCGCTAAACACCTGATTGACACAGGAGAACACCGAGCAGATGTGCTGGAATCATTCAAAATAATTAACAGATAAAGTGCCTCAAGTCTTCTCAGGTTTGCTGAAGCTATAGCAATAAAACGATTGAAGCCTGATTAATGTGTCCAAACAGAATCCGTTGTTGGAATTCAATTACCCTAGTGAATCACTTTTTAGTAACTCTTTGTTTTCTTATTTTGTTAATTTTGTTAGCTTAAATTTTCACTCCACCCCGTCCCTTTATTTTTCGCTTGA
Organism: Trichobilharzia regenti; assembly: GCA_944472135.2. Taxonomy (NCBI): domain Eukaryota; kingdom Metazoa; phylum Platyhelminthes; class Trematoda; order Strigeidida; family Schistosomatidae; genus Trichobilharzia; species Trichobilharzia regenti. The sequence continues at coordinate 113,606,548 of OX235264.1, read as the reverse complement.
CTCTCTTAAGAGATCATTTTTCTTGATCTTCTGAATTCTGCTCACTGTATTACATCATCAACTTCTCATCTGGCCTCATGTGCACCGAAATTGTCAAATTTTGTTCTCTTATCTAATTACGCAACTATTGCTAATTTTCTTTTTTTACCACCCCAACAACACAACTGTTAGTCAACTTTTTTTCAAGAAACTTCTCTCTACCAAGATACGTATGTGTATGTCGTAACACTTTAGGCACCCTGTAAATCTTAATGCCTTATTTTACTATGACGCTCTGACAGTGTGCTCGCGAATGGACAAAGATTTGTTAAAATTCCATACATTTTATTGTTATTAAAAAAATTCAGATTGTACGCAGCTGATGGGAACCAATGAAATAAAATGGATCCAGATTATTCTGCGCCAATGTTTCTTCTTTCTTTGTTCGAAAACATATTGCCTATGACAGGTTATTCTTTAAAGGAGGGATTCGTTGAGATGACATGATGGGTGGTGACAAGGTGTCCGTTAATCGCACTAAATAATGAGCCATCTCTAGCTTACTACAGCCATGTGGGATAGTGTTCTTGAACCATTTTAGACAGGATGAACACAAAATTATCAATAAACCTGGCTCCACAAGAACTAGTGGACTGATATGCACACACATAGAAGTGGTTTAGATGCGAGATCCTTTCCATAAGGCTTCTGAAGACGAATAGATGATTGGAGAATATTAGTTTTAGCGTCTCTGCAAAGAATGTCTAAATTCTACCCTTAAAGATATCGCGACTTTAGGTTACCTGTGGAAATCCAGGTCCGTGTAAAGTTTGCGTTTTGCTACATATGATGTTTCATTTCAACGAACTTTCAGCTTGGCGTTCTTGTCAATGGATCAGTTATGTCTAGTTGTAGTCAAGTAGCATTGGTCTATATATAAGACCATTATGAAGTGAGAAACTGTGAATAACTGTGTGATCCTAGTTAGTGATCTTTTGTCAGCCGGTAGTGATGATTTTTTCCGGTGCTTATTGAGACTCAAATTAGGACTGAGGATATCCCCTAATCAGAAGAGGGAGGGGGCAAGTGGAACATTTCAGTTAATCTGCCTTAATTATCCCCAAAGGTATCATACTAATGCAATCGCAGCAACTACAAATAATGTGGTAACAACCAGTTATGCCTCTCATATATCTTCTTTCTTGTTTACTACGCCTCCTTTTCCCTAGGTTAACTATCCGTCCTGACACTTTTGCGGGTGCAGATTGATTCCAGTGATGAGTCCCTTTCTAGTGGATGCATTTCCCTCCCCAGTTATACAGTCGCATTTATATACAATTTTCCTGCGAATGAGGATGGTAAAAGGGTAGTGAGCTGTCAAAATAGGCATTTTAGAGTTGCGTAATAAGACGAATAACTCAATTAGTGAGTTTCAATCACGACGCGTATAGAAAAGAGAGAAAATGTGGCATTGCGTAAGATTTCCAAAGAAGTAGAGTACCTGGAAATAGTCGCACAAAAAAATCAGGTTGGTAGGAAACAATCGGGTCATTACTACGACATCAGATGTAGTAGATGCATTCTCTTTCGTATGAAAAGTCATAGTTTCTCTCTCTCTGTCTCTGGATGGATGGCTAAAGCTTCAGCAATACAAAGGTGACGAAGGCGTCTTGTCTTTTGCAAGTTGCCTGCTATCTCAACAACCTGTTTAATCATAATAATTTATTTCTGAAACAGAAAACAGCCATTTTTACGAGCATAAACGTATGTACACTAACTAGATTATTATTATTTCCTTTAATTCCCAGAGGGACATAGGGCTTTAGCCACGCGTCTCCATTGAGTTTGATTCTTTGCTAGAGTTTTCACCTGGCTTCAAGTCTGCCCACATGCTTTCATCTCCTCTTCACGTCACCTCCTCCAAGTCACCCTCACACTGACAACCAACTCGCCGCTTCCCTTTCCGGTTCCACTCGAGCAATAGCTTGTTTAGAGATGTCACTTGATGGTTTCCACAGAGTATGGCCAGTCCATCTCCATTTCTTCCTGATGATTTTTTTCACAGTCGGTTCCTTCTGTGTTGGTTCGCTCCCAGAGATCCCTGTTGCTGATCTTTTCTGGCCGGCCGTCTGATTTTGAGTATTGAGCGAAGACAACTGTTGATGAAGGTCTGCAGTTTCTTTGAGATGCTCTTTATGACGCGTCCAGGCTCTGATTCGTATAGTAGCACTGACTTTACATTGGAGTCTAAAATCCGGGTCTTATTTTTGATGCTGAGTGCTGTCAACTTCCACACAGACTTGAAAGTGATGAAAGCTTGCCATGCTTTTTCGATTCTGGCTTTGATATCCTTGATATCCATCCGTCTGCCTGTAGTTGAAACGATGCTTCCCAGGTAGGTTGGTAGGTAAAGGAGGTTGTTTCTTTCAGGTTCCTCCCATTTATGCTGGCTGACTGTCGTCTGTTGTTGTTGTTGCTGTTGGTGTTGGCCAAGAATCTTCATCACCTACCTCTGTCTTCTCTATGTTCACCTGAAGTCCTATCTTTGATGCTTCTCCTGCCAACTTGCTGCTTTCCACTTGCATATCTTCCAGTTTGTGGGAAATCAGACATATATCATCATTGGCGAAGTCCAGATCATCCAAGTCTTTTGTGTGGGTCTATTTTATACCTGTTTCCTCATTGCCTGCTGTCTATCGCATTATCCAATCTACTGCAATCAGGAAAATCATTGGTTGCTAGTAAACAGCCTTGCCTTACTCTCGTCCTCACTTTGAAGAATTCCGTAAGTTTCCTGTTGTGGATTACTTGGCATGCAGCATTTTCGTACAACTATTGCATGAGATGTATAATTGTCAGTGGCACCCTTTGGTAGTAGGGAAGTAGTTGACAAATTACCTCTTGATCGAGGCAGTCTGCTGAAGGCCTTTTCAAAGTCGATGAAGTTGATATAGCGAGGTGACTTCCATTCCAAGCTTTGTTCAGTAATGATTCGTAAAGTGGCGATTTGGTCAGTACATGACTTGTTTAGCCTGAATCCAGCCTGTTCCGGTAGAATATATAAAATAATTTGTTAATTTAAATTTAGATTGAACACTAATTTATTTGAGAGAAACGCTGAGTGAAAACAACTGCCCTGCCTACACACATGGCCAGGAAACTAGGAAACATTTTTCCGTTTTAAATGGGATATATTACATTTAGAAAAATCGATCCAAACAACATCTCATGCCGGTAAGCAGCAGCCTTTATATTTAATGAACAACTGGTAATGATTGCCCAACTGAAAGGTGAAGCGCTCAAGCTAGCCACCTCTAAGTGTAACTATCAATTCAACCGCTCCTGTGAAGTCAGTCCTATCGGCTGTAGCTCTAGGAACCTAGGTTTTTCGTGCTCGAGAGCAGCTACCAATGTGGTTAAATTAAGGTATTATTGATATAAGTATAAAACTTGGACACTGCGGTAGAGTATAACTCCATTATGGATAAGATTTTATTTTGATAAGTCCCACAGTGTTACACAGTAATATTAACTGATGACGTTTCGAGGATAAATTATTGCTGATAATCATATCAAGGTATTCACACAACTTTCTTGCTTCATTTATATACATGAGTGGAATTGATGATTAGACATTTGAATAAAAGTCAATATGGGATAAAGTACATTCAGAAATAATAATATGAGTGTTATTGATCAATTACAATCAGATGGGAAATAACACGAGAGTTTTTATAGTCATAATGAGTAACTTGCTAGAATGTTATGATGTACGTGAATTGAATTGAAATAGAATTTTAAGATTATTTATTATCCTCCTCTGATTTGACTGACTGACTGACTGGTGGTAATAATATCTTCCATGAATATCTCTGGTATTTGCATTGAGTCACTTCTGTTGCATGTGTTTTGTTGGGTGTAGACTCAATGAACTAGGCAGGGTTCAGTAATCAATTTCTCTCTCTCCACCTACCTGTATTACTTTTTAGAATTTTAACCCTCTCCCATCCACTCTATTGTGTGGTTGTGTGTCAATGCATAAAGTGCAATTGCTGAGCATTTTTCTAAGTTATTTATCTTCTCGTGGTCAATCATTCTTACCTTAGCTAAATTCTTATGTTCCGACAATCTGACTACACTGAACTACTAGAACGACCTATGTGCTTGATCTAACTGACAGTCATTGCAAGGTATTTTGCAAATTATATTATTTTGTCTCATTGGGTCAACAGGATCCTTTAACCTATAGAGCTTGTCACTGAGTGAGGTTTTAGGTTTCAATGCCACCCTAATTCCTGCTTTATTATGAATCCTCCTTAGGGTCTCAGATATCCCCTTCTTGTGTGGTATATCAGGAGATAACTCATATTCTTTCTCATTTATCTTATCATTATTAGTTTTGCAATTATTTTTATTTTGCTTTTGGCCTTTTCTGATCTTCCTAATGAATTTTATAGAGTAGTTATTTAACAACAATGCCTCTTCTATCTGTTTCATTTCATCATTTAGGTCTTTTTTGTGCTACTTAGTGCTCCCGCTGGTTTGTTGAACACCTAACTAGGCCTGCCTTAACAGCTGACGGATGAGATGAATTAAAGTTTAAATATCTATTAGAATGCGTTGGATTTTTGTAAACGCTAGTGTGTAGTTTACCTTCTTCTATTCATTTTATTTTGCAATCTAACATCACAGCTAATTCTCCTAGTTCATTTTCCGCTTCGAATTTGAATTTTACTCCTTCTACTAGTGAGTTTATAGTGTCAAGAAGCTAGAGATATTTTCTGTTTTTAACAGTGTGAAAATGTCATCCACATATCTTCACCATATTTTTGGAGTAGGAGTAAATGTATTCAGAGCAATATTTTCCCAGCTGTCCATAAATATATCGGCTACGACATAACACTGAGTGACTTATCAAAATAAAATCTTATCTATAATGGAGTTAAGTTAAGGTGTTTTCGAAACTGCCAACAGTTATATGCTAGATCACTTGGTACAAGTATACCACAGTGCTAGTGTGGTGAGAGCAGGCCGTGAGAAAATATGAGCGAGGCTGATTCAACAACCAATCACAGCAAAGTTAATGTGGCAAAATATGATTCGCAGATAGAGAACTCTATTTGTCGAGGAATCCCGAAACAACCAATCAGAAGTCTGCGTTTGTCTGCCTAACTTCTGATAAACAACCAATCAGATGACTGCGCTTGTCTACTTGCATAAGCTATAATAATGTATGTGAAACATGTGTAAATACGTGTTGATTTTCATAATAAAACGATCTGTTGCCTGGCCCTTGTCTTCTGTTGTTACACTAGGAGTGAAGAATCTTGCTCTATCATCTACCGGATATCGAATAAATTACCAAGAGCCTCTAGATATTGAATACTACAAAGAGTAGAGTCCATCGTGATTTGCTTAGAACAGCCAGACTTCTGTATACAGAAGAAGCAAGTTCAGCCACTTTTGCAACCTTAGTCCAATGTGCCGCCTATAAATTTGAAAATTCTATGTTCTTTGTGTATAAGTTAGTTTATTAGATGTATCACACAGTGAAACAGCATTATATACTGGATGACAAGGTTTCAAACAAAATTTATTGTTCATAATCATACCAATTATAATAACACGTCTTCGAAATTTGAGTTTTATAGTTTTCTTTGTTCTCTCCTATTTGTCATCGTTTGGGTAGTAGAAATTTTCAGATATCTGGGTGGACAGGTGTTGAATCATTCCTACTACACGTATTTGCAGTTGATTCGATAAACAAAGCATCTGTTATCAATCTGTCCCTCCCTCCACCCTGTGACATTAGATTTTAAAACTGTCATTTTATCCCATTCTGTTTCATGACTTTGTTATATGTAATTGCATGTAGTGCTATAGCTGAACCATTCTCTATATTTCTTATCTCATTCAGGTCAACTAATCTAGATTTTGCAAGGTTTCTATGCTCGACTTGTCTGACTGCATCTGTTCTACTACTTTGACCTGAGAATCATAGTTGATTCTATGTTCTTTCCATTAATTTATATGATAGTCAGTTTAGGTTTTACGAGTTGATCACGGATTGATATCAGCTAGAGAACCATTCAGCCATTGAATCAGGTCCCAATGGCTGAATGTTTTACGAGCCAGCTTTCCTTGTAACCGGAAGGTCTTGGTTTCGAACCCCAGTGGGTAAGTAATGCCAATGATTCCCAAACTAGGATGAAACAGCAGCTGTCCAGTACTCCCTGGTTTTCAGTGGTTTTTAAGCTGATATCAATCCGTGATCAACTCGACCAAACAAAACTAACCCTTACAAACCAAACTATAGAAAGTCAGTTTAGTGTTATATTATTTCATATTATCTCCCTCTTACAGATATATGTAAAATGTAATGTGTTAGTACTATTGATTGATTCCGAGTAATTTAAAATAGCAACAAAATAGCTTCTTTTATGACTACTATTTTACAAATGTAGAATCTGATTAAGAGAGAGTTATCGAGAAGAATATTCCTTGTTCAGTTAATTAGTCTTTTAAATTTTTTTAATAAGCATCTTCAACAATTATTATTTTTTCTGTTTCTCAAGTAATGTTGCCTACTACTTTTGTTTTCAGCTGAATACTTGGATGCGTTTCAAGCTACAGCGATTGTTTTGGATAGTTGCTTTATTCATTCAAAAACATTGCATCATGTCATCATCGGGACAGACTTCCTTCCTTCCTTCCTTCCTTCAACGATAACAACAACAAACTTGACTTCAGTCAACAAAGAGACTGAGATTTGACTTGATAAAAAAAGACTGAATTTCTAACTATGTTATGCTTGAGACTAGTGAAGGATAGACTTAGAATAAACTCCAAGTTTAGTAGTCACATGACATTATACAGTACTATCAGTGAACAAACCAGTTCCCATATAGCAGTTTTGTTTATCCACTGAAGTTCAAGTATTTCAAGTCCAAGAATTTTCAATGTGGAATGGAAATAATTGCGAAATGGTCACGCTATGTTGTGAATTGTCAGAAAATGGAATTTAAGGGCTGGCAATTGAATCATGTCTAAGTGGCTCAATGGTCTACGAGCTCGCTTCGTAACCGGAAGGTCTTGGGTTCAAACTTCGGTGTGTGCGTACTGATGAAGAGTTCAAACTAGGACTAAACTTCTGTCCAGTACTCCAAGGTTTTCCAGTGATTCTCTGACTGATTTTAGTTCATGATGAAATCCTCCATGCAATCAAATAACAAAATTCCTACAAAATCAATACCTGAGAATAGAAATAACTCATTGGCTTTTGGGAGTGGATTTATCTGCCATTGTTTCGACTAATGATATATGCTTTAATAGTGAGTAAAGATCACATACAAGATTGCCTATTATTACCGATGGTATTCCAAGTTTTGGTTGACTGCATAATGCGTCAGACTGTCGGGTGAGTAAGGAGATAGGAATACCTTGGATTAATGAAAAGACTCTGGAAGATCTGGATTTCGCGCGAATGATTTATGTCACATGTCCTCTAAACAGGAAGACTTACAGGCAAAAACCAACAAACTGACAGAAGAAGCAGCTAGAGGTAGACAGGACTTCAAATGATCATAGGAAAATGAAGCTGATGAAGATAACCAACCAACCAACTAACAGTAACAATCACAACCAGCACCAGACACCATTAACAGGATAAATCCTACACAGAGGTCACTTTCTTTACATATCTGGGCAGCATACAGTCAGTTGGAACGAATAAAGATGTTTAAGTCAGAATCAGAAAGGCAATGTGTACGCCTTCATTACTCTGAGATCGCTATGGAACCCTTTTGCACTCAGCCAATGTTAAGTCAGTTATTACTTCTAAATGCTTCAGAAACTTGGCTAGCGCGCCTTGAAAAGCATCTCCGACAGCCAGCTCCCTTCATACTGAAGATAAGATGGTTGACCACAAAGAATTAGCAGTGAGGAACTCTGAGAGGAAACAAACAAATAACTTAATGCTCAACTAATATGTAGCAGAAAATAGAGTTGGATTAGACATGTACTCAAGAGACCGTTGGTTGATGACATCACGCTCCAGACATATCCTTGGGTGGAATTCAAGCAAGAAATGACCAGTTGGACATTCAAGGGTGACATGGAAGAGATCATGTGAACTGGAGAGGGTGAAAGACTACTGACGAACAAGGCGCAAGCTTGAAAAGATGCTGTCGAAGCCCTTTATTGCACTCGTAACAGTAATAATAATAATAATAATAATAATAATAATAATAGGAATAAGAATCAGAGGGTCATAATCCGAAGTACTTATTGTATTTACACATTAACGCAAATCGGTGCTAGAGTGCGGGACTCTCACTATTTTGAGATTCTTAGACAGCACCCACCCACAACAGAGTCTAAAACACAGACCTCACTCACAATCATTACATAGTGTTTGGTAAATTTTATTATTTTCCTTAATTGGATGTATTGGGTGCTAAAGCCGACAAAGTTGATCTCTGAGACATTTTGGCAGTCGGTTTAAATCTCACCCTAATTCCAGTCTAATTGAGAATCCTACGTAAGGCATTTGAAGTCCCTTCTTTATGCGGCGGTAATATTGAGGCTTCAAATTCTCTGTTTCGTTATTTTCGTAATTTTTATTGCTAGTCTTAGTTTTTTAATAATAATTTGCTTTATTCCAAATTCTACTTGTGATACAGAATGAAATTCTCAGAATTACACTACAAGATTGCATCCAGTTAGTACATTATCAATAGATAAAATTCTACATAGATTAAGGAAATTTCAGTCCATTATGACAACAGCATATTAGCATGTCGGCAGCAAAGCCAAAATTAAAGAGAGTGCTTGAAGGTGCTAGAAAACTAGGTGCTAGCATATTTACTGGGGTAAGCGGTAACAAAAGGTCGAGATATACAGAGTGTGAAAAAACGAAGAATGTTTTGATAGTGTTAGTAAGGAAGAAAGGAACAAAGCTGCACATAAAAAAGAGAGAGAGAAAAGGTAAAGAAAGAAAGAAAAACGTTGTACCTATAAATGATATGAGTTGGAAAAACGAGATCCAATTATTCTACCGAATATTTATTAAGTTACAAATTTCACGCCCAATGCTTTCTTTATCTCACAGAACACGAGCCGAGTACGGTATAGTTGAGTTTTTGTACTTTCTAGTGCGAGCATATACTTTTCTATATGAGCTTCTAGTTTTGCCTGATGAGATAGATACAAGGGGAGAGTTGTGAATGAAGAGGATGGTGTGAGTTAAATAGAATGGATTTAGCCTATTTTCCGCATGAGTCCATGTGCCGGTCGACCAGAATATTAACAAGCTGGTTAAGTGGCACGTAGCTCACCCTGCTGAAAACCTTTAACATCCTGCGTAATAAGATAAAGTTCTTATTCAGTAGCCCTGGAAAAACTAAGGGGGAACAATAGAGAATAATAGGCAGAATGTGAATTGTAGGAGTGAAGGTTGGGTTATTCCCGAATGTCTTAACTTCTTGATGTGGAAGGTAAGACGGAATATTTTCAGAGAAATCATCAAGATATGAGACGACCAGGAAAAATCAACAGATAGAATGACGCCAAGATATGTGATTTCCGACTTGGTTTCTATTTCACTGCCATCAATGTTGCACACCTCGTAAGTGCTAACCAGTTTGTTTAGGTCAGATTTATGCCTAAAGGTGAAAATGACTGCTTGACATTTAGAGGGATTTAAGGTTGGACCGTTTTCCTTGGACCATTGGCTGATTTCTGATAAAAAGATTTTTAGTTTGGAGCAGTCACTTTGACATTTGACAGGCAAAGATACATTCAGGTCGTCAGCATACTTCACAAAATTAATGTCATTCGAAGATGGTAAGTCATGTAGAAAGAAAGGAAAGAGAAGTGGAGAAAGTACAGCACCTTGGGGGACACCGGCTTCAGTGAGCACAGCAGAGGAGGATTTACCTTTGTATACACTGTACTGCATTCTGTGAGAGATGTAGGAATGCAACCAGTTAGTGACCCAGGACTCAGTTTGTGTCATGCAGAGCTTATTTAGCAAGAGTCATCTAGGTATAGAGACAAAAGCAGAGATGAAGTCGAGAAACGTGCAGCGAATGTATTTGGAACCTCTATCTGATGATGAGACAATACTGTTGTGTAAGACGGCTAAAGCATCTGAAGTGCTCCTACCCTGTCTATATGCAAATTGTTTGTGATCTTCAAAACTTTTATGAGAGGGTCCAAGTTTAAGAAGTACTAGTTTTTCCATCATATACTTTTCAATAAATTTTGGTGGGCAGTCAGTTATTCACTAATAATACTTCTTTTATTTGTTTAATTTCTTTATTTAAATGTTCTGGCCTACTAGTCGGGCTCTTGGGCCAATTATATAGACATCTAACCAAACTAATCTTCTTTTACCGATTCTGGATGGGATGAATTACACTCTAAGTATTGATTAGAGTGTGTCGGTTTCCCATGAATGCTTGTATCTAACTCGTTATCTTGTTTTTACTTTATTCTGAAGTCTAGCATGGCCTTGTTGAAAAAAGTCTGTCTAAATTCATGTGATTAGGAGTGACAATAATTTACACTTGAAATGTCATCCAGAGGTTAATGCCGCATCAATGGTGTGTGATTATTACAATAAACTTATCTTATATGGAATTACATTCTACCACAGTGTCCAAGTTCGATACCTACATTTTAGTGGTCATCATGTAGAGAATCAAACAAACCCTAGATTAAAAACTTCGACGGAAACAAGCTGGATTCAAGAGAAATAAGTCATGTATTGATCAAATCGCCACATTACGGATCATCATTGAACAAGGCTTGGAATGGAAGTCACCTCTCTGTATGAACTTCATCGACTTTGAAAAAGCCTTCAGCAGACTGCGTCGATCAAGAGGTAATTTGTCAACTACTTCCCTACTACCAAGGGGTGCCACCGACATTTATACATCTCATGCAATAATTGTACGAAAATGCTGTATGCCAAGTAATCCACAACAGGAAACTTACGGAATTCTTCAAAGTGAGGACGAGAGTAAGGCGAGGCTGTTTACTATCGCCAATGATTTTCCTGATTTCAGTAGATTGGATAATGCGACAGACAGTGGCAGGCAGCGAGGAAACTGGCATAAAATAGACCCTCACAAAAGACTTGGATGATCTGGACTTCGCCGATGATGATATATGTCTGATTTCCCACAAACTGGAAGATATGCAAGTGAAAAGCAGCAAGTTGCTAGGAGAAGCCTCAAAGATAGGACTTCAGGTGAACATAGAGAAGACAGAGGTAGGTGATGAAGATTCTTGGCCAACACCAACAGAAACAACAACAACAGACGACAGTCAGCCAGGATAAATGGGAGGAACCTGAAAGAAACAACCTCCTTTACCCACCAACCTACCTGGGAAGCATCGTTTCAACTACAGGCAGACGGATGGATATCAAGGATATCAAAGCCAGAATCGAAAAAGCATGGCAAGCTTTCATCACTCTCAAGTCTGTGTGGACGTCAACAGCACTCAGCATCAAAAATAACATCCGGATTTTCAACTCCAATGTAAAGTCAGTGCTACTATACGGATCAGAGCCTTGACGCGTCATAAAGAGCATCTCAAAGAAACTGCAGACCTTCATCAACAGTTGTCTTCACTCAATACTCAAGATCAGATGGCCGGCCAGAAACGATCAGCAACAGGGATCTCTGGGAGCGAACCAACACAGCAGGAACCGACTGTGGAAAAAATCATCAGGAAGAAATGGAGATGGACTGGCCATACTCTGTGGAAACCATCAAGTGACATCGCTATACAAGCCATTGCTCGAGTGGAACCGGGAAGGGAAGCGGCGAGTTGTTTGTCAGTGTCAGGGTGACTTGGAGGAGGTCATGTGAGGAGGAGATGAAAGCATATGGGCAGACTTGGAGCGGAGTGAAAAAGTTGGGAGAAAACAGAATGCAATGGAGATGCGCAGTTGAAGCGCTATGTTCCTCTAGGAATTATAGGATATAATAATAATATAATAATACATTTTAGTGGAAAATTTAGCATCCCTTACCTATGATATCACTTGAAATCACATTCTCGTCGATGGGTAAACTTCAGTCAGCCACGAAGCTTTACTCTTGGATCGAGTACCTTTGATTTACGATACAATCATATTGGACAAATTTCATTGGTGCTTATACTTGTGCTGACGCTTAACCTACTACTATTCATCCCATTGAATATTATATTATAGGGTGATGTTCATTCTGGACTAGAAATCACCCATATATATACATCATTCTCTCTGTGGCTAATTATTTCTGACATCAATAATTAATTACAATGAAGATCTATCTCTTTAAATCAGATTCGCAGTAACACACACAGGCAGACAAAGATGAACACAATTCAGCCAAAAGTTTTGTTTCATACCATGGCTAAATTGTTTGTTGTTATAGACTCTTGAAAATATAGAGGATGTGAAATAGTCAAAAATTAATCACATTCTTTATTTTCATGTACACAGTCAATTACACTTCTAGTACACGTAGAGAGAAAACAAAAATCTTTCAGCTTGGTGAAGATTCACGCCATTGATGCATACGCCCACATCTTTGGCCCAGTATAAAGATATTCATTGTACACTGGACATCATTTATGTGTTAGTGTACGTGTCAATGTGTTTGCAAGTTTACAAGTCTAATTTGTGTCTTTATTTTTGGTTTTCTATCTACATTAGTCATAAATATTTCTCTTTATATTTTCTTCTTCAGCGTGTGTGTTTGTTTGAAATCTATGCAAGTTTTGGAGGAATATTTATAATTCTATCTATCATCCCCGGCAGTTGTAGCAAAGTCTGATGGTTTCCGACGATTATGAAGTATCTTCAGTGAATTAGATGACACTTCGTTGCTTACTGAGGCTGATTTCCCTCAAGGTGTTGTCCTTTCTCCTTTTCTGTTTTCTTTCTTCTTGCATGACTTGACTCATTCTGATGAAACGAACTTTGTGAAGTATGCGTAAAATCTAACTATTTCAATATCTGTTGACTTCAAGCTAGACTGTACTTAGATGAGCATCTCTCTGTCAGGGGTCAGCAAATGGTCTTCGTTTAACGGCCTTCAACTAAATCCTTCCAAATGTCAGACTGATAATTTCAGTTTCCAATGTAAAATAAAGTTAAACTAGGCTGTTAATTCCTATGACAGTTACAAAATTGATGGTGGTAATGTAGAAATCAAATCTGAAGTTAAGTATCCTGGACTAGTCTTTCTTCCTGACCCATCCTGGTCTTCCTATGTCTTAGCGATTTCTAAAAGAATATTTCATCCGACTTATTGGATTAGGAAGTTAAGACACTCAGGCATAAACCAACCCCTCCTCCTCTTACAGTTTGTCGACTCGTGTATTTCACCTATTCTGCTGTACTTTTCACCCCTGCTTATTCTCTCCTGGATTGTGTAAAAAAGACTACGTCATACTTCGTAGAACTCTGAAGACTGTCAGTAGGCCGAGTGGCAGCTATTCCATTGAGCAATATCGTTGACATTGTCGCTGATGTCATGCAACAAATTGGCTAAATGGATTATGTCAGACTGTGAGCGTCTGCCTTACCACCCGCAGCTCCAGCCTTTTGTCTTCTCAGGTAAAACAAGAAGTCTTTTCAGAAAACTTTATGCACGTACGTCTAAGTAATAAAAACTACACTATACTACATTTGGCACGTACTTTATATGATGAAAATGGTGTTAGGCATGAATTAACTAACCTTCTTTGCATTGCTAAATAGATCATTTCCTCCACCCTCACAGCATCAAACTTTGTTGTTATTGTACTTCTTATATTTACATTCCTCTCAATTTTTTGGTTTTGTTTATTATTTCCATAAGTGTGAATATTATTTAAGCTGTGTTATAATTGCTAATTTTGTATTTCCCCTCACTATTCTATATCAACAGAACATTAGATTCAATAATCTGTATAGCAACATGCTGAAATTTCCAAACTGAATCGACAATATTGTTTGAAAGAAGGTCACTGTTATTATTATTATATTTATTATAATAATTATTATATTTAATATTCTCATTTCGTGCTTCGAATATTTTTGACTTTATATCGTAAGTGTGGACAAATTCCTCTGGTTACTTTTGTTTTAATTTTTAATTTTATTTATATTTTAAGTAAATCAGATGCAATATTTTGACAAATGGTGAGAATTCCATTCTGTATTATAAGTACTGTTTTTTGGAATAAAGTAGATTATATATATATATATATACCCAAGAGACATGTAAATCACCATCACAGGATTAAGTGAAAGTCAAATTTTTCAAGGATGAACTCAGTCTATTAATACATGAGTGGATTGATTTACGGAAAATAGTGATTCCAAGCAGCGTCTTATCCATTTTGTATCCAAACATGTGACGTTCGACAGAGTAACACATTTCTCAGTGTTACCATCTCTACTATCATTGACCTTCACGACACAGACCGGTGCTTATTGGTACAGATTCAAATTTTGAAGGTTGCACACGCAAACCACACATAATCCCGGTGGATGCATACTACTGAAGAGTTCTAAACTAAGACGAAACAGCTGTCCAGTACTCTCAGGTTTTCCAGTGGTTCTCTAACTGATGTCAGTTTATGATGAAAATCCTATAACCACACAGAGGCTGTGTGATAATGCATGAATAATTGCCATCTATGCTTCTTCAGTGTAAGAAACAAAATATTTGGTTCAGTGAAGAGGCTCGCTTTGCGGTAAATTCGTTTCCCCCCCCCGCCACCTTTAGCTGTATCGTTACAATTATGCACAAGTTTTCTCAAGAAAGAGGACAGTGACAAAAGTGTGATGAGTTTTCACAATCATAGTTGTTCTTAATAGTCAATGCATAAAAGGAGTCGAATAAGTGTATAAGAATAACACAATTAAATTCCTGTACAAAATGGGCAAAGGCTATAATGTCAGACCCTCTGCACCCCCTTTATTCACACCTGTCCCCTTGTATCTCATCAGGTAGGACGAGAAATCAATATAAAAAGATATATGCTCGTACTACTAAGTATAGAAATTCTACAATACCCTATTTAGCGCGTACTTTATGTGACGAAGACTCTGTTAGACGTGAAACTTACAAGTTACTATGTAATTAGCACAGTGAATCGACCCTTTTATCGTTCATCTTTCTGTATTTTATGGTGTCACACTTTCTATCGTTTAATTATTACTCTGCTATTTTATTTTAGTTAGTATTACTATTATTACTACAATTTTGTACTTTATACATATTTTTCTCCGTATGGCACACAGTATGTTCCTATGTAGCTGCTACAACAATCGTTTTATTACTATTATGTATTGTGTATTTTTTAAATTTTTTTTTGTCGTTTTTGAATAAATTAGATGCAATATTGTACTGAATGCTGAAAATTCCTTGCTGTATCATGAGTGCTGTTTTTGGAATAAATCTATTATTATTATTATAAAAGGATGAATGATCTAATAAATGAGTTGTAATCAAGGTAAACAAAGAACTGAAGGAAATCATGAAATTGTGTAGGAGCTGTCAAGAAACCCAAGAGTTATAAGGAGTTATAAGGAAAACGAACAAACAAATAAACAAAAATTCAGTCAGTAAAAACCAAGAAGATTGTTGCCATAATAATAGAGGTAGTTAAATAATTTTCATTTGTATGGATAATGCCGTCTCCTAAGACGAATTAATAATAGCCTAAATCACTCGCTTCATCTATATGAAGTCATTACCGGAATTTATGGCATCCTACACTCACTAAATGCCATTGTTATTATGTCTTGTTAAGCGTCAGACAACACTGATAAAGTGATGCACTGAAGTAGAATGATCAACAATAACATTTGTATTCTGCACAATGAGTTTACACAGTATGCGCAATTTTTCGCCTTGTTTATTGGATCATATTTTCTCTGGATCCATGAGAGCCGAGTAGAAAATATCCGTCTCTTCAGTAAATTATTTGACACAGTGCTGTTCAATCTGAAGAACAAAATAATCCCTTGTGGTGTTTTGCTTTGCTCACCTCCTCCTCCTCCTCACACAAATATGCAACGGTAGTCTGGCAACCAGTTGTGCAGTGATTCAAACAAGTCGCCATTTGATTCAATCCTCACTGACTGTCTAACTGAAAGTAGTGAACTTTGAACAAAACTCTAATATGAAAACAAAAATGAAAATTAATTTTCCTCTCCTTTATACTTTCTCCTGGGTATTAATTATCGCATTCATCAAATGCGAGAAAAATAGACACAATAAGGCGAAAAATTGTTGCCAATGAAAAGTACATCAGACCGGTGAAGATGTTGTTCGTAATAAAGCGAATAATAATAACAATAATAATAATAATCAAAATAATCCTGATCGTCTAGCGCCAACTGAGATAAAAGCTGGGGAAAAACAATTAATGGAGGATTCAAAGCGGAAGGGAATGAAAATAATCTTTCTAGTAAGATCTTCACTTTGTTGATATTATTATTGTATTCATGAATTTGTTTTGTAGGGATTTTATTTTATCTCAATTTTGATCGTGTAGTGACATCAGTTAGGGTTTCAAACCGAAACGATGCTTCCTGTCGATGAATCTTAAAATTAGCGGGACGAAACATCTTTTCAGTATTTTTTTTGATTACAGTTTGATTCCACACCATATTTTTGGTACAGGTATGGAATTTTCAGCAGGTGATACCGGTAGCCCAAATTTTGTAGGCCGACCATAGATATCAGGTGTGTGCCGGCAGAAGATAGAACTCCATACCATATGCATGATCGGTGAGAGTCCTTAACGCTGTGCCACCAACGCACAATATTCCCTAAGGCTGGTTTTCCATGGTTCTCTAACTGATATTAGTCTGTGATCAAACACTTGAAACAGATCAGATACCTAATAACAAACTCTTCAAAATTATTCTGAAGCTCGCCGGTCACTGGTTGTAGAATGAAGTTGACTGGGGTTCTATTGAGAAGTCATAACCAGTGAGGATGGAAGTGAGAACAGACACTTGCCTCTCCACCGATGACACTGGCTGTTGTCACCAGTCACGCCTAAAAAATCAATTGGTAGAAGTTGGATTTCATCAGCTGGCCACTGAGTCGAGTGGCAGTGGCTGAATGATCTACGAGCTAGCTCCCCTTTTAACAGGATTTTCCCGGGTTCGAACTATTGTAGTGGGTGCTTGTTGGTGATGAGTCCCAAGTTAAGACGAAACAACTGTTCAGTCCTTCCAGGTCGTTAAAGTTGTTACCCTTATGGCCAATGTCCATTGAACAGCTCTGTTGTCATTCAGCAACTTGGTATGTTTTGTTTTCTGACCATTTCCATTTATTTGCTTCTTTCCAGTGCTTAAGTAACATCGGATTTTTCGTCGTGTGTATGTGCATCCTAATTACAACTCATTGAATAAATTGTTTATCTTGTGTTGTTACTATGACATCCCCATGTTACTTCTCTCATGCAGCGACTAATGCCGACGATTGCGATTGCCACAGCTTATCTTCTTTGTCGAAAGTGCCTTCGACAGACAACGTTGCTTGAGAATTTATTTGGAAACTGCCACATTATTACGACGTGAAGTGCATCTAGTCTTCATCAACCTCATTCAACAGCTGGCTTTATGACAATGCCACGTACCAGGTGATCCACAGTGGCCAACTCAGCGAAGCTTACGAAGTAAATACAGGAGAAAAACAAGGCTACCTGCCTACTATCACTGATGACATTCCTAATTGTGGTGGACTGGATTATGTGTCAGACTAATCACAGGGAGCGAGAAACACAGGAATTTGCCGCACTAACCGATAAGAAGACGCTAGAAGATCTGGATTTCACAGATGATATATATCTAACGCAAATTTGGCTGGGTACAAACCAACAGGTGAGAGACGGCTGCTTAACAAATATGTAGGAGAAAACGAAGATGGATCTGGGATACGTTTAGGGGGACGTCGAACGAGATATTGCGAGCAATTCAGGCCATCACTCAAATGGAATCCCAATGGTAAGCGACGAGTAGGCGGTCAGTGCGAGGGTGGAGGAGATGAGTGATTATGAGTAATCGTGTGGTGGATGAAGAGGACCGCACAAAACAAAAAAAAAGTAAAGATGTGCTATTATAGTCCAATGTCCCACTCGGAACCCAAGGGAATTATAATAAATAAATTGTATTCAAAGGCGATTGTACAGCTGGAGAGGAATATGAATTCCTTGAAAAAAGCTCCCTTCAGTTAACTTTATGTCTTGTTTCTTTAAATCGAAGCGAGGATGACAACTACTCATGCCTTATCAGTCAGCCTATGTTTAGTTTTGCTATCCAATCACTGAAAGTCGACCTAACATTATAATAATTATTCAATAGAATGCGTGGGAATTGACCTGCATTGCGAACTTTGTTGATTTTAAAGTTGGTGACAGTTGTGACTTTTGATCTTGTGTATACTTTGGGTGAGATCTGTTGTAGAAGGTTCATGCTTATGAATGAGAGTAAATAAGACAATTCTTACAACCACTGGACATAATTTTCTTTTCCTTCACGTTCCCGTGGAACATAGGGCTCCAAGCTAGTGGCTTGAAGTTTCTGTAGCAGTGTTTAATTTTTACAGGATGGGGTTGCTAGCCTCATGCCCAACCTTTCCTCTTTACCAGCATTATTTCTGGCTCAGTGAGATAAAGGAGTGCACCGGCCAGGGGTCGAACCCCAGACCATATGCATGGTCGGCGAGCGTCCAAAACGCTATACCACCGACGCACACTGGACATAATAACTCACTGCATTCTTGTCTCACTAGTTCAATATAATACCTGAAAATTGCACTTTCACTTGTCGCATGCTGTTGAGTCCTATGCTAGGATGAAACGTTTGGTGAAAATCCATTTTATCTTGCTAATATTACAGTAAAGCAGTCATTAATTATGCTCATATTAATCATTTGATAATGAACGTGTCTAACCAGATAGTTTTTACCAACACGTTAAGTTACTACATTCATATGTGTATGAAACACTCGTGTCTTTCAATTTTAAAACTTAATTTAATTAAGCGTTTGGTTCACAGATCTAGAATAGTCTACTCTAATGACTGCCTTGATGAAGAACTTTAGATTACTAAACATGTTTTGAGTGAAAATTGGTACCCAACAACGATTATTGAAAGCCAAGGTATGAGAATGTGGCAGCAGGTCCTAAGAAGACTTTCTTCTTCTTAGCTTGATGACTACACTAGTGAGGTAATAACTCTATGCACAAACCAATGGAGTAAAAAGGGTGTTCACTGCGGTAGAAACTTTTACCTTCTGGGATTAGGGGAAACTACCTTGTTTCTCCTTGTGATCTCCTAGAAGTCAGCCATGATAACCACTACATCAGGGTGGCGGTCGCGAGTACTCAGTCGGCCTCATGTTCTGATGCTGTTCTTGTGACTTTTGTTGTTAGATCTGCCAAGAGCGATAGGAAAGTAGGCAACCTAATGGTTGTGTGCAAGGTTTGCAAGAGGATGTATGCTATACGTATTCACCTTGCCCGATAATATCTTGCTTCTCTTGCGCTTAATTGAAAAATAGTTCGCGGAAATTTACGTCAAAATGTTTAACAAAAGCCCAAGGTCAGGGCATTGAGTTGATACCTAATTTTAAGGTGAGGGTCATTCCAATTGACTTTCATAAAATGAGTAACTGGCGAATCATCATTAACACCACCATACCATGAACTTAGATGGGACTGGGTTACTTACTGTTTAACGTAGGCAGAAATTTACTGTCAGGTTAACAAAATAGTAGGCCAGTTGATTGCATTACTCTCATCTGAATTATATAGTCTTAGAGAAATATTATTATTATTGTTTGCTTTACTTCCCAGAGGAAAATACGACTTCAGCTGCACGTCTCCATTGCGTTTGGTTCTCTGCTAAAGTTCGCACCTGGCTCCAAGACTGTTCACATGCTTTCGTGTTTGAAGTGCTCTTCATGACGCTTCAAGTCTCTGGTCTGTATTCTAGCGCTAACTTCAAATTGAAGTTGGAAATGTGGATCTTATTTTTCATACTGAGTGCTGTTGACTGCCACACAGACTTAAAAGTAGAGAAATATATTAAAACACTATGCGCCTTCCAAGTTTGGTTTTTAATCGCATACATCAAGAGCCAAAAAACTTGTAATTTAAAAAAACTTTTATCACGGAACAATGTGAGATTCTGATATGGTGTAAAGTTGAAATTCGGCCCAGACTGAAAACACCGAGATCCTTCGGCTTGTTCACGAAATACGCAGTTATTTATTTTACGCTTGTTGATGTACACTAGAACTGCAGTTCATCACCACTAAGAATCTCTGAATTATCACTCTTAATCAGCCTTTTTCTGAAGATTCATTCCAACTTTGCCCTTTCGATTTTCTCAAAATCTTTTAATCAATGCTCGTATTGCATAATTCTTTCTGCATAGCCAATATTTTCGCTATTGTTTGACCTTGAATGCTGATCACAGTCTCCTTATCAATCAAAAAATGTATGTAAGTCAGTCAGCCGAATGAAATAGGACTACAGCGTATCGTTTAATCTGACATTAAGCATTAGATGCCAAACAGTAGGAAGTCTTATAAATTCTGACATAAGTTAGGTAAAAACAAAGGTGTTATTGAAAACTACCAGTTGGATGGATTAACACGTTCATCCCTACCTGACATTGAGGTTTGCCTTATTTGCTTTCGCCTAACAGCATGCCATTTCGTTCAACTTCACTAACCATTATGATAGATAAAGAAAGCAAAACTTGAAGTCCTCCATTATCAGTGGTAATCAGAAAACCAATTTGAAGCATATTTCTTCATTCAATGATTAAGGTAGGCGAAATTCTTTTGTGAACTTTAAGCTATTACCGAATTTTTGGCATTCAAGGTAGATTTTGTCATGGAAAGATATTAGTTGAAGATCCACTGGAGAAAAAAAACTAAGAATCAGTAAACTGCTATTTCGTCCTAGATTGGGTCTCTTCAACACTGCTGAGTAACAAGATGATCAAGATTCGAACCCAGGAATTAAGGGTCACCAGGCAGGCTACTGACCGAAATCTAATGATCTGTGATTTCAAGCATCTTCAATTCCATGCGTGGCCTTGTAAAGTCGAACAGTTTTTCCGTCCCTCTTTTTAGATATGTTCAGTAATTGGGACTCAAAAGACGATCAGAGTTTGAACCCAGGCCCTTTGGATCACCAAAGTAGCCAATGACCGAAAAGACCTTGTAAAGTCGTGCTTTCGTGCTGTTGACAAGTCCGAAACCAGGATCAAAACAGTTGTGTAGTGTTCCCTTAGTTCTTTATTAAATGAATTTGGTTGTTGTAGAAATCTGCCTCAAAGTTTATCAGATGACTACAATTTAACACACGATGATTATTTCCATATTAATGTCGGTTTTTTCGAGATTTTTCATTGGTTAATTCGTCAGTTTTAGTCACGTGAGTTACCCGAATTTTCCTAAGCCAGAAAGATCACATAGTGGGCTGTCAAACTGCACACCAAATACGCGAAGGTATTAAGGGATGTATTATTTCGTTTTGAATTGCCGCATACAATATCAGAAACAACAATAACAACAAAAACAAGAACAAAGACAACAACGAAAATGTTTACTATCAGGGTACCTATACTGCTGACATTTGAAATCACTGCAAATATAAAATGAAGCATTGAAAGCGCGTATTAGATAACCTTTGTGCGAATTAGTTGTTGTTAAACAGAATAAATCATTTCATTTTTGGTTAAGAGAAAGAGGAAATTAAACTACCGCCTTATTTATTTGTTTATTTAGTTTTATTTATTTATTAATTTTGCTTCAAAGCAAAACAAAAATGCTGATCCGCTTTTGGTTAGAAAACAAAAAGTTTCATTCGTTTAGACAATCTGTTTAATGAAGATTTATGCATATTTGATTAGACCAATCAGAAGTAGTGAATACCTTCTATCTTCTGTTCAGTAGGACATCTAATTCTTTCTACTTTGATGTCTCCCATTCCAAAAGGAAATCTGATGGTTTCTTTGTCTATCGTTATTATCATTATTCCATAGGGTTTCAATCGAACACTAGCATTTTATCTCATTCTCTTAAGTCCTCTTCATCTAGGCACGACGATCTCCAGCACGTCACCCTTCGGACATACACTCAAAACTCGTCCTTCTCCATTCGACTTCAAATCGAGCTTTAGCTAGACGAGTGATGTGACGTGATGGTTTTCTCAGCACATATGATGGAGAAGATTTGTAGCTCTGGTGGATGAATTTGATGCAGTTGTATTCACTGAGCTGGAAGTTTTCGTTGCCCTGCTAGGTGACATCTCCAGCGCACACTTCAATTTGAAGTGGGCCTTTAGATTTCCCCACGAGTTTATCTGTCATCTCTTTGGTGGATGACCTTGAACGCGATTGGTATATTTTGTGTGTTTTCACACCCTCTAGGCTACTTGTATTGGTACTGGTGCTGATTGTTTCCTTAACTTTAACTTGAACCCTTTTGTGTTTGAGATTTTCTTTATGTCGGTCGATAAATTTCGCCTATCTCGATTTGTCTATTGATTGACCATTCACTGGAATACCAGGCTGGCTTATAAAATTCTCTAGCATTCTTGGTGTTTCCTCTGTCTAATATTTGAAGGCTGGTTGTCCTAGTCGAATTGATGTCTGTGGTTCTCTGTATGCAGGGAGTGGATTTCATGTCTTTTGACAGCTAGCTTATGTTCATGGATACGAAGACAAAGAGGAGGGGAATCCACTTTGGCCAATGTAATGTTTTTCACAGTTGTTACAATTTATTTTGTAAATGATGCTGGTTTTATCTTCTTTCGTTGTTGAGTCTTTTTTTGGATATTGAGCCAGCTGAGTGAAGTGATTTTGTTGTTTTGTGTGCGACGTCAGTTCCTAAAGGTTCGGACAGTCTTGCGATGGTTCCTGAGATGTCCTTTATGTATATATATATATATGAATCAAAATCTTCACAGTACATGTTAAATCCATCTCCATTCTCTTGTACATATTTACTGGGCAACAGGTTGTTGATTGGTTTATTCTCAGAGTTCTTAGTGGCTAATTCTTTCATGTCAGCTGGTCGCTTCAACTTCACTATAGAGCCAGTGAAGGCAGCTGTTGATAAGGTTCTGGAGATAGCTGTTGAAAATGCTGTTCATGATACACTTGTCAGGTTTCAGGGCTATGTGTGAAGAACTCACTGGCTTAAAATTAATATTGAAAATACGAATATAATTTTTGTGCTACTTAGTGGAGATTTCCAAGCCGACTTCCGGATGATGAATGTCTGTCTTGGCTTTCCCATCCTGATTAGTTCTGACATCCTCATCGTGTTGTAGCTTGTATTGGAAACGACGCTACCTCTCTGGATAAGTGAAGGAAGTGACCTGTTTCAGACTTCCGCCACTGATAATGATCGGTGCTGGTTGTTGGTATTGGTCGGTTGTCTTTACCACCTCCGTATTCTCTGTCTTCACTTGAAATACTATCTTTGCCGCTTACCTTCTCCACCAGTTTGTTTGTTTTCACCTGTAGGTCCCTGAAATTGTGTGATTTTACAGATAAATTGTCCGCCAAACTCGGATCATTCAGAATCTTTTTACTGGTTCAACGAATCCCTGCCTTCACACTCCCATGCGCAATGTCTCCTGCATAATTCCGTCCACCACAATTGGAAATATCATTCGAGGGGGTGATAGTCGGCCGAAAGCTTTATCTTAATCTTCACTTCAGCGGCTTCACTGAGCTTCCGTTTTTATTTGCAATCTTCTCCATGTATCTTCTGGCAGGAGCGCGAAGAAATTTCATGAGAATTTATACTCGTACAGCTTCGAAATACAGAAGAATTCAGCCTTACCATATTTAGTGCAGGTTTTGTGTGAACAGACAAATATCAGGAATAGAGAGAAGTCCAGCAGCTCGAAGAGAGTCTCTTTTCAGCGAATTCCTTTTCACAGTTGTACAATCGCAAATAGATCTGGTTGTTTTGTATCTGTGTGTAAATTAAATTTTTCAAACGAAAATACAGTTAGTAAGTTTCTTAGTGGAGTTACGTAATACAAAAAGCGTTCAGAGGAATTGATTGTTGACATAAGAGGGTAGTAACAAAAGTGATGAGTTGTCACCAATGCTTGTTAAAGAAGAATTACGTAATAACAACATGAATAGTTTGATGAAAGAGTTGTGCTCATGGTTTACATGGAAATAAAATAACATACGGAATTACGTAAGAGTTTTAAGTAGTTAGAAAAATAAGCATGGAAGCAAAAGTTAAGTCAAATCAACATAGTTCTTACCATGATAGCAGAAGTGGTTGAATTATTTTCTTTTGTATGCATAGTTCTGGTTCTTCTAACAGAATGGCTAGGGCTTCTGCAATGCAAAGTAGACAGAAACTTATTGTCTTTGACAGGTTGTTCTTCACTTTTTAGATTGCTTTGAAGCTGGAGGCGTTTGTTTAGATGGAATAGTCAGTGATGACGAGATGTTCGGTTATTGCACTCCTTCTACAGCCATTACTTCCTTTCTGAAGACACAATGAATTGTGTTCTTTGACCCTTTTTGATAGGATTCACATTGAACGACTAATATATATATATATATATATATATATATATATATATATATATATATATATATATATATATATATATATATATATATAGGGCTTCACAGCAACAGGTGAACTGATGTTTACACATAGAAGTGGTCAGATGCGAGATTATGTCATTTGGGCTTCTGTGGATCAGTGGGCGATTGAAGAACACTACTCTAAGTGTTGCTGCAAAGAAAATTCTTCTTAAAGAAGTGGAAATTCTTCTCCTACGGATATCACTGAGTGAGCTACCTTGTAAGTCGGGGTTTCTGTTTGATGTTTTTGTCAATGAATCTTGGTAGATATCTGCTTTGTATGAAGATTTCTTTCATGAAGTGTAGTTCTTCTTCTTGCAGATGCGTCGAACGCGAGTAGTGAGAGATCTAATTAGGTTTCTTTTAAGACCAACTGGTATCTGCATATTCCCAAAACCTTCTGGTTAAAAGGAAGCAGATATTTAGAAAGTTCAATCACCAGACACTCACTATGTGGATACCTGTCGTCTTGTTAAGATTTCCAAATCCTTCAAAATATTATATAAACATACAAAGGACAGCGAATCTACTACAATGTGCTGAAGTCATTGCAATCAAACGTCTCAGACCAAACTTATGCATACAGAAAGAGAGTGTAGTAAATCTCCCACTCCCTTGGCAACCGTAATAATTTAATAACACTGATTATTCATGCATATTAGTGAGCTCAGTTAAGCTCACGAAGCAAGCTTTCAATTTGACGAACTTTAATCTTTTTGAGTTGCCATGGCGACGTACAAGCAAACACGTTTATTAGATCTTTCAGTTTTCTGTGTTCTCTAAACCCCCGTTTCCTTCTTTCACAGTTTGATAGGATATGAACTGATGTTGACCAGAAATTTTAATACTTATATTCCGGATGCGTTTATCTTATAGTGTTTTTACTATTACCTATCAAACATTGAAGTATGAAATGTCAATATTTATGATCATTGTAATTTCAGGTAGTTTGCGTCTGAGAACTAAATTGTTGCAAAATGTAGGCGCTCTGGAAATCTATTCTGTCTAATTATTATTGTTTGGAATACTGTGGCTTTATAATAATTATTATTATGTTATTTCACAGAACTTATCCAGTTTACACTGAGTAGTTTAAAAAACATTTTGTAGAATTTACTAAACGTCCACCACAGTATCTTCCAATTGAAAGTGCCTTCTACATTCACAAACCACCAAACGTAAAAGAGTTAATTGCTTTTCTTTAGAGAAGCCT
This sequence comes from Trichobilharzia regenti, assembly GCA_944472135.2. Taxonomy (NCBI): domain Eukaryota; kingdom Metazoa; phylum Platyhelminthes; class Trematoda; order Strigeidida; family Schistosomatidae; genus Trichobilharzia; species Trichobilharzia regenti. Next base: position 113,580,704 of record OX235264.1, on the reverse strand, counting down.
GCAACACTCCAGCCAAGCACGAGCAAGACAGATTGATGTTATTGTTGTTTATACCGAGACTGTTTCTATCTTCTTACCAAATGAACACTATTCAACTGAGGGAAAAAAACACAATGATTGACAAATAAACACGTACACACACGTACATGCACAGAGAACTATGCTCCGTAGATGATATGATCAACTTTCGCAATCTTTCTTTGCATCAGCTGGGCGCCTATCTTACTTGTTCACATTAGATGATTGAACATTGTCGACTTAAGTCGACTAATAGTTCCATTCCTAGATTATTCATGTCAATCAGATTGAGAAGTTGAGATTATTTTTCTGTTTCGTTTAAACTAAGTCTTTTTGTCAATTTACCTATTCATTATTAATACTGCTGATGGGTTACTCAAAATATTAGCTGCTCAGACGAAGGATCCATGTCGATGAACGTAATGATCTTGATCAACCAATCAGATGAGCCTGTAGTAAAAAAAAACTTTTATAGATATTGAAGTCGGTGTTGAAAAAGCTTACACACAGTCCGAACTTATTTCAGCACATAAATTTATCCAGATTACTGAGTATCATACTGTCTAGTAACCTATTCACTGTACTGCTATTATTATTACTTCCTTTAATTCCTAGAACATACTGATTCAGCCGCACGTCTGCATTGAGTTCAGTTCTCTGCCAACGTTTTCACCTGTCGCCATGTCTGCTCACATACTTTCATCTCCTCTTCACGTGACCTCCTCCACGTTGCCCTCGCAGTGATAACCAACTCACCGCTTTACATTTGGGTTCCACTTGAGCGATGGCCTGGCGTGTGGTGTCAGTCACTAGATGATTTATTTTCTCCGAGTATGGACAACCCACATCCATTTCTTCCTGCCGATTCGCTGTACCATTGGTTCCTTCTGGGTTGGTTTGCTCCCAGAGATACGTGTTGCTGATCTTTTCTGGCCGCCCATCTGATCTTGAGTAGTAGTAGTAGTTCGTTCAAAGTGCCTTTCATGACACGGTGCCAAGTCTCTGATTCGTACAGAAGCACTAGCTGCCCATTGCAGTTGAAAATCCAAGAAACTAAGCAAGGGACGATATATCTTCTCGGAAATACTTTCTGCAACGACAATCTGGATATCTGTGCACATATCCATCAATAACAGCTGCATACCTCTGTAAAGATATTACTCTTCCTCGACATCCATGTACGTTTCTTGATGACATCTGTAACGTAATTCATATAATGCTTTCATATTTCCGTGATTTCAGTACTGGCTGCATCTGGTTGGTTGATCGAGGTCATTAGGTTCATTTACTTGGATCGTTCGTTTGCGTCGCTAACGTTTAGAGTTACCTACTGCTGTTGTGTTTCTTTTAAAAGGTAATGAAGGATGACGGTCGTTTATGAAATAAAACTGATGCTTTACTTTCAATCTGTCAGGGACTTCATGACTGCCAGTCATTTCATTATGATGTGAATTGTAAAAGCCTATTAAAGAGAATGAGAAAGCTAAATGATCTACAAAAGTGAACATTTAATGAATTTTTTATTGAGTCATAAACCTTTATTGCCCGACAACAATTCAGAACAAGCAACAAAAGTAATAACATCCGAATTTAATGAATTCATCAAAATTCTTCAGAACTCTTCAGTTGGATACTCTACAGACAGTAATATACAACAAATGGAATCGTACCTGAGATATGTTGATGATATTTTCATTGTATGTGAAAGTAAACTAAAAGCTAAAGACCTGTTGACGAAATTCAACTCATGCCACCTGACTCTGAGCATATACGTTTGAAAAAATACCTTACAATTTAGTGCTGAGTAATCGGATAATTTTCTGTATGATCTAACTTTTCACTGATATGCCGAAACGTAAAAGGGTAGATCAAAGTTTTGACTACCAACTATACACAGATGATCAGTAAATTTTGACAAACATATACAGCAATACAACTAGAGCTGAAATTTGCCAACCTCAACACTGAGAGATGTCAACTAAAATCAGGACAGTCGTTGAATACCACCAAACACGTTGTTTCAAGTCTTCTCAGACGAGCACACTCTCTGATAATGGATGAGAAAGAAAAAGCAGAAGAAATATCAAACGTTACTGAAACTCTCAAGCGAAACAACCACCCAAGGAACTTCATTAACAAAATCAACATAGACATTAAGTACGGCCGAAAACGCATTTGTAAAGCATGGAGCTCAACAGTCGTCATTTCATATTGGGCAGAGACGTCAGATGATACCAGAAGAGTACTCAATCAGCTTGACATTAGAATTTTCTTCAAAACATCAGACACACTTCAAAGCAACCTTGTCCATATAAAAGACGAAATCCTTAAAGATTCTTTACCTAATTGTGTCTATAAAATAAAATGCTTGCTTGGAATGTAATGCGATCTACATCAAATGAACATCTTGAGAAATCAAAATCAGAAGAAATGAACATCGTAGAGTATCTCTGCAACCACCAAGAACTCCAGTTGAACTACAAAAGCCTGAAAAATCATCAGCCATAGGTCTACATGCTATAGAATCAGGCCACAAAATTGATTTTGACAATATTAAAATAATCCAGAAAAACTTCAGAAACCACAAAGAACGTCTAATATCAGAAGCATTTCATATCAAGTGGAATCCAAATTGCCTGAATAGGAATGATGGATACAACACCTCCCTCCCTCACTCATGAAGTGACAAAATCAACACGAATGTGATAAGCAAGTTCACTGTGTAAAAACATACACTGCTCTCATAATTTTACACACTAATCAAATCCAACAATCTACACTTAGTTTTGTTATCTTTACCAACTCTCCAACTTGACAATCAAAAACGACCCCAGACTAACGAACGATGATGAAGTTAGTAAACTTTGTTTTGATATCATAACAGACGTACTATCACCTTTGATATTTGGTTTAGTGATTTTCATTGCTATTTTGACTTTCAATATGTCCCTTTAACTTGACCTAACTTGTCTATTTTCTCACCTTTTAACTCTGTTTTATATATGCTGAGATTTTGAAAATTCCGGTTTAATAATACTTTGATAAAGCTATTAGCAGCAGCATTAAATAGCGAAACATCAGTAAGAGAAACAGTATCGTTTTGTTTTTCATTCATTGGGTAATACAAAAGCACCAATGACAGTGAACAAACACTTCCGTTGCGTAATTCACTCTCAGATAGCCTTCTTAGGTTTTAAATAACAAATTATCATGGCTGGAGTCCAGTGAATTTAATATGAAGACAAATAGACACAGACGATCTGACAGTGTTATATCACTTGTTAACGAACCTTAAAAGTCATGAATCACCATATCTCCAGCAACTGTAGGTTTTTAAGCTTCACTCAGCAAAAGATGGCCAGTGCACGAAGAAAGCCTTGATATTACGACCGAGTGCCTGTTAAAAGCTGATTAATTTTCGGTAATTTTAGTTTCTTAACATAATTAGATTTTAAATCGCGAAATATCCCCATTAATTCATAGGTAAAAAAAACACAGTTTTACTTTTGTTCAGCGAAGAAATATCTCTTTGCGTTGTTGAGAAGAGCTGAGAAAAAAACATACTGTGTTTTTCCATGATTAAATTGGATTTCGACAATTACACAATTTTATTTTTTTTATTTTTGTTTTTGATTACAGCTTGATTCCACACCATATTTTTGGTACAAGTATGGAATTTTCAGCATGGATATCGGTAGCCCAAAGTTTGCAGGCCGACCGTAGATATCAGGTGTGCGTCGGCGTGGGCTCGAACCTCGGACCATGTGCATGGTCGGCGAGAGTCCTAACCACTGTGCCACCGAGCGAATTATATCAATCAACAAAGAAAATTAAGCAAAACAATCCTTTCGCGAGGAAAATGATAAAATAAGAAAAAAAAACACCCTGAAGAGACACTGTAATCAAAAAGACGATTGCGAAATTCTAACATGACTTTAAAAAATTAACTTTAAATTTTTTCCATTCAGACATTTTCGTTGAAATGTCTACTGAGTTGAATACCCAAGATATCTTTGTTTTCATTTGATTGATTGATGAATGGATGTCGCTGTTATTATATACTCCTGCTGCCATCATTACAAATAATACACCTAACAATTATGCAATCATTTCTTACGCTTTCATATATCTCTCGCTGTTTAATAAGCGATAATAAGACTATCATCAATCATTTGTGTCTACAAATGTCGTACTATTTAATTACCGATAATGAGTTTTGGAGTTTTCTTAGCGGTAGTATTGCTTTACTATGGATGGGATTGTGCGGGAGGTAGGGGGAAGAGTACTGCTATCACACCTGATCTCCGCTTTTTCAAGCTTAAACAGTCTGGTGAACTATGCGAGGCAATAAGCTTCTCATTTTCTTTTCCTATTTTTCAACAATCAACGACAAAATTCGAACTGCATGCAATCAAACAAATATCCCTACAAAACCGACACTTGAGAATTAATCTGATGCTCACTAGCGACTGGCAACCTGAGATTCTAGTGAGAACCGGTGACCAGTAAAGTATAGCAGGTTGAAAATGAGGCATTAATTCATCATAGAAGACATTGCGAAGTGATCGCATTATATCGTGCGTGAATTGGTAGAAGTTAGAATTCATGGACTGGCCAATAGATCAGTCGAGTCCCAGTGGGTCAATGGTCTACAAGCCAGCTCGCTGGCCTTGTAACCAGAAGGTCCTTGGTTCGAACCCCTATGATGGGTGCGTAAATCTGAAGAGTTCTAACAGATTAGGACGAGACAGCTGTTTAGTACTACCAAATGGTTTTCCAGTGGTTTTCTAACCGATGTCGGCTCATGACAAAATCCTCTATGCAATCAAAGAAAAATCCCCTACAAAACCAATACTTGAAAACTGGATTTCATGAATAATCCCCATCGAGACAACGAAACAAGTATGCCAGCTAAAGAGGCTCTTTCGGAGATTTCACCTTCTTCTCTTGCTATAAAATCGAATTTGTATACAATGTGATTTTCATAAAAGAAGGTAGTAAAAATAGTGACGATGAGTTGTCACAAACATCGCTGTTAACATGAGTCAATGCATATTACGAATTGAATAATTGTATTTGAGTTGCGTAATGAGAACAAAAATTAAATAAATGAGTTATGATCAGAATGCACATAGAAATGGAGGAAAAGATGGAATCATGTAAGAGTTGTAAAAGAATACAAGAGTTATAAGGAGCTGGAGAAGCAAGCAAACATCAAGTGAGTAGAAATCATCATGCAGAGTTGTTACCATGATGATAGTAGGAGTGGTAGGATAATTCTCCTTTGTATACATAGCTCTGGTTTACCTAGTTGAATGACTTAAGTTACATCAATGAGCGGTGGAGACAAAAGTGTATTTGCCCTGGACAGTTTTTTCATTGTGTAGATTAATTTGAAGGGAGTGACCAATGTTGACAAGATGTTTAACTGTCAGACTCTTTATAGATCCCCTATTACCTTTCTCGAACTGTGAAGGATAATGTGCTTGAACCCTTTCAGACTGGATACGCATAGGCCGACCAATTTACTTGGCTCCATAGCCCTATAGCACACAGAATTAGTCAGATAAGATATCTAATTTTTCATGCTTCTGAAGATCAGTTGACGAGTAGAGAACACTGCTTTTGCCTTCTTTGCAAAGAATGTCCACCTCAAAACACGATGAAATTCTTAGGGATATCGCAGATTAAGTCTTCTTTAAAATCCAGGTTCATGAAACATTTCGCTTTTTGAGACAATCAATATCCAGTTCCCCTGAATATATTGCTTTGATCTTCTTGTCAACAAATCTTGGTTTGTATCCATCTTGGATAAAGTTTTCTCACAAGAGATCTAGCTCTGCGTGCGTTCCGAGTAGAGTGGGACCTAAGTGAATTTAAGATCCTTTCAAAAGACACCCAACTGTAAATTCTATTTAGTTGGACATTGCGAATGGGTTCCCCAAGAAGTAACCCTCCTAAATTTCCGTTTGGTTTTCTTATTAGTTCCACATGAACAAAGGGAATTTCAGATTCGTTTTTCATTTCAGGAGTGAATTTTATTGCCTGATGGCAGTTGTTCTATACTTGTAGCAGTCGACTTGGGTAATAACAATAGTCGCGAATGATGAAAATGTCATCTACATACCCTGTATACAGTTGTAAACTATCGGTGGTCGACTTCAATTAACTGTTCTAAAGGCTAGCCATAAAACAGTCTGCTAGTAATGAACCAGATGGAGATCTCATTGCAACACCATCCTTTTGTCTTTGGGTGGTGTCATTGAAAGTGAATTTATACCTTGACAAAACATCTCAGCAGCAGTTCTATCAGACTTACTGTTTCTATTCAAATATACTTGTGAAAAAGACCGTTTCCATAAGTGGGACATTAATAATAAGTGATTTAGCACCAAACTATATCATACTTTAATTAGTTACTGTAACGGAAAAGATTGTTATGAAAGCTCCTCCTCAGCTATGTCATCACAATGCCTAAATTTGTTCGAATGTTTCAATCAACTTTGTAATTATTATCCGCCTTTCTCTTACACTGCAAATCAATCTTTTGACATCTGCATATCTTATGTTCACTTCATTCATATTACAGTATGTCTTTGTTCCTTTATTTTTAATGTGTCCGCTTGAGTGATTCTAGGTGATTTTGATCTTGGAATTATTGGTTCGTGATTTTTGTAGATAGGGCTTTTGGTCCCACCTTCTTTATAATATATAATACTTGATTCTAAGTAATCGTTTTGTACTTAGACTGGACTGTAGAGCCACTTAATGGCACTGTAGAAACAAGAAATGTTTCCAGAAGAATTTTCTTTATTATGTCTTTGGATTGTTTTGTGACTGCATATGTCTCAGGGAGTTATCAGACAGGTACACAGTAGAATGTAAAGACCGATTTCTTGTGTTCAGACCACAACGAACTAGTTTTATTGTGACCTAGCCATCTTAGTCTATGTAACTTTATAGCCTCGTCGAAGAGGGAAAATCAATCGACGAGGCTATAAAGTTACATAGACTAAGATGGCTAGGTCACGTGTTGCGCATGCCTAACCACCGCCTCCCCCGACGGGCATTGCTAGCTGATATAGGTTCAGGTTGGAAAAGAGCCAGTGGTGGCCAAACAAAAACATAAAATCAATCCAAGAAATCCTTGACAGTTAAATTGAGTCAGGTAGGGAGATGCAGACTCCCGGTGTGGTGAGAGCAGGCTGCTAGCCGATTGGTTGGCACTAATCTACGTTAAGGTCTAGGTCACTAATATGGGCCGTGAGAAAATATGAACAAGGCTGAGTCAACAACCAATCACAGCAAAGTTAACGTGGCAAAATATGATTCGCAGATAGAGAACTCTATTTGTCAAGGAATCCCGAAACAACCAATCAGAAGCCTGCGTTTGTCTACCTAACTTCTGATAAACAACCAATCAGATGACTGCGCTTGTCTATAATAATGTAGTTGAAATATGTATAAATACGTGTTGATTTTCATAATAAAACGATCTGTTGCTTCGCCCTTGTCTTCTGTTGTTACATTTGGTGTCGCTGCCTCCAGAAAATGAAGATCCCGTGGCCAGCTGCGTTTGAAGAAGGAGACATAAGGAGCTTCTTACGTGACTTCGAGGCTGTTGCTGAGCTGGTGGGTGTCAAGGAGCAGGCAGCGAAGGCAGTTGTCTTGGGGACGCTGTTGAGAGGCCGAGCGAAGGCTGCATATGACAGCGTAGACAGGTCAAATGGCACAGCGTCTTGGAAGAAATTGGTTGAACGACTAGTGTCCGAGTTTGACAGCGAAACAGACAGACAGCTAGCAATGCAGCAGTTCCGGTCAATGAAGCTTGGACCTGATGGAGACCCGCTAGTGTTGGCGGTGAAACTGACTAATCTACTTCGACGCGCGCTTCCCACTTTAGATGAAGAATCAGAAGCGCAGTTACTGTCTTCCCAATTCATCGAGAGTGTCCCAGACCACATTTCTCAGCGATTACAACTGGTTAACGCAACGCAGCCGATGGATATTAGCGAGCTGGCGAAGGTGACCAGACAGCTGCTGAGCACAACGGTAGCCGCTATAGACCAACCAAAACCAAACGAATATGAGCAGAAAATTGAAGCATTGCAGCGGGAAGTGGCGGCGTTAAAGTTGGCTGATAGAAAAGACCGGTGTTTTGAATGCGGTAAGCCGGGACACTGGAGAAGATACTGCCCAGAAAGGCGAAAAAGAAAAAATTTCAGACGGTATAATGCTTGTTCTTTCTTTCGTATGAACCTAGATTTAGTGGGGGCTATTGAGAAAGGGGCTCTGTATTCGAAGTTGCGAGTGAATGATCGAGAAGTAGTATGTTTGATAGATACAGGGGCGGCCGTGTCGTTAATAGATAAGAATTTATGTAAGAGTGTTAGTCCGTGTTCATTGACAGTACAAACAGTAGGCGGGTATGTGTTGCGTATCACGGGTAGATCGAACTGTACGGTCGTTGTTGGTGGCTGCGAGGTGACGTTTCCTTTCATTGTTGTACCCGAACTACAGCGAACGATATTAGGAGCGGATTTTCTGCGTGAGATTGGTGCCATAATCGACACGCAAGCGAACGTGGTGGTCACGAAATACGGGCATATCAACATGTATGAGACCAGCGAGATAGCAGCGATTAAGCTGCCGACGGTACACAATGTGACAGAGTTAATTAGTAAATACGATCATCTGTTCACTGGAGATGGCGACCCATACGGTTATTGCGATAAGGTGAATCATGAAATTCCGTTAAGTGATCCGAAAGTAAGGTCATTTACAACGCGAAGAGTTCCATGTCATCTGGAAGGCGAAGTGGAGCGACAAGTGCAAGAGATGTTAAAAGATGACATTATTGAGGAAGCTGATAGCCCGTACAACTCTCCAGTGCTGTTAGTAAAAAAAGCGAATGGGAAGTATAGATTCTGTGTTGATTTTCGACAGTTAAACAGTATGACAGAGTTAAGACCGTGTGCCATGCCAACAGTGGTAGAAACTTTAGATCGCCTACAAGGTGCGAATGTGTTTTCGGTTCTCGATCTTCGCTCAGGATACTGGCAGATACCGATAAAACAAGGTGATAGAGATAAGACGGCTTTCATCGTGGGTCAGACACAATATCGATTTAAACGCATGCCGTTTGGACTAGCAGGTGCACCGTTTACGTTCAGACGACTGATGAAGCTATTACTTAGGAACTTGAAAAACGTGGAGGTTTATGGTGATGATCTCGTCATATACAGTCAAAACGAAAACGATCACGTCAACCATGTAGAAGCCGTGCTGCGACGCATCGAAGAGTTTGGACTACGCGTCAACAAAACCAAGTCCAGATAGCCAAAAAGAATGTTACTCTGTTGGGACATAAAGTGGGAAATGGTGAGATTAAACCACTGCCGGAGAAAATTTTGACGATTAAAACGATTCCAGCCCCGAATTCAAAGAGAAAACTGAGACAATTCTTGGGTAGAGCAGCGTTTTATAGCCGCTTCGTGAAGAACTTCAATGAGATAGCAGCCCCTCTATACGGGCTACCACTCAGGAAACAACGAAGAAGTCACCCTTCCAACTGATGTATGGTAGAAAACCATGATTACCGGTACACAATGAGACCTGGCCCATGCACCAAAAGTGGAGTACGACGAAATTAAAAGCAGAGAGGAAAGAGGCAGTCAAGAATGTAATACGGAAGCAGCGCAGTGATGTCATGAAGTCTCAGATGAAAGAAAGGACGCAGTGCATTACCTTTGCAGTCGGGGACCAAGTGAAGTGTAGAGACAGGAGATATACAGTTGGAGGCGGGCTAGGTTCACGGAAACTCCTTCCAAAGTGGGAAGGACCATACACAATCACAAAAAGACGGGGTCAAGTATATACCATCCGAAGAGGTGATAAACAGAAACGAGTTAACGCCAGTCAGCTCCAAAGATGGGTACAGTGGGACAAGCCGGTCAGTAACAATCCTCAACTAGAGGATGTAGCACCCAGAAGGTCGGAACGTCTGCGCACGAAGCTATTTGACGGGGGACGAGTGTGGTGAGAGCAGGCTGCTAGCCGATTGGTTGGCACTAATCTACGTTAAGGTCTAGGTCACTAATATGGGCCGTGAGAAAATATGAACAAGGCTGAGTCAACAACCAATCACAGCAACGTTAACGTGGCAAAATATGATTCGCAGATAGAGAACTCTATTTGTCAAGGAATCCCGAAACAACCAATCAGAAGCCTGCGTTTGTCTACCTAACTTCTGATAAACAACCAATCAGATGACTGCGCTTGTCTATAATAATGTAGTTGAAATATGTATAAATACGTGTTGATTTTCATAATAAAACGATCTGTTGCTTCGCCCTTGTCTTCTGTTGTTACACCGGGTTGGGGCCCTCGGGACTCTAGGAATCAATGGCTGGAGACAATAGGTGACATGGCTCAAAATCGTTGTCAATAGCCAGCTCAGATGTATTCAGTCTCTGTAATCTTTCATATTCCTTTCTACCATTACCCATTCTGTTTCACTCTTATACTTGTCAGACTGTATTGATTCTCTTCACTCATCTTCTTGTCTACCTCTGTGTGCTATTTGGAAGGTGGCAACTCGAACTGCTGCACTTCGGTGCCAAAATCTATGTTGAATCTAGACAGACAGACAGTTTTATTGGATGGAGGGTTTCATCATGAGCTGATATCAATTAGACAACCACTGGAAAACCATTCGAAAGTACTGGACAGCTGTTTAATCCTAGTCTCTTGGGATTCTTCAGAAGTACGCACTCACCAACAGGGATAAAACCCAGGACTGTCTAGTTACAAGGCCGGCGAGCTAGCTCGTAGATCATTGACCCACTGGAGCCCAATCCAGTGGCCAATGGATTCTAACTTCTGTCAATTCACAACATAGCGCAAACATTTGGCAATGTCTTCTTCGATGAATTACTGCCTTATCTTCAACCTGTTGTACCCTACTGTTCACAGCTTTTCACTAGAACCCCAGGTCACTAACTGAATAGCGCCAGTCGATGATGAACATCAGAATAATTTTAAAGTATTGGTTTTGTAGAGATTTTTTGTTTGATTGACTGGAGGATTTTATCATGAGCTGACCTCAGTCAGAGAACCACTGGAAAACCTGGGAGTCCTGGAGAGCTGTTTCGTCGTAGTTCAGGGTCTCTTCAGCAGTACGTACTCATCGAGGAAATCATTGCAAAATGGTTTCGCTATGTCGTGAATCGACAGAAGTTAGAATTCATAGACTGGCCATTGGATCAGTCGGGTCCCAGTGGCTGAATGGTCTATCAGCTAACTAACCTTGTAACCAGACAGTTGTAAGTTCAAACCCTGGTGGATGCCTACTGCCGAAGATTCAGAAACTAGGACGAGACATCTGTCCATTACTCCTCAGTGATTTTCCAGTGGTTCTCTAACTGATTTAAGCCGATGATGAAATCCTCCATCCAATCAGTTTTATCTGTAACAGTAACATTCATGTCACTTCATGACGTGATTAGCTCGAGTCCCATCTTATTATTGAGGTATTTATTCCCACCTTTTTCGTTTGTTTAAAAGAATACAAAAAAAGAAAATTCTGACAAAGAATTCAAATAAGACTAACTGTTAGTCTGAATTGAAATTACTTCTCAATATTTTTGCAGTAATGAACTGTAGGAATGTACACATATATTCATATATATATATATATATATGTTTCTAGACAGAGGAAACTTGCATTTTAATGCTGTTTTCATATGTCATTCTTTTCCTCTGTCTTTGTGTCTCCTGTTTCTCTGTTGTTCTTTTTTTTGTTTAATAGTTGGGCACTGAAACGGAATGTATACCTATACCTATACATATATATACATATATACATATATATGTATATATACCTAAGAGGAATGTCAATAAACTTGAGTATTTCTTCTTTTTTTTCTGTGAAGAAGGAAGAATGTTGAAGACAAGAGAACAGAACAGAACAGAAGAAGAAGCAGAAGAAGCCTAGAAAGAATTCAGAGGAGTAGGAGGAGGCATTCAGTCAGTGATGGTATCAAGAAGTTAAACTGGTAATGCAAACAGACAGATGGGAAAATCGCGTATTTTGTTGAGTCTCTTATTCTTATCAAAGGGGAATATCTCTTTTTTATATATAAAACAGGTTGTTTCTTTTCGCTGTCGTTTTTTTAAAGTATGGAACTCATATAAATGCGGGATTATATGTAAATGTTGCTGCTTTTTTTAATGTAGTATAACGGGAGATATACTAATAATAGTAATGCTAATAATCAAAGCCTTAGATGGAAAGGAAACTAAACGCTGAGATGAAAGTCTTAACAGTGTATCGCATGCAAATAGTTTTTCTCTCATTCACTGATATCAAGTATAGAACAAAGATGGTGGGGGTTAGTGTATCTCCTTTTGACATGCAATCTAATAAAAGAAAGGTGGATTACATGATCAAATCTGATGTGTTATCGGGGTACAAACAAAGTGTGTTTTTATAAGTAATACTAAAGGCAATGACTGACATAACTGTGAAACATGTACTCCAGACCAATGTCAGCTTTAAAGCCTTGGAATTATTACATGTTCGTATTTTCTAACTCCGTTTGGATCACATAGAAGAGACGAAGGTGGTGCAAAACAACGGAAGAAATTCAAAAGAGGCCACATTTTTCGTTTGCCTAAGCAGCATGGCCTAGATCTTCATCACTGTGAAATCAGTCTAGAAATCTTCCACACTTCACGGAATGAACAAAAGAATTCTTATTTTCAGAGCCAAGGTTATGTCAGTCAGCTTTTCTGTATTTGTCCTGAAAGTGCCAAGCGGCTCATAAAAAGCATTTCAAACGGGCCAGCTTCGGACTAATGTCGACAACTGACCTCTTCGCTGGCTCTATATTGAAGATTAATTAATTAACAATAAGAACCTCGCAAAGAGTAAATGTTTGAAATAAAATAGAAATAGACCAGACACACTTCGAATAAACTGTAGTGCACCTTGAACATTTGTAATTTCTACTTTAACGAATCCATTTACTATGGTGCCTTACCATGTTGTTATTTTTGGCTTGACTGTGCACATTTGGTTCGCTCTCTTGTTGCTCTACCATTCGGCGCACTCTTAGAGCTTAATACCCAGTCGGGCAAGAAATAAGTTTTAGAACATTCTTATTTATTAAAATTGACTTTTAATCTCTGTAAAGTTCAACTCTTATCGGCACACACTACCCAGTCCCAAGCCTTTTTACTTTGAGTCCGTTAATCGGCACTTATAGGCTGGTTAGAGTACTGCTAAGGGTATTAAGAGGAGAAGTCTCTAGTAAGTGCTGTTAGTTAGTTGGGGTATATCTTGAGTACAATCAACACTCATAAGAGCATCAGGTGATGTCGCACACTGTGCCGTAACTCGAGGGGAAAGCGGATGGGAGATGACATGGAGGTGATCATGTGAGAAGGAGATTCGAGACTAAAGTCAATCTCAAGATCAGCTAAACGGGACCGTGGAAAATAGGGAAAAAGTGGAAATGTGTTGTTAAAACTCTATATTCTATTCGGAACCCATGGGAAAAATAATAATAGTGATAAATAATAATTCGTATCACAACACTTTACAAGCAGAAAATCTTATTCACTAAACGAAAAGAATACCGTCCAGGTTAACACTCTGCCACGATTGTCTTCTGTGTAACCAAGTGATATTCTAGTCACATCAAGTGGCTCGCATGGTACGATAATTGGCAATCAAGAAAGAAAACACAATTGTACGGTTGTTCCGACAATTGCTTGTGTAGTAATGAAGATGAAGTGTAATTATCTGAAGGATCCAAAACATTCATTGTATTCTGGTTTCACATAAATCATAATTTCTCTCAATAAAGTTGTTTCCACCCTCCAACTCATGTTTCACAGGTAATTTACCCTCAACTTGGCCGTAATGCATTGTTGTTTTTAGCTTGGTTTACTCTGCTTGAATAGAAGACTAGTTACTATTCTGCTTTGGACGAAATAACAAGTAGTAAACGTTGAAAAGTACTCATTTAGTTATTGTCTGGAGTTAATGAAGTGCATCCTATGAGCTATTTCATTATTGTAGAGGTAGAGTAATGAATTCTTTTATTTTTCGGTCAACAGCAAATATAAAGTGTCTTATTCCATTATAGTTTGACTATAGTAACAACTGAATGATGTTCATAATTCTAAACTTCAAATATTAAAGAAGGTGCTGATACAACGGTTGATTTGTGTTCTTCTTGACCAAAGGCTACAAGGGTGTCCCACACACTCCAACACATCTTTGAAATGGTCTGACTGAGTTTCTGCACGGAACTTTGTATAGAAGTGTAACAGTTGAAGTTGCCACTATCGATGTAGAACAGCAAAAATTAGAGAAAATAGATATCCAAAAGAACAGTTGTAAGCAAAGGGCGTAAGGAAGAAAGAATAGTGACACCGGAAAACATGACGGCTTAGTGAATGGAAGGGGGGATTACAAAGAGTAAGTGTATTTGCGGCATCGACAATTGTCTTCAGCCATTGGTTCTTAAAATCTCGAGGATCCCAACCAACAAGTTAGTCTACACCTTTCTGAAATTAATTAGTTAAGATTTTAGTGGACTGATTTTTATGTTTTCATTTTTTTTATTCCTTCACATTCCCAGTGGAGTAACATAGGGATTCAAGCTTGAGGCTTGACGTTTTTGTAGCAGTAGGGATTATTTTTACACGATGGGGTTGCTAGCCTCATGCCCAACCTTTCCTCTTTAACAGTGTTTGTTTTATTTCTGGCTTAGCGTGGTGAAGGATTGCATCTGTAACCGAAGATCGAACCTCGGACCATCTGCATGGTCGGCGAACGTTCTAACCGCTGCGCCACCGACGCACTTTCCATTTATTCACTACTAACTCTTCCTAACGGATTCAGTTTTGGCTAACATTACCCGTCGAGGAAGGTAATGGCTCAGCATTCGCCACATATATCCTAGGCATTACAACTGATTTAGCATGACAATCCAATCTATTTACATATCCCTATTGCCTACCACTTTTCGCCTGACATCAACATTATTCACAATATTGTAAAAAATAACACGGGAGAGAAAATGCGAACATCTGCGGTCAAGGAAAGCTAGTCCTTTCATTTCTAATAACCATTAAGGCGGAAGTCTTTAAGCGTTGTTGTGATCCATGAAGTAACAGAGCACAAAACACCAGGGACGTTAAGTTCCCCATACATATAGGAAAAAATAATTAATACCACAAATAACCAACTTGATTACACCAAATACAAGCAAAAACCGACTTGTTATGGTTTGTGAACAGGAGATGGATCTCTGCGTCCTACTGCATTCCTTACTAAAACTCTATTGAGACATACTCAGTCACAAAACACTCTGTAGCTCTATTTGACAATATGAACATCAAAAACTTCAAATTAATTCAATGGCACGTTTGAGTAGCTACGTGGACATGGTAAATCATTAAGTACCATACAAAGACTTAGAATCAAGTAGAATATCGCCAAGAAGGTGGGAGTGAAACTCTCTTCACAAGAATGACACGTCAACAATTTTTTACTGCAGACAGTTCAAGATACAAATCACGTTCAATCACTCAGACAGATTCCCATCGTGAAACATCTCATTGTCAATATCACCGTACAACCACAAATCAGCAGCATAAAAATTAGAGATTAAACATTGACAAATTGAAACAGTAATGATGATGAAGTCAACATAAGATATTCAGTTGACAGAAGAACGATTTGCAAGTGAATGATTTACAGTTTAAAAGAAAAGGGGATAATAATTACGGGGTCACAGGATTTTATCATGAGCTGACATTGGTTAGAGAACCATCGAAAAGCCACCAGGGAGTACTGGACACTAGATCGGATCACAGTGGCTTAATGATCTGCGAAGGCGTCTTGCAACCGGAAGATCCTGAGTTCGAACCCCAGTGGGGTGGGTGCGTATTGATGAAGAGCCTTAAAGTAGGACGAAACAGCTATCCAGTACTCCTTACTGGTTTTTCAATGGTTCTCTAACCAATGTCAGCTCATGATAAAATCCTGTGTCCAATCGATGAAATCCATACAAACCAAAACTTGAATTACAAAGTTAGTTGACACATCCGAATAAATATGGGTATTGTGGTATGATAGCTAAAGAAGGATACTCCGAGTAATTTTTTCGTTGCATCACTACCTATCACTTTACACCACTTACATTCATCCAAGCGGTTTATTGGTGAAGTCATTGACTTCACTAAGTAATACAATTTCCAAATCAATAAAAAGTGTCATCCTCCTGAAGGCAGAGGACAAACCAAACTGACAACTACTCATAGGCCCCAAAATGGGATTCTTGGACTTTTTATCAAATGACTTCTAATACATTGTATTTTAAAACGTGTACAGAATACCAAAAAATATTGAATAAGAGCTTGATGTGAATCGCTGTCTTAAACAAGTTAACTTGTATTAATTTTTATTCCTTCGGATGGAGGATTTCATCATGAGCTGACATCAGTAAGAGAATCACTGGAAAACCTGGTAGTACTGAACAGCCATTTCGTTCTAGTCTCTTGGGACTCTTTAGAAGTACGCACCCTCCGTTGTTAAAACCCAGGCGCCTCTTGTTAGCTCGTAGACCATTGAGCCACTGGGATCCGACTGATCCACTGGCCAGTCTATGAATTGTAACTTTTGCCAATTCAGCACATCGTGCAACCATTTCGCAATGTCTTCCTTTGCGTTCCAAGCCCAACATAAGGCTTCAAATTTTCAGCTTTGAATTTCCAGTAACGGTGATGTATTTTCAATAGGCACGGTTACTAGTCCCACACTCTTGGCCTTCCTCTTTCACAAGTCTTACTGTTGTCTGGGAATCGAACAGTGAACCACCTCCCTTGTTGGTGAGTATTGTACGACTGGACTAATAAAGCACTAATATTAGAATATAGGTAAATACACTCAGAAAATAATTGAATCGAGACGGTAAGAACTCAATAGAAAGTTTTTTTAAAACCAGTATAAGTGAAAAGAAGAAAAAGTGCATATCTCAGTGGTTAGTATTTTGTTATTGTTATGTTTTTAAACAAAAATCTAGGTCAATAAACTTGTCCGAAATGACATCCTCTTGAGAAAAAAAGTATCGAAGAGTGACCTTTAAAAAGGTAATATATATATATCTCCTTTTTTTCTTCCCGTTTTCCAATAACCTTATAATTATTCTGATTTCCCTTTTGTCAAAATTCTATTTAGTTTCACTTTCAATTACCAATGGTTCAATAGTCAATATGATTTTATTTCAATTTAAATGTTCATCCGTTCATTCGTTTGTTTGTTTGTTGGTTTCATTTTGCCCTTCTTTTGACCTTAACTGTCAATGCTGTCTTCCTTTATTATAACAAAAATGAAAATATATATATATATAACTAAAATAAGCGGGAAAATAATAAACTAACTTTCGATGTCGAATACTCTTCAGAAAAGCGAAATAGGAAATAATAAATGTGGGAAAGCAGAATTATCTTTCGGTGGAAAAGTTCAATGTGACATCACTAGGAGAGAGATCATTAAGGAAATATTGGAGAACGCTTAAAGGCTGCTTTGTTCTATTTTGGGACTCTTCATCAGCTAGAACCCACTGTAGTGGTAATAATGGCATCATTCTGGATTCAATTCATATGATGTATAGCATTTTCAGCGGAGTTTATTGCATTGCACTCCTGTCCTTCTCAAGCCACATCATCCTAGGAAAAATCGAACGCGCCACCGTCGATGAAAAACTTCGACCAGAACAGACTACATTCAGGAGGGACAAATCGTGCATCGATCAAATCACAACACTACAGATCATCATTGAACAGGGCTTGGAATGGCAATCAGCTTTCTGCCTCAACTCCATTGACTTTGAAAAGGCCTTCGAGAGCGTCAATAGAGAGGTGATGTGACAACTACGGGGTGCGTCATCATTTATACATCTCATCCAACATTTGCATGACAATGCTGCATGTCAAGTAATCCACAATGGAAAGTTCACGGAATCCTTCGAAGAATTGAAGACGGGAGTAAGACATGGTTGGTTACCTACTATCTCCAATGATTTTCCTGATTGCGGTAGACTGTATAACGCGAAAAACAGCAGACAACGAGAAAACAGGTATAAAATTCACTCACACAAAACACTTGGAGGATTTGGATTTTGCCGATGATCTAGGTCTGATTTCTCACAAACTGGAAGATATGCCTATAAAAAGTAATAAGTTGACGGAAGAAGCATTCAGAGAATATAGGCTTTTGGGTGAACATTGAAAAAACAGAAGTAGGCGATGAAGATTCCTGGCCAACAGCAACAGCAACAGACAACAATCACCTTTAATTACCCACCTACCTGGGAAGCACCGTTTCATCTCGAGGCGGACGGAACTGATGAAGATATCAAAGCAGCCAGGATTGAAAAAATAAGGCGAGCTTTCATTTCTCCCGAGTCTGTCTGGAAATCAACACCAGTTATCATGGAAAATAAGATCCGGATTTTCGACTCCAGTGTGAAGTCAGCGCTCTATGCAGTGAATAGTTTTATGCAGATTTCAGTGCATTTTGTAACTAAAGTAATCTTCCGTATTACCTTATATCTGTTCAGTATGCAATTTAGAACATACAGATCATTGAAAGGATCAACAGCACACAGTATGACAAATAAGATCCAGATCTTCAACCCCAATGTGTAGTCAGTGCAACTTTATGGATCATAGACTTGGGCCGTCATGAAGAGCACCTGAAATGAACTATAAACTCAATACTACTCAAAATAAGATGGCCGTCCAACTAAGATCAGCAACAGAGAGCTCTGGGACCAAATTATCAAAGCAAAAAGCAAGTGTACAACAAATAGGCAGGAAGAAATGGAGGTGGATTGACCATACTCTGAGTGACATCACACTCAAAGTCGTCACGCGAACGGAACCCGAGTGGAAAACTCGGAGGCAACCGTCAGTGCGAGGATGACATGGAGAAGGTCATGTGGAGAGGGGATCAAAGCATGTGGGCAGATGTGGAGCCAGGTTTAAACGTTGGTAGAGAACCGAACACAATGCAAACGTGTGGCTGATGCTCTATATTCCCCCATGGACTAGAGAAATCAATAATAACATTATTATTGCATAATATTTCTCCTCCACACAGGATTTTCAGAACCTGTGACACACTGCTTTCTGATCTGAAGCCGAAACAAGTCCATTATGATATTTTTTGATTGTCTCTATCGAGAAAGGCATGATATTTGGTTGAAACCTGATCATCTAAAGTTCAAAAGTACATTTTAAGATACAGGGATATAGCTCAAGAACAGATGTCTCATGTTCTAGGATACGCTGCTCCCTCCAAGACTATGCTGTTTATTAAAAACTTTCGATTCACTAGATTGTAAACAGTTTGAATACTCGCCAGGGTAAATAATATCTTTATAGATTATATTTCAATCTATCTAAACAAAGTGAATAGGAGGGAGGATATGCAATGTATTTATGGAGACTTTTGGTAGCCTGCGTTTGAATTAGGCTGTTTTTGATGTAACTAGGTATAGGATCCGCATCGGTGGTTCAACAGTAGAACGCTCGCCGACCACACCAGTGGTCTGAGGTTTCATCACCAGCTGACGAACCTCCCAATGCTGCTAGTAAGACTTTCAGAGAGGGAAGATTGGGCATGAGGCTAGCAATCCCACCCCGTAGAAATAAAAAACCGTTAAGTTCCAGCTTGAAGCAGCCTTACGTTCCATTTGGAACTTGATAAAAACGATAAAAATTATACAAGGGATAAGACTCATCACCTTCAGTTTATTAGACCATGCTCACTGACCATCCAACCACTTAGGCCTGTGGAACTCCTGAATGACCCTTCAGTTCTCATTCTCTCAGTTCGTGGTACAGCGCTATTCAAAGCCCTACAAAAGATTGCCGAGTTTACTAGTTCACTACTTTTCTAGCCAACGTAAAGACAGAGGGCTGGGCATGGGGTTAGTGATCCTACTCCATAAAACCAACCAATATGCTGCAGGAATCTCAACACACAAAAAACTTTAAAACATAATCGGAAAGGCAAGAAACGCCTTCATCATCACCTTAAGATTCGCATTTTCAACATACATGTGAAGTCCATTCCCTTATATGGGATGGAAACTTGGCCAGCGTGTCACAAAAAAGATTTCCAACGAGTTACACATTTTTATCGACAGATCAACCATTCGCTGGGTCTATATTGAAGATCAAATGGCTAGCCTCTCAGTCGGCCAGCAAAAATTAGCAACAAGAAAATCTTACTTACCTTACTTTACTTCGGCTATCTCCTACGGGAGGATGAGCCGGCTTCATGAACGTCTCGAATCATCGCTGCCCAGGCGCGGCAATTTGTAAGAGAGTTCATGAAGTTTCATGGGAATTTGGTACGAGTGATTTCCCCAGAATCGCTCGGCCTTTTGTTTGAGTGCAGCTCTAGCCTTTACACAACCAAGTGTGACCTACAAGGCAGTAGGAGTGGAGTAAGGAGTCCACTATCCATTGGCAGCCGATGACCGGAGTTCGGTTCATACGCCTTTTTGAATGGGGCCAGACATCCAGGACATCCAACAAGCCCTTTGTCCATACGTCTGCCGGTGAGCTCCAGTGAGCTTCATACGCCAATTGTTGGAGGTTTGGAATCAGGGTTTAGCCATCTCCCCTAGACTGTCATCCAATGGACAGTCAACCCGGTGGAGAGCGCCAGGCATCCGCTTTCGCCCTCTCACTTTGGTGAGAAACACCTCCGCCACGTGAAGGCAGTGAGTAGGACTTCCTCAGGAGAGGCTATGTAAGACGCACGGTCATATGGGAGCATTTCAAGAGGTGTGCGGAGGGGTGGCCAACCCGCAGCGCAAGGCACCCACCCCCGACCATCCTGAGGCTTTGGAGGCTGAAAACAAACCAACCAAGGGCCGATTGCTCGACAAGTGTGTAGGAGAGAATGAAGATATATTGAGCATACCTTGAGGAAGCCGTCAAATGACATTGCGCGCAGTGCAGACTATCACTCGAGTGGAATCTGAATAGGAAGCGATGAGTGGGTTGTCGGTGTGGGGGTGGAACCCGGGAGATTGAGTGTAGATCAGTAGATAAGAGATTATGGACAACCGTGTTATTAACCATCTGAAGAGGACAGCATCAAATAGACGAAAGTGGAGATGTGTTCTTGAAGCCCTATGTTCCACTGGGATCCCAAGGGAATAATAATAATCGAACCCTACAAATACCGTAATTCGAATATCAATCGCCAGTTCACTGAAGGATAATGGATAGATGTCCTGAAACTGTCCTATTAAGTCATGACCAATAGGGTCTACTATGTGTCAAGGTGAAATGTCTGCTCACTCAAGATACTGGTGAGGGTAGCACTGTATCGGCAAGTAGAGAATTCAAGGGTTACTGAGTTCTACAGGCTAAAGTGGCTCAGTGGTCTAGAAACCTAAAAGTCCCAGATTCGCACTGTCGAAGAGTCCCAAAATAGGACGAAACAACATTTGTCGAATGCTCTCTCCAACTAAATAAATAATAATAACAATATAGATGATAATAATCTCTTGTGTTACCTCTTTACTCTGTTCATATTGCCTGTTATTCCCCCTCCCCCCTCTTACTCCTACCTTTTCATAACTTTCGTTACATTGAAGTTAATTCTTTACTTTTCATTTGTTCTCCTTTATTTGACAAAACTAGGTGGGAGAGACAGAGAGAGAGTAGTACACACAAATAAAGAATCAAAAGCCCGCCAAAAATTGAAAAGCAAATAAATAAACAAATAAATAAAATAACAAAAACAGTTACTCCTTTCAAATATTTGTAAGATTCCATTGAAAATTGAATATGATAAATAAAGGCCAAAATAACCAATATTTGACCTTGAGATTTTGATTTATTCATCGTTGTACATATCTGGGCATTGATCATTTTTATTTTCTATAGTTAGAAATAAAGTGGATATTTGTGGAGATTATACCTTTGGATAAAGGAATAGGTAGAGTTTGGTTTTGGTATTACAGTTGTTGCAAATAAATCGCACAAATCTTACACACACACACACAAACATCTCTTTGATGCGGCTAATCTAGTTGATTAAGACAGGTATTAAACTTTCTTCTGACCTCTGATGAGGATTAAATGAGGTGAAAGGTTTTGCTAAAGGGGAAATAAAATAAAAAAGGATTTCCAATTAACTGGTTAAAAATGTCTTTTAAAATGTTGTCAGAAGAATGGTTCCTGAAAAAAAAAATTTTCTCGATAACCTCTTCTTCATCAGCTTTCACAGTTGTATATCCATCCATAATACTGAATGAATTAGTGTTATTAACAACACCAGTGTTGTCTAAATAACATCGAATCAATAATAAGAATACGGGTATCAATGGATTATTGTTCAAAAACATCAACAATACAATAGACACTGAATGAATAACAGAAAAATTAGGAAAGATAATACAAATTCATGAAATGATAGTCTCTACTGAGGGCTATGGATCTGGTAGTTGTTGGTTGGACTTGCTTCTCTTGCACACAAAACACTGGTTGTCTCACTCAAATAGCGATAATCTCTGCCGTTCGCAGCATGCAGTACCTCGATGATTTTCGGAACTTTATTAGGTACCTGGTGGATGATGGAAAAGAATTCTTCAATGCTGACTTTTTGGCTGGTCTGGACCAGGTAATTTTATATTGAACTGTGGATGGTTTTAACCACACTTTGCTTGACCACACTGGTAGATGTTCCTGAGCAACGCCCAATGTAACTCGCTCCACAATAGCAGTTGAATTGGAAGATACAATTAGAAGTTGCTAGTCTTCGTACTTCATCTTTCAGTCGACCATGCGTCTGAGGATCCTCACTAAATTTTTTTTCGTACTGGGGAGGAACGAAGCTGTGAAAATGTTTTGCTGTTCTGTCTATGCGCTTTTCCTATGCACATTTCTCTGTATGCTACCAGCTGATTTTTTTGTAAGAAGAACATCTAGGAAGGCAGTTCTATTTTAGGATTCTTCTTCTCGCGTGAATTTAATCGCAGAATGTACCCCATTGAATTCATTGCATTCCTATCCGAATTATTATCACTAAGAATGAAGGTATCATCCATATTTTTTTCCTTAGCGTTCCCTAGTGGAACAAAGGGCTTCAAACTAGAGGCTTCAGGTTTCTACGGCAGTAGTGATTATTTTTACAAGATGAAGTTGCTAACCCCATGCGTAACCTTTCCTCTTCACCAACATTATTCCTGACTTAACGAAGTAAAGGAGTACGTCGACCGGGGATCGAACCCCGGACCATGTGCATGGTCCGCGAGTGTCCTAACCGCTGTGCCACCGACGCACTATCATCCATATATCGGCAATAAAATGAGAAGTTTCTGATAACATTGTTCAAAGGTCCGTTTTCTAGCTTACTTATAAAGCAATTTGCCAACATTTGGCGCAATGACAAGCCCATCACCACCCCGTCCACTTGTCTGTAAAGTGTTCCACCAAATTTGAGGTTTGCATTCATGGTACACCTTAATAACAATTCTTTTAGGATTTCCGCTGGGATGCCAATATTTATCGTCTGACCATACGCTTGTTCACTTTGGGTAGTTAACCGTTTCTACTGGAGGTACATTTGTGTATGCAAATTTACATGTATCTTCGATAGCAGTTACATTGGAAGAACAGAAAGAAGAGCGCACCAGCGATTTTCTGAACATTCGCCAAAAAGCCGACGTCTCTATCAAATGCTGAAAAACAGATTAATGTGTTCAGAAAGAAGTAGTTATCAGTCTTTCTTTTGCCCTAGTAACTGGACGTCTTTGTTCTCTTTTTCATTCGATTACGTAAGATTTGGCTTCAACCTCACCCCCTTTTGATATAATGTAACTTTGCTTGTCTCTTGTTTCTATGATTTGAGTTGAAGTCAGTACGTTGCTGCCTAATTTATTAGTCACTCTGCATCTTACGCATCTCTCATCTTTATTGCGTAACTCCTTTGCCATTGCATGCATACATTTATTTTGTTTGAACTTAAACTACCTGTGTGAAAACTATATAGTCTCAATTTTTAGAGCACTGTTCACTATCTGTCGAACCATCTGTCAACTGACACCATGAAAAATTTGCAAGTATGTTAAAACGTTTCTGCCGACGCACACCTGATATCTATGGTCGGGCTGCGAAATTTGGGCTACCGATGTCACATGCTGAAAATTCCATACTTGTACCAAAAATACAGTTTGGAATCAAGCTGTAATCAAAAATAAGAAAAAATAATAAATAAACCTCATAATTTATTCAGGCCGTAAGCAGCATCTGATGAGAAGCCAACGAAATAAACAATGATGGTACCATATTATTCTCCACAAACCGCTGTTGTTCTTGCTTTATTCAAATTCATCAAGGGGAATAAATGCATGAAATCACGGTTCTGTTATTTAGCCTCCAGTAATGCGCAGAAGATTTCAGAGTAATGAGTTTCTGTTTTGCCTTTTCAATTCTGATTTGAACATCTACTTCCGTACCGTTCTGCTGCCGTTAAAACGATGGTGCCTGGATATGTGACAGAAGTAACCACCTTCAAATTTCTTCCATTGATTGAGATTGGCGCCGGTTGTTGTTGGTTGGTTGGTTGGTTATTTGCATCACCTTGATCTTCTCTATGTTCACTTGAATTCCTGTTTTGTCTCGACGCTTCTTCTTATTATTAGAAACTGTTGGTTTTTTTGCTTGCACGTTTTCGAGTTTGTTTGGTATCAGGTATAAATCGTCCAATCACCCAGTAATACCAACAGAGGAAGCAGAAATACCAGCGGACATCAACCTTCCGACGAGAATAGAAATTGTGAAGGCAGTCAAGATGATAAAAACTGCAAAAGCAGCAGGTCCAGATGAAATCCCAGAATAGGCATTAAAAAATGAACCTAGAGGCACTAGCGGACTTGATGACATAACTACTTAAGAATGTGTATAAAGAGGGCAAGATACATGCGGATTGGAAGAAAAGCTGATTATTCAAACTGCCAAATAAAGGGGACTTAGGTCAATGTAAGAACTGGCGTGGTATTGTGCTTCTGTTCATCTCAAGCAAAATACTAGGCCGCATCATCCTGAAGAGAATCAAACACGCCGATTTGGATGAAAATTCGACCGGAACAGGCTGGATTCAGAGGAAACAAATCATGCACTGGTCAAATCGTAACACTACGCATCATCAGTGAACAGAGCAGTCAGCTCTCTATCTCAACTTCATTGAATTTGTAAAGGCCTTCGGCAGTGTCGATCAAGAAGTGATTTGACAACTACTTAACTAATACCAAGAGGTGGTGTCAACAATTACACATCTCACTCAACAGTTGTACCACATTGCTGAGTGCCAAGTAATCCGCTATTGGAAGCTTACAGAATCGTTGGAAGAAGTGAAGACGGGAGTAAGACAAGGCTGGCTGGCTGCCTACTATCTCTATTGATTTTCCCGATTGCGATAGACTGCATAAAGCGACAGAGAGCGAGCAGCGAGGAAAAAGACATGAAATAAACTGACACAAAACTTGGAGGATCTAGACTGTGCCAATGATATATGTCTGATTTCCCACAAACTGGGAGATATGCAAGTGAAAAGCAACGATTCGGCAGAAGAAGCATCCAGAGGAGACAGGACTTCATGTGAACATAGCAAAAAATAGAAGTAGGTGATGAAGATTCCTGGCCAACAGCAACCACAACAACAATAGACATAAATGGGAGAAATTCGAAAGAAGCAACCTCCTTCACCTAACTACCAACCTATCTACCTGGGAAGCATTGTTTCAACTACAGGCGGACACAACTGATGAGGATGATGTCATCAAAGTGAGTACTAGGAAAGCAAGGGATGCTTTCATTTCTCTCAAGTCTCTGTCGAGGTGAATACCTTTTATCATGGAAAACTAAGATCCGGATTTTCAACTGCAATATGAAGTCAGTTCTACTATACAGGTTAGAGACCGGCGTCATGTGTCATGAAGGGCAATTAGAACAAATTAAAGACCTTCATCAACAGCTGTCTTCGCCTAATACTACTAAAGATGAGATGGCCGGCCAGAAAAGATCAGCAACAGGGATCTCTGGGAGCGAACCAACTCAGCAGAAACCGATTGTGCAACAATGGAACCCGGCCAACTGGGGAGTGGCGAATTGGTCGTCAGTGAGAGGGCGACATGGAGTAGAAGGTGATATGAAGAGGAGATGAAAGTATGTGGACAGACGTGGAGCCAGGTGAAAATGTTGGTAGAGAACCAAAAGCAATGGAGACGTGGGGGGGGGGAAGCCCTGTTTTCTTCTAGGAACTAAAAGAAGCAATAATAATAGATCGCCCACGAAATGCAGGTCTTCTATAGTCTCTTTATTGGCCCGCTGTATTGCCTTCTTCTAATTCTCATGAACAGTGTTCACGCATTCCAGTTCATCACATTTAGCAGTATCATCGTGGATATTAGTTAACAGGCAGCCTTGTCTTCATTTCGAATCCCACCTAGTTTTCTGACCAGTTTTAAGCCTGGGGATAATGCAGAAGATTGGGCATAAGGCTAGCCATGCTATCCTCCAAAACCAATCTATTCCAATCCTACAGAAACATTAAAGCACACGAAAAATGTAACAGCCATTATATATTTCATTTACAATAGTCGTGTTTAATTCTGATTACTGATGTATATATACACAGTGCTGGATATTTCTAAAGCATTAGCAATAGAATACACGAAGTAACAATAGTAACATAGAGAAAGCATAGAGAACATTTTTCATTTCCTTTGAAAATTCCATATTTTTGTTGTTGTTGTTATTGCTGTCGCTGTTTTACTTCTCTTTAGTTATCAATACTGTTTCATC
The DNA here is from genome assembly GCA_944472135.2 of Trichobilharzia regenti. Taxonomy (NCBI): domain Eukaryota; kingdom Metazoa; phylum Platyhelminthes; class Trematoda; order Strigeidida; family Schistosomatidae; genus Trichobilharzia; species Trichobilharzia regenti. The sequence continues at coordinate 113,553,776 of OX235264.1, read as the reverse complement.
TATGATTAATCCTATACATGTATTCATTCACTCACTCACTCACTAGTCAGCTCGAATTAGCCATTATTATTCAACATCATGTATACATGTAAATGCTAGTCTTTGTGTACCTGTGTATCTGCATGTGTTTTTGTAGGTGTGCACCAGGATGGATATACGTTTTGGTAGCATGTATGAGTTAGAGTTTGTATAGAGTCAGTGATACTGGCGCATGGGACAATTCATTTCTCCCATATTTATGTGTTATATTAGGTAATGATTTATATATATTTGGCTTTAGAAAAGATTCTGTTTATCGCTACTCATCAGAACGTGTAGGTTGAGGTGGAGGAGACAGTGGCTTCTAAAACTATTTGTACACAATGAACACTGAACGAGTATAACACTTATTTAAGGTCAACATTGTTAACTGTAAGCCTGAATCAATCAAATTTTAGCAGATAAACGGAGTACACTTTTTGTAACACAAAGATTATTTGTAAACTCTTTCTTTTGAACTATCTAATCGTAATATTTGTCTTTATTTCAATGTATAACCCAACACTGTAGATATTATCCGTCAACCTCCTAGACTGAATATCATTATTTTGACATTTTTATGTTCTCTACGTTCTTTATTGCTCCTTGTTAAATCTCTAATTCTGATGCTTCTCTTTCTGGTTGTGTGATGATGTTGATAATGTACTGCTAAACGATATTGATTTTTGTTTGAGTGAATGGTGGTCATTCCCAACTTGGACTGTATGTGAGAGGTGTTAGTGTGTTTGTGATTCTGTGTGGACAGAGATTTGGATCCCTTCTTGTCGGGATTATTTTGCTCGATTCTCTGATACTTCTTAAAATTGAACATTGACCAACTGATTTTATTTTTTACAAAACGTTTTTCTTGTGCGTCGGTGGCACAGCGGTTAGTACGCTCGCCGACCATGCACATGGTATGGGGTTCGATCCTCGACCGATGCACTCCTTTACCTCGTTAAGCCAGAAATAATCCTGGTAAAGAGAAAAGGTTGGGCATGAGGCTAGCAACTCCATCCTGTAAAATAAACACTGCCACAGAAACTTCAAGCCAATAGCTTGAAGCCCTATGTTCCACTGGGAATGTGAAGGAAAAATTATATTATATTATATTATTATACTTTTTTCTCAGTTAGGAACGTCTCTTGTCTACATAGCTGCTTGAATGCATTGTTGAGGTAATTTTGTGTTGTTGAACAGAATCACATACAAATGGATTCCAACCGGGAAAATTCGCCTTTTTGGCGTCTTTAGAAAGTTTTGTGAGTGTAAGTTTCTCAAGGACGTTTTGGGAAGCCATACGGGAGGATGCAGAGATCGATTTCATATGTTTAAATCACAGTGCGTCGGTTTTAGTTGTAACAATTGTTTTTGTATTGCGACAATTCATAGATTGCAATGGTAAGATTTGAATGAAAAGCCCGAATATTACTTTTATTCAGACAATGTGAATTCACACCGCGTTGATACCTCTCTTGCATGACTGAAGTATTTCAAATGGCAGTAATCGAATATTTTTGATTACAGGATTTCACAATCAGCTGACATCGGCCAGAGAATCGTTGAAAAACCAGAACTGAAGTACTGGACAGTTGTTTCGTCCTAAATTAGAACTCTTCGTTAGTTCGCACCAACTACCAAGGTTCGAACCCAGGACATTCTTGTTACAAGGCTAGTTAGCTCGTATATCATTAGGCCACTGAGACTCAACTAATTCAATGGGCAGTCCACGAATTATAACGTCTGCCTATTCATGAGATAGCGCAGCCACTTTGCAATGTCTTCTTCGCTGAGTTTATGCCTCACTTTCGGCCTGCTGTACCCTACTGGTAACGGCTTGCCACTAGAACTCCAGGTGACTGCCTGTATGAAACAGTATTTATTCCGTCCACCATGTGTCATTAGATATGAAAACTTTCATCTTACCCCATCCGATTGTATGTTGGTGTTGTGTGTGTTTTTGTATGTAGTGTTATCACCGAACTATTCTCCACATTTATTATTTTATTCGGATCAACTAATCTAGCTTTTGTTAGGTTTTAATGCTCAGCAGGTCTGACTTACTTCATTCTACTACTCTGATCGATGTATTTGACCTGACAATCATTCCATCAGGGTATTAGATAAACTAAATGTTTCTGTTTAATTGGCTCCACAGACTTGATCCTTTAACCGACAAAACGTTTTTCTAATTGAGTATGTTGGTTTGAATAGCAGACACTTTTATTCCTGCCTTCTTAGGAATTCTGCGTAAGATTTCTTACGTTCCTTCTTTGTATGGAATTACTACTGATGATTTAGATTCCTTATTAGTTAATATTTCCATTATCTTGCCCATGTCCTCATTAATATTACTATTATTATTACTATCATTATCACTAATATTATTATTAATTTTATTTTTACATATCCCCACATACTTTCTAACTAATCTATCAGGGATATTATTAAGTTTCAAAAGTCCTCTCTTATGCCTCACTTTCTGCTTTCGATTTTTCTCGGTACTACTTAGTTTTTGTGTCCTATTAATTAAACGTATCATCAATCCTATTGTCACTGATATAGGGTGGGATAACTAAAAGTCTAAATATCAGTTCCAATGTGTTTGGTTTCCAGTAAACACAAGTGTTTAACTTCCCCTCATCGTTTCTTTTTATATTATAACTACGAGAAACAGAGAATAAAGAAGACTAAAAAAGTCATGTTTCGAAGTGGTGTGACTATAATTGATAAATGTGATTATGAACAATTAAGTGTACAATTGGTGGATGGTGGCTAGCAGTGGAATCTAGGATGCGCATTTCGTCCTATTTGGGACTCATCATCTGGATGTACCTGCATTTCTCAGTGAGTGATGATATTCCCACCGAGGCTCGAACCCAGTACCCATAGTTTCAAACGCCAAAGCGTTATCCACTAGACCACTTGGGCCACGAGAGCCACCTCTTGTGCAACGGGTCATATTAATTATTGAATTGAATTTTTGATTTTCCCGTCGATTGATTGGACCGAAGTTTTCGGTCTCAGGTTGACATGTCGGCTTCTTGTGCATACCCAGACATCGTCGAAGCATCTGCACAAGAAGCCGACATGTCAACCTGAGACCGAGCACTTCGGTCCAATCAATCGACGGGAAAATCAAAAATTCAATTCAATAAAAATTAAGTGTATTCAAAATGTCATCCAGTAAATAATACCGTTTCACTGTGTGTACATCTAATAAACAAACTAATATAGAATTGAGTGCTACGACATGGTTATACTTCGTAGTTCATCTACTGATCTAAAAATTTTATTGGCTGTTTACTGACATCCTACTCTTCACACAAAACCCTTTCAAATTATGGTATGGTTGAGTTTCATAGTACGTTGGTTGCACAGCAGTAGAATCCTCGCCAATCATGCCTCATGTTGTTTGGGTTTCGATCCCTGGCCACAAAGTCACTCATTTACCTCACCAAAACCAATCATAAGTCTGATAAAGAATCAAGGTTGAGCATACAGCTAGAAACCCCATCCCGTGAAAATATAAACACCACTGCCACCAAAACGTCAAGAGTTATATCCCACTGGGAAGGTAAAGGAATAAAAATGAAAAGGAGAAATGAGTCTTCATATTTTGCCAGCCGTACGAACATAAATTCTCACGAAGTTTCACTCCCAAAGAGATACAAGTTGAAAGTTCAGAATACTCAAGAGGATATTTCCCATATAAGAAAAGATGACTTTATTTAAGTGCTTATTGGGATTAAAACGCCTATCTCCATGAACAATGTCAGTTATTTGAGTAACTGATGTTGATATAGAGGAAATTTTGATTTACTCCCTATCACAGTGTCGTCGATATTTCTAGTATTACATGAGTGAATCAAGGCATACAAGTCTTGTTCGTCTGTAAAACCAAAAATCCACATTATGACATTTAGATAGATTTAGTTTAAGACCATTTGAGTGTAAGACTATTTGTTAACATCAGGTGGGAATCTGTTGACATAAGTACGATCTAATTTTAGAAACTGCAGCTAAGGAACTTGTCAGACCGTCTGTATGCTTAATGAAATCAGCTTCCGAAGAATACTGTAGTCCGTTCGAAAACGAGGGGAAAAGAAATGGAGAAGATACAGTGCAAATAACTCAGAACGTAAACTGTGTACACGGATTATCAAAAGAAATTAAACACACTGTAGTGATCAAGTGCTGATGACAACTGAAGAGATATATCAACTGACTGTCTTCAAGAAGAATGATGAATACTCATACAACATCTCTGAAATAAAGTCTAAAATATTAAAACCAATATTAAAATAGACATAGCCCACAAGTCATTTTATACAATCACTTCATTTTGATATTTTACAGACCAAAGTATCCAACAATACAAGAGGAAGACAAGATCATTAAAATCTAGAAAATAAACTGAATAAACTGCTTTCAAATCGAAATCCAAGAACACAAATTAGCTGTAAAGTGACACAAAATGTGCTCTTTCATTAATGATTCATGTAAATAATTACGGACGCCAATTTGGCTGGGAGAATGTGAACGTTGTAAACAAAGGAAACATCAAAACAAACGAATTTCTAGAAGCCCTGGTACTCAAATGAATCGACGATAAACAAATAAATTACTAAAGATGAAATTTATCAGCTGATAAAAAAAGATCACATGAGAAGGAAGTTCAAATCTTGAGTCAATAAAATTGATCACTAGAGGTATAAATCGACTACTGGTAACGAAGATGGTTGCCAGGGGACGCAATTATATCATCACTCACATCATCAACACTTGAATACCAATGAGATGCTCACTGGCGACTGGCCCTATTCATGTAGGTAGTTACCTGGGTTCCAGTGGGAAGTCGTGACCAGTAGGGTGCAGCCGGTCGGATGTGAGGACAAATACTCGCCGAAGACATTGGCTAGCGGTCGCGCTATGTCGTGAATTGGCAGAAGTTAGAATTCAAGGACCATTGGATCGGGTCCCAGTGGCCTAATGGTATACGAGCTAGCTCACCTTGTAATCGGAAGGTCCTGGGTTCGAATCCCGGTGGGTGCGTACTGCTGAAGAGTCCCATACTAAGACGGAGGAACACAGCTGTCCAGTACTCCCAGGTTTTCCAATGTTTCTCTAACTAATGTCAGCTCATGATGAAATCCTGAAACCAATCAAATCCCTACAAACCAACACTTGAATTAAGATAAGTTCATTTTATGCTAAAAATTGTGATGAAAATGTTGTTTGTCTATAACGGGAATAAGGAAAGCTTCTTAGTTAATTCATCAACCATATCAGAGAACATAATTCATTCAAAATCGTCCACCTGAGCTGCTAGTCGTCTCTATTGCTTAACTTCTTTTTCTAAAACTAGTACATGTAATCAGTAATTTAATCAAGCATATGTTTTATTAAAGCATTTATACTTTAGTAGAAATAATAATAATAGCCTTACTTTAAGAAATTCCATTTTTTATCAATAGACAGTGAATGGAATTGATTCAAGTAAGCTTAATTTACTGTTGTCTTTATTTTTCCAGTTAAGGGCTTGATAAATTTTATAAGAAAGCAAGATAATTAAAACATGGATAGGAAAGCGTCACCAAAAAGAATGCTCAGTTATACGTTTGATGTTGGCTAGCCTCAGTGATCATAGATCTGAGGTATTCTCTAGTTTAGAAGAAAGTCTCCTATATACACTTGCATCCCACTTGAGTGATGAAGATGTGACTGAGATTTGGAGTGGGGATTTATTATTTCAGAGTAGAAACTGTTGTACACTATGAAGTGACCTACATAAATCAGCATTTGTTGCTTTTCAGCGTCACTCGCAGTGTTTTCCATTTGGCGGACTCTACAACAGAAGAACCCTTAAATGTACCTACAAAAACAGATAAATTCATTTCATTTTTTTTAAACCTTTACTTTTTCAGTTGAACATATTATTACTGTTTCTTTTAGTTATCGGAGAAACATAGAGCTTCAGCCACATGTCTCCATTTCTTTTGGTTTTCTGCCATCGTTTTTGACTGGTTCCACATCTGCCCACTTGCTTTCATTTCCTTTTTGTATCACCTCCTCCACGTCACCCTTGTAGTGATGATAAACTCACCACTTTCTGTTCGATCTGACGTGTGATGTCACTTTATGGTTTTCTCAGAGTATGGTCAATCCACCTTCAGTCCTTCCTACAGATTTATCGAACAATCGGTTGTTGCTGGGTTGGTTCGTTCACTACCAGAGATCCCTGTTGCTGATCTTTTCTAGCCGGCCATCTGATCTTGATTAGCGTTGAGCAAAGACAGCTGTTTACGAAGGTCTGAAGTTTGTTCAAAGTGGCCTTCGTAACCTCTAATCCGTATAGTAGCACTGAATCCACAATGAAGTTGGAAATCCTGATCCTATTTTTGATGCTGAGTGCTGTTGACCTCTACACAGACTTAAGAGTAATGAAAGCTTCCCTTGTTTTTCCGATCCTCGCTGCCTTTGATATTCTCGTGAGTTCCGTTCGCCTGTAGTTGAAACGATGCTTCTCAGGTAGGTAGGTAGGTGAAGGAGGTTGTTTCTTCCAGATTCCTCCCACTTTTGCTGGCTGATTATTGGCAGAAGTGTTTTTTTTATGGGATGGAGTTGCTAGCTTCATGCTCAACCTTCCCTCTTTACCAGGCTCATAACTGGCTAACCGAGGTAAAGGTATGAGTCAGCCGGTTATCGAACTCTGGACTGCATCTGTCGTTGCCGAGCATTCTGCCACGATGCCATCGATGCACAGATTCATTTCATAGGAGACAGAATTATATCGTTGTTCATACAGAAATGAAACATCTTCACTTTATGTTAAAGGTTCTGTTGAAGACGTCGTCTAGGGAGGGAAACATAAAAGCCTCACAATTAAACCAACCAGTTCAGAGAACACAAACAATTTGAAATTGTTTTTGAAATTTGATTAAAACCGAAGTGATGGCGTTTGCAGAGAGCCACTTGTTAAATTCAACCATGCTGGCCAGTAATTTTACACAAACATCCTTCTGAATATAAATATATATATATATATATGTTCACTAATAACATTTTCATCTTAGGGTAGAAGACAACTGGCTCCACATCCAAAATTCCTTCTCCCACGCAAATCTGTATAAATTTATTTAGTTGAAACATCAAAATTGCTGTTTGAAATCAAAATCAAAATATCAGAAAAACCTTTTGGCGCCTATAAACAACAATATGAAAACTTGTGTATATACAACAAAATATTTCGAGTGAAGTGAACACGCCATTCCACCCTTTTTTGTCTGCTTGTTTCGCATGCATCACATCTCAACACTGTTTTCCACTGGCAGCATCAGCAGAATACGACTCCAAATACTTTTGTTTTAAATGTCAAGTCAATCATTTCTGTAGAATTTTTAAGATGGGTTGAGTATGTTATGTGATTACGTCTCTCACTGTTTGTCTCTCTCAATGCCTTCCCCTCTGTCTTTTCCTTTTTCGTCAATGGTATCTATCCTGGTCAGTGTATCAGACAGTATGAATATGCCATGAATTTTTATTATGTTTTCTCAAATTTATTTTATAGAAGTCAATGTCTCCGAGATTGGGAAAATAAACAAACTGATCTGATGTTGTTTTTGTTTTTTCTGCTTTCATTTTTGACTATCTGTTGAAAACGATAGACAACACTCTGAAAATACTGACAGTAATGTGCCCAATTTTGAAAAAATTAATTAAAATAAACGAAACGATATTTTCTAAAGTTACTTTGTAGGGTTTTGCTTTGTTTCAAGTTTGACAAATGACTGATACAAATGAGAAAAGTATTCTCTCACTAGTTTGAGAGTCATCGGCAGTTTCAAAGCCAGTAACTTTCGGTTCTAACGCAAGTCGATACACTATTCAGTTACAGGATGACGTTGCTTGAAGTTCTTATGAGTAGTCTTGACAAGTGAGGATCATCTGGCTGGGAGATATGAAAAAATAATAGTCGACACGGATGACAGTCACGCTAGAAAAACCATGAATCAGTACAAGTTAAGGTTGATGGTCTGGCTTTTGATTCGTGTGACAGATGCTGAATTGTCTAAGAGCTTTCCTTTTCATCGGAAGATCCTGGCTTCGAATATCTGTGCGTCGGTGGCACAGTGGTTAGAACTCTCGCCGACCGTGCACTTGGTCCGAGGTTCGAGCCCACGCCGACGCACACCTGATATCTATGGTCGGCCTGAGAATTTTGGGCTACCGATATCCATGCTGAATTCCATACATGTATCAAAAATATGGTGTGGAATCAAGCTGTAATCAAAAAAAAATTTTCACTGGCAATGAGTCTAAGACTAAGGTGACGTAGCTGTTCAGTACTTCTTGGTGATTTTGAATGGTTCTCTAACTGATGTCTGTCCGTGGTCGAAATTGAAACAATATCTAGATCTCTTGAGTGGTATTATGAAGTCATCCGTGTTGTATATTTTGAGGCACTGACTGAGATGCACAATAATTTTATGTACAATTAAAGCAGCATTGAATGCATTTCTCTGGAAGAGAATTTGATGTTAACGATAACATGATCTGATTGATTTTTGAAAGTTAAAGTCAGCTGACATAAGTGTAATTGAAACAGCTGGTTAACCATGATAACAGAGAAAGAATTATTATGAATATTGGTTACAGAATTTCTCTCATTAGCTGACACCGGTTAGGGAACCATTGGAAAACCAGCATTGGACAGTACTGGGCAGCTGTTTCGTTAGACCAGTTTGAGACTCTTCAAAGTACGCACCCACCGGGGTTTGAGCATAGGACCTTCTGGAAAGAAGACAGTCGAACTCTGTCTTGAGTCGATAGAAGTTACAACTCATGGGCTGGCCAGTGGGTTGGGTCCCAGTGCCTTAATCATCTACGAGCTTGCATCCAGAAGGTCATGGGTTTGAACCCCCTGGTGGTGCATGAGTACTGTGAAGAGAGTCCGAAACTAGGATGCACAACTTCTCTAGTATTCCTGTATGATTTTGCAATGGTTCTCAGCTTATAATGAAATCTTATAGGCAACCAGTCAACTACCTACAAACCAGTGCTTGAAAAAAATTATGAATGCCTTTCAAAACAAAGCTTGTCTTTAGTGAACAGTATTCAGAATGTAACAGGAAAGACATGGAGATAGATAAATTTGCATAAATAATTGTGTTTTGATCGAGACGCAGAAAGAGAACATGGAGAGAGGAATTAGTAGATATGACGTAAGATGAAAACAAAATAATTAGGGTTTAAAACATATGAAGTAGACTGTTTAATAAGTGATGATGTAATCGAGGGTTTAAACGGATCAACAATATATATATATATATTATAAAAGATGGCACGATTCATCAAAATCCATACAAAACCAATACTTGAAAATTAATCTGTGCTCACTAGTGACTGGCCCTACTCAGGCAGTTAACCTGAGGGTCTAGTGGGAAGCTGTGACCAGTAGGGTACAGAAGGTTGAAGATGAGGCAGAAACTCACCGAAGAAGACACTGCGAAGTGGTCACGCTATGTCGTAAATTGGCAGAAGTTAGGATTCAAGAACCATGGGGTTAGGTCCCAGTGGCTCAACGGTCTACGAGTTAACTAGCCTTGTAACCAGAGGGTCGTCGGTTCGAACCTCACCGGGTGCGTGCTACTGAAGAGTCCCAAAATAGGACGAAACAGCTATCCAATACTCCCAGATTTTCCAGTTGTTCTCTAACTAATGTCAGCTCATGGCGAAATCCTCCATGCAGTCAAACAAAATCCCTACAAAACCAATACTTGAAAAAATTAAAAGCTGAGTTACTAAGGTAGATAGACATTTTCTAAGGCTTCCTTTTCATTATGCCTGTCAGATTTGATATTAATGATCTCTGAGAACTTCAAGAAGGACAAAATGTATGTTTCATTGTTCTACAATACAAATGTAATTTGATTGGGTGTTTGGTTCACTGGGTGAGAGTTATTTGTTCAAGTGAAACGCTGAACCACTAACTCGGTAATATTCATGATCTGCTAAGTAGAAACGGATATGTAATAAAATGTTTTGAGAAAACACACATGAACTTAGCAGGTAAACAGACAAGGCTGTCCACGATTCCCAAAACAGCAGTGTTCCTAAGATCGTGATCTATGGGAGATATCACTAGTGCAATAAAATCACACTAAGACCCAACTACTGACCTCTTTTTTTGTCCACATAACTAAATCACCTTTTGATGCTCTCACCCTGTTGGTATTGTATGGTTGGAGACCTTGTTTGATCAAGGTTTCATGCTTGTTGGCACTCACAAGTGCAGTCACCTTGAAGGAACTCTTGTCCCTTCTGAAATTCAGACCCATGTCAGCCAGGGAGTTCTGCATTCAGAGAAGTTACCAGTCAGTCATTAAGGCTCACAACTGACCAGCTGTAGGACATTATTGGATATTTTTGATTAAACACTAGTGAATAACTAATGTGATGTGTCTAGTCCTATGTGTGGTGCAGACTGAGTTCTCACCGTGTCCCGCCCTATCGTGCGATTACATGAAGTTGAATGAGGTGTTATGGGTCAGCTTTTTTCTAGGTTATTTAACTGAACAAGTTCAATCATTCTAGATGTAGCTAAATGTTTATCTTACAATAATCTAATTGACCCTAATCTACTAGTTTGACCTATGTCTATTTGACCCCCCAGTCTCCGTTTGTATTTGGTGAAATAAATTATTTAGAACAACACATTTAAGTGAACAATATTGTGGTTTCAATTAGATCTCATCAAACTTTACTCTAATATACATAAGTTTACCAATAAAATTCAAATATAAACGAATCATCATGGTGTTTTGTCTATAGGATAATAAGATGGTGAATATAAATTGTACAATTAGTCATAATAGTAGTAATGGTAATAATAATAATGGTAACAATAATAATAATGGTCTTATCAATAATAAGGATGAAAAAGTGAGGCATTCTGTGATAACACCAATATTGAAAAACAGCATGATTAAAGAAACAATTGTTCAGGTGGAGGTGGTAGTCGATAAAGGCTAGTAAAAACAAATGAACCGATTACGTAATGTTAGATTGTAAGAGAAGGAAATAAAACACGTTTTTAATGAAAATGTGATAAGATTAAGGGATGATCAGAGAGGCGTTGGAAATATAAACAAAGGGTGGTGTAGAAGTCATTAGTTGGCTGTGTCTTAATAAGCCAAGGGAAGGATAATGGTTGTACGAACTTCTTTTGAATGAATCCATAGTTTCGGTTTAAAAGTTCGAATGCCTATCGCCTGTCTCAGCTGTGTGCAGTAGACGAATACGTAGTGTATTCGAAAGATTCGGTAGGATACAATGAATCACTTTGAAAGCTCTCGTTTTCTCCACTACATGACCACTATCAACTAAAAGTTTGTCTGAGAGAGTTCGTTGGTATAAATGTCATCCTAATTCTGTCCTTATTGAAAATCCTCAACAGTAGACCAAATTCAGTTCACTTATTTGATAGAATATTTACAAAATAAATTGGGCATTATTATTATTATTATTATTGTATCCTTTAGTTCCTAGAGGAACATAGGGCTTCAGCTGCGCACCTCCATTGCCTTCTGTTTTCTGCCAACTTTTTCACCCTACTCCAGGTCTGTCCACATGCTTTCATCTCCTCCTCGCATGACCTCCTCCAAGTCACCCTTGCACTGACGACCAACTCGCCGCCTCCCTTTCGGGTTCCACTCGAGCGATGGCTTGTCTAGTGATGTCACTTGATGGTTTCCTCAGCGTATGGCCAATCCATCTCCATTTCTTTCTGCCTATTTGTTTCACAATCGGTTCCTAATTGGTTCGCTCCCAGAGATCCCTGTTGCTGATCTTTTCTGGCCGTCTGATCTTGAGTATTGAGTGGAGACAGCTGTTAATGAAGGTTTGTAGTTTGTTTGAAAGGCTCTTTATGACTCGCCAAGTCTCTGATCCGTATAGTAGCACTGACTTCACATTGGAGTTGAAAATCCGGATCTTATTTTTGATGCTGAGTTCTGTTGACCTCCACACAGATTTGAGAGTAATGTAAGCTTGTCTTGCTTTTCCGATTCTGGCTTTGATATCCTCGTCAGTTCCGCCTGTAGTTGAGACGATGCTTCCCAGGTAGGTGAAGGAGGTTGTTTCTTTCAGGTTCTTCCCACTTATGCTGATTGTTGTCTGTTGTTGTTGTTGCTGTTGATGTTGGCTAGGAATCTTCATCATCTCTGTTTTATCTATGTTCACGTGAAGTCCTATCTTCGGGCATACTAGACTGTAAAATGAAACACGCACAAGTCGGTGTGTGGTTAGATAATAGCATTTATAATGAAACCAACAGACTTTAGTAAATCCCATCCACAATCGATCAAGAGACTGGTTTAGTAAAATGTGTATATAATCAGGCCAGAAGCCTGACTACTAAGTCAGAAGGCTTTTTTTCATTATAGCTTCAGTCTACACTGTTTTATTGGTATAAGTATGGAATTTTACAGTTTGTGATATCGGTATCTCAAATTTAGCGGGCCGACCAATTGACATCAGGTGTGTGTGTGCGTCTGCTGGAGATCGAGACCAGGACGATGTGCATGGTTGGCGAGCGTCCTAACTGCTGTGCCACAAATGAAGGAAATATTACTAGTGGATAACTAACTAGATCGTTTCTGTGTCCTTTCCATCATATTCATCCACTTGGCAGTAACTTAATCTATGCATTCCGCTAACTACTTTAAAATTAATTATCCATCTTGACTTTATGATATGTTCCCCAAGTAATGCGAAACTATCAGTGTGTCCATCATTTGTCAGAAGAGTATTTCTAAATTCAATCTATATGTAAGTAATTAAAATTTAAATGTATTATTACTCTGTTGACCAGTATAATAGACACTTGCAAAGATAAAGTTATTATTATTACAACTATAATACGCTAACTGGACATATTTTCTTTGAGTTTAGATTGATTCTAAGCGCATTCAATGTTCAATAATACCAGTGCTCACTGTTCAATAGAAGTATTATTAATATTAATATTATTCCATTCCATTTAAAGACAGACCTACACCTGAACAAAGAAGAATTGTCCACAGGTTAAACAGTAAGAATAATAATTATTATTATTATAATAATAGTAATATCTACTACCGGATATTAATCTTTTTGTCCTCTCCTATTTTTGTAATCTCCGAAAACAAGATAGTGTTCTTTCATTTAAATTTGTCTGAGTGTTTTCATTTGAAGCTATCAATCAATATTCATAGAAATCAGTGACAGTTACTCTGTAAGATAGAAATGCACTAAAAAGAGGAAGAGGGCTAAAAGTAAAAGACAAGTAACTTTCAGAGTAAGAATGTTTAAATTTACCGGTAACTAGTGTAATGTGTCTAGTTCTTTCTTTTTGGTGCAGATTGAATTCTGTCAGTCAATTAAGCAATGTACCCAGCATACTAGTGGCTGACTCGCCCTCACAGTGCGAACTGATCTGATGATATTAGATGCTTGGAGGTAATCGTCCACAGAAAGACTTGCTTGACCTAGTTTTTGTGATTATGGCTGACACTCACCTGACTGATCGAATTCAGTCTACATCAAAGAAACGACTAGACATCAGTACACTAGTTACCGGTATCTTATACAACTATATTCTACAGGAAGTCAATCACGAGTCCAAATGGCCTTGTGACTGCAACATTCACTGGGTGACATGGGTTCGAATTTCAGAGGGGACATGAGCTCCTCCAAGGTGAATGAAGATACACCATGCCGATTGCTTCTAGCCATCTAATATACTTAAGTATACTTGCAGATGAATCTTTGGGTAATATAGGCATTACTTTTCATGGGGGGCAGTTTAAATTCAGGAGTAAGGACAAAAAGGAACCTTGATCAGTTGGTTGCATTGTTAGTATACCTTTGGGCTCTGAATAGAACATAAGGTGTCAACAGAACATCTCCAGTTTGTCTACTTCTCTGTAGTCCTCATCATCTAGCGCCACGGTTGACCATGTCACTCATGGGCACTAACTCAACACGTCTTTTTGCATACGGATTTGAGTGGAGCTATGCCCTGGCCCGGGGTGTCTTTTGGCAGTCTCCTCAGCGTGTATCCAATCCATATCGACTTTAATTTGCATATTTCTTGAACGACAGGTTCTTGATTGGTTTGTCCCCGTGATTTTCAATATGGAGTCAGAGTATACAACTGTTGATAAAAGTCTGTAGGTAGCTGTTGGAAATTGTCTTCATGACGCTCAAGACAAGTTTCTGAATCAAGTAGACGACCTGACTGACTTGAAAGTGATGTTGAAAATTCAAATTCCGCTGTTTATGATGGGGAGTGCCGGGGATTTCAATACTGATTTTAGATTGATGACTATCTGCACTCCTCTATCTATCTGCACTCTTTAATACCCTCATCGATGCTGTCACCTGTAATTGACAGCGATTACAGGCAGGTTGTCTTTTTCACCTCCGTATTTCCTATGTTTACTGGAATTTCTATCTTCAATTTCGCTGGTAGACTGTGCTATAGATTATTTGATGTAAGTATCATCCACTGATCAAGATCCATTTTGGATTATTTATAAACAGAATCTGAAGCTTAGTCTTGATGACTGTGAAGTACTTGAAAGTTTGAACAAACTAAATGAATATAGATGGTTTTGCCTCGAGTAACTAGGCCACCTTAATGGCATCATATGAAGTTAATGACTGATACTGAAAGAAACCTTTAGAAAGGTTGGTAAATTGAATTTCCTTCTGGTTGTCAGCTCAACAGGTGTTAAGATGTTTGACAGGCTAGACAGTGACAATTTTTACAATCTTTGGAGTCATCCAGCCTTACATGTAAAGGTTGGTAGAAACTAAAGTGTATCAGAAATACATTCTGCCCAAGGAAAAGCAAATACTGGGAAGGGTGAGAATTCAGAGTGTTAACTAAAATTAAAATTCATGTCATATACTACTGACTGATTGGTGAGAGTAGTAGGATACCACTCAAATCACCCAGTAGAGCTTGCTGGCCAAACTCAAATGATCTAAACCTCAGATAGAAGTTTCACTTCTTTTTTAGGCCCTACTCGTCAACGGCTTACTTGGACATATTACTTAGCCGCTCAGTCAAATAGGTGGTACATAGGATCACATCTCCAACTAGTAAATTAAACAGTAGGCGAAGAGATTTCACCATAGTTTCCGGGAGGGAAATTCTTCATATCACATTATAGGATGGCAATAGTGCCAATCACTAAAGCAAGGGTAATTGTATATTGCTATATACTACTAACTGACTGATTTGAGTAGTCGAACCGAGTAGTCCAAAGTCATTCTTTTAGTTCAGATGATTGAAGCCCCTCTAACAAATGGAAAAAATGGCTAAATATTCACAAGTAGTGTGATCCCCTAAGACGTGAGAAACATCCAAATTTTCTGGAAAGATGGTATGGAGTGGTCACCATATCCATTCGCCATTATCGCAAGTAAAGCCCTACATATATACACACATATCATGGATAAAAAGTTATCTTGGATACTGAAGACAAGAGTGATTCAGTGAGTTACCTAATTCCAAATATAATAATCGCATTATTAGGCAATATACGAATACGGTTAACGGAGATTTGTCATCCAAAGTAATGACAACCACTGGTATCCGTTAGGAATGCCCACTCTCCTAATTTCTGTTTAATTCCGTCATCAATGCACTAATCGAATTAACCCTAACTGAATTCAGAGACTGAATGATTGACTTTTTGATGAAAAATAGTCTTTTTAATCGATGATTTTCCCCACCTCCCAGGTGTATAGTATTCTGAACACCTTAAGCAGAGATTTTCGAATGTTTGGCATGCAATTCGCTCCTGTCAAAAATAAGATGACGCCAAAGAAGTGGTCTACATTGACGCGTATCTTAAAGATAGGGAATGAATTAATTGACGGGGCATGCTGACCACTTCACTTACTTGAAAAATTGGTTGAACTCCAAAGGGCGGATTATTGAATAAATCTTACCGTGGATACAAAAGACTCGTGTGACATTTGCGAACATACATCAGATATCGTGCAGACGTGATATACTGCTGGCTATCGATACAAGAGGTGTCGGTGGCAAAGTGGTAGAATGCTCGTCGACCATGCATGTGGTCCAGGGTTCGACGCCGGCCACAGACGCACTCCTTTACCTCACTAACCCGGTATTAAGACTGGTAAAAAGATAAGGTCGGGGATGAGGCTAGAAACCCCCTCCCGTAAAAATAAATGGCCTATGAAATAAATGACATAGAAAGCTTGTCTACCTGTCTTTCAACACACGTATCTGCAATTCATCCTACCATGATAAATGGTAAAACAGGGCGATTAATATTGAGGTTAGGCACTGAGTGTTAGGTAAAGAGGGGAGTTAAATCGACTGAAATGCCAAAACCATGTAGTACGCACATCTATCCATCGCCTTCCTTGACAGAAAATCTTTACTGACACAGGAACAGGTAGGAAAATAGCCAGTGGTGGTCAGACCAAAACATGCCACCAGTCAATGAAATCTATGAAAGTTAATTTGAACAATACAGGGAGTTGTAGATTGCTTGAGTGGTCGGAATCCGCAGGATAACGTTTAACAACTTGAAATGCTTTATTTCTGATCACAGTTCTATATTGAAACCAGTCAACAGGTCAAAATACAGTTCACTGTAGCGTCTACATTTCATCTTGAATCCAAAATCCCATAAATGATTTGGAAATGCCTAACGAAATTTTAAACAAAGTTATCAAATTTCCTATCACTTAATTTCTAACCGCTTAGCAAAAGACGTCATGTGATGGAAGCAAACGAACGAAAAGTTACCGCCTTCACACACATATACACAAAGACGATACTTTATCATCCACTGAAAGTAAATATCCTAAAGTAAAAATTAAATTCTGTCATCAATAAACCGTAATAACTTTCTTTGAAAAGAAGAAATATACTGAGGAAATTCAATTACATTTGTTATATTCCACTCAAGAGACTTGTCCTGAAACCATTTCAGCATCGATACACGCACACACATGCATCAATGCACATACAAACTCATACGCAACTGTGATTTATCGTCCTCAGGTCAAAAGAAAAGTAGAGCGAGAATTGTTTTTGTGTTCTGTGTGATAAATTTCACAAAACATCAGTGTAAAAATGTGTTGGGGTGGCAATTTAAATTGTTTTGATTGGAGTTAAGGTAGGCGGGTGAAAAGGTGTGAATGCAGAAGTTAAAATGCAGTTTAACCGTCAGTTTGTTAAAACAGTTCAAAGTTCAAGTTTGACAGTGATTTATGGTGACGTTCGTTAATTGGCAGTCACCGCGTGAATTCACCTTTGTGACTAATGTTGTAGTTGAAAAAGAGATGACAACCGGGTTGGAATTATTAGTAACTTTGAATGTAAAATATTCACCATAGTTCCTTTGATAAATCTCGATAGGGAAAGAAAGACCAGATTTGCAGTATACAATGATACCATTATTCTATTTCACAGGTTCTCATCAGCTAAATGTATACTACCTGAAATTACAATGCTTATAAATAATAACATTTCATACTTCACTATTTGAAAGGTAATAGTGAAAACAATATAAGATGAACTTATCAAGAATAGAAGAATCACAATGTCTGTTTTAAGTTACCATCAATTTATAGAATATCAAACTTTGAGAAAAGAAAGAGGGGAGTGAGAGACGACAGAAAACAGAAAAATCTAATAAACATTGTTAACATGGCAACTCAAGAAGGTGGAATCTCATCAATTTGAAAACTTGCTTAGTGAGTTGAGCCCACTAGTATGTATGACTAATCAGTGAAATGAAAGTGATATGGTTACCAAGGGAGTGAAAGGCCGACTACACTCTCTTTCTGTGTGTCTGGTAATCGCACTTTGTAAATATCTGCTTCCTTTTAAGCATACGTTTCTCGAAATATGCTCTAAAAACCAGAGAGAAGACCTTCTTTTTGTCTTTCCAATATACTTGCTGCCGCAGGTGCACGTAAATTTATCAATGCAGTTGGAGGTAACATCAGCAGGGTACTTATCCAGTTTCGATTGGCTTATAGAGCATCTAGTACTGTATAGAGTGTCACCGGATTGGTTGCAGGGAAACATCTCTTTATTGCTCCTCCTTTCATCCTCTTTTCAATCTTTCGCGATACTGTTTCTCCTTTATATGGGTGGGGGGAGGCAAATGAATACTTTCTTCTCTTCAACTGTTGGATACTTCTCTTTCTCATCTCTTTCTTTTGCTGTACTTTAGGATAAATACTTTTGGAATAAAATGTTTTTATTTATGACCATTGTAATTTCAGGTAGTTTGCAGTTGGCTGATGAGAACCTGTGAAAGAGAATGACATCATTTTATACTGCAAATCTGGTCTTTCTTTCTCTATCGAAATTTACAATGGTATTTAATACTTATTGGCAAGCCTACCGAAACATCTGAGGAGAGATATTAGGGTGTTGTGTCTTTTAGAATTTCGTTTATTTCAAGACTAATTATGCCATCAGGCGATAACAGTCAGAGTACCGTTGCAAATAAGGAGTGTTGAACTGGTCTTTCATCCTAGTCTAACATCAAAAAACTATTTCGATTTAAGTAACATAATAGTGGAATAAGAGATGTCACTACAAGATGGTTAGTAACTGTAACAGTGAACACAACTTCTCACTAAAACTCTAGGCAATGTCGTTTTAAGGCCAGCGAATCAGTAGTGTCCGATTAATTTTCACGAGTTAGTTCTCTAGGCATTTGATTTGTTACACGTTTGACTCCGAGTCGATACCAGTTAGAGAATCAGCAAGGAATACTGCTAGAGAGCCATTTGGGACTCTCCAGCAGTATCGACCAACCTTTTAGTGTTCGAACTCACAAATTCCGGCTACAAGAAAAGCTAGCTCGTAGACCATTCTGCCACTGGAACTTGACTCAGTGGCCAGCCCAACAATTCTAACTCCTACTTATTCGTGATTTTAGCCTGATAGGCAAAAGGCAATGTCATCCATGGTGAGTATCTTTCCTCACTCCGAACCTGCTGGTGGATCCCACTGGTGAATGAATTTATGGTCGATTGTATCGGAGCCCGGTGGTTGAATAGTCCACAGGCTCGCCATGTAGCCGAAAGGTCCTGGGTTCGTATCCTGGTAGTGGGTATCCACTGATGATGAGTCCTGAAATTGGGGGGAAGCAACTGTCTAATACTTCCTCGATTTCAATGTTTCTATAATTGATTTCAACGTAACGGCAAAGTTGTTTAAAATATCTCTTTTCAATGGTCTAATCACAAACTTTTACTGAAATGGATGTTCCAACTATCTTGATAAATATCTGTTTGTGTCCTAGACTGTATATTAGTTGTTCTGACATTTTCAAATCATAAGTTGACTTTATCCTTATTATATGTTTCATTCCTCCTTGTTTTATTTCTAATTTCAATGCTTCGATTTTCAGTTGCGCTATGATATTGGTTATGTCTTGTTTTACGATGTGATTTTGCTTGAGTGAATCTAGATCACACCGATCTCTGACAGTCTTCGAGAATTTTCGGTGAATTTTGAACCTACCTGTTTGGGAGTATTCGACTTGACTCTCAAATACTTCTTTGAGGTGAATTTCATAATTATTATTTCTTCCTTGAATTCCTAGCCACACGTCTCCGTTGCGTTCGGTTTCCTGCAAACCCTCTCACCTGGCTTTACGTCTGCTCACATGCCTTCATTTCATCTTCACATGATCTCCTTCTCCAAGTCACCGTCACACTGACAACCGACTCGCCTTTTACTGTTCCGGTTCCAGTCGAGTGATGGGCTGGCGTGTGCTGTCACTCACTTGATGTTTGTTTTTCTCAGAGTATGGTCAGTCCAACTGCATTTCTTCCTGCATATTTGTTGTACAGTTGGTTCCTGCTGGGCTGGTTCGTTCTCTGCTAGAGATCCCTCACTAGTGCTTATCTCTTCTGGCTGGTCATCTTATCCTGATTAGTATTAAGCAAGGACAGATGTTGTTGAAGGTTTGTAGTTTGTTCGAAGTGGCCTTCGTGACGTGACGTGACGCCAAGTCTCTGATCCTTATAGCAGCACTGACTTCAGTTTGGAGTTTAAAATCCGTATCTTATTTTTGATGCTGATTGCTGTCGATCTCCACACAGACTTTAGAGAAATGAAAGCTTCCCTTGATTTTCCGATCTTAGCTTTGAAATTCTCATCAGATCCGTATGCCTGTAGTTGAAACAATGCTTCTTAGGTAGGTAGGTGGGTAGGTGAAGAAGGTTGCTTCTTTCAGACTCCTCTCACTTGTGAAGATTGTTGTCTGTTTTTTTATTGCTGTTGATTCTGGCAAGGAATCTTCATCATCTCTGTTTCCTCTATGTTCACTTGAAGACCAATCTTCTATGGATGTTTCATCTGTTAACTTGCTGCTTTACACCTGCATATTTTCCACTTTGTGGGAAATCAGACATATATATACATATCACCGTAGAAGTCTAGATCCTACAAGCTTTTGTGTGAGTCCATTTTATGCTTCTCGTCTGGTTGCCCGCCGCCATTTGCCGCATTATCCTGTCTAGTGAATTAAGGAAGATCACTAGAGATAGTAGGCAGCCAGCCAGCCTTGTCTTACTCCCGTCGTCACTTCTTCGAAGTATTCCGTGAGTTTCCCGTTGTGTATATTTTGGTGTGATTGTACATGTCTCAGTGAATTTCGGTCAGCTATTCAGTGCAACACAGTGATTGGTTACCTGTATTGAGACCACAACGAGTCGGTTTTGGTTATAACAGTCAGTTTCTATCAAAACCTACACGGTGAGTTGATTTCTATTTAAGCAAATCCTATTTGTATGTCCGAGGATTATTACTGTTCTTGTTGTGGACAATATTTAAATGTCATTAGCATAACACAAAATGTGAAAACATTTGCATTGCGCAGGTATTCAGTTCAACCTAATTAAAAGAATACTTTCTTTACATACGTGCGTTTTTCTTTCTATGTATATACCTTCCTATTGCTGTTTTTGTTATTATTGTGATTGTTTTGGACTAAATCATTAAGAAAATTAATGATATAGTATAGGAGGAGAACGTTGTGTACTCCCTCTGAATTTTCTTAGTTCATTCTTATGATTTTATTATCATAGATGGCACAGAAGTTGAAACTAAGTCGAATGTTGAATACTTTAGATTGTCTGTTTCGTCTGGTCATTTTGTGATCTTCCTATATCATTTAAGTTTCTACTTGAAGCGTAAAAGGAATAGAATAAATATAAACAAATATAATCACAAAACAGCCTTGTTTTAATCTATCTCACCAAGGTGTCAGAATCAAGTGGAATGCGTATAGCATCTGTATTTGATAGTACCATTTCACTCAACCAACTAGCCATCTACATTTGGATGCCTGATGAACAAAAACTCGGATCACACTCATCTGTAGTCTTAATGCCCTGGAAGCAGACATCGATCTTCTGGATTTTAAAGGACACTTGAGGAGAAGAATTTCATCGCCTTCAAGAAGAATATTTTTCACAGTAACACTAAGAGTAATGTTCTCCAGTAGTTCATTGGTCTGCAGAAATATGAAAAGCAAGGTCTCTCGTCCGACCACTTTATCGGTCCACCTGTGGTTGGGGAGCTAGGTATATTGGTAGTTCAATGTGTATCCTGTGTACAAGGTTTCAAGATCACTATCCCAGATGGTTGTAGGAAAGAAGTAGTGGCTGGTCACTCCATCTCAACACACTCCTTTCCATATATAGTGCTAAATGCAACACTGTTTTATCTCCTATGCTTTGTTAAAGCCTTAGCCATTCAACTGGAAAAACATGAGCTGTGCGTAAAGAATAAAATTATTCAACCACTTCTACTATCATAGTGAGAACCTTTTTAGTTTCTAGTGACTTCAGTTTATTTCACTTATACTTCTTTATAACTCCTACGTGATTCCATAGTTCATGGCATAGAGATGAGAACGCTCACCTACCATGCACATGATCTGAGGTTCGATCCCTGGCTGACGCATGGCCGATATCACTGGTCGGACTGCTAAATTTGGGCTACTGATATCACATGCTGAAAATTTCATACTTGTGCTAAAATACTGTGTGAAATCAAACTATAATCAAAATTAAAAACTAAAAAATTAGTTTCTTTTGTTTCTGTGTACATCCTGACTAAAAATCACTCTTTAAATTATTTATCTTCTTACGTAACTCTAATACGCTTAATTCAACTCCTCTTATATTGACTAATATTAACAAGTATGACTTCTTTCGTGAAAACCAAAATTGTATCATAATGTTATTGTACCTCTAGAGAGGGAAATAACTTCGCTAAAAAGTGCCTCTTCGGTGAATTTCATATATTGTCTACATTCAGGCTGATTATTTCACAGCATGATGCTAAAACACTGATGTTATTGTGATTTTCACCAGCTACTTCCACGAAGATAGTGTTATCAGGACTCAGAAAGTGCCATCGATTACATAACCACTGGTGTAAACGCTACACTTGGCTGCCTGAAACAGCGAATTTCTGATGTAGGACATGGGTGTTTTCCATCTTGCTACTCGACTATATTTAGTAGGCTTGTAATCACGTCAGCCTGCGTTTATATATTGACAGTCAATGATGAAATGTCCTCCTGGACTCATTTATAGGGGGACTGATTTCTTTCCTGTTTGATCACTGATTGATATCAGTTAGATAACTATTAAAAATACAGTAAGGAGTATTGCTAGACGGCTGTTTCCTTAGTGCAGTTCGAGAATCTTTGAAAGTACCTACGCACCGTCAGTGTTCAAACCCACGACATTCCAGTTACAAGGAAAGCTAGCGCGTAGACCATTCAGCCGCTGGGACTCAACCCTTTAATGACCAGCTCACGAATTCGTGACTTTACGGAGACTGGTAGCACCAGCCAATGTCTTCGGTGGTGAATATTCACTACGCAACTATTTCCTGAAGCCAGTTAATATGGACTTGCTTCGAAGCTATTAGGTCTTTGGTTCTCACCCTACTGGAGATTTCGTTCTTCCGATGAGTCTGAAACTAGTGGGAGTAAACAGCTTTCCAGTACACCTAGGTGGTCTTTAATGGCTCTCTAACTCATTTAAATCTGTAGTCAAACTTGAGGTATATCATTCAACCAGTAGAATAAAGAAGGGTAATACATACTGATAAAACGAAGAACATGCTTCTTCTGACATTTACAATAATTTCTCTAAGTTCAGGGTGAAATAGAAAGAAACTTGAAACAAAGATAGGTTAGTAGACAAGGCATACCTCGAAAATATCATATTGGTGTGTGTGTGTGTGCCGAATTCCGTTTTCTCATATTACTCATACAAATAAAGCTACTATTCATAAAGGCGAAAAGCAGTAGTAATAATAACAATACCAGATGTAATTAACGTTCTGGCTAACGAATAAGCTCTATTTCTAAAACAGGACAAATAAGAAACCGCTAGTATATATTGCAGTGTGATATAACACAATGTTAGTCATGTCCAGTCATCAATGAACAACACTGACAACAAAGGCAACAATAATAACAAGTAAAAAAAAAAGGAACTACTGACCCGGCCTCAATTGGTCTTGGTTATGGGAGTAATTAATACACTCCCATAGAAAGACGGAGATTTAATCTCTTTTCATTTTGTGTGTTGTGTTTTTACATAATTAATGCTCACCTATATCTGAAGATAAACTGACCGAATTCGGCACAATTATAACTTCTTTTGTCTCTTGTTTTATTTTCTTTCCTTGTTATTTTTGTTGTTGTTTATTTTATCCCACCACTAAGAGTTACGGGGTTGAAATATAAAAAGAAAAGACAAGAATGAGCAGCCATAAGAATGAGTGAGATTGGATGGGCGTTTTCGCATGTTGCCTTTCCTTTTTATTTTTGCTTTCCCTTAAGGCAGGTCATTTTACATTTTTATTTTTGACAGTTTCCTTCCCTTGAACCCCTTTTGTTCTTCTGTTTTGTCAAAATTTTCTTTTTGTGCTTTTTTCCTCCCTTTGCTTCTTTCTTGGGAGTTTCACCGGAAATCAAGTGAACAGTAGTTATGAGGGAGATTATCCCCTTCAGGATATTATAACTTTAACTAACAAGTAAAACTTTGATATAAATAAGTGATAAATAAAGCCTGGTTAAACATCCTGTTCTTCCATAATACCTACATCAAACTGAAAGGGCGGTTAGTTAAGCCTTTTGAAGATTGGGTATAAAACACATGCAATTTCAGAGAAATATGCCAACGATTTGAGCAGCTTTCGAAGATGATTTATTATTACTAAGAATCTTATTGAATTTGTTGACGTAAGACTTAGATATCAATAAACACAGGACTTCAGGTGAACACAGTGAAGACAGAGGGGTGATGAAGACACCTGACCACCACCACCACCAACAGCAACAACAAATATCAATTACTATCAAAGAAAGCAGTATAAACAAAGCTGCTTCTTCCACTTATCTAGAGCAGCATTGATTCAGCTACATGTAGCACAGATGAAGATGTCAAAAGCAAGATGGTGAAGAGAAAAGACAAACTTTAATTAAACTGAAATCAGTTTGCAAATCTGCTAAAGTCGGAATAAAGAATAAGAATAAAAAACTTTAGCAGTAATGTCAAACAAAGGCTTCGAAATGCTTTAGAGACTTTGGGTGTGTGTTAGTCATTAAGAGTACTTCGAATGGGTTTCAGACATTTATCTACAGTTGCCTTCGATGATTCCATACTGAAAGTCGGATTATTATTATTATTATCCCCTTGGATTCCCATTGAACATAGGACTTCAACAATACATATCCACTTTCTTCTATTCTTTGCTATCCTTTTCAGATGGATAGCCTCACGATTGCTGATAATCTCTCATTTCATCCTCCTCACACGATCTCCTACAAGTTACGCTACCCTCACACTGACCACACATTCGGCGCTTCCTACTGGGACTCCATCCGAACGTGTAATTTCATTCGATCGCCTCCTTGATATAACCCGATCTGATCTATCTGCTGAGCGATCGGCTCTTCGTTGGTTTCTAACCATCCAGAGTTTATTTTTGCTAATTCTTTCTGGCACGCTGGCTCGCTGGCTATTTGATCTTCAGTAGGAAGCCAGCAAAGTTAGCAGATGTTGAAAAAAAAGTCTGTTTTAACTTAATGGAAATCCTTTCCGTGACTTACGCACAATGAAAGTATTAGATAGTTGGAGGCAATCAACAGGAAGCCTAGGATATAGGTTTCGTACCAGTTGGCACTCATCAGACAGCAAAGCGTATATGCAGTCACCTTGAGGAAACTCGTGTGCCCTCTCAGATTCGAGCCCATGTCACCTAGTGAGTGCTGAAGGCAGAGACTCTACCACTGAGCTATTCGGAATCGAAACTGACCTCCTGTAGGACTGTAGTGGGTATTTTGATTGGACACTAGTAACTAGTGTGACGTACCTAGTCCTTTCTTTGGTGCAGACTTACTGACGAGTGCCAACTACCATGAGACTTAAGTCCTAGGCTTCCTGCCGATTGCCTCCAACCATCTGATATCATCAAGTCAGTGTGTACCGTGATGGCGACCTACCTAGAATGTTGGCCACATTGTAAACCTGACTAACATAATTCAGTCTGCACCAAATAAAGGACTAGACACGTCGCACTAGTTACTAGTGTCCAGTCAAAAGCAAAGTACAAGTTTCTCACCCGTATATAAGAAGTGACCCAAGGACTTCACATACAATCTGGATCTTGTTCTTTATGCTGGCTGAGTGAGAGCAGAAGATTTCCAAACTGGTTTCACCTTGATGAAGGCGTATTTGCCCTCCGGATTCTGGCTAGCTGGCTGGCTGGCTTTGAAATCTTCACCTGTTCTGTCTGTAGTTGAAACGACGCTGGCTGCGTAGATAACTGAAGAAGGTGACCTCTTTCAAATCTTCCCCGTTGATGACGATTACTGCTGCTTTTTGTTGTTGCTGTTGGTTTAACTTGTTATCATCATCACCTCTGTCTTCTCTGTGTTCACTTTGAGTTCTGTATTCACTGCTTCGTCAGTCAGTTTGTTGGTTTTTTCTGTAAGTCTTTGAGTTTGCGCATTATTAAACATAAATCATATACACGCAAAATCCAGATCTCCTAGAGTCTTCTTATCGATCAGTGCATCACATTGGTGTCTTCTCATTCTCCGCGGACAGTTTGACGCCTAATGCAGCCCACCACAATTAAAAATATCATCGATGACAGTAGGCAGGCAGCCAATTCTTACTCTTGTATTTACTTCGAACACCTCACCGAGTTTTCCATTGTAGATCACCTGGTGTAACAACAGAAGACAAGGGCCAGGCAACAGATCGTTTTATTATGAAAATCAACACGTATTTATACATATTTCAGACAACATTATTATAGACAAGCGCAGTCATCTGATTGGTTGTTTAGGTAGACAAACGCAGGCTTCTGATTGGTTGTTTCGGGATTCCTTGACAAACAGAGTTCTCTATCTGCGAATCATATTTTGCCACGTTAACTTCGCTGTGATTGGTTGTTGACTCAGCCTTGTTCACGGCCCATATTAGTGACCTAGACCTTAACGTAGATTAGTGCCAACCAATCGGCTAGCAGCCTGCTCTCACCACACTCGTCCCCCCGTCAAATACGTGCGACTGAAGTCGGCTTGATCTACTTGGTGCAGGCGTCATCGTTGGCTTGTCTCGCTGTATCCATTTCTGGAGCTCGCTGACGTTCACGCGCCTCTCATTGTTCGCCATTGCGACTGTGTCTGCGTAACCCCATCTCGAAGTGACCATATGTGGTCCTTCCCACTTTGGAAACTGTTTGCCTGACCCTGTCGAACATTCGTCCATACTTCGGCCCACACCTTCATATGCTGCTTTCGCCCGACCTCCCAGCAGCGTCTCAAGTAGCAGCTCCATCGCTGACAGATCTTGAACGCCACTCAACTGCGCAGAAGCCTTGAAGTCCTGCCCGAAGATCCATATGTCTCCATCAAAAACTGCAGGGTATAGGCTTTCCATTTGTCGGTAGGCAGCGACACCAAATGTAACAACAGAAGACAAGGGCCAGGCAACAGATCGTTTTATTATGAAAATCAACACGTATTTATACATATTTCAGACAACATTATTATAGACAAGCGCAGTCATCTGATTGGTTGTTTAGGTAGACAAACGCAGGCTTCTGATTGGTTGTTTCGGGATTCCTTGACAAACAGAGTTCTCTATCTGCGAATCATATTTTGCCACGTTAACTTCGCTGTGATTGGTTGTTGACTCAGCCTTGTTCACGGCCCATATTAGTGACCTAGACCTTAACGTAGATTAGTGCCAACCAATCGGCTAGCAGCCTGCTCTCACCACACTGGTACGTAACACTATCATCATATAGCCAGCTGTTGAGCGAGGTTGATAAGGACTTGGGACACTGCACACCGTAGTGTTGAAGCAGTTTCCAAATTACTTCTTAGGTAAACGCTGTCTGTCGAAGGCCTTTACAAAGTCGGTGAAGTTGAGGTACAGATTTGTTCTGTGATAGCAATTAGTAGAGCTGCAATTTAAACCGCGCACAATTTACGTTTCCTGAATCCAGCCGGCGGATTTCTTCATCCAGTGTATCTTTTTAACGAAAGTCAGAAGACCAACCAGAAAACATAAGCAATAAAAAACCCTAGGGATTAACTAACCGATAAACTATAAGTATTCTAGTATTGGTTTGTAGGGATTCGGCTGATTGGTCACATGATTTCATCATGAGCTGACATTAGTTAGAAAACCACTGGAAAACCTGGGAGTACTGGACAGCTGTTTCATCCTAGTTTGGGACTCTTCGGCAGTACGCACCCATCGGGAATCGAACCCGGGACCTTCTGGTTACAAGGTGAGCTCGTCGACCATTGAGTCACTGGGATCCGATCTAATGGTCCTTGAATTCTGATGTATTCTGATGAAAATGGACATGGATTAGACGTACACTGAGGAGAATGTTAAGTGACATCATTCGCCTGGCGCTCCAGTAGAACCTAAGTAGCAAATGGCTAGTCAGACATGCTTCTAGAATTGACATGCGAGAGACAGTCTGAAGGCGATATAAGAGTTAATAGGCGATTGCGATGCCAAATTAAAAAGAATGCGGAGAATATGATGTAATGGAGTTAGATGTGAATGGAGAGGGTGTTTAAGAGCCAGAAAATACGGATGGAGACTAATTCTCACATGAGTTCAGGTGTTTATCTACTAAAATACCTAGTGACACATCACTTGACCAACTGACAACCTTTGATAATCTTCCTAATATGGCATAATCCATTTCGAGGAGTAGCCCAGGGAAGACTAAAGAGAATGCAGGAATGATGAACAATAAGGAAGTTGTAAGAGTTAACAATCTGTAAAGTAAAGGTTGAGCGACACCTACCTGAGTGTCTTAATCTCTCAATGTACTATGTTATACGGAATGCTTCCTCAGAAATCGAAAAGATATGGAATGACCAAGAAAAGTCAGAGGATTGAATCATTCCAACGTATGCTTAACATAATTTCGATTTCAGTTTCGACTATGCTACAAGCAACTTGTGAACAAACTAGTTCGTATAGATTACGTTTATGTCATAACGTAACTTTAACTATCTGACATTTAGAGGGATTTAAGATTATGTCATTTAACTAAGACCACTTATGACTGCCAGATTAAAAAGCCATTCAGTTTGGAACAATCAGAA
Organism: Trichobilharzia regenti; assembly: GCA_944472135.2. Classification (NCBI taxonomy): domain Eukaryota; kingdom Metazoa; phylum Platyhelminthes; class Trematoda; order Strigeidida; family Schistosomatidae; genus Trichobilharzia; species Trichobilharzia regenti. Next base: position 113,525,019 of record OX235264.1, on the reverse strand, counting down.
CGCGACATAACTCTAGCAATAAGATAGTCAGACAGTCAGCGTATTCAACGAAGTTGATTTCTTCTGGAAGAGGCAAGTCAAGTAGGAGTGAAGGGAAACGGGGGAGAGGAAGAACAACAGTTTTGAGGGTACCAGTTTCAATAAGCAAGGCAGAGGAAGAATTGTCTTTACATTAAAGCATACTTCATCCTGTTAGAAAAATAAGAATGCAACCAGTTAGCATCCAAAGCCCTATATTCCCCTTGGAACTCAATGAGGACAAAACTGATTATAGGCATGTAATGAGAAGGCAAGTTTCTAGCATACTTTGTGTAATTACAGTCTGGACGTTTTGAGAATTATATCAAAGACCATTCAGTATATTCAATTAATAATTGATAGGCACGAACTTTCCCGCTTGTCAGAAATGATGTACAAGAACTCACAAAACATCTGGACAATGCACTTTATACAAAAAATTCTTCAGTCTGATGTTTGTTCTGTGAAAAAATCAACTTAGTAACTTGATTTAATGAATAACTCAGGATAAAGGGGAGTTATTCTTCAGCCTTATATCACTAGGACGACTACATTAATAAATATATTGATGTTAATTCCCAAGAGTTTGTTTGCCGGGGGTTTCAGGCAAAGTTAAACTTTCGACACCGCTAGCAACCAATCAGCAAACGACCTTGAACGGACCAATCACATTAAATAGGCATATATGATGAATCGAAACGCATATTTATAGAAAAAAGCATAAAGAAGGATAAAACGGTTACAAGGAGTATCTTTCTCGAATATGTGAGAGAAACATACCCCAGTTTAGCATGTGACTGTCAATGGCGAAGTCACAGCACATCCTGTACTTATATTCATCTGAACGGCTGTAAATGAGATCCTTTTCAGATCCATTTATAGCCCTTATCTTGATTTTCAAGCGGCCCCGTAAACCTTCAGTGGAATTCGTATGAGTCCTCATAACGGGATCCACACAACAAACAAGTGATTGTCTCTATTTTACACGACGCAATATCTCTGCAATGCTGGTACCACTAAACTGTTGAGACAAGACTATTCTCAGTCTCGGCAGCTGCTGCTCTCACCGGCTGTTTCAACACCCAGTAATTGCAGATATGCAAAATTTGGGTTAGAGAGAGATGTGCCCTAGCGGAAAAATTTCCCACGAAATATTAAAATTATCAGCTTACCCTCTATAATATTAGCATGCTTCAAACATATAGCACAACGATGAACAAACCCACCAGTTGATCTGCTATAGCTTTTTAAAGTTGTGATACCAACACAAGAACAAGTTCGCTCCTTCCGGAGCAATTTAAATCCAGACAATACTGGAAAACACTAACCTCCTCAAACTGCAGCCGTAACCTTGTAAGGTCACACATTAGAAATGAATCAAGCGCTCTACAACATTGAACTACGTTCGTGAATCTCATTGGATAATTCGCTGATTGGTAGTTAGTGGTGTCGAAAGTTTAACTTCACCGGGTTTCATTTATCCACAGGTTGATACAGTTAGGGAAACACTGTATCGTCCCACTTGTTTGCAGCTCATCAATAGTGCTCACACGTCGCCAAGGTTCCAAGTCACTGCCTTACGATTACAAAGCGAGATTGTAGACCATTCAGCCACTAGGACCCCATTCAATCACCATCCCATGAATTCTAACTTCTACTAATTCGTCAGTTTAACACGACTGGAACCAGAAAATGTTATCAGAGGCGAGTATTTGTCTTCACACCAGACGTTTTAATGGACCCGACTGGTCACAACTTCTCAGTAGACCTCCAGGGAACTTCTTTGTGTGGCTAGTCACTAGTAAGCATCAGATTAATCTTCAAGGATAAGTTTGCATAGATTTGCTCTGTCTCATGTTTGACCACGGATTGATATGAATCGGAGAAAATCAGCCGAAATCACTGGAGGGCCGTTTCGTCCTTATTTTGGACTCATCAACAGACACGTGTCCAGCAGTCCTCTCTGGTTTTCAATAGTTCTTTAACTGATTTCAATCTCTGATCAAATTTGAAATATTATTTAACCAACTTTAGATGATGAGATGGTTCATTTAGAAACAGTGTGGAAAAATACGCCTGTTGTTTAAAACATACAGAAAATTTGACATTCTTCCAATCTAGGGAGAACACTACCCTTGAATTTGAAAGATAAAATCAGACATATGTGAACATTTTAATGTAATCATGGGAAAGAAGAGGGTATTATTTCGAAAAAATTGTGACAAACAGTCAGGACATAAAATGACAGACTTTTCACCGTAAAAAGTATTAGTTAAAAGTGCTAGCAAAGAAGTGAGATTATTTTGAATCTGAGATTTTTTACATGTAAAATGAAAAAAATGTTAATGGATATCGGCTAAGTATAAATTGCTGATAGTCTAAATTTGAAGGGATGAATCACCATTTATTCTTGTAGTGACTAAAACCTCAGCATTTTGGAGCCCTGGTGAAGTATTAGGTTAATGAGGGCTGTATTGGCGGGAACCAACAAACTCTCTGAAGAAGCAGCTAGAGAATACGGAACTCCAAGTGAACATATAAAAGACGGAGGTGATGAAAATGATCAACCATCACAATCACCACCAGCAGCAGCAACAACAACAACAAACAGCACCAATCATCATCGACGGGAGAGCTTTGAAAGTGGTTGTTTCTCTCATTTACCTGGCTAGGAAGCAGGCTTCAGCCATAAGCAATCGGAATGGATGAAGATGGCAAAGCTAACAAGCCAGCCAGCCAGAATCGTAAAGTTAAGATACACACGCCTTCATCAATCTGAAACCAGTTTGAAAATCTCCTGCTGTCACTAAGCAAGCATTCCCAAGCGAATTCCCGCTAAGTCGCAGACTTTTATCAACAGCTGTTAACTTCTCTGGCTTACTACTGATAATGATAGGGCCGGCGAGCCAGCTGACCATACAAAATTAGCAACAAGAAACGTTGCAGCGAAATGAACGAACCAAGAGCCAATTTCTCGAAAAATATGTGATAAAAATGGAGATGGATTGGGCATATTTTGAGGAGACCATTGAATGAAGTCTCATATAAGGCCATCTTTCGAGTGGAACTCGGAAGAGAAATTATGAGTCGGTAGTCCGAGGGTGACATGGATGAGATCGTGTGGAACGGAGGAGATGAGAGACAACTGACTTTGGGCTTTATGTTTTCCCAGATACTTGTGATCTATTCATCACTGACCTTGGCTTTTTTCATTATTATGAAGACCATTCTTCTATATTTCTTAATGTGCTACACTGATTGACTAGTTAGCACATTGTCCCCACTAACTACAGTCGAAAAGGACTGTAATCATGTAAGTTCACCATAAACCCTATTTATGTAATTTAAATAATTGCTTATCCATGCCTTTACAATTGGTGTGTTCCTACATAGATAGGAATAAATATATCTTAAACCATTTTCTATATATATTATATTAACAATATAAAAAAGTATCCTATACCATGCATTTTGATCAAGCCAGCAAGCGCTACTTTTTAACGCCAATAGTTAACTATTACTACTGTAAAAGAAGAAGATGAAAGACTTGATAAAGAAATATTGATTTGTGATTTGACATCTATAGATATCTAAATTATGAACACCTTATCTTCAACGTAATATTTCCACACATTTTCCATGTTATGCCTGCTACTTCTGCCCTTTACTTCATATTGTATTTCTATGTGTTTTTTTTTCATGTCTCCCATGTAATTCGATAGAGAAAGAAAGACCAGATATGTAGTATAAAATGACGTTATCATTCTATTTCACAGGTTCTCATCAACTGCAGACTACCTGAAATTATAATGATTATATATAGATGATAAGATACTTTAATGTTTGAGTAGTATTAGAGAAGAAGGAAATATTATGAAAGTGAGACATCCAAAATCTCATGGTTACAATTTTTAGTCTAAGTTTTCATCACCAGTTTAATGCACTTTCAAAGTGGAAAAGATTGGGGAGCGAGGGGTAAGACAGTAAACAGAAAAAATTCAATAACTGAACAGTGTTAGCTTGTAGCTTGTTCATATAGCAACTCAAGAAACAAACGCAGTTACAGTCTATAAGATTGAGATTTGTTCAGTGAGTTGAGATCACTGAATTAGATGACTAATCGGTGTAATCAAAATGGGAATGAAAATTCAGTAACCCAGAGAATGAGAGATTATCCACACATACTGTCTCTCTGTCTGTACTCAGAAGTCTGGTTTGAATCGTTTGATTGAGGTCACTTTGGATAATCGTAGTAAATTTGTTGTCCTTTCTCTTTTTAAAAGTTTTGAAGGACTTGGAAATATCTACGAGATGACCAATTTCAACAGGATGTCTGGTAACTGCACTCTGGGAATATTTGATTCCGTTCGAACACAGATTTCTTGAAATATGTTCAGAAAACAAGATACAATCCGTTCCGTCGTCCTTCTGATGTACTTGCTCCCACAAGTGTATGTAAATTCATGAACGCAGTTGGAGGTGACGTCAGCAGGGTGTTTATCCATAAATAAATAAACAAAGGACAGCAAATTTACTTCGATTTGCCAAAGTGATTACAATCAAACGATTCAAACCAGACTTCTGAGTACAGACAGAGAGACAGTATGTGTGGATAATCTCTCATTCTCTGGGTTACTGAATTTTCATTCCCATTTTGATTACACCGATTAGTCATCTAATTCAGTGATCTCAACTCACTGAACAAATCTCAATCTTATAGACTGTAACTGCGTTTGTTTCTTGAGCTGCTATATGAACAAGCTACAAGCTAACACTGTTCAGTTATTGAATTTTTTCTGTTTACTGTCTTACCCCTCGCTCCCCACTCTTTCCCACTTTGAAAGTGCATTAAACTGGTGATGAAAACTTAGACTAAAAAATTGTAACCATGAGATTTTGGATGTCTCACTTTCATAATATTTCCTTTTTCTCTAATACTACCCAAACATTAAAGTATCTTAAAAAAAGTATTTGTCAATACCTATAGACAGGGATAAGGTGGATACCGTAGACAAGAAACCTTTGTATCTTAATTTCAGTTACAAAGGGGAAATTTCAGCTGACATTCTAAAGTGTCGACTCAATAGAGCGATAGATAGAACATTTCCCGCAGCTTAATTGGTACTAAACTTCTCAACTAAACCAGTACTCACACAGCAAGCAAAGGATAAATTACCAAAGATGGCCTCATCAATGTGCATCTACGAATTCAACTGCTCATGTGGAGCTAGTTATATTGGCCGTACTCAGAGGGCTTTATCCATGCGCGCACGTGAACATGCATCTGTATGGCTGAGTAAAGGAGTAACCAAAGGCATAAATAGTGCAATCTTAGCCCACTTGGTAGATACTGGACACCCGATAAAACTTGACCAAGCGTTCTCAGTTATTTACCGCGTTCCTAGTAATTTATCTAGACGAGCTCGACTACGTCTTCTATCAGTAGCTGAAGCAGTTGCAGTTAATACCAGAAGACCATCCTTCTGCATACAGAAGAGGTATGTTCAACCTCTACCTTTACCTTGGCCTACAACAAAGCTAACAAATCCTCCATTAACACTATGAATTCCTTTCACAATTTTCGTTTCTTTTCCTTTTTCTATCCCTCTGTTTCACTGACAAACGTTCATTTTCGACTTTTATGATTTCATGTCCTTTCTTATGATTTTATTACCTTAAGTTTAAGTAGTGCTTTTCTAACTTGCTATCGTATTTTCAAAATCCTTTTCATTCCACTTCATTATATTCATTATTATTATTATTATTATTTGACAATCATTCACCAATAGTACATTTAATTTTAATTTTACACCATATCATCGTTACTATTTTACAGTCATTCTTATTGTTGTTATTTTCAACCTTGAGCTTAAGTCTAGACCGCCCCATTCGTTGGTTTATTTTCATATTGCCTCACACACCCTGATTACACTCATTCTTGAAACCTGTATTTTCTGTTAACTATATTTATATATATATACACACATCATTAAATTAAATTACTTCATCTCATTCTGTCCCATGTTGTTATTGACCATGCATATTAAAAAACTATATGACTATATGACTATTGTTTCATCCCATCTTATACTTGTTCCACAATACACTTTCTGATATGATTCTAATTCGTCTTTACTGGCTATTGTATGTTTACATTGATGGATTTATAATTGTAGAGCCTGAAGAAGAATTTATTGAAAACAATTGTTCGCTCTAAATATTTTATCTTATTATCATCTGTATATAACCATTGTAAATTCAAGTAGTCTGCAGTTGATGAGAACCTGTAAAATAGAATGATAACGTCATTTTATACTACATATCTGGTCTTTCTTTCTCTCCCATGTATCTGCACAGCGCTGTATCATTCGCTTTCTCTGATATCGAATCTATCTCCCTGATATTCGATGATTTTATGCTAATAAGCGTCTCTTTGTATACTATTCGTAAAGCTTATCAGTAGCACACTACACACTACTACAAATAGTATTTACTAGTATTGTATGCCATCTTTCTCTATGCAGCACTACATAGTACGTCTTTGAATAGAGTAGTCGAAACATTAAAAAAAATTCGCGTGATATTTAACCTTGATCTTATCAAGGAAATAATAATTTCTATCCTCCTCGCCTTTATCTTTCAACTTATTTTGTAATTTATTTAAGAAAGTAATCTGATCTTTGCAGGGGAATGTTTCACACTCCTTTTGGTTTGCTTTTCTATAGTTAGTATTTCACCTTTCCGTTTAGGTCACCTATTTTTATTACTGAATACTTTTAATCGTCTTCTTAGTGAAGTTGCCTTCACTATCGATTAGCGGCAATTCATTGAATTCTAGTGGATAATAGTACAATATGAAAGATTGGAATAGGCGTTTTTCCGAAACATTTTGCCTGAGTAATATATACTTTTTGTGTTTTCAATAGACGCTTTTATCGAATTTCAATAAAATAAAAAGAGTGTAAAGCGCACACTTCAACTTGCTGATTATATATATTGTTGAGTGGACAAATGAATCTGCTAGACATTACTACAATGAGTTGGTATGTTCGTGTACTACTTAAAATAATGTAACCAAGTAGTGTATTTTAATTCACTTTGAACATTCTGGGTGATTGACTGAACTGAAGTACTCGGTCTCCATTGATATGTCGGCTTCTTATGCAGATGCTTCGATAATGTCTGGGGATTTAAACTGAAGTAACTCGATTAATGGTGACTAGCAGTTTGAAATTGTAGCTACTGGGTTCAAGCCTCAACGGGACTAACATCACTCGCTGAAGAATGCAAGTAAATCTAACTGATGAGTTCAGGGCAGGACGAAATATGCATTCTTGATTCCACAGTTAGCCACTTGCCATCTTCCAATGAAGTAGTGTACTGTAACGAACTCATAAAACCAATGATAGACGAAATTCGCTCAAATCAAAGTTCTTGAGAATAAAACGTAGAAATACCGAAATCCAGAATTTAAGGTAGGCTGAAAGGCGACAGAAAATGGAGGTGGAAAGCATATCTTACATGAAACAAGTTGAAAAGAGTTTTGATGGAGGATTTAACCATGAGCTGACATCAGTTAGAGAACCACTGGAATTCCTGGGAGTACTGGACAGCTGTTTCGTCCTAGTTTGGGACTCCTCAGCAGTACGCACCCACCGGGATTCGAACCCAGGACCTTCTGGTTACAAGGCGGGCTCGTAGACCATTGAGCCACTGGGACCCGATCCAATGGTCCTTGAATTCTAACTTCTGCCAGTTCACGATATAGCGCGACCACTTCGCAATGTCTTCTCCGATGAGTTACTGCCTCATCTTCGACCTGCTGTACCCTACTGGTCACGGCTTCCCACTAGAACCCCAGGTTAACTGCCTGAATAGGGACAGTCACTAGTGAGCATCAGATGAATTTTCAAGTATTGGTTTTTGTAGGGATTTTCGGAAAATCCCTACAAAAACCAATACTTGAAAAGAGTTTTCACTAGAGAGTGAATGAGTGATCTGTATCAAATTAGCCATTCGTTCGTCAGTTTATTTCCTGTTTGTAATTTACACAGTTTGGGGGGGGGGTGTTGTGAAATTTCACCACAGATTCCTTTGGTAGACGAAAACTGTTTAGATCTCAACTTCAGCTTAGATCGGCATGTTGAATGCTAATCAAGAAGTTAAGCCAGAAAAAATCTAAAGACTGGATATATACAGCTCAAGGGGGTGAATCAGTTCAAATCTAATCGTATTTTAGCCAAGTGGTAATAAATTGAATATGAGACTTGCAAAATACACATTTTGAGGTTTCAATACATACGAGAAACTGATTAATCCTCAGTTTTTAGATTGTGGGATAGGGACTAACTGATTATTCTTTAGGAACTCAAAGTTAAGGATGTTATCTTTCAGCTCCGTGATCGTAGCACACTGCAGGAAGTGCTATACTGTTGCCTCTATCGTTTAAGATGACTCTATTTCTCAGGTAGATATCCATGTAAGAGGAGTCTCTTTTCTTATCTAAATAAAGCAAGCTCGATAGTATAATGCTTATCTATGGTACAGTCCCTAATGAATTGCTAAAAAGTGAACTTTTGTTGATGTATCAATGACTTCTAGGGATAAGTACTGATCACCTGCTGTTGTGAAATCATCGGCATTTGATGCTGTTAATGTTCAGCTAGATAGCCTTTTGAGGAACAATAGGCAGACTCCTGAATTTTTAAGGATTTTTGAATTAATTACTTGGAAATTTAAAGGAGATTTCACTAAGAACATCATTTTGAGAAATATTACAAACGCGGGTATTTCAGATAGCTGACACTGTAGAGATATTCTGGCCGACGATTAACCCTCTGCAGGACTTTGTACCAGTGGTTCAGAGACAGAATTCTTTCGAGTCATGCACGTGTTACAGGATTCGAACCCCGGCTGCCACACGCCTTGAACTCATATAGCAGGCGTAAGCCGACGTATAATGAATGTTTGGCGTGAGGCTAACAACGCCACCTCGCAAATCTAAACACCAACCCTGATGAAAGTTCAAAGCCATGGTCTTGAGCCTTATGTTCCGTTGGAAAAACACATAAGAGTGATAAAAAGGAGTATAATAAATTCACTTACAGGTGACTGAGAAGTAATCAGTGTCACATATCTCTGTGCAAATGTTTCGTCCTATTCTTGACATATTCTACACTTCTCAATATCGATTTATTTACAGAAAAGAGCATCTCTGATTCGAATCCTGTAAATAGTCATTCTCAAACTTTATTTGTCAGTGTCCCTCTCATTCAGACAAACTCGAAGTCAAGAAACCTACGCTACAATATTACCGTCTAGAGGTCTTATTGATGAATCATAACTACAGATGAGATGTAAATCCCAGTTTTGATAAAGGTCTCTTGGAAGACTCTTACCCAATGATTATACTATAATACAACTTAAACAACGTAGAAGTTCAACTGAAACCAAACTGTGGACAAACTATGAAACGTTAGGCCTAATCTGTAAACGCCGACTCTCTCTTTTTATGGTGTTGGTGTCTCCTGTGAGACATATATAGCCTAATTTTGAAGTATTTATTGTCCTTTTAGACAGAATGTTCAACAATTTGTAATGAATTTAACCGCTTCAAAGAACACCGCAACTCCACATTACATCCACCCAAGCTACAAATATTCCCATATTACTTCAAACTACCTGACACTTACAGAGACCTTATTCAAGTTACATTATATATTAACAGATAGATGCTTTAATGGTTTTGACCTATTTAAGAGATCATAAAATAAAATATGCGAAATTCTAACATTGGTATTTATCACTGACAGATGTTCACTGCATTTAAATTAATAGTGTTGCACTGGTTTCATAACTATACTACTATACTACTAATAATCATTCAAATATCATGAGTTTACGCATTCCACTATAAGTCAAACTTTTTATTATTATATTGTAGCCCAATAAAATGAGGAAATTAGTGTTTCTGAGGTAATAGTTCATTTAGTTTGAAGAGAGTTGTACCGCCGCCGATTAAAACACAAGCATAAAAGCTTATTAGCGTGATTTTGAATATTTTCGGGCTATTGAAAGATGATATTTATTATAATAAAGGGTTTTTTGTATTTCCCAATGACTTTTCGCTATTTAATACTGCTGCTAATAATAGCTTTATCAAAGTAGTAGTATTAAACCGGGATTTTTTACTAAATCTCATCAGCCTATATGTAACAACTTAATCATCGTTCCTCAGCATCGGGTCATTTTTGCGTTGTCAAGTTGGCCGATTGGTAAAGATAACAAAACCAAGTGTAGACTGTTGGATGTGATAAGTGTGTAAAATTGTAAAAGCAGCATATGTTTATATAATGAAATCGCTTATCACGTTCGTTTTGATTTTGTCATTTCATGGAGTGAGGCAAGTGAGTGTTGTAACCAGGTCAAATTCTGTTTTAGTCCATCATTCTTATTCAGGCAATTCGGATTCCATTTGACATGAAGTGGTTCTGATGATATTAGATGCTGTTTTTGATTTCTAAAATGCTTTTTCTAGAATATTTAAATATTGTGAAAATCAGTTTTGTGACATGATTCCGCTAGAGCGTGACGTGTAGACCATCCATGGCTGATGATCTTTGAAGCTTTTCTAGTTTACTAACTGGATTTTCAATGATCGAAGAGATGCTCCATTGTGTTCATTTCTCCTAATCTTGACTTCTTACTGGAAATGTTTGTCCGACGTATATTGCATCACATTCCAAGCATTTTATTTTATAGAGACAATTAGATAGAGAATTTTCAGGGATTTGGTCTTTTCATCGACTTTGAAAAGGCCTTTGACAGCGTCGATCGAGACGTCATTTGGCAACTACTTCGCTAATACGGGGTCCCATCGACAATTATACATCTCATCCAATAATTATACGACAATGCTGCATGCCAAGTAATCCACAACGGGAAACTTACGGAAGACTTCCAAGTGAGGACGGGAGTGCGACAAGACTGTCTACTATCATCAATGATCTTCCTGATTGCAGTAGATTGGATAATGCGACAGAAAACGGACAATGAGGAAACAGGCATAAAATGAACTCACACAAAAAACTTGAAGGATCTGGACTTTGCCGATGATATATGTCTGATTTCCCATAAACTGGAAGATATGCAAGTGGAAAGTAACAAGTTGGCGGAAGAAGCATCAAAGATAGGACTTCAAGTGAATATAGACAAAACAGAGGTGATGAAGATTCCTGGCTAACATCAACAGCAAGAACAACAACAGACGATAGTCAGCATAAATGGGAGGAACCTGAAAGAAACAACCTCTTTCACCTACCCACATGGGAAGCATCGTTTCAACCACAGGCGAACGGAACTGACGAGGTTATCAAAGCAAAAAGCGGAAAAGCATGGCAAGCTTTCATTACTCTCAAGTCTGTGTGGAGGTCAACAGCACTCAGCATCAAAAATAAGATCCAGATTTTCAACTAAAATATGAAGTCAGTGCTACTATACGGATCAGAGACTTGGTGAGTCATAAAGAGCACCTGAAACAAACTTCAGACCTTCATTAACAGCTCTCTTCGCTCAATACTCAAGATCAGATGGCCGGCCAGAAAAGGTCAGCAACAGGGATCTCTGGGAGCGAACCAATCAGGAACCGATTGTGAAACAAATAGGCAGGAAGAAATGGAGATGGATTGGCCATACGCTGAGGAAACCATCAAGTGACATCACTAGACAAGCCATTGCTCGTGTGGAACCCAAAAGGGAGGCGGCGAGTTGGTCGTCACTGCAAGGGTGACTTGGAGGAGGTCATGCGAGGAGGAGATGAAAGCATGTGGACAGACCTGGAGATGGGTGAAAAAGTTGGCAGAAAACCGAAGGCAATGGAGGTGCGTAGCTGAAGCCCTATGTTCCTCTAAAATCTAAAGGATATAATAATAATAATGGACAAGGTTGCCTAGCAGTGTGCCTAATGTTTTGAAGAGGTTAATTGAAACGAAGTCATGCACAACGTAATGAATTAGTTTTGAACTTAAAAAAAGAAAGCCTTCTGAATTAGCGCAAAAATTAAGGCAGCATTCTAAAGAATCGATAAGAGTAACAGTAAGCATTTGCATGCACAGTAACGGAAGAACAACATAACATCATCCTCATATGACACCTTAATATTGCAGCTAATCCAGAAGCTAGTTAGTTTCAGTTTAGAATTCATCAACATTAACTAGTGACTTATATATCACTTGTTTCAGGTACTAGGAAAGGAGATCATGTCATATCTAGTAAGAAGGTGAATCACCTCAGTTCTATAGGAATCAAGTCTTATATATTATTTTTATTTTTCCTTCACGTTCCCCAGTGGGATATAGGGCTTCAAGTGAGTGACTTGAAGTTTCTGTAGCAGTGTTTATTTTACAGGATGTGGTTGCTAGCCTCATGCCCAACGTTTACTCTTTACCAGCATTATTTCTGGGTTAGCGAGGTAAAGGAGTCCGTCGGCCGGAGATTGGACCCCAGACCACGTGCATAGTCGGCAAGTGTCTTAACCGCTATGCCACCGACGCATATATTATATATATATTATTTCTATTTTATTCCTTTGCGTTCCGAGGGGAACGTAGGGTCGATATTAGATGATTGAAGGCGAAGGTCTAGACACCCTACACTAAGTACTGACCAGTGTTCTATCAAAAACATCCAATACAGTCTATCCAGCAGCAGGTCAACTTTGAGCCCGAATAGCCGACTCAATGGTAGCGTCTGTGAACGCAGCAACGGCTGATGCGGGTTCGAATCTCAGAGGGAAGGTCATGAATTACTTCAAGGTGGTTGCAGATGTGCCTTACCAACTTGTTTGATTCTCTCCAGGATGATGCAGCTTAATATTTTGCTTGAAATGGACAGGAGCATAATGACGCGCCAGTTCTTACAATGACTTAAGTCCTCTTTCTCTGGCAATTTGAATAAGTAGCCTGTGTGCGTCGGTGGCACAGTGGTTAGGACTCTCGCCGACCATGCACATGGTCCGGGGTTCGAGCCCGCACCGACGCACATCTGATATCTATGGTCGGCCTGCAAAATTTGGGCTACCGATATCCATGCTGAAAATTCCATACTTGTACCGAAAATACAGTGTGGAATCAAGCTGTAAATCAAAAAAAAAATTATTCCAATCCGCACGTAGCTTGCCCTCTTTCCACACCTTCTCCAGTAGTGGTGTCATTAAGTCCGCTGATATCTTGAAGTCCATTTTTAATGCCTCTGCCGGGATTCCATTTGAGTGAACAAATCAAGAACAGTAAATTGAACAGAATTATATGATGTCATTTTACTATGTATAATAACGCTTGGCATGTCTCCTAGTTATTCGATTTATGGAACAAAGCACCTATGGACATATAATTCACAATGGAATACGAATAAAAGAGGTTCCACTCTAAGCAAACTACAAGTGGAAGTATGTCAGTTATCCATGGTAAACAGTTCTGGAGTGGACCGTTTGTAAATTGCAGTAATTCTTCTACAGTAAGATACTCTAGAACACTGGTAAACCACTCAAGTGTTCCACGGCTCGACCCTTGGCTGACGCTTACTTTTACTTCAAATCAGCCGGTAATAAGCCCGGTAAAGAGAGAAGATTGGGCTTGAGGCAAGCAACCACATCCCGTAAGAAACATCACTTCTAATGAAACTTTGAAGCTCTAGCTTGAAGACCTAAGCTCCACTGAGAACGAATATAAATAAACAAGATACTCTAATGTGTATGGTATGAGAGAATATAATGACAATTTTTTTATTATATAGTTCTATTTTTTGACGTCGGTGGTTCAATGGTAAAATAATCGCCAGTCACAAGAGGATGTGATGTTCAATTTTTTAGCTGGCTCGCTTCTAAGTCTAGTCTAGTTTACTATCTGATCAGGGGAAGTTTGTGCATGGTCTGATACTTCCACCCGATAAAAAATGATACAATCGCTAATAAAACTGCAAAGCCTGAAACCTTATGTTCCAATCAATGTGCGATTAATTAAAAGCCTAAGCTCAATATTACTCTCCACATTATAGCACGTTCCACGATAGATAGCACGCGGACACTTGTGATCGGCTGGAAGCTAACCAGGCTTTTTATGTCTTCTACATTTGCCTGCCTTGTGTTAGAAAATTGTTCAGCTATATATAGCACAGTGTACTGGATGACATTGTGAGCATAATTTACTGCAACACTGATGCAATTTTCAGCTACTAATTTTATCTGGTCATCGGAACCTCTGCGAATAATCAAATTCATAAGCCCTAAGGCTTTTTTTTCCCTACACGTTCCCAGTGGAACATAGGGCCTCAAGGTAGTGACTTGAAGTTTCTGTAGCAGTGTTTATTTTACAGGATGGGGTTGTTAGCCTCATGCCCAACCTTTCCTCTTTACCAGCATTATTTCTGGCTTAGCGAGGTAAAGGAGTCCGTCGGCCGGAGATTGAACCCCGGACCATGTGCATGGTCAGCGAGCGTCCCAACCGCTGTACCACCGACGCACGAGGTTGGCTTATTTTCCTTTTTTACATATATAAGTAGGGAAGACCCTATAAAAACAAAGTTGTTACAATAGGAAGGAATTTAAGCAGAATTTGGTTTATTGTCTCCAAACTCTACAGTGTTAAGTCTAGACACCTACGTGAAAATCAATGTGAATACAATAAATGGGCTTTCCGATTCACTAACTTAAAGCCAAATGAGATAAAAATATGTTAGGCGCCATTTAAAAGTCTATCGTTTATTCACTGTCTCCGTAGCCTTTTCCATCTATATTTCGCGTATCCATTTAGGTGTACTAGTAGGTTGAAAGCGCATACAGAAAGGTTAGACGATGAAGAGCGATATTTTCTTTATTTCCTCAAAGCATGTCCTCATTTTCTCTACTAAGAAACAAGCAGGTATGCTTTGTAATAATAGCAACACAATATTCACTGAAAAAATTCTTTACAAAAAAGGTTTTTATCAACCTTTACAATCGTATATAGTACAGCAATTTTAAAAAATTTATGTCCCATGAGAAAATCTAAGCAAAGGTGCGTGTGACTGTAATAATAGTTGAAATCACGTTCAAAATGTTCCGCTCACTTCCAGTAATGAGATTTTCAGGCAGAGAGTTGGCTTTGAGATGGAATCACCGCTGGGTCTATTACTGTTTAATTGTTATATGGCAAAGCTTGAAAACTCTCAGATTAATCAAACTATCGGTTACTTTGACATATATAGAAGATATGTAAATGGAACTTGCGTTATCTGCGATAAGTACGTAATTCTTGACGATATCTTGTTGGCATTTAACAGTTGTCAAAATTCATTGCAATTCACCGTATAAAAAGATTCTGAACTAGACAATGACGGATCTCTTCAAAGATCCATCTACCAGAAACGTACATAGAATGGAAAACTAGCTAATTTTTACAGTTGAGCGCCTATTCGTGGAAAAATGAACTAAATTCACTCCCTCTGCTTTTAGGATAAGAAACATCTGTATTTGTGACTGAGTTAATTCGGAAATTCCCTTACGAAAAGCCACAGTAGCAGAAAACGGTTACCCGAACATTGTTGGCAAGAACATGAAAGATAAGCAGTCCAGACTAGTCACGGACTCAATTCTAAAATCAACACTACCCATGAATTGGGAATTTAAAGGTGATCAAGCTTCAGATATCCTCGAAATTCGTCTCTCTCTGAATCGGTTAGTAAGACGTTCCTCACTACAAAACTACAAATAACCTTCACCAGGTGCAAGTTTGTCTCCTCTCTGCAAAAAGTTATCTCACACGTCTGGCTTCCTCCGTATGCATCTATCAGTTCACCTGCTATTTTTGCACAAGGTACATTGGCCTTAGCCAAAGAAAGCTTTCCACACGGATACAAGAACGTATCCCAGCATGGTTTTACAAGGGAGAAAGGAAGTATCTCTCAAGCTCTATCCTAGAACACCTGATCTACACCTGTCACTCTACCAAACCTGACCGTGATTTTAAGTTCATCTACCGAATCCATGCTAACATCCCGCGTTTTCTTTGTTCTTAGCTTTTAAAGATAGAGGACGCCTAGAGCATTCATGAATTTAAGCCAGATGTTTGTGTACAAAAGAAGTAAGCACAATTTTCAGTATGGAACCAGCGAAGGCAGTTGTTGATAAAAGCGTGCAGCTGACCAGTTTGAAATACTTTCTTTAATGCTCTAGCCAGGTTTCTCAACTATACGGAATAATTGACTAACTTAACATTGAAAATTTAGATTTTCTTCTTTATGCTCCGAATCGGTGTAGAAGGTTTCCAAACAGATTTCAAAGTGATGAAGTTTTGAAGCGATTTCCTATTCTGGTATTCAAGTGTTGGTTTGTAGGGATTTGATTGGTTTCAGGATTTCATCATGAGCTGACATTAGTTACAGAACCATTGGAAAACATGGGAGTACTGGACAGCTGTTTCGTCCTAGTTTGGGACTCTTCAGCAGCACGCACCCACCGGGATTTGAACCCAGGACCTTCCGGTTACAAGGCGAGCCAGCTCGTATACCATTAAGCCACTGGGACCCGATCCAATGGTCCTTGAATTCTAACTTCTGCCAATTCACGATATAGCGCGACCGCTAGCCAATGTCTTCGGCGAGTATTTGCCCTCACACCCGACCGGCTGCACCCTACTGGTCACGACTTCCCACTGGAACCCAGGTAACTACCTTCCTGAATAGGGCCCTTGTCTTCTGTCGGTACAGTAGTAGTTAGCCTCGTCGGATTCCTGTTTTTACTTCAGACTCAGACTTCGCTGAGTTTTGCATTTTGAACCACTTGACACGTGACACTGAATGCGGTTGACAAAGATTTCAGGCACTGCATTTTGTTCAACAATTTCGGAAATGGACCCACAGTCCACGCTGTCACCGGCCGTTTTAAAGTGTATGAAGTTGATATAGACATAGCTCTTTCACTCGGTTACGGATCTAATACTTAAAGTCTTGTGAAATCTGTGACCTTGCTTTGAGGCGGTAACTTCATATCAGTAACCTTGAAGAAAAGAAACTGCACTAAGATTTGATAGTGTGAAATATTCCCATTTTATGAATTAAAAACCAATCTGAACGAAGAATATTCTTTTCAGTAATTTCTCTTCAGGTTCTTACAATTATAAAATATAATAATTGTGGTCGTTACAATAATGACCAGTTATGCGGCGGATACATTTTTAACGTAGAATAACAGATTAGTTATGGGGTGTCAAAATAAATAGTCGTATTTGTGTGACAAACGTGCTAGGCTGAAATCGATTACCAAAATATTGTAAAATGGGAGACTGTGGTGGTTATAAATCCTAATAGATTTGTAGAGTGTGGGTAGAAAAATTGACAAATCAGTTCAAGGTTATCGAAGGTGTCAGGTGAGTGGCTAGTACAAAGTGGTCTGAGTTAAACAGGAGATAGTAAGACTGGAATGAGAGGTTCATAGTGGGATAACGAATATGTTAAATGAAACAGGTGGAAGCATATATTGAGAAAACAGATAATATCACTAATAATAAGTCCGTATAAATGAAAATTCGATAGTATTGAGGGACTGTTTGCATAAAGGGCATAAATTTTGGCGAGTAATAATAATAGCTGTAATAATAATATTTATAATAATAAGCAAAGTAAAAAGGAAAAAAACCAAGAGGGTTAAGGGGAAGGAGCACTCTTGGTGAGAAGAAAATCTTCAATCCAAGGTTGGCCACGGTAGGAACAGCGTCTGGACGTGTTCCTTTTGGATACACAGTTCCGGTTTAGTCGATCTTAATGCAACAGCTTCAGCTATGTGTAGGAGACGTAAGCGAACTGTACGTGATAACGACTTCGGAATTCGGTATATAACCCTGAAAGCTGTGTTGACATCGATTCGATGTCCAGTATCGACCAAGTGTGACAGGATCGAGCTTTTTATGCACTTAATTTCCCCCTACTGAACCAACCTGGTAAGTGTTCTTGAACCCATAGACGTAGCCTAGCACGTTTGCCATACAAATATGACTATTTATTTTGACACCCCATAACTAATCTGTTATTCTACGTTAAAAATGTATCCGCTTGCATAACTGGCCTTTATTGTAACGACCACAAATATTATATTTTATAATTTTAAGAACCTGAAGAGAAACTGCACTAAGACTAACAACATCTGACTTAGTTAAATGAATGATTTCAATCGGTTTCCAGTATTTGGCGTTATAATCCTGATGTACATTCTCACTCGTATATAAATTATTTTTAATATTAAGAGGTCAAACCATTGAAATTTTCAGTAGTAAAGGAATATAAATATATTTTTATAATTTTGTTGTTTTTTGTGGTATTCCAGCATATAAAACAGACACGCTAATGCTTGCGACAGACTAACTGAGTGAGTATGTGATAAAATGCACATATATATATATATTAAGTTTTACTATTATTACTGTCATTTATCTTAAAGGATTATCAGTCACCTTTGCCCTAGACTGAACACAGTAAGGCACGTTTGTAAACACCACTTAATTCTTAGCTTGAAGTACTTGACCTAACCTAGAGTGATGCTTACAATAGACTGTCTGCGTATGTCTCTTGACTTTTATTATCTGTCTGGTTTGATAAACAATCACTTTTTAAATTTTCTTCTAACAGTACTGATCATACATAGTATATGAACACAAAGGAGTGAAAATGCGGAAGAATCTTTTATTTGGAGGTCTCGTGAACAAACAGTTTTAAAATTCTCATAGATTCAATTAGTATTGTGTGTGAACTGAATTGAATGGATGGATTTCAGGTTAGATTACTGATCGGTATAAGTTATAGAACCATAGAAAACCATCAGGTAGTACGGGACGGCTGCTTCATTTTAGTTTGGGAATCATCTGCAGTGCGCACCCACCGCCAAGGTTAAAACTCAAAACCTACCGGTTAAAAGGCGAACCTGTTCGCATACCATTCAGGCACTGTGACCCGATTCAGTGGTCAGCTCATGAATTCTGACTTCTGCTATTCATGATTTTAGCGCAACTAGCAGTCATTAGTATCGCTGGGGCATCCATCCTCACACTTGACTGGATGGACTTCACTGACCACGACATTTCACTGTGTGGTGAGAGCTGCATGCCAGCCAAAATTGGTAGACAACTATTTACTTCAGTATTTTATTGGTGAATGGTGACTAGCAGTGGAATCCAGGATGTGCATTTTGTCCTATTTGGGACTCGTTATCTGGATGTGCCAGCATTTCACAGTGAGTGATGATGTTCCAATCGAAAATTCAATTAAAATAATATGACCTGTTGCACAAGAGGTGGCTCTCGTGGCCCAAGTGGTCTAGTGGATAACGCTTTGGCGTTTGAAACTATGGGCACTGGGTTTGAGCCTCGGTGGGGACATCATCACTCACTGAGAAATGCAGGTACATCCACTGGCTGACGAGTCCCAAATAGAGAGAAATGCTCATCCTGGATTCCACTGCTAGTCACCATTCGTCAGTCAAATACTAAATGCCCAGACATCGTCGAAGCATCTGAACCAGAAGCCGACATGTCAACCTGAGACCGAACACGTCGGTCCAATCAGTCGACGGGAAAATCAAAAATTCAATTATATTTATGTCAGTGTTTACGTCTTAAATCTTGGTCAGGAGAAAAATCAAGCTTTTCGACCATTAAACCACTAGCAACCAACTCAGTGACTAGTCCATCAATTTTAACTTCCACAATCCGTAATTTCAGCACGACTGGCTCCAGTCAGCGCCATCTGTGGCAAGTGTTGGCACTCACTCTCCGCCTTTTGATGGACCGCACTTATCACAACTTGTTAATAGAAGTCCAGTCAACTTCATTCAGTAGTCTGTCAGTCACCAGTGAGCATCAGATTAATATTCAAGGGTCAGTTTGTAGGAATTTCATTTGCTTCACAGTCGGCCACAGAATGACATCAATTACAGAACCAGCATTACAGTACTGGACAGTATTTTCATCCTTGTTTGGGACTCAACTGGCAGTAAGCACCTACTTCCAGGTCTTGAAATTCCCAACTTGCTATTACGAAGCAAGCTAGCTGATAATGCCGGTTGGTACCAGTGGCTACTAAAATCACGAATTGATAGAAGTTAGGACTGATAGGGCAGCCACTGAGTAGATGCCCTTGGTTTATTGGTCTAGGAGTTTACTCGCCTTGTAACTGGAAGGTCTTGGGTACGAATACTGCCAGTGTCTGTGTGTGTGTGTGTGCGTAGGACGAAACAGATGTCTAATAGTAGTCCTTGCTGTTAGTTTTCATGGTCCTCCAACTGATATCAATCCGAGGTCGAACTTGAAACACCAAATCAAACCTCGACAATAGCTAACTCTTGAAATGAATTATTTTGGGGCTTCACTGACAAAAGCCAATGCCTATTGTCCTTAAATTATGTAAATTGGTTAGTTACTGGACATTTTGAAAAATAATTTCATTAAAGATGATTAATAATATCTATCATTTTGTATCGTTAACGAAATAGTTTTAATTGTATTATGTTTCTTTTTGGTTTTAAAGATGTTTCTTTAAAAACAGCTGGCATTATAATAATACCGCTATTACTATTATTATGGCATTTACTTGTTGTTACTTAATAATTACAATCTTTTCTTCCCTCATTCGCCACTTTGTGTTTTGTAATTCATTCAGATGGACTAAACATAACTTTACTTACATTAATAGAAATTCTAACTTGGTATTTATCATTACACTGAAAGACAGGATAGATGGATGGATGGGTGGATGGGGAGAAGATATCTGTGTTTCTTGGAGGCGTCTGTTGTAATCCTCTTTTCTAGCTACAGCTATGGGACAAGAGGGCTTTGCGATGGTGATGATTCATCATCCAAATGTTTAAATTCCTAATTAATTTTTTACATATTACCGAATTTTACAAAAGGCATTTGGCGTTAGTGGTTGTGATGGTGGTGGTCGTGAAAGTTCTGCGGTGCAAGGGGCTGGGGGTTTTGGAGTGAGAGGCAGAGGGAGCTGGGCAGCAGTACTGTTACTACCGACTTTTAAGACTAGTAAATAACGCAGCACAGTTTCAGCGTTTATTTCGTTTACAAATCTAGTTTTTCTCTTATCAATCTTACACAATCGAACTAGGTAGGTTAATCGGAGAATGAATTTTGGGACGAGAAGGTTTTTAAATTAAATATTAAATTAAAATTATTCTCATTTGACTTTTTACTGTTAAATTTCACTTACGAAATGGGCTAATTTCACTTTAACTTCCATTATTAGTACGGAACTATACGAACAAATTTGTCCACCTGATTCCACGACGCCATGCATATGTGGTTCACCTAAGGTACACAGACAAGACATCCAACTCCACCAAATATAAGATTTGATAATTTCGTCATATCATTTGAACGAGAAGTGGGTGGTAGAGATTCTTGGGTGAGTGAAGGGAAAACTGTCGAGATCAAACCTTCACGACACCTTCGATTTTGCGGACTCAACTAAGAAGGTCAACTTGACGGATATAACAATGGCCTCCCTAGATTCCTTCTCTCTCTTTATCTTCGCCGATGTTCCACTGGCAGAAAACATATCTATTCTTTGTGACTTCATTCAATCTAACACCACTGGTGTTGGCATGTAAATCCATTATCTGTGGGAGCTGTGACAACGATGTTCTTTCAACGTCTGCTTCAAACTTAATGATGAAATTTGCACGCAAATGGATGGAATATGATTGGGTTCTCCTCTACGGACTCTCTTGGTTGAATTCTGTAGAAAACAGTTTTTTATATCAAATATTAATCAGATCCGTCTCTACTAGAGATACTTCGATGATTATTTTATTAACTGTGGTGAGGATTTCAATCTCTGAAACCTACTCCAAGCCATCAATAATGCCCACGAAAGCGTCCGGTTCACTCTAGGAGTCGTGTCTTACTCAATGTTTCATTTCCTCGACGTTCAACTGTGAATAAATCCTCACAACTTGGTGGAGAGACACATGTACAACATGCCTACATGCAACCGCCAGTTGATAAATTTCCGAAGTTGTATGTTTAAGCAGGAACAGAGACTTCGAACAATTTCTTTCCTCGAGGATCCGGAAAATATGCACGGAAGAATCTATTGACGGAGAACTCCTAAATCCCCAAAGAATCTCGTCGTAAAATTGTTTTCTGAACGGGTTCAGTTCACTTCCTAAAGGACAGTGATGCTTAATCCCGAATTTAGAAGTGATACAGAAGCAGAAATTCTTCGTGGACGCCCTTCAAAATCTGTCGGTAAAACAAACTTCGCCACAAGTGACATTTTCTTACGAGAAACTAATAAACCTTCAGAGAATGGCAAGAAAAGAAGTTGTAAATCTCCGTGGAGACGGAATAATTTCCAAACAAGTGACATTAACAGTTAAAACCTAATCATTTTATTCATTATTTAACCTTCAATAGCATTAATTCATCATACGTATGAATTCCCCATTGATATATCTGAACTTTGTTGATCCATCTCATCCTAGTTTGAAGGCTCTTTAAAAACATGTCTCGATATTACCATGATTAGTGAATTGAAGTTACCTCTGAGTTAGTAATTTCATTGGTATTTTCCAATAGTGGATTATTTTCCTAAAATCTGAGGGACTAACTTTTCTTCGGGTAACTGAACAGATAATGAGTTACTTCATCTTCAGTGATCGCAACACTACACCTGATACTACTTTCAGTATTCTTTGTGGGGTGAAACGAAATTCACTCAAGATAGTGTCAGTGTACCCACATGGATTGAAGAGTCTTTTAGCATAAATATAAGTTAACTATGAATAATCCCTTTAGGTCCGGAATAGAGCGTCGGGCTTCAACATATTCTTTTTCATATGGCTCCAATATTCCTCATATGCTTTCAATTTAACTATCATAAGATCTCCTCCACGTCAGCCTAGGACATCCAGTTCATTGCTTTATCATTCGTATTCTACTCTAAGGCATGACGTGTAATGTCACTTCATCATTCTGAATTCAGTCTGGAAAACTTCTTCACTCCAATGAAGCATATACAAAGATCGGATAGCGCGAAACGGTCAGCATCAGTGAACACTGGAAACGAAACAATCAGGGACCTATTGGTCAACTAGCCATTATTCTAAAGGAGAAGAAGATGCGTGAGACTGACGTTTAGTACACCATCGAGTGATATCACACGCCAGGCTACCACTTCAGCGAGACCCATGTGTGAAACGACTAGTTTGCCTTTGGTCTGAAGGTGACTTGGATGAAATCGTATGAGTTGGAGGAGATAAGATCTTGTGTGCATCAGTGAAGCCAGCTAAACTGAACTGCGATGGCATGGACAAAGTATAGATGTGCTGTTGAAGGCCCACTTCCTAATTTCTTCCTTAAGTTTCACTTTTATTTTCAATTTTCGGTGACTTATTATCACTGTAACTGATTCAACTCGATCTCCCTGATTACTAATGACCTTTCATATATTTACTTCGTTTGATAAATTTCGAAAGAGAAAGAAAGACCAGATTTGCGGTATAAAATGCTTCCTTTTGAGCCTAAGTTTCTTGGGATATGCATAAATTTACAAAGTGCAATCACCAGACACCCACCATTTGGATACGAGTCATTTTGTTGAGATTTCAAAATTCTTCAAAATATTAAACATACGAAGGACAGCAAATCTACTGCGATTTTCTGCTGAAGCTATTGCAATCAAACGTTTCAGACTAAACTTATGCACACAGAAAGAGAGTGTAGTCAATCTCTTACTCACTTGGTAACCGTATTACTTTCATTTCACCGATTAGTCATACACACTAGTGAGCTCAGCTCACTAAGCAAGTTTTCAATTTTGACGACCTTTAACCTTCTTGAGTTGTTATGGTGACGTACGGGCTAACTCTGTTCATTAGATTTTTCAGTTTTCTGTCGTCTCTCACTCCCCTCTTTCTTTTTTCAAAGTTTGATATTATATAAATTGATGGTAACTTAAAACAGACATTGTAATTCTTGTATTCCTGATGCGTTCATCTTATATTGTTTTCACTATTACCTTTCAAACATTGAAGTATGAAATGTTATTATTTATAAGCATTGTAATTTCAGGTAGTATGCATTTAGCTGATGAGAACTTATGAAATAGAATGACGATTTTATTTTATACTGTCAATCTTGTCTTTCATTCTCTATCGATACAAATGATCTTTAAACTTTCAATTTGTTTATTCCCTTTTTTGGTTGATGCTTGAAAAGCGTTTCAGACAACTGTTTGGAATCCCAACCTTTAATGTCAACTTGATCTTCATTCATTTATTCCTTTTTATGAATTTGAACATAGCGAAAACAAATATTTGTGCGGAATAACAATAAGGCTGTTATTTATTTCGCCATCGGATTCCCTTCAGCTGACTACAACCGGAAAGTTGATTGCTCAAATAAACATGGAATTTCCTCATACTTGTAAGAATCAACATGATTTTTGTCAACACAGAGATGTGTTTGGAAAGAAATCTTCAGAAGTTCCACTTATACAACTTATGAAGGATGTCGAGGTTCAAACAAAATACAAACATACAGAATTAATCGTCGGATACATTGAAAATGAGTTGTACAGTCAATAAAATAAGATTGAAGTTGAGGATGAATAATAGTGTGGTAACTCCAACTCAATTCATAAAATCATAAAAGAATTGAATCCCAGCAAAGTAAAAATATTGGGGGAGGGGTAGCTGGAGGTGAGAACAAAAAATATGTGATCATTTGTAACGAAGAGACTGGCTATTGACTCACCGATACAAAGAAAGACTGATAAGTGTATTATCCTGAACACAGATTCACACACAAGTTTTAAACGTTTGGTAGCAATCGCTGCTTCAAATTTGAGGAGAGTTTAATTATGTTGTCTATTAATAATCTTGAAAGATTTCAGAGTCCACTTCTTGACCCATATGAATAAGATGCCTGGCAGTTGCATTATTCAGAGCATTCGTTCCCTAGAGACGTAGCCTTCTGAATTATGCCCTGCTTTTATTTTTCCCGATGTAGCTATTTCCACAGATACCCATCAATTTATATACACATTTGAAATTAACTTGGGAAGGGTATCGATCAACCTTTGGTTGTACAAAAGAGCTTGTCTGATAAACGCGAACATATTTGATTGTAGGATAGGTTCTGGTTAGAGAGTTTATGCTTTACTGAGGCCTGTTTCACCTTTATCTATTCAGTTCTTTCATACTTTCTTATAAATTTAGGAGGTCTCAAATCTCAAATCTTTCTCAATGTTTACTTCTTCTTCCTGTATTTCTGTGAGGCAGCTTCTTCTGCTTTTGTAAAATAGAGCTGTGACCAAAGCTCATTTATATCTAATTGGACAACTTTTTAAATAACTTTTGTTCCCTTAAATTCCAAGTGGAACAAAGAAATTCAAGCTATGAATTTGAAGCTTCGATAGTAGTGGTGTTAAGTTTAGTGGGAGTGTGGTTGCTAGCCTCACTCCTAACCATCCCTATTCACTAGGCTTACCACCAGATCAGTGACGTATATGAGTGCGTCAGCCGGGAATCGGACTATGGACCACATGCATGGTCGGCTAGTGTTCTACCACCAAACCCCCGACGCACTTATTGGACAAAACCTATTGACATTTATGTATACTTCATCCCATGTGGATTTTCGGTGGATTGATCTTTGCAGACTTCCAACTTCTAAGTGCTGTATTACAATGTCGAGGAAATAAAAGTCCTAAATTACAACAGCAACAACCCAATAACACACAAAAGGAATTGCATACAAACACTATTCAAGAGAGCAAGAACTCATTGCAGCACTCCCACCTTAAGGAAAATTGAAGAAAAGTATCTCATGGACGTCTTCCAAAAGAATGGATATCCACGGAATTTCAGCAAACAACATATACCTCCAATCCAGCCTACCAAAGCAAAAACCACCAAGGAAAACACAAAGAAAATCCCCTTACCATACATAAAGGATATCTCAGAAATCACTACAAGACTCTTCAAACCTTTGGGAATTGACGTCGTACACAAAGTCGCTTCACTCAATTCCATGTCAACCAAAAGGCTCAACAGCGAAAGAAGGTAAAACCAACATCAGTATCTACAAAATAAATTGTAACAACTGCGAAAAACACTACATTGGCCAAAGTGGACGTTCCCTTCGTCTTCGTATCCACGAACACAAGTTAGCCGTCAAAAGACATGATATCCACTCCTTCATATCACTACACATAGACAACCACGGACATCAATTCGACTGGGATGTTGTTCAAATATTAGACAAAGGAAATAACAAGAATGCTAGAGAATTTTTAGAAGTTTGGCATTCCAGTGAATCATCAATCAATAGACATATAGAGATAGACAAAATTTATCAACCAATAAGAAAGAAACTTCACACACAAAGGATCAAAGTTCAAGTCAAAGAAATAGTCAGTTCCCATACAAGTAACCTAGAAGTTGTGAAAACACACATAAACAACCAATAACGTCCAAGGTCACCAGGAGAGATGAATAATGGTGAACTCGTGGAGAAATCTAAAAGCTCACTTCAAATTGAAGTATGCGCTGAAGATGTCACCCAGTAGGGTGATGAAAGTTTCGCAAATTTACCATCCAGCTCAGAAAACAAAACCACATCAAAATCATCCACCTGAGCTACAAATCTTCTCTATCATATCTAAATAAAAATTTCTGTCAGTTTCATGTGCCATTTTAAAATCAATATTCACATGTGCGCCGATGAACAGCAGAATCAGGTGGGATGCGTATTTTTCATTATCGCAGAATACGAAGATGTGGCAAACATATCAAAGATATGAAGTTTTCTCAGAGATAGTACTTTTCAGCTTTGTTATTTCAAGATTAGGCATGCAGATGTCTGGTAGTATGAAATCTGGCGGGCTACCTATAGATAAATCATTTATTTGACGCTAGAGGGTATCACTAAAATGAAATCTTACACCCATGGTGTACATTAGTAATAGGCCTTTTAATTGCTTCCCTCGAAAACGGGTGTAAATCGCAATGCTGACATATAATCTCGACAATTTCCTATGACTGCTTGAACGTTTTACGTCGTATTTTCAACAAGGCCTCCAGAAAAGAGGGTGCTACAATAATTCCCAGTTAGCCCATTGTCCCCACCCCCCAGAGTCAGTATCCCTGCTGAGTAGACAACACCTCAGCGACGTTGCAGCATGAAAATGAGTACCCCATATCAGGCTTCCTATAAACGGTCTCGCAGCGGTAGATATTTTCCCACCCCTACTGTCCGGTCTCAACCAAACTGTGGCTGCTTCTTAGATGGTACAAACTTCCCCAACTCAGCGGGTCATGGCAAATCACACAGTCTGGTCACATAATGCAGATCTACCTTGCATACAACCACCGTTCTCGAATTAGGGACAATTCCTTAAATCGACATAAGGCCAGCAAGAGCATCCAAAATGCTGACAGTCCTCTCAGCATTGGCTCCCCTCCACTGACCAAGACAAGAATGAACAAGGGATTTTACTTTCACTATGAAAGCCCTCATCCACCTCATCTCGACTGATGAATCAGTCCCACATTCCGAGCCACCAGATATCCGAAATGACTCATGAATAGAGATGATAGTCATACACTCCTCTTGAGGCGGTTGTACAAAAATGTTCATTCCGGTCTGAGAGATTGAGCCCCTGGACCGCGGGCGGTTACTCCCACGGCTGCTCTGCTCTCACTAAATCATTGGCGAAACCTTGACGCTTGTACAACCGAGCAACTGGAGGTCGCGCCACCTATCTGCGCTATATGACCCCACTGGACGGTTTCAAAGACCTACAACCAGCTGCGGATACCCACAACCGATCGTAGTTTGACGAAGCCTTAAAGGCCACCATCCACGAGCAAACTAGTCTCGGACATAATCCCCTTGCAGGTCGTCCGAAGGTTCAAATGAAGCTGCCCCGTTGTTATGGAGATACGAGACTCTCCCGAACATCCTTCACGCTCGGTTTTCATGACCAGGCTATCATTCGCAGTCAATGCCACAGTAACCCTTAAGGCACCTTAGCACCAAAGAGGATTACAACCAGAACAAGCCGCGTTTGGCATTTCCAAGGGCAAGAAATAGTTCGCTTTCGTCCTGACAGGATTTAGCTCGGGTGGCTGGAAAACCACCCCACCCAGCGGGAACCACACGAAGGTACCTTTCAGTGCAACCATGACCTTAAGACACTGCCTTAAGAGATTCATAATGAATAGAGACATCTTTATTCGATCGGATGAAATAAATAGATTCAGTTATTCTAATCTTGAGAAAACTAAAGCGTTAACAAGGTAATTTTTTAGAGTATTACAGTTAGAAGACTGATTGAAATCGATAAAAGTCGAATGTGTCAATAAATGGGTTGTAGTTATATGCAGTTTTATCCTGATAGCAATAAAAGATAGTGCAGGCTTGAGTAGAAGTGTTTTTCTGAAAGAGACAGAGAGAAAGAGAAAAAAAAGAAATTTGTTGAAAAACGCCTAGAAAACAGAAGAAAATATTTTATCACAAGACAAACCAAAGTTTATTTTCATACTGTTAGTATGAATTTTAGACATGATTGACTTGAAAATTTCTAATTCGTTTGCTAAGGATATTTAAGCAAAAAGTCAATTTTATGCATGAAGAATTCCAATCTTGAATTCCTTTTAAAAGCAGTTGAATTTTAATGGTCTATTCTTCTTCATCTCTTTGTCTGCTCATACTTTTCTAATCGAAGAAGTAATGGAGAGTTCTTCGCTGCTCTTCACTTCTTCTAGCTGGTATTCCTCAAAGTGTCGTTCTTTATCCTTTTCTGTTTTCTTTCTTCTTGCATGATCTGCTCCAGTGTGATGAAGCTAATTTTGTTAAGTATGCCGATGATCTGACTTTTTCTATGCCTGTTACTTCTTGGTCAGGCTATTCAGAAGTGAGTAACCAATGACGTTCAAGGTCACCGGGAGAGACGACCAGTAAACTCGCGGAGAAATCTTGAAGCTCATTTCAAATTGAAATATACTTTGAAGATGTTGCCTAGTAGAAAGCAACGAAAGCTTCGTAGATAAACCGTCAAGAGAACAGCGAATACAATCACATCAAAATGAATAAGATTTTATCAGAAATTAGTTACTAGTCCTCGTCAAACTATCTCAAACTTCACTCCTATCAAATGTCACGTTAGTTTGCATGGTTCCACTACCATAGACGACCCAGTGGTTGTAACTCAGTTGAATGTTAAGTACCCTGAACTATGTATTTCCTCTTATCTTTCCTGGTCTTCTAGCATCATGTATGTATTACTACAAAGATACTTCATCTAACCTTTTGACATACAGGAAGTTAAGCCAGTCCGGTATCATTCAGTCTATACTTTTGTACTTTACTATTTCTCTCTATATTACTCCCCCTTAATCTTTCCTGGATTACTTAAGAAAGACTTTACCACACTGCAAAGGACGTCAAAAGTCGTCAGCAGCTGGAGTGAGGTGTTGCTAAATCAACTCATTAATACTGCTGAGGACAGACACATAGATTTATGGAGTATATAAATGAATATCATCTTGTCATATTCTGAGCATCTTGTCTACACAACCTTCTTCTTTCATTTTATCAAGCAGGGGAACTAGAAGCAATTTTAGTAAACTATATGCTAATACGAGAAAGTACAGAACTCCACGATACTTTATCTGGCAAGCACGTATTTCACGTGACGAGAGGAGCGTTTAACAAGAGACTACCAGTTTGCTGAGAAACACCAACCAGACGGTCCTTTTCAATCTTTTATATTCTTATTTAACAATATTATCAAGGTTAATACTCTGTTAAAATATTACCCATGTATTATATAAACAGAAAGTTAGATGCCGTGTTGTACCAGATGCTGAAAATCCCTTATTTTTATCAAAAAGTCCTTTTGAAACAAAACTACTATTATTGTTGTCATCCTGACTTTAGATTTATGTGTAATTCACAAACTGTATATGTACAAAAAACGAGGACTTGAGAGCTTTTTGATTTGAAATCTAAAGACCAAGTTTAGTAATTCTGGAGGGAATGCACCATATCACCTCGACATAATATCAGTCAGATTCAGCAACGAAATGTATGTGCTGTAGAGACGGATCCATCATTAATCAGTGGGCCTAATTTTCAAACTGAACAACTACACGACACCTCCACCATGTCTGGTGTGAATACAAATCTCGGAAACGTGATACAGACATCTAGTAATATCTCCTCGATCACTGAATTCACTTTAGAAGCAGAATTTATAATAACATTTCCTTTTCCCCTTATTCAAATGCCAAGAAGACATGATAACTCACCGCAGGGACCTGTCTACAAAAACACTACATTTGAGGTGAGCACGCATTAATTTTCTCCTCCACCTACCTCTGAACTTAAAGAAACACTTTATTTCTCATATGCTTCAAAGATGTGAAGACTGGTACCAATGGGAATGTTAGAAAATGCTGAGGAATCAAGAACATGTAATTCAGAAAATAGATCTCGTTCTCCTGACCTCATTTCAAAGATGTACAGTTGGTTACGGGCTTATATGTGCAATGTTAATTGTCGACAGAGATCTAAAGTTGTCTCCATTCAGTAAGAAAATAAATCAAAGTGAATGAACAGTTACGATGCTTGAAAAATTAAGAGTAATCTCAGGTAATCAAGAGGGTTGAGGGCTAAGTAGTTCGGTGACCAATTGTTGTATGTAAATAGATGATAACTGATGGTAGAACGAAGGATTGAAAATGAGTTGCAAAAATAAAAGGCGCATAGACGCAGCCAGCAGTGCATTTACCTGAAATGCCTATGAACACCTGCCAGCCCAGTTGTTACATCTGGTTATGCAGCATTGACACAATAAAATATAAAGTAAGACCAAGACATTCACAAGGTCATCACCTTTGCCTTATTTATGCAGCTGAAGGTTTGACAATCCTGAAGGAGAACCCTGAGATCTCTATTGAAAAACATTTTACTCAGCCTCCTTTATTACCATGGCTTTAGGCTTATTTCTTTCTTTTTTTGCTTTGCTAAATAGTTGTACAATAAACTCTATGTAATCCTTCCTATAATTTTAATTTTGCAACCCATTTTCAGTTATTTGTTCTCTTGTTTCCCTGCAATTATTTGAAAACAAGGATTTGTCAATGAAGTAATTAGTTCTAAGCTCTCTTGATTACGAAATATTACTCACAATCTTTCAAACGTTGAGTACACTTGAGTCAGAAAAGAGAACTCTTTTCGCAATTTCACTTCAAACATTGTTATCGCTCATACACTTTGATTTATTACATTACTAGGTGGAGAAAAAGTTCTACTTCTGTTGTCAATTGACATTTCATATACAAACGCCCCACCTAAGTAAACAGTTCTGAAGTAAAGTTAGACAAACAGATCTCGTTTCTGACTTAACTGTCCCTAAAAAAACATGACATGAGAAGTTTTTCATGCTACAGAATCCCCAAAGTACTCACAGAAATTGTCAAAGCACTCAAATTCATAGTGTCAGTCTGAAGCTGAAAAAATGCAAGTGATTGGACCACTGTGCTTCATAAGAGGCTATTCAGCTGGATTCCAAACTTAAAGATGATACTGTAACAAAAATTCTTGGCTGTCAGCCTCTGAATAAAACTAATCGGTCAGAATGTGGAAGGAAGGTTGGAGCACTGAGTCACATGAGAATGCATAGATCAGTTCACTCTCTTCTATACTGTACGATATGTCTACTTGTAAAACGTTCTTGTGAACACTACTCATCCTAGTCAGCTAAAGGATGGCAGATATATGTTTTGAGTTCGACATCAAAAGACTTCGTACACCCAGATCAAGATAATTTGGAATACTAGAAGATTTTAGCGGTCCATAAAAGCAAAGCAACGACCTGTATCCAAAAAGTACATTCACCGTTCATTTTAGCTATGGATATCGTAACTAGTTTACAGTAACCATATTGTAATTTTTTTATTCTCCAAAAATCTTGTTTATTTTCCTGTTTTATTCTGTGTCTTTCTTTTTTAGGACCAATCAAGGTATTGTATTCAGGACATTTTGCTGACAAGAAAAGCGCGTTAACAGCCATACCCAGGAGGTCGAAATTTAATGGGTCAGAAACCTCATCTTCTGTCAGTCTGCAGTGTATAACATCGCTAACCTCCTATCCATTAACAGGGGAGTGAACGAATAATCACTGTTACAAGCAAAATAACAATAATAACAATAACAATTTCGCTTTATTCCAGAAACAGTACTTGTGGTACAGTGTGGAATTTTCAGCACATATCTACAATATTGCATCTAATTTCATCGTACATTAAAAAGGAGAATTACAAAAAAGAAAATATAAAAAAACACGACAAAAATAAACCAAAAAACGAAACTCAGAAATAACAAAGAAAAAAACAAAAGAAAAAAAAAATGCAAATAAAAATACCAAGTAGAAAGGAAGATAAACACTAATAGTGAAAAAAATATTTCAGTACTGGGTTATGGAAGCTATGATATGTGTATGCGTGGTGAACAGTAACAGCTATGATCACACAAGAAATTATGAGATGTTCTTAGAATGTTTATAGCCAAGATGATCAGTTAATTTGATTGAACAACACTAAACAATCGTAAAATAAACATTTCAGGTTTTTTATTGTCAGCACTAATGCGGTGTTTTGTTGTGGTAGTGTGAGTAATCATGCATAATACAAAATTTTTAAGATGGTGATAATGGCGTTCACAAACAAGATTGTCAGTTAAATAGTGCCGAACAAAGAACAACCACAAAACTAATATTACATGATGGTTAATGACAGGACAATTTTTAATAATCATAGTGATAATATAGTCGGACCCAGTAGGTATACAAAAGAAGGAATAGAGTAAAGTACAAAAAAAGTAAGCCAACGATAATAATTTTAAGCAGCTAAGTATGTTTAAGAAGGTTGTTCACTATAGAGTACAAATAAGAGAGTGTAAGGGGGAAATAACAAGGGCCAAAATTATGTTATTAACAACAAAGCAAGTCATAGGTTTCACGCTTAACATTGTCTCTGTCACTTAGAACACGGGCCAAATATGGTATCGTTGAGTTCCTATACTTGGTTGTACGAGCATATATTATTTTGTACTGATTTCTGGTTCTACCTGATGAGATGCAAGGAGAGAGTTGGGAATAGAGGGGGTGTTGGGGGTCAGAGAGTATGGTTTTAGACCATTTCTCACATGTATTCAGATGCTTATCCACTAATGTTGTGACGAGCTGACTGAGTTTTACACCGCTAGTCCTACTAACTACCTTCAACATCCTTCTCAGGATGGTATAGTCCTTTTTCAGTAACCCAGGAAAGACTAACGGGGAACAGTAAAGTAGAATAGGTAGGATACGAGAGTTGACAAATTGTGAAAGCAGAGGTTGAGGGACTCCAGTTAGTCTGAGTTTCTTAATGTAGTAGGTTAGACGAAACACTTTCTTGGAAATCATTTGGATATGAGATGACCAGTAAGGTCGGAAGATATAACTAATCCGAGGTATTTTGCATTAGACTTTGTTTCAATTATAGTCCCCTCAATTCTACAGGCATCATGAGTGCTTACTAGTGTTTGTAGATCTCGTTTATGCCTAAAGGAGAAGTCGACAGTCTGGCATTTTGAGGGATTCAGCGTGAGGCCATTTAGTTTAGACCACTGACTGATGTCCGACAGGAAGCTATTTAATTTGAAGCAGTCTGACTGAGACTTAACGGGAAGCGAAACAGTCAGGTCATCTGCATATTTGACGAAGTTGATTTCGTCTGAGAGAGGTAAGTCATGTAAGAAGAAGGAAAAGAGAAACGGCGAGAGAACAGCACCCTGAGGAACACCAGCTTCAGTAAGCAAAGGAGAGGAAGCTACACCATTATATACCGTGTACTGCATCCTATTGGAGAAGTAAGAGTGCAGCCAGTTGATAGCCCAGGACTCAGTTTGTGTAAGGCTAAGCTTGTTTAACAAAAGGCCTCTAGGTACAGAGTCAAAAGCAGATGTGTAATCAAGGAAAGTACAACGGACATACTTGGCCCCTTTGTCTAAGGAGGATACAATGTTGTGATGAAACAGCAGCAGCATCCAAAGTACTTCTACCCTGTTTGTAAGCAAACTGCTTTGGATCGTTTGAGAAGCTTAGGGAGGGAATGAGTTTTTGTAACAGTAATTTCTCCATCAGTTTCAAAAAAGGAGAGGTAATGGCAATTGGTCTAAACTTAACACTATCTCCAGAACCAGACTTGGGTACAGGGATGATTTTAATATCTTTCCACAGAGAAGGTACAATTATTAGAAAAAGAAGTATTGAAAATGCTTGTAAGTGGGTTACTTAAAATATCAGCACATTTCTTTAAAACAATGGCAGGTATACCATCAGGGCCTAGACTCTGGGAAGGTTTAAGAGATTTCAAACATTTAAGAACATCAGAAGTATTGAAACGATGAAAGTCACTGGTCGTGTTATTAGTTAAATTGAAGGCAGAAGGACATTTGGAGGGCGGATGAAAGATCTATTGAGAGTATTTACATCAATAGAAGAGGCAAAATTATTATGCTTACCACAACCAGTAATTTCTCTAAAAAGCTTCCATATGTTTTCTGAGGTTTTACAAGATAGTATTGTTTGATTATAAATGTTGTTTAGTCTCTTGATTTCAGATTTAATTTGGGTGTTTATCTTCTTAAGACCAGATTTATTCTTTGTCTTGTACAGCTTCTCTTTTTCTCTACGAAGTTTTTTGAGATGAGGGGAAGAAAAACGATCCATTCTTTTGAAAATTATCTGTTTTGGACAGCATATATCAAGACAGAATTTAAGATAGTCAGTCAAATTGGAAATAGTATCATCCAGTTTGTGTTCGTTGAAAAGTTCCCAGTTAGTGTCATTTAGCATACATCTTAGTTTGAGCATATTTTCTTGTGAGTAACACCTTTGCTGTGTTTTCTTGGACAGATTTGAGAAGATATTAAAGTGAGATCTGCTGTATATCTTAGGTAATATCCGAATAATACAATGATCTGAGTTCATGATAGGAGCACGTCGGCGTACTTCATATATTTCCTCATCATTAATGAACACTAGGTCAAGGTTTTATCAAGTCGAGTAGGGAATTTAACAATATTGGCATGACCTAATGATACAGCAGTTAAAATCTCCTGTGACAACTGATAAAGAGTTTTCAAGATGTGTAACGGCGAATTCAGTGAATTCATCAGCAAAATCAGATAGATCAGATGCAGAACAGCCAGGAGTAACATAAATGTTAGAGATGAAGACGTATTTAAATTGGATAAGTGTTTCGGGCGGCATTTGACCGTTATACAATCAATAAAGTCATTAGAGTAAGAAAAACATACATTATTTGAAGTTGACCATTGAGAATGAATGAAAGTTGCAACACCTCCACCTCTTTTCTTTCTGGAGCATAGTCGATCTTGTCTAAACAATGTAAAACCATTTAGGGAAACCAGATTGTCATCATAGAGTTCATGGAGCCATGTTTCTTGTAATGCAACAATCGCCGTATTGTGATAAGTATCAGATGATAAGAGAGACTGGAGATGCATAATTTTGTTGGGAAGTGAACGGCAGTTTGAAGTGACAATAACAGGAATGGTTGTACGATATAAAGGTGTCTGTTTAAGTGCACGCTGCCAGCCAGCGTGATGTTTTCTCTTAGATTTATTAGATGCATGAAAGTCATATGGTTTAAAACGTTTAATGAATGAATTACTGTATTTTATGCGATTTGCATCATATTTTATTAAAATTAGGAATGAAAACATGACTTATTAGATGCAATATTTAGATGCAGGAAAAGGTAGCCCAGATCTCAAACAGGCCGCCTAGGTCAAACAAAAATCAATCAAAGGTTTTCTGTATCACATTAAATGATGCTATTTTATGACTACATATTATTATTTTTTTGAGTTCTGAGTAGAACGGAAGGCCCACTTAGATCACCTCAAATTTTTCCTGCTGTCTGATATCCTTCTTAACTGGCTTCACGATTGCACATACGCTCTCAACTCCTTTAGCTCGTCGTTTTCTACTTAGGCTCAACTCGGGTGATAGTCTGGCTTGCGATGTCATTTGACAATTTCCTCAGATTACGGTCCCAGATTTTATTCTTACTAGTTATTTATATCACCTGATTTTGAGTATGCATACATCAAAGTTGGCAGCTGTTGATGAGAGTCTGAAGCCTGTTCAAAATAGTTTTGATGACATACCAAATCTTGAAGTATTCCTGTTTATTCTGAATGTAGAAGATTTGCAAGCTGATTTGAGAATAATGAAGGCGTAAATCGCCTTTCCAATTCTAGCTGGTTTTGACATACTGTTGACATACATACACTACTGTCGCCCGTAGATGAGACGATAATTGTCTACAAGATAATTGAAGGAATAAACGTCTTTCAGATTTATTTCCTTCATTATATGACAACATATTCATCTACGTCAAAACATATCCGGGTAAACTACATTTCGAAAAATCCCTACCACGTATTACTATTATTGTATGGAAGGAATATTATCTGAGGGGTGAACTGAAAGTCTGCCTTGCAACACCTATTGATGGCTTTGTAGTCTGTATTCATACCTGACAGATCAGGAAAGACTTCAAAATTCACAAAAGGACCTACCTTAGGAAAATAAGAATTTTCAAGTATTTTTTTTGCAGGGATTTTGTTTAATTTAATTGAGGATTTTATCATGAGCTGACATCAGTTAGATAACCATTGGAAAACCAGAGATTGCTAGACACCTGTTTCGCATACCAGGGTTCGAATCCAGGACCTTCTGGTCACAAAGTGAGTTCGTAGACCATTAGGCCAATAGAACGTAATCCAGTGGCTCATGAATACTAACCTCTGCCAATTCTGCCAATGCTCGCTTGCGACTGGCCCTATGTAGGCAGTTAACCTAGGGTTCCAATGGGAAGCCGTTACCAGCAGGGTACAACAGGTTGAAGATGAGGCAGTAGCTCTTCGAAGAAGACATTGCAAAGTGGTAGCTCTATGCCATGAATTGTCAGAAGTTAGAATTCATATGCTGGCTGTTGGATCATTCAGACGCCAGTGGCTCAATGGTCTACGAGCTTGCCTTCCAATCAGAAAGTCCTGCGTTCGAACCTCCGTGGGTGCGTACTTCTGAAGAGTCCCAAGAAACTGGAACGAAACAGCTGTTCACCATTCCCTGGTGGTCTTCCAGAGGTTCTCTAAATGATGTCAGCTCATGATGAAATCCTCTATCCGAAAATGGGAATTACCTCATTTTAACGTAGTTTAATACAGTACTTTTATGTAACTGTATTACCAGATGTAATTTTTTCTCAGAATCTTTTCGTACTTACTAATAATAGTGATCATTCACCAAAAAACGGATTTTAGTAAAAAATCACTCTACTTCGCTTCTTGAAAAAATAAAATATTTGTTGTGAGATAAAAGTCCTCTAAATACGGAGGCATTTGTTGAATGTAGACTTCCTGTGAAAAACAGAAAAAAATATCACTTCTCACCGTTCGTGGCAAATGATTTATTATTTATGTGAAGCTATTTCAAATAAGACACAATTTGTAGATTTTTAGGCACTCTTCAGCATTAAGCCAGTCTTAGCTAATGATGACCTGTAATAAACTATGGCTAGGCGAAAGGCACCAACACCATATTGACAGTGACTTTAATTTGGGTACTTTGTAAGTAATGAATATGGAAGACGGTGAAAACTGTCTCATGCTTTCACAGATTTTATCTTTGGTAAGCAAAATAGCCAATAATTATATCAGCAGGAAGGTAGTATTTCATATATCTTGTGTTTCCTGTTTAGTGGTTCTTATGGGATCTAAATACTAACCATCTTTTGAAAATATCCGTTCCTGACACAGACACTTCGATGATGGCCGGTTATTGAAATGAATTCAGGCTGTCTGTTTCGTTCTGTTTGGAAACCGTCAACTGGAAGTTAGAATATGAGTAGAAATATGCAGACACACACTCAGCTTATAAGTCCTAAATACGACAAAAAGTTTCGTTTCGGTTTTTACAGTCAGCAAGGAAACAGCTAAATGATAACAAAGCTAAAAAAATATAAATACCATTCCTTCAGGTTTCCAATAAAACGTAGGGCTTCAAAAGTACATTCACATTTCATCCGGTTCTCTTTAATCTTCTTTACCTGGGCGAATGATTCCTCATAAGCTAACATCTCCTCCGATTAACACGTTTTCTACAGAGTCACTTCTAGACACAGGCCCGATTTGTCATTTACAACTCAGTTTCAACTAAAGTGATGGCCTGGTTATTAATGCCACTTTACGTGTGTCTCATTGAACTCTATTTTATTCCACAGGCTTGTTGAATAACACATTTTAATTGGTTCATTTCCAGAGTTACTTGTTGCTAATTCCTTGTAGCTAGCCGTTTGGTCTTCAATAAGAAACCAGCGGAGGCAGCAGTCGATAACAGTCTTCCACTAGCTGCTAGATATGCTTTTTGTCACGCATTCGTCAATTTTTTGACCCATGAATAAGATCTGACTCAGTTGACAATGGTCTTGAAAATTCGAATATTGTTCTTCGTTATGAGTTCAGGAGAGTTTCACACTGATTTCAGAGTGATGACAGTCTGCCTTGCTTTTCTAATTCTGGCTGACATCGACATCCTAATATGTGCTATCGCCTGTAGCTGAAACATCATTGCTTACCCAGCTAAATGAAGGAGGTGACCAGCTTCAAATTTCTCACGTTGTTAACGGTTAGTACTCGTTGTTTTTGGTCGTTTGGTATCTTCATCAACTCCAACTTCTGTATATTCACTTGAAGTACTTCCTTCGGTGTCTGCTTGGCAGTTTACAAAAATTAATTGGTCACTGAATACTTTCTGTATATTAAAAAATAAATGAATTTAACTTTGTGTAGTCCCTTTTGTAGAGTCGGTGCCACAGTGTTAGGACGCTCGGCAACCATGCATGTGGTCCGGAGTTCTATCCCTGTTCATAGACACACTCCTTTACCTCATTACGTCAGTAATAAGAGTGGTGAGTAGAGAAGGTTGGGCATGGAGCTGGCCAGCAACCAAATCCCTTCAAAATAAATACCACCGCTACCGTAACTTCAAGCCTTTAGCCTGAAGCCCTATGTTTCACTGGGAACGAACAGGAATTGAAAAGTTCTATTCTTATTTAGCTGGTTAGACTGCAGTGACTCAACCAACTTTTTATAGTCTGAAAGCAGGTTAACCAATCTTCGCGTTCTACTGTATAGACAGCCGAAAATTTCTGGGTAACTCACAGTTCCCAAGTGCTTTGACGGCAACGAAAAGACCGTTATCTGTGGTACTATTCAACAACAATAATAACAAATCAAAATGCAAATAACCTCAACATTTCTGTCAGGCTGCTATACGTTTCCAACAGTTTCTGAAGTACGAATCAAGTGCTATGCAATAGAATCATTTAATCAAAAAATCAGTTATGAGAAGCACTTGCGAAACAATAAGAGTATTTCAAGTAAGATAAGATTTAAACTCTGTCAGCAGTCATTACACACCAAAATCTACAGGCAGACTATACAGGAAGAGAATTTCAGTCTTGAAAAAACACATTTTCAATGCCGCCACACAACTGCACCAGAAATCATTTAAATTATGTAGTACACAAGAAGAAAATAAAACGAATATACAGAATTAAGTCAATAGGCAATATGAAATATCAGAAGAATGATATGCAGTACAGACGAGAAAGAGATAATATTAACGAATTTCAGGAATTCATCATGAACTGACATTGGTAATAGGATAACTAGAAAATCTGAGAGTAGTGGACAATTATTTCCTCGGCCTAGTCTGCAATTCTTCATCAGTATACACCCACTGGTGCTCGAACCCAGGACCTTCCAGTTGCATTCAGCCAATAAGACGCGATCCAGTGGCCAGTACATGAATTCCAACTTCTGTCAGTTCATCATATGGCACTACCACTAGGTAATGTCATCCGTGGAGAGTGTTTCTCCTCACACCCGACCTGCTGTACGTCACTGGTCATGAATTCCCACCAGAATTCATGAAACGACCTACCTGAATAGGGTTAGTTACAAGTGATCACGCCTTACCGTAAATTGGCATGAGTTTGAATCCATGAACCATTGGCTCAGCTTTCAGTAACCTAATGGTCTAGGAGCTGGTCTTGTAAGCAAAAGGTCCTATGTTCGAATCTCAGTAGGTGCGTATTGCTGAGGACTCCTAAAATGGGACGAATCAGTCGTTCAGTACTGCCTGCTGGTTTTTTTATTGTCCACCGACCAACCAATGTCAGTTCATGATGAAATCCTGAAACCAGTCATATGCCCGTAAACCAAAACTTGAATTAAGAATTTGGTTGGAACATCGAAACAAGTATCAATATTGTAAATAGATCATTCAGCAGAGGGTATTTCAAAGAATTTCGCCATTGGAGAACTCATCCTGATATAACAGTTGAGAAAACAAAGGTATATTCAACTACAAATGACTTAAAATAAACCCGAAATAAATCGAAATCATCCATCGTTAAAATTTACAATATAGATTTGATGTTTTCATTTCGACATTAGTTAGTTATTAGTGTAATGCGTTTAGTCCTTTCGTTGGTACGGAATAAATTTTATCACTAAAGTTTTGCGATGCAGGCATCATTCTATGTAGCTCATCATCACGG
Source organism: Trichobilharzia regenti (assembly GCA_944472135.2). Taxonomy (NCBI): domain Eukaryota; kingdom Metazoa; phylum Platyhelminthes; class Trematoda; order Strigeidida; family Schistosomatidae; genus Trichobilharzia; species Trichobilharzia regenti. The sequence goes on along the minus strand of OX235264.1, from coordinate 113,484,257 downwards.
TACACTTTGAATTGTTGATATTAGATGGTTGGAGGCAATCGCCAAGATGACGCCTTGCATCTGGGTTTCGTGCTTGTTGGTACTCACCAGTCATCAAGGCATATCTGCAACCTGGAAGGAACTTATATCACTTCTGAGATTCAAACCCGCTTCACTCAGTAAGTGCTGCAGTCGGAGACGTCAGCATTGTGCACTAGGTGACACGAGTTCGAATGTCAGAAGGGACATGAGTTCCTTCAATGTTGGTTGCGGATACACCTTGCTGACTTTTGACTGCTAGCCAGCACGAAACCTAGGTTTATCCAAGACTTCCTCCTAGTTGCCTACAGCTATCTGATATCCACGATTAACTTGATGTAAATTCAACACTCCATTGTCAAGGAGATTCATTTATCTTAGTGAGAAAGAAATACACCCATAATATGCAAATGGGGTAATAATAACTTCTTCAGTGGTCATCATACATAACGTGTCTACTTAACGATTCGTTTTTCTATAATGATACAGTTTCTATCATAATTAAATGTGGTAATGTAAACGAATCCGTTAAGCGGAAATGAAATGCATTCATAAAACATATACACACACATGTACATATACATAAACATCTCCCAGTACATGTCTATCTTATCATAAACATACAATCTAGGAAAATAATTTTTAAAAAAGTAATAAAAATCATTTAATTTATAAAAAAAATTTATTTTTACACTCAATAAAAACGGTATCAGCTAACCGCGTAACATCAACAACCTCCTTCTAGACAGCAAACATTCACATACTACTTAAACTGATGCATACGGGTACATAACTGTCCCAAAAATTAATAAAGGACTATAAACGAGTGCATAAAAAGTGATACTATGTGTAGTCTATTATGTATAGGAATGAAGCGGGATGTGTGCATGTGTGTGTGTGTTTGTGTGTGACTGTCAGATCTTTGATATAAATTTAAAAATTATCTTGGGATAATATTTCACTGTTTATATAGTTTTAAACATAATAAACATATTCATGGATAATTCCCATTCAGGCATTAATGGAAACAAAACACCTAGTGTTCAGCGAAGAGACTCTTTTCCGCGGCGAATTCATTTTCTTATCTATACAATCGCAAATATATATGTGTTATTTTGTATGTATGTGTACATTAAGTTTGTCGAACAAAATTAAAATTGGTTAAGGTTACTTTTAACTAAACAGGTAAAGGTTGGTAATACAAGTCAAGAAAATTAAGTGTTAATGAAACTAGGGTAGTAACAAAGGTGATGAGTTGCCGCAAACAGTTGTTAAAAGAAGTTATGTAATAATAATATGAATAGTTTGATGAATGAGTTTTACTTAGGATGCACATAGAAACAAAGTAGATAATACGAAATTATATAAGAGATCTAAATGAATACAAGAATTATAAGCAGTTAAAGAACAGGCAAACAAACAAAATTAAGTCATTAAAAATCAACAAAGTTGTTACCTTGAGAGTAGAAGTGGTTGAGTTATTCCTTTTTGTATACACAGCTTCTGTCTTTCTATGTGAATGGCCAGAGCTTCAGCCATACAAAGGAGATGAAACCGTATTGCCTTTGATATGTTATTCTTGACTCTGTAGATTACTTTGAAGCAGGAGGCGTTTGTTGAATTGGAATGATCGGTGTTAACAAGGTGTTCAATTATCGCACTCTTTATTGCACCACTATTGCCTTTTCGCAACCATGCTGGATGGTATTCTTGAATCCTCTTGGACAGGGTGCGCGTCGAACGACCGATGTACCTGGCTGGTCCCACAGCAGCAGGTGAACTGATATATGCGCAGAGAAGTGGTAAGATGCGGGATCTTGTCCTTGAGGCTTCTGCAGATCAATGGGCGACTGGAGAACACCATTCTTAGCGTCGCTGCAAAGAATATTCTTCACAAAGATGATGTAATCTTTCTCTTGAGAATACCGCCTGCTAAATCTCCCTTGAAATCCCAGTTCATGTAGAGTTTCTTTGTAGGCACAATTAAAGTTTCGCTTCTTCAAATTATTGGTTTGATATTTTTGTCGATGAATCTTATTGGGTATCCATTTTGGATGAAGATTTCTCTTAGAATACCTAATTCTGTTTCCAGAACGTCGGGATCATTAGTGTACGGAGCACAGAATTCTAGTCAAATTGCTAACTCAACTTCGTCCTGTTTGCAGAGGACCTCAACACCATTGCCAGCCAAGCGATTAGGAAGCTACTTCAGCACAATGAAGTTAAATGCTCCAAATGTTTATCAATCATATTTCACCATCTATGTGACAGTATAATGTTTTAGGTGATCCAAAAACAGAAGACTTGGTGAAGCTTTTGGATTGAACATAGGAGTAATGCAAAACTACCTGTTATCTACAGTGATATTCCTAATTGTAGTGAACTAGATCGTGCAGGAGTCTGTTTGTGGGGGAGAGAAGACAGGAACATTTCGGACTGATAAGAGGATTCCAAAAGATCTGAAATTCCAGGTGGAAGATTTATGCCTGATTTCACACCAAGTAAGAGGGAAACGGGAAAATCAACAAGTTTACAAAAGAAGCGGACAGTGAAGACGAGGACTTCAAGTAAAATTGGAGAAGTTGGAGGTATGAATATAAACAACCAGATAACCAACAACTATACACATTGATCACTATCAACAGAATAAATTCACAAGCGGTCACCTCCTTTCCTTACATTGCCAGGAAACATCATTTCAATTACAGAAGACAGCAATGATGAGGATGTTAAAGCCAGGCACAATCGGAAGTTTTGGGTAGATGTTCATCCCTCTGAAATCAGTTTGCGAATCTTCTGAACTCAGAACAAAGAACAATATTCGGATTTTTAGCTGTAATGTCAACTGGTCAGAAAATTGGCAAAAGCGTCACAAAAAGCATATCTAACAGGTAGTGGAGAACTGTTATCAACAGCTGTCTTTGGTGGTCCCATATTAAAGACGAAATGACTCCTCAGAAGGATGTAGCAACCAGTAACTGTGGAAAAGAACCAATAAAGAAGTATGTGGAATGCAATCGAGATGGGTGGGATACATGTTGAGTGGACCATCGACTGACATCTCATGCCAGACTATTATTCGAATGGAAAGTGATTGGGAGACAAGAAATTTGGCCTTTTTTTCGAAAGTGAACTGGAGGCGATCATGTGGGTTAGAGGAGATAAGAGCTAATAAGCCGTCGCGCGGCGAACTAACGAGGACTGAATAGAAGTGGATGAAGTGGAGATGTGCAGTCGGGGCTCTTTATTCCACTTACATCTCAAGGGAACTATTAAAAGAACCACAGACGGGAGACGCGTCAGGGACCCTATTGGTATGGTAGAATTCGGATGATGATGGTAACAGTGAGCTCCTCCCCTTCTAATTTATTATGATAAGGATTGACAGAATAACACCTAGGTGGTAAGGTAGTGTGATGATAAATGGAGGGTAGCAACTTATTCATCAACAAAAGAGCTGAATATTAACTATTATGACTGTTATGGACTGATGAACTGGTTAGCTAATGAGTTTTGGAGTTCAGTCAGTTGGAAGGCAAACTAGGAACCCTGAGCTTACTGGTTCGAATCCTATTGTAACTCACGTAATCGATCACTCTCATCTACAATAATAATGATAACATTGGGTGTGTACTGTCGAAGAGTCCCAGACAAGGGCGAAACAGATGTTCTGTATTCTCCGCTGTTTTTCTATAGTTCTTTAACTGATATCGATCCACGATCAAACTTGTTGGTGAGACGCAAAGCAGTATGAGGTAGCTGTCCTTCCTGTACTTCTTGGTTTTGATTGCTTCTTTAGTGGATCTCAGTCCGTGGTCAAACTTGAAATAATAGCAGCTATGCTCACAGATTTACTTAAACGTCAGGGAATGAATGGTCCTTTACGGCAAAAGTTAAAGGGTAAATATGAACCTCTGACTCTTACAACTGGATGGGTAAACATTGAGACCTACGTAGGGGACCTCGAAAATTCTGATTCCAAATCTGTCGTATAAGTGGGTTGCAAAATCCGAAGAAATCAAATCTGAACACCGTTTCTGACGAGACTTCATTCACTAATGTATTAGACTTCAGGTTGAATGCTGTCTAGGTAGCCTCTTAAGACGACAACCTGCTTCATTCAGTATGTTTGCATAGTATTCCTGCTCTCATACAAGTTGTGAAACTTTCTGTAGTGCTTCTCTGAGTGTGCCCATTAGTATACCAAGCTTTTGTTTTAAAAACTAAATAACGGATAGACTGTAATGTTAAGAAAAAAAAATCTATAAATATATCGTCTCAACAGATTTATTTATCACCGTATGCGTTGTTTGCGTTCATAAAGAGTTGTTGATCTCACAGAGTCAAGGGAGTTACACTTATCTTAAAACTGTTTTTCAAAAATAAAACATCTAGTGACTTGACGTACCACATGAAAGACCTGAAGACAACAAAAACGTTAGGCAAACATACACTTCACAAACCTTTCTGATTACTGTTGACAAGCTTAAGCCTAGTCAAATGCCTAGCAGCATTGAATTTCAGATCATTCTTTGACACAAAAATAACAACAAGATAATAATGATAATAAGCATAAGGGTTGTCATTTGCGATTTTCCCGGACATGCAAAAGGCTTGTTCAGTACATATGTGTACATAAGTATGAATGGATTTCTGCTAGTAGTTTGATAAAATCGCTATAAAGTAATTAGGAAAGTGAATGTATTATGAATTCGGTGAGATTATATCTAACAAACTTGAATATGTTCCCATTAAAACAAAACTGATTTCTGGAGATTATTAGTAGATTTTTGAGTGGAATTCGATTACTTCGACTAACTGATACAATTCAGTTTTTATGTTTACAATGAAGTACATTAGATTTGTCTAATGTTTCAATCTTCGTTTATTGTATATCAGCAGTGGCATCTTCAAAACTTTGTGAATTTCTCTCACTCACTCACTCTCTCTCTCTTTGTCTCTCTTTACATTTGCTCATGAACTGAATGGTTTATTTCTTAAGTCAACACTTGAATATCGATCAGAGGCTTATCAGTGACTAGCCCTATTCAGGCAGATAGATATCTGGATTCTCATGGGAAGTAATGACCAGTAGCGTACAGTAAGTTGGTTGAGTGGACAAATACTCACCACGAATGCCATTCGCTAGTGGTTGCGCCATATCATGGACTAGCAGAAGTTGGAATACATGTTAACTGAATCGAATCCTACTGGCTTAATGTTCTGCAAGCTAGCTTTGTAACTGCAAAGTCCTGGGTTCGAACCTCAGTAGGAACGTAGTGATGAGGAATCCAAGACTATGACAGAGTGGCTGTCCAGTAATGCCTGATGGTTTTGTAGTGACTCATTTTATTATTCATCATTGTAGTATACTTTCACTATGTAATTGGATTTTGATTTGTTTATCACTCTAAGGATTGCGTGTTAACAATCAATACATTGTACTTGCTAAACTTTTGAATTCTGATTACTGTGATAATTCACGTTCGTACTCCTTATCAAGTTCCTTTTGGTTTACGTTGTGGAGGTCGAGTAATCATAACATTGTGACACAATAATAAACGCGAGGAAGTACTAGGATATACGTGTATGTCGGTTTGGTCAAATAGAGTACCACAACAAGTGGTTAGTCCAACGTGAAATTTTCCAATGTTCCTCTAACCAATGTCACTTCACGATGACATCCTGAAACCAATCAAATCTCTGCAGACCAACACTTGAACGTAATTTAATAAATCAGTTTCGTACATTTCCGCTTAAGCGGAGGTTCCATGTGGAATACAGGACTGAAAATGAAAGCCTCGAACTTTCAATATTCGTAATGTTATTAAGACTTTTAAAAGATGAGGTGATTAGTCTCACACACCTAACATTCTCTCCATACCGGAATAACTCCCTGAGGTTCAAGAGTGAGTCGGACTTTAATCGAACTGTTGACTATGTGCTGGTAACTGCCGGACGTTGTATCGCTGAACCACTGGTGAACAAAACGTTTGAATGAATGATAATATCTTTTCTCTTCCAGGTGAAGCTGGTTGCTAAGTCAGAATAAATTTTCCAGGAGGGAAGTGTGATGCGCTTAAAAAAGATAAAGATAATTTGTTGTTAAGATGGACAAATTTGATGTTGATGTCCTTCCTAATCTCAGTGATTTAATTGTATAGCTTTCGGTCTGTTTATAAACACTTCCTTTAAGGCGCTTGTTTCACAGTAAATCAAGCTTTTAGAGTTTTTTTCTCGACAAAGATAAAACTTTTCTAGTGACCATAACTGTGATTATAATTGTCTTCGTAGATATTATTATTATTAATATGCTCATTTGTCCGTCATGTAATTACCACAATATTGCTTAATTAGTTATTTTGATCAAACATGTATTCCCATCCAACCTGTACATTTGATATTGACTGTGAAACACATATCTGACGATATTATGTCAATATGTTAAAATTAAAAATTAAAGGAATTCACTCAGTGCAGATGGGAAATAAGTTCCAACCTAAAGCAATAGGACGATGATAGTTGCATCCTGTATATACCTTGAAAGCACTGCATAAGAGACTAATGGTTAACTGCGGATTGCAGTGTAGAAGAGTTAATTCAGCGAGACAGACGGATCAATGTTTCCATTTGGTGTAGCCAACATACACTTCCCAACGAGGAGTGTTGAGTAAAGAAAGTTTAGAGCGTTCAAAAAACCGAAGCTATGCTTTGCTAGAGGTTTAAATGCAGCTAGAATTATTGAAACAACCTTTATATTCAATTAACCACCGGAAGTTGTCTACTGACGAAGTCATTTTTATAACTTTCTTTACTGTTATTATTGTTCCTTTGGGTTACTAGCAGAACATAGGGCTTCAGCTGCACGTTTCCACTTGCTTCTGTAATCTGCTTTACTCCTCACCTGCATCCACGTTAGTCCATACTGTTTTAACCTGCTCTTCACACGATCTCCTCCATGTCACCTATGAACGTTCCACTCACCGCTTCCCTCTCAAGTTCCACTCGATAGTTGGCCTGACGAGTGATGTCACCCAGCGACCTCAGCAGCGAGTGTCCATCCATCTTCATCCACTTTCTCCGGCATATTTGTTGGTTGGCGATTGATTCTTGTTTTGTTTGTTCCCATAGTTTCTCGAAGTTGGCGATTCTTTCCGGCCATCTGATCTTCAGTATAGAGCGGAGACAGTTGTTGATAAAGGTCCGCAACAGGCTGTAGGAAATATTCTTCGTGACCCACCCGCCAAGTTTATGATCCGTATAGAAGAACTGACTGACTTTACGTTTGTATTGAAGATCCTACTGAAGTTTGTTGTTGATGCTGAGTGGCGAAGATTTCCAGATTAGTTTCATGTTGATGAATGTGTGTGTTTCTCGCCTTCCCGATTCTCGATTTGACATCCTCGTCTGTTCCTACTTCCTGTATGTGAGTCAATGCTCCCTAGATAACTGAATGAAGTAACCTCTTTCAAATCCCTCCCGTTGATGGTGATTGGCGCTGGATGTTGCTGTTGTTGTTGTTGGTTGGTTGGTTGGTTATTTTCATAACCTCTGTCTTGTCTATGTTCACTTGGAGTCCTGTCTTCGCCAGCTGCTTCTTAGACCCGTTTGTCGTTTTTCGCTTGTAAGTATTCGATTTTGTGTGACAGAAAACATAAATCATCCACACGCGAAATCCAGGTCTTCTAGGTTCTTCACGTTAGTCAGTTCAAGATATCCCTGTCTTCTCGTTTCCCACTCACTGTCTGACGCATAATCCAGTCCACCACAATTAAGAATATGATTGGTGATAATAAGCACCCTCCTCTGACTCCTGTGTTTACTCCAAACGCCTCGTTGAGTTTTCCGTTGTGGATCACTTGACATGTTGTCATACAGCTAGCTGTTGAATAAGATTGATGAATATTTGGGCACTGCACGCCGTAGTACTCGAGTAGTTTCTCTGCCTGCTAGTTATGTTCACTGTCAAGTTATGACACGGAAATCCAGAAGTGTGAGCGCACCAGTGACCTTAAACACATACTATTGATTGGATGTCAAAGAAAAGACTGTCAGAGAAGTTTTACTCTTTTCGGCGATATCATTCTCATTCTGCGAAATCAAATATATATATATATATATATATATATATATAGCAGATATTCATACAAACAAAAGGAATCTTCCCAAAGACTTGTCATTACAATTGTAAATGATGTAGGTAACAAACTGCGTAAAATAAAAATTGGTAATCAGGCAGAAACTAAGTTGAAAATAAATTAAATAAATTTAAGTAACGTAATATAAGCGACGCGATTGAGTATAATTCGCTTAAAATAGGACGAGAGTAAAGTCTACAACAGTAGTAATAAGGGGTAGAAATTTAATAAGGAAAAAGTAGGAAAGTAAGAAACAAGAAACAAATACTACGTAATCTGTCGAGATACACTCCAAACATTCAATTCTCTTTCAATAAGTAAAAAATATATTGACAAAAAGGTGGCATAGATATAGGCTCACGACGTAGCCCGTTGCTTGCAGACGTTTTCACGTCAAAAATATATGAAAACACATATAAAGAAAATAGTCGACAACTTTAGGTTTCACAAAAGATACTCAGGTGACACTTTCATTATCTGTAACAGTGAGGAGGATTTAAAGAATGTCTGGAACTTCTTCAGCGGCTGTCACAAAAACAATTCACTTCACAGTAGAGAAGGAATTAGACACAGGAATATCTTTCCTGGTCACTCAATTAACAAGACGTGAACAAGATGGAACACTGAAAAATTCGTCTACAGAAAGTCAACATGGAATGGACAACTAACTAAAATTCCCAGTTGGGCGCCCCTATATATATACATAACGGAACCAGATCGGTTCACTGAATAGTTGTGATCTTGATACTATGGAAGAGCAGCTAAACACTCTAAAAAGAATCCTCCTTGAAAATGGCTACCCAGAACATTTAATCACAAAATCTGTGAAACTTGAATCAACAAGAAAATTACGAATAAACTTCTCTGCGAAACCGGTGATTCGGATGAACGTGAGAGATAAGCTACCACTGTTGACCTGATCAGTGTACATCTACCAATTCACCTGTTCATCTGTCGGCCGTACTAAGTGTTTGATATTCAAATATATCAGCAAACACCTGCCCTAATGGCTTTTTAAAGAGGAAAGAGATCCCCTAGCCACAGCTCTATCCTGCAATACCTGATCGAATCAGAACACCAATCAAACTCACAAAATAACTTGCTAAGCGAGTATGAATCAAACTTCTTCGAACCTCAGAAGCAATGGCAATTCATATAGAAAAACCTGAGTTCTACATACAAAAGAAGCTTGTTCAATCACTAATTTAGCCCAATATCCGAATAGACAACATATTTGCTCTTGAAAGAATGCATGTTCAGTTTGAATCACAGTAGGACCATCATCCACTCCCTGGAATACAGGCACGTCCAGCTGACGAGTCGGAAAATTGGAGACATATATTTGTCCTGAATTTCATTGTGTTAGCTACCACCAGCCAAAATGGCAGACTTTGTACTCCTGATTGGAACAGGTAACATTCTACATTCCTGTTCTGTTACGGACCCCATAATGTCAATATCTAAAATACCACAAAAAGCTGTGACATTACGATAAACCTATTCATCATCTATATTTACCTCGAAATATTTCAGTGTCACTAACCTTCAATTTCCAAAATGATAAGAGAGCAATTTACAAATCGGTAAATGAATACCAATCATTGACTACAACTGAATAAAGATTTTAATTATCCTCTTTAGGTAAATTCTACTTTTCGTTTATTTCTTATTTTTTGTTTTAATAAAATTAATCACTTTATCATAGTTGCGATGGCTGCCACAGACGAAGTGGAGATTAATCTCAGTGTGTGCAAACTTGAGATAAACGTGTAACTAATCCATGATGTGAGTAATCTCCATATTAAGCCGAATGTCAGTTAGTTGTGAGTTAATTCATTCAACTGATTACATGATATAAGGACTATGCTGCGTACAGGTGATATATGTATATATATATATATGCATAGTTTATGAATAAATTAAAAGGTATTATGCGGTAGAATGATGACAAAAACTTTTTTTTTGCTATTAGCTGCATGCTTATCTCACTCGTATTAGATGAAAATTAGCTGACTTTTCAAAAAAACATAAATAATTAGATTATCATCAGTACCACAGACATGGGCACAAATGCAAACATGAAGACTGATAACTGGCCCAAAAGAATGATTACATTCTTATCTGTATAAATATATATGAACAGTTTCCACTCGAATTTGTGCGAATTTCTAAGAAGATATATTAGGATTCAATATAATAAAGGAACATTTTGTAATTCCCAATGAATGAAAAACAACACGATATTGCCGCTTTTACTGACGTTTCGCTATTTAATGCTGCTACTAATAGCTTTATCAAAGTATTAGTGTGTCGGTGGCACAGTGGTTAGGACTCTCGCCGACCATGCACATGGTCCGGGGTTTGAGCCCTCGCCGACGCACACCTGATATCTATGGTCGGCCTGCAAAATTTGGGCTACCGATATCCATGCTGAAAATTCCATACTTGTACCAAAAATACGGTGTGGAATCAAGCTGTAGTCAAAAAAAAAATTATTAAACCGGGATTTACAAAATCTACTCAGCTTATATTTAACAACAAAGAGTTAAAGGGTGAGAAAAATAGACTCAGTTCAACTTAAAAGGACATATTAAGAATCAAAATAACAATGAAGATCACTAAAATTAAATATCAAACGTAATAGTATATCTGTTATTATATCAAAATAAAGTTTACTAACTTGATCATCGTTCGTTAGTCTGTATCTCCCAAAATCCAGTTCACTTCGGAAGCAGAATCAGACATCGGTGAACTACCATTTCTAGACTGTACAGATAACAGAAAGGAAAATGGACATTTTAGTATATCCATATTTAGGAAGAAAACACACTCCAATAAATATTTAGACTTCAAATCATCACAACCCATCAGCGCAAAGATTTCAGTTGTTTCAAGTCTTCTTAGACGAGCACACTCTCTGGTGTTAACGGATAATAAAGAAAAAGAAGAAGATATATCAAACATTACTGAAACCCTCAAGCAAAACAACTACCCAAGGATTTTCATCAACAAAATCAACATAGACATTAAGTACGGCCGAAAACGCATTTCTAAAGCATGGAGCTCAACAGTCGTCATTCCATATAGAGCAGAGACGTCAGACGATATCAGAAGGGTACTTATTCAGCTCGACATCAGAGTTTTCTTCAAAGCATCAGACACACTTCAAAGCAACCTTGTCCATATAAAAGACCAAATCCCGAAAGATTCTCTATCTGATTGTGTTTATAAAATAAAATGCCTGCTTGAAATGTGATTCAATCTACATCAAACAAACATCTCGAGAAATAAAAATGAGAAAAAATGAACACTGTAGAGCATCTCTTCGACCACCAAGAAATCCAATTGAACTAGAAAAACTTCAAAAATCATCAGCCATAGGTCTACATGCTATAGAATCAGGCCACAAAATTGATTTTGACAATATTGAAATAATCCAGAAAAACTTCAGAAACCACAAAGAACGTCTAATATCAGAAGCACTTCATATCAAGGGGAATCCAAATTGCCTGACGAATAGGAATGATGGACTAAAACAGAATCTGACCTGGCTACAACACCCCACTCCCCTATGAAGTGGCAAAATCAACACAAATGTGATAAGCAAGTTCACTATGTAAACACACACTACTCTCATAATTTTACACACTGATCAAATCCAACAATCCACACTCGATTTTGTTATCTTTACCAATTCTCCAACTTGACAACGAAAAATGACCCCAGACTAATGAACGATTATCAAGTTAGTAAACTTTGTTTTGATATAATAACAGATATACTATTACGTTTGATATTTGGTTTTAGTGATGTTCATTGTTATTTTGATTCTTAATATGTCCTTTTAAGTTGAACTGAGTCTATTTTTCTCACCCTTTAACTCTTTGTTGTTATATATAAGCTGAGTAGGTTTTGTAAATCCCGATTAAATAATACTACTTTGATAGCAGCATTAAATAGCGAAACGTCAGTAAAGGCGGCAATATCGTGTTGTTTTTCATTCATTGGGAATTACAAAAAATCCTTTACTATAATGAATATCATATAACCAATGCCCAAATTTTTTTAAACCCGGGACCTTCCGGTTACAAGGCAAGCTCGTATACCATTCAGCCACTGGGACCCGATTCAATGGCTCGTGAATTCTAACTTCCACCAATTCGTGATTTAGCGCGCCCCCAACCATTGTCGTTGGTGGGACATCCATCCTTACACGTGACATCTAATTGGACCTCACTGGTCACGACTTCTCAATAGAACTCAGGAAACTCCAACCTGTAGCAAGTCAATAGTGAGCATCAGATTATCTTTCTACAGTTTTGTTTGTAAGGATAGGGTCCCAGTGGCTGAATGGTATACGAGCTTGCCTTGTAACCGGAAGGACCTGGGTTCGAACCCTGGTAGTGGGTGCGTGCTACCGATGATTCCCAAATTAGGATGAAACAGCAGCTGTCCAGTACTCTCTGGTTTTCAATGGTTCCCTAACAGATATCAATCCGTGATCAACTCGTAAAACATAACTAATCCTTACAAACCAAACTATAGAAATATATATATGAAAAAATTAATTTTTTTATTTTATTTTTGATTACAGCTTGATTCGACACTGTATTTTTGGTACAAGTATGGAATTTTCAGCATGGATATCGGTAGCCTAATTTTTGCAGGCCAACCATAGATATCAGGTGTGCGTCGGCGTTGGCTTGAACCTCGGACCATGTGCATGGTCGGCGAGAGTCCTAACCACTGTGCCACCGACGCAGTTAGATTAAACAAAGTGAGATAAAACAAAGGATTCAAGAATGATTTACACAAACATTTGGTAATCCAATCAAATAAGGATTATCAAGGTAGGTTAAGAGTAATAACAAACCGTTTTTGAATACACAAGAAGGGCTTAAGTTTAAGAGTACTTCAGTAAGCGCCCGTGACCGTTTTTATACATGACCTTAATGCTGAGTTAACATCAATCTTATAATTCATCTTGATTAGATGTTTAGCTACAGACGAAGTTGGCAGTCTGACACCTGCGTCTATCGGTTGTCCACAATTCATTTGTTTTTCTAACGATTTCGGGATATGCTCTCACACCCTCACTTGCAAAGCGCGATTACTCCTCCATAGGTATGTGTGACCACACACACACACACACACCAAAATTGGTTAATAGTTTGTGTAGGATGTGACATAATCATTTGTGCACTTTTGAGGTTTGCAGTGGAGCATAGTTTTGGCTTTTCTGATAATTACAAGCTGAGCTGCATAATAGGTTCTGCGGATGATCCAATTCAACCTTTGTCTCAAAATCTTATTGTTCATTACCCGTCATTTGGTAATTTCATGAAAACATTTTGCTTAGGAGTGGTATAGATTGTAGGTTTAAAGACTAATTGAATTCTACACCTGTTTAAAAATTTTAAAGGAAATCCGTTTTCAACAAAACTATCCATCAATATTATATTTTCTCTGTCTATATCATCAGCCGTGGGAATACTCTGAATCCTCTTAAATAGATGTTTCACCAAGTGTGGACAGAAACAGTGAAAATTCATTGTCTCATTGAGCCATCATCTCTTCGACTCAGAAGTGTGTCTAAAAATGTAAGCTGGTTGTGACTCACATCTTCATGATTATCACATATCAAATGATATCATCTACGTATCTCCTATGGAAGGGAAATTTAGAAAATTAAATCAAGGGGCAAGTCCTCAGGAGAAGACATGTACACATACGCTAAGAAAGGTCCTAATGGATTCCACATAGCAACACCATCCACTTATCGGAAATGTTCAACTTCAAACGTGAAGTAATTACTTGTATCTAACTGGACAGTGATCCGTTGTCTCTCATTCGAGTTCCAATCGAGTAATGGCATGGAGTGCAATGTCATTTAATGGTCTCCTCAGTGTGTGTACGATTCATCTCAAATTTATTCTATATATTTGTTAAACGATAGGTCTTTGGTTGGTTTGTACCGACAGATTCTTGTTGCTAATTCTTTGAGGCCTGTCATTTAATCTTCAATATGGTGCAATGATGTAAGTCTGCAGCAGCCTGTTGGAAGTGCTTCTGACCTATATATATATATATATATATATATATATATATGAACTGACTAACTTAACGTTGATGTTATAATCCAGAATCTTGTAACTTGAGGTGATTGCAAGTTATACTAAATATTATGAAATTAAGGTCATGAAATCCTAAAGTTGTCTTTGCATAAATATGTTAACGAGTGGATGAATGTAAGTGAAATCAAATAAATTTCGAAACATCCCCATTTCGTGATACATGTTATTAATGCAGTAACAGAGCTTAATTAGAAAAATATTCTGTTTAGGCACTCTAATAATTTGTACAAGTTACTCTCTTACCTTGGTGACGTCATCAGATGAACACACGAAATCTATATAATGACTTCATAATGTTATGCTATGTATAAGTTTATCCCCTATTAGTTAATATTTTGATAGATGACATCTAGTTTCTATTTGATTGATGTTGACTAGGCATTGCAGGACTCATCGATGTGAAATAGCCTAAATCACCAGTGACTGAGACTCGAACCCGAGTACCCATCAGTTTTGAGACGCCAGAGCGTTCTCTGCTAGACCACTTCATCCACTAGATTCATCATCCATCAACTGACATTAATGCTGATCATAAAACATAGCCAATGCTTCGACGCTAATAGGTCCCAACATATCAACAGACGTTAAACATTTCAGCTGTAAAAACAAAAATGACTTAAATAGAACAATAACTGATGTCTAGTTTGTTTAAAAGCGTAGGGTCATTCATTCTCTGTTTAGTTATCACCTTCAAACTACACATCGTATTCATGTTTGACCATGGATAGATTTCAGCTAGAGAGTTAGTGGGGAGTACCGGGCACCTATGTCTCCCAGCTAGTTTAGGACTTATTGGCAGCACGCAACTCGTACAGGGGTCCGAACTCGCAACCTTTCCGTTGCAAGTAAACCTCGTAGACTATTAATACTCTGAAACCAGTCAGTGTCATCGGAGGCGAGTATTTGTCTTCACTGTTGACTTTTTAGTGGACCCTAGTGGTCACGACTTCTCACTAGAACTGTAGTCAATTTTGTAAGGTTAATTATCGAGAGCTAGATTGTAGGGACTTAGTTTGTTTCAAGTTTTAGCCATGGATTGATATCAGTTAGAGAATTCTTGAAAGCCATGCATTACTAGACAGCTGACTGGTTCTAATTTGTGACCCATTATGAGTACACATTCAACGGAAATATTTAAACCCAGCACCTTCCAAGCTCGTAGATCATCATAATTCGAGAACCCCTTGAAACATTGTTATTAGTAGGTTCAATATTTATAGAACACCGAGGAGTAAACGTAACCTCTTGTGCACTGGCTATCATCTTTCAGTGACCATCTTCCTGTGACAACGTAAAATAACGGTAATTGAAATTGTGTTACCTAAGTTGGATAATCATACGGCTATCCGATAAGTGAAAAACATGAGTGATTTTTTTTATCCAGTTGTGAAATCTCACTGTACCCCACAAACTAACTCTTCGATATTAATAAAATACTAAATAAAAATTAGGAAATATGAAAATATGTCATTTATAAAAGAATGTTTCGGCATAACTTTTCGGCTTTCAAAACCCTTCTTACTCAGCAACTGTTTCTAAGCGTTTTATTCACTAGTCGTCAACGGTTTACTTAAAAATGTAACATAAATCCGCACCCTAAATTTTTATCTTAGTTTGTTGACGGAACAGCAGTAGAATGCTCGCCAATCAAGTGTCTCGTCTGGGATTCGATTCCCGGCCACGGACGTAATCCTTTACCCCGCCAAGCCAGTAATAAGATTGTTAAAGGGGGAAAGGTTGGGCATGTGGCTAGCAGTCCCATCCCGTAAAAACAAACACTACTGCTACCCAAACTTCAAGTCTATAGCTGGAAGCAGCCCTATGTTTCAATGGGAAAAGTAAACTGTTTCACTTATCTCATAACTTCAAATATTGACATCATTATTATCATTTTTTCACTTTTTTCTGCATTTTTGACTTTATTGTCACTATAAATACGACCTTGAAAGAACAAAATTGAAGCATGCAATAGACGAATAAAAACTTCTTACTGTCGATATGTCCATGACATATTTGTAGTGTGCAACAATGAAAGTCATGCTTCCCACTTACTCAGATTATTCAATGACTCACAAACCAATATTGAATTTACTATGGAACATGAAAGTGATAAAAAGTTTTACTTTCTCGGCACTGCTATACAATGCCTGGCATATGGTAGTCTTCAGAGGTCAATTTATCGAAAGCCTACTCGAAAAGGACAATAATTACATTTTAATAGTTTTGTCCGAACGGCTTTAAACGTGGATTAGTCGAGACTCTATACTATAGAGCTAGCTGGGAGATTATGCTCTATAGAGAAATTAGTGGAAGAATTTGTGTTTCTTGAAAAGATGTTGAAGAGCAGTGTTTCCCTTCAAAGATTCATTAACAAGTACGGAATATCTGAAGTCTCAAATGTCAAAAAAATCAAAGCGGAGAGAAAGCCTATCTGCATTCGAATCGATTATAAAGAATAAAAACATTGCGACAATGGTTAATAAAAGACTAATTGTACGTCAATAGCTAGAGTCTATCCTGCAGATGAACTCGTCTTAGTCTATCGAACAACTTGCTTTCCTTTGGTGCAATCAAAAAACAGTAGATATCATTCTCATGTTAGCTCCAACTGTATATACAGATTTTAATGTATCTGCGGGAAAAATGACGTCGGAAGGATAGAAAGAAGGGCGTATCTACGATTTTCTGAACATTTGCCAAAAGCCTACGTCTTAAGGGGAATAAGTGCTTCAAAACAGTGCCATTGTCAAGCATCTCGCTGACACGGGTTATGAGATGGACGTTGCAAAATCGTTCAAAATTATCAGTAGGCAAAAGAGCTCCATCCTCCTTAAGTTTATTGAAGCCATCTCTACCAAGCGCCTGAAAACTGATTTATGCGTTTAGAAAGAAACAGCTATCAGTTTTTTTTTGCCCTGGTAACTGGATACTTTCACTTATTTTTCATCTGATTACGTTATGTTGAAAGTTTAAATTGTGTATGATTATTATTGTTCCGAATAGTGTTTATTGTTATTATATATATATATTATTACTGAGCGCATATATTGATTGATTTTTGGTTAAAATGAACTCAGTGTAAGTATTTTAAAATTGTTTTCGTAGATTTATTTTATAATGACTGGGCTGTGAACAGCTGATGAGGAGGCGATGAAATAAGCAAAGATGGTACAATTTTATTCTACGAAAAACTATTGTTCTTGCTTTATTCAAATACGAAAAAGCTTCTATTATCAATTCTGGTTAATTGTACCCTCTAAAATGTTGTTTTTTTGCTGTTTTTGAGTTAATTAGAAGCAGTGAGGTACAACAGGCTAACAAATTCTATGCTATATCATGAATACTGTTTTGGAATACGGTAAATCATTATTATTGTTATTATTTCCACAAAAATATATACGTGTATATATGCACCAGTGTGACACGTAATAACTGCAGGATATGCTTTCACCAGGATAAACATTCAAATTTATTTTTTTGCTTTAAATATAAACTCTTTTATTACTAATATTATGAAATTGCCATGGTAACACCAGTAGACAACAATTCTAATTTTAAATAAACAAAGCAGTATATAAAAATTTTAAAAAAATCAACATTCCTGTCTCTTGCTTACATAATTAATTATCATTGTCACTGAGTAGGACGTCATATTAGATGAAAACCGTAGCCTCCTTCGTATTCACTAATAAAAATAAATTAACATGTACTTTCTGATAACGTACGCTCAGCATTTAGTTTTCTGGGAGTAAAATCAGTTTTTATCGAAGTGAATTATGAAATGTTTATGAAATTTAAGTATGCACACTTATAGCTCATGTTCACTTGTGAAGAAAAACATGATGATGGATTATGCTTCTATGATGTCCAACTAAACAGGAAAGAAGATGATTCACTCAAGAGAGATGTCCATGGCAAAAACCCCCACTTCTGTGAGATAATATACACATTTCTTCAGTTTTTTCCTATTCCGATAGATGCCTCAAAAACAAAGCAATATGGGTCTGTATGGATGATCTTCTTGAAAATGAATTAGGAAACACAGAAAATACACTGGTCCATATGGGTTATCTCAGTAGATTTATAAGGGGACACATTATTCCCACGTATGATGAACAGAAACCGACAACGGTTGAAAAGAAACAATTGTTTCGTGAGGCCGCAATGCGATGTGGATGTTGCTAGTAACGTCTTCAATCTGAGATTATCCAGAACCATGAAACGGATTTATAATGCTACCACCCGTTTTGTTTGTCATTTTTCGGCTGACCAGTTATGACTGCTCAAATGAAAGATAAGCTGCCTAGCTGTGCCACTACTATGTGTATTTACAAATTTAGTTGTACCTGTGGAGAAAGCTATATACGACGAACAACTAAACGGCCCGACAAACGTTTAACTAAAAATCTTCCTTCATGGTTCCGAAAAGGTCGAATTATATCAATAGGAAGTTCTATTTTTTCTCATTTAACTGATGGTAGTGGTCACTGAGTGGACAGAAGATGTGCTTCCAGTGTTTATCTATCGTATTTTATTGAGCCTTTCGGAAGGAATCCGAACCCACCTGTTTAACAAATAGCCGAAGCTATAGAAATTCGAGAGGACAGTCTTAGAAGTTAATTGGTGGATGGTGACTAGCAGTGGGATTTAGTACTCGTCACTGGACGTACCTGCATTCCACAGTGAGTGATAATTCACAGCCGTTAAACTCTAAGTAACTAGCCAGAATCCTGGTGGGTTTTAACCGATGCGTCTTTCTGAGTTGAGTAAAATCGGGTAGACCACTGACAATCTCCACCCTGGAAGAGTCATACAGTCGTTCGGTGAAAACGGTAAGCTTCTGTATAATTTGCATTGCCGAAGAGGCCTTAGATGTCTGTATAGAAAACATTGATTTATGTGTACAGGAGAAATTTCTCTCCCTTCTCCTTCTAGCTTGGGTATAATTCCAAGATCTACTACTTTGTAAATAATACTTTTTTGAATTTTCAAAAGAAGGGATACTGAACAAAGAGTACTTACTCTCTTCGTTAACTTTATCATCAGGTTTTACAGTTATGTATACATTATAGTGAATGAATGAATGAATTAGTGCTATGAATAACATTAATGTTGTTTAAATAACATCGAATCAATAATAATATCAGTGGCTTACAGTTCAGTGGCATCAACAAAACAATAAGCTGAATGTTATAAAAATTAGGAAAGATAATAATACAAATTCATGAATTTATAGTCTCTACTGTAGGCCAGCCAGGGCAGTATTAGTGGCTACTGGACGTGCTTCTTTTGAACACAGAGCACTGGTTGTTTGAGGTGTATCACAATATCCTCTGCTGTTTGGAGCATGTGGTGCTTCTATGATTTTGGCAGTTTATTAGGCACCCGGTAGATTTCATAGAAGGATTCTTCCACGCTGTCTTGCTTTGTGGCCGGTTTGCACCGATTGGTCCAATACCGAACTGTTAGTGGTTTTCACTACACCTTCACTTAGCCATAGTGGGAAATGTTCTCGAGAGAGCACGAAAAATCAAGTTCCTAGAGCAATGGTGGATTGAATTTTCGTATGAAATTTAATAAAATCTTAACTTATCCTTTATTTACTCTTTAGACCTATTTTATAATTTATTTTGGAGACTTGTCTGCATAGACTGCAAATCGCAAATCTGATTAAGCGGTCTCACGTAACGAGAAAACTCCAAGTGGAGTGTCATCGAAGCGTCGTTACATTAAAATAGTTAGCTGTTGGAAGCAGGAATATTGTACACTACAGTGAAACATCCAGTGTATGCATAAAGGGCGGTTTGAAAAGAAAGAAGGTAGAACACAAAAGAGTGATGAGGGGGTGGCATAATAAATTGTTGTACAAGTTATTCACCTCGTTCTTACTAACAAAATCTGGACCAGTGAAGAGACCTTCCAAAGTAACAAATACGGTGAAGTGAATTTGTTTGAAGGTTTTCTAGCTACATGTTCCACCAACAACTTAAGCTCGACCTATAAGCAAGGAAAACTGTGAACTGGTTCTGTGGAGGCAGTCCGCCCAAAATCTTTTACAGCTATGTATCTGTAAAGTCGAATCAAAATATTTTGGGAACCACAAAATATATTCACGCAGTTGCAGCATCTGAACAAATAGTCGAATTTCACAAAGTAACTTGAAAAATCATGGATAATTTATTCGTCAGAGAAAACAAAGTGAACCTCGACGAAGATATTCTTCTCTCTGGGTGACATTTCTCTATTATCACAACTGGTATATTCTACAATCTGGTAAATGGCCCAAAATACTTCGACAGTGAAGTTAATAAATGGCTTGTGCTGGTGACAGCCAGCCTGTGAGAAGCCAGTCATCAGATGTGTCTTCTTTCGATGAAAGTAATAATAAGGATAAAGGCGTGGAATGTTCGTATTTGGTACAAAACTGGCTAGGAAGGCTGCTCAGGTAGTCAAATAAGTGTGACAAATATGACACAAAAGTCTTGAAAATCTGCTAGATAAAAATAAATGGATAAGGACTATCGACATTTTTTTAATCAGTTTGGAAATCTTCTGTACCCAGCATATAGAATAGGATTTGGATTTTTAACAAAACAGTGAGGTCATTCATTCTATACGGGTCAGAAACGTGCATGGAAAGGATTTCCAGCAAGTTGCAGATTTATATCAATAACTCCCTTCGCAATATACAGATGATCAGATGACCCATCAAAAAGAATTACAAACAATAATTTCTGGCAACAAAACAACAAAACAGAGCCGACTGCTCAACAAATATGTAGGAGAAAATGCAGACGGATTTAGCATACACTGAGGAAACCATCGAATAACACCACGGGCAATGTAGGCCAATTCTTGGGTGTAATTCCAATGGGAAGCAAAGAAAGGGTCATTGGTGAGAGGGTAACATAGAGGAGATCATGTTAGGTGGAGGAGGAAGGGACGAGAGAATATGGGCAATCGTGGACGCACCTGAAGAAAATAGGAGGAAACAGAACATATTAACGATGTGTTGTTGGAACCGTGAGTAGCAATTAGAACTCATGGGTTTAGTAATATAATAATACTGTCATACTTTAACAAGTGGATACTAAATTTAACTTTCGAAAACTGTATTATGACTGTCGAGCTGCTTTTGAGGATACGATCGTCATAAAGGCGTCTTTTCTGAGCGTCTTGTTTCCTTCTGTATAAAAAACTCAATTTTCAATTTCACTTTCATCAAGGTATATAGTTACCTTTGAATCCAACTACATTATGGCATTGGATGGAACACGTAGTGATGCAGTATCCAAGATGACATGAACATGATTTGTAGACGTCAACTGTTAGACAATATTCCATCATTGTAGGCTACATTATTGTTACTATTTTTGTTGTTCCCTTAAGTTTCAAATGGAATACAGGGTTTTAACAGCATGTCCTCACTTTCTCCTGTTCTCTGCGGACCACTTATGCTGGCCTCACGATTTCCCATAATGCCAAATCTCCTTCTTTATGAATGATTTTCGTGTCACACTCGGAATTATGATCATCCTGTAGTTTCAAATTTGGGTCTCACAGCAGAGACAGCCTTATGCTCAATGTCATTCCATGTCTTACCAGTGTGTGTTCATCTCATCTGCACTTTCTCCTACATATTTTTCGTGCAGTAGGCTCCTGGTTGGTTTCTTCTAAAGATTTTTTGTTACCAATTCTTTCTGTGCGCGTTTGCCAAGTTTACTATCGATAGAGAATAGCTAATTGACTTAATATCGCTTCTGAAAGTCACATCTTGTTGTAGGTCAGTTTCACTGTGTACAACACTCTGAAATAATAAATCCCCAGTCCAAGTCTCGGTCACATCAACATCACTCAAATGGGATGGAGGTATATTTTTAGGAGACTTTCTTCTAAATTAGAGATTACCTCAGATCTATGATTATTGAGGCTAGCCAACACAAAAACGTATAAGTGAGCACTTTTTTTTTCAGTGACGCTTTCCTATCCGCGTGTGGATTCTCTTCCTTTCTTATGAAACTTCTAAAGCCCTTAACTGGAAAAATAAAGGTAGTAGTCAGTTAAGCTTATTTGAATGAATTTCATTCATTGTCTATTGATTAGAAATTAAATTGCCCAAAATAAGGCTATTGTTATTATTTCTGCTAAAGCCCTGAATGCGTCAATGAAACTAATGCTTGACTGAATTACTGATTACTTGTACTAGTTTTAGAAAAAAGAAGTTAAACAAAGATAAAGAAGATTTTTATTTCACATAGATGGGTGATTTTGAATAAGTTGCGTTCTGTGAGCTAGGTGATGAATTAACTGAGAAGCTTTCCGTATCCCCCATTATAGACAAACAACATTTTCATCGCAAGTTTTAGCATAAAATGAACTTATCTTAATTCTCGATGAGTGATGATATAATTGTGTCCTCTGGCACACCTTTTCGGTTACCCGGAACGTTTCATCCCAAAAGCTATGAAGCCCAAAGCACAAAAACTATCCATGCTTACTGCTCTCAAGAAACTTCTCTATTTGAATCTACAATTCAACGGAGATTCTTCATCAGAAATACTGAGAAACCGCCTGTGCCGTTCACTGAAGAAAACCTTCTTCGCAGCGGAACTCAGACTAACTTTCTCTACGAAACCAATGATTCGCACGAACGTGAAGGATAAGCTTCCACTGGGGGCCTCATCAATGTGCATCTACCAATTCACCTGCTCATGTGGAGCTAGGTATGTCGGCCGTACCCAGCGTTTGCTATCCAAACGAATCAGCGAACACTTACCTTCATGGTTTTATAAAGGAGAAAGAAGATCCCCCCGCCACAGCTATATCCTAGAACACTTGATCGAATCCGGACACCAAGCAAACCCACAAAACAACTTCTCAGTTATCTACACAATACGTGGGATTCTTGCCAAAAGAGTACGAACTAAACTTCTTCAAACTGCAGAAGCAATGGCAATTCACATATTGAATCCTGAACACTGCATACAAAAGAAGTTTGTCCAGTCACTAAATCTACAATGGTCCTGATCTATCTCAACACCAAATACGTAATTTTGTCTTACTTCTTTCTTCTTTGTTTGTCTATTTCTTAATTGCATTATTTTCTACTCCCACCCTCTATTAGATCTCTACGCTCGTGACGACTGTTGCTAACTCGATTTTTGTTTATTTTTAAGTGAATTCTACTCAGCTTATTAACTTGACTCTCATTCATTTTTTCATTGAACCGTATCAATTTAGATTACGTCACCCAACCTACTTTTGTAACTTTATTTTAGTTTCTAACCGATTAACGCCTTCTAAATTACGTAATTTGTTCGTCAAAAAATTAACAATTGCATTAACACATCTTTGGAAATATTCCTTTTGTTGACAAGACAAATTACTATAAATTTGCGATTTGTACAGCTTGAGAATGATATCGCCGAAAAGAGTAACTCTTCGCTGAACACCTTTTCTTTTCTATTTACATTTCTATTGATCATTTTTATTGACTTTGGTTTGCCCAATATCGAATGAAGTGATTGTGCTGGCTGACTATCTGGCTTGTGTGCTATGTTTATTTCAAACGGTCTCAATATTCTAGCCGTTATTTCAGAGATACTTTTTATGTATAGTAGAATGAATTTTCTTGTGGTCTTTGAAGCTGGCTTGTTGTTGATGTTATGAATTAAGTTGAAAGACTTTTCGGTGAAACTATGAGGATATTTATTCTGTTTGAAGACGGCTGGTAGGTATTTATCCTCCGTTCTCTTCAACATTGGAGTGTGACATTCTGTTTGAACTCCTGTGAACAATGTCTACACGCTGTTTCTTTTGTGGGAAATTGTGTTATCACTTCTATAGTTGAGTATTTAGTTAGTATACGTTGATTTTCTGTATACTTGTGTGTTCTAAATTTCCCTGTGTTAGTTCTCCTGAATAACACATCTAAGAATGGACTTGTTTGAATTATCAATGCCAACGATTTTCGTGACTGGTTGTTAATTTACATCTCTATTGGTCATTTTTATTGACTTGGAATTTCAACCATCTTGTCATGGGATTTTTACTTTTGATTAGCCGGTAGATTAGACCTTTGGTTAGTAATGTGTTTGTTAATCACTGTTATCCGTCTGAGTACTAGGCCTGTAGAAATTCCTTGATATTACCTTCGTTACTTCTTGTGTTTTAACTTTAAACATTCTCCCACCGAACTGATGTCTATGATTGTCTGCATGCATCAGCATAAAACAATACAAAAATATCGTATCTTTTCACAGCTTATTTATATTCTTGGAGTTTGATTCAAAGGGGACAATCAATCGCATTGGCCAATTTAGGGTTTTATCACATTTTATGCAATTTATCCTATAAATGATATTGGTCTGATAGTCTTTTGTTGTTGGATCCTTCAGTCTACACGATATTGAATGAAGCCACAGGATTGCTTTGTCATCTGTGTCTAATTCAAATGATCTAAGTATTCTATGCATTATTTCAAAGATATTTCCTTGTGGTCTTTAAGACAATGAAAAGTTCCAAACAGAGGCATTACCAAAAATATTAAGAAAGTTCTGGAAGCTTAGAACTCAGACGGATTTGAACGATAAACAAACCCAAGTGCACTACAGATCAGATTTATCAAATAATAAACAGCAATGCTGCATTCGATATATAATTAATAAGATTGGCAACAAGTTACAAACTTTTATCAGAAGCTGCCCGCCTCTCTGGTTTCATGCAGAAGATCAAATGGCCAGCTGGTTAGAAAGTATCAGCAACAAGAAAATTCTTGCAAAAAACCAACAGAGGACAAACAAATGCTCAACGAATATATGGAAAAAAATGGAGATGGATTGATCGAACATACGCTGAGGAGGACGTCGAATAACACCGCGGGCAATGTAGGCCAATTCTTGGGTGTAATCCCAATGGGAAGCAAAGAAAGGGTCATTGGTGAGAGGGTAACATAGAGGAGATCATGTTAGGTGGAGGAGGAAGGGACGAGAGAATATGGGCAATCGTGGACGCAGCTGAAGAAAATAGGAGGAAACAGAACATATTAACGATGTGTTGTTGGAACCGTGAGTAGCAATTAGAACTCATGGGTTTAATAATATAATAATACTGTCATACTATAACAAGTGGATACTAAATTTAACTTTCGAAAACTGCATTATGACTGTCGAGCTGCTTTTTGAGGATACGATCGTCATAAAGGCGTCTTTTCTGAGCGTCGCACGCAAAGCGGCCCGCAACTTGGGTGGAATCTCATTAGGAAGCGGAGACGAGTAGGTGGTCGGTGTGAGGGTAGGGTAACCTGGAGGATATCGGGTGCAGCCCCATATCTGGGAACCGAAGGGAATAGTAATACTGATAAATAGGTAGTTCGCATGACAAGCAAGTTCAACTTGGAAATCAGTAAAAATGATCAGGAGAGATGTTGAATAACGATAACCCACGACAATGTTTTCCAGAAGGCTCACTTGTATCATTAATGGAGAATTGAAACAAGCCGGCTTTATTTGAAAGCTTGCACTGAAGAGTTTATTTAAAAGAGCGCAAATTAAACCTACACATTTGAATGAATACCCTGTTTGCAGAAGATAACTGAATCGAAAGCATTTATGCATTTTAAATCTTTTTATAGCAATCAATCTCTACACATTTTGTCTACTGTAGTATTAAACTTCTGCATACTTCTGCATGTTAGTTTTTATATGACAGCTTATAATATTACTATGACAGGGTAGAATAAAGAGGCATTACCCTTATCGGTGTTAAGAATATAAAAAACACACATATATACAGTGTATAGATGTATATTTATCTATATATTATCCCCGGTGTCTGTAGTCATCTAAATCTCTTGTTATTTCCTGTTATCCCGTATCCCATCTACAACACCAATCAACATGCTTTATTTAAATAAAGAAAGCCTATAAAATCTACGTAAAAGACAGTGAAAGACAAAAGAAAAGAGGCACAACAAAAGCAACAATAAGAGGCATAGTTGTAATCAAAGACTTTTACAATTTATGCGTCGTACATGCTGAATGAAACCGGAAGAAAATCAGAAGAAACTGGTGTTTTTTCTCCCTAAATATTTTCTTCACTTCTTCTGCATATTAAAGGGGAATATGCAAATAAATTTGTCTTTCAGGAAGTTGGAGTAGAAATGAAGTGAGGTGTGATAGGAGAGGGCTACATAACTCCTTACAAGAATAAAATATTCCGTTTGCATATATATATATATATATATATATATATACGTGAATTTTCTTAAAAAACCGTTCATCGATGGCGTACTTTGAGTTATGGATACAGGAAATGTCTACGAGGTTTAAATGCTGGTCTGTACTCACATGGTGTGTATATCGATAAAATAGAAATAAAATTTCCCTATTAAAAAAAACTTGGTTACAAAAAAAGATATTGAAGGCATAATTTAGATGAATTTCATTCGCATCAGGTAGGATACTTAATCAAGCAGGAATTAGGGTGGCAGTCAAACCCGCAAACTTACTCAGGTAGCACAAGCTCTGCAGGCTAAAGGACTCAGTGGACCCAATTAGACAAAATAATGTAATTTACAAAATACCTAAAAATGACTGTGATTGATGTCAACTACATAGGTCAGACTAGTAGGTCAAGGGTAGGCAGATTACTAGAATATAAGAATTCAGTTAAGGTTAGAATGATTGAACCCGAGAAGATAAGTAATTTAGAAAAAAGGTCAGCACTACATTGCACTGCATGCATTAACACACAACCACACAATAGAGTTGAAGTAGAGGGTGAAAATTCTAGGAAGTAATATAGGTAGGTGGGGATTGGGAGGGATTGATTACTGAATCCTGCCTGGTTCATCGAGTCTACACCCAACACAACACATGCAAAATAAATCACTCAATGCAAATCCCAGAGATGTGCATGGAAGATATTATTACCAACAGTCATTCAGATCAGAGGAGGATAATAAACAACCTTCAAATTCTATTTGAATTCAATTCACGTACATCATGACATTGTATTATTATTATTATTGTTCCCTTCGGTTCCTAGTGGATCATAGGGCTTCAACTGCACGTCTCCACTTTCATCCATCTTCTGCTGTACTTTTCACCTGCGTCCATGTTAGTCCATACTGTCTCAAATCCTCTTCACACAATCTCCTCCATGTCACCCTTGGACATCCCATTCGCCGCTTCCCTTTCGGGTTCCACTCGAGCAATGGCCTGACGCGTGATGTCAACCAGTGGCCTCCTCAGCGAGTGTCCAATCCATCTCTGACATTATAACAAGTTACTTATTGTGACTATAAAACACTCGTCTTATTTCCCATCTGATTATATTTGATTGATAACACTCATATTATTATTTCTGAATGTACATTATCACATATCGATTTTATTCAAATGTCTAATCAATCAAAATCACTCATGTATATAAATGTAGTAAGCGAGTTGTGTGAGTGACTTGAAATGATTGTGAGCGGCACCAGTTTGTGCTCAAAACGTCACCATTAATTAACGTTACTGCACAAAACTGTGTGATTTATCAAAATAAAATCTTACCTGCGGTAATGGAGTTACATAAAAATTTATCAATCAATTGACACTGATATGTTTGTTAACAATAATTAGTCAGTGTCAGCATGTCAATGGGCCGGTGATAATTAATGAAGAAAATCAATACACACAATTAAAAGGTAGTAATGGTTACAACACGTGGGTTGCATAATGCATAATTTTGGAAAAAATGAAGATCAATTAAGGAGTGAGCGTGTGCACAGGTTGATTACACAACAGACTGTTGAACAAAATACAACGATTTAGACGATAATAACTTGTAAATAGGGATGAGTTGATCATAAGAATGAAATAATTTTACGAGGATAACGGATTTTCAACTCCAATGTAAAGTCAGTGCTACTATACGGATCAGAGACTTGGCGAGTCATAAAGAGCCCCTCAAACAAACTTCAGACCTTCATTAACAGCTGTCTCCGCTCAATACTCAAGATCAGATGGCCAGAAAAGATCAGCAACAGGGATCTCTGGCAATGAGTGAACCAACCCAGCAGGAACCGATTGTGAAACAAATAGGCAGGAAGAAATGGAGATGGATTGGCCATACGCTGAGGAAACCATCAAGTGACATCACTAGACAAGCCATCGCTCGAGTGGAACCCGAAATGGAGGCGGCGAGTTGGTCGTCAATGCAAGGGTGACTTGGAGGAGATCATGCGAGGAGGAGATGAAAGCATGTGGACATACCTGGAGCAGGGTGAAAAAGTTGTCAGAAAGCCGAAGGCAATGGAGGTGCGCAGCTGAATCCCTATGTTCCTCTAGGAACTAAAGGATACAATAATAATAATAACGTGTTATTCAAGAGAAGTAGTCAGGAAAAATAAAATATTTTGGACGATTATAATTTCTATAATTTTCAAATGTTTAGGGGAAGGGAGAGAAGTGGTCTGTTTTATACATCCGTGTAATGATGGCCAATGTAACGACAGTGGCTGTACAAATTTCTTTTGAACGCACAGGTTTGGCTTCTTCGGGTGGATTCCTATTGCATCAGTTGTATGTAAGATATGAAATTACAAAGAAAAATTAAGGTTAGTAAAAATGCGATACATAATTCTAAATGCAGTATTAACGTCAATCTTATGCTCACTATCTACAAGGTGTGCTAAAATAGAGCTACGAATAGATCTTGTTTGTCTCTTGCTTAACCATGTTGGATGATGTTCGGAGATACGATGATGAACCTGACTAATTGTACGTCCAATGTAGCTGGTTCTGCAGCTGCAGACAAACTGGTAGATACACACAGTGGGGGCAAATTTAGATAGTTCATCTTTATTTCTTGAAGGTAGAATAGGGGTGGTTGTGAAGAGACAACTTATCTTTGCTGCATAATAAGTGACTGCATAATTGAGTCACTAAAAACACTTAAACGACAAAGTAGAACCATAGATGGTTTATATAAATGTCCTATTTCTACGAATCTAAGTTCATAATGAATTCTTCAGTTTCATTGATCCTGTCGCTTTTAGTCTTTAGACACTATTTAGATCATCGAATCTTCTTCCTATCAGTTGACTTTAAGAGTCTTAGATTTATATACATTAATTCTCTTCTGTCCATGACTTTCCTAAAAGACAATAAAGTGTCTTACAGGAGTCCCAGATATCTGATGCAAGCATAGGTAAAAAAAATCTTCGCGTACCCTTCTCAGGATGTCTGTTGCTGTCTATTCAATTCAGTAGCGGTTATGAAGACTGCTGAGTGCGTGAATTGTCTAGTGCTCCAATTCCTCAAGTCTACAACAGACCTGAATTCTCAGCTTAATACTGACTCATCTTATTCACACTGGATAACAAGTCGACCCAATAAAGCTTCTAAAGTTATTTTTTATCGTATTTCAACCAACCCATCGCATATTCTACGAGCACGACTTTTACATACATACAGTAGAGGCGATCGACATTCACCTGAACAAGCCAAATTTGTGTGTGCCCTGGCCTACTACGCCTTATGCTTTCCCGTAGTAACTATCATTTGACTTTGTCATTTTTACAATTCTCGCTAATTCCATTAACTTGTTTGCATTTTATGTAATTTTATTGAGTCATTCTACCCTTCTTAGTCATCATTAGTTTACAGATTCCTTGATTATGTAATAACTTGTTGCTTGTCCATGCGAGTTAACTAATTTTGAATTGCGTATTTGATTTTCAGCCCTCCTTCAAAACTTAAATGTCATGTTACCAATAAAATCTATGAGTTTAATTTTTTTAATGACTTTTAACTTCTGGATTTTACACACCCTCTTTATCTAAATTAGACGATTTTATGGTTTGATATGGAGAGGTGAAGGGAATTTATTGCGGTGGCACCCATTGCAACCTCGCCCTTATAAAGATCACAGCCCTCTCAGTCTGGCTCTCTCTGTCTGTATATTTTAGTCTACATATAAACCCGGTGCGTCGGTGATATACCGGTTAGGAAGCTCGCCGACCATGCACATGGTCCGGGGCTCGATCCCCGGCCGACGCAATCCTTTACCTCACTAAGCCAGAAATAAAAAGCTGGTGAAGAAGAAAGGTTTGGACATGAGGCTAGCAACCCCCTCCTGTAAAAATAATGATCACTGCTACGGAAACTTCGAGCCTCTAGCTTGAATCAGCCCTATGTTCCACTGAGAAAGTAAAGGAATGAGAAAAAAGATAAAGCCAAGGATTTTTAAAGTTTCACCTCCAAGAACCGGTTGGATCCAGGGAATGCTATGAAAAATCATTCCAATTAAAATCATGCCTGCCTTTCTGGACTTGAAGATGGCAGATACAGCATTCCACTAATTCTCAAGGTACTTTTACTGTAAATCTTCACAGTTAGATGAAGTTACCGCTTTTTATATTAAGGTTGAGGGTCTACGGTTACAGCTAGGATTAGGGTTAAACTTAGGATTCGAAGTTAGGATTATGTTCAGAGTTAGAAGTAGGTCAAACAACAGAGTCAAAGACATCAATAGACCTCAAAGTATCCCCTATAGTCACCTGGATGAATGCATCTGTCGTGCATGATTACTGGATAGATCATCTGTGTGTACGCAGTCACTATGGTGACTGAGAGACATTCTTACAATACATTAGTGAAAACTACGCGGTCTTGTATCGTGTTTGCAAAGCTTTATAGCGCATTTTCCAACGATTATGCGACTTTTATGTACCTTAGTTCTTGCTGGTCATCCAATATCACTGGAGTTATAACCACGATAGTTTGACTTTGCCCGTGGATACCAACAGTTTGCATTCGGTATCTAGTGGACACGTAGTCTGGTTCATTACTCGGGTAGACAGTACCATACTTTTTTGCCTATTTTCAACATGAAATTACTTCAGTAGATAATACACTATCAAAAACACCCCATTATCCTGAGAGTATTCTCTTATTTAGGGTATCATAGTACTGTTTACCTCCCATTTTCACGCTAGAACCAATCTATTGATCTGTTTATCTTTTTCCCTTTTTGTTTTGTTGTAATTTTTTCATTGTGTGTTTGTTTGTTTATTTTATTTACCTATTTATTACTGCTAATATCGACTGAGATTGCTTATCGTCTAAATGATTGACTTTGCCCTAACTCTGCCTCTCTCTCTCTCTCAATCTCTGTTCATTGTTCCCATAAAACTTGCCTTTATTTATAAGCCAGAAAGTCTCACATACCTAATTGATACAGTATACTCATCACCAGCACAACAGAAAGCAGCAATGAAAAGATGAATGAAGGCTATTCCAATGTGGTAAAGATAAAACTCTAACCATATAACTAATAATAATAATAATAGAAGTAATAAAAGTGAGTCGTTTTCATGCATCATTGTCGATGAGGACGCTAGTGAGACTGTGCATTATTGTGAATAAACAGCAACTGTAAATAAGGACCCGGGTTAATTTGTGTGTGTCAAGTGGTCTGTTACCACAGCAAAGGCTAAACAAAAAGGGAAATTCTGGAGCCAAGATTAGAATGTATTTTACAACATAAGGGACTTTATAAACTCAACACAACAATAATATATATATATATATATATATATATATATTGCATAAAATAGTGGATATGAAAACAGATTTTCTCCTACTTGATAAAACAAGGCGTTATCTTTGTATCCAACAGTAGATTGAAAAATTTAGGGCGAAATAAATGAAAGCATTCAGGGGGAAAACGTTTACGATGAAAGATTATATGATGTCATCTGAATACATATCACATCGTATCATTATATTCAAAGTAAACATAATGGAGCATAATTTGTTATAATCCTTTTTTGATTTCATCATGAGCTGACAGCAGTCAGAGAACCACTGGAAAACCTGGGAGCACTGGACAGCTGTTTCGTCCTGGTTAGAAACTCCCTTCAGCAGTACGCAACCCCTAGGTTCAAGCTTGCCTTGTGGGTGCGTACTGCTGAAGAGTTCCGAACAAACTAGGACGAAACAACTGTCTAGTACTCCCAGATATTCCAGTGGTTTTCCAACTGATATCAATCATGATTAGATCCTCTATCCAATCAAACAAAATCCCTACAAAGAAAATACTTGAAAAAAAATCCTATTTGATTGAGGAGGCGCGTTTCGTCTCATTCAGCATTCATCACCTGGATACATACTCAATTGAATTCAATCAACAAAGCAACTAAATAACTTTAAATTTCTTTCTATTCGAAAAATCTGTCCCAATGATAGAACTGAGACCTGTTCGATCATCAGGTAGACCACACCACTCGAGTATTGAACAGAATAGAAGAAATAAAAAGATGAAAATCACAAAATGTTTTTATCAAAATAAATGTTTACACAGAAATCAAAATGCTAACAAGAAATCACCAAAAAAGACTAGAAGAAAATTTATTCTACCACATATATCGAATACCTCTGAAATAACGACTAAAATAGTTAGAACATTTGAAATAGATAAAGCATATGGATCAACATCATCACCTCATTCGATATTGTGCAGACCAAATGATCCAGAAGCAAAAAATAAAGAATGAACTGAGATCAAAACTATATCGGTCAATGTGGTTTTGTTCTCTGAGCTGGATGGTTAGTTTGCGAAGCTTTCATCACCTTACTGGGTGACATCTTCAGCGCATACTTCAGCGCAAACTAACCATCCAGCTCAGAGAACAAAACCACATCAAAATCATCCACCTGAGCTACAAATCTTCTCTATCATATATCGGTCAAACTGGACGGCCTCTTTGAATTAGAATCCAAGAACATAAATTAGCTTTGAAAACACACAACATGTTATATTCTTTTACACCAATGCATATCAACAACGACGAACATTAATTTAATAGGTGCAGTGTAGAAATATTCAGCAAAAGGAATACCAGAATTGCCAGGAAATCCCTTAAATCAAGATGAATCATTGATTAACAAAAACATTACCACAGACTAAATCTATCAGCTAGTATGACATATGACAAGAGAGATCATATTTCCAAGTCAATAAATATGATCACTGGAGATGTAAAGTGACAACCAATCAGAGCAATGGTTGTCAGGATATACAATCATATCCTTGATAGATAATTGAAATAAGTTTACTTGGTAATAGAGGTTAGGCTGAAAACGTTGTCTAGAGCGGGGGGGGGTGGACAATAAAATCTTTGCAATTAAATCACCACCTGGCTCTGAGAACACAAGTAATTCAAGTATTACTGAATAAGTAAAGTTTTATGGGACTGTCCGTGTTTGTAATGGAGGTTAGTTTATGCGGTAAATGATGAAGAATTACGTACTTATGTAACTGGTCGACCCACCTGAAGATTATAGTGACCTTATAATGTGGCAAAGAATTATGAAAATTCATGATACAGACGCTCAAATTCCAGTCTTCAGTGATTCCAAAAATGATACCTTTACCATTATCAGAAAAAACATTTAGGTTTGTTACTGTATTTAAAAGCTGGAAATCTAGTTAGGATGGTAAGTACATCGTTGGTTCAGCGGTAAAATACTAACGAACCACTCACATATTCTGGGGTTCGATCCCAGGCCGATGCAAAATGATATATGATTTAACTTATACTGCATATGATTTCATAAGGATTTTGTAGTCAAAATAACTGGTTTCATATATGAATGACTTTTAAAAGTTTTGATAAAAACATTTTTGTAACTTCGAATCTATCAATTAATTACACCATACTCCTTATTAGTACCCTGTTATTATTATTATCTACTTGGGTTGGGACTAGAAAACATGTCATCATAAGCACCTTTGCCTCTTTTTTCATCTGGCCCGTCAACTATCCACAACCTTTCATTTCTTCGCATTATCGCTTCCACATCGTCCTTGATCGCTCAAGTCCTCAGTTTACATTCGAGTTTCACCCGGTAGCCTGGTGTCACCGAACGATCTCATCAACTTTTTTCCAGGACATCTCCATTTTCTTCTGCATGACTGTTGAGCAGTTGGTTTCTAAGTGGTTGCATACTTCTAGAGGTCCTTGTTGCATGTCAATTCCAGCCGGTCATCTGATCTTTGTTATCGAACAAAGGCGTGTGTGTTTCGGTCAGTGTTCACAGTAGACTACATTAGGAGACTAACATGTGGGTCCAGGACTTCTTTGAGACTGGCGTTGAAAAATCATATCTTCCTCTTTGTTCTGAGTGTTGTAGGCACCTACAATGACTTAGGAATAATGAACCTTACTCTAGCCTCTTTCATGTGATGCTAGCTGTTTTTGAAGTCGCCATTCATGCGGCCTGTAGCTGAAACATTTCCGCGAAGGTCGGGTCCGTGAAAGACAGGAATTGGAATTGATATTCAGAGTTTTCTCATAACTAACAGTTTCCTTTAGCAATGCAAAGTTCTCGTGGAACACTAATAATATCCGCCTTCCTATCTAATCAATAATGGGAATGGTTAAATAAAAGCAGACTCATTTTATATCGAATCTCCTTAAGTAATCAGGACACGTTATGTTACTTCATAACATCTCTAACCTAGCGGATATGGATGTTGTTCGAAAAAAAACAGTTTGACTTTGGTAAAACAAAATATAGTATGGGTATCGATTCATTTACTGGAGAAACATTCTCCTGCATACTTGAAAGTATATGACATTTGAGTGAAAATAAATCATAAATCAATAAATAATTTTTCAACCTAAGAGTTAAACTGCTTTTTCTCATAATAAGAGTAATATTCAGTTAGCTGAGTGAGTATGAGTACAATCTTTCAGAATAAGATCTATTCCATTCATTTTACTTTCAGTATGCGCGTCAACCCACTTATTTCTGAGATTTTAATGAACAGCCATTGACAATCTTTGCAATTTCTAATAGGATTTCAAATTTAACGGATGTCCACGTCAGCTCATCAGTTCTGAAAATTCCTATTCCTGGGGTATGTATCAAGGTGAGAGAGAAAGGAACAAGAATAACCTCCTGGTTCCCTTAAATAATCAGTCACTCATTGGACGTCATCATCGTCAATGAAAAAGAAATCGCTTCCCTTGTTCAACGTCTAGCCTTTGCTTCTGTAAAAGATTCAGCAGCTTGTTGAAATGTAATTTATCTCGACTCCAAAAATATTTTTTAATGAGTAATAAAAGCAGAGTCAATAACAAAAATGCAAGTTGACACCAATCCTCCAACTAGAGCTGAAGTCTTGAACGCAATCAAACTTCTGAAAGCTGGAAAAACAGCCGGACCAGATGGAATACCCCCGGAAGCACTGAAAGCGAACTCAGAGACTACAGCAGACATGCTGACTCCATTATTGAAAAAGGTCTGGAAGGAGGGAAAGGTGCCTAC
The DNA here is from genome assembly GCA_944472135.2 of Trichobilharzia regenti. Taxonomy (NCBI): domain Eukaryota; kingdom Metazoa; phylum Platyhelminthes; class Trematoda; order Strigeidida; family Schistosomatidae; genus Trichobilharzia; species Trichobilharzia regenti. The sequence continues at coordinate 113,448,641 of OX235264.1, read as the reverse complement.
TGACTGGAGGAAAGGTTACCTCATGGAACTACCAAAGAAGGGCGACTCAGGCTTCACTCTGCAAGAACTGGCGAGGAATCATGCTCCTATCGACGCCACGTAAAATCCTGAGTCGCATCATCCTGGAGAGATTAAAGGACGCACTGGATACAGAACTCCGACCAGAACAAGCTGGATTCAGGAAAGACAAATCATGTACTGACCAAATTGCAACTCTACGCGTCATCATCAAACAAAACATGGAATGGCAATCAAACCTCTGCCTCAACTTTATAGACTTTGAGAAGGCCTTCGACAGCGTTGACCGCGAAGTAATTTGGAAATTATTCGAGTACTATGGCGTACCCCAAATATTCATCAATCTTATTCAACAGCTGTACGACAACGGCACCTGCCAAGTGATCCACAACGGAAGACTCAGCGAGGCGTTTGGAGTAAACACAGGAGTCAGACAAGGGTGCTTACTATCACCCACGATGATATTCCTAATTGTGGTGGACTGGATTATGCGTCAGACAGTGAGTGGGAAACGAGAAGACAGGGATATCCTGGACCGACGTGAAGAACCTGGAAGACCTGGATTTCGCGCGTGGATGATTTATGTTTGATTTCACACAAAATCGAAGACCTACAAGCGAAAACCGACAAATTGGTCAAAGAAGCAGCAAAGACAGGACTCCAGGTGAACATAGACAAGACGAAGGTTATGAAAATAACCAACCAACCAACAACAGCAACAACATCCAACGTCGATCACCATTAACAGGAGGGATTTGAAAGAGGTTACTTCATTCACTTATCTAGGGAGCATTGTCCCAACTATAGGAGAAGCGGACGAGGATGTCAAATTGAGAGTCGGGAAGGCGAGAAACACATTCATCAGCTTGAAATCAATCTGAAAATCTTCGTCACTCAGGATCACCAACAAAATTCGGATTTTCAATACAAACGTAAAGTCACTTCTTCTATACGGATCAGAAACTTTGCGGGTCACAAAGAATATTTCCAAAAGGCTGCAGACCTTTATTAACAACTGTCTTCGCTCTATACTGAAGATCAGATAGCCGGAAAGAATCACCAACAAGGAATTATGGGAACAAACAAAGCAAGAACCAGTCGCCCAACAAATATGCAGGAGAAAGTGGAGATGGATCGGACACTCGCTGAGGAGACCGCTGGGGGACATCGCGCGCCAAGCCCTCGAGTGGAACCCAAAAGGGAAGCGGCGTGTGGGATGTCCAAGGGTGACATGGAGGAGACCGTGTGAAAAGGAGTTGAAAGAATATGGACTAACATGGATGCAGGCGAAAAGTGTAGCAGAAGACAGAAGAAAATGGAGACGTGCAGTTGAAGCCCTAAGTTCCACTAGGAACCCAAAGGAGCAATAATAATAATAGTAATCGTAAAAATATCAGTAAAAAAGGGGATTCCTTGAGCGTATGCTGAGCATTGGTTAAAATACGAATTGTCTTCAGAGCTCGTACTATTGATAACATCTATAAATGTTGGCGAATCATATATTTGAGATTCTAGTGGCTTCCAGGTGGATATCATTTCTGACCAGCTCCTACCCTATTACTACCAAAATTTAAGTAACAGTTGGGTGGGAGACGGCAATTACTTCGTCCTACTTGATGGCTACTCCGTAACATTCATCAGAGATGGAACAGAGTTAGTGATCGCCAGATTACTCCTAGACTTCATCTAGTAGCTCATAACCGAGGAAAAGTGGCATGTTTGAGGAGAGAAAGAACAAACATCGGTGCGGAATAAGATGGATCAATTTTATTTCTTTGGTTCTCCATATTGGCTGCATAGAACAAATAATCTTTAATACATAAAACTCAGCGTAAAATTTAACATAAATTTGTCATCAATAAGCATATTATAAGAGTGTCATGTTGAGGTGAAGCATCACTATGTCATGTTACCTGAAGTGTAAGTATATATATATATACATATCATGTTAGAGAGAAGTTTCTAGAAACGCAATTGTCAAGTTTGTTGTTGTGTTGGTAGCGAAAATTAGCAACAGTTACATAGGTCGATAAGAGACGGTCAAAATTTGGTGTTCAAGAGGTCACATGAAAAGGCAATGATGTAATATGGAGAGCTGAATCTATAAGTTCAAGAAAAATTGTTTTATTATAGAAGTCAATCAGAAGAAACTAGGCGAAGGTGGATGCGTTGAAAACCCAAGTTCATAAAGTTAGAAGACCAAGACTTATTAAGGGATGAGTCAAAAAGGTGATTGGAATCCATAGACAGATTTCTTTTCGGACACATAAGCCAGGTTTAAGCCATTTTATTGCGACAGCCTCAGCAAAACGAAGAACCCAGCTATTTTGTCTTTTAATTATTTTGAATGATGCCAGCGCGTCTACTCGGTGTCCATTGTGTCCATCAAGTGTTTGGTAATTGAACAGTTAAAGCTACTTGTCCCCTTTAACCGGAAGCCCCTTAGAACATGTTCGAAGAATCTGACATAAGCCCTTCCTTCTGTTCTTTGTATGTAATTGCTCCCGTAGATACATGTGAATTGGTATATGCAGTTTGAGGTAACATATGAGGGGTACTGAAAAAAACATAGCCAACATTGAAACTTCAAACCTTGAAGCCATATGTTCTACTCGAAATAAAAGGACGTCTTAGTCAAGCGAACAACCACAGGGGAATTAGAAACTCACGTTTATAGAAAATCAACTCACACTGACCAAATACTGAATTACAACAGCAACAATCCAATAACACACAAAAAGAATTGTATACGAACACTATTCAAAAAAGCCAGCCAGGACTCATTGCAGCACTCCCACCTTAGGGAAAATTGAAGAAAGATATCTCATGGATGTCTTCCAAAAGAATGAATAATCACGGAATTTCATCAAATGACATTTACCACCAAGCCAACTTACCAGATCAAAAATCCTCAAGGAATTGATGTCACACACAAAACAACAAAATCACTTCATTCAGCCAGGCCTGTGTCATCCAAAAGACTCGACAGCGAACAAAGATAAAATGAACATCATCTACAAAATAAATTGTAACAACTGCGAAAAACGCTGCATTGGCAAAAGTGGGCTACCCTCCTCTTCGTCTTCGTATCCATGATCATAAGCTCGTTGTCAAATGACATGACATCCACTCCCTCACTCATAACGCTCACTGCATACAAACAACTATGGGCATCAATTCGACTGGGATAACCAGCGTTCAAATATTAAACAAAAAAAACAACAAGAATCCTACAGAATTTTTAGAATCCAGCCTGGTATTCCAGTGAATCGTCAATCAATAAATACATCGACATAGACAAAATTTACCAATCGATAAGACGGAAATCTGGCACACAAAGAACCAAAGTTCAAGTTAAGGGAACAATCAGTTGCAATCCAAGTAGCCTAGAGGGTGTGAAAACACACAAAAACAGCCATGGAGTCACGCTCAATGTGGCCAGGAGAGATGACTACAAAACTCGCGGAGAAATGCAAAAGCTCACTTCAATTCAAATTGATGTGTGCACTGAAGATGTTGCCTAGTAGGGCGATGAAAGCTTCGCAAATAAACTGCCATCCAGCTCAGAGAAAACAACCACAACAAAAAGAAAGGAATGCATGTTTTTAAAGAAACTCTCCAACTATTACCCAATAATTATAGTGGGCGGTGATAAAATAGCCTTGGCCTAAATTAGATACAGATCTTTTCAGATTTCATGAATATATACAACCAGATAACGCCCCACGCAAGTTACCTTTTGCTAATCCAAGAAGTAGAACTTCTCACGTTCAGTCTTACTATCACTTTCTATCACAGCTGATAAAAATCTGAGTCTTTCTAATTACTGTTAGCTATGATTTCCTCACGTTCATCCTAGTAGACTTAAATAATGTTTCGTGAATCTGTATGTCTCGATCAAAACCAACTCACTGTGATGTGAAAGCAGGAAACCGAACTACTGTATAGCCTGCTAAGACTCCTGACGCGCAAAACATTAAAAAGGCGGCAAAAAGCGATTGTCTGTGACTGGAATCTATGTGTGGCTTTGTTCGACAGTAAGTACATCAAAGTAACTCAGCATCACCTCGATAATACCATTTGGCAGCTGTAAATTTGAGAGTATGGCCTAAATATAAAAAATGACCTTAGATTCAACCAGTTTACTTCCAGCAGGGATGGAATAAAACTTTGTCGGCAAAAAATCCCGCACCAACAATTCCCCCCCTCAGACAGTTCATGGTCCGAATCACGTTCAATCATACTTTCAGAGAGAAATCACATAGTAAAACAACACATGGTATGTAAATGTCAGAATAATGATAAACAGCGTAGTAGAAAGAGGAATAATAACTACTAAATTAGTTGAAACATCAAAATAAGTATAAATATAATGAGTGGAATGCTAAAGAGGGATTTTCTTTACAATTTTTGTACTACGCCTTCAAACAATCTTTTGTCAGTTAATAAATAACAAAATCACGGAAAATACCCATTGAGTCATGAAGAAAATAAATCCGTCTTTTATTTTCTAAATAACAAAATCCTGTAGATTTTGACTGAGTATGCGTTGTATCCCAAGGAAGAGGATGAGATAGTGAATTTCTAAAACTTTTAAATTGTGAAACCATAATATTCATTTTTAAAGTAACCACGAATTCATAGTATGAAGATTAAACGTTTTCTGTTAAATGTGTGATATTAGTACCTCCAATCGAATAAATCAGGGTAAATGCTTGTATAAGAATGAACTCTGCTGGCTGACCTGAGTCACTCTTGATAAACCACTGATCACGGATGCTGTTTAAAGAAAACTAGCTAGTTATAAATTCCTTGTCAATTGGTTCCTACACAACTGTGATCCTGACTCCCTAGAAGCAGAACTATATCTTTGGAAGGAAACTTTCATCAAAAATAGGTACCTAGCAAGATATATTGACAATAATATCAAACTAAAAGTTCAGAGAAAGGAAACATTACTTGTTGAAAAACTGAAGGTTTATATCAGTCTTTATTTCATAGGTGACTTATCCTGAGATATCTTTTGAAGAGGAGAATTTTATCACCTCTGAGAACAACATTCTTCGCACCAGCACTAAGAGTAGTGTCCTTTAGTAGTACATTAGTGTGCAGAAACCTGTGAAACAAGATCTGGCATCCAACCAATCCTATGTTTATACATATACATATATATCAGTTCACCTTTACTTGTAAATTTAGCTACATTTGTCTCTCGACGTGTAAACGCCATGCTGCATGGTTGCAGAAAGGCAGTACTGGCTTTATAAGGAGTAGGATAATCGAACACACCTTGTCAATACTGTTCATGTCATCCACCTCAAAGGATTCTACAAAATGAAGAATAACCTGCCAAAAACAATAAGCTTTCGTCACATTTGTATTGCAGAAGTTTTAAGCATACAATCAGAAATTTAGAGCTATGCAGAGAGAATAAAATTATTCAACTAGTCCTACTGTCATGGCAACAGACTTGTTGACTTTTGCTAACTATATCTTTGTTTGTTCGCTTTTATAACCCCTTATAACTCACTCTCAGTCACTTCGTTTTTCCCCCTCTTGTTTCTATATCCATCCTGATGACTAATCATTCACTGAGTCATTCATCTTGTTACATAACCCTTGTACACTTATTCATCTTCGATTTTGTGCACTGAATAATATTGACAACTATGACTGCAAAAACTCATCACTTTTGTCACTAACCTCTTTCGTGAAGGAAAATGTATATATTATTGTGAGTGTATAGGTAGAGTCTCTCTGTCTATTTTCGACATAGAACTCTGCACCGATGTGTAGCAGTTCAAGTCGCCACACTCCCTCCATATAGCACAAAAACCAAGAGAAGAAGTTAGAAGAAATGCATTATAGAGATAGTAAACAGAGGTGTGAAACAAAGGAATTTTAATAACGAAGAACAATATAGTTTCATTGGAAATTATAAGTCACAAGGAGTGGATGCATCCACGCTACCCATTGAGAACGATTTTGAGCCATGTCACCAATTGTTTCCAACCACTACTTTTTACAGTCCCGAGGACCCCAACCAGTCAGTCAGGAAGTCTACACCTTACTAAGTGACTTAAACTAACTCTTGTGGATTTCATTGACTGGTGAGGTCATGTTTTGCTTTGACCACCGCTAGCTCTTTTCCAGTCTGATCCTATATCATCTAACATTGCCCGTGGGGGGGGGGGGCGATGACTAGTCATACGTAACACATGTCCTAACCATCTTTGTCGATGTAAATTCACACCCTCATCGATTGATTTTGATTGATCTCGATGCCTAACCCCAGTATTGGTCACCTTATTATACAACTTAACACAGGAGATAGAGCGCAGGCACCTATTATCAAAGACAGCTAGCCAGGCTTCCCATGTCTTCCACTCTCAATGGCCACGTCTCACAGTCATAAAGGAGGACTCAGGGGACTGCTGAGCAGTACACACGCCCAGAAATCACGTCTAGGCCGGAGACGGAGTAAACTGGCATATGCAAAACTAACCCTCTGTATCCGCGGAGAGATTTCGTCAGAGATCAACCCGTTGGCGTTGTCTGATGGTACTTCCCAAATAAGTGAAGCGGTCAACGTGCTCTACCACTTCTCTCCCTATTTCTAAACTAGGAGTCAGTGTGGTCCAGTCCTGTAACATCATCGGTGCGTCGGTGGCACAGTGGTTAGGACTCTCGCCGACCATGCACATGGTCCGGGGTTCGAGCCCACGCCGACGCACACCTGATATCTATGGTCGGCCTGCAAAATTTGGGCTACCGATATCCATGCTGAAAATTCCACACTTGTACCAAATATACAGTGTGGAATCAAGCTGTAAATAAAAAATAAAAAAAATAAAAAAATCTTGCATTTGACGGCAGTGAATCGCATGTACAGCTAGAGAGGAAAATTAATTCTTAGGAAAGAACCTCTTTGACGAAGTGCACGTTTTGCTTGTAATATTATACATCGCTTACAATTTCACAACATTCCTGATGTTGTTCAGACTATCAATTTTATTCAAAAACGGCAAATTTTCACTTCGAATCACCAGTTCTACGAAAATAGTTGAATTGGTTGATGCTAAAGCCAGGAAAATATCGAACGATTCTATCTTCATTGAATTTCATCATGAGCTGACATCGATTACAGAACCTTAGGGAAACCAGCCACAGGTTGTTTCGTTTTAGTTTGGGACTCTTCATCAGTACTCACCTACCGGGGTTTGAACCCGTGACCTTCTGGTTACAAGGTGAGTTTGTATACCATTAAGCCACTGAAACCAATCTAATGGCCCGTGAATTCTAATTTCTGCCCATTCACGAGATAGCGTGACCGCTAGCCAGTGTTTTCGGCAAGTATTTCTCCTCACACCCTACTGGTCATGACTTCGCACTAGAACCCCCCCCCCTAGGTAACTATCCATATGAGTAGGGCAAGTCGCTAGTGAGCATTTCATCGATATATAAGTGTTGGTTTGAAGGGATTTGGTTGGTTACAGGATTTCATCATGAAGTGACATTGGTTAGAGAACCATTGGAAAACTTTGGGAAAACTGGACAGCTGTTTCGTCTTAGTTTGAGACTTTGCATCAGTATGCACTCACCGGGGTTCGAATCTATCTTTCTTTACATCTAACTTATACGTCTCGTCTATATTAACTTTACATCTTGGTAATATGAAATTCAGTGCAGATAGAACTTTCGAAAATATAGCGTACGAATGAGAAAACTAGAATAAAACGCTAACCAACCACAGTGTCAGTCCTTAGCAAATTCATAATTCAATAATTATCTATGACGTATCTTGGTTATAACGTCGAGACTTTCTTTCCCAACACATAACAGTTTAACTGTCTACATATATTTAACGTAAGAAAGTATAATAGCCAGTAATCTATTCAATTTTGTTCGACGTGTGCTAATTTATCACCTGCTAATCTCAATATGTTCTAAAGCAACTAATCATTTATGAATACATAGGAATAATGCGAATTCAGCCTCTCTTCTAGGGTAAAATGACATGAATACTATCCACCCGTATGCAATCTCTTGATTGGATTATCTGCCCACATTGTTAAATCCATCCACCACAATGTATCCACAAAGAATATATATATATATATAAGATTAAAATATCAAAATCATATTTCTTCTTTTCAAGACGCCTTAATATTCAGACTACACGATAGTGTCAAGTGATTCATGATTAGCTGCTTGAGGATATGTGGAGAGCAAAACCTGGACGAAATATAAAGTTTCTCTAGTCAACCATGAGTATGATTCACAGTATAGACTACTATCAGGAAAAGACAAAAATATAAATAAATCCAGGTTTTGTCAGTCAAGCTTTCAATAACCTTTTTTGCAATGATTTAACTCAATGATCTTTTTCATTTTGACATCTCCCATGGGTACAAGTTGAAATTCTTCCTGTGAATTCTTTTTCTTTCTGTAATGTATAATAAGTGTCTACCTGTGTCTGTGTCTCTCATGTCGACATTGTATTTCATTTTAGAGAAACTGTGAGACATTTCGATGTAATCGTGCATATGGCTGATTGCTTAACAGTATGATTAATTATCATTTTTATAATTAGTTTTGTGTATTCAACCTTTTTTGTATGTGTAAGAGTTTAGGTTTGTAGGTATGTGTGTGTACGTGTGTGTGTGTGTATACCTGTGTATTTCTGGTCGAGTACACATGAATGCACTAGAAAGGCAATTGGTGGGTTGGGCCAAGTTGTTTTTTTAAAATATCATCAATTTCACTGAGAAAGTCTAGAGATTTATTCTTGATGGTTAAAAGGTCAATTTTTCAGAAGAATTATTTCAGTGAATACCTTGGTTGTAAATTAATATCAGTTCATGGCAAAAATATCTGTCAGTTGAATATAGGTCATAACTTAAAAGGACATGTGGTTCCTGTTACTCAACTGGATTGGAGATAGATTTCTTGATGTTTTATTAATGCGAATGTATAACTAATAAACTATGAGATTTCGGCCAAGCTAAACTTTGCGCACTACTAACTACCAATCAGCGAATGATCACGAATGATCCATTGAAGTTCATCCACGTGAGTTCAAGGTTGTATACCTCTTGATTCGTGGCAGATGCTTACTCTAACGAAGGTACACTTTCAGTTTGATGAGGATAAGGTTTTTCAGCATTGCCTGGATGTGGGATTGCTTAGGAAGGAGAGGACTTGTTCACATGGAGTTGAAAAACTTCAGCAGGTCGATTGATGGATATGTCCATAGTTGTGAAATTTGCTTGAGACGACTTAGTATTAGGGAAGGTAAGCTTTCTTAGGATCAATTTTTGCTAGGTCACATCTCTCCCTAACCCAGATTTTGTATACTTGTAATTACTGGGTTTTAAAACAATGGAAAATGGAGAGAATTACTCCGTTGTTGGGCGCAGAAGATGTCGTCGTACATGTGGATGAAACTATCTTATTGAAGAAAAAATACAACCGCGATCGTGATCAGGCCAATAGTGTTTCGGTGATCGTCTTACATGGCATCTCCCTGCAAAAAAGTTTCGTGGAGAGAATAGCAGACAGGACAGTACCTATTGTCATTCGAATAGTAAAATAGGGGCTTATATTAGATACTTATGAATGGGAAGGTTAAAACTCTTGGATATGTTAATCACAAAGTGAGCCATTCCAGAGATTTTGTGGATCGAATCACAGGGATGCACACGAATTCTATAGGAGGATTTCAGAGAGGATCAAAAAATACGATAAGGGCTATGAATGGATCTCAAAGGAACCTCATTTATAGGCATTTGGATGAATATATGTAGGGAATGTAATGTGCTTTTTCTATTGACACTCCTGTGGTAAACTGGCAGATGTTACTGCCACATGTTAGAGAAAGATACCCCATGTAACAGTTTAATGCAGTTTTTACGCTTTTTTCATAAATATACGTTTTCTATAATCGAAAATCCCTCTCTAGTGAGATTGGTTCGTTGAAAGTCATTCGCTGATTGGTCGGAAGTGGTGCTTAAAGTTTCGCTTTCTTGATATTTCCGAATGGAATATAAATGGCCTCAGCGACGTCCGCCTGGTCGCCAGTCAAGATATTAGCTAGTATCAGTCACGCTAAAATCATGAGTTGGTAGAATTTAGCCCCTTTGGTCACTGAATTGGAACACGGTGACCAAATGGTCTACGAATTCACCTTGTAACAGGGGGGGGTCCTAGGTTCGATTCATTTCAGTGTGTGAGTACTTCCGATGAGTCCCGAACCAGCACAAAGTACCTGTCTAGTACTCCTGGCTGGCTTTCAATGGTTCTGTAACTGTTATCAAATATTTGAATTAATTTGAAGAAATCAAGAATGTAAGATAAGTTTAAGTGTTCAGTAATGATACATTAAGAAAATCATTGGCTAAGACTACCATCTGTCGTTTCCGGTGTTCCGGAAAGTCCTTAAAGCGATTTAATCCTGCGACTTATAAGTCTAAAATGAGGACTATACTTTAAGAAGTGGGTAAAGCCACAGTCTTGGTTGGTTTGGAACTCAGTCAACAGACCAATCAAGAGCTGATTGCTCAAAAAATATGTATGAGAAATTGAAGATGGGTCGAGTACACTTTCAAGAGACCGTCCAACGAAATCGTACTCAATACAGCCATAACTCGTGTGTAACCTCAGTGGGAAGCGGTGACTGGTTCGTCCGAGATTGACCTGGAGGAGACTGTGTTGGGAGAAGAGGGAGATCAGAGACTTTGAGCCGTCGTTGTGTTATCCATCTGAAGAGGACAGTATCACAGAGCAACCAAATATATGGAATTATTTAGAATGCGAATATGCAATTTATATGAAATTTTATCTGTCTTGGTTACATCATTGAATTTTATCTTTAATCTGCAAAAAGGAGACAAATCAAAGAGTTCGACAGGTTACTTCAACATTAAACATTAATCCTAAACACCATCAGTTTGAAAATCCGTCTAGTCGTAACTTTCTGGATACGAACAAAATGGTGGTCAATCTCTCTGACAGAAATTTATCAGATTATGAACTATCCCTCCTTAAAAAGGGACTTAATTTCAATTTAAACAATTTATCAGCCTTCGAAGTAGTTTCAGCAATTGAACCATCGTTAAAGTCAGTGACAGCCGAAGAGACAAACGTCATAAGACACAAAATTACAGTGGTACTACTGAACCAGAAGCTAAATGTGCCAAATATAAATAAAAACGAGCAACTGACATTCTATTATCACCTGCAACAAGATAAATCAATTGTAATTACAAGAGCAGATAAAGGCAATATCACGGTTGTCATGAACACTGCAGATTACGAAAAGAAGGCTATTGATCATCTTAATGAGGGACCTTATGAAAAATTCAACGTGAACAGATCAAGGGTGACATTAAATAAGCTGAAGGCTGAAACAAGCAAAATGTTACAGTCAATAAAAGAGAAGCTGGGTGTATCACTTTGGTTTACTCTGGCTCCAAAAACTTGCAGCCCCTGTAGATTTTATGGGTTAACAAAACTACACAGATCAGAAGTTACATTACGTCAAGTAGTGGATTTTACGAATTCTTCAACATACAAACTCCCTAAATACATTTATCGAGTACTTAGCCCACATGAAATGAAAGTGGAGCATGGAGTGAAGAATTCGTATAAATTAAAGAGAAAAATAAACTTGACTCATATTGAAGAAAATGAAGTGATGGCAAGTTTCGATGTTTATTCATTATTCACGATTGTTCCCGTTAATGATTCTTTAAGTATTATTTTTAATTTACTTTGTTCTGACGACAAACTCAATGGTCGTTTTCCTTCAAACCCAGTCGAAATTATGGAGGCATTAGAGTTATGTCTTCGATCCACGTTATTTACATGGAGAGGGGTTCTTTACCATCAAACAGGAGGCATTGCTATGGGATCACTAGTATCTCCGCTAGTGGCCAATCTGTTTATGCACTCATTAGAAACAAATGCAATTATGAGATCCCTTAGTCCCCCGAAGATGTTGTTAAGATATGTAGATGATACCCTCGTCATAATCAAACTTAGTTTGTTAAATGAACTTTTTCACTTAATAAACAATATGTCAGAAACTATCAAGTTTTCCATAGAGCTTGAATTTGATGAGAATAAGTTGGCGTTCCTGGAATGTTTAGTAAAAAGAAAATTCAAGTGTTGGTTTGTAGGGATTTGATTGGTTTCGGGATTTCATCATGAGCTGACAGTAGTTAGAGAACCATCGGAAAACCTGGGAGTACTGGACAGCTGTTTCGTCCTAGTTTGGGACTCTTCAGCAGTACGCACCCACCACAGGGGATTCGAACCCAGGACCTTCCGGTTACAAGGCGAGCTCGTATACCATTAAGCCACTGGAAAATTATATGGCAAATTTAAAATGAACATTTTCAGAAAGCTGACAAATTCGGATTGATACCTAGACTACCATTCAGCTCACCCATTTACCACCAAAGTAACTGCGGCCAAGAGTCTGATCAACGGAGACAAACGTCTAGTTACTGAGGAGGATGATATTAGCAAAGAACTAAAATTGGTTCACTCCACTCTTGAATCAAATAATTATCCTTAAGACTTTACAAAAAGATACTTAAAATGTGAAGATGAGGATGAATCGAAACCTGCTGCTAAGAATTGGGTTAGTACAGCGGTGACTCCTTACCGCAAAGAAACATCCAATCAAATAAAGCGAATTCTTAATGATCACAAACATAAGAGTGTATTTTCGTGCAACTAACACCTAACGCTCATTACTGGGGAAGGGTAAGGATAACATAGAACAAGAAAACCAGCAGAATTGCGTATACCACATCACTGAAAACAAAACAAGTAGATTAGCGAAGAGACTCTTTTTTCAGCGAATTCACTTTCTTAGCTGTACAATCGCATTTATATATAGATTGTTTTGTATGTATGTGTACATTAAGTTTGTCAAACAAAATTACAATTAGTTAAGGTCATTTTAAGTAGACAGATGAAGGTTGGTAATACAAGTCAAGAAAATTAAGTGTTAATGAAACTAGGGTAGTAACAAAGGTGACGAGTTGCCACAAACAGTTGTTAAAATAAGTTATGTAGTAATATGAATAGTTTGATGAGTGAGTTTTACTCAGGATGCACATAGAAACAAAGTAGATAATAGGAAATTACGTAAGAGTTCTGAATGAATACAAGAGATCTAAGCGATTAAAGAACAGGCAAGGAAACAAAATTAAGTCATCAAAATAAAAAAAACTCAAATCAGATCAGTTGTGGGAATTGTAACGTCGTATATGTAGGAGAAACTTCCAGACAGGTAAATGTAAGAGTGAAAGAGCATAAACACTATCTAAAGGCGGTTCCAAAGACCTCTGAAGACTTGAAGAATCTAGAAAACAACTCAGTGATTCTACTGCATTCAATAGCAACGGGACACAAAATCGACTCTGAAAAGACTAAGGTTCTACAGACTGACTACAGAAGTCCTGCATATATGGATGAATCCCAACAATTTGAACAGGCGTGAAGGTGCGATGTTAGCTGATGCATGTCAAATCCTGACTAATAAATAAAATTGGATATGTATCAACAACTAGTCACACTTGATCAAAATACCGATTGTCTACGCTTTCCCACAGTGAGAATAATAAATGTTTTATGACTGCTCATCCACACAAACATACACACACAGCATTGTGTACTGCATATACTGCATATACACATATATTTTAACAAAAGTAGACTAATTTTGAAAGTCTTAGGTCAAATTTTGATCACAGTTCATGCAACTTTTGTTTATTATATTTGTTGACACCTGTCTCATCATTCATATGACAGGATAAAACAAGAGATATCCTTTTATATATAAACATACGATTAATTTCCCTGAAGAAGTTCGGACCAGATTTCCGAACGAAACGTTGGAATTAATCATTTTAATTTTGCTGAAATTTTACAAATATAATTTTATAAAGAAGAAAGTAGAGATGTGTTGTTAAAGTCCTATGTACCACGAGGAACTCAAGGGAATAATAGTAATATTGCTATAGTGAATTATAACGAAAACTCAATTTGAGATAGCTTTTGTACCCTAAAATAACTTTCCAAGATAAATAAAAAAGATTTTGAAATCCCCCATCATATTTAAAGTTTAGTACTGGCAGAAGCAATCGGTAACAAATTTGCGTTTTATTTTGTAAAATGACAAACTGATAAAAATTGTTTCGACGTAGGCAAATACAGTTAACAAATTACAAAAACGTTTTGTAGAGGAAAGCTACTATTTATTGTTCAACAAATGAGAGAGAGAGACTTCTCTGAAGGCTTCAAAAGTACATTCCTAACGATGAAAATCAGTCCGTAATTTCGCTAATTATTATACCGACGTCATAGATACGACAACGTCGAGTTCTCCTTTTCTTCATTGTCTATAACAAATTTTCGTTCAGTTAAATGATTTTTTTTGTAAAAACCAGTGACCACCACCCAGATTTACATCGAAAAGAGATCTGAAGCTAGAAAAGTAAACTGCGCTTATGGAGTGGGTAAAATTCTCTGTTACCCTAGGAAATTGACTTTTCGTGCTCCGGAACATTTACCAGTCTGGCGCAGTAAAGGTGTAGTAAACACCACCGACAGTTCGATACCAAACCATCTGGTCCAAACCAACCACAAAGCTAGCCAGCATTTAAGGATCCTTCTGTATCATCTTCCGGGTACCAAAAATAAACTGCCAAAACCAACCAGGTATCGCCTACTCCAAGCAGTAGAGACCATCGTAATTCACGTGAAACAACCAGTGCTATGTGTGCGGAAGAAGCAGGTTCAGTCAATACCACTGCCCTGGACCTCAAAGTAGACCGTGAATTCATGAATTTATATTATTATTTTTCCTAATTTCCTTGATATTAATTCAGTATGTATTGTCGTGTTGATGCTATCGAGCTGTAATCCAGTGATATTATTATTACTACTATTGATTCGATGTTATTTAAACAACATTGTTGTTGTTAGTCACACTAATTCACACTTTCACTATAATGTATATATATAACTGTAGAACCTAGTGATGAATTTATCGAGAATAATATTCTTTCTTTCAGTAACAATTTTTTTAGAAGATGTTTTATAATGAAAAGAATACTTCTCGACTTAGCTTTTTAATTCAAAAATGTGGTGCTGGCCGATGCCTTGCATCTGTTTAACTAATACCACAGGAAAAATGGCATTCATTTCCTGCGAATAACTACATTATAGGTCGCAGGCTTCAAACTGTTAAAAATATTGTTCCTCTTAGTTCCTAGTGAAACTAAGGACCTCAGCAATTGATCGTAAGCTTTCATCTCATTACCTTACCCTTGAGCTCCTGAAAAACTCCAGCTATGGCTTGGCATGTGATATTACCCGATGGTCTCCTCCACATATTTTCTTTGGAAAAGCTCTTGACCAACATCTTTTGACTGGTTCGTCTCCAGAGTTTCTTGTTACTGATTTTTCCTGGTTGGCAATCTGATATTCATTATTGCGCCAGTGAGTGGGACATCTATTGATGAAACGTCTGCAGTGGACCCTTCAAATATGGTTTTCGGGACGAGTGTACTACGTTTCTCATACACATAGGAGGATGGATTGAATTGATCTTGGTGTTGAAAGTCTGTATTTCATATCTGATGTCACAGAGTACAGAAGACACCCAAACTAATTTCAAAGTGATGAAAGCTTGTGTCGCCTTCTCGGCTCTGGTTTTGACACCTTTTTCCATTCCGCGTGTAGTTGAAATGATGATGCCTGGCTAGATACGTGGATGCAGCAACCGCTTTTCAGTTGTTTCCGTTGGTAGTAATAGGTGCCGGTTATTGTTGGTTGTTGATTATCTTCATCACACCAATCTTCTTTATGTTCCCTTGAGGTTTTATCTCCTCTGTCTGCTTGTTCTGCTAGTGTGATGTTTTCTTTCTTTTGTAAGTCTCCAAGTCTGCGTGAGATTAGACATAAATAGTCTGCACAGTCTAGATCTTCTACAGTCTTCTTATCAGTGCTGCGTATTCCTATCTACGATTTTCTGAACATGTAACAAAACGCTTATATCTAAAGGGAGCAAATGATTTAAGCAGTGCAATCGCCAGGCATCTCTGTGATACGTCACAAAATCGTTCAAAATTATGAATAGGCAAAAGAGTTCAATTCTCCTCAGATGTGCTGAAGCCATCTCTATGAAGTGCCTAAAACCTGATTTATGTGTTCAGAAATAAACAGTTATCAGTACCTCTTTTTATCAACCTGGTAAGTGGATATTTTCACTTCGTATTCATCTAATCACTTAATGCCGAAAGTTTCCATTGTGTATGATTACTATTGTTCGGAATGGTGTTTAATATTATTTTATATATTATTACTGTATGCATATACTGACTAATTGATTTTTGTTTAAAACGAACTCTCTGCGAGTATGTTAAAATCGTTTCGGCAGATTAAATTAATAGTGACTCTGGCTTGTAAGCAGCTGATGAGAAGACAGCGAAATAAAAGTCGGAACCACTTTATTCTGCAAAGATAATTGTTCTTGCTTTATTCGTATTCCTGTCTCTGTGATAGTTGTTAGAGTTTTCTGTGAAATAACTCTTAGCTCTATTATGGATAAGATTTTATTTTGATAAATCATACAGTGTTGTACAATAATATTTACTGATGCCACCACGTTTCGAGCACAATTTATTGGTGCTCATAATCATATCAAGGTTGTGTTACGCAACATTTTTCTTCACACGTATAACTGAGGAAAAATTGATTAGATATTCGAATAAAATCAAGCTCACTCACGGAGGACAAGCTCTGTAGGCTAAAGGACCCAGTGGACCCAATTAGAGAAATAATATTATTTACAAGATACAAGATGCTTCCCAGGTGGGTAGGTAAAAGAGGTTGTTTCTTTCAGGTTCCTCCCATTTATGCTGGCTGATTGTTGTCTGTTGTTGTTGCTGTTGGTGTTGGCCAGAAATCTTCATCACCTCTGTTTTATCTATGTTCACTTGAAGTCCCATCTTTGATGCTTCTTCTGCCAACTTGTTGCTTTCCACTTGCATATCTTCCAGTTTGTGGGAAATCAGACATATGTCATCATCGGTGAAGTCCAGATCCCCCAAGTGTTTTGTGTGAGTCCATTTTATGCCTGTTTCCTCATTGTCCGCCAGCTGTTTGTCACATTATCCAATCTACTGCAATCAGGAAAATCATTGGTGGTAGTAGGCAGCCTTACCTCACATCCGTCCTCACTTCGAAGGCTTCCGTAAGTTTTCCGTTGTGAAATACTTGGCATGCAGCATTGTCGTATAACTGTTGGATGAGATGTATAATTGTCGATGGAACCTCGTAGTAGCTAAGTAGTTGCCAAATCACCTCTCGATCGACGCTGTCGAAGGCCTTTTCAAAGTCGATGAGGTTGAGATAGAGAGTTGACTGCCATTCCAAGCTTTGTTCAATGATGATCCGTAGAGTGGCGATTTGATCAATACATGATTTGTTTCTCCTGAATCTGGCCTGTTCCGGTCGAAGTCTTTCATCCAGGTCGGCTTGTTTGATTCTCTCCAGGATGATGTGACTTAGTATTTTACTTGGGATGAACAGAAGCATAATTTTGGGCCAGTTTTTGCATTGACTTAAGTCTCCTTTCTTTGGTAGTTTGAATAAGTATCCTTTCTTCCAATCCTCGCGTACTGAGTATTATATAATATATATATATATATATATATATATATATATATATATACGCGCGCATGACATTTTGTTTTTCTAAAAACATTTTTGTCGTGACAATTTGTGCTCAATTGTTCTACAAATGAAAAATGACGCAGTTAGTATTTAAACGAAACTTCCCTTAGACTGACATACTGATTAGTGTGAGTGCCTAACTGTTAGAAATGCTTTTTTAATCCCACGCCTCGTCTCCCTTCCCCTCCCAGCGCTGCAGCCGCTTTCACTCCTTGTAACCAATAAAAGTGTAATTACAAAGTTTAAGAACCTCAGAGTTAATACAGGAACTACGCATGCACACACATATACATCCACAGCATGAAAAGGGAAGTATCCTTCTGATTTTGGGTTTTAAAATAAAAATTTTTCTTAAAAATCTTATTTTTGTGTTCACTCAGCTGTCAGATATCAGCGGAATGTTTTTTTGGTGAATAATGCAGACGATAGTGATAGGCAAAGTTGCCTTTCTTCTGATTATTTTTCTGTTGCTATTGCTGTTTTTGTTGTTGTAAATAATTTACTATCATAGATGTATGAGTGACGGCGTTCCTAATATGCGGTTGAGTCATTATGCGACTAGTAATACAAAGTAAATACAAAGCATGGAAAAGCTTTAACAGACAGTCAAAAAACTTTCTCTATGAATGGAAAGAGGGGAGAGAGTGATATATAGAGGGAAAGATTGTTTCTCTACCATTGCAAATCCTTAGATACACACCCCGAAATGAATTATTAATCACAAAGAATACAAATGAGTCAGAGAAATGCTCAAAAGAATGGTTGAGTTTTCTAATTGATTACATATAATATACTGGAATAATGATTTCCGCAGTCGTTAATTAGCCGTTTACTGTAGTTTTAGTGGGATTAATACAAACTGTTGAGGTTTTAATTATGTATCTATCTCACTTGCTTCTCACATAAATCAGAAGAATAAGTACTTTGGCTTCTCGAAAAGCTGCTTAAAAACAATGGTTACCCTTATAAATTTATCAATTGGTGCGGAACATGTAAAGGCTTATCTTAATTCAGCTTTCATCTCCTCTTCACATCACCTCCTCATTGTAACCTTCACATTGAAGACCAACTCCACGCTTCTCATTTGGGTTTCACCCGAGCGATGGCCTGTCGTGTGATGTCGCTCACTTGATGGTTTGTTTTCTCAGAGTATGGCCAATCCAATCCACCTCTATTTCTTCCTACTTATTTGTTGCACAGTTGGTTCCTGCTGGTTGGGTTCACAGCCAGAGATCCCTGCTGCTGATCTCTTCTGGTCGGCCATCTGGTCTTGAGTAGCAGTAAGCGTAGATGCCTGTTGATGGAGGTCTTTCGTGTGTTCGAATTGGCCCTCGTGACATGGCGCCAAGTCTCAGATCCATACAGTAGCACTACATCCAATAATACTGTACTGATGTGAAACTGAAAGATTTGCTGTGCTAATAATGTTGTTTACCACGAGAAATACTTTCTATCACAAGGGGGAATTTTGAGGTCACCAAAATGGTATTTTTGAATAATCTGCCAAGTAAAACCCCGAGGTAATTCTTTCTAGATCACTACGTGGTAGAATTTCTTTCATTTTTACTCACGATTTCTCAGGACAAGACGATAGAGTGATTCAATGAACGTCTTTGTGGGATAAAACTTGCTTGATTTTCAATTTCACGGTAAAAAAGAAATGGTTGAACAGAGACTGGTCTTATCTATTTGATTTACAAGAGGAATAAGCATCGATAAGAATCAAAGTAAGGTCCAAATGTGTATTTAAAAGATTGATTCTCCTTGATAACATGAAATTCTGACTAATTACTTATTAGTATTCTGCTTATGTTAAACCAAACTGTGTTTGCCAAATCAAATAAACTTGCGGCGGCACGTACATGTGTAGGACTGAGAGGAGAAAATCTACTGGATATCATGAACATATTCTTAACAGTTTTCACATGAAAGCAAGTGTTTCCACGTAAAATTGCAAATCCGTGGACTGACTCAAGATAGACAGCCAAAAGCCAGTGCAGAGTTAAAAAATAATCAGTATGCAGAAAGAACTCTTGGCCCTTTCGTTTCTCAGAAGCAAATGCTATCAAGAAAATTCAAACTTTTGTTATCCGTTTGCGTTCTCTGAGCTGAATAGTTAATTTGCGAAGCCTTCATCGCCCTATTAGGCGACATCTTCAGTGCATACTTCATTTTGAAGTGAGCCTTAGGTTTCTCTAAGAGTTTATTAGTCATCTCTCCTGGTGGTGACCTTGAACGTGACTCTTTGGTTGTTTTTGTGTGTTTTCACACCATCTTGTTTACTTGTATTGGAACTGATTGTTTCTTTGAATTGAACTTTGACCCTTTGTGTGTGAAGTTTCTTTCCTATCGGTTGATAAATTTTGTCTATCACGATGTGTCTATTGATTGATGATTCACTGGAATGCCAAGCTTCTAAACTCTCTCTAGTATTCTTGGTGTTTCCTTTGTCTAATATTGGAACGTTGACTCGGTCGGACTGATGTCCGTGGTTTTCTGCATGATGTAAGGTGATATGAGGGAGTGGACGACACATTCGCAATAATCAAAAGAAAGGAGTTAGGTGAAACTCACAACTTAATAAACAACGTATTCAGTGACATCGAATTCACAAGGTAATAGGAATCCGAGAAAAAAAATGCCATTTGTCGACGTCTAAGTCAAGTGTACAGCCACAGGGGAATTCGAAAGTCAAAATTATAGAAAATCAAATCAAACAGACCAAATACTGAATTACAACAGCAACAATCCAATAACGCTAAAAAAGTAACTGTACACAAACACTATTCAAGAGAGCAAGGACTCACTGCAGCACTCCCACCTTAAGGAAAATTGAAGAAAAGTATCTCATGGACATCTTCCAAAAGAATGGATATCCACGGAACTTCATCTAAAGACATATACCCCCAAGCCAACCTACCAAAGCAAAAGCCACCAAGGAAAACACAAAGAAAATCGCCTTACCATACACAAAGGATATCTCAGAAATCACTACAAGACTCTTCAAACCTTTAGGAATTGACGTCGTACACAAACCAACAAGGTCGCTGCACTCAATTCTATGTCAACCAAAAGACTCAACAGCGAACGAAGATAAAACCAACATCATCTACAAAATAAATTGTAACAACTGCGAAAAACACTACATTGGCCAAAGTGGACGTTCCCTTCGTTTTCACATCCATGAACATAAGCTAGCTGTCAAAAGACATGACATCCACTCCCTCATATCACCTCACATCATAAAGACAACCACGGATATCAATTCGACTGAGACAACGTTCAAATATTAGACAGAGGAAACAACAAGAATGGTAGTGAATTTTTAGAAGCTTGGCATTTCAGTGAATCATTAATCAATAGATATAGCGAGATAGACAAAATTTATTAACCGATAAGAAGGAAAGCTCACAAACACAGGGTCGAAGTTCGAGTCAAGGAAGCAATCAGCACCAGTAGCAATACAAGTAGCTTGGAGGGTGTGGGAACACATTAAAACAACCAATGACGTTCAAGATTACCACCAGGAGAGATGATTAATAAACTCGTAGAGAAATCTAAAAGCTCACTCCGAATCGAAGTATGAGCTGAAGATGTCGCCTAGGAGAGCGATGAAAGCTTCGCAAATTAACTATCCAGCTCAGAGAATACAAACACATCAAAATTGTTCATCTGAGCTACAAATTCTCTCTATCTTATCTAGATTTGAATCTTATCTCTCACTACCCTGGTAGATAAATTTTTCTACTCTATTTTTGTTTTGGGGCACATTTCTGCTTGTTGCAATTGACTGAGATAAATTCATTCACTAATCCTCTAATCTACCTAATTGTTTGCTTACGTAATAATTCTAAATTTATTTAGCATTTCTTTCTAGTTCAAGTCTTTTCTCCGGAATGATCTCATCATGTTTTGTGTAAATAAGCTGTGATTATTAGATTATTCCCTATCTGTTATTTGCATCTCCAGTTCGAGTAATACAGTGCCTCATGCAAATAAGCTGCAAAGTCAGCGTTAGAGAGTCTTTCTTTATCGTCTCCCGCGAATCGAATAAATAATAGAATGCTTCCAAATGCTGAACATTTTAATAAGCAGAGGCCGCTTCAATCCACTCAAAAGAAATCGATTCATTCACAATTGCTAACCTGACCTGCTGTCAAGCCTGCAAATCCACTAAATCTGTGTTCCTTCTCGTAATTTCTGAACAATCTTCATTCAGACCTTATTGAAAACAAAACAAAACATGGTTCCGCTTATAACATCTTTTTTTTCTGTAGATAGTGTCAATGATAGTAAATTGTACACATTGAGAGTACACTTCAGAAGCGGTTTTCTTCCGACATGTTGTTGGTATTCCAATGTTGAGTTGATTGTCATTTATGCATTTACATAAATAACAAACACGGAATATACACACTGGATCATAGAAATTATTAAAAAGACACTTTCAGAGAAGAACATTTTTCTTTTGACAAAGTCATCAAATAAACAGCTTTACATTCGTGTATTTGTGATAAATGGGTGTGAAAGTTCCAGAATAATTTCCGATCAAGGGTCAAATTAATAAAATTACAATTAGGAATTAAAATGCCAGTATAAACGAGAGGGTGAATAAGGCTCAGACAAAGTAGCATCCTAATTACTGAGAAAATTGACCCTAATTATGCGATTGGGGGTTAGAAATGCAGAAATAGGAAAAATGGATAGGATGTTTGAATTAAAAATCTAGTGGGATCATAACCATCCAAAAGCGCGAACCCACATTATGTATCCAAAAGAAATACATCCATTCCTTGTCCCTGCAATGGCCATCATAAACAGGTAATTCTTTTAATAATGATCATCCCACTGACTTTCTTATCCAAACTTTCTGCTTATTGTTGTTATTTTTAAGTATTTCTTAGTCCCTATTTACACTACTGTATTTTCATATCCGAACTTCATGTCTATTTTGTCATTTTACCATTTCTACATATTTAATCCCTGATTGCATAAACAATTATTCATCACATTAGTTATGATCCCACTAGAGTTTTTATCGAAACATCCTATCCATTTTTGTTATTTCCATATTTCTAACCCTTAATTGCACAATATGTCAATTTTCTCAGTAATTATGATGCTAATTTGTCTGAGTTTTATCCGTCCCCCTTGTTTATTGTGGCATTTAAATTTCTAATTGTAATTTTATTAAGCTGACCCTCAACCGGAAATTATTCTGGAAATTTCCCACCCCTTTATCATAAATACACGAATATACAGCCTAGTTGATGATTTCGTCATAGATAAAATATTCTTCGTTGAAACTGTCTTTTTAAGAATTCCTATAAAACAAACAGTTTCTGTAAGTGGGATACTAGTGAACAGTGATTCAGTGTCGAAAGTTAGCATACCTTTGTTAGTAACATTCATTTTTTATATGTAGTTGACGAATTGGAAGTTGTCACTAAGCCAGTATACTCGAAGATATTTCCCTGCAGGTTCCAGAATATCAGCCAGACATCTTGAAACAAATGGTAAAGGGAACCTGGCATGTCTAGAATTGGACGGAGTGGATGACTAATCTTGTGTATCTTTGGCAAACTATAAAGCTTTAGTCTTATTGAACCTATCAGTTGGATTTGGCCGTAGAGATCGCAGCTAATTAACTTATCATTTGTCATTCTTTCTAAGGCATAATATCTCCCTCTTACTGATGCTATCATGAATGTTATATGCTGAAACCGCTGATTCGATGTAATTTAAAACTATTGATTTTATTAATAGTAATACTTCTTCAATTATTGCTGTCTTATAAATATGGAACCTAATCGAGTTATCGAAAAAGTATATTCTTTGTTCGTTATTCAGTCTTTTGAAATAACAATTTTGAAGTATGTTCTGAAATTTTATGCATTTTTAACGACTTAGCTCAAGTTTGTTGGCTGTTAACAGCTGATGAAGAACTGTGCAATAAATAATTGAGCTCTTTTTTAGTATGTAAATATATTTTTCTTTTCACTTCGTTCATGGAAAACTGGTTGTGTGAAAAACAAGTAGGAAGTTACGAGGTTAACATTAGTGAAACCTTGCTTATCAGATCTTGATAGCTTACAGTGATTACATTAGTACTTGTGTCTCACCTGTTCATGATCGCATTTAATTGTAATATCAGTCTGCCATTTGAATAGAGTAAACTTAATGCCAAAATCGTAGTCTTTCAAATTTCTTCCACAGTTAGTGACTGGGGCTTATTGGTTGGTTGATTTCAGCATCAGATGACATCATTTGGAAAACAAGTGAAAAACCTGAGAATACTGGGAAACTGTTTCATCCTAGTTTGAAATTCTTCATCGGAGTTCAAGCCCAGGACCTTCTGGACTTTCCTTTGATTCCTAGAGACACATAGAGCTTCACCCGCATGTCTTTATTGCGTTCGGTTCTCTGCCAACTCTCTCACCTGGCTCCACGTTTGCCTGCATGCTTTCATCCCCACTTCACATGACCTTCTTCATGTCACCCTCGAAATGACGACCAACTCAACGGTTCGCATTTGGGTTCCACTCAAGAACCTGTCGCGTGATGTCACTTGATTGTTTTCATAGAGTATGACCAATCCACCTCCATTTCTTCCTGCATATTTGTTGCACAGTCGGTTCCTGCTGGGTTGGTTCGTTTGCTCATTGCCAGAGATCCGTGCTGCTGACTTTTTTGCTGGCCAGCCATCTTATCTTGAGATAAGTGTTTAGCGAAGACATCTGCTAATGAAGGTATGTGGCTTGTTCGAACTGCCATTCGTGACGCTGTGCAGCGCCAAGTCTCCAATCTGTATAGTAGGTAGTACTGACTTCAAGCTGGAGCTGAAAATCTGAATCCTGTTTTACATGCTCAGTGTTGTTGACCTTCACACCTTTTATTACAACTTTATAACATCTATTCAGTACCTGATAATGAGTAAGGCAGTTAAATTTATATTCACAGTTCCACGTGAAATTCGATTAATCATCACTGTCTTCCATCACACAATGACTCCAACTACCAAAGCTGACTCGTCATGGTTATAATGAAAGAAGCATTCTTCGCGTTCTATTGTATACCTGTCCAAAAACTTTCTTGAGACACACACACAGTCATAAAAACCATTAAACAAAAAAACTCCACAGAAAGACGGTTGTTCCTTATTAGATCTATGTTGGTCTTTTCAGCAATGATAACATCTAAAATGCTAAATTACCTCAACAGTACCTACCATTAGGCAGGTATACAGTCAAAGCGACTTTCGTTGAGTAGTGGCTTTTTTTTACTAATTCACTTCGTGCGTATTCCCATTTTTCACATTCCAGTCAACTTTTCTACATTAATACACTAAATTAAGTGCTTTATAATCCAACTTTATACATAATAAATGAATGAATGAATGCATGATTTCGGCTGTCAAATTTACAAAATAATTTCTGAATCCCAGTTTTTATACACTATACATAAATGTATATATATATAAATATGCATTAGCGAGGAAACTGCCTATCGTCAACCCTAAATTCTTCTTTTCTTTTCTTTTCTTTTCAGCAATCCACTTACAGAATACAAAAGCCACAAATATTCTCTTTTACATTTCACTCCACAGTCCAGGTTGTTACTTTGTTTTTTTTTTCTCATTGTGTTACCAACTGTTGTTCCATCAACGGCAAAAAAGTCCATTCAGTAACTTATTGTCATTTAGACGTATGTGTTGAATAGAGAGGGAGAGAGAGAGTGTGTGTGTATGTGTATGTATGTCACCCACAAACAAAATTTTATAGAAAATAAAAACATAAAAAGAAAAATCAACTTTTTTTGGGAAAACGAACAACTGTTGCTTTAAATATTATTATTATGGTTGTCGTTGTTTCTGGTGTACACTTTCCTCTTTATACGTTTCTTGGTGTGTTTTGTTCTGTGAAGTATATGTACATATCTAAATGCACTTAAAAGTTAGTTATGCAGTGAATTTTAAAATTCACTTACTTTTTGTTTCAATAAAACATATTCAAGCCGTCATCATCATCAGCATCACCAACAGCAGCTTCATCAACATACCACAAATATTTAAAACAAAATGCATATATATATACATATGTATGCACGTGTAGAATGACTGAAATTATTGGAGTGTGCAAGCCTTACTCTCTGTTGTCTTGTAAAGTTTATTATCTTTTCCGGGAAATAGAAAGTTTTAATTGCTGTCTTGAAAAAAGGCTTTATTTACGTTTTATTATTATTATCATTATAGTGGTGAAGTATGCAGTGTGTGTTAAGGAGAATTCTTCCAGCAATATTATGAACAGCTGACTGGGCAAATCTTACGAGTATATCATCGCTGAATGCATTCAGTTATTTTTTGGTGTTGTATGGTAAAGAAGTAATTTACGCTTGGAGTCAGGAGAATAATGTTTACTCTGATGAATTTACTTGTCAGACGATTTGTAACAATGTAAATTGCCATTGTTTACAGCGTTTCATTTTGTTTAGACAAGGCGATATAGAAGATGTAATTTGTCTGAATTGTGTTTGTGTAGTGTGTAGGGTGTATTTGCGCAACACATTTCGAACAATCTGATCCAGCAGACACTGACACGGAAGTGAGAAAACAGACCCAGGTTAAGTTAATTCTGACATAATGAAGGTAAAAATAACAATGAAGATCACTAAACCAAGTAGCAGAGGTAACAGTCTGTCTGTCTGTCTGTCTGTTTGCGACATAGAACTTTGCACAAATGTGCGGAAGTTAAAGTCGCCACACTCCATGTAGCACGCGAAGCAAGAGAAGAAAGTACAAGAAAAGCATAATAGAGACAGTGAGCAGAGGTGTAAGACAAAGGAGTAATAAACAAAGACAAAACAGTTTCATTGGAGATCATAAGTTACAAGGAGTGGATGCGTCTGCGCCACTGAGAACGATTTTGAGCCACGTCACCAATTGTTTCCAACCATAGATTTTTACCATCCCGAGGACCCCAGCCTGGAAGTCTACACCTTCCTACGTGGCTTAGACCAACTGTTGTATATTTCATTGACTGGTGCCAATTTTTTGTTTGACCACCGCTAGCTTTTTTCCAGCCTGACCCTATATCCGCTAACATTGCTCGTCGAGGAAGGCGATGACTTGGCATACGTAACACATGTCCTAACCATCTCAGTCTTTGTAGCTTCACGACTTCGTCGATTGATTTCCCCTGTTTACCTAGAACTCGACACCATACTTCAATATTGCTCACCTTATTATGCCACTTTACACGGGAAATAGAGCGCAGGCACCTATGATCAAACACAGCTAGTCTTTTCATGTCTTCCACTCTCAGTGGCCAGGTCTCACAACCATAAAGGAGGACGGAGCGGACTGATGAGCAGTACACCCGCTATAGTATCAAAACAAAATTTACCAAGGAAGGTTTAATGTGATGACGAATTTGTTTTGAACGCATAAAGGCGGTTCAAACTTTCTAATTGCTAGGGCTTCCAGAAACTTCAGGATACTCCCCAAACACGTTTTATAGATAGATACGTTTAAAAGATCTGTTTAAGTCAATTTTATGTCCTGTCTCTATAATATGTTTGGCAGTAGAGGAGCTAGGTCTCCTTTTCTTATCAATAATGGGTTCTGGGTATTCTGTTTGCTTCTAGAGTCATATAGAAATATGACCTGAAGCCATCTTTTGCTTCCAGAGATCGATGATTCCTTCCTAAGTATGCGTGTTCACATGTACATTCAAATTGGTAAATGCAGCGGGATGTGACATCATTTTTTCGCATGTTCAAAGGGCTTAGATGGATATATTGGTTTCACATTATCAGCTATTATGATGTTGGCTGCATAAAAAGTCTTTGTAACAGCAGGGTTGCATCTTTGTTTAGTTATCAAGCCGCCATGGTTACCCGTATAGGTTAGCTTGGCATAAACGTTTTTCTTAGCGGCAAGTTGGAGAATGCGTCTTGGTGTTCTGACTGCTTTAAATCTCCTGATGAACTTGTCTAGATAATTGTTATCAACTAGAGTTTAAGTCAACTTTTCTTCTTCTTCACCAAGTGTGTCTTCAGTGCATTTCGTTGGATTCTACTGAAGAGACACCTTACTAAAGCTCTTTTGTACCGAACAAGGTAGAAACTGTGGTAATTAAGATACTGTCCTGTCCAAGTAGGTTTAGTAAAAATAGATCGTTTTGTTGATCCACCAAGCGGTCGACTAAGCAATATATCCTCTAGGAAAGATGAACAGTTATCTTCTGCTTCTACAGATGTAAATGATATGCTATTCTGAACTTCATTCATTCAATTTAAAAGTGAGGTGACAGAACAAGCGTTATCACCTATGATTACAATATCATCTATACACCGTCTATAAATTGGCACATTTTCGGATAAATCCTCCGATAAATTATCAATATATGACATACAAAATAGGCCCTAACGGACTTCTCATAGCAACACCATCAGCTTGACAGAAACAATCGCCTTCATATGTAAATCTAACATTGCTAGTACATAGAAGTAATAAATCCCCTAAGTAAGATATAGGGAAAGGGATAAACAAATTGTTTGTGGAAATGTAATCACACAAAATGTCAACTGTTTTGATCAAAGGCACATTAGTGAATAACGAGTTTACATCAGAAGAGTACATATTCTTATTCATAATATTAATATCGTCAAGAAAATTAACCAATTCGAATGTATCTTTTAACACATACTTACAGAACTGTGTTTTGACCGGATGCAATAATCCTACTAACCAGCATTTAGCAATTTTATGCGTTGAGGATCGGTACATTGACAATAGTGGGTTTGTGTGTTTTTGGTAAACCATGCATATGCGGTAATTTAAATTCTGATGGGTTTAAAGAGTCAAATGTATCTTTACTTATAGCATTTCACTTTGTGTTATTTGAAGAGACGAGAAGTCCTTATGATATTAGTAATAATAGTAATTTCAGTGTGACACAGATATCAATACTATATCCTGATTGATGAACATTATGTGGTGATTATCCCTCTGACTGTGATGTATTCATGCTGCAATTCAAATAGGTTATCATCCGAAGATAATGGCTATAAAATATTATTATTATTGTTCCCTTAGGTTCCTAGTGGAACATAGGGCTTCAACTTCACGTTTTTACTTGCTTCTGTCTTTTACTGTACTTTTCACTTGCATCCATTTTAGTCCATACTCTTTCAACTCCTCTTCATACGATCTCCTCCATGTCACGCTTAGAACTCCCACTCGCCGATCTCCTCTCGGGTTCTACTCGAGCAATGGCCTGACGCGCACGCGATGTCACCCAGCGGCCTCTTCATCGAGCGAGTGTCCAATCCATCTTCACTTTCCCCTCTATATTTGTTGGGCGGCTGGTTCTTGTTTTGTTTGTTCCCATAGTTTCCCATAGTTGGCGATTCTTTCAGGCCATCTAATCTTCAGTATAGAGCGAAGACAGTTGTTAATAAAGGTCTGCAACAGGCTGTTGGAAATATTCTTTGTGACCCACGCGCCAAGTTTCTCATCCGTATAGAAGAAATGACTGACTTGACGTTTGTATTGAAAATCCGACCGAATTTTGTTGTTGATGCTGGCTGAGTGACGAAGACTCCCAGATTGGTTTCAGGTTGATTGGCGAATGTGTTTCTCGCCTTCCCGATTCCCGTTCGATTTGACACCCTCGTCTGTTCCGACTGCCTGTAGTTGAGACAATGCTCCCTAGATAAGTGAATGAAGTAACCTCTTTCAAATCCCTCCCGTTGATGGTGATAATTTCACATATATATTATTCTATTACATTCCAACAGGGAACATAGGGCTTCAAGTTTTGAGCTGCGAAGTTTCACTACCGTCGTTTTTTCTGTTTTAACGGGATGATGGCAAGGCTGCTAGACTCACTCCCTTCCTTCATTCTTCACTGGCATTATCACTGGCTTAGCGAGGTTTAGCAGTGTGTCAGCAAGAAATCGACGGGGTGTAGTGTGGGTGGCGTGCGTTGTACCAGTGAACCACCGAAGCGACAATAATTATATCCGTAACATGAATGATCAAGGGTGTCCATGAGTTAGTTCACTCGTGAGAAGTTAGACACATTGGCCGTTTAAAGTGCGCCCTAATAGAACAGCTTGGTTATTTATATGGACAATGTAAGTCAGTTGGTATTTTAGCTCTCAAACATCTTGATAATTCAGATCACACTACTTCAGCAGGACTATCTTTAGATATTATCTCCAAAAGTAAATCCTAGGTCTCAATGGTCGTGTGTTAGCGATTCGTTAACTCAACCACAAACTATACTAACCGAAAGAGTTTGCTCAGCCTTTCTTTCTAGCTTTGTACTAAACTCCTACCTACTTGTCGGATCATTATTACATGTTCCTTCTAAGAATTTTCATGTTATTTTCTTCACATACTTTACACTTGTGCACTGGTCACCTAACTAACTTGTTTCTCACATTTGAAACTGTATCTACGGCTGCCTTTATGATTATTCCAAAATATCATGTTTTCTCATCCACAAATGAGCACTGGTCATAGTATCAACGATGTAACTCCCGTTTATTATTCAGTTTTAGAGAAATATAACCAAGATTGTACCTCTTTTAACGATAATTTCATCAATCAAGAAAGTTTTATTTTGAAGAATTGTCTTTTGTTCTGTCTATTAAGTGTCCTTTTTAATATGTAGATGACAGTCTCAGTTTTCTATTACAGAAATCTTGAGATAAAATCTTTTCACAGCTCAAGAGTTAATATTAAACTATATCCCAATTTCGACCACGGATCGATACCTGCAATTGAACCATTGAAAAATAAGGTGTATACAACAGCAGTTTTGTCCTAGTTTGGTAGTCGTCAGCAGCACACACCCACCATCAGGGTCGAACCCAGGACCTACCGGTACAAAGGCAAGCTCGTATACCATTCAGCCACTGAGACCCAATTCAATGGCCAGCCCATGAATTTCAACTTCTACTAATTCATGATTTGGCGCGGCCACCAGCCAATGTAATCGGTGGGACATCCATCCACACACACTTGACTGCATGAACCTCACTGGTCACCACTTCTCACTAGAACTCCGGGTAACTCCATCTTGTAGCAAGTCACTAGCTATCATCAGAATTATTTTCTATTGTTGGTTTGTAAGGATTAGGTTTTCTTACCGGTTAATCACGGATTGATATCAGTTTTGTCCTAGTTTGAGAATCATCGGAAGTATACAACCAACGCCAGGGGTAGAATCCATCTCCTTCCAGTTACAAAAGAAGCTCATAGACCGTTAAATCAGCGGGACGTCATTGAGTGTCCAGTTCATAAGTTCCAAATTCTACTTACACCTGGAGAGTCTCAAACCAGGACAATATAGATATCCATTACTCCCTGGTTCTTACTGTTTCTCTAAACTGAGCCAACTCGTGACCGAAATTAAAGTTGATTCAGAAAATATGTGGCACAAATCAACGCAGCAAACCTGAATTTTGTATACAATTGGTGGATGGTGGCTAGCAGTGGAATCCAGGATGCGCATTTCGTCCTATTTGGGACTCGTCAGCTGGATGTACCTGCATTTCTCAGTGAGTGATGATGTTCCCACCGAGGCTCGAACCCAGTCCCCATAGTTTGGCGTTTGAAACTATGGGGACTGGGTTCGAGCCTCGGTGGGAACATCATCAC
The DNA here is from genome assembly GCA_944472135.2 of Trichobilharzia regenti. Taxonomy (NCBI): domain Eukaryota; kingdom Metazoa; phylum Platyhelminthes; class Trematoda; order Strigeidida; family Schistosomatidae; genus Trichobilharzia; species Trichobilharzia regenti. The sequence goes on along the minus strand of OX235264.1, from coordinate 113,417,200 downwards.
TCACTGAGAAATGCAGGTACATCCAGCTGACGAGTCCCAAATAGGACGAAATGCGCATCCTGGATTCCACTGCTAGCCACCATCCACCAATTGTATACAAATCAAACCCCCAGACATCGTCGAAGCATTTGCACAAGAAGCCGACATGTCAACCTGAGACCGAGGACTTCGGTCCAATGAATCGACGGAAAAAGCAAAATATCAATTCAACAAAACTGAATTTTAGTCACCTGATATCATAAATTGTCTCTCTATTTATTGTTAGTTGGAGGCAATTTGTATATTACCGAGATATATATAAATCTAAAAGTTGATGAACACACATTTTATTGATTTTTCTGTATTTAGTGAATAAATTTAATGCTTGAACTGATTTACTGTTCTTCTTTATTTGAGAGAAGTCCTTTGGAAGAATAGAATGACCTTCGTTGGTCATCAGTCAGCAGATGTTATACCTAATGACTGAAGAACAGTTTGTAAAGGAAAGTCAAAAGAATGCTTATTGAACAAAGAATACTCTTTTCGATAACCCCTTCTTTATCAGGCTCGACATAATAGTAGTGATAGAATCGGTGTTATGAACAACAATAATGTTTAAATAACTGCAAATCAATGATATCAGTAGATTACAGTTCAATAGCATCAACATAACAATACACAATGAATGTCAGAAAAAATAGAAAAGATAGTATTACAAATTCATGAATTTTTAGTCTCAAGTGAAAACCGGCCAGGGCAGTAGTAGCGGGTGGCTGGACTTGCTTCGTTTGCACACACAGCACTGGTAGTTTCACGCGAATTGTGAAAGCCTCTGCTGTTTGCAGTATGCGGTACTGTGATGTTGTTGGCAAATAATAATTTGGCACCCGGTATATTATAGAGAAGGATTCTTCAATGCTAGCTGGCCAGTTTTGAGGCCAGTTTGTACAAGATGATCTAATATCGAACTGCTGATGGTTTTCAACACAGCTCTACTTAGCCATACTGCGAGCACGAAAAATCAAGTTCCTAGAGAAACGGCCTATATAACTTCCTCTACAGGTGCAGTTGAACTGGAAGAGACAGTTGGAGAGTGGCTAGTCTGGGTAATTCATCTTTCAGTTAAGGAATCATCATCGTTTGTTGTAGAGAATACGACGTGTAGTTCGCCAGCATTAAAAGTTCTTTGAAATGATTTTCTTAATTTCCTCGTAATTATTTCACGCTTGGTATATCGCGCTTGAATTGCAGTCTTATATAAAGAGGCCTTTTGTTTACGAATAGTAAGTAGTCCTTTTCCACTTTCTTTGGCATATTTTTTTGATAAATTTTTCGAGATAGCTATTTTCAATCAATGTATCAAATAAAATGCCTAATTCATCTTCGCTTACTTTTTTTGATCATGTGTAGCTGAGGGTCTTTAAAAGAAATCTTCAGCTTTGGAATTCACTTGATCATGATTTTATTTAATTAAGATCAACACTGAAAGTTGAAGGAGCACTAGACATTCATTTTATCTAGCTTTGTGACTCTTCAGCAGTAGGCACACATGGCGTTGCCGGGAATCACTCTCAAAAGCTTCATATTACAAATCCAGCACATTGATCACTGAGAGTAACTAGGATAGAACCAATAGCATGTAAATTCTGACTCCTTCCAGTTAGCCATATGTGTTATGACGACCAGTCAATGTCATTGGTGAGTATTTCCCCTCGCAGCTGACTTGGCGTGACAATTCCAAATGTCAAGTGATCTACTATGGAAAACTCAACAAAGCCTTTGAAGTGAGCACAGTCAGTCTATTATCATCGATAGCATTCCTTACTGTGAAGGACAGAATCATGTCGAAGATCACAGAAAATAGAGAAGTTAGGATAAGATATGCTGGACCAATAATCAGTTTGTGAAAGATCTAGATCTCATGGATACTTCATGGACAGGCTCACTTACAGCTGGTTAATTGAAGAGGCTGGCAGTAAATACGGGATTTCAAGTGAACATAGAGAAGACGAAGCTCCTGTAGATAACCAACCAGTGACAACTAAGACCAATCACTGTCAATGGGAGAAATTTGAAAGCGTTCGCAACATTCACGCACCTAGGCAGTAAGTGATGTTTCAACTAAATGCAACAGCATGCATTACGATGCCGAAACCAGAATCGGAAAGGCAAGATACGCGATCAATTCTATATCAGTTGGGAAATCTCCTGCACTCCACAGCACTAGGAATAAATTTCTTATTTTCAACACCAGTCCTAAGGCAACCATTTCTTCTTTATACGTCAAAATCTTGACAAACGCACCACGAAAAGCATTTTCAACAGCTAGCAGGAGACGTTTATCAACAGTTGCCTTCACTGACTTCATAATGAAAATCGAATGGCCTGACAGAAATATTTAGCAACAAATACCTCTGCGAAGGAACCAATCTAGAGTTCATTCCTCAACAAATATGTGAAAGAAAATGGAGACGGATTGGACACATGCTGAGTAGAATGTCGGGTGACACCACTGGCCGAACTCTCGAATGGAACCCGAATGGGAAACGATGAAGTTTGACAAGCGTATGACGTTGACATGGAGGAGATCTTGTGAGCTGGTTGAAGGTGAGAGCTTGTCGGCAGTTGTCAGGCCAGCTAAAGTGGACAGCACACAAAAATCCTACCGTCATATTGGTTTATTTATTAGATGTGTCACACAGACAATGAAACAGTATTATTAACTGGGTGACAAGGTTTCGAAAAACATTTATTGTTCATAATCATATCAATTATGATCACACAACTTTGAAACTTGAGTTTTATGGTTTTCTTTGTTTTCTTCTATTTGTCGTCGTTGGGGTAGTAGAATTTCCCAGATGTCTGAGTGGACAGGTGTTGAATCATTCCTATTACACGTCTTTGAAGTTGATTCCATAAACGAAGCTCCTGTTATCAGTCTCTCCCTTCCCACCTTGTTACATTCGATTTTAAAACTGTAATCATATCTCATCGTATTGTATGGCGGTGTTGTGTGTAATTGCATGTAATGATATTATAGCCGAACTATTCTCCAGATTTCTTATCTTATTCGCGCCAAATAATCTAGATTTTCAGGATTTCATCATGAGCTGACATTAGTTAGAGAACCATTGGAAAACCTGGGAGTACTGGACAGCTGTTTCTTCCTAGTTTGGGACTCTTCAGCAGTACGCACCCACCGGGATTCGAACCCAGGACCTTCCGGTTACAAGACGAGCCAGCTCGTATACCATTAAGCCACTGGGACCCGATCCAATGGTCCTTGAATTCTAACTTCTGCCAATTCACGACATAGCGCGACCGCTAGCCAATGTCTTCGGCGAGTATTTGTCCTCACACCCGACCAGCTGCACCCTACTGGTCACGACTTCCCACTGGAACCCAGGTAACTACCTACCTGAATAGGGCCAGTCGCCAGTGAGCATCTCATTGGTATTCAAGTGTTGGATCGGGTCCCAGTGGCTTAATGGTATACGAGCTGGCTCGTCTTGTAACCGGAAGGTCCTGGGTTCGAATCCCGGTGGGTGCGTACTGCTGAAGAGTCCCAAACTAGGAAGAAACAGCTGTCCAGTACTCCCAGGTTTTCCAATGGTTCTCTAACTAATGTCAGCTCATGATGAAATCCTGAAACCAATCAAATCCCTACAAACCAACACTTGAATCTAGATTTTGCTGGGTTTTTATGCTCGGCTATTCTGACTGACTGCACCTGTTCTACTACTTTGAATTATGTATTTGACCTGACAATCATTGTAGGCGGGTTATTAGATAGACTTAATTGTTTTGTTTCATCGGCTGCACTCCACAGGATCCATTAACCGACAAAGTTGGTTTATAATTGAGTTTGTGGGTGATTTAAATGTTAGCCACTTTTATTCCTGCTTTGTTAAGAATTCTGCGTAAGGTGGTTTCTGAGGTTCCTTCCTTGTATCTTCCACTTGGAACCCTAAGGAATACTAGTGGTTTATTAATGACTCCATTCTTATTCATCAGAGAATTGAACGGAAAAAATAAAATGAAACCGTTCAGTATGGAAGAAAAGTAAGACTTTCTCTTTTCACACCATCATCAAAATAATACTTGTCTAATATTTTAGTTTAATACACAGAATTTTTAAAAAATACTTGAGAGGGCAATTTAATGACTAACCAAGTACGGTCAGCCTTACTTCCCTCCACACAGCCAGAAATGGAATCATCTTTGGCTTCAAATGCGTTTATTTACATTTAATGAAGAAAGTAGACCAAAATACTGGGGAAGACAAGAGCACAAGTAATAAAATTATAAGAGGACACTCAAGAAAAAAAATTTGCCGGGGACGGGAGGTGGGGTTTGTTTTCCACCAAATAGAATGAACAGACATACAGAAATAAAAGGCGGTTAATAGATTTTAAATTTGACTGCGGACATCTTCAAAATTGTTAATGACTCATCGAATTATCGAAAATGAATGATACAGACAGTTTTTACGCATTAAATGTAAAACTTCTTAGATTCTTTTATTTGTTATTACTTGTCTACTTGACTAGTCTTCAGTTACACTGCGCTTAAGTTGATTGTGTTGCAAAATACCCGCTGAAAAGTGTTAATGAATGAATTTGTTAAGACTTGGGGTGAATATTCATCTTTTTTTTTAAAAGGTCAGTTTACTATATGAAAATAGTGACTAGGCAAGTATGTGTAAATTTTAGCCGCATAGTGAATAAAATTTCAGGTTTGTTGATTAGGCGTAAAGATTCACAGACACTAGTGTGTAACATTACAAATAACCCGCTATCCAGGTGAAACTCTGAGCTTTAGCGGGACATCTCTATTGTCCTTGTTTCTCCACAAATCCATGTCAATTTTTGAAGCTCAAGTTTTCGTTATACAATTGAAATCTATTCGATGGCCTAAGAAAAACATAAGAGTCTCTTAAGAGGTATTGTGTACTTTTGACCATTGTGTACAAAATATGCGTTTTAGTTCCTCAACTCAATTTTCTAAAATACTAAGGTTGACTTGAGGACACACTTTAGAAACATTGGTAACCTAACAGTTTCGACACATTGATGGATGAGCTTCGACATATACATTCAGTTTTACTAGCCATTGGTTATCCAGAAAACTTCATCAATTGTCACGGTAAGGATAGACCACATCTTGAAAAGACAGCTTCTGTACCAAAAGAAGCTATCTTTATTAATCTACCATTCAAGGGCGACCAGATTATGCAGTTGACAGCTCAAAGATTTCGGTCAGCCATCAAACGCACATTCTACGCCATCTCATCTCTTTTTCTCACTTGCCGACCATTTTCGATCCCTGTACCCACGATTAAAAGACGAAATTCTGTGGACTCTACTTCAAACTGTATCTACAAGTTCACCTGCAGCTTAGGTGACACCTATATAGGTAGAACTAACAGAATGTTCTAATGTCGTCGAAAAGAACATGTTCCAAAATGGCTACTGAATCATATCGAAAATCCTAACGCGATTAATCTTAATAGAAATCCAGCATCATCCATTGCAAAACACTTATTAATGTCTGGTCACAAAATCAATACTTATGACTGTTTCACAATTATTTCACTTAACTGTAGTTCAAGATTATTGAAGGTGATGAAAGCACTTTGTGTATACAAAAATCAATAGACTTCAATCTTCGCCTACCCTGGACTACATGAACTATCTAAATATGATTGGTCATTAGTATGTACTTTTGTTTTTATTTAACTGAGTAATTTTCATGAACTTTATTTTATCATTGTTAACCATGTTAGTTGTAAAGCGGTTGTAAAGAAACTACGAAATGACGATATCATCTCGCGGCGAAATTCGTCTTCTTAATGCCTTATTCAAATTTTTGAGATACATTTAAACAAACTGAACAGGAGGAAATATCTGTGAAATATTGATGGGATATTTCGGTAGTCCAAATTTAAGCAGGCTGCCAATAAATAAGATGCCTGCGGAAAATTTTTCTTCTCCGACCCTCATTCTTATTTTTTTCTTTATCTTCCGAGTGAAACATGGAACTTCAGCAGCACACCTCACTATATTCTCTGCAGTGGTTTTTTAGCTGGTTCCATGATTTTCCCTAAGCTTTCTCTTTTGCTGCACACATGATATTTATTTCATCTTTGAACTAAACTAAATTTTTCCTTTTCCTATTTGGATTCCATTCAGGGAGTAGCATGGTGCGTGATGATACTAGTTAGACACCTTCATCACTTCTCTATTTTCTGTCAGTCTCTTCCACCAACTTGTTGATTTTCGCCTGTGGGTCTTTGATTTTGTGTAACGTTAGATATACATTGTCTAAATTGTCTCCATCTATCCGCCCATCATCGACAGCTTCATGATCTAGTCGACTACAGTTACGAATTTCAGCCTTTATAGTAGGGAGTTTTGTCTTACTACTCCCTTCACTTCACAGACTTCTATGAGTTTTCCGTCATGAACTTCATTACATGAAGTAGTCTCCAAATTACTTCGCGGTCATCCAAGTCGAAGTCTTTTTCAGTGACGTTGGAAATGAGATAGAAATGTAACTGTTATTGTATGTTGCATTCAGTGGTGATGCACATCTGTGTAACCTTATCAGCATCCAAGGCATCTTTTAATCTTTCATGGATGATGCGACTCAGTATGTTCGCCAGAGTGGTCAGGAACAGAATACCGTGCTAGATTTTGAAAGTAGTTAAGTTACTTTGCTAATATGTCAATATTTCGGCTCTGTTATCTGATGGAATGTTAACTGTTAAAAGAAGCCAGATTAATAAATATACCACCTCTCAAATTTGGACAAATTTTTCGGCAAAGTATATGATGGTTTATAAGCACATACATTACCAGTCAGCTTACTGGGAACTGTCACTTTGACAGAAATATAAATGTATCTTTATTAAATCTTTCAGATTGCTGAACAAGTGTAGAAGCGAAGCAGTACTTTCAATCTACTCATTATTATTTATTGTTACTCTTTCAGGTACTGAGTGGTACATAGGCTTTTAACGGCACATTCCTATTTTGTCCTATTCTCTGTGAGACACTTTAAATGGTCTTACGATTGCCCATAAGCTCTCATCATTTCATCAGATAGTCTTCTGCCTGTCACCTTAGAACTAGAGGCAAAACCCATAGTTTCCCGATCTAGCTTCCACTCAAACTGTGGCCAGGCGTCTGATGTCAGTCGACGATATGCTGAGTGTGTGTCCGATCATTCGCCACCTTTCTTTGATAGGCGCTTGACTGATTTCTTCCAAGAGTTTCTTGTTGCCAATTCTTTTCACTGGCCATTCAATCTTCAGAATAGAGCTAAGACAACCTTTGATGAGGATCTTTAGCAGGCCGTGATAAGCTACCGGAGTTTTTAATCTGTTTAAAAAAAGTTAATGGATAGACATTGGTGTTTAAAATCTGAATTTAGGTCCCAATTTTCATTCTGGCTGATTTTTACACCTGTGGTGTTGCCAATAGTTGAGACGATGATGCCTGGGGAATTGGCCCCTTTCAGATATATTCCGCTGATAATAATTTATGCTTGTTTTTGTAGGATGGTGATCTTCACTACCCCTACCTTCTTTATGTTTACTTGAAGTCCTGTTTTCTCTTGTTGCTTCTTCTACAAACTTATTGGTCTTTGACCATAATTCCTCGAGTTTGAGTAGTGTTAGACATATATCACAATCTACTTCTATCACAGCAAAATTCTGATAACCTCCGTCAACTTTTGTCTACTGACGAAGCAGTTCATTTTTAAAAGTTTTGAGTAATAAATCACAAATTAAAATTATCACGATCCAGGAGTACAAGTGAACCAATAACACTGAACGCATACTAGTCATTGGATAAATAGACCAACCCTTATTGCAGCGTTAAAATGAACTCTGTTCACCAACTGAGCTACAAATTTCGTCCAGATGTTACTTCCATGCACTGTAGGGATAATCAATTGATATCATGTAGTCGTAAATATTCCCAGTCGTGTTGCCGACACTCTTCTACCTATCGTAAAAATGTTAATCATTTCTGACACCACTAATCATGCTGATGAATGTGCAGGATACAACTGCCTATTAGCTTTGGGTTTTATCCATCACTGAATGAATCATTCTAACGATTATGTCGACCCGGTTTCTGAAGCTTACATTGATTGATTTGAAAACTTCTCAGGAACAAGACATATAAGCGAACAATTTTATAAATGGGAATAATTAAAGACTTCTCAGAAAAACTTTAGAACAAGATAACTGCCATAAATGGATCACAAAACGAAGTCATATTCAGTCATCTTTATGAGTATATCTATAGAAATTGGTCTAACTTGATTGCTGATACTCCTCCCTATAATGGGGACATATTTTAAATTCACGCTGAAGAAAAATATCCTCTTTGATGTATTTTCATGTATTCCTCTTGTAAATAAACTTAATTTTTTATATAGCACTAGTGGTTTTTCTAATAGGTTGGCAGAATTTCAGTTGTGCTGTCTCATTCCATATTTCCTTCATAGCTTAACGGGTGATTTCTTCTGCCCTATCCAGGCCTTCCCATGTCTTAGCGATTTCCAAAAGAATATTTCGTCTGACTTTTTTATATTAAGAAGTTAAGGCACTCAGGCATAACAAAACCACTCCTCTTAAAGTTTGTCAACTCGTGTATTTTACCTAATATTATTTACTGTTCACCCTTATTCTTTCCTAGATTGCTTAAAAAGACTTCACGAGACACTATGTAGAACACTGAAGACTATCTGTAGCACAAGTGGTCTCCAATTTGGCCTCCAACCTTGTGTCTCCTGAAGTAAAACAAGAAGTCTTTTCAGAAGACTTTATGTACGTACGTCTTAGTATAAAAAAAAATTCCACTATACCCTATTTGACACGTACTCTATGTGATGAATGTAATGTTAGGCATGAACTAACTAATTAACTTTCTTTGCACTACTAAATAAATCATTTCGACCACCCTTACAACATCAAAATTTATTGTTATCGTACTTCTCATATTTATAATCCTCTCAATGTTTTGTTTTTATTTTTATTTTTTCATAAGTGTGAACATCATTTAAGCTGTGTTATAACTGTTAATTTTTTTAAATTTCTCCTCACCACATTATATCAGCAGAACATTAGATTCAATACTCTATAATAACATGCTAAAATCTCCAAATTGAATCGACAATACTGTTTGAAACGAACTCACTGTTATCATTATTATAATATTTATTATTCTCTATTCGTGCTTGGAATATTTTTGACATTATATCGAAAATGTGAACAAATTCCTCTATTAATTTTGTTTTAATTTCTAATTTTATTTATGTTTTAAGTAAATCAGATGTAATATTCTGACAATTGGTGAGAATTCCATTCTGTATTATAAGTACTGTTTTTGGAATAAAGATGATTATTATTTATTATTCTTATAATCCTTTTAGGAAGTAACACTATCTTTATCCTGTGTGTAGTAGGGCATTTGAGTAAATAGGCAAAAAATATACAAGCACGGTTTCATGTTTAAATTTTAGAATTGCTGCCTCTTTTAATCTACTGCACTCTTCAGATATCAGTATAAAGCAACATTTTCTGATGAAAGTGAAGCAAATCCGACGCAGTACATGAATATAATGCCACTTAGAGTATGTACGTCAGAAAAAATATCCTAATCGAAGTATTAGTTTTGTAGGGATTTTGTTTGATTGGTTCGGGGATTTCATCAGAAATTGAGAACCATTGAAAAACCTGGAAGTACTGCGAGATAGCTGTTTCGCCCAACCTGGGTACTCTTCATCAGTATTCACCCATCAACGGAGTTCAAACCCATAACCTTCTGGTCACAAGGCTAGCGAGCTCACTGACCATCAACCGACTGTGATCCAATTCAATGGCTCATGAGTTCTAACTTCTGTTCATCCATGAGGTGGCGCGGCCAATAACGAATGTCATCCTTGGGGAGAATTTGTTCTCAAACCTGATCTACTGTACCCAAATGGTCACGACTTTCCACTAGAATCCCAAGAAACTACCCACCTAGATAGGACCAGTTGCTAGTGAGCATATCATTGATATTCTGATCCAAAATTTACCTAAAAACGGATTCAAATGACATAAATTGTCATTAAACCAACTTAGCAACGGATTACAACACTACAGTTATCGAGGATATTCAATAAACTCACTTTAATTTAACTTTGTCAATATATATTACTCTATAATTTATTCTCAAAGTAAAAATAATTGAGTGAGATACATTTATCAATTTAGAAGAATAGACATTGAAAACAATTCAAAGTTAATAAATTTTTTTTATTTGTTTTGGTTTTCCATTGTTGTTTCAGCATCCATTAACTTGTCTGAAAGAGTTTAAATATTCCCTTGAGATGGGATGAATAATTTACAGTATTAAAACAAAAACTTTCTTAAACCTGTCGGATGAATTTGCATGCAATTTTACTAAATAATAATTTTCTTATTAAATGTATCTTACAGCCGATTGATATTCTGAGATGTTAGCCTAAAGCCCAGTAGATTAAGGGCAAAAGCGAGAACAGCTTCATTCTGAAAATTTCATACAGTCATATCACACAGAATTATCGGTGGATTCTATGCCAAGGTATTTGTTCCTTGTTTAGAAGCAAGAAAGTTGAATGAGTGCCTTGATATGAATAACAGCAATGTCATCAGTTAATATTACTGTAAAACACTGTGTGATTTTATCAAATAAAATTTTATTCATAAGGCAGTTATACCCGAAAAAAGAATACTGTTTTCCATAACGTCATCATCAGGCTTTACAGTTATATATACATTATAGTTAATGAATGAATTATTCTTGTGAACAACATCAACGTCGTTTAAACAACATCGAATCAATAATATCAGTTCATTACAGTTCATTAGCATATACATATCAATACAATGAATGTCAGAAAAATTAGGAAAGATAATAATACAAATTCATGAATTTGTAGTCTCTACTGAAGGCCGACTAGAACGGTAGTAGTCGCTGGATGGACTTGCACTGGTTGTTTGAAGCGAATTGCAATAGCCTCTGCTGTTTGGATCATGCGGTGCCTCGATGTTTTTGGTGATTTGTTCGGTACACCGTAGATGATAGCGAAGGATTCTTCAACACTGGTTGGCTTTGTGGCCGGTTTGCACCAAATGGTTCAATATCGAACTGGTAATGGTTTTCACTACACCTTTACTTAGCCATAGTGGGAGATGTGCTCGAGTACGAAAAATCAAGTTCTTAGAGCAACGGCCGATATAACTCGCTCCAGTGCAAGTGCAGTTGAATCGGTAGATACAATTTGAAGTGGCTAGTCTAGGTACTTCAGCTTTCAGTCAAGGAATCACCATCGGTCGTGCAGAGAATAAGACGTGTATTTCGCCAGCATTAAAAGTTCTTCGAATCAATGCCCTTAAATTGTAGTTGTATCATTATATCAATAAGTTATTAATTTTATTAGTTATATAGTGAGCAATAATTTCTCGATTAAAACGTTTTCTAACATATAGAACGTGAACCGAAGAGGGTGTCGTTTAGTTTTTGTACTTCGCCGCAAGATCATATACTCTGTTATAATGACTTCCAGTCATACCTAATGAGTTGTGAGTGAAGAGGGTGTTGACAGTCTGACAATACTGACTTACACTATTTCTCACATAAGTTCAGGTGTCTGTCAACTAAAATAGTTACGAGCTGACTTAGTAGTGACACATTTCTTGCCCTACTGACAATGTGCGTCGGTGGCACAGTGGTTAGGACTCTGGCCGACCATGCAGACGGTCCAGGATCGAGCCCACGCCGACGCACACCTGATATCTATGGTTGGCCTGCAAAATTTGGGCTACCGATATCCACGCTGAAAATTCCATACCTGTGCCAAAAATACGGTGTGAAATCAAGCTGTAATCAAAAATAAATAAAATAAATAAAATAAATGTTTAATACAACTCCCAACATGACGAAGTCCTTTCTGAGTAGTTGAGGAAAGAGCAAATGGTGGGAATCAGTAAAGGACAACAGGTGAGATGCAAGAGTTAGCAAATTATGATGGAAGAGGTTCTGTGATACCTGATTATCTTAACTTCCTAGTGTTTTAGATTAAACGGAATATTTTCTTAGAAATCTACAAGATATGAAATGACTCATCAAGAAAGTCCAGGGGATAGAACTACTCCGGCGTATTTTATGCTAGACTTATTCTCTGTGTCGATGCTCTCTATGCTACAAGCAGCTCGTTAACGAGCTGGTTCGTGAAGATCATGCTTATATCTGCAGGTGAAGTTATCTATTTGGTATTTAGAGGTATTGAGGGTTAGACCATTTAGCCTAAATCACTCGATTATGTCAGACAAAAATCTGTTAAACTTGGAGCTGTCAGATCGGGGCACAGCTGGCGATGAGACAGTCAGATCACTAGCGTATTCAACAAAGTCGATTTCTTCTGAAATATGTAAGTTATCTAAGAAGAAAGAGAAAAGAAGCGGAGAGGGAATGGCACCTTGAGGGTCTCCAGCTTCAGTGGGCAAGTCAGAAGAGGATTTGCCTTTAAATCACAGTATATTGCATTCCGTTCGAGAAATAACAATGCAACCATTTAGCAGCCCAGAACATGAAGAGCTTCTTTAAGAAAAGACATCTGAGTACACAGTCAAAAGGTAGATGTTCATTCAAGGAAGACACATGTAACATATTTAGCTCCTTTGTACAAGCTAGAAATAGTACCAATATTACGATGTAACACAGCAGCAGTATCTAAGGTAAACCGGATAGAGTTTTCAGTGTATCTAAATTTCAAAATATCTTCTCTTCATACAAGAACTTAAAGTAAAATGATATTCGGCATCACATCATGTGACCATTTTTTGTTCCATAGGAATTATTATTATTCTTTTCTTTAGGTCCCAGAGGAATATAGGGCTTCACCCGCACGTCTGTATTGGGCATGGTACTCGGCCAGCACTCTGACCTGTCTCCACGTCTGCCCACATGCTTTCATCATATCCTGTTTTCACCACCTCCTCCTATCACTGACAAAGCGGCCTTTGCGACGCCGCAAGTAGAAGGATCTGTGCAAGGCGCCGACATGTTAACTTAAGACCACGCACTTAAGTCTAATCAATCGACGGGAAAATCTTAAATTCAGTTAAATGATTAATATGGCCCATTGCACAAGAAATGGCTCCCGTGACCTGAGCGGTCTAGTGGATAGGGTTTTGGCGTTTTAAACTACCGGCACTGGGTTCGATCCTTAGTGGGAACATCATCACTCACTGGGGAATGCAGGTTCATTCACTGGCTGACGAGTCCAAAATGGGACGAAATGCACATCGTGGATTCCAGTGCTAGTTACCATCCACCACCTGACTTCTGATTTGAAAAATAATTCAATACTACATATTGCATTACCCTTGATCTTTCTCAGCCACATTGACCAGTTATATTACAATGGAGCGTGTCAGGTGATCCGCAATGAAAACCTCAGAGAAGGTTTAAAAGTAAAGACAGGAGTAGGACAAGGCTGCCCATTACCATTGATGACATTGTTATTTGTGGTGTGCTTGATCATGCGAAAAACAGTGCTTAGGAAGCAAGAAGACAGGAACACACCGCAGCGGTATGAGGAATCTTGGAGATCTGGAATTCAGTGGTGACTTACGTCTAATATCACATAAACCCTATGACTAACAGGAAAACCAATCAACAACTAAAAGCTTCACTCACTATCAAAGGAAAAAATTTGACGGAGGTTACTTCTTTCACCTATCTAGGTAAAATCGTTTTAGTCACAGACAGTCACCACGGTTGAGAGTGTCGAATCCAGGAATGATCAGGAAACTGAGACGTGCACTCGTCACTCTGAAATCACTTTCGAAACCTTCTTCACTCCACAGCATAAACAGGAGAATTCGGATTTTCAGCATCATTGTTAAATTGGTCAAATCTTGTTTATGGGTCAGAAACTTGGTGTAGGCGTCGCGAAAATCATTTTCAACAGCCAGCTGCAGGCTTTCACCAACGTCTGCCCTCGTTGGCTCCATATTAGAGAAAGTAAGCGACGAGAAATTCTTGGAATCAACCGATCAATAACGAATTGTCCAACAAATATTCCGAATATAATAGAAATGAAGTAGGCATACTCTCGGGGAGGGGCGGGGAGTGGTGAGTGACATCGTGCCTCCAACCCTCGTTCGAGTCTAACTTGTGTGGGGAACAGCGATTTTGACGTGGATCCGAGAGTGACATGGAGAAGATTGTGTGAGAAGTATATGAAATCTTGTGTACAATCGTGATCCCGGCTGGAGAGGGTAGTACTGAATAGGATGAAGTGGAGATGTGCTATCACTGTCTTATGATTCACCCGGAACCCATGAGAATAATAGAATGGAGTGGAATGGCATCTCCAAAATCAGATAAGTTGATTGCTTGCAGCGAAACACAATATTTTAAATAGTGTTATATTATGGGATTGTTGGTGGGGACAGAGGAAGGAACACACGTTCAAATAAAATTCCTTTCTTGTATTCCTTGTTCCTTCAGCTAGTGTAAAAGCTAAGAATTCCTCTAGTGAATAAAAAACCGATGCAATTCACAATGGTCTTAAAGAATTTATTTATTTATTTTCTTAATTCAAACATCTCAATTTGACTAACCTTCATAGAACATCATTTCACTTCCGGTGAATTCAGTAGCAATAAATCACTTTTATCAATTCTGTCTAGGAAAGAAACTGTTGGTAACGAGTTTTTGATGTTTATTCAGTTATTTGTCTATTCAAATTTTTGTTTCTTGGTTATGAGTCATTTTATTTGAGTGATGTTTCGAATTTAACCTTTACAAATGAAATAATAATAATAGTAATAATTGAAGATTGAGTTTGACTAAAAGCTTTGACAGTCTGTCTTTTAGGCAAAGTTTAAGCGAACAGACGTCTCCTATCAAAATAAATCATATTCTAAGTAAAAGTTACATGAATAGTTGTTCAGCAATGTAAATTTATGGATAGGATGAACCATTTTGCCCTGGAGCAATTTGTGCAAAAGGCTGTAAAGTTATTTTATACGCTGAAAGCCCCAGAGATTGAGTGCTCGCCAATCACTTACGTGGTCTGATGTTTGAATTCCGGCTAACGCATTGCTAAGCATCAGTCAGAAATAAACTGCATAAAAAGAAAAGGTTGGGTATGAAGCACCTCTAATATTGAAACTTTAAATCTCAAGCCTAAGGAATAAAAATAAACAAAATAAAAGGTGTCACTTCAAGTACATGTAGATGGGCGATAAACTGCAATTTTGAAACATCAAACCAAGATTTGCCCCGATGTAAATATATGAGATGGCTGTTTAAACTCTGTGTTAACTCACAACTTAATAAACAACGTCTTCAACGACATCAAATTCACAAGAGAAGAGGAATCCGAGAACAAAATACCATTTTTGGACGTCTTAGTCAGGCGAACAACTACAGGAGAATTAGAAACTCAAGTTTATAGGAAATCAACTCACACAGACCAAATCCTGAATTACAACAGCAACAACCCAATAACACACAAAAGGAATTGCATACAAACACCATTCAAGAGAGCAACGACTCATTGCAGCACTCCCACCTTAAAGAAAATTGAAGAAAAGTATCTCATGGACGTCTTCCGAAAGAATGGATATCCACGGAATTTCATCAAGAGACATATACCCCCAAGCCAACCTACCAAAGCAAAAGCCACCAAGGAAAGCACAAAGAAAATTGCCTTACCATGTATAAAAGATATCTCAGAAATCACTACAAGACTCTTCCAGCCTTTGGGAATTGACGTCGTACACAAACCAACAAAGTCGCTTCACTCAATTCTATGTCAACCAAAAGACTCAACAGCGAAAGAAGACAAAACTACTATCATCCACAAAATAAATTGTAACAACTGCGAAAAACACTACATTGGCCAAATTGGACGGCCCCTTCGTCTTCGTATCCACGAACATAAGCTAGCCGTCAAAAGACATGATATTCACTCCCTCATTTCACTACACACAGACAACCACGGACATCAATTCGACTGGAACAACGTTCAAATATTAGACAAAGGAAACACCAAGAATGCTAGAGAATTTTTAGAAGCTTGGCATTCCAGTGGATCATCGATCAATAGACACATCGAGATAGACAAAATTTATCAACCAATAAGAAAGAAACTTCACACACAAAAGGTCAAAGTTCAAGTCAAAGAAACAACCGGTTCCAATACAAGTAACCTACAAGGTGTGAAAACACACATAAACAACCAATCACGTTCAAGGTCACCAGGAGAGATGATTAATAAACTCGTGGAGAAATCTAAAAGCTCACTTCAAATTGAAGTATGCGCTGAAGATGTCACCCAGTAAGGTGATGAAAGCTTCGCAAATTAACCATCCAGCTCAGAGAACAAAACCACATCAAAATCATCCACCTGAGCTACAAATCTTCTCTATCATATCTAAAACCAACTCTTTTCGGTTTTAACTTAGGCAATTGATTTTTCTGCCTTCCTGTCAGGCTAACTGAAAATTCCTTCAGACAGATGCAGTTACAAAACGCTTCAAATACAAAAATATGTAGGGTAGATTTATGTGATCCTACTCAACAGTAAAAAACATCAAAAGCACGAAACTACCTCAACACAGATGTCAAGCAGATATGCCAGGCTAGCTTAGTCTCTAGGTTCAAAACAGCGACTGTACAACACAATTTGTCAATCGAAATTCATCCATAAGGAATAATTGAGGATTAGGAAGAATATTCCCAGCAAGGTGGATTCAAAACTCTTTTTACACAAGAATTATACACCAACGTTTCCCTCAGACACTCATATTCGGAATTACCTGGACTCACTCAAACAAAGTCACACTGAACAAAACAGCCTATTACAAACGTATCACACAATTACAAAGAGAAGCATTTAAATAAGAGGTTAAACAGGGAGTGACAAAGACAATTAATGAAGACCAAGTGAACAAATGTGTGTTGGTGGCACAGGAGTAGAATGTTAGCCAACTGGGCATGCTGTTAAGGTTTCGATCCCTGACCAACGCACTCCTTTACCTCGTTTAGACAGAAACAAAGATGGTAAAGAGGATCTGTTGAGCATGAGGCTAGCAACCCCATATTACATGCAATCTAGAAATAATAATTACGAAGTTAGTTGAAACATTGAAGTAACTATAAGTGTTGTAGTTATATAGTTCTGGAAGGAATTCGCAAATGATTATTCAGTTTTAGATACACCCATGTGACGAGTCCTGAGCTAGGCAAAAGGAGTATAATTTACCACGAGAAGAATTCAAATTCCTTTTTTTTATGCAGAGGAGAACAATTCACTCCGCCAAGAGATTCTACGGAGTGAGGTAGAACAGTGAAACATTCAATGAAAGAAAACATCTTCAACATTTGATTACAATCTTAAATAGTAAGTTGAAACAATTCAAATATCCTTTAATTTGAATAAAATAAAATAAGTGAGGGGAAATTCAACTTCTTTTTCTCCTCCGTAGAGTTTTTACACCCTAATACAATTTTGATTTGGAATCCTAAATCTCTTGAAGCGGTTTTAGAATTCTTAAAAATAGAAGAAAAGAAACAACCAAAGAAAATCTCAGCAACTGATATCAAGAATATTGGAGCCATACATAACATGCCCGACAAGATACTAACTAAAAATGAAATCTCATCACTACAGAAAGGTCTGAAATTCAATATCACTAGAAAGCTACTATCGGTTCAGGAAACAGCACCTATGATCGAACCTGCTCTACAAGAGATAACCAATCTAGAATCACAACGCGTACGTCAAAAGATATCACATATATAATAATGACACAACGAAACACACCATCTAATCTCACCAAACATGAATATGAAGCCCTAAGAAATTTGAAGAAAGACAAAAGCAGCATCGTTATAACGAAAACCGACAAGGGAAACGTCACTCTGATAATGAACAGGGCGGATTATGAAAAGAAGGCGAGTGAACACCTATCTGAAGGACCATACTTAGTCATTGAAGAGAAGAAGAAATCCATCGAATTCAACAAAATAAAACTAAATGCAAACAGACTCATCCAAGAAATGAAACCCAAAATTGGAAATTCGCTCTGGTTTACACTAAAACCAAAATCTTATATACCTTCAAGATTCTACGGTCAACCAAAGTTTCATTAAGACCAGTAATAGATTTCACCAACTCACCGACATACAACCTTTCTAAATACTTACTCTCGATACTACAACCACTACAAAACGACACTCAAAATATTGTAAAAAAATTCATATGATTTCAAATCCCAAATAGAACACCGAGAAATTGATGAAGAAGACATTATATTAAGCTATGATATTAACTCATTATATACTTGTATCCCTATTACCAAAATTCTGGACATAATTTCCAGTCTACTAAAATTAGTTATAACCCTATCGCAAAGATGTTCACTAGATACCAGTGAAATAATGAAGAGGTTAAAATTCTGTCTAGAAAGTAATTATGTTACATTTGTAGGGAATTTAAATGGACCGACAAATGGTGTTGCAATGGGTTCACCAGTCCTCCCAATAGTCGCTTATCTTTTCATAAATAACTTTGAAGATAACATCTTTTCAGGCATACTCACTCCTAAAATACTTTGTTAGTGCTAAAACGAGATCTACACAATTCATTCCTGGAGAAAATAAACTGTGTACCTCCCAGAATCTAGTTCACTTTAGAAGCAGAATCATACGTTGTTATTTATAAGCTGAGGTTTTGTAAATTCCGGCTTAATAATACTTTGATAAAGCTACTAGGGAACAGGCATAAAATGGACTGACACAAAAGATTTGGAAGATCTGGATTTCGCCGATGATGACATATGTCTGATTTCCCATAAACTGGAAGATATGCAAGTGAAAAGTAACAAGTTGGGAGAAGAAGCATCAAAGATAGGACTTCACGTGAACATAGATAAAACAGAGATGAAGATTCCTAGCCAACATCAACAACACCAACAGACCACAATAAGCATAAATGGGAAGAACCTGAAAGAAACAACCTCCTTTAGCAACCGACTTGGGAAGCATCGTTTCAACTACAGGCGGAACTGACGAGGATATCAAAGCCAGAATCGGAAAAGCAAGGCAAGCTTTCATTACTCTCAAATCTGTGTGGAGGTCAACAGCACTCAGCATCAAAAATAAGATCCGGATTTTCAACTCCAATGTGAAGTCAGTGCTACTATACGGATCAGAGACTTGGCGAGTCATAAAGAGCATCTCAAACAAACTTCAAACCTTCAATAACAGCTGTCTCCGCTCAATACTCAAGATCAGATGGCCAGCCAGAAAAGATCAGCAACAGGGATCTCTGGGAGCGAACCAATCAGGAACCGATTGTGAAACAAATAGGCAGAAAGAAATGGAGATGGATTGGCCATACGCTGAGGAAACCAGAAAGTGACATCACTAGACAAGCCATCGCTCGGGTGGAACCCGAAAGGAAGGCGGCTAGTCGGTCGTCAGTGCAAGGGTGACTTGGAGGAGGTCATGCGAGGAGGAGATGAAAGCATGTGGACAGACCTGGAGCAGGGTGAAAAAGTTGTCAGAAAACCGAAGGCAATGGAGGTGCACAGCTGACGCCCTATGTTTCTCTAGGAACTAAAGGATACAATAATAATAATAATAAAGCTATTAGCATTATATAGCAAAAGGTCAGTAAAAACGACACTACCAGTTTGTTTTTCATTCATTGGGAAATGCAAAAACCTTTATTATAACGAAGCTATTACTATTATTTATCGCATCAGAGAGTGAACAAAAGAACTTCCTCCTAGTTTTATGCGTTTTCATGAAGTGAAGATAAATTCTAGAACGCCTGTCTATTTAGAAGGAGATTAGAAAACTATTTAAACTGGCTACAATTAAATTTAATTTCATTTGTTTTCCCTGCTGGGTGATTGAACCGAAATGTTTGGCTTCTGTTGACATGTTAGCTTATTATGTAGATGCTTCGAAGATGTCTGAAGAGTAACTAGAAGTAATTTGATTAATGATGGAATCTAAGATCTGAATTTCTTACTATATAGGATTCGCTATGTGGATAAACCTGCGTTCCCCAGTCAGTGAGTGATGGTGTCTCCACTGATGCTCGAACCGACTAGTCAGGTCAGCAGAGGCCAAAATCTTAGATCCAGTCAGTCAACTGGGGGTTGTGAAATCAAAATTGATTTAAAAATACATAATAACCGACGTCCACTGTAAAGAGGTGGTGGTACTTGTGTCACACGTGGTCTAGTTGAAAACGCCCTGTTTTGAAACGTTGGGTACTGAGTTTAAAACTCCATAAGAAGATGATCACTCACTGAATGGGGAATGGAGGCACATCCATCTGACATATCCCATATAGGAGAGTGAAATAAGCATCCCCGATTCCACTGCTTCCTACAGTTATACATAAGAGAGTATTTCTCGTTTTTCACACCGTTTGACTTTAACTTCCAGATATGTGGATGGGATTCTAATATCAAGCTGAAGCATTTTTGTCATCTTTGAAAAATCATTGTAATGCTTTCATTTAGATGCGTCAGTTTTATAGTATCTCTTTTCTACCACCACTTGAACATTAAAGTAGTCTGCAGCTGATGAGAACCTGTGAAATAGAATGATATCATTTTATACTGCAAATTTCGTCTTCCTTTCTTTATCGAAATTTATCAAGGGAACCAAATGTATGAATTTTTTGAAAAGACGCCTCCCTGCCCCAACTATTAAGTCACTGAATCAGGTGGTGACCATACGATGCAGAATATCTAGAGAATCAACAAAGATCAGGTTCTATGAACAGTGTTTGCAAACTGGTTGTTTCCCACGGCAGTTCCTGAAACAAGTGCGATCCGCTAAACTCCCACCTTCTCAAAAGAATCTCCGTCGAATAACTAAATCTCACATCGAATCGTCATACCAGTATATCTCCGAATTGAAATCTCGTCTGGCTACCTATGATACCCTACTAAGTGAGCTTAATATTATCTGCTGGCTTAAATTCATGAACTTTATCAAAGAGCTACAATCAAAAACATCCGAGGATTATGAAACTCAGCTGACAAAAGCGTTGGTGAAAGAGAAGCTAATTGAAGAATTCCCAGAAGCACCTGAACGCTACGTTTGTAACCTATCAAAATTACAATTAAACAAAATCGAATTAGAAGCCTTATCTCTAGGATTCAAGTTTCACGTCCCCAAGAAGCACATCAGTCGTATAGACACAGAAGCACAATTCGAGCACTTATACCATCAACTCTACGACCTGAAGCCCTTAGACGAAGATAAAAGAGGATGGCTAAAGTCTAAACTTGTTGATATTGCTAACCAATACCACATATCACCAATGGAGAAGCAGAAGATGCTGACCGAAGAGCATAGAATAGCTCTGAAGAAACTATATGAAAACGATGAAATCGTCATATTTAGACCTGACAAAGGCTCTGGGGTTGTTATAATGAACAAAGCTGATTATATACATAAAATGATGACAATTCTAAACGACAAAGAAAAATTCCAAGTAGACAACAAAAAAGATGCCACAACGTCATTTGAAAATAAAGTTAATAAATGTCTCAAAGAACTTCTAATGAAGAAACTAATCAACAGCGAAACATATAATAAACTGAAGTCAAAAGGTGGACGCCTGCCGTCTATGTACGGCCTACCAAAAATTCATAAAGCAAATGTGCCATTAAGACCAATCCTGTCAATGATTGACTCACCATGCCACAAGCTAGCTCGATGGTTAGCTGATTCTATAGAGCCCATTCGAATTAAATTTGCAACCCACAGCCTGAAGGATAGTTATCAATTTTCCAAGGAAGTTGACAATATCGACATATCAGACAAACTCATGGTATCGTATGACGTGACCTCCTTGTTTACAAATGTACCACTGATGGAAACAATTGATATAATTTGTAAACAAACGGATCTACTACCATTACCGGAAACAGAGATGAAGCGACTTCTACTGCTCTGCACAAAAGATATACAATTCAAATTCAACAATCAACTTTACCGACAAACCGATGGGGTCGCGATGGGTTCGCCTCTGGGACCTATCCTGGCTGATATCTTCATGGGCTACCTTGAGCAAACACAACTAAGTTCTGCTATCAATGGAACTACCTACTATCGCCGATATGTTGATGACACATTTGTTGTTTGCAACGATATGGATCACGCATCGGCACTATATGATCGCCTAAATGAGATACATCCAAATATCAAATTCACCATGGAATATGAACATAATAATGAGTTCAATTTCCTGGATCTAAATGTAAAAAGAACAAACGAAGGCACGGTCGAAAAGTCCATCTATAGAAAAGAAACCTGGACTGGACAATATCTTCACTATAACAGCTTTTGTCCCATAAGCTATAAACGTGGATTAGTGAGGACTTTGTATGACAGAGCCAGGAAGCTATGTTCACCAAACAGGGTCGAAGAAGAATTAGTTTTCGTCGAGAAATGCCTAAGGGAAAATGGATACCCTAAGGGATTTATTCAGAAGTACAGCAGAGAAAAAGATGAGAAAGAAAAGCATCCAACTGTAGAAAAGAAAAAAGTGTTTATCTGTCTACCATACAAAGGAGATGCAGTGTCACAAAAGATTGACAAAAGACTGAAAGGTGCAATAAATAGAAGCTTCCCAGCAGCAAAACTCATAACAGTATACAGCACCACTCCTTCTTTAATCCACTCAAAACTGGATAAATACCCTGCTGATGTCACCTCCAACTGCGTTTATGAATTCACGTGCACTTGCGGGAGCAAGTACATTGGAAGGACAGAAAGAAGGGCTTCTATCCGGTTTTCTGAACATATTCCCAAAAACCTGTGCCTGAAAGGAAGCAGATATTCCCAGAGTGCAATTACCAGACACATTATTGATACCGGACATCTCGTAGAGATTTCTAAGTCCTTCAAAATATTAAATAGACAAAGGACAGCAAATTTACTACGATTTGCCGAAGCAATCGCAATCAAAAGACTTAAACCAGACTTATGCATACAGAAAGAGAGTGTGATTAACCTCTCACTCCCTTGGTAACAGAATTTTGATTTTGATTAGTCATCTAATTCAGTGATCTCAACTCACTGAACAAATCTTAATCTCATAAACTGTAACCGTTTTTGTTTCTTGAGTTGCTATGTGAACCTAAAAGCTAACACTGTTCTGTTAATCAATTTTTTCTGTCTTATCCCTCCCCCTCTTTTCAACTTTAAAAGCGTATAAATTGATGATGAAAACTTAAACTAAAAACATTGTAATGCTTTCATTTAGATGCGTCAATTTTATAGTATCTCTTTTCTACCACCACTCGAACATTAAAGTATGTTATTATCATCTATATAACCATTGTAATTTCAGGTAGTCTGCAGCTGATGAGAACCTGTGAAATAGAATGATATCATTTTATACTGCAAATTTCGTCTTCCTTTCTTTATCGAAATTTATCAAGGGAACCAAATGTATGAAAAATCATTCTGTTTGCGTGTCGCTCTGTGGATAAACAAAGGGTGAATTTGCAGGGTCTTCGTTATTTCTGTAGTCAGAAAATAGGTTTTCAAAGCATAGTTTTTATTATTATTATTTTGCTATTATTCATTTGTTTCCAAGTGGAGCATAGCGCTTCTGCGGCCCATCGCCGCTTCACTGTGTTCTCTGCATCCATTAACAGCTGTCGCCAAGATTCCACGAAAGCTTTTATTTCCTCCTCACATATCCTCTTCCATATCACATGCAGGTCCACTTCCTACGAGTTGTTTCCAATCCGCGTTCCATTCAAACTTCGACGTATGTTCAGTCCATTCCTATGTTTTCTGCAGTGTATGTTAGACACTAGATTTTTGGCTGGTTCACTGCTAGAATCGCTAGCTGTCTGACCTACGTTACTGAGCAAAGATAGGTTTAGATATGATAGAGAATATTTGTAGCTCAGGTGGATAATTTTGATGTGGTTTTAATGAAAGTCTTCTACCATTCTGCCCGTTACTCAAGTCTCTGAACCATGTAGAAACTCTGCTTTGAAATCACTGGTGAAAATTATTATTGTTGTTATTGTTTCCTTTAATTCCTGAAGAAACGTAGGGCTTCAGCCGCACATCTAAATTGCGTTCGGTTCTCTGCCAACCCTCTCACCTGGCTTCACATCTACCCGCATGCTTTTATCTCCTCTCCACATCATCGTCTCCATGTCACCGCCGCAATGACGACGAACAAGCCGCTTCCCGTTGGGGTTCCACTCAATCGATGGCCTGGCGTGTGATGTCACTCATTTGGTGGTTTGTTCTCTCAGTGTATGATCAATCCACCTCCATTTCTTCCTGCATATTCGTTGTACAATCTGATCTAGAGTATTGAGCGAACCGCCTCTCGTAACTCACAGTACAAATTTTTAATCCACAAAATAGCACTGATTTCACGTCGAAGTTGAAAATCCGGACCTTATATTTCATGCTGAATAGTGCTGTTGACCTCCACATAGACTTGAGAGTAATGAAAGCTTGTCTTACTTTTCTGATTTTTACTTTGATATCCTCATCAGTTCCACCCGCCTGCAGTTGAAACGATGCTTCATAGATAGGTGGGTAGGTAGGTGAGGGAATTTGCTTCTTTGGTATTCCTCCTATTTATTCTGACTGTTATCTGTTGTTGTTGGCCAGAAATCTTCATCACTTTTACGCTAGGTGGAACAGACTTCCACACTAATTTTAGAGTAATAAAGGTTTTTCCTGAATTCTTTGATCGGACCCGGCTTTAATATATCCTGATTTGTGCCATCTCTAGTTGAAACGTTGTTATCATTAGTCAATGTAGACCAATCTTAAGACTTCTACTCTCTAATTTTTCATAATCATATTTTACTTAATTTTAATGAATTAGATGAAATAAATTAGGAGATGACCTAATTCTCTATTCACTTTTACATAATTTTCTTCCTAATTTGAAACATTTCGAAAAGGGCCTCAAAATCTACTGTTATTCCACCAATCAAAGATTCAATACATCTTTGGTAGTGTGCAACACATACTTCAGTAATGACTCATGTTTTAAATGTATTCCCCTTTATACAAAGTTTTCTTCGCTAACCAGGGACAATTCTCAAGAGTTTAATCAAGACATTTTGACCAATTCACTGTTCATTTGTAAATTTGAAGACACACAAACAAAAAACCTTGTTCAACTGTAAACATTTTTCAGAGGTAAACAATTGTTTATTTTCATTTTCATTTTTTTTGAGCATTTTTTATTAATTGTAATTCCAGGCAAAACACAGCTAGTTGATATATTAATCGCAAAATAAGTTATTTCAACAAAAATCAGGTCACGAAAACAAAAAATCTCTCTAATTTGTCATTTTTTTTTCTTCGAGAGTAAACATGTTAAAGTGATTTATATTCTCTCCTAAATATTTCTCAGGATTTTTCGATGTTAAGCCTTCAAACAGTCATTATTGCCCAACTGGAAACTATGACGGCTTAGTATTGTTTGTTTGCGTTCCGAATGGAATATGGATCTTCAACAAACACATATCCAATAGTGGCAGATATATTTATGGATAGTTGGGGACACAAGGTCATTAGAAATTTTAATCCTACTCCACCAAAATTATGGTGGAAATATGCGGATGCCATATTCACTACTGGGTTGATATATAAACTTATCCCTGATTTTTTTCACACATATAAACTAAGTAGTCGCCAGAATCCAATTTCACTTCTGATTTATAAAATGAACAGAGGGATAGGTTAGATACTGGCATTTATAAGAGAACGACATACTCTAATAAATTATTATTAATTTATTATTATTATTGTATCCTTCAGTTCCTAGAGGAACATAGGGCTTCAGCTGTGCACCTGCATTGCCTTCGGTTTTCTGACAACGTTTTCACCCTGCTCCAGGTATGTCCACATGCTTTCATCTCCTCCTCGCATGACCTCCTCCAAGTCACCCTTGCACTGACGACCAACTCGCCGCCTCCCTTTCGGGTTCCACTCGAGGGCTTGTCTAGTGATGTCACTTGATGGTTTCCTCAGCGTATGGCCAATCCATCTCCATTTCTTTCTGCCTATTTGTTTCACAGTCGGTTCCTGATTGGTTCGCTCCCAGAGGTCCCTGTTGCTGATCTTTTCTGGCTGGCCATCTGATCTTGAGTATTGAGCGAAGACAACTGGCAATGAAGGTCTGAAGTTTGTTTGAGATGCTCTTTATGACTCGCCAAGTCTCTGATCCGTATAGTAGCACTGACTGACTTTACATTGGAGTTGAAAATCCGGATCTTATTTTTGATGCTGAGTGCTGTTGACCTCCACACAGATTTGAGAGTAATGAAAGCTTGTCTTGCTTTTCCGGTTCTGGCTTTGATATCCTCGTTAGTTCCGCCTGTAGTTGAGACGATGCTTCCCAGGTAGGTGAAGGAGGTTGTTTCTTTCAGGTTCTTCCCACTTATGCTGATTGTTGTCTGTTGTTGTTGCTGTTGATGTTGGCTAGGAATCTTCATCATCTCTGTTTTATCTATTTTCACGTGAAGTCCTATCTTTGATGCTTCTTCTCCCAACTTGTTACTTTTCACTTGCATATCTTCCAGTTTATGGGTAATCAGACATATGTCATCATCGGCGAAGTACAGATCCTCCAAGTCTTTTGTGTCAGTCCATTTTATGCCTTTCCCCTCGTTGGTTGCCGTTGTCTGTCGCATTATCCAATCGATTGCAATCAGGAAGATCATTGGTGATAGTAGACAGCCTTGTCTCACTCCCATCCTCACTTCAAAGGCCTCCGTAAGTTTCCCGTTGTGGATTACTTGGCATGCAGCATTGCCGTATAACTGTTGGATGAGATGTATAATTGTCGATGGAACCTCGTAGTAGCGAAGTAGTTGCCAAATCACCTCTCGATCGACGCTGTCGAAGGCCTTTTCAAAGTCGATGAAGTTGAGATATAGAGGTGACTGTCATTCTAAGCTTTGTTCAATGATGATTCGTAAAGTGGCGATTTGATCATTACATGATTTGTTTCTCCTGAATCCAGCTTGTTCTGGTTGAAGTCTTTCATCCAGGTCGGCTTGTTTGATTCTCTCCAGGATGATGCGACTTAGTATCTTGCTTGGAATGGACAGAAGCATAATTCCACGCCACTTTTTACATTGACTTAAGTCTCCTTTCTTTGGAAGTTTGAATAAGTATCCGTTCTTCCAATCCTCGGGTACTTTGCCCTCTTTCCACACCTTCTCCAACAAAGGCGTCATCAAGTCCGCTGTTGTCTCTGGGTCTATTTTCAAAGCTTCTGCTGGGATTCCATCTGGTCCCGGTGTTTTCCCAGCTTTAAGCATCTTGATTGCATTCAGGACTTCTGATTTCGTCGGGGGGTCAGTGTTCACTGGTAGTTCTGCTTCCGTTGTTGGTATTGCTGGACGTGTTGTAGGTGGCGGACGATTTAGAAGTCTTTTGAAGTGTTCAACCCAGTGCTTTCTCTGTTCCACCTCTTTGGTGATTGACTTTCCATTGTCGTCCTTCATTGGCTTAATCTGTGTCGAACGTTTTCCCGAAAGGTTCCTAGTTTTTTGGTACAGTGTGGCGAGGTCTCCTTTGCCTGCAGCTTGTTCTGCTTCGTTTACCATGGTTTCATAATATTTTCTTTTATTTCATTATTATTATTGTTCCCTTGAGTTCCAAGTGGAACATAGGGCTTCAACAACACATCTCCACTTTGTTCTGTTTCTCTACGGTCCTCTTCGGCTGTGTGCTTAAGATTGACCAAACTCTCTCATCTCTTCCAACTCACACAACCTCCTCCATGTCACCCTCGCACTGAAGATACCCTCTTCGCTTACCGTTTGGATTCCACCTGAGTGAAGTTCCTGGGTTTGATAACATATGGAATCACAAGTGAGTTCTGATAAAAAGTTTCAAGCTAGGATGGAATAGCCATCCAGTACTCTCTGTTGGTTTTCAATAAATCTCTAAGTGAAGCCAATCCAGAATTACAACTGAAGATGAATAGGGGTTGTTGAAGCAACGTCTTTTATTCTTACTTCGAAAAAAAATTCACATAGTCTTGTGTTCTCAGAACAATGCTTATATTTCCGGGGGTGTGTGTGTGTGACATAACCCATGTCAAAACATTTTAGAAGGTAATAATGGAGAAGATTTTAGCTTACATGCATGATTTTGAATTAGTTGTGTCCTCTTAGCTGGTAGATTTAGTTGTGGAGCTTTCATTATGCTCCTTGTGGACAGTATCTTCAGCGCAAGTTTTATTATGAAATGATTTGATCTGAATACTTCATGAATGATATAATGGTATCTCCTGATAAGTATTGTTGTGATCGGTTTTCAATTTACAAATAAACTGGAAGATATGCAAGTGAAAAGTAACAAGTTGGGAGAAGAAGCATCAAAGATAGGACTTCACGTGAAAATAGATAAAACAGAGATGATGAAGATTCCTAGCCAACATCAACAGCAACAACAACAACAGACAACAATCAGCATAAGTGGGAAGAACCTGAAAGAAACAACCTCCTTCACCTACCTGGGAAGCATCGTCTCAACTACAGGCGGAACTGACGAGGATATCAAAGCCAGAACCGGAAAAGCAAGACAAGCTTTCATTACTCTCAAATCTGTGTGGAGGTCAACAGCACTCAGCATCAAAAATAAGATCCGGATTTTCAACTCCAATGTGAAGTCAGTACTACTTTACGCATCAGAGACTTGGCGAGTCATAAAGAGCATCTCAAACAAACTTCAGACCTTCATTGCCAGTTGTCTTCGCTCAATACTCAAGATCAGATGGCTGGCCAGAAAAGATCAGCAACAGGGATCTCTGGGAGCGAACCAATCAGGAACCGATTGTGAAACAAATAGGCAGAAAGAAATGGAGATGAATTGGCCATACGCTGAGGAAACCATCAAGTGACATCACTAGACAAGCCCTCGAGTGGAACCCGAAAGGGAGGCGGCGAGTTGGTCGTCAGTGCAAGGGTGACTTGGAGGAGGTCATGCGAGGAGGAGATGAAAGCATGTGGACATACCTGGAGCAGGGTGAAAACGTTGTCAGAAAACCGAAGGCAATGGAGGTGCGCAGCTGAAGCCCTATGTTCCTCTAGGAACTAAAGGATACAATAATAATAATAATAAATATTTGCAGACATTTAATTCGCAAGAAAAGAATCAGTCAGAAACACCTCTCCACCCTATTCTATCCTCTGCCGTCCCCTTCATCTGAGTCCAACGTTGTCCATAATCTCTCGTCTCCTCTTCCAACTCACACGATGTCCTCTATGTCACTCTCTCACCGACCGCCCAATCGTCACTCGCCATGCGGATTCCATTCGAACACTGGCCTGCATTGAGCGCTATGTCATTCGATGGCCTCCTTCTTCAGTAAGTGCACGTTTTATCTCAGCTTCCGACTGCATATTTGTTGAGCGATAATCTTTTGGTTGGTTTGCCACCTGCTAGAGTTTCTTGTTGCTATTTCTTTATGACCCACTGGCCATCTGATCTTCAGTATGAAGCCAGCCAGCTGAATGTGCAGCTGTTGATGAAAGTCTGCAACTGGCTATTGGAAATCATTTTCGTGACACGCTGGCCAAGTTTCTGACCTTTATGGAAGAACCGACTTCACATTGCCGTTGAAAATGCCAATCTTGTTCTTTATGCTGAGTGAAGTGGAGACAATTTCAAAACTGGTTCCAGGTTGAAGAAGGTGTATCACACCTTTCCGTTTCTGAACAGAATATCTTAGTCCGTTCCGCTCATAGTTGAAACGATGCTTGCCAGATAATTGAAGGAAGCGACCTTTTCCAACCTTCTCACCTGGCTCCACGTCTGCCCGCACACCATCTCTTCTTTGCATCACCTTTATACGTGTCATGCCCGCACTGGTGACCATTTGGGTTCCATTCTAGCGATGACCTGGTGGGTTATTTCACTCACTTGGTGGTTTGTTTTCTCAGAGTATGGCCTAGCTACCTAAATTACTTCCTGCATATTTGTTCCGCAATCGATTACTACTCGGATGGTTCGCTCCCAGAGAACCGTCACTATTGCTGATCTTTTCTAGCTGGCCATCTGATCTTGAGTGGCACTGAAGCAAGACAGATGTTGATGAAAGCATGTACTTTGTATGAAGTGCTTTTCGTAAAGTGGCGCGGCGCTAAGTCTCTGATCCGTATAGTAGAAGCAACTTCACATTGAAGTTGAAAATCAGGATCTTATTTTAATTTTCATGCTGAGTGGTGCTGTTGACCTCCACGCAGATTCGAAAGTAATGAAAGGCTGTCTTTTTTCCTGATCCTCACTTTGATATTCTCATCGGTTCAACCCGCCTGTAGCTGAAACGATGCTTCCCAGGTAAGTAGGTAGGTTGGTTTGTATGTAAAGGAGGTTGCTTCTTTTAGATTCCTCTTATTTATGCTGTTTATTGTCTTTTCTTGCTGCTGTTGCTGTTCGCCGGGAATCTTCATCACCTCTCTTTTATGTATGTTGACCTGAAGTCCTACATTTGATGCCTCTCCTGCCAACTAGTTGCTTTTCACTTGCATTTCTTCCAGTTTGTGGGAAATCAGACATATGTCATCATCGGCGAAGTCCAGATCCTCCAAGTGTTTTGTGTGAGTCCATTTTATGGCTGTCTGCTAGCTGCCGCTGTTTGTCGCACTGCCCAGTATAACACAGTCAGGGAAATCATTAGAGACAGTAGGCAGCCAGCCAACTTGTCTTACTCCTATCTTCACTTCGAAGGATTCTGTGAGTTTCACTTGTCATGCAGCAGTGTAGTTCAAAATCAGGAGATAATCTCAGCTATATATAGCCGAGTAGAACTTCATGACTTTAATAGACTATTGCTATAAGGAAAAAAATGTACATTAAATTAGTATCATTCGGTCGTAAGTAATGCGTTAAACATTACACTAATGGTGAGGAATGTATATTGCTGAGTGTATACGACACAAATGGTTGTCTGCTCTAGACTATCTTGATTTAACTTAAAATGTTGATGACAGATCAGATATGCTGTGCATTTAAGTGTTTTTTTTTCTAAATATCACTTGAAATCGCATTACACAATCCAGATTGTTTGTTTTTGAAAATGAACTTAAGTGTTTTCCCTAATGTGACTGTCAGTTGTTTCCTTGTTCAATTTTTCCTAAATAACGTGTGTTTCGGTCACTTTGGTGAAATGAATATTATTAGACGCGACTCCATTTATATAAACAGTTATTATTATCATCATTTAGTTAGATCCAATTGCATAGATTAACAGTGATAAGTCAAAAGAACCGGAAAAAAAGATACGCATTACACAAAATTTAGCACTCTCCTAGTTGCTTTTGATTTATTCACTGTTTAGTTGTCTGTTAGACTGTTTGTTTTGTAATTATGCCAACAGAAAACTACACACTACAAATTATTCTACCCCAGGATTGAATACGATACAAGGAAGAGACATTAATATATCGCCAAATCAAAGTTTTCGGGTGTGAGGACAAATAGCTGACACCAATGACATTGTCTAGTGATCGCGCTACATCATGGATTGGCAAAAGTTGGGATTCATGGACTGCGCACTGAATTAATGGTCTACGAGCTAGCTTGTCTTGTAACCGGAAAGTCATAGGTGCGCATTGGTGAAGAATCCCTGACTAGGCTGACGAAACAGTTGGCCATTACTTTCAGGTTTTTCAATGGTTCTTTAACCGATGTCAGTCTTCATTTTACCTCCGACTGATTTGACTGTAATCTTAGCTTTTAAAGGATGCTTCGACGATGTCTGAGGATCAACTTGAGGCCGAACATTTTGGGCCAGCCATCAGTTGACCAGAATATCCAAATTTACCTAAGTAGTAAATACTAACTGACGCCCATTGTACAAGAGGCGATGGCTCTTGTGGCCCATGTGGTCTTATAGTTAATGCATTTGGCATTTAAAACGACAGGTACTGGATTCGAATCTCAATCGGATTGCCTTCTTCAATAACTGCGGAATGGAGTTACACCCAGCAAGTTGGCAAGTCCAGAATAAGAGAGTGAAATGTGCATTCTAGGTTCCGCTGCCAGTCAGCCACTATCCACTAAGTTTATGCAACTAGTGAGGAGTCAAAATAATGGCGTGGAAAGTGGAAACCTGCCCTGAGACCAAATACGTAATCTTTATTTCGTCTTTTTCTTGCTTCTTTGTTTCTTAATTGTACAATAATTTCTTCCCCCACCCTTTAATTAATTTCTACCCCTTATCACCATTGCTGTTATTGTTGAATTTTGTTCAATTTTAATTTTAGTTGAGCTCTGCTTACTATTCTAATGACAAATCCTTGGAAATATTCATTTTGTTGCTAAGACAATTGACGGCTTGAGAATGATGCTGCCGAAAATAGTCACTCTTTGCTGAACGCTTTTTCTTTTATATGGTTTGATGAGAATTTTGAACTTATTTATTCCATTGGTGAATAATAACTTTAATGACAAAAAATACGTTTTTTTGGTCTGAAAGCAAGAATCCAATAGACACGTGCTTCTAAGCTTCCCCCGTGTCATGCACAATCAAAAGTTATACTCCAAAAGTGTCGAAACACGACTTAGCGTGGTAGAATCAGCAGGTATTCTACTCCCACAACCTTGGATTTAGTCAAATAAAATGTCTGAAATAGTACAACAACACATTATCAACAGCACATCACTACACAGTGTCTAAATAAAGCATGAAGAGTAGGAATCAGCCAAGTACAATTGTTAGAATGACAATACACAGGTCAGTGAAAAAAGAGTAATAATGAAGGAATTAACTGGTGAATGGTGACTAGCAGTGGAATCCGAAACAGTGCGCATCTCGTCCTATTTGAGACACGTCGTCTGAATGTACCTGCATTACCCAGTTAGTGATGATGTTCCCACCGAGATTCAAACCCGGTGCCCGTAGTTTTAAACACCAAGGCGTTATCCCCTAGACCACTTGGGCAACCGCTCATATTAATTATTTAATT
Source organism: Trichobilharzia regenti (assembly GCA_944472135.2). Lineage (NCBI taxonomy): Eukaryota > Metazoa > Platyhelminthes > Trematoda > Strigeidida > Schistosomatidae > Trichobilharzia > Trichobilharzia regenti. The sequence goes on along the minus strand of OX235264.1, from coordinate 113,384,151 downwards.
GAGTTTTAGATTCTCCCTTCGATTGATTTGATCGAAGCGCTCGGTCTCAGGTCGACATGTCGGCTTCTTGTGCATATGCTATGGGCACTGGGTTAAAGCTTCGGTGGGAACATCATTGCTCACTGTGGAATGCAGAAACATCCAGCTGGCGGGCGAGTGCCAAATAGGACGAAATGCTCTAGGATAATTTACTATGCATGTATATACGCGATTGGAAGTGATTTCTTCGAAAAGAGTAACTTTTCGCCGAACGCCCTTTCTCTTACCTTACTGAATGGGAATCTGGTAATTTTCATGTATTGATATGGTCTAGGAGATCGCCTTGTTACCAGAAAGTCATGCTTTGGAATGGTCGTGGTTGGCGCGTACTGATGAAGAGTCCCAAACTAGGACGAAACAACTGTCCAGTACTCCCTGCAAGTTTTCCAGTGGTCCTCTAACTGATGTCAGTGCATGATAAAATCCTCCTGTAAGCAATCAAACAAAATCCCTATAAAACCAGTACTTAAAAATTAATCTAATACTCATATTAGCAACTTGCTCTATTCAGGCAGTTAACCTGGCGTTCTAGTGAGAAGCCATGACCAGTAGGGTACCGCAGGTTAAAGATGAGGCAGTAACTCATCAAAGAAGACGTTGCGAAATGTTCGCGCTATGTCGTAAATTCGTAGAAGTTAGAATTCATGAGCTGGTCATTGGATCAGACAGGTCCCTGTGGCTTAATGTTCTACAAGCTAGCTCATCTTGAAATCAGAAGGTCCTGGGTTGAAAATCTGTTGGTGAATGCACACCACAGAAGAGTCCCAAATGAGGACGAGACATTTGTCCAGTACTCTCAGGTTTTCCAGTGATTCTCTAACTGATGTCAGCTCATTATGAAATCTTCCATCCAATCTGATAATTGTTTGAAATGTAGTAACATATGTGTCCTAAATTTAATGTACTACAAAATGTGAAGAAGAGGAACAGTGTTCCCGAAATCTCCACGTCACCAGTTAGTTATCCACATAAGTGATGATTGTTCTTGTTTGTGGTTGTTTTTATAAACGAAGTATATATGCACATTCAGACACTCAAGACAGTCAGTACACAATCATCGAGAAATAACAGTGACTTTTCATTCTCTGGTGGTAAATGGGGGGGGGGGAAATCAACAGATAAAAGCGGTAAAAACGCCGGGAAAAGCAGAACTGTAGGTGTGTGCGTGTATAAGTGAATGTTTTGTTAATTGATGCATCGTTAGATTTTCACGGATATAAACAATGTAGACTTCGTATTTGTTTTTCTTAAAGCAGATACATTTTTGTAAAGGTCAGCTTGTCACCATCATTTGTATTTCGTGTTTCTTTATAGTTTCATTTATCCACAAGTCATAAATCATCCGACTACTACCACAACCTGTACTAAGTTGGCTTTTAATTTTCTTTATTCGTCATTGATAATAGAAAAATTGTGAAAACTTACATAAGGCGAATTAGAAAAAAATACCTTCTAAAGACTGTGTTATCATGTTGTTTGTTCGAAACGAAATACCGGTGAAATGGATGTCTGAATCGTGTGCACTTATATACATAAACATACCACAATAATTTGTATTTTGCCATTCACTTGTCAAAAACTCTGTTCAATGTACAATGAATTCTTGTTGCGTTTTGTTGTTTTCTTTTACTACGTACATTCACTAATCTAATTTCAATTTTAAATACTCATTCTAGTGTATGGAGGGAGATTTTAATTCCTGGGAAATGGTGTTATTTTCTTTTGAAATTTTGAAGGCTAATTGTTACGCAAATTTAAAAGCTGAGAAAGCAAAATCAAAACAAAATTGACAAACTGCTGGTAGACTAGTCAGACATAATTTATTTGACGTTTTTTGTTTATCTGTAGAAGTATAAGTATTGTTCATCACCATAGGAATGAAGTCAGAAATTAAGTCGGAAATTAAATACCTAAGCGTCACCCTATCTTCTGATCTTTCCTGGTCGTCTCATATCTTGACGATTTCTAAGAAAATATTCCGTCTTACCTTCTACATCAAGACATTCTGGTGTAACCCAACCCTTACTACTACAGTTTGTTAACTCCCGTATTCCGCCTATTATTCTCTATTGCACCCCTTTAGTCTTTCCTGGGCTATTGAAGAAAGACTATACCTTATTACTCAGGATGTTAAAGGTTGTCAGCAGGGTAAGCAGTTTGCCACTTAGCCAGCTTGTTAATATTCTGGTGGACAGGCACATGGACTCATGTGAAAAATGGGCAAAATCCATCTTATCTGACTCACAACACCCTCTACATTCACAACTCTCCCCATGAATCTCTTCAGGGAAAACCAGAAGCCTATATAGGAAACTATATGCCCGCACTAGTAAGTACAAAAACTCATCCAAACCCTACCTAGCTCGTGTTCTGTGCGATAAAGAAAGCATTAGGCATTAGGCGTGAAACCTTTAACTTATTAAATAGTCAGTAGAACAAATGGATCTCGTCTTTCCAACTCACATCATTTACAGGTACAACGTTTTCTCTCTACCACTTTTTTTCATTCTGTATTTATTTTTGTTATGTGCTGTTTTGTTTCTCTCTTCCTTACAAACTCTACTTAAAACATTCTTGTTCGTTCTTTCACACTCTGTATATCTCGACCATTTTGCTATCGCTTACGCCAGTAAATATGCTAGTAGTATCTACTTTTCTAACACCTTCAAACACTGTTTAAATTTTGGCTTTGCTACCGACATGCTAATATGTTGTTGTCAAAACTGACTGAGATAACCTTAATCTATGTAGAACTTTATTTATTGTTAATGTACTAACTGGATGCAATATTGTAGTAAAAATGCTGAAAATTCCATTCTGTATCACAAGTACTGATTTGGAATGAAGCTATTATCTTATCTTATCTTGGACTTATTCTCTCTTCTAATCTCTCCTGGTCTTCCCATCTCTTAGCAACCTCCAGTAAAATATTCCGCCTGACATTTTACATTTAGAAGTTAAACCAATCGGGCATAACTCAACCCCTCCTCTTACAGTGCATAAACTCTTGCATCCTACCTATTCTTTTTCATTGTTCACGCTTGCTTATTCTCTCCTGGTTTGCTTAAAAAGCACTATGTCACAATTCGTAGAATTCTGAAGACTATCAGTAGGGTGAGTGGTGTCCCAGTGGACCACATAGTTAACGTCGTTGTCGATGGGCACTTGACTTCGTGCAATAAATTTTCTGGAGGGATTTTGTCTGATTTGGAGCATCCACTTTACCCGCAGCTTTCACCTTGCATCTCCACAGGTAGAACAAGAAGTAACTTCAGAAAACTATATGCTCTCACGTCTAAGTATAAAAATTCTATGATACCATACTTGGCACGTATTTTATGTGATGAAAATAGTGTCAGTCAAGAATTAATTAACCTTTTTTCATCTAGTAAATAAACAATTTCCTCCACCTATCCTTATATACCTTGAAGTTTTACTTTTATTATTTCTATTATATTTACGGTCCTGTTACTTCTTTGTTTTACTCTCATAATTGCAAACACCAACTTATCTATCTGACTGTAGTAATCTTTGTTTTTCCCCTCACTATATCATGTAAAGAGAACATTATATTCAATATTTTTAAACATGTTAGGATTTCTATGCCACATTGCCAATACTGTGTGAAACAAGCCCACGGCAATTTTCACTTGTATTATTATTATTACCCTAGCTGTTATCATTATTATTATTTCGATTTTATATGCTGCATGTTTCTGACACTACCTCTATTGTAAATGTGAAAGATTTTCTGTGTGAATAATTTTATTTATAATTTGAGGAAATTAGATACAATATTGTGATTAATGCTGAAAATTCCATTCTGTATCACAAGTACTGTTTTTGGAATAAAGTAAATCATTATTATTATTATAAAATAGAAGAAATGTATTTTTTTGATAGCGTCATTAGAAGGCGGAGATTATCTTAAAAATGTGGTGTGATGTATTTGAGCTATACATTTCCAACAATCTAATCACACGTTTACTTGTCAAGTCAACATATATGGAAAGTTAAATTAAACGAAGTGACAGTATACGAGAGGCTTGGTGAAGTGTCTATTTAAGAGAATTCGGCGTATTTCCACGGCTGTTGTTATAGACAAAGAAAACGAAATATTGATGGATGATCTTGTTCAAAACGGATATCCTTTAAAATTTTTAAACAGGTGTAGAAGTCAACTAGTCTCTAAACCTACAATCCATACTGTCCCTAAGAAAAAGGTTTTCATCAAATTACCATATATTAAGGAAATAAATAGTAGGATTTTGAGACAGAGGTTGAATTCAATCGTCCGCAGAACCTACTATTCAGCCCAGCTTGTAGTTGTGGAAAAAGCTAAAAATATGCTTCACTGCGAACCTCAAAAGTGCACAAGTGATTATATCACATCCCATACAATTTACCAATTTTCGTGTGTGTGTGTGTGTGTGTGGACATACATACATAGGGAGGAGTAATCGTGCTTTGCACGTTATGGTGGCAGAGTATATCTCAAAATGGTTAGAAAAACAGATGAATTATGGGAAACCAATTGATGCAGGTGTCAGACAACAAACTTCGTCTATAGCTAAACATCTAATCGAGATGAACCATAGGATTGATGTCAACTCAGCCTTTAAGGTCATTTATGAAAACGGTCAAGGGTGTTTACTGAAAAACGCTGAGGCTATGGCTATTCATCAACTTAAGCCTCCCTTGTGTATTCAAAGACAGTTTATTATTACTCTTAACCTACCTTAGTAATCCCTATTTGAGTAGATTACCAAGCGTTTGTGTTAATTATTCTTAATTCTTTTTTGTCACTTTGTTTAATTTAACTTGACTTGACAAGTAAATGTGTGATCATATTGTCCGAAATGTATGGCGCAAATACATCACACCACCTTTTTTTCAGATAATCTCCGTCTTCTAATAATGCTACCAAAATTTATAAAAGGGACTAAGTGTTTTAAATTGAAGAAATGTATGACAATATATATGAAATTATTTTACAAAAGGTTTGATATTGCGGTGGTGTGCTACAGACAGTATGTTCCAACGGAATATGATTCTCACATATATTACTACAACTCTGTACTGCGTTAGCAATAGAATACGATATATCTATTTGAAGATTCTATTTCATGTCATTTAATGTTAGTCAAAATTACACACTCAATGACTGGTTAAAGAATATAAAACTGTATATATATAAACAGACGTTTGATTAGTGAAAAACTTACTTTGGCTTCCGTGTTTTTACTTATGTTGTTACATTTGGTGTCGCTGCCTGCTGACAAATGGAAAGCCTATGCTCTGTAGTTTTGGAAGAAGACACATGGATCTTCTAGGAGTTCAAGATCCGTCAGCGGTGAGGCTGTTACTGGGAACGCTGCTAGTAGTTCGGGCAACGGTAGCATATGATAGTTTGAGGTGAAACACTGGCGACTATGTGCCAGCGTCAAGCAAACTGCTTTCAAAGGGAGGTGGACAAAACATGGTCACCTTGAGACGCGGTCACGTACATGCGATCAGATATGCTGATGAGGAGAAGCGGGTGAGCATCAGCGAGCTCCGGAGTTCGATATAGCAAGACAAGCTAACAAAGCCACCAGCACCAAGAAGATCGAGCCGATTTCAGTCGAAAGATTTGATAGGTGGACGAGTGTCATGGTGTAATACAGACTATGTGTTCCAGCATTCAAATAGGGCGTTAGCAACAGAATACTATGTACATTTGAACACTTTATTTCATATCGTTTAATGTAAACTAGACTCACATACTCAGTGATTGGTTAGAGAATATAAAACTGCTTATGTATAAACAGTGGTTTGCTTAATGAGAAATATACCTTAGCTTCTCTGTCTTGCATTCTGTTGTTACAATATCAATCAGAGGACGAGTGAAAGTCAGCTGTTTCGTCCTAGTTTCCCACTTATCACCAACATATACACATACCGCTACGGTTCTAACCCAGGACGTTTCCCTAACAAGACAAGCTCGTATACTATTCAGCCTCTAGTATCCGACTAAATGGCCGGCCCGTGAATTCTAAATCCTACTAACTCGTCGTTTTAGCAGGACTGGTAGCAGCTAATTTTATCTGGGAGTATTTATCCTCCTTACTGATCGGGTGAAAATGGATATCTCTGATAAAAATTAATGGAGGAATCACTTCGGAAATGAATCAGATCTACTGAAACAAACTGTAATAAACGAATGTTGACAAGTGCTTAGAGATTCTCACTGCTGGAAATATGGATTCAGGCTAGATTGCCAATATAATTTTGATTAAAAATTTCTGTTCACTTCTGATAACTCCAACGTTTTGTTATTGGAATATGTTATTTTGTATATATGTATATATATTATTATTCCCTTTGGTTCTGATGGGAAAACAGGGGTACAAAAACACATCTCTACTTTATTCTATTCTCTGCTGTCCTCTAGAGCTGACTGGCACTACATTTGTCCATCATCTCTCATCTCCTTCTCTTCATCGCACGACCTATTCCATGTCACCCCACTCTCGCACCAAAGACCCATTCACCACTTCCCATCGGGGTTCCACTCGATTGATGACCTGCAGTGCAAGCGATGCCATTCGAAATCCTCTTCAACGTACGCATGATTCATTTCCATTTTGTCCTAAATATTTACAGAGAGATCAGCTCTTGGCTGGTTTATTCTCAACCAGAGTTCCTTGTTACTATTTCTTTCTGACCAACTGACCATTCGATCTTCAGCATGGAGCCAGCGAGACAGACAACTGTTGATAAAAAATATGCAGTATCTTGTTGGAAATCGTTTTCGTGACTAACACTCTGTGAAAGTTTCTGACCCGTAAAGTAGAACTGGCTGTCACACTGGCTTCACATTTGTGTTGAACATAATCCGAATCTCATATTTATGCTTAGGCTGAATGCAGTGCAGAAGATTTTCAAACTTCTTTCAGGTTGATAAAAGTGTCTGTACCTCGTTTATCCAATTCTGGATCTCTGGCTGGCTTTGATATCTTCATATTTTCCGACCGCCTATGTTTGAAACTGTGTTTCCTGTCCGGATAAGTGAAAGAAATTATTGTTATTATTATTATAACCTTTAGTTCCTAGAGGAACATAGGGCTTCAGCTGCGCACCTCCATTGCCTTCTGTTTTTTGCCAAATTTTTCACTCCGCTTCAAGTCTGTTCACATGCTTTCATCTCCTCCTCACATGACGTCATCCAAGTCACCCCACCCTCGCACTGACGACCAACTCGCCGCTTCCCTTTCGGGTTCCACTCGAGAACTGGCTTGTCTAGTGATGTCGCTCACTTGATGGTTTACTCAGAGTATGGCCAATCCACCTCCATTTCTTCCTGCAAATTTGTTTCACAATCGGTTCCTGGTTGGTTCGTTCATTGCCAGAGATCCCTGTCGCTGATCTTTTCTGGCCGGCCATCTGATCTTGAGTATTGAGCGAAGAAAACTATTAATGAAGGTGTGTAGTTTGTCTGAGGTGCTCTTTATGACTCGCCAAGTCTCTTATCCGTATAGTAGCACTGACTGGCTTCACATTGGAGTTGAAAATCCGGATCTTATTTTTGATGCTGAGTGCTGTTGACCTCCACACAGATTTGAGAGTAATGAAAGCTTGTCTTGCTTTCCCAATCGTCGCTGCTTTGATGTCCTCGTCATTTCTGCCTGTAGTCGAAAGGATGCTTCCCAGGTAGATAAAGGAGGTTGTTTCTTCCAGGTTCCCCCCATTTATGCTGACTGTCGTCTGTTGATGTTGTTGCTGTTGGTGTTGGCCAGGAATCTTCATCACTTCTGTCTTATCTATGTTCATTGAAGTCTTATCTTTGATGGGCAAATTTAAACTTTAGACACCACTAACAACCAATCAGCAAATGACCTTGAACAGACCAGTCACAATAAAGAGGCATATATGATGAATGGAAATGTATATTTGTTGAAAAAAGCATAAAATAGAGAATAAAAAAGTTACATGGGATATCTTTCTCGAACATGTGAGAGAAACATCTTCCAGTTTAGCATGGGACTGCCAATGGGGAAGTTACACCATATCCTGTACATATATTCATCCAAATGACCATAAATGAGATCCTTTTGAGATCCATTTATAGCCCTTATCCTATTTTTCAACCTGCCCCAAACTCCTTCAATAGAATTTGTATGTGTCCTCGTAACGGGATCCACAAAATCACTTGAATGGTTGACTCTATGATGAATATATCCCAGAGATGACAGTGAATTGTAGCCTTTCCACTCGTCAGTGTGTATAATTGACCCCAGCTTAACAAGTCTGGTAATAATAGGTATAAGAGTAGTTGCTTTTCTATCTGCTATCCTTAGGGAGAGAAGCGACCTAGCGAAAAAAGTTCCTACGAAATATTAAAATTATCAGCTTACTCTCTCCAGCGTTAGTAGGCTTCAAACATATAGCACAACGATGAACAAACCCATCAGTTGATTTGGTATAGCTTTTTAAAGTCATGATACCACCACACAAACAAATTCGCTCTTTCCGGCGCAACTCAAATCCAGGAAATACTGGAAAACGCTAACCTCCTCGAATTGCAACAATAGCTTTGTAAGGTCACGCATAAGAAATGAATCAAGCGCTATAAAACATTGAACTGCGTTCGTGAACCTCATTGGATAATTCGCTGATTCGTAGTTATTGGTGTCCAAAGTTTAACTTCGCCCTTTGATGCTTCTTCTTTGGCCAGCTTGTTGCTTTTCACTTGCATATCTTCCAGTTTGTGGGAAATCAGACATATATCATCGGCGAAATCCAGATCCTCCAAGTCTTTTGTGTGAGTCCATTTTATGCCTGTTCCCTCGTTGGTTGCCGTTGTCTGTCGCATTATCCAATCAATTGCAATCAGGAAGATCATTGGTGATAGTAGACAGCCTTGCCTCACTCCCGTCCTCACTTCGAAGGCTTCCGTAAGTTTCCCGTTGTGGATTACTTGGCATGCAGCATTGTCGTATAACTGTTGGATGAGATGTATAATTGTCGATGGGACCCCGTAGTAGCGAAGTAGTTGCCAAATGACCTCTCGATCGACGCTGTCGAAGGCCTTTTCAAAGTCGATGAAGTTGAGATAGAGAGGTGACTGCCATTCCAAGCTTTGTTCAATGATGATCCGTAGAGTGGCGATTTGATCAATACATGATTTGTTTCTCCTGAATCCAGCCTGTTCCGGACGAAGTTTTTCATCTAGGGCTTGTTTGATTCTCTCCAGGATGATGCGACTTAGTATTTTGCTTGGAATGGACAGAAGCATAATTCCACGCCAGTTTTTACATTGACTTAAGTCTCCTTTCTTTGGTAGTTTGAATAAGTATCCTTTCTTCCAATCCTCGGGTACTTTGCCCTCTTTCCACACCTTCTCCAGCAAAGGTGTCATCAAGTCCGCTGTTGTCTCTGGGTCTATTTTCAAAGCTTCTGCTGGGATTCCATCTGGTCCTGGTGCTTTTCCAGTTTTTAGCATCTTGATTGCATTCAGGACTTCTGATTTCGTCGGAGGGTCGGTGTTCACTGGTAGTTCTGCTTCCGTTGTTGGTATTGTTGGGCGTGTTGTAGGTGGCGGACGATTTAGAAGTCTTTTGAAGTGTTCAGCCCAGTGCTTTCTCTGTTCCACCTCTTTGGTGATTGACTTTCCATTGTCGTCCTTTATTGGCTTAATCTGTGTCGAACGTTTGCCCGAAAGGTGCCTAGTTGTTTGGTAGAGTGTGGCGAGGTCTCCTTTGCCTGCAGCTTGTTCTGCTTCGTTTGCCATGGTTTCATAATATTTTCTTTTGTCTTCCCTGGCACTCTTCTTCACTCTTTTGTTCAGTGTATTGTAGCTTGCATTCAGCTCCTGTTTTTGTTGCTCGTCAGTGCACTGGATAATCTTTTGTTTCACTGTCCTTCTCTCTTCTATTAGTTTCCAAGTGTCCGTAGTGAGCCACTGTTTGTCCTGTCTCTTCTTTCTGCCTAGAATTTCTATGCAGGTTTGGCTCCACACCGTTTTCAAGTTGTTCCAGTGCTTTTCGACGCTGACCTTTTCGCTGGTGTTGATTTGTGTCTCGGCTTTGTCCTTTATGCTTGCAATGAAGATGTCCTTTGTAGCCTGGTCCTTCAGCTTTTGAGTGTTGAACTTGGCTTGTGGTCTATCTGCAGCTCCTGTTCCCTGAAAGCTTTTAATTTGATTTGGATTGTCCCTTGTACGAGATAGTGGTCTGAGCCAACGTCTGCTCCTCTTCTTGCTTTTGTGTCCAGTAGGCTGCGCCTCCACTTCCTTGAGATTGAGATGAAGTCGATTTGGTTTTTGGTTTGCCCGTCTGGTGACACCCATGTAGCCTTGTGGATATCTTTGTGCTTGTATACACTGCCACCAATCACTAGTTCGTTGAAGGCGCAGAAGTCGGCGAAGAGTTCTCCATTTTCATTCATTTCTCCGAGAGCTTCTCTACCCATGATGAGTTCCCTTCCTGTGTTGTCTGGTCCCAGTTTGGCGTTCATGTCTCCCATTAGTATTTTCATGTCGCCAGCTGGAGTATTGTCCATTGTTGCCTGTAGAATTCTTCTTTCTTTTCGAGGTCTGCGTTGTTTGTGGGTGCATAACATTGTATGATTGACACTTTCCTTCCTTTGGAGTTGAATCTGGCGGTCATTATCCTGGACGAAATCGCCTCCCATTGTATCAGGGCTTTCGTTGCCGTTGGTGACATCATGATAGCCACGCCCTCGGTGTGCGTGTGGTTATCTTCTGGGTGACCGGAGTAGATCACTGACTCACCCGTTGACAATTTGGTGAGTCCACTCCCATTCCACCAGCTTTCACATATTCCCAGCACTTGGATTCCGTATCTTTTCATCTCGTTGGCGATCTGGGCAGCTTTCCCAGTCTCGTACATAGTTCGGACGTTCCATGTCCCCACACAGACTTTTTCTTTTGGTGCAAAGAGGTTCATTCTGCTGAAGGTTCTGTAGCAATTTTGTTTACAGGGTGGGGTTGCTAGCCTCACGCCTGAGAAAGGAATGATTACATTAAGTAAAGTTTAGAGAGAAGCGACTTTTTGGGTTGCTCCCCTCAAAATCGGAAAATAACGGACAAACAATGAGAACAACACTAACAAAAGGAAACAGTTCACAGAAAAAGGGCAAAAATCGACAACAACGATACAATACAACAGCATGCAATATAGTTCAGCACAGTTAACCAAAATGATACCAAAACCACAGAGTCACGGCCTTGGAACAACTTGAACATATAGATCCAACAATATATACAATTTTAGTTAGAGTTTATGTTAAAAAATTTCGCAAATCCAAACAGTTAGTTATAAGTATTATCTGTTAGTAAGATTATGTCCACAGTTTTAGTGTTCGAAAGGTATATAATTGTGATAATTTCCACAAACTCTTGGCATGAAATTCTACAGAAACGAGAGTTTTTATGAAAGTGGGGAAATGTAGCGCAGTAGTCGAAAAGCGTGCCTCCAGTCAAATGTCTACTGTTGATGGTAATAACTACTGGTAGTTTTTGTTGCTGTTGGTGGTGGTTGGTTATATTCACTAACTGCGTCTTCTCAGTGTTCACCTGGAATTCTGTCTTCGATGACAGTTTGTTGGTTATCGCCTTCATTTATATGAGTCTTTGGGACGTACGCCACCTGTGAAATCAATATCTTCCAGGGTCTTCTTATGAGTCTAACGCATTCCTGTTTTCTCACTCCCTACAGTTTGTCGCACAATCAACTGGACCAGTTCACCTTTATTTTCAAGACATCACTTGTGAAAGATTAGGTGTTACGACTCAGCACACCTTTAATTGCAGCAGTCAAATTGTGTTATGTCATAATTCAATGAGTTACTTTGTGAGGATTTGATTTGTTTCAAGTTCAACCACTAATTTTGCTCCTTTGGAGAACCAGCGACAAACAGGGAGAAGTGAACATTTGTTTTCATTAGTCTGCGACTCTTTAGAAGCACATAACACGCCGGAATTTAAACTCAAGACCTTTTGGTTACAAGGCCAGGCCGATGATATCGGCTAGTGGCTATGCTAAAGTCATGAATTACTAAAGTTTAGAATTCATGGGTTGACCGATGAGTTGACTCACAGTGGCTGAGATTGCCTTGCAACCGGAACATGCCAGATTCGAACTCTGACAGCGGGTGTGAACCGATGATGATTCCCACACGAGGACAAAACAAGTGTCTATTTCTGCTGGTTTTTACTCGTGCCCCAAGTTATGTCAGTCGGAGATCAGACTTGTCAACTGGTATTTCACAATTTTGGAGAACAGTAGGTATACAGTTACATGTAAGAGGATAATGTGACAGTGGAGTCCCTTTTCTTCTCCATGGTGATATACGACATCTTTTTCTTAATTCTGTCCAGCATAATAGTAGCTCCTCTGATAAACAGTCAAATAGTACACTGAAGGTTCTTTAAAAACGTGAATATGTGTGCGGAATCAGTGACCCAGAGCAGTACAAATGGTTAAATGCATCTCAAAAATTTCTATCTTCATAAAATAGAGTCATTTAGAACACCAAAATAAAAGCCTAAGACATTTGAACTACTAAGAGCTCCATCATTACTATCACTCTCTTAGATTCCTAGTGAAACACAGAGCTCCAAAATAATCCATTAACTCTCATATCATTCTTACATGATCTCGTTCATGTCACTCTCCAACACCCCAGTCATTGTTTCTCAAGCTGTAGATAGGTGACTTATGTCATCCAGCGGTCTTCTGAGCGTATGTTCGATTCATCCCTATTTTCTCCAACTTTCTTCTGTGGCAATACCTTCTTAATCTGCTCCTTCCCAGAGTTTCTTGCCGCTGATTGTATCTTGTCAGTCGTCTGATCTCCAGTATAGAGCCACTGAATGCAACTGGTTGTTAAAAATGCTTTTCGTGGCATGCCAACCAACTGTATTACCCATCCAGAAGATCTGAATGACTTCAGATTGGTGCTGGAAATCTGTATTTCGTTATTTGTACTCCGTTAGAATGCAGAATATATTCAAAATGATTACAGAGTGATGAAGGATGTACCCTGACTTCCTGGCTCTGATGGAAAGTGATCTCTTTCAAATTTATTCAACTGATAGTGACTGGTCCCGGTTGAAATAGAATAATATAATTGTTTTAACTACAAGTGGATATCAAAGCAAGGATCAGGAAAGCAAGGCAGCCTCTGAGTTATCTCAAGTCTGTGTGGAGGTCAACAGCGGTCAGCATGAAAAATAAGATCCGGATTTTCAACTCCAATGTGAAATCAATGCTACTTACTATACGGGTCGGAGACTTGGCACCACGTCGCGTCATGAAGGACACCTAGAACACACTACAGAATTTCATCAACAGCTATCTTCACTTAATACTACTCAAGATCAGATGGTCAGCCAGAAAAGATCTGCAATTATCAGGTTTTTCTGTGAGCGAACCCACCCCAACAGGAACCGATTGTGCAACAAATCTGCACAGAGAAATGGAGGTGGATTGGATTGGCTATACTCTGAGAAAAAAGCCACCAAGTGAGTGACATCACATACCAGGCCATTGCTTGAGTGGGAAGCAATGAGCACGAGGGTGACATGGAGGGGGTCATGCAAAGAGGAGATAATGAAAGCATGTGGACAGACGTGAGATTGAAGCCTCATATTCCTCTAGGAACTAAGGGAAACAATAAATAATAATAATAATTGTTATTATTCAAATGACGTAACAACTGAGGTTTTTATTAAGGTGACTTAGACTAATCAACACACAAACACACAAATGATTACTTTTATTTCAAAAGAACTATGGTAATTTCCACACTGTTATACATTGGAACATATATATATATATATTTGAGAGGACGAAAGAAACGACTTAATTACGCCTTCACCTCTCTAACCTTTCTGGTGATAATTATTCATCAGATATCAAAGATCAAACTTTAAGAAAGGAATAATTCTTCTTTAGTGTCCGTATGTGTGTAAGTATGTTCTTTTCAGTGTAGGAGACAGAGGTAGGTAGGCAGAGAATGGCGCTCCCCCTCTACTTCCTCACCCCTACCATCTTCCGCCTAATCTTTGTCTTTTTGTTATAGAGATTAAAATAAGGTCAGTTTTTTGTTTCCTCTGTTAGCCATATGCACCACAAAAAATGGCTGAATGGCCGAATATATAGAATGAACTGATAACATCAATAGAGTGTATTTCTCAATGTTAACGATATATGCATGAATAGATTGTGAAAGAACCAGGAATGACTCATATGCAATGAGTTATTCTATATTAAGCAAATATATATATATATGTCTGTATACAGTTTGGTTGATTTCAATTCTCTACCATTTCAATAATTTCTGAAAACAATCTTCTCAAGCGGAAAGAAGCTGAAGCGAAGTAGCCATTCCTACAATAAAAAATGATGGTGATGACAAATGAAAGCTGAGATATACGTATGTATGCATGTTTGTGTGTGTGTGTGTTTATGTGTATGTATGTGTGTGTGTGTGATAAGTGAAATAAGATGAGCATTCCTCATCTCCACGCCAGTGGTATAAAGGTATAAGGGTGGACACTTAACGCAATGTTTGAATCCACTCAATTCTACCTCTCTTCATAATATTAACCTTCAAGATGTTTGTTCAGTAACTGAAATTAGGCGAAAGCCTCAAAAACACGCCTTAGTGAAGTAAATAAGGGCGAGAATGAAGGAAAGAAAGTAGAAGAAATAAGGTCTTTCTTCAATGATTCTTCATCTTGCCTAACTATTCTATTTATGCTTCATAAAGCATTCTTCTAAATCTTCAATTCTTGACCAAATTAAATAATTTAAAGTATCCTTTGTTTTTCTAGCTTATTTCATGTTTGATACGATATTTCCCGTGTTGTGTTTTGTGTGTGCTTTTATACACAAAGTTTTTTGTCTATTGTAGGGAGTTTAACTATCGACCTTCTGTCGTGTCCTCCTAGTGTGTAGTAAAACAAATATGGAGGAGAAGTTTAGTGACTAGTTTGCTTGTATGTGTGTTTGTGTGTGCGTGTGGTTGAGTATTTTATGACAAATAAATGCTCATCCAATCTTTGATATCTGTTGGAATTGTCTCCTCTACTTCTTCGTCGTCGTCGTCCTCTCTCTCCCTCTCTCTTCATTGTCTTTAACTTTTGGAAGAGGAGAAATATTCCCATGAGTATTAGAAAACTATTTTTTAATGGAAAATTAAAAAAAAAATAGAGAGAAAGAATAAATGAATGAAATTGTGATTTTGTATGCAAGTGTATTATGCTTGAGTAGGCTTCATTTGTCTTCTCTACTGAGGACCACTGCTACTAAGTGTATTGTTTATATTTGAAACTGTTGTGTTTCTCTGTTTATCGTCAGTGTCACTAGTTTTCTATGGTTTTTTGGAGGAGACTTCTTTCCCCTCCCCCCGCCCGCACATTGAGCTGCTTGACTGAAGTAGAGAAGATAAGGTTTTGAGCAGTTGATGAATGTCTGTCTGTCTGTTTTCGACATAGAACTTTACACAAATGTGCGGAAGTTCAAGTCGCCACATTCCGTGTAGCACGCGAAGCAAGAGAAGAAAGTACAAGAAAAGCAAATAGAAACAGTGAGCAGAGGTGTGAGACAAAGGAGTAATAAAGAAATACAAAACAGTTTCATTGGAGATCATAAGTCACAGGGAGTGGATGCATCTGCGCCACTGAGAACGATTTTGAGCCATGTCACCAATTGTTTCCAACCATAGATTTTTGCCGTCCCGAGGACCCCAGCCTGGAAGTCTACACCTTCCTACGTGGCTAAGACCAACTGTTGTGGATTTCATTGACTGATGCCAAGTTTTTGTTTGACCGCCGCTAGCTTTTTTCCAGCCTGACCCTATATCAGCTAACATTGCTCGTCGAGGGAGGCGATGGCTTGGCATACGTAACACATGTCCTAACCATCTCAGTCGATGTAGCTTCACGACTTCGTCGATTGATTTCCCCTGTTTACCTAGGACTCTACGCCTAACCTCCATGTTGCTCACCTTATTATGCCACTTTACACGGGATATAGAACGCAGGCACCTATGATCAAAGACAGCTAGTCTTTTCATGTCTTCCACTCTGAGTGGCCAGGTCTCACAACCATAAAGGAGGACGGAGCGGACTGATGAGCAGTACACCCGCCCTTTGGTCGATAGTCGAACATCTCGTCTACGCCAGAGTCGGCGTAAACTAACAAATGCGAAACGAGCCCCTTGTATTCGTGCTGAGATTTCGTCAGAGATCAGCCCGTTGGGGCTGATGGTACTTCCCAAATAAGTGAAGCGGTCAACGTGCTCTACCACTTCACTTCCTATTTCTAAACTAGGAGCCAGTGTAGTCCAGTCCTGTAACATCATCTTGCATTTGGCGGGAGCGAATCGCATGCCAAACATTCGTAGATTGCTGTTCAAGGTGTTTAGAAGACTCTGCATTTCGTCAGCGTCTTCGCCTAGAAGGACTATATCGTCTGCATATTCCAAGTCAACGAGATTATTCCCAGGTAGCAAGTCAATCCCTGAATCGCTGAAGTCACCTAGGGTTAAGTCCATTAACACATCTATGATGAAGTTGATGATGGATGGATAGTTGAACTGGTGTTTCATTTACTTTGTCAATCAGTTCGTTTTATTTTTCATTTTCTTCTTGGTTCGATGAATATACCTGATATGTATCCATATATATATATATATATATATATATGATATAGAAGATTTGTAGCTCAGGTGGATAATTTTGATGTGGTTTTGTTCTCTGAGCTGGATGGTTAGTTTACGAAGCTTTCATCGCCCTACTGGGTGACATCTTCAGCGCATACTTCAATTTGAAGTGAGCTTCTAGATTTCTCCACGAGTTTATTAATCATTCCTCCTGGTGACCTTGGACGTGATTGGTTGTTTATGTGTGTTTTCACACCTTCTAGGTTACTTGTGTTGGAACTGATTGTTTCTGTGACTTGAACTTTGACTCTTTGTGTGTGAAGTTTCTTTCTTATTGGTTGATAAATTTTGTCTATGTCGATGTGTCTATTGATTGATGATTCACTGGAATGCCAAGCTTCTAAAAATATATATATATATGTATGGTGGTCTCTCTTTCTGTTGCTCTCTTAGTCTGTGACCATTTCACTTTGATGAAACTGTCTCCTTTAACAATGTATATTCCCCTTATATTATATATAATATGTGTGTTTGTTTGACATGTCTGTTATATTTGCTAGGTATATATGGATCGATATTCCATTATAATTAGCCAATCATGTTAAGACTGTCTATTGATTTGTTCATTTTGAATATTCGCTCACACACTTGTGTTCACACACTTGTTCGGACATTCATATATATTTTTGCTCTCACACTCTTGTGTGACATTTTGATTCTCCTGGTGTTTTGGAAAATAGAAGTATCATCGCAGACCTAGTGGTCTTCTGATTTCCGTCTTTCTTGCGTCAGGACTATTAAATTCTCGACCAGTACATAACGACACCGCACACAAAGAAACAGATGAGTGAATCAACATTTTATGTGGTTTATAGTAATCATTTAGTTTAGAATGATGTTTGAAGTCTCAAAAACTTTGAGACACTGTAAATTCAGATCGTTTGAATGGGATCAGCAGCCACTTACACATTGAAAAAACTTGAGATATCTGACTTTTGAGTTTATGGTCTTGGTACACAATTGAAAATTAAGTGAAATGCTTGAAGTAAAGACTGGGAGGAGTAAGACAATGCTGACTGACTACTATCACTGAGGTCGACTGGACTATGCGCAATACTGTACTTCAGTTGATAAGAAGCCTCTAGATGAGGATAATCAACCAACAGCCACAAGCACCAAATTACTATCAGCAGAATCAATTTGAAGGACGTCACTTCCCTCATATATCTGCGAAGCATCGTTTCAACGGCAATGATGGAGACTATCAAGGAGAGAGCTGGAAAGGTATGATAGACCTTCATCCTTATGAAATCACTTTGTGAATCTTCTGTATTCAGCAGCATCAACACCAATGTTAAGTCAGTCACTTCTTCTATATCGATATCGACAGACTTTTATCAACGTTCGCCTTCGCTAGCTTCATACTGACGATTGGAAAACTAGACAGAAAGCATTAGCAACAAGAAACTCTGGTAAGCAGCGAACCAATCAACAACCCAGTAAATATTCCACAGGAAATAGAGATGAATTAAATACACTCTGAGGAGACTATCAAATAACACAGCATACTATACCGTCTCTCGATATGAACCTGAACGGAAAACGACGAGATTGGCATGAGTTCGAAGGTGAAATACAGGCAATCGTGTGCGTCGGCGGCACAGTGGTTAGGACTCTCGCCGACCATGAACATGGTCCGAGGTTCGATCCCCTACCGATGCACACCTGATATCTATGGTCGGCCTGCAAAACTTCGGCTACCGATACCACATGCTGAAAATTCCATACTTGTACCAAAAATACAGTGTGGAATCAAGCTGTAATCAAAAATAAAAAAAATAAAAATTTAAAGTTGATGAAAGCTTATCGGGAATTGTGAAGACAACAGAGAAGAAGATGAAATGGAGATGCGTTGTTGAAGCCCTATATTCCATTCGAAACTCAAAAGAATAATAAGGCATTCAGTATGAAACAAGTGGATCATTTTACAAGCACAGAAAGATAAGTACACAATTTTATATTTTGTAGATGAATTCCTACTGTGAATAAAGGCTTGACTAGTTGACAGATTGACGTAGAAACAAGAGGAGATTTGCTTTATTTCAGATTGTCGCTTAATAATTCAGGCATACAGTACCGACCGACTGTCAGTTATTCGTAATTTTATGTTAATAAAACAATTTTCTGAATCCCCTGTTGCATCGAGAGTTGAACACAATCCAAATGATTTATTTGTTGTTTTGCATTTGGAGAGTTTAGTTTCCTGGATAAAAACGAATGATATCTATCAAGTTTGATGATGAATTGATCTCAGTTACACAACTACTGAAAACCACTAGAGAGTGGTGCATGGTTGTTTCGTCCTAGTTTAGACTTCTTTGGCAGTAGACACCCATTACTTAATCAGAGATTGAACTCAGAACCTTCAAGTTACAAAGAAACTCATATACCACTCTGTCAGAAGCACAGAATCCAGTAGACCTTCAATTCTGCAAATTCGAGACATGTAGTAAGACCACCAGTCAACGTCATCGTCAAGTCAGTTAATTTATCGCAACTGAAACTAGTTAAATACCTGCAAACCGACACTTGAGAGATAATCTACTACCCACTAGTTACTAATTATAAGGTGAAATTGCATGAAGTTCTTCCGGGAAGTTAAGACCAGCAGGATCCAACAGATTGGGTAACTTTGTCTGGTGATAAGGGCTATATATCATTAAATGAGAGAAATTAGAATTCACGATTCAGTGTACTCTGTCGTTATGGCTGTATGATGTACGAGGTCACCTTGTGATGTTGAGGTCTTTGACTATGATTCTTGGTTGAGTCGCGGGTGTGTTTTGTTGAAGAGTCCTAAATTTGGATGAAAAAGCTGTCCAGCACTACACTGTATTCCACGGTTCTCTAAATGATCTAAAGTCGTCATCTAACTTGTATCTAACTAAATGGCTTCAAGGCAACACTTGAATGTTGATTCAGCATCGAATTCGGAAAAGACTCCAAAATCAAAAAGCCCATATTTAGGTTAACTGCAACAGTGTTCCATAAAATGGACTTATCACTTTGTATCGAAAGAAATCTCGTTCAAAAGATAGAATAAAATACTTCTATAGAATCCTCCATATATGTTATAAAGGCAGAAATGTTTAAGATGCTCTCTGACATCATAATATTATTATCATTTTGTGCTAAGACAAAGCAACCAAATATGTTCTATGTATCTTCCATCACAAAACATTCACCTTTTGACTCTGTGTCCAGATTTCTATTCTTGAACAAGCTTTCACTAACACAAACCGTGTCGTCGGTTGCCAACTGGTTGCATTCTTATTTCTCGAACGGAATACAGTATACTGTATAGTACGTAAAGGCAAATCATTCTCTACCTAGCTTAGTGAAAGAGACCTTCAAAAGTGCTTTCCCTCCCTCTTCTTTCTACTTACTTGAGTTGGTTCTTTCAGAAGAAATCAACTTCATTTAATACACCAGGGATTCAAGTCAAATGGTCTTAGGTTAAATTCCTCCAAAGGTCAGGTAGTTGACCTTACCTTGGAATACAACTCTGATCTACGTGAACTGGTCTGTTCACAAGATTATTGTAGCATATAGGGCATAAAATCCTTCTGAATAGTTCTATCCTCTAACCTTTCTCGGTTGGTCATCCGATATCTTGTCGATTTCTGAGAGAATGTTCCGCCTGACTTACTACATAAGGAAGTTAAGAGAATCAGGTTTATAGTATTGGTTTTGTAGGTTTTTTTTGATTGGATGAAGGATTTTATCATGAACTGACATCAGTCAGGGAACCATTGGAAAACCAACAATAAGAAGTATTGGACAGTTGTTTCGTGTTTGTCTGTGACTCTTCAGAAGTATGCACCCACGGCGGTTAGAACGCAAGACCTTCTGCTTAAAGGCCAGCTAGCTCGAAGACCAGTTAGCCGCTGGGACCCAATCCAATGGCCAGTCCGTGAATTCTAACTTCTGCCAATTCACGACATGGTGCGACCATTTTGCGATGTCTTCTTCGATGAGTTACTGCCTCATCTTCAACCTGCTGTACACTACTAGTCACGGCTTCTCACTAAAACCCCAGGTAACTGCCTGCATAGGGCCATTTGCTAGTGAGCATCAGATTAATTTTCAAGTATGGGTTTTAAATCCCTAAAATTGGATACCATTGGATCGAGTCCCAGTGGCTGAATGGTCTACGAGCCAGCTCCCTAGGCTTGTGACCAGAAGCTCCTGGGTTCAAACTCCCGTGGGTGCGTAGTCGACAGAGACAAGAACACATGTGAGATATGGTCTGAATTCATATTGTCTGACTGTCAACACCTTGTCTATTCACAACTCTTCCTACTTTGCATCCGATCAGGAAGGACTAGAAGTCATTATAAGAGATTACATGCTCGCACGATCAAGTACAGTTATCCAACAGTATCCCATTTGCCCCCCTCCCCTGCGTTACATGTGATATTGTGAGATAGTGTTAGGCGTGAAACTCAACTTCCTAGATAATCAGAAAAATTAGTGATTCTTTCATCTTCTCAATTCAATTCACTTGTGGTTTTAGCTATTAACATTATTTCCATTAGTTTACACGTTCTGCACATTTTAGACTTTACTGTCAAAATGTTGGTACCATCAATTTTTTGTTAATTATGCCCTTTTATGTTTTTTTTTGTTATTGTTGTATATTTGAGTAAATTAGATGCAATATTGCACAAAATGCTCAGAATTCTAGGTTGTATCTTAAGTACCGTTTCGTAATAAAGCAAATTACTACTATTATTATTATTAACGTTTAATATTATTAATTTTATTGAGCTACGCGTGGTACATGTGCTTCGGGCAGCCAGCATATAACCATCGCATTCACATCTCAAGAAAGACTATGTCATATTGCACATAATGCTGAAGGCTGAATGTAGAATTCCCGCTGCGTTATCTGTGACATCTGATTGACATGATTGTATTGATAGGCATTTTAATTCCTACAATCAATTTGCTAAAGTCATCTTGCATCTCTTCAACGATGAATTTAGGCAAAATTTGACAAGGATTTGTGCTTGTATGGCTATTAAATATAAAACTTCAACCCCATTCTATTTAGAATAAGTTTTGTGTGAAGAGAGACAAATGTCAGAGAAGAGCTTATAAACATTTTTAAGTGGGTAATTAGAATTATTATTACATTCATTATTATTTATTTTATACGACTACAATTCAAGGGCGATATACCAAGCGCGAAATAATTACGAAGAAATTAAGAAAATCAGTTCAAAGAACTTTTAATACTGGAGAACTAAACGTCTTATTCTCTACACGACCGATGGTGCTATCTCGATGGGAAGATGAAGTACCTAGACTAGCTACTTCAAATTATTATTTCCAGTTCAACTATGGGGCGAGTTATATTGACCGTCGCTCCAGGAACTTGATTTTTCGTGCTCAAGAACATATCCCACTATGGATAAGTAAAAATGTAGTTAAAACAATTAACAGTTCGGTAGTGGACCGTCTGGTGCAAACCGGCCGACCACAAAGCCAGCATTGGAGAATCCTTCTATGAAATCTACCGCGTGCCTAATAAATTGCCAAAATCATCGAAGCGCCGCATGCTCCAAACAGCAGAGGGTATTGCGATACGCCTCACACAACCAGTGCTCTGTGTTCAAAAGAAGCAAGTCCAGCCCCTATTACTGCCCTCGCCGGCCTTCAGTAGAAACCATAAACTCATGAATTTGTAATATTATCTTTCCTAATTTTTCTCACATTCAGCTTATTTTATGTGGATCCTAATGAGCTGTAATCTATCAATATTATTCATTCGAT
Organism: Trichobilharzia regenti; assembly: GCA_944472135.2. Lineage (NCBI taxonomy): Eukaryota > Metazoa > Platyhelminthes > Trematoda > Strigeidida > Schistosomatidae > Trichobilharzia > Trichobilharzia regenti. The sequence goes on along the minus strand of OX235264.1, from coordinate 113,361,600 downwards.
GTTATTTAAACGACATTAATGTTGTTCATAACACTAATTCATTCATTCACTGTTGTGTATATATAACTGTAGAGACTGATGATGAAGTTATCGAATAGCGTACTCTTTCTTCAGTATCCATTATTTATTATTCCTTATATTTTATTGAATTTCAGCATTTTTACTTTCATGATCTTCCTTATTTAATGTATTTACGTATTTATAGAAGGAGTTAAATTGCTGCAGTGTGTACATAACTCTGGAAATTCCATTCTGTATAACTATTACTGTTCGAAGTTAAATGATTGTATAATAATAATGATTATTATTATTACAAATTACACCAATTAGAATTTTTAATATATTTATTCATTGAAGTTTCTGTAGCGATTTGTTTGTTTTACAGGGGTGGAGTTGCTAGCACCACGCCCCAACCCTCTCTCTTTACCCGGGCTTGAGACCGGCGAGAAAACTAGTAAGCTAGTAGCCTAGCAAGCTAGTATCTGGCGGACGAGGATATCAAATCGAGCGGGAATCGGAAAGGCGAGAAACACATTTATCAGCCTGAAATCAATCTGGAAATCTTCGTCACTCAGCATCAACAACAAAATTCAGTCGGATTTTCAATACAAACACCAAGTCAGTCAGCTCTTCTATACGGATCAGGAACTTGGCAGGCAGGTCACAAAGAATATTTCCAGCAGTCTGTTGCAGACCTTTATCAACAACTGTCTTCGCTGGCTCTATACTGAAGATCAGATGGCCGATCCGGGAAGAATCACCAACAAGAAACTATGGGCACAGACAAAAAAAACAAGAAGCAATCGCCAACCAACAAATATGCAGGAGAAAGTGGAGGGAGATGGATTGGACACTCGCTACAGGGGCCGCTGGGTGACATCAAGCGTCAGAGTATAGCTCCAGTGGAACCCGAAAGGGGAGCGGCGAGTGGGACGTCAGTGCAAGGGTGACATTGAGGAGATCGTGTGAAGAGAGAGAAGTTGAAAGAGTATGGACTAACATGGATGCAGGTGGAAAGTACAGCAGAAGACAAAGCAAGTGAAGACGTGCAGTTGAAGCCCTATGTTCCACTAGGAACCCAAAGGAGCAATAATAATAATACCAATTAGATGGACAACATTTGAGTGGCTTGAAGTGATCCAACTTTTTGGGATGAAGGTTCCTGAATTTACCAGTGATAAGCTCAGTACCAGAAGAAATGGAATTGTCTAGCAAGCGCTGCTGCTTCCTATGAGTGTTTAGCGACCTCCAATGTCAAAGAATAATTTCATAAATGTGTCTTTTATTGTGATGATAAGAATCTTGAGTAACACAAAAAAAGTTTAAACACCACCATCTCCCAATATCGCTAATTTCGATTTTAGTTATCGACCTCGTTATTCAATCCTTTTCTCATTTATAAACAGGTTTCCAAGGTGATTTTTCCTGGTAAACATACTCAAACTTTGCAGATAGCTTTACTTGAATTCATATTTATAAGTTTAGGTAATATAGCGAATCGTATTGTGCTCCAAGTTACTACAATAAATGGAAATGATATTCCTGAGTATCATTTTTTATGATGAATAATTAACAAAGTATCATACAGAAATATTATTAATTAATATTTAACTCTTAATTATCTATCTAAGCAGTGAATTCCAAATACTGACAGATAGGGAAAACATGTTTTATTCATGGGAATGTAGTTCATATTATTGCCTATCTACGTATTTATAGATAGATAGATACATAGATGTAGTTTGTGCACAATAAGAATAGAGAACCATTTCAACATTCTTCATAATGGGCGTGAATAACTCACTGGTTGGGTGGTCTTATCCAAACTAATAAGTTTTGTGTCCTATAGAGGAAAACAGTCGCTCTCTCTCTCTCTCTGGTTCTATTGTGCATGTCCAGTAAATCGTTGACTAGAGAGAAAAGAATTTTTGCTAAAATCAACCAATAAGTTGTGGCTTTTTCCAGAATAATATAATGCATAGTAGACAATCAAACTTGTATCTTTTGTATAGTTAATTCTAAGTAGGTACTTCAAGTAGTTTGTAATTAGTCTACTTCTGAGAACGGTGTCTATTCTTTAGCACGTGACGAGTATGGCTTTTAAGTCTTCATCATCCTCCGAATACCGAGGCCCATCAGAAGTCTTTATAAATAAATCCATACTGTAAATTTGATTTTGACTGTCATCAACTTAAGTAAATATTCAACATGAATGTATTCCAGTTTTGTTTTCACTTGGTTGTACCTGCCAGTATCGTATCACTTCGAGTATTTGGCGAAGTTAAACTTTAGGCACCACTGACTAACTAACAATGGAGTGGAAACGCGCCGATGACCGTGGAACGCGCAGTGAGCAAGTTAGCGAACCCTAGCAAGTAATGTCTTCATCATCAATAAAATAACCTCATCAATGTTTCATGCTATTAAATGGAATATTTGGTAAGTTTCAGCTTAGGTTCATCGAAGATTAAGTTACGCTTTAAGTCAAGGACAAGTAAGGGTTAGATTAACCTAAAAAAGGTGACATCAGGGCTGGTTCAAGTCAGAATACAGTCAGTTTATGGATATTTGCGCGTTGACATTAGGTTTAAGAAAGACTAGGGTTATTGTCAGGGTTAGAAGACCTAAATAATTACATGCATAGAATGTGGTTAAATTACTCTACTAATATACGAATAGAACTTGTGCAGTGTGGTAGAGTATAATTCATTTTGATAAATTCTCACAGTGTTATATAGTAGTATTTACTGATGACAATGTTTCGAGCACAATTTATTGCTCAATAAATACTACTCACAATGGAATTATACTCTGTTGATAGTTCAACCTAAAACTGAAGACTGTTTTTATCACTTGTGAGAGCCAGGTATCCTCCATAACACTTTTCTACAGTTTTTATGCAATTATTTCATAAACATATATATGTATTCCATACACCAAAATGCCTTCTTCAGGTGACTGGTGCGTTCAAGGCCATTCAATGATTAGTAGTTAGTGGTGCTTAAAGTTTAACTTTGCCGAGTATTTTTTCTAATTGACTTCAGTAAAAGGAACATGCGATAGCTTCCAGTTGTCTGCATCAAGGCATCTGTGATATTCATGGGGCCGACCATAGATTTCAGGTGTGCGTCGGCAGGGGATAGTACCTCGGAGCATGTGCTTGGTCGGCGAGAGTCTTAACCACTGTGCCACCAACGCACATCCATAAAATCAATTAATCAATAAATCAATCAATAAATTAGATGACATAATATACTTGAAGGGGTAGAGTTGAATTCAACTAAAATTGAACTAGAGTCAAGTTAACGGTAGTGATGGTAATAAGGGGTAGAAATGTAATAAAGAGTGAGAAAAGAAATTACATATTCGGTGTAAAGAAAGATCGGTTTCATTGTATATTTAATGACTGAACAACTTTTTTATGCATGTAGAGATCAAGACTTAATAAATGAACTGTCATTACTTGTAAGGTTTGAAAAAGTTTGATTCGCGATCTCTTAACAAGATTACCACATACTCTGTGGATAACTTTGAAGTTCCTTTGTGGTTGGGTTAGCTTGATGCCCAGAATCTTTGATCAGGTGTCCCAAGACAGAGTAGTCGTTAGGATCTCATTTCTCCTGCATACAGCCATGGAGCTAAGTGTTCGATGATACGTTTGGATGGCAGATGCTTGGTGCGGCTGACATAGCTACCTCTACACGAGCAGGTGAATAGATAGATGCGTACTAATGAGGCCAACAATGGTAACTTATCCTTCAAGTTCATGCGAATGGTTGGTTTTGTAGACATAGCTGGTCGAAGTTCAGCTACAAAGAAAGTTTGACAGGCTGTCTCTCAGTATTTCTTCTAATGGGTCTGCAGTCATTTAACTCTAATTTCGTTAACCAAAATGGTCTTCAGTCATAAAGTTTGGGTAACGTCTAAGTGGAGTGGTAAACACACTTGTTGTAACATCTCATGTGTAGTTTTTTTTTCTTTCTCAACCCTTTGTGATCTATATTCACACCTTCTAACTTTCATAGCAGGTTATTAATTATTATCAAATTTAATCTCAGTGTGTCGGTGACACAGCGGTTAGGACGCTCGCCGACCATGCTCATGGTCCGGGGTTCGATACTTGGCTGACGCACTCCTTTACCTCGCTAAGCCAGAAATAATACTGGTAAAGAGGAAAGGTTGGGCATGAGGCTAGCAACCCCATCCTATAAAAATAAACACTGCTACAGAAACTTCAAGTCACTGGCTTGAAGCCCTATGTTCCACTGGGGAACGTGAAAGAAAAATTATTATTTATTATTAAAATTTAATCTCCTCCGTTGTTAAATAAGTGCAAATTGTATCTATGTAAACTTTTGTATATAAATTTGATTTTACAGCTGCTTTAGAGAATGAAATCGCCTAAGAGATGTCTTTTCTGCTGAACTTCTTGGTCTTTTCTCTCAAACGTGGAATTTCTATACCTTGATGTTTATTGATACCAAAGAGGAGGTCAGTATTCTAGAAGAATGAGTTGTCATTAGATTGAAGCTGTAAATCTCAGAAGGTAGTATTTTTAAAAGCTCTAGGGAACATAAATTGAACGTGCTAAATCAGTTCTCGAATACTGGTTTCTAGTGGGAAGTCATCACCAGCAGGGTACACCAAACCAAGTGTGAGGACAAGTAGTCGTCACAGATGACAGTGGCTAGTGGCCACTGTCTGAAATAGATTAGCAGGAGGTGGGATTCATGAAGGCTGAATGGTCTACGAGCTCGCCTTGTAACCAAAAAGTTTTGGGTTTGAACCATGAAGGTGGGTGCGTATTGATGAGAAGTCACAAGCTAGGACAAAACAGCTGTCCAGCAGCCCTTAATGGTTTTCGAATGGTATCGTGACCGATGTCAGCTGTTGATGAAGTCCTGAGGTTAGTTCTACTTGGCATCTTATTCCAAGCAGAAATCTTCGGTGGCCGTAATGCATGCCGTTCACCTGGAAAATTTAGGAACTAGCAACTGAAGAAATAGAAAGCACCCTTATATACTATCTGAAGAATTCTTTTTTTGTTTTGCCCAAAGGCATAAATGGTTGTTTATTCCCACCTTAGGGCTTCTTGCGCTTCACATTCAGTACCACTTGTGTTTCCAACAAACGAATCTCAGTAAATCAGTCGACATCATTGCTATTCATTCACTGGATTAAGATCCTCTCTTTTATAAATTCCAAATAAATAATTTACATATTCCAATTAAGATAACTTTAGAATAAAATTTAAGCAAGCAAATAAGTGTTTTACGTGAATTCTTATCAGGCTTACCAAAGCTACATAGTATATTATTAGAATTAGACATTTGAAAAATATTGCAGATCGGTATAATCGACTATAATCGAGGAGGATGTAGGTAGATCAGTAATAATAAATTGTCAAACCAAAGCTGAAATATGCATCTACAGCACAGTGGGATGTTTACAGATATCTGCTGTCATTGGGAGCGATAGACATTCTAGTCTAGAGTAGGAGGCCATGACCGGGGAGGGAGGCTTAACAAACCTTTTCTGAACATACAGATTGCGTCGACTAGTATTTGAGGCATTTACCTGAGTTTTGTGTAACAATCTCCAAAAGAGTACAAACTCGTGGAAATGAGGTGGCATGTAAAGGTGGAATTGTTGTCAGTCTTGCGTATCCACATGGTGGTCTAAGTGGAACTCCTGACTAGCTTTACGAGTCTTTTGCTTAAAAACATTCAGAGTCGCTGTACCTATGTAACCGTCTTCAGAAGAACAGTTAAATTGGCATTTCACATTTGTGGCACAGGGTAAATTTTGATCTTCCTATAGAGTAAACCATCATTTTAATCTCAGTAAGCATCAAAAATAGAAATAAAAAACAATCACTGAGAGTTTTCAAAATATTAATCTGACCTATGTGAGATATCACAAGTTAACTAATAGCAAACAATTTTAGTCTATATATGCATTCATTTCATTTTGACATTTTGAAGTTCCATTGAATGATTGAACATTGAACTCTACTTGTGTTTCAATTTAGGAAAAAAAAAGATGGTTGACATGTGATCTCGATTTCTACGGTTAAATAAAATTCACATTTACAGAGTGGAATGCAGATAGTCACAAACCTTATATATACAGATTAGACAAGTGCACTTTTGAACTTGCTAGTAACATAATTTACGTGGATGATCTGTAAGTGTAGAGATGGTATTTATTGCTACACAAAATAAATATTAACAAAACTGTGTTGTTGTTGTCGTTCTTGTCATTGTTTTTTACAGATGATATGTATGACATTATGTAATCGTGACATATTTGACCTGGATTCGTTTAAATTGAAAATATAGAACTGGAGTTAGTTAATTCCTGTATATCACGCTAGGCAAACCAAATAAATTCTGTGTGTTTTGCTTCATCAAAATAGTTAGAATTTCTGAATTATTTCATGAGTAAAGAAAGAAAGGTATTCAGTGTAGTAGAAGATTTTATTGATACGTTAAATATCACCCTAAAATAGCTGTATGTTTGCGTGTATGTGTAAGGAATCAATTTCTAAATTGAACACATTGAATAACTAGGTTGTTTGAATGAATTTCGGTGAAGTTTTCAGTACGCGCGACTTTTAAATATCGAAGTATTACAAGATGCTACTTTTGAACATCACGCTATGGAAATAATGATGATAATAATAATTTGCTTTATTTTAACACAAGACTTATGATACCCTTTACAATATGACATAGTCATCTTTGAGTAGTCCAGGAAAGACTAAGGCTGAGCAATAAACTACAGCAGGTTAGATGTAAGAGTTAACAAAATGAGAGGGCAGGGGTTGAGTGATATTCATAGCTCCCTAATGTAGAAGGTTAGATGAAACATTTTCGTAGAAATTGACAAAATATTGGATGAAAGACTAAGAAGGGACAGAGAACAGAACTATTCTGAGGTATTTCATGCCTGGCTTAGTTTCTGTTTCAGTGCCCTCTGTGCTACAAACATCCTGTGAACGGACCAGTTGATGTAGACCATAAATACACTTGAAGGTAAGATCAACTGTTTGACATCTGGAGGGATTCAACGTAAGACCATTTGGCTTAGACCTCCGGTTTATGTCCGATAAAACCCATTAAAGTTGGAACAGTCAGACGGGGGCGTAACTAGTAACGAGGCAGTCAGTTAATCAGCGCATTTAACGAGGTCAATTTCTTCCGAGGAAACCAGATCATGTAAGAAGAAAGGAGAGGAGACACAAGAACACCTTGAGAGATCTGTTTCAGTGAGCTAAGTAGAGAATGATTTGCCTTCGAATACAGTATACTGCTTTCTGTTGAAGAGATAAGAATGCAACCAGTTAACAGCCCAGAAATGGATCTGTGTCAAGGAAAACTTCAATGAACTGTAATCCCAGTGATCTTATTTTACAAATCGATATTATTTAAAAAGCACTAATATTGTTATTGACTACTAATCTAAAATATTCTATGCATATAAACATATGTATATATAATTGTAGAGCCAGAAGAGGAATTTGTCGAAAAGGGTATTCTTTGATCACTTACTTTGTGTTTTATAGAAAACTTATTTAACAAAAGTCATTATGGTACGGATTCAAAGGCGGATGTGCAGCCAAGAAACGTACAAACCTCAGTTGTCAGAAAACTCAATATTTATTAGCGGTAGGCGGAAACAGAGTATGAGATCGAAAAGATGTTTTGAAGAGTAGCGACAACTGTGAAGTTAGACTGAATTCGTACGCAGAAATGATATGATATTAATCAGAGGGAAAAAAACACACATACGGACAAATAATTCGCATAACAATCAACCTTTTTTTAATGTCATTTTCCATATATCAACCGAATTATATACAGACCATTGATAAATGTAATTATTATTATTGTTCCCTTGGGTTCCTAGTGAAACATAGGGCTTCAACTGCACGTCTCCACTTGCCACTTCTGTCTTCTGCTGTACTTTCCACCTGCATCCATGTTAGTCCATACTCTTTCAACTCCTCTCTCTTCACACGATCTCCTCAATGTCACCCTTGCGCTGACGTCCCACACGCCGCTTCCCTTTTGGGTTCCACTCGAGGGTTTGGCGCGCGATGTCACCCAGTGGTCTCCTCAGCGGGTATCCGATTTATCTCCACTTTCTCCTGCATATTTGTTGGTTGGCGATTGCTTCTTGTTTTGTTTGTCTGTGCCCATAGTTTCTTGTTGGTGATTGTTTCCGCCCCGGCCATCTGATCTTCAGTATAGAGCCAGCGAAGACATTTGTTAGTTGATAAAGGTCTGCAACAGGCTGTTGGAAATACTGTTCGTGACCCGCCCGCCAAGTTTCTGATTCGTATAGAAGAGCTGACTGACTTGACGTTTGTATTGGAAATCCGACTGAATTTTGTTGTTGATGCTGAGTGACGAAGATTTCCAGATTGGTTTCAGGTTGATGAATGTGTGTGTTTCTCGCCTTCCCGATTCTCACTCGATTTGACATCCTCGTCCATTCCTGTAGTTGAGACAATGCTCCCTAGATCAGTGAGTGAATGAAGTAACCTCTTTCAAATCCCCCCTCCGCTGATGGTGATTGACTTTGATATCACATCGTGATTTCCCTCTGTTCTGTGTATTCTTTCTAGCTAGCCTGACAACTAATAATATATTCTCGTTTCCTTCTCACATGATCTCCTCTATGTCACACACAGACCCACGCCCAACTAGTTGTTTTCCATTCAGGTTCAACTCAGATTCCTGTGAGCACGTTATATCACTTAATGACCTTCACAGCACATATCCAACTCACTCTAATTTTTTCGGCACATTTGTTGGGCGATTGGTCGTTGTTCTATCTGTTGCCACAGTTAGTTACTGCTTATTTATTCGTGTGGCAATCGTTAGAGTGGAACTCGAGTGGGTAATGACGAGTTTAGCGTGTAACCAGAGTAGACACGGAGGAATTCCTGCGAGGAGGAGATAAAAGCGTATGGGTAATCGTTGAGTCAGCTGGAGAGAAGCGCAGAAAACAGGACAAGATGAAGATGTGCCGTTGAAGCCATATGCTCCCCTGTGAAACCATACAAATAGTAATATTACGATAATTCTTATAGGCACAGATGTGTACTAATTTCTGCTATTGATTTGTGTTCAATATCCAAATGTGTTTTATTTCATGTTTACCATTCACAAGTGTTGGAGAATCAGATCTGTTAGACTTAAATCAAATTTCATAGCATGACCAGAAGAACAGAGTTTATTCAATGTCACAATGAAGAAAATAAACCAAATCAGGGTTTTCACACTTTATGAATGAATGCCGAATCATCGTAAAGTGATACTTAAGTATTCGTATGAGTCATTTTAAGGGCTTCTGGGCTATAAAATATCTTTGAAAAATATACCCATTAATGCATAAGGTAATACATTGTTTTTTGTTCAACGACATCATTTCCAAGCCAACTGTACAGTGATATTTGTATTACGGAAAAATGAGGCATTAAGTGGCACTAGAAATCGCTCAGTCCATCCTGCACATATGATAAGAATAAAAATAGTTTAATGGTGTATCAGGAGGGTGTGGTAGAGTTGAAGTGGATGAATTACAAAAACTCTTAAAGATTATTCAATTAGTGAACTGGTACAAAAATGATTTTAAGATTGTAGGTCAAGTGTTGTCTGAATGACTAACAGTACGATGATAATAATAGCAAAGACAGAGAAGATGAAGTGAAGTGGAATCATTTCAAGTGGTAAAATGGAATAAAATAAAGAACATTACTATGACCAAGGTAAAGAAAGCGGTTTAACAAAACATAATTTCGGTTTCTATGAATGTGTAGCTAAAGCTTTGGCTATACACAAGTGGCGAAAACGTAAATTTTTGGAGTGGTTGGATTTGATCCTGTAAATAACTTTGAAGGATGAATCACATGAGGTTGAATGACCTAACTCCAGAAGGTATTCACAAACTGATGACTTTATTGTCCTATGCGCACTTTTCACATTCCAAACCGGGTACTGTTCAGCTACGATTTTCCAGAGAACAAACAATATCCACTCTAATCAACCCCACATCAGCGTGTGGATGCGTTTATGCACATAGAGCTGGAAATAAGCGGCAGTTCATCCTTAACGCATTGTCGAAGGCCGGTAAGTACCAAATGTTAGTCATTTGCATAGAAGGGAGCGTTAATTATACACTTAAATTAACGATTTTTAATCACCTCAGCAATAGTGTCATCTTTGAACGCTAAACTCATCAACACAATGTCTTCTTTAACGTTGTGATTTAGTTGGCGAGGGTTTCTTTCTTAAGGTTTCTGTCAATAAACCATCTAGGATATTCGTTGTTGAAGCGAACTGTGCGAAGATTTTCCATTTCTATGTTGACAGTATCTATAGAGCAAATTTTCGGAATTCTGGAGTATAGAGGACGGTAAAGTAAATGCATTCACACATTTGGTTACCTTGATAAATTTCGCTAAAGAAAGGAAGACTGAATTTGCATTATAGAATGATATCATCGTTCTATTTCACAGGTTCTCATTGTCTGCAGACCACCTGAGATCACAAGGGGTATATAGATGATAACAACATACTTTAATGTTTAAGTGATAGTAGATGAGAAGGAAATACTGTAAAATTGACTTATCCAAAGTGTAAGCACTACAATATTTATTGTTTACGTTTTCATCGTCAATTTATACGCTTTCAAATTAGAATAAAGAAGGGGAGAGGGTAAAACAGAAAACAAAAAAAATTAACAATCAGTGTTAGCTTGTAGCCTAATCCAATCGCTTCAGCGAATCCTAGTAAATTTCGCTGTCTTTGGTCTATTCAGTATTTTGAAGGACTAAGAAATCTCTAGAAGATGACCGGTATCAACAATATGCGCCTGGTAGTTGCCCTCTGAGAATATTTGCTTCCATTTAGGCATAGGTTTCTTGGGATATGTTCAGAAAACTGGATAGAAGTCCTTTTTTCCATCCTTCCAATGTACTTGCTCCCACAGGTGCAAGTAAATTCATAAACGTAGTTGGAGGTGACATCAGCAGGGTATTCATCCAGTTTCGAATGACTTATAGAAGAAATGGTGCTATATAATGTTATGGGTTTTGCTGCCGGGAAGCTTCTATTTATTGCACCTTTCGGTCTTTTGTCAATCTTTTGTGACACTGCATCTCTTTTGGATGGAAGACAAATAAACACTTTCTTCTTTTCCAAAGTTGGATGCTTTTCTTTCTTATCTTTTTCTCTGCTATACTATTGCATAAATCCTTTTGGATATCCAGTTTATCTTAAGAATTTCTCAAACAAACCTAACTCTTCTTCGACCTTGTTCTCTGAACATAGCTTTCTGGCTCTATCGTACAAAGTCCTCACTAATCCACGTTTAGAGCTTATGGGACAAAAGCTGTTATTGTGAAGATATTGACCTGTCCAGGTTTCTTTTTTTCTCCAGATAGACTTTTCGATTGTACCTTCGTTTGTTGTTTCCACATTTAGATCCAGGAAATTCAACTGACTATAATTTTCATATTCCATGATGAATTTGATGTTTGGATGGGCAATCTTATAATGCCGATGCGTGATCCATGTTGTTGCAAACAACAAATTTGTCATCAACATATCGGTGATAGTAAATAAGTACAGTTGCGTTCACCGAGCTAGATGATTTAATTGAGAAACTTTTTATCTTTCTTCACAGCTTTGAAGCGTAAAAAATATTTCCTATCTGTATTATGTGTGTGTGTTATAAAATAAAATAATTTCCAATAAGAAACAGTATGTTTTCAGGTGAGGTGAACTGGAAAGTTATATAAAGTAGGTAAAAATGATGAGATGTCCATTTTAATGACAGAAGAGGGGAAAATGAATTTCTCTAAGTGTTAATGCTATATTGCCTACTGTAATAATTAACACAGGTAATCCCTATTCGATTCCAATCCTATTGAAATCATCATCATTGCCTGAAAGGTATATCCTAAAGACGTGTAATCGCAATAGCTGAAGAACAGTTTGCAATGAATTTCAGCCTAGTAACGGAATATAGCCACACCCGATGTGAGACCTAACTCATCTGAAATCTGTGTGTGACAGAATCATGAATGTAAAATGTATCATCTGCTCAAAATGGCTTAAGCAACTGAGATTCAGTAAAAATATCTTCCACTGGCCTTCATATGAATAATATGCTGTATCCAGTATCTTCCGTAGGCTCTCATCTCCTCAATAATATATGTGTAAAACTTGGGCATTGTGGGAGTATGTAATTCCATATTAGTTTGTTTATTAGATGTATCACACAGTGAGACGGTATCATGCGTAAGACAACATCAACAATAAGGAATCTAAATCATCAGTGGTAATTCCATGCAAGCAAGGAACCTCGGAAACCTTACTTAGAATTCTTAACAAGTTAGGAATAAAAGTGGCATTCGTACACACAAGCTCAATTAGAAACGAGCTTTGTCGGTTACAGGATCCTGTGGAGCCTTTAAAACAAAACTACTTATCTAATACCCTATCGTAATGACTGTCAGGTCAAATACTTAGGTCAAAGTAGTAGAACAGGTGCAGTTAGGCTAGCCGAGCATAAAAAGCTAGCAAAATCTCGATTATTTGACGCGAATAAGATAAGAAATCTGGAGAATAGTTCAGCTATACCACTCACTACATGCAGTTACACACAACACGACTATACCATCGGATGGGATAAGATGACAGTTTTAAAATCTAATGTCACAAGCTGGGGAGAGGTGGATAACAGAAGCTTTGTTTATCGAATCAACCGCAAATATGTGTAAAAAGAGTGATTCAACACCTGTTTAGTCAGACATCCGGAAAGTTCTACTACCCCTACGACGACAAATAGAAGAGAACAAAGGAGACTGCAAAACTTAAGTTTCGAAGATGTGTGATTATAACTGATGTGATTGTTAACAATAAATTTTGTTCGAATCGTCATCCAGTAATTAATACTGTGTGATATATATGTAATAAACAAACTAATAAGGAACTCTCGTCTCCTGCTTACACGATCTCTTTCTTGTCAGCATCGGTAACACATCCCTGTCATCATTTCACATTCGGGTTTCACTTGGGGACCTGCCTGCCACTTGATTTCACACAACAGTCTCCGCAGTTTGTATCTGATCCAACTCCAACTTTTTTCCGAATATTACTTGCGGGAAAGGTTGGCTTGTTCTCCGAATTTCTTGTTCCTTGTCCTTTCTGGCAATCTAATCCTCAGTATTGAGCCAGTGTAGGTAATTGTTTATAAAAGTCTTAAGTAGCCTATTTGAAATGCTTGCAGTGACAGGTCAAGTGTTTGAACCATACAGAAGCACTGATTAACTTGACGTTGGTGTTGAAAATTGAAATCTCGTTCGGTATGCTTACTACAGTAGACTTCCATATCTCTACTCTTCTGACTGTGGCTTTGATACCTTTATCTGTGCAGCCAGTAATGGAAAACATGCTGTCTAGGTAAGTGAAAATAGCTGACCCCCATCAAATTTCTCCCGCTGATAGTGATTGGTGCTCTTTGTCGTTTTGTCGTTGTTACTGATTAGATGCCTGCATTACAAAACCTTGGGAGATCTTGACTTCGCCGTTAACATTTATATGTCTGGTTTCTCACAAACCCAAGTGCAAAGCAAAAAGTTGGAGGGAGGAGTATACAGAGGAGATAGGAATTCCTTCAGGTGAACATAGAGACAAGAGAGGTGATGAAGATTCCTGACTTACAGCAACAGCAACAACGACAGACAATAGTCAGCAAAAATGGGAAAAATCTGAAAGAAACAACCTCCTTCACCTGCCCACCTACCTACCTATTACCCTGGAAAGCATCGTTTCAACTACAATCGGACGGAACTGACGAAAATATCATCAAAGCGAGGATCAGGAAAGCAAGACAGGCTTTCATTACTTTCAAGTCTGTATGGAGAGCAACATCACTCATCGTGAAAAATAAGATGCTGATTTTCAGCGCGTTTGAAGTCAGTACTACCACACGGATCAAAAACTTGGTGCTGCGCCTTATCACGAAGGCCACTTCGAACAAAATACACACCTTCGTCATCAGCTGTCTTTGCTCAATGCTAATCAAGATCAGATGTACAGAAATGGTCAGCAACTGGGATGTCTGGCAGTGAGCGAACCAACCCAGCAGGGTACGACTGTGCGACAAAAACGTGGGAAGAAATGGAGGTGGATCGGCGGCACTCTCAGAAAATAAACCAAGAAGTGAATGACATCACACACCAGGCCATCGCTCCAGTGGAACCCGGCCGAACGAGAATCGGCGAATTACGTGGTCGTCAGTGAGTGGATGACATGGAGGAGCAGGTGATGTGAAAAGAAGATGAAAGCTGGTTGGGAGACGTGCAGCCAGGAGAGAATGTTGGGAGAGAACCAAACGTAATGGAGACGTGATTTGAGGCCTTATGTTCCTCTAAGAACCAAAGGAAACAATAATAATAATCACTCCTGTCTCCTCTATATTCAGTTAAAGTCCTATCTTCATTACATGTCTCTTCTGCAAATTTGTTAGTATTCGCCTGTAGTCTTTCGAGTATGTGTGACATTCAGCATAAAACACTCATGAAATTCAGGAATTTCAGTGTTACTGTAGCGGTCTAACGTATTTTGGTCTTCTCGCTGCCTACATTTTTGCCATGATCCAGTCTGTTACAATCACAAATATCGTCGACCAAGGCGGGTATTTTTTTCTTACTCCTGTAATTACTCCGAAAGCTTCACTGGGTTTTGCATTTATTATAAATTAGAGGGGAGTCGTTGTACATCTTATCCACATATTGTCATACTGACAGAACTAAAGAAGGTGAATTACTCTAGAAACGTCTCTTTTTATTTACAGAAAAGAGGAAAAAAGGTGGGAAAACTCGAAGTAATGTACAGTTTTATTGCCGAAACAAGTCGATGTTTGGTTTTAATGCTTCATAAAGTACATGTGAATGTCGTGTGAGTGTTCAGTAATGAACCGTTGGTTAACAATGGAACACGGCACTTCACACTTTCTTATTCATACCAATTAATTACGGTTGGAATTTTGAAGAGACTTAACTCACTTTCAGAAAATGTTGGTGAGCCTAAGAATCGAAACTTTTCAATTAGACTCAATATTATAATTTCACAAACGCCACGTCATGACTGTCAGGACAAATACATAGGCGAATTAAATAGATGTAAGTTAATCAGGTATCCAGAACGGTGGAATTTAGATAGGTTTAGAACGATTGACATCGTCAAGTTAAGTGTTATAAGAAAAAGCTCATCTATGACTATGCATTCATTTGCATGCATTCACAAATCAGACTGATAGGTAAGACAATTATTGAACTGTAATACTGCCAGGTCAAGAAAGAGGTCGAACTCCGAATCTTAATCTATTACATCAACACCTGAAATATTTAACACAAATGACTCCAGATTGATTCCGAGTATCCAGAAAGTTACATTAGGAGACACTGAGGAACAACCTTAGAAAGCAAGTTGCGAAGTAAAGCAGGTGTACTGATGCGAGTATAACGTATAATTTGTCCTGAAAACGTCATTCAGCTGCTACCAACTAATCACTGAGTATTATATCAAACAGAATTACATAACACTGAATTTCATCCTGTGATAGAATGCTGCTAATCATGCTGAAGATCCACTGCCTGGTCCCAAGCCGACATACTCCTAAGCTGTCAACGATGGAAGGTTAGGCATGATTCCAGCAAACCCATCCCGTCTAAATAAAAGCCATTGCTGCCGAAACTTCACACCTCCGGCTTGAAGCCTTTTGTCCCACCCGGAACATAAAGAAATATGATGAATCATAAGTTAACACAGTTCTTTGGTTTCTCTAGTTATATTCACGTGGTTTGAAGTTTCTGTAGCGACTGGATTGACTGCCAAGGATTTAGCCACTGAAACAACAGCCAGCAGTCGGATGTCGGAATTATAGTCGACTAGTTAACAAAGAGAGGCGAATTTCCTAAGGCATCAGACTCTCTAGTCGAACGGAGTGAGATATGACAAGTTAAGCTTCTGAATGTGACATGAAAAGGAGATGAACGCTTATAAGCGAACTTGGGACCTAGTGAAATAACTTCAGAGAGAAGAAAGAAATAGTGATCTACTACTGACGCCCAAGATTCCACTCGAAATCCAGGGTAATAGTAATAATTAAAAACACAAACAGATTTGACTGAATCAAGCGTTATTAAGTGAGTAATTTTGTAAACCGATACCACCTCCCGAACAACTGTCCAATCATGTAACCGCTAACCTCATATTATATCCTAGGGAAGTCCACTGTTTTTGTTCCATGCTACCTTATCTATATGCGTTTTGTTATACACCAGACTATCTCGGTCAGTGACTTTAAATATGGAATGTAGAATACGCTTTACTGTGGATTAACAAAACCAGAATTCGTTTCAAGTTAGACTACAGATTAATATCAGTTAGAGAATCATTAAAAACAATCAAGAAGCATTGAACAGCTGTAGTATCCTAGATTTTGACTCATTGGAAGTACGCACCCACAGCTGCTGAATCCCACAACCTTCCGGCTACAAATAAAGCCGTAAAGATATCTGCCACTGGGACCTTACTCAACTGCCAGACCATGAATACTAAGTTCTAACAATTGGTGATCTTAGCACGAATTCAACCAACCAGTGGGATTGTGCGTAGGTGGGACAGCGGTAGAGTGATCGCTAACCACGGAGGTGGTCCAGGTTTCGATCCCCGACCGACACCCTCTATTACCTCGCTAAGTCAGTAGCAAGACTGGCTAAAAGGAAACGCTGGGCATGAGGCTAGCAACCTTTTCCTGTAAGAATAATCACCACTGCTACAGAAACTTCAAGCCTCTAGCCTGGAGCCCTATATTTCACTGTGAAGGCAAAGGAATAAAAAAAGTGCCACTGGCAAGTATATGTCTCCAATGTCAACCTATTGGTGGACGTCATGGGTTACGATGTTTCACTATAACTCCAGACAGCTTCGTCGTGTAACCAGTAACTAGCGGGCATCAGATTAATTTCCATGAGTTAGTCTGTAGGTAATTGATTTGTTACGAGATCAACCACAGTCTGATATCAATAAGAGGACCCCTAAAAATCACCAGAAAGTGGTGAACAGATGTATCCTCATTGTTCGGGTCCTATTGGAAGTAAGCACCCGTTGATAGGATTCAAAAACAGGACTTTTCAGGCATAATGTAAGCTCGTAGGACTACAAAGAAGTTCAGGACTCCCTGGCGGTTCTGAATGGTCTTTTAACTGATATCAAACCGTGGTCAAACCTGTTAAGCGTCACATTTCTACAGTCTAACTCTTGAGAAGTAGAATTTGTGGAAGAATGAGTGCTAAGCCATTGACTCTATGGTAATGTACTCATCTGGTAACTTCAAACGCATGAGCTTGTTCTCTGTCTTGTTCATGTAGGCACACCAGTGAAGAGTCCTAGACACAAGTGGCGCATGATCTTCCACGCTCCTCTAACTGATATGCTTTCTTCAAGAAATATACTTAAATATCAGCGATATCGACAAGCAGTTTGCCTACCACTAACTGTATCTACAATTTCAAGAAGGGTATGCTTCTCAATCCACATTTTATGCGTGAATTTATTTCTTTCCAGGTCATCAGCAGAATTTATTGTTATTGTTACTGTTTTTTCTTCCTTTTTTCGCCAAAAACACACATAGAAGAAAAATTATTTCTGAAATATATATATTAAGTGAACACATTATATGAAGGATTTAATCATGAGCTGACATCAGTTGGAGAACCACTGGAAAACCATTTGAAAAAAAACCCACCACCACTGGAAAAGCACTTGAAAACACTAATTATCACTTAATTGCGCAGAGATGAATAGTGTTCGCTTTATCTGCACCAATTATCTTGCCAGTCTACAAAACTGTTATGGGATATGAATTCCCTAGAGAAGAAGATAGAATGACAGAGAGATACAGTAGGAGAAAGGGAGGGATCGATACAGAAAACACACGCTCACTCTCACACACAGAGTGAGAAGTGTATTAGGAGTGAAGGCAAGGGAGCTGTATGTTTATAAGACAGGCAACGTGAAACATTCTTGTTTAATTCCCATTTTGTCTGGACTGAATTTTAAAGATTTTAATGATATAAGCGTATAAACGTATGTATATTTAACTTCAGCAAATTATCATCATCGTTATTATCCCAACAAAGTTATTGTGTATGGTTAGACTAAACTATCAGATGCAACATGGAAATGTCTGAGGATGATCTCTACTAGAGAAATGATCAACCTTTTAATGCCTTTTTTGGTGTTTATTGGAATTAAAGTTAGGTAAGAAACAGTGAGTCGGATAGGCAACGGTGGAAATGAGAATCAGGCAGAACAATTGTCTATACAAAATAAGGGGGGAATTGTTAACCTTCATCACTTTTTCATTAATTATCAGTTATGGTTTATACTCTACTCAGTGCCATTTCACTCTTCCTAACTTCCACCTTGTGGTTGCATAATTTGGATGGGTTCGAAAACCACCAATCCTGTATTGAGAAGGAAAAGTTAGCAATCACCTATGTCATGAGCAGGGTGGCTCACACAACTGTAGCAACCTGGAAATATCAAACTATACGTTTACTGTAAAGTAGTAAAAATATGGAATTCACAGAAAATCATGGTTGTTACGTGAGATTGAACAAGGACACCGCCTTGTTCCTAGCGCAACACGGACGACGCCTCTTCCCTCTTCAGCTTCTCACTTTCCACATCTTCTAACCAACTCTGCCTCGTACCTAATCAGACATCCACATCAGGATCCTTTGCTTTAATCTACTTTTCTCCTTGCAAGTTTGCTCCGACCTTTGGCATCTCTTACGTGTAGTGAGCAGCCGTATACTCAGGAAGAGGATTACTTCATCCTCTACCATTCTGTACGTCTATATTTGAGTATTCTGGGATAATTATAACTTTTCAAATAACCCCATTTTATGTGTAAATTAATTTATGTGAACTGAATACCCTTCTAAGTAAATGCATGTTTGTACTCATTTTGCCCTTTTTATTTCGCCTATAAACGAACTTAGCCATTTAGTCCATCACAATTAGTTGGTGAGCCAGACATGATTCAAACACGTGTAGTTCCCGATGAAATTCAACCTATAGACTTGACTCTATTCATATTATCTAGATTCTGAATGGCTGTTTTGTCGTCGTTAGTGACTTCTGTATACAAATCGAGTTTGTGAACCATTCAGCCATTGGAACCCAACTCACTGACCATCCTGCAAATTACATCTTCTGGTAAATCGTGGTTAACATAGCCCAATTGCCAGCTGATGTCATAGGCGAGGATCTCATTGGTTGCAATTTCTCACTAGGATTCAAGGTAACTTCCGCATAGAACCGGTCACTGGTGACCATCAGATTAATTATCTACTTTTTGTTTACTGAGATTTAATTGGTTGCGTGTTTGACATGAACCCTCGCGGCAGGTACGTAACAATGAAGAGCCCCAGATTGAGGTAAAATAGCTTTCCAGTACTGCCTGGAGTGTCAGTGGTTTTCTAAAAACTGCGAACGATAACAATTAAGTAAGCGGTATATATATATATATATATATATATATATATATATATATACGTTGGCGTCTTGATTTTTGATTGAAGCCTCAATTTCCAGTCGGAACCCATATGTATTTATCATTTTAACTGCTTGTACGGGGTTAGTTGCATACGGCTTATGATGAATCGAGTTCATCATCGAATTTCTGAAAACTTTCTTTCTTGGTTTGCAATAAAGCTATATGCAGCTCAATACTAGCTCATCCTGTCGATGCTGGACATCAGGTATTTCACATAACCTCTCGCATCGTCTGCGAGTACGATATTTACATTCATCAGAGCCAACTGGAATTCTTCTGAACAAGCCAGAACTTTGTGTTCAAAAGAAATTCTTAAAGCCCCTTTCTTGGTCATAGCCAACTACATAATATGTGTCAAGTTTTTCAAAAACTATTTTCCCCCCTCTACTTGTAACTATCTTTTGACTTTTCTAATTTTTAAAATTCTAGTTAATCCTATTAACTTGTTTCTATTACACTTAGTTTTTCACAGTCATCATTATATGGTTACAGGATTTCATCATGAGCTGACATTGGTTACAGAACCATTGGCAAACTATACGGGGGTACTGGACAGCTGTTTCATCTGTCCCAGTTTGAGAGTATTCAGCAGTACGCACCTACCTCCACGGTTCGGACCCAGGAGCTTCTGGTTGCAAGGCGAGCTAGCTCGTAGACCATTAATCCACTGGGACTTGATTCGATGGCCTTTCGTCTATGAATTCTAACTTGTGTCAATTCACGGCACAGCGCGACTGTTAGCCAATATCTTCGGTGAGTATTTGTCCTCACACCCGACCTGCTGCACCCTACTGGTCAAGACTTCCCACTAGAACCCAGGTAACCACCTACCTGAATAAAGCCAGTCACCAGTGAGCCTCTCATCGATATTTACCTATTGGTTTGTAGGGATTTGACTGATTGGTTACAGGATAATTATTTCACAAATTTCTTGATTGCGTAATAACTTGTTGCTAACGCCTAAGAATCAGCTTATCTGGAATTCCGTAAATATCCTTCACCCCTCCCTTTAAAATTTTGATATCTTGTTACTAACATTTATAATTTAATTGTTTTGATGACGTTTAACCTCTTAATTTTTCCCTTCATGCCTAAAACTGATTAAGTGAAATAACCACTTTATTGGTGAAAAATTTTGATGTGAAGAATTATTTGTCAGTGTAGAGCCAATGACGAGGAACTAATTGAGAAGAAATGCATATTTCTTCATTCAATCTGTTGTATTTTCTAAATGCTCAAATAGAAATTTGGAAATTATTTTTTAATTCTTTGATTTTCCAAAGGAACATAGGGCTTGAAACTTAAGCTTTGACGTTTCACTAGCATTGGCTAAGGGTAGTAAAGGTTGTACACCGATAGGGAATCGAACCCCAGACCACGTGAAGTGTGTTTGACGGGCGTTCTACCACTGAACTATTGATCGACGAGGATTCAAGTTATGAAGATGAAGGCGAGGAATATCGACTGCCTGCTGTCTACATTCCAATCAAAAATAACTTAGTTTAACTGACTTGTCAAATATAGCGCCAAATATTATTGCTGAATTAATCGACACCTTCAAAATCTATAAGAGATACGTCGACGACACTTTCATTACCGTCAACAATGAAGAAAATATAGATGACATCTTGAAGTCGTTTAACAACTGCCACCCGGCAGTTCAGTTCACGCCAAAGGAAGAGTCCAACTCCAAAATATCCTGTCTTGACGTCCAACTAACAAGACGAGAACAGGATGGAATACTGAAAAGGTCTATCCACAGAAAGTCAACGTGGAACGGACAGCTTACTAACTTTCATAGTTGGTTACCCCTATACACCAAACGAAACCTGATCCGTTCACTCAGCTGCAGAGTTCGCACAATTTTCACCCCGGACACCGTAGAAGATGAACTGGACAATCTTAAGAGAATCATCGTCGAGAATTGTTATTCAGAACGATTTGTTGCCAAATTTATGAATCCTAGGCCACAAAAGTCACACCTGCTTAGCGTGCCGAAAAAACTTCTCTACATGAACCTACAAATCAACGGAAATATATCTGCGGAAACACTAAAAAATCGACTGTCGCGTTTACTAAAGAAGACCGTCTTCACAGCTGAACAACGACTAACCTTCTCCACAAAACCTATGATTCATGTGAACGTGAAGCTACGATAGGCTACCACTGCTGGCCTTATCAATGTGTATTTATCAATTCACCTGCTCGAGTGGAGCCAGGTATGTTGGCTATACCCAGCGTTCGCTTTCCAAACGTATCACCGAACACTTACCAACATGGTTTTACAAAGGAGAAAAACGTTGCTCCCGCAGCTCCATCTTAGGACATCTGATAGAATCCGGACACCAAGCTACACCCCAAACAAACTTCAAAGTCGTCTTCAGAGTAAGAAGCAGTCTTCCTAGAGGTGTATGAATCAGACTTCTTCAAACTGCAGAAGTAATGGCGATTCACTTGATAAGTCCTGAACTCTACATACAGAAGAAATTCGTTCAATTACTACACTTGGAATGGACTTCATCTATCTTATTACCCAACAAGTAAATTCTACCTAATCTTTTTTTCTGTCTCTTCAATATTGTTATTTTGTCTTCTCACTTGTAACTTTTTATATTTTCAACTCTCTTGTTCTCTACCCCAACCCGGTTTGATTTCTACACCTCACTATCACTGTTACTGACTTGACCAACGCTCAATTTCTAGTCATTTATGTTATGTCATCCAACTTATTTGCTCAATTTCAGTTCTAATTTCAATGGCATTATTATCTACTCCACTCCTATTTAGTCTCTATTTTTAATTACCTCTGTTGCTACCCTGACCTAAGTTGAAACATTTTAGTCAATTATATTACGTCATCTAAATTACTAACTCAATCTTACTTTAGTTACTGTCTGATTAACCTTGTTTCTATATTAGATCATTCTTGTATTACCTGATCAATTATCTAAACTTGACAGACCTCATGTACACACACACAAATAATTATATATAAATGAGATTGTACAGCTAGCATTGTCTTATTTATTTATTTTGATTTACAGCTTGATTCCACACTGTATTTTCGGTACAAGTATGGAATTTTAAGCATGGATGTCGGTAGACCAAATTTTGCAGGCTGACTATAGATATCAGGTGTGCGTCGGCAGGGGATCGAACCTCGGACCATGTGCATAGTCACCGAGAGTCCTAACCACTGTGCCAACGACGCCGAAAAGAGTCTCTTCGCTGAACGTCTTCTCATTTTTATATGACTCAGTGGGGATTTTCAAGCTACCCAAATATTATTATTCCTCACTTATTTATTTACTTGTTTAATTTATGCCGACCGACGCACTCCTTTACCTCGCTAAGCCAGAAATAATCCTGGTAAAGAGAAAAGGTTGGGCATGAGGCTAGCAACCCCCTCCTGTAAAATAAACACTGCTTCTGAAACTTTAAGCCACTAGCTTGAAGCCCTATGTTCCGCAGGGGAACTTGAAGGTAAAAAAATCAGAGGAAAAGAAAATTAATTTAAATTATTTTTATCAGGCACAAGAGTAATCATAATAAGATAAGAGCATTTTTATACATATACTTATACTTATGTGAATTAAAATGATATGTGTGCAAATAACTTATTTACTGACTGACTGTTTTTTCCAAATTAATCTCATTCCGCCTTGCTGTACTGTCATCCCCATTCGCATAAATATCCACGCATCTCCTTCCTTCTGTCTGAGATGAGAACAACAACGCCAACGCGAACGCCAACAACAACAACATCAATCTGGTATCATGATAACACTTGTTGCCTTAAGGAAATGTAAAACGAGACCCTGTAAATAACGGTAGAATGTAGGAGGGGAAAATGATAATACTAGTAATAATAATAATAGTAATGAAACGTTATGGGAATAGAGTCTTCTATGAAGATGGTTTATGACAAGCTAAAAGGAAGTTTATCAGGACAAATAAAAATTAAATGAGAAGACACAAAAACTGTAACCGATAAGAAACTGTCGCTGTTTTATGTCAACTAAAGCCTACGCTAACACTGTATAAACTTGATGAGTTGAAGTCTGAGCAGTAATTCCAGAAGGTGAAGTGGAAAAGCGATATAAAAACTGAGTAAATAGTGTATGGCAGCTTATGAGCGGTAAACAAATTTCGCTACCACTAAGAAAAAATGTGATTTTATTCAAAATTCATCGTCGTTAATATGTATTTGTTATTTCGGGATTAGTTGTGTAGTGATAGGATACCAATTGAAGGACTGTTTGAAATCAATGAAACTCTTTTTCACTTTACATATTTCTACTATCGATACAGAGGTCTCTTTACAATCTGCCTGTCTACACAAACTATTGTTTCCTGCTTACATGATCCTTTTGGTGCTGTTCTTGGACACTCAACCCATAGCTCTCCATTGGGATTACGCATGATTTCTGAACTCCTCAAACGATGTTATCGAAGATCTTTTCAAAGTCGATGAAGTTAAGGTGGAGAACTGCGTCGGTGGCACAGTGATTAGGACTCTCGCCAACCATGCACATGGTCCGAGGTTCGATCCCCTGCCGATGCACACCTGATATCTACGGTCGGCCTGCTAAATTTGGGCTACCGACATCCATGCTGAAAATTCCATACTTGTACCAAAAATACAGTGTGAAATCAAGCTGTAAATAAAAAAATGACTCCCATTCTAGTCGGCGTTGGATGATGACGTGAACTGTTTATATTTTTCACTCAGTTTTCACCGTTCTGAGTGAGGTCTTTAACGCGAATCATTTTTTGATCTCTCTTGGATGATTGAGACTAATATTTCGCTTCGGTTGAATAAGAGCATGATGCTGCAGCAGTTATTTTATTGACTGGAATCCTCCTATTTATCGTCTCAAATCGTCTCGCTGTGGTCGAAGTGGAAGAAACTGACACTTGTGTCCTACTATATAGGTGACTGAAACTTCCTTGAGGTACACATATTCATAAAAAGCTTTGAAGATAGTGAAAAAAGACATTAATTTCTGTTTTGAACCAATGTTTGGGGCATTTCAACAATCATGAAATCTGAATTCAGAATTGCCTCAACACCACTGTCAGGCGACCGTACAGGCATTGTCGTGCGATCACGAAGAGAAGAATTCAAATGGGAGATTAAACAGGGTGGGAAAAAGACAAGTAATATAGGTTCCAATCAATATAAGATATGCAAATGTCAACACGATGATAAACACTCAAGGAGAGAAGCTTCTAATAATTACAGAATTAGTTTAAACATCTAAAATAATTATAAATATTTGGACTGGATCGTAAGGGAGGAATTTTCCAAACAATAATAACCTTTACTCCTTCTTTGTCATCCTCCAGTCAGTAGATAAATTACCTTCTTTCTACAGTCTTCACATTGGTGGTGGGAACATTTTCTCTGCCTACTTTAGGTCTTTGGACAGTGCATCTGAGGGAATTACATCTTGTTCTGCTGTTTTCTTAGGTATTTCTTCTGGGTTTCTTTGTCAGATTGCTGGTCTTCATCATGAGTTGTGTGTCAGCTGGTGGTATTTCTGGGCTAACTGTAGTTTTTCATTGATTCAATGCTTCTTTGAAGAGGCGAGTACAACGTTTACTTTGTATCATCCTCTTTATAGTTATGCTTTCTGCAATATCTTCCACCTGCTCTTTCTGTATCTTTCTAGTCTTCAATAGACTTGGTCAGACGATATGGTGTCTCAAGGCATGGTATCTTAACATATATGTTTATTCCTCTTAGATTGATTTCGGATGATTCCTGCTCAACTGAAGTTATACATGAGAATTAGAATACTGCTCATCAGGTGAATCTGAATTCAAGCACATTAAAAACTTTGTTTTTCAATTGAGGGGAGAAGCTTGTGGCTGTGATCATATTGTGAATAAAAATACTTTCCAATGACTGTGAGCTAAGTCAGCTACATAGGTCAAAATAGTCGACCAGGAGTATTAAGATTGCCTGTTAGAACATAAGACGTCAGCTGAGCACAGAAGCGTTGATTTCACTCACAAAGTTAAGCAATTTAGAGAAAAACTCAGCAATCGCACTGCATGCATTAACTTTCAACCACACAGTTGGGTAGAAGAGGGTTAAAATTCTAAAAGGTAATACAAGTAGGTGGAGATAGAGAGAGAGATTACTGAATCCTGGTCCATTGAGTCTACACCCAAAACATGTAACAGATATGACTCAATGCTGATACAACAGATATCCATGGAATGTAATAAATAATCTTAAAATTCTATTTCAATTCACATATGTCATAACATTTTAACAAGTTGCACATTTTGACTATAAACACACTCGTCTTATTTCCCGTCTGATTGTATTTGATGAATCACACTCATAGTATTATTTCTGAATGCACATTATCCTATATTGATTTTTATTCAGATGTCTAATCATGAATTTCACTCATGAAGCGTGAAAGTTGTGTGAGTGACTTGATATGATTATGAACAGCAATACTTTATTATCAAAACGTGTTCATCAGTTAATATTACTAATAACAGAAACTGCTCCTCTATAACCCGTATTCCACATACCGACGAAATTTATTGACGAAATTGATATTGAAACCTCTGTTCAAAAGTTTATAACATCAAGTGTCTGAATTAGAACCAGTGGATGACGATAAACGAGGCCGCTATAAAATCCTGACTTGGTCGATATTGCTAACCAACATACTGTATCATGAAACCCACAGTCTCAATTTTTTCTCGAAAGATCGTCGAATAGCACTGAGAAACTCTGACACGTCTGCCGTTTTCGCTTTCGATAGGTCTATTAATGGGAAGAATTGTTTGATTGGCTGAAGGATTTCATCACGAGCTGACGTCCTGTAACCAATTAAACAAAATCCGTTCAAAAAGTAATACTTGGAATAATTGTTTGCTTTAGGATATGATTTTGTTTCAGTGAATGAAGGTGACCATGACCTCAAAGTTTCTGCGGCGGGAATCGTTGGTGTGTGATCGTTGTGGATGCAGTTTCTTATCTCACCTAATTGGAAATATTCTAAGTAATTCCAAGTACTCGTTTTGCATTAAGATTAGACGTATGGCACCCAAACGGTACCATCGGGGTAGTTTTGAGTTTTCAATGTTATCGTTGCTGAAAATAAAAACAGGCTTATCTATGAATAAACGTCTTTTTGCTATTTTTCGAGCGTTTTGTGAATGTGTGTATCCCAAGGAAGTGTTTTCAGCTATACAATAGAACTCAGAGGTCACATTCCTGCGTTCACATCAATGGTGAATTGGTTTTTGTTGTAACAAATATTGCCAAGGAACACTAAAATTTTTTCTAAGTATATCAGCGTCACTAAAGACATTCGGATGAGTTACATATCTCTTCCATTTTTTCAAAATTTCACGACTGACCAACACTTCTATGTATTCGATGATCACTAATATTGATTTATTTGAGTTGATAGATACCATTCGACTAGTAGTGTTCACTCATGCGACTGACTTGGTTTGAATAGTGGACAGGCATTTCGGTCGTCTTAGGAACAAGTGACTTAGATCAAAGAGTAGGATCTGCCTCAACTACAAGAAACGGGCTTTGAATTGCCCATGTAGGCAGGCACCCATTTAGGAATCACCAGTTTCCACTGGGTTGAAGAGTTTCATCATGAGCTGACATCCGTTAGAGAACCATCGGAAAACTGATATGTATCCATGTATATATATATATATGTTTGTATGGTGGTCTCTCTTTCTGTGCTCTCTTAGTCTGTGACCATTTCACTTTCATAAACCTGTTTCCCTTAACAATCTATATTCCTCTTATATTATATATAATATGTGTGTTTGTTTGACATGTCTGTTATATTTGCTAGGTATATATGGATCGATATTCCATTATAATTAGCCAATCATGTTAAGACTGTCTATTGATTTGTTCATTTTGAATATTCCCTCTCACCTTGTGTTCACACACTTGTTCGGACATTGATACATATTTTCGCTCTCACACTCTTGTGGGACATATTGATTCTCCTGGTGTTTTGGAAAATAGAAGTATCATCGCAAACCTAGTGGTCTTCTGATTTCCGTCTTTCTTGCGTCAGGACTATTAAATTCTCGACCAGTACATAACAAAAACCTCCACAGAGTACTAGACGGCTGTTTCGTCCTGGGAGTCTTCATCAGTAAGCAGCCACTGACAGCTTTCAAGCAAAAGACTTTCTGGATACAAAGCGAGCTATCTCGTAGATCAGTAAGGCACTGGCACCCGATCCAATGGCCATCCCATCAATTCTTACTTCTACCGATTCATGACATACCGCGACCACTTCACAATGTCTTCTTCGATGAGTTACCACCTCAACTTCAACCTGCTGTAACCTAGTGGCCAAGGTTTCCTACTAGAATGGTGTACAAGCTCAACTTGTACCGGAAGCTCCTGGGTTTGAACCCTGTCGGCGGTTGTGTACTGATGAAGATTCCCACCAGGAAACAACTGTCCAGTACTTCCAGGTTTTCTAATGGTTACCTAACTGATTTCAGCTCAAGATGAAACCCTCCACTCAATCAAACACAATCCCTACAAAACCAATACCTGAAAATTACCAGATTTTCTCAAGTCTCTTTAAATATATTATTCGTTTGTTTTGAAGTGAATCTATTGTCTGAATAGATCCGATTCCAGTAAGCCAATAGTGATCTCAATCTTAATTGAGGGAAATAAATGTCAAGGTGTTTACATCAGTTCGATGTAAATCTAACAAGCATTGACGTTTCATACTAGTAGTCTGCATATACTAACGCCTAAACATTTATCCATATTTACTTATCTTAGCCATTTCAAGTTATAACGTAGAATTTCGCCGGTATGAAATTTTTTTCAAGTGCCATACATAAGTGACCCATCTCATCACGCACCACTGGACGAATGATTCATTAATTCCCGTAAACATCGCATTTCGCTTGCAACTCATATATATATATATATATATATATATATATATATATATATATATATATATATTTCATTATGACTAAGCCGTTTCTATTCTGTTCGCAATCATTCAAGTGTAACAACATTGTGATTCGCGTGTCAATATACATTCACTCCAGTTGTCTGTCCACAAAGTTTGAACAGCTGAATGATTTTGGTCTTTTTGTTTGTTTTCTCATTCATACTCGACTTGTTGGTTACTGATGTTTCCGGAGATTAGGTCTAGTAGTCATATAACAGCTACTTTCCAGTGAACATGGAACGCGTAATCAAATTGTAACTGGGGCTGGAGTTGGGTAAAGATTGATAAAAGGGTGGTACTGTCGAAAATGCATAGTTATTAATGTCAGTCAACACATAAAACAGCACTTCTCTGTGCACATATATCAGTTCACCTGTTGTTGCTGTGGAGCCAGCCAGGTACATTAGTTGTTCGAAACGTATCCTTTTGAAAAAGCGTTCAAGAACATTTCCCTGCATGGCTACTAAAAGGTAATACAGGGCTGTACAAGGAGTGCGATAATCAAATACCTCCCCAACACTGGTCTGTCTGTCTGTTTTCGACATAGAACTTTGCACAAATGTGCGGCAGTTCAAGTCGTCACACTCCTTCCTTGTAGCACACAAAGCACGAGAAGGAAGTAGAGGAAATGCATAATAGAGATAGTAAGCAGGTGTGAGACAAAGGAAGAGTAATAACGAAGAACAAAACAGTTTCATTAGAAATCATAAGTCACAAGTAGTGGACGCATCTGCGCCTCTGAGAACGATTTTGAGCCATGTCACCAGTTGTTTCCAACCATTGATTTTTACCGTCCCGAGGACACCAACCAGTCAGGAAGTGTATACCTTCCTTCGTGGCTTAGAATAACTGTTGTATATTTCATTGACTGGTGTCATGTTTTGGTTTGACCGCTGCTAGCTATTTTCCAGCCTGACCCCATATCCGCTAACATTGCTCATCGAGGAAGGCGATGACTAGGCATACGTAACACATGTCCTAACCACCCCAGTCTTTGTAACTTCACAACCTCGTCGATTGATTTCCCCTGTTTACCTAGAACTCGACGCCTAACCTCAGTTTTGCTCACCTTATTATGCCACTTTACATGGGAAATAGGGCTCAGGTATCTATGATGAAATACAGCTAGTCTTTTCATGTCTTCCACTCTCAGTGACCAGGTCTCACAGACGTAAAGGAGGACGGAGCGGACTGATGGGCAGTACACCCGCCCTTTGGTCGAAAGTCGAATATCTCGTCTACGCCAGAGACGGCGTAAACTGGCAAATGCGAAACGAGCCCCCTGCATCCGTGCTGAGATTTCGTCACAGATCAACCCGTTAACAATGGCTGATGGTACTTCCCAAATAAGTGAAGCGGTCAACGTGCTCTACCACTTCACTTTCTATTTCTAATCTAGGAGTCCCTGTAGTCCAGTCGTGTAACATCATCTTGCATTTGGCGGGAGCGAATCGCATGCCAAACATTCGTAGATTGCAGCTAAAGGCGTTTAGAAGACTCTAGAAGACTCCCCAACACTGGTCATCCCATCTCAACAAGTGCCTCCTTCAAAGTGAACTACAAAGTAAACTACAGCCTACTAAAAGCAACATGCTACCGTCTCCTCTGTATTGCTGAAGCCTTAGCATTCATTTGGAGAAACCGGAGGTATGTAAACAAAAGAAAATCATCCAATCACTTCTACTATCATGGTAACAACTGTGTTGACTTCAGCTGACTTGATATTTGTGTGGCTGTTGTTTTCCAACTCCTTAAAACCTTTTTAAGTTTCAGACCTCTTGAACAATTCCACATTTTCCTCTATTTCTGTATGCCCCCTAATAACAACTCACTCATTAAACTACTCCTTATACTACGTGACTGTTCTGCGCTTATTCAACTTCTTTTATATATTGCTTAACATTCACAATTATGTTCTTTTGACAGCACATCAACACTACCCTCTCATCGATCTTCACCCCCACCCCAGCCCTACTTATAATTTGATTACTCATTAAATTTTTGAAATGTCTTGACAATAGTTTTATTAAGTAATTTGTACTTTCATCGGACAAATCTAATGTACACATATATACAAAATAAGTTTATGTGTAATTGCAACTGTACAGCTCTAAGTGAATGAATTCATCACCGAAAAGCGACTCTTCACTGAGCTACGTATTTTGTTTTTCATGAATGTCTGGATGGGGATTATGTATGAATGAAACAAAAATTTTTCATAAAGCCTGTGCATGGAATAGCGGACATACTTCTTTAAAACAAATAAACAGAGTGGAAACAAATTGGAAAATAATTTGATGGTGAAACTTCTGCCAATGACATAGCGGTTAGGGTGCTCGCCGACCATGCACATGGTCCAGAGTTCTATCCCAGGTCAACACACACGTGGTACCAAAGGTCAGCCTATTGAATTTGGACTACCGATATCACATGCTGAAAACTCCATACTTGTATCATCAAAAATACTGTGTGGAGCCAAGCTACAATAAATAAATATTTTCAAGTGTTGGTTTTGTAGGGATTTTGTTTGATTAGTATACGATTGGTGGATGGTGGCTAGCAGTGGAATCCAGGATGTGCATTTCGTCCTATTTGGGACTCGTCAGCTGGATGTACCTGCATTTCTCAGTGAGTGATGATGTTCCCACCGAGGCTCGAACCCAGTGCCCATAGCTTCAAACGCCAAAGCGTTATCCACTAGACCACTTGGGCCACGAGAGCCACCTCTTGTGCAACGGGTCATATTATTTATTGAATTGAATACTAATCGTATACTAATTAAATGCCCAGACATCGTCGAAGCATCTGCACAAGAAGCCGTAATGTCGACCTGAGACCGAGCACTTCGGTCCAATCAATCGACGGGAAAATCAAAAATTAAATTCATTAATTTTTTTGATTGGTTACAAGATTTCATTATGAGCTGACATCAGTTATAGCATCACTGGAATACCTGAGAGTACTGGACAACTGTTTCGTCCTAGTTCGGGAATCTTCATCGAAGAATACATAGGGAAATCGTCGCGCTATGTCGTATACTGGCAGAAGTTAGAATTCAAGGACTATTGGATCGGGTCCCAGTGACTCAATGGTCTACGAGCCAGCTTGCTGGCCTTGTAACCAGAAGGTCCTGGGTTCGAACTTTGGTGGTGGGTGCGTACTGATGAAGAGTCCTCAACTAGGACAACAGAAACAGCTGTCCAGTACTCTCAGGTTTTCCAGTGCTTCTCTAACTGATGTCAGCTCATGATGAAATCCTGCATGCAATCAAAAAAATATTCCCTCAAGTGTAAGGGACTTCCAACATAATATATGAAATTCATAAAGATGAATTTCTTCTAACTTTTTTCCGTGACATCATAGTATTTTAAGTAACTTCAGTAAGCTTTCTTTGAAATGTGAGATAAATATTTCCGAACACGATATTCAGTGAAGAGACTTTTCTCAGTTAACTGAGGAATTATTTCCTATGAGGAAAGATTTATAGTTATGACTTCGTTGACTCAGAAATCTCCCTCCTAAAAGCCACACTCGTAGAAAATGTTTACTCGAACCAGTTTATTGAAAAAAAAACACAAAAGGCGAGCAGTCCAAAGTAGTCACTAACGCAGTCCCAAAGAAAATTATATTCACGAATTTGGAGTTTAAAGTTGATCAGGCTTCAAGTATGCTCACAAATCGTCTGTCTAAATCAGTCAGTAAGATGTCCTTTGCTGTAAAACTACAAATGACTTTCAACAGCCACAAGTTGTTTTCTTGTGTCTATGAAATATGAGTTCCCACGTTTGACAGCCTCCACGTGTATCTATAGGTTCACCTGTTGTTGTGTATAAATATGCATTCACCGTGGCCAGAGAACGCTATCCACACGGATACGAGAACACATTCTGTCAGCATGGTTTTACAAAGGAGAAAGGAAGGATATGCGAAGCTGTATTCTAGAACATATGATCAACTTCTGTTATTCTACCAAATACGACCACGATTTTAAGATTATTTATTAAACTTATGGCAGTTTGCTTCGTTTTCTTTGTTGCAAGCTTCTAAAGTCAGCGGAGGCCTTGGCCACCGGTGAATTCAAGCCTGTCCTTTGTGCATCAAAGAAGTATGTACAATCTTTATATATGCCTTGACCGAAGAGAGATAGACATTGATTAATTAATTATTATTATTATTTATTTTGTTTGTTAAGTTAATCTATATACCTTTCTCTCATTACTATTATTATTATTATTGATACTGTTATTATTCTGTCTTCGAACTGTTTCCAGTCTTAAATCCTTTGCCCCACTTGTCATTCTAAATCAAAAATCTTTTTGAAATGTTGAATTCTGACTTATCGAATTTCATATCATGTTATGTAACCTTCTTCATTTGACTAATAAGGTCATATCTATACACTCCTTTCCAAAATCTTCACATATCTACATGACAATAATTGTTTTGCCACTTGACTTTTGATATTCAACTGTGATTATAATCACGAATATGTGAGTGTCATTTCATGCTACTATCGTTATTATTTTATGTTTTCAAGTACGGATTTTGTAGGGATTTTGTTTGATTATTTATTATTTCCTTTAATTCCTAGAGGAACATAGGGCTTCAGCCGCGCGCCTCCATAGCGTTCAGTCCGCTACTAGAGTTTTCACCTGGCTCCAAGTCTGCCCACATGCTTTCATCTCCTCTTCACATGACCTCCTCCAAGTCACACTTGGACAACCAACTCGGCGCTTCACTTTCGGGTTCCACTCAAGGGCTTTTCTAGTGATGGTTTCCTTGGAGAATGGTCAATCCATCCCCATTTCTTCCTGCAGATTTGTTGCATAATCGGTTCCTGGTTGGTTTGCTCATTGCCAGAGTTCCCTGTTCCTGATCTTTTCTGACCGGCCAGTTGATCTTAAGTAGTGAGCGAAGTCTGTAGTTTGTTTGAGGTGCTCTTTATGATGCGCCAATTCTCTAATCCGCAAAGTAAGTTGCACTGACTTCACATTGGAGTTGAAAGCGCAGATCTTATTCTTGATGCTGAGTGCTGTTGACCTCCACACAGACTTAAGAGTAATGAAAGCTTGTCTTGCTTTTCCAATCCTTGCTTTGACATCCTCATCAGTTCCGCCTGTAGTTGACATGACGCTTCCCAGGTAGGTAAAAGAGGTTGTTTCTTTCAGATTTCTCCCATTTATGCTGGCTAATTGTTGTCTGTTGTTAACAATGTTGCTGTTGGCCACGAATCTCCATAACCTACTTCTATTTTCTCTATGTTAACCTGAAGTGAAGTCCTTTCTTTCATATCTCATCTGCCAACTTGTTGCTATTCACCTGCATATCTTTCAGTTAGTGGGAAATCAGACATATGTCATCGGCGAAGTCAAGATCCTCCAAGATTTTGTGTGGATTCATTTCATCATGCGCTGATATCATTCAGAGTAGGTCTCGGGTTCCAACCCGGTCGATGGGTGCCTACTACTGAAGAGTCCAAAACTCGGGTGAAACAGCTTCCTGTGGCTGGTTTTCCAATGGTTCTTTAAGTGATGTCAGCGTGTGATGAAATCCTTCAAAAAAATCTCTCTACAAAACCAACTTTTGAAAATTGGTTTGATGCTTACCAGCTACTGGCCAGATTCAGCCACTTACCTTGGGTTCTGGTAAGAAGCCATGACCAGTTAGGTACAGAAGATTGAAGGTCAGTCATCGGCATATCTACCAAAGTTGATTCCTTCCAAAAAACGAAAGCCATATGAAGTGAATCAATGTCACTGATAAAAACTGAATCAAATACATTTCTAACTGCAATTTTTTCCTGTATGTACTGTTGCAAAAAGAAAGGGAAAAACACCCAGCTTACTTAGTCATACAACTAAAACAAACCGGTAGAAATATCCTCCAATGTTCAAACAGTTGAACCTTTGTATGTACGCCGTCAAAACAAACAAGTGATTGCCTAGAAGAAAGAATAAATCTGAACGATTGAATGAATGAATGAATGTTAATGAATAATAAACTAATTAATTCGACATAAAAGATGGAAAATAAAAGAAGGTTTATATAAGCCTTACTGACGATTAGATAAATAACTCATAAAAAGGATAAAATACGGGAATACAGGAAATTAGATCTGTCTGAAGTTAAATAGAATAACAACTGAGAGCGCAATGGTTATAATCATACTGATGATAGACATGATAATAGCTATACTACTAATAATGCCAATAGTAATAATATTTCAACCACATACACGCACACATACACACACCATAAATTATGCATGTTTAATCTCTCTGTATCTTGCGTTTTACCTCAAATAAACTGAGCAATAAACGAAAAAAACAGGGGAATATTAGATGAATTAACTTCATATAGTGATAATAATAATAATACTTTTGTTGCTGTGTAATTAACCTTGTTTCTATATTAGATCATTCTTGTATTACCTGATCCATTATCTAAACTTGACAAAGCTCATGTACACACAGAAATAATTATATATAAATGTGATTGTACAGCTAGCTATGTGAATGAATTCGCCGCCGAAATGAGTCTCTTCGCTGAACGTCTTCTCTTCTTCATAATCCAATGCAACCTTTCTGAAGCCAAACCAGATAATGTGCTTTGAAAATAAACTCACTCAAAGATTTTTAAGTGTTGGTTTTTTTGGGATGAGCAGAAATCATTTAAAGAACCATTTGAAAACCTGGGAGTACTGGAAAGCTGTTTCGTCCCGGTTTGGCACTCTTCATCAGTATGCTCACTAGCGACTGAACCCTTGCAGGTGGGTTCTTGTGAGAAGCCATGAACAATAGGGTACAGCAGGTTGAATGTGAGGCAGTAACTCATCGAAGAAGACATTGAGAAGTGGTCGCACTCTGTCATGAATTGGCAGAAGTTAGAATTCACATGCTGGTCATTGGATCATTTGAGTCTCTATGCCTTAATGGTCTTTAAGCTAGCTTGCCTTGAAACCAGAAGGTCCAGGGTTCGAACCATAGTGATGGGAGCGTACTGCTGAATAGTCTCAAACCAGGTGGGAGGAGGAAACAGTTGTCCAGTACTCCCTTATGGTTTTCCAATGGTTCTCTAATCGATATCAGCTCATGATGAAATCATCCAACCAGTGACTCAAAGATTCTCAAGGTGATTCCAATAAGTTATCTAATTTTAAGCTAGTCAGTCCCCTTCAGATCAATACTCAAATATCTTAACACCACTTGTATTAATATAACTGTTGGACACCGCTTAATGATAACGATTTAACATGCAATATATCTCAATTTTCTATTTGTCTCCAGTTATCAATCTAGGTGATCTACGGAGACACTCAACAGCACATGAGACATGCGCATTTAACTAAACGAAAATAATCGATCTCATTGCAAGTTTTACCGTAGCCTTTCATCTTATATGTAATTCGTCCGTGGAACCTAATTCAGTACCCATTGTGGAACTGTATGAATCTTGAAGAGATAGCTGAGACTTGATGTGTTACATGAAAGTAAAAGTACAAATCTTGGTTCATATTCCAATGAAGAAACTTCACATAAACTAGGATTTTCAGAACGACTCAACTTGCAATATCCTTAGGAGAAGAATTTCAGCATATTTGAAAACACTGTTCGCACCAACGCCAGCAGTAATGTTTTCCAGTCGTTCATTGGTTTGAAGTTGTTTGGAAAAACAACATATCATATCAGATCACTTCCATGAGGAAACATCGGTTCACCTGTTCCTGTGGGGTCATGTATATTGGTCATTCGAAGCGAATCTCGTCTAAAAAGGCTCAAAAACACTACACCACGTGGTTGCAAAATGGTATTAGTGGCCCAAGAAGAAGCACAATAACTGAACACCTGATATACACTGGTCATTCTACTCAGCAAACACCACCTTCAAAGTAATCTACAAAGTGAGGAATAACCTGTTAGAGGCAATACACTTTTGTCTCTTTTGCCGTACTGAAGCATTAGTCATTGAGTTACAGGTACCGGAGCTATACATACAAAAATCACTATTCACTTACTTCTGATCTCATGTCAATAAAATGAATTCTTTTTCCAAAGGAACTTCTTTTCTGAATTACGTGTTTTGTTTTTCAACATTCACACCATTTTCCAATATCTAATACAGTATGCCAAAAAATGTTAAGTCACTATACATGGCTTTCATCCCGTCTCCCCCCGCCGAAATATACACTTGATCAGTGTAGATGAATTAGCACAAATAAAATCGGGTCTAAGACAGAATTAATTGTGCTTCACTAACTATGAATAATGCACCTTTCACCTTTTGCTATAAAAGAAACCCTGATGATTACTGTTTACGTCAATGGTTAGTTAGTTAGTTAGTTAGTCAGTTAGTTAGTAAGTGGTGATATTTAATCTTAAATCTATTAATTATCCCTAGTTTAACTTAAAATGACATTTGATATAACTTTGCTTAAATGTCAGCGATGACTTCTACCCCATTTTTTTTTTATATTTGTTTTTTGCTTTCTTTTTATCCTGAGAAGACTGTATGTGCAATTCCACCTGTAGAAGCATAAATTATACTTCATCAAGAATAACAGTTATCACGAAAAAAAAACTGTTTGTTGATAGGATACATTGCGTCTTTAGGCATTTAACTTAATATATGATATTTAACTTCAGTATGATACGTACCATATGTAAGTGAAACTGAACTAATTAACAGAACTCTCTTTCTCTCTCTGTGTGTGTGTACGTACATATATATGCGTTTAGAGATGAACAAAGGAAAGAAAGAAGGAATATTCTGTACGCTGGGCATACTTGTCAAGTTATGCAATGTATACTGTGCAAAGGGGTTTGGGGGAAAAACAATCTTTTACCTGTGATAGTAGATAAAAAGGAACTTATATGACAACAGTTTAGTTTTGGTTGGTTTGACCCACCACTAGCTCTTTTCCACATAGCCCGTTGACGAGGAAGGCGATGGCCAGGCATGTGTAACACATGTCCTAATCATCTCAGTCGATGTAACTTCACAGCCTCAACTGAGATGGTTTGGACATGTGTTACGAACGAATGCCTAGTCATCGCCTTCCTCGACGGGCAATGTTAGCTGACATATGGTGAGGTTGTAAAAGAGCTAACGGCAATCAATTCAAACCATGGCACCAATCAATAAAATCCACAACAATAATTTTATGCCGACTAAGTAGGAAGGTGTAGGCGTCCTGATCGGTTGAGGTCCTCAGAACGGAATAAACCAATGGTTGGAGACAATCGGTGATATGGCTGATAGTCGTTCTTAATGGCTAGCACAGGTGCATCCACTCTTTGTGACTTATGATTTCCAATGAAACTATATGGTTCTTCGATATTACTATTCTTTTTGCCTCATGTCTCTGTTTACTGTCTCTATTTAGCGTTTCTATTTACTTCCTTATTCTTCTCTGGTTTTGTATTCTGAGTAAAATGTAGCGACTCGAACTGGCGCACATTAGCGACTGAAACTAGTAGGTAAGTTCAACATTTTAGCGCTTATCAAGGAAGCATCATTTCAATTACAGGTAACACAAAGGGTTAGAACGTCGAAACCAGGGTTCAAAAGGCAAGACAGACCTACATCACTATGAAACCAGTTTTGAAGTCTTCTCCACTCAGTAGTATGAGTAACAAAATTCTTACTTTCTGCACACATGTTAAGTGACTCAATTCTTCTATATGGGTCAGAAACTTGACAAATGCTTCACAGAAAGCATTTCTAAAAGGCGTGAGACTTTCATCAGTAGCTGTCTTCACTGGCTTCAAATTGAAGATGAAATAGCCGACTAGAGAGAATTAGCAACAATAAACTGTGGCGGCGCAGCAAACCGATTAGGAACCTATCGCTCAACAAAATAAATGAAGATCGAGCAGGAATATTCACTGTTGAGACTGTTGAATGACATTGCGTGCCAGGCTATCACTTAAGTGGAAAACGAATGGAGAATGATAATTCAGGCGTTTGTGTGA
The DNA here is from genome assembly GCA_944472135.2 of Trichobilharzia regenti. Classification (NCBI taxonomy): domain Eukaryota; kingdom Metazoa; phylum Platyhelminthes; class Trematoda; order Strigeidida; family Schistosomatidae; genus Trichobilharzia; species Trichobilharzia regenti. The sequence continues at coordinate 113,322,983 of OX235264.1, read as the reverse complement.
AGGTGACTTGGAGGAGATTGTGTGAGTTGGAGACTATCGACAGTCGTGGAGCTAGATGAAGAGGACCGCACAAAGTAGGACAAAGGGGAGATTTGTTGTTGGCGGCCTATGCTCCATTCGGAACCCAAGGGAAGATTTGAATCATAATTATCGGACATATTTTGTTAAATGAGACTATAAATCTTGCAGTTTTTTCAACAATTTAGGCTTCAGTATAAACCTATTTCTAACAATGTTGTTAGATTTTGGATCCTGAGTGGAAGATTGCCACCATGTATCTTCTGCAAATGTTATCCTTATGTTAGCAGTAACCTGAGGTCTTCATATGACCAGTTGCAGTAAGACATCAGTTCCATGCAGTTATTAGGATTTATGCATCATAAAATTTTGTTTGGGGTTGTCGCAGTCATTGTAACGACCGAAATCGACCGGTCTGAATACAGGTCGGTAATCTCTCTACCGTATTGTACAGCTGACCGAAACCTTACTGAAACACACACAGTCAAAATGCCGCTCTAAAAACACATCAAACAGACTGCTATATGTTGAAAGATCTATGTAAATCTATTCAATTGTACAAGCATAAATTTCTCAAAACTACCTCAACAATGTGGTTAGGCAGCCGAAACAGATAAGTTATCGCAGAATAAATATTAGTCAGACAAAATCCAATTGTACGATGGCCTCAAGAATAGAGAATGTTCCCAACAAGTTAGGTACAAAAGTGTGTCCACGACAGTCACATACTAACAATTCCCTCAGGCACTCCAATGTCAAAATCACCTACATTCATATGGACGTAATCACATCTCAGATCAACACATTATCAGTATCATGGCATAACCGTAAAGAGTATCACTGAAGCTGGAGATTAAACAGGAACGATGACAAACACTCAGCAACTTACGCATCTCTCATTTTTATTACGTAACTCCTTCACCATTGTATGCCTACATTTATTTTGTTGAAACATCAACTGCCTGTGTAAAAACTATATAAGTGCAATTTTCTGAGCAATGTTCGCTAATTGCTGGGCTTCCTGTCAACTGACATTGGGAAAATTTGCAAGTATGTTGGAAATTTTTTGCACAGAAACGTCATCATTTATTTAGGCTGTAAGCAGCTGATAAGAAGCCAACAAAATAAACAATGACGTGACCATATTATTATGCAAAAGTCACTGTTGTTCTTTCTTTATTCAAACTGATTATGGGGAATAAATGGATGAAATAAGGATCAAATCAATATGTGATATGCAAATGTCGGAAGAATAATACAGAGTCTAAGAGCAAAAGAGATAATAATTACAGAATTATTGATATAAGTATAAAACTTGTGCATTGTGCTGGTACAGTAAAATTCTATTATGAATAAGGTTTTAATTTGATAAATCACATTGTTGTTATACAGTAATAATAACTGATGAACACGTTGCCGGCACACTTTATTGCCACTCATAATCATATCAAGTCATTACTCGCACACAACTTTTTTCTTCATTTATATACATGAATGGAGTTGATGATTAGACATTTGAATAAAACTCAATCAATATAGGATAATGTACATTCAGAAATAATAATAACACGAGTGATACTGATCAATTACAATTAGATGGGAAATAAGACGAGTATTTCTATAGTCAAAATGAGTAACTTGTTAGAATGTTATAATGTATGTGAACTGAAATAGAATTTTAAGATTATTTATTGTCCTCCGCTAATTTGACTGACTGGTAGTAATAATATCTTCCATGTATATCTCTGGTATTTGCATTGAGTCATTTCTGTTGCATGTATTGTGTTGGGTGTAGAGTCGACGAAGCAGGATTCAGTGATCAATTTCCCTCTATCTCCACCCCTCTTTATTATTTTATAGAATTTTAACTCTGTCCCACGCCCCCCTCTTATCGTGTAGTTGTGTTTTAATGTATGCAGTGTAATCGCTGAGCTTTTTTATCAATTACTTATCTCCATGGGATTAATCACCCTTACCTTAGCTAATTTCTTATGTTCCGATAATCTGCCTATACTAGACCTACTAGTTTGACCTATGTATTTCACCTCGCTCACAGTCATTGAAAGGTATTTTGTAAATTATATCTTATTTTGTTTAATTGGGTCCACCGGGTCTTTTAGCCTACAGAGCTTGTCTTCCCTGAGTGACTATAACAAACACTGTGTAATTTATCAAAATAATATCTTATCTATAATGGCATTACAAAGTTAGTTGAAACATTGAAACATGTATAAATTTTGTAGTCCGATTGTTGAGAAACAATTTTCCAAATAACATTTCCGTTAAAAGAAAAGTTCAACGGAGTCAAAGGTTGTGAAGGCATTTTCATGCACACTTATCGATAGTTGTGTCATGTCAATATTTTTGAAGTGAACTGAACGGTATATATGTTGGAATTCGCCTCTACTATTTGAATTACTATGATTTTCGGCACGAAATCTAGTTTTCTTTCGTCTGATCATTCCTGCAGTTGTCTTCCTCCTTGTTTTAAAAAGGTGCAACTCACAAAAAGGGTCACATTGTAATTTCCTTGGTGAATAATTGTTGAACACTCTATAAGTTGTCCAAATATCATACTCTTTCATAATTCAGTCTTGTCACTTTTAGTGATATGGCCATTTGTGATGTCAGAGTCAATGAATTCATGCTGTTCAAGCTTTTAAGGTAATTTAAATGGATCTTTTCATGTCATCTATCAATTAAGTAAGTTACTATATATGTCCAAACCAAGTTCACTTTTAACGGTTTGAAAAAATTTGGGCATTGGGTATATGATATTCATTATAATAGAGGTTTTTCATTCATTGGGAAATACAAACACCTCTATTATAATAAGTAAGTTACTTTCTATACTCCTTACCTTGTACCATGTCACACAACAACATATTCCTTCGTATCCATCATTAGGTAATAACTAACTATATTCGCTTATTATATAACCAAAAGATATTTGAAATGAAACTTCGTTTTAATATGCATTCATCGAACATTTAAAAACTGTCATTAATCTGTAGCTAAAATGAATTTATGACCTTCGGAAAAATAGTGCGTATTTGGCCGGTCAACTGTTAAATAACGTAAGTGCGAGATTTGGAAATTGTGATAGAATGTAATTCTATATTGGATATGTCTATCTGAAATATTACACAGCGATGATGCAGTAATAATAACTGGATAACGTTTCAAGTACAGATTATTGAGCATAATCATGGAGGTTAAGTCACACACCTTCATAATTCACCCACCCTACAGATCCTTTTCTCTCTATTCCTCTTATTGTTTGCTGAAATTTTCCATATACCCGGTATAGGTGTTGGGTCATTCCGATTGCACGTGTTGTGTGGTGTTGAATAGCAAAGTAAACATTCGGCGATTAACATCTCTCTACACCTGTCTATACTACATACTATAATACATTCACCCTTTCCCGCCCTACTGATGTGTGATTACATGTAAGTCAATGATATGAGATCGCTGAGCTGTTTTCTAGGTTATTTAAATTATCAGAATGAGTTATTCTATGTCTGGATAAATGCCAATGTTCCAATAATCTAGGTGACCACGATCTACTAGTTTTACCCATATATTTGACCTCACTAATAGTCATTACATGATATTTGGTAAATTAAATTATTAGGTCCTTAAGTCGACAAAGTTAATCTTTGAGAGAGTTTGTCGACTTGTCAAAGTGGCACCCTAATTATAGTCTCAATCAGGATGCCGCGTGAGGCCCCTGTTGTTCCATCTACAGAGGCTTTGGATTCTATATTATTTTCTTTATTTTCGTCACTTTTATTGCCAGTCTTTGTTTTTGTATGGTTTCTCATATATTTCTGAATAAATTCTGGTTGGTTATTCACTTTGATTGTTATTCACTAATAATATTTTCTTAACTTTTTGGCCATTTAGGGTTCTGGCGGGATTATATGGACATCTAAGTAAATGTACCTTCAGTGATTACTGGGTAGGATGAATTAAAGTCTAATTACTTATTCGAGTGTATTGGCTACCTATAATTTATATATGATGGAGAAGATTTGTAGCTCAGGTGGATGGTTTTCATGTGGCTGTCTTCTCTGAGTTGGATAGTTATTTTTTTGAAGCTTTCATTGCCCAACTAGGAAACATCTTCACCTCATACTTCAATTCGATGAAGTGAGCTTTCAGATTTCTCCACGAGTTTTATTATTCATCTCTCCTGGTCACAGTGAACGTGACTGTTTGGTTGCTTTTGTGTGTTTTCACACCCTGTAGGCTACTTGAATTTGAACTGAATTTTTCCTTGACTTGAACTTTGATCCTTTGTGTGTGTGAGATTTCCTTCTTATCGGTTGGTAAATTTTCTCCATCTCGATGTGTTTATTGATTGACGATTCACTGGAATACCAGGCTTCTAAAAAAAGAATAATAGAGAATTTTTAGAAACCTGGTATTTCAGTGAATCCTCAACCAATAAACACATCGAGATACACAAAATTTACCAGCCGATAAGAAGGATATTTCACACCCTAACGATCAAAATTCAAGTCAAAGAAACATTTAGTTCCAATACACGTAACCTAGAAGGTGTAAAAACACACACAAAACCACCAGGAGAGATGACTAATAAACTCGTAGAGAAATCTAAAAGCTCACTTCAGTGAAATGAAGTATGCCGTGAAGATGTTGCCTACTAGGGGGCAATGAAAGCTTCTCAGATAAACTATCCAGCTCAAAGAACACAGCCACATCAAAAGCATCCCATAATCGCTAGTGTTTAACCAACTGCCATCTTGTTTTCATTCGATTTTACAGTCAAGCATGGCTAACTAACCAAAAGTGAATTTTATTCCGTCTAGTATTTAGTTTATGTGTGGAGAACTGAAGGATATGTTCAGACTGCAAAACAAGGAATGCGCCTCTCACATATCCCCACAGTAACCTAGGAGCAAGACAAGATTTTCTAAGTCAAGCTGTCATGATTCTAAGTTCGTACGAATAAATTTCACTGAAACTGTCTTATATCACTTCATCCACTAATGTTGGATTTTGATGAGTTCCATAAAAAATGACTTTTTTCAGTAGAACAACTCTGATAGGTGTATCTTCCTGAGGGATATAACTACTCGAGTTCTAAGCCGTACAGTTCCGATTTATTGAAGCTTATGTTAATTCTTTTGAAGTAAATTTCCGTGCTTGTCCAAACCCTTCTTGAATAAATCATTTGGGGGCGCTGATACTACTTCTTCCAGAACTCGACCCCAGGAGTTTGTGACTCAGTATGAGAACTAGTACTATACAGCGATATAGTTTCTGAGCCGTTTTCGGACTCTTTTGTCATGCCCTATGAAGTATTCAGATCTGGTGGAAAAGGAAAGAGAGAATAAATCACGTCCATAGTCATTGTTCAAATTTTAAGCGTCGTGATAAGATCTTTTCCCTGCCTATGGTATAACGAGCAGAAGAGATTCAGACTGTATACCCTTTCAATGTATGATAACTTGGTCATGCCGTGAGTCATACGTGTCCTCTTTCTTTGAGCCCTTTCGAGAAGATGTTAATCCCCTTTAAGACAAGAACTGGCTTCCTAGAAACACTTTTCCAGTCTTTATTCCATCACTGATGTATACAAAGGAAGCGGACATATCTCTAGTGATTCCAATAAACTCGATGCTACTACTAAGTGACAATGTACTGTAGTTTTTATGACGCATAGGTGTATATGTCGCTGAGCTGATGTGAGTGTTATTCCATGTAGTTCTTATGAACTGGCGTTTGATTGTACAGTGCCCAGGGTTGCGCATTTCGCTACATTGATTGATAGTATCCATTCTCTGGACTACTCTAACAATTTGTTGAGGTTTACTTGGAACATAAGCATTTCTTTATCGGCCTTCAGCTCTCTCTCTCTCTCTCGAGATACTTTACAGCCACTAGAGAGGATTCGTTGAGGTTAGTTGACTCACTGAATCCACTTTCAGCAACTTCATGAATAATATACCCTAGAGTTTGAAAGCAGTCAATATGAAAATGCTATGAGTACGAGATAATGCATTTTCGTGCATACACATTACTCATATTTAAGTTATTCTGTCAATATGTCATAATATACAGACTACATAGAATGGAATAGGTTAATAGGCAATGAACAGTAATCAGCATGAATAATGAATCACTCGATATCGGCATTATTATTATTGTTTATTTTCATTTGATGCTTGCTTGAACAGGGAATAAATGGAAACTATTCGTTATAAACGCTGACATTTCATTCGTTCCCATCTTTTTTCTGCAGGCTAAAATACAATTTTGTTGTCGTTTTTTAGATACAATCGATAAATTATCATCTCACATATCTATAAATTGTCAAAAAATACAGTACCATCACTAATACTACCACTACTATCCTAATTCAATTTACATTCTCAAATAAATTTTATTGAATATTGTATGCATAATGCTGTTTTGCTATGCTTAATGTGAACAATACTCATTGACTTTCGCTTTCTATAACTTTGGCAGGGATTGGACAATCGAAATATAATCAATGCTTAATTTAGCAAGGTGGAAATTAATTCACAGCATTTCTTTTGGGTTCTAAGTGGACAATATGGACACAACAGCATATCTCCGCTTCTTCCTATTTCCTGCAGAACTCATCAACTGGTCCTACGATTGCCTACAGTCTCTCATCTCCCCAAATCCATACGATCACTCCCATATCACTCTCGAACTCACACCCAACTCGTTGTTTCCCGTTCGCGTACCACTCGATCGATAGACTGTTGACCGATGTCACTTAACGAACTCCTCAACATGTGTCCAATCCGTCTCCATTTTCTTCCATATATATATTCCTTGAGCAATAGACTTTTGGTTGGTTATGCTTCAGAGTTCCTAGTGGCTAATTATATCTGTCAAGGCCATTTGATCTTCAGTATGAGGCCAGAGAGAGCAGCTGTCTATAAAAGTTTGCAGACGGCTATTAGAAGTGCTTCTTATGTCACGTATATCATGTTCCTAACACATATAAGAAGAAATTACTGAGTTGGCATTGGTAATGGAAACCCGAATCTTTTACAAGTGTTGGTTTGTAGGGATTTGGTTGATTGGTTACAGGATTTCAACATCAGCTGGCATATTTTTAATTCCGCTTCATTCCACACCATATTTTTTGATACAGGTATAGAATTTTCAGCATGTGATATCGGTAGCCCAAATTTTGCTGGCCGACCATAGATATAAGGTGTGCGTCGGCGGGGGCTCCAACCCCAGACCATTTGCATGGTCGGCGAGGCTCCTCACCACTGTCATCGACGAACCAATATTGGTTAGAGAACCACTGGAAAACAACCAGAAAGTAATACCAGTCAACTGCTGCGTCCTCTTTATCAGCGCGCACCCACCGACAGCGTTTGAATCCGAGACCTTATGGTTACAAGGCGAACTAGCTTGTAGACCATTAAACCACTCGGACCCAACTAATTCAATGGCCATCCCGTGAATTGTTACTTCTGCCAATTAACAACATAGCGCGACCACTAGCCAATGTCTTCGGTGAGTATTTGTTCTCACACCCGACCTGCTACGCCCTACCGGTCATGACTTCTCACTGGAACCCCAGGTAGCTACCCTCCTGATTAAGTCATGAATTGGCAGAAGTTAGAATTCGTAGACCATTGGATCAATTGGGTCACAGTGGCTTAATGGTCTAGGAGCTCGCCTTGTATCCATAAGGTCCTGGACTCGAACGCTGTCGGATAGTGTGTACTGATGAAGAGCCCCAAACTAGGACGAAAAAGCCGTCCAGTACTCTCAGGTTTTCCAGTGGTTCTCCAACCAAATCTTTTTGTTTGAGCTTCAGCATAGTGCAGCATATTTCCAAACTGATTTCAAAGCTTCCGGCTAGCTATGGCATCCCCAAACAGACCATTTGCCTGTAGTTGAAATGACGTTGCCGAAATAAGTGAAAGAAGTGACCTCATTCAAATTACACCCGATGATACTGATTGGTGCTTGTTGTTGTTGCCGTTGTTGATCGGTTGGTTATCTTCATTGACTCCTCATTCTCTGAGTTTACTTTAGGAATGTAAACTCCTTGGAAAGGTACTTTAATAAATTCTTAATTCCGTCTTGATATATTATTTGCCTAGGCGAACAATTAAAGTGAAATTTTAGAAAGATATTTCTGCATCTATCTCCTTGCATTTCATCTGGTGGAACTAGAAGCAGCTATTGGAAGGAGGCTATATGCTAGGACTACCAAATACAAAAACTCCACAATACCATATCTGGCACAGTTGTTATGTGATGAGAAATCCGTTAGGTATGACACGATAAACTTACTGCAGCACTCTAACAAATAGTCTCATTAGTTTTTGTTTTCCTTTCCTCGTTACTATTACACTGTTGCTCTCATCTTCTATCACACATCAACTTTATATTTTCAAATCCTGTGGTGCATTGTTTGAAATGAAATACTCTACGCTGTTTTTTTCTTAATTTTTATTTATCTTTTATTTTTATTTATTTATCTTTGATTTTTAAAAATCTTATATAATTTATGAGGTAATTAGATGCAATATACTGTAATGCACGCTGAAAATCCCATACCTGTACCACAAATACCGTTTGAAATAAAGCTGTTATTATTATTATTATTCAGTAGTTTATAGCTAAATGTCTCAAAATGAAAACTCTCCATATTGAAATTAAAACAAAATTTTGAGCGAACAATTGTGGTTTCGATAACTTCTTCCTCAGGCTCTACAGTTATAAATCCATGAATAATAGAGTACACATATAGCCAATAAAGGCAAATGAAAATAATATCAGAAACTGTTTTGGTGTGTATGTGTAAGTTGAGATGATAGTCCATTAGTTAACATAGTCAATCAAATGTGTATAGGGTGTATAGTCCGAAATAATGTCATAAAGTGTGAATGAGGAATTGGGTGATATAATGTTGTCAACAGAATACAAGTGTCATTGGGGTGAGAGAAATGCGATAACCACAAAATACATACAAATACACATCAACAAACGGGACACAGAATGTGAGAGCTGACCGATAATGTCTAATAATAAAGTAAAGAGGCTAAACTGTAATAAAATGCTACAGAAATGGTAGGCTTAGTGTAAAATCACAAAGGTTGACAAAAATTAAGGGAAACAATGGGGTGAAATAAACTGGATGGAGAAATGGATAATAAAGACATGATATCACGAAATGATAATAATAGTACGAAAAATTACTTTATTTATTTATTATTTTTATTTATGATTACAGCTTGATTCCACACTGTATTTTTGGTACAAGTATGGAATTTTCAGCATGGATATCGGTAGCCCAAATTTTGCAGACCGACCATAGATATCAGGTGTGCGTCGGCGCGGGCTCCTGGTGACCTTATAGTAGGCCAGGGTAGACAAAGAGAGTGAATACTTTTTTTTTGTACACATAAGTCTAGTCTCTCTCTATTAATTTCTAAAGCCTCAACTATGGCTAGGAGGTGTAATCATGTGCCTTTGGGGGGATTGTCTCTGCAGAGAGCAGTGTTTTCCAGTCGTCCATTGGTCTTTAGAATCCAAAAGGACAAGATCTCGCATCTGACCATTTTTCTGTCAGTCCACTTGTTCTTGTAGAGACAAGTATATTGCCCATTCGACATGAATCCTATTTAAGGGGTTCCAAAAACGCTATCCTACGTAGTTGCACAAGAGTTGAAATGACTCGCAAAGCAATTCCATAATGGAACACTTTGTTAACACTAGTCATTCTATCTCAAGAAACTCCTGCTTCCAATTATTCTATAAAGTGATGAGAAACCTACCATAAGCACTACGCTTTTGTCCGCTTAACATTATTGCAGCTTTATCCATTCAGTTGGAGAAATCGAAGCTATGCGGACATAAAGAAATTATTCAACCACTTCTATCTACTATCGTGGTAACAACCCTGTGTGACTTCTACCAACTTGTTATTAACTTGTTCGTTTGTCGAACTCTTTATAGATCTTGTATATTTTTAGAAATCTTAGTTAGTTCCAAATTTCCCCTCGTATGGTGATTAAAATTCATTCAATAAATTGTTCGCCTTGTTGCGTAACTCCAATACCCCATACAACTCTTTTTAAGCACCGATTAATGTTCACAACCGTGATTGTGACAACTCTTCTCTGAATTACTTATCCTACTTTTTTATCAGTGTCAGGAAAGGATTTTTTTCAAGAATTGAAAAGTAACACAGTCCTGTCGTTATGTACTGCATGATGGTGGCATTCAAATTAAAATTTAAAACATCAACTTTCTAAAACCTACCTAGTACTGAGTTATATTTCTTATCTGAATAATTTATGTATAAGAAATAATGCAAGGCAAGAGAAGTGATTGATTCAAACTGACTCAAAGAGGAAATCAAATAAAACGTTGTAGGGAATATTTTGCAATGATTTCACAAGCAAAAATATTCTGGTAAGAAATGAAGAAGGGGACGAATACGCTTTTCTCTTCTACTTCCGCTTTCCTGCATCTGCTTCACATTCTGTCTACGCCTGCTACTTCCCCATCTATTTCGCAGACATGCAGAAGGTATAGTATGACATGTCTATATGATGCAAATATGTATATGGCTTCCGATTTTCCAATTTTTCTCTCTGATTAATGTAATTTCACCTAGTTTTCATTTATCATAGAAAGGGAATATTATGTGAATAATGAATACCGCTTAAATGAGTAGAAGTGATTACCCGTTCCAGTGTGTATAAATTTTGGTGTAAAATTCGGTATGATGAGGGATTTTTCGCTTCATTGTCTACAGGGTAAACGTCTGTGTCTCTGTGTCTGCATGCTTGATGACATCCAGTTCGACTGTGATCAACAAGGTGAACAAAATCGGAAAAATACTCAAAATGTGTTGAAAAAAAACACCAGCGACAACAAAGAAATCAATCAAGTGAGTAGTGACAAGTAGGCATACAAAAAAAAGAAGAATACAATGCTGCTTTATAAAGAATATTCATCAGTATTGTATGCTTTAAAAAAAAACGATTACTAGTTAATGTTTTTGATTTGTTTACGACAGACGAGAGAGAAACACAAAACAACAATAACAAAAAATTCGGGGGAAGTCTGCTTCCTGTGATGAATAGAAAGCAGGGCAGTTTTTGCGTCTTCCCTTGTGTGAATGATTTCGTTTCCTTTTCACTCACCGTGAACAACAGTGAGAAATATTGTTGAATTAAGTGAAGCTTATTTGACGACTTCAATCCAGGAAGTTAGAAAAACTATATCACTGGTGTATGATGACATACATACTGGGTTTATTGACGCTAAATTGACTGCATAGAAACTAATTCAGGCGAATTCTCTCCGTAACTAGATGAAAAGACACGAATTCAAAGGAACTCCGAGAAGACAGACAGGTGATGAATGCAACCAACAGATAACCATAAGCATTAACCACTTTCGTCTGTCTGTCGGTCCGTTTTCGACATAGAACTTTGCACCGATGTGCAGTACTTCAAGTTGCCACACTCCTTCCTTGTAACACACAAAGCAAGAGAAGAGAAATCCATAATAGAGACAGTAAACAGAGGTATGAAACAAGAGAATAGTAGTAACGAAGAACAATATAGTTTTATTGAAAATTATAAATCACAAGGAGTGGATAGGTCTGCGCCATTGAGAACGATTTTCAGCCAAATTACCGATTGTCTCCAGCCTTCATTGATGTTTACTGTCCCGAGGACCCCAACCTGAAAGTCTACACCTTCCTACTTGGCTTAAACTAAATGTTGTGGATATCATTGACCGGTGCCATGTTCTAGTTTGACAGCCGCTAGTTCTTTTACAACCTAATTCTATGTCAGCTAACATTGCCCGTCATTATCCTAGGCAACATTGTTTCAAATACAAGCGAATGGCACTGATGGGGATGTCTACACCAGGATGGGAAAGGCAAGACAGATATTCATCATTCTGAAATCGAGGTGAAAATCTAATTCATTCAACATATTGCAAATAATTCAGTTTTTTTAACACCACTGTTATGCCAACCAAAGACTCGGCATGACGATTACGAAGAACGCTTCAAATTGACCACTGCACAGTCCCATCAACATCTGGCTTCTCTGGCTCCATATTCAAGATCATATAGACAGCCAGAAAATAATCAGCAACAAGAAACTCTGAGAACAAACCATTCCAGAACCAACTACCCAACCAAGATATATAGGAAAATGCAGATGGATTGACTGGATACATGTTGTGGAGGCCTTCGAGTGATACCGCGCGCCGGGCCATCACTACAGCTGAAACCGGATGGTAAATGCTGAGTTCAGCATGGTTCCGAGGCAAACGTGGAAGAGATATGAATTCGGAGGGAATGAGAGACAATGGATGACAGTCGAAAGAAACTCTTTTCTTACGGTTATTTAATGCATAGAAACTAAAATTAGAGGATGACGTGAATTTACACATTATCCTGGTAATTTAATTTCATCATGCAAATACCGCTTTTACTTTCAACTTCTTACCAGATGATATTCAAGTTAGTCGGTCGACTTAATGCCTCGATTTTTGTTTTGTAATAAATTTCATTTAGCTTTATGCAATATGATTAGTAGGTTTAGTATACTTAATTAAATTAGTGACATTTTAAAATAATTAGTTTCAAGGAGAACAAAGCTGTCGGCTGTTTAGTTGTGTGAGTGTACTGCCAAGGTAAAAACGTCTAATTGGACCGAATAAGAAATGGGGATATGTGATGCTAAAACCGACTGAAAGGTGAATTCATTGCAACCGACTTTCTGAAATTTGAAGTTCAAACTTTGGTTCTTTTCAATGGAAGTTAGTTGTGGTCAATAAAACAAGTTTTTCGTCTGTCTCACTTTGATTTCATTTGTATAATCGCACCTATGGTCTTGTTAATTTCAAAAGCCGATGTAATTATTATTGTTATTCCCCTCGGTTCCAAGGAGAATATAGGACTTAAATAGCATATCTTCACTTCAATCTATATTCTCTACAGTCTTCTTCAGCTGGCCTCACGATCTCCATATATCATACTCCAAACCACACTGAACTCGGCGTTAAGCGTTCAGCTTCAGCTCGAGAGATGACCTTGCGCAAGGTATCACTTGAAGGCCTCCACAACATATATCCAACCAATCCATATGAATTTTCCTATATATCTTGGTTGAGTAATTGGTTGTGGATTGGTTTGTCTTCAGAGTTTCTTGTTGGTGATTCTTTCTGACTGGCCATGTGATATTTTTTTGGAGCCTGTGAAGCCAGTTATCGATCAGAGTGTGCAGTGGCCCATTTGAAATGCTCTTCGTGAAGCTGTTGACGAGTCTTCAGCTGAATTAACAGTTGTGTTTAAAATCTGAATTATTTGCAACATGTTGAATGAATTAGATTTTCACCTTGATTACAGAGCGTCTTGCATTTCACATCCTGGTGCTGACATCCCCATCGGTGCCACCCGCTTGTAGTTAAAACGATGACGCCTAGAAAAGTGAAGAGAGTGACGCCTTTCATATTTCTTCCTTTTATAATGACTAGTTTGATATTTAGCTGGACTGAGTTTTTAGTACCATTTGAATAGAGCAATCAGTTAATTTCATATAAAAATCTGTAACCCAGCGCAGAATCCACTGAGAGAGTAATTGTCAGGTCATCCACATGATTACTGAAATTAACTTTCTGAGGATTTAATAGGTCACGCAGGAAGAAAGCGAAATCAATGGAGGAAGTACAGTTCCGTGAGACATGTCAGCTTCTTTAAGCAGAGGAGTGGAGTGCTTTTCATTTAATACAGTATATCTTTTTTCTCTCCGAAAAGTAGGAAGATAGCCACCTTGTGACCCATGAGTCACTGCCTGATGAAATCAGCTTCCTTAGGAAAAGTACCCTAGGAATGTTATCAAACGCAGCAACGTAGTCTAAAGCGGAGGATCGAACAAACGTTGCACGTTTTTCTAGACTCGAAACAATATTATGGTGGAGTACATCAGCAGCGTTCCAAGCGCTTCTAGTGCATTTATATGCAAACTGCTTTAGATCACTGAAAGCAGGTTTAAGAACATGTACAAGACGTTTCTCCATAGTTTCGTAAAATGCAGACATAATGGCGATCAGCCTGTAAGTACAAAACTTAAGCACTGTGCTGGTAAAGTTTAACTCCATTATAGATAAGATTTTTATATTTTGGCAAATCACACAGTGTTGTTTTACAGTAATATTAACTGATGACCACGTTTCGAGCACAATTCATTGCTGCTTATAATCATATCAGAGTATTCACAGAACTTTCTCGCTTCATTTATATACATGAGTGGAATTGGTGATTAGACATTTGAATAAAAATCAATATGAGATAAAGTACATTCAGAAATAATAATAATATGACTGTTATCAGTCAAATGCAATCAGATGGGAAATAAGACGAGTGTTTTTATAGTCAAAATAAATAAGTGACTTGTTAGAATGTTATGATGTATGTGAATTGAAATATAATTTTAAGATTTTTTATTATCCTCCTTTTGGCGATAATATCCTCCAAATTTCTGGTATTTGCGTTGAGTCATTGTTGGGTGTAGACTCAATGAACCAGGATTCCCTAATCAACCTCTCTCTATCTCCACCTACTTATATTACTTTTTAGAATTATGACTGTATCCCACCCACACTGTTGCGTGTTTATATGTTAATGCATGTAGTGCGATTGTTGGGTTTTTCTTTAAATTACTTGTCTTTATGGAATCAATCATTCTAACTTAAGCTGAAATCTTATGTTCTGACAGGCAAGCTCACTACCGCTGATCTACTTGTTTGAGTTATGTAGTTTGCCTCACAGTCATTGAAAGGTATTTTGTAGATTATATTATTTAGTCTAAATGGGTCAACCGACTGGGTACTTTAACCTACAGAGCTTGTCTTCCGTGAGTGAGTATGTAGGTTTGAATGCCACACTAATTTATGCTTTATTGAGAATCCAACGTAGGCAGTGTCTCAGATGTCCCCTCTTTATACGGTATATGATATGGTATTTTATTGATAACACTAATATTATCATTTCTGAATGTATTTTATCTCGGAATTTAATTTGGTGGATATCGACTAGCAGTTGAATCCAAGATAACGTGCATGTCATCCTATTTGAAACTCGTCACATGAATGTACCTGCATTCCCCAGTGAATGATGATGTTCCTACCGAGGCTCGAACTTAATATCCATAGTTTCAAACACCAAAGTAGGCACATCCAATTAACGAGTCCCAAATAGGACAAAATGTGCGTTATCCTCGATTCTAGTGCTAGTCGCCATCCACGGATTAAATTCTAATTAAATGCCCAGACATTGTCGAAGCATCTGCACAAGAAACCGACATGTCAACCTGAGGCCGAGCACTTCAGTACAATCAATCGACGGGAAAATCTTAAATTCAGTTTTATGCATTATCTTATATTGAATTTATTCAACTGTCTAATAAGCAATTTTTACTCATGTATATAAATTAAGCAAAACATTGTGTGACGCAACTTTGATATGATTATGAGCAACAATAAATTGTACTCGAAACCTGGTCATCAGTGAATATTACTGTATAACACTGTGAGACTTCGTAGAAATAAAATGTCACCTTTAATGGGGTGAACAGCCTAAACTTTGAACCTCATCCAGAAGACGATTTTGGTACAGAGATGATCTTTTTCAAAAGAATGGATACTGAACAAAGAGTACTCTTTTCGATAGCCCCTTCATCATCAGGCTTTACAGTTATACATACATTATAGTGAATGAATGAATTAGTGTTATGAACAATAAATAACATCAAATCAATAATATTGAGAGATAACAGCTCAATAGCACCAGCATAAAATAAGCTGATGTCAGAAAAATTAGGGAAGATAATATTACAAATTCAAGAATTTATAGTCTCTACTGAAGGTGAGGGCAATAGTAGGGGCTGGACTTGCTTCTTTTGCACACAGAACACTGGTTGTTTAAGGCGAAGTGCAATAGCCTCTTCAGTTTGAAGCATGCGGTGGTTCGATGATTTTGGCAATTTATCAAGCACCCGGTATAATATAGAGAAGGATTCATCTACACTGGCTTTGTGGCCGGTTTGCACCAGATGTTCAAATATCGAGCTGTTAATAGTTTTCACTACACCTTTACTTAGTCATACTGAGAGATGTTCTCGAGCACAAAGAATCAAGTTCCTTAAAGCAGTGGCCAATATAACTGGCTCCACAAGCGCAGTTGAATTGATAGATACAATTAGAAGTGGCTAGTCTAGGTTCTTCATCTTTTAGTCGAGGAATCGCTATCGGTCGTGTAGAAAATAATACGTGTAGTTCGCCAGCATTAAAAGTCTTTTGAACTGATTTTCTTAATTTCTTCGCAATTATCTTGCTTGGTGTATTGCCCATGAATTGTAATCGTATATAAAGAGGTTTCTTGTTTACGGATAGTGGGTAATCCTTTTCCGCTTTCTTTGTCATGTGTTCCTTGATAAATTTTTCGGGATAGCCATTTTCGATCAAAGTATCATATACAATGCTTAATTCATCTTCAATTACTTCTTCTGAGCATATAGCTGTAACTCTGTGACTGAGGGTCTTCACCAAATTTCTTTTATACTTGATGGGAACGAAGCTGTGAAAATGTGTGTATAGTCCTGTCCAAGTGCTTTTTCTATGCAAATTTCTTTTTATGCTACCATCTGGTTTTCTTGTAAGTAGGACATCCGCGAAGGCGATTCTCTCTAAGGATTCCTCTTCGCATGTAAATTTTATAGCCGAATGTACTTCATTGAATTCAGTAATTATTGTACTCCTATCAGAACCATTATAACAAAGGATGGAGGTGTCATCCATATATCGGCGATAAAATGAGAGCTTACTGATAAGGTTGTTCAGAGGTCCATTTTTTAGCTTACTTAGAAAGAAATCAGCCAGAATGGGACCCAATGGGGAGCCCATCGCCACCCCATCCACTTGTCTGTAAAGCATCCTGTTAAATTTGAAATTTACATTCATGGTACATCTTGATATCAATTCTTTTAGGATCTCAGTATGTATGGCAATGTTTATCGACAGCTTGTCCACTTGTTCACCTGTGTAATTAAATGTTTATATTAGAGGTACATTTGTGAATAATGATGTTACGTCCAGAGATATCATGGTTTTGTCCTTGATGTTAATATCTTTTATTTTGTCTGCGAATTCAAATACATCTTTGACGTTATATTTCACTATCTTCTCATGCAAAGGTTTGAGAATATTTACTAACCATCTAGCTAGAGCATGGTAGGGCGAATTTCGCATATCAAGTAATGGTCTTAATAGTACCCCTAGTTTATGCACTTTAGGCAGGCCATACAATCTTGGCGTATACGTGCCCATTGGTCTGATTTTTTCATATAAACTTTCAGAAAATATCCGCTCCTCCGTTAGTTTCTTCAAACGTCTGGTTAATTCATTCTCTATTTTGTTATTGTTATTGATCTTTTTAATAATAATTTTTATCTAGACAACAGGTACTGTATTCCTGTGAAACGATACATTATTAATTTGTGAATATATATGCGTGTATAGTAACCTCTCCTTTACACTACAGTAGTAATGAATAGGATATGAGTTTACTGTGGGGTACAAAAGGCAAAAGTCTCTAATGGAGAGTGTATAAGCAACCTTCTCAGCATACTAGTAATTGAATACTTGTCAGTTTGATGTAATTGCATGTCAAAAACAACAAAACAAAACAAAAAATACCCTTGTCATATCGTATACAAAATTTGGCATACCCCAAGAGAATTGTTCTGTTCTGTTCTAATTTGCAAATTCATGAAATCAACTCAACTGACTCATAAATCTGACTTACTCTGTATGCCATTTATGTATGTATGTATGTAGGTGCTCATCCTTGTCATTCTTCGACCTATACATCTGAAGCGAGTAAAGACATACAATGAAATACAAGGGAAATTCATGCTGCCATCCCCATGCACTGACAAGACGAGTAGAAATCAAACCCTCTTATTATTATTATCATTATTATTATTAATCACTGCAATTAATCATGAGGCTGTATGAGACAGACAACACATTCACATACACACACACCTGCACACACGCACGCACACATCAATATTTCAAAATTCCCTTCCTTCCTTCCTTCCTTCCTGAATGAATGCCATTCATTGTTAGTAAAACAGGAAAATAGAAATGTAGTTTTCATACAGATTTTATCATAGATAAGGTAGGCTGAACCAGTGTCAGTAGTCACAAGACGGTGGGTGATATCCTGATAAATTGTTCTGCTTCACCTGAAGTCAGGATAAAGAGCTGGGAATATATATGTCTTGTTAGCTGACAATTTGTAGTTTCAATTAAAGTATACAAAAGTGTGTATAAATTTAATTATATTTTTGACGTATGCATCATTTTTGCTGCATATTTGTAAAAATAACAAATATATTTCATATGGTATATTTTTCATTGGAGACTAGTTAGTAGCTAGTGTAATGTGTCTAGTCCTTTCTTTGGTGCAGACTGAATTCTAGATATGATGGAGAAGATTTGTAGCTCAGGTGGATAATTTTGATGTGGTTGCATTCTCTGAGATCGATGGTGGTTTATTTGAGAAGCTTTCATTGCTCAATGAGGTAACAACTTCAGCGCACATACTTCAATTTGAATTGAAATGAGCTTTTGCATTTCTCCACAGGTTTGTTAGTCATCTCTCCTGGTGGTGGATTTGAAAGTGACTCTGTGGTTGTTTTGTGTGTTTTTACACAAAAACTTGGTATTCCAGTGAATCGTCAATCAATAGACACATTGAGATAGACAAAAATCTCACACACAAAGGGTCAAAATTCAAGTCAAGGAAACAATCAGTTCCAATACACGTAGCCTAGATGTTGTGAAACACACAAAAACAACCAAAGAGTCATGTTTAAGTTCCCCCACCAGGAGAGATGACTTATAAACTCGTGGCGAAATCTAAAAGATCACTTCAGTGAATCGAAGTATAGCCTGAAGATGTTGCCTTGTGGGGCGATGACAGTTTCTCAAATAAATCATCCAGCTAGCTCAGAGAACACAACCACATCAAAAAGAGACTGAATTCTATCAGTCACGTTTGTAATATGGCTATTATGCCGCTAGGTGGCTCATCAGCATGGTGGACTTTGAAATGATAAAATTAGATGGTCGGAGGCATTCGGCAGGAAGCCTTGGACCAAGGCTTTGTGCTAGTTGACACTTATCAGTCAGCAAGGTGTATCTTCATCCACCTTGAAGGAGATCATTTCAGACACACTACCGCTGAGTTATTTAGGCTCGCGAGTTTAAATCTCAGAAGTATAGCCATGAGTTCCTTAAGAGTTGCAGATACGTCTGGCTGACTGGTTAGTGCTAACTAGCACGAAATCTAAGTCCAAGGTTTCCATGTGCCGATTGCCTCTAACTATCTCACATATGGTATACTGTTTGACATTTGATTTTTGTCAGAAGTAATAATGAGTAAAGTAGTTTCGTAGAATTTTAAGTGCTATCATTAACGAAATCGGCCCTCCTGTAACAGCAGAAGACAAGGGACTTGGTAACGGAATTCTATTTTTGAATTTGAAGTCTCTATATAGCGAAGTTGTGTCCACCTTATATGAAAATCGCCATTTGTGCAGATATAGCGTGTTGTGTCAGTTCTGCTCTTCGTATTGTTTTCCTTGTCTTCTCTTTTTGTGTCTCCCATGTTTTGATGTAATAATGGTTCATTGCCTCACCTTGACGTCAAGTTTGTCACTCCACTATTTGTTATTTCTCGGCCGATGAAAGTCCCGTTATATACTACTGATAAATTTTGTCAGTAGCACGCACACTAGGTCACACACACATATGAAGAACTCTCAACTTGGAGTAGTTAGAAGTACCCATCAAAGGGTATATTCGGAGTTTGCTGACGAAGTCACTTCTGCATTGACGTTCAGGAATCGACGATGAACAGTGTTAGTTTTAGATTAAGCAGCTGAACAAACAATAACCAAACCCAGTTTTGAGCAAATAAGTTGATATTTATTAGAAAATTTACCAGTTTCCTTCGTTTAATCACAATCATGGTTATGAAGTCGAGGCTATTGTCTCTAACAACAGGTAAAACACGTGAATGTCTATTCTGTTTTATGTTATACTGTGTTTACCAAGTATTTGTAATTTCGCTTTACCTATGCAGTTAGCAAACCTAGAGATGTCTGATGATAATAGTGCTGTGGCGTAAATCAGTGGAAATTGAAGACACATTTTAGCTGTTTATTCCCTACCTATAGTTAATTATCCAGTGTCAACTGGTAATGTAATCTACCTTAAAAAATTTAGAGATACTGCAGTTATAACAAAAAATTATCATATTCAAGGGGTTACTTTGAAGGGATTTGATTTGTTTGAAGTTTAACTACGGATTGGTATCAGTTAGAGAACCATTTCAAAACTAGCATAGATTGCGAAACACATGTTTCGTGCCAGTTTTGGACTCATCATCCGGTAAGCAATGAGGACAAACACTAGCCAATGACACTGATTGGTGGAGGTCGCGCTCAAGTCATGAACTTTTAGAAGTTAGAGTTCAGGAACTGGCTACTGAGACAGGTTTCTGTTACTAAGTGGTTTACAGGATTGCTTCGTTACAAGAAGGTTGTCTGTTCGGACCTTGCCAGTGGGTGCATAGTTGTAGTGTGTTACATACTAGGACGAAATGGCTGTCTAACGTTACTCCCTGGTTTCTGACGGTTGTCTAAGTGATATCAATTCGTGATCAAACATGAAACAAATCGAAATTTTGTCGAAATTTCGTGGAGATTTGGATTAATTTGAATGAGGATGCTATGAATTTTTTAAATTTTTAAAAATTATTACAGCTTGACTCCACACAGTATTTTCGATAAAAGTATGGAATTTTCAGCATGCGATATAGGTAGCCCATATTTAGCAGGCCAACCATTGGTATCAGGTGTGCGTTGGCTGGGGTTGAACCCCGGACCGTGTGCATGGTCTGCGAGAGCTCTAACCACCGCTCCACCGACTCACTTGGGCAACTGTTTCTTGATAGTTTAAAATTCATCAGTAGAACTTATCCACAAGATAACCAGAGTTTCAAACTCGAGACCTTCAGGTTACATTGACAAGGTCCTTGACAATTCAACTGCTTAGCTAATTAGTACTATTTGATGAGTATCCACTTCTGCTGAACTTGATGGGTCCCACAACCACTTGGTACATCTTCAGGATATCTATGAGGTAGATGTTGACAGACTTGAGACTATTATTTGAACCATGGGTCCCAAACTAGGACGTAAGAGCTACCCAGCGTTCCTGGATTTTGAGTGACTTTTTATCTGTAATTGGGTGGTAAATTTCATATTTGTTATAATTTAACATGAATTGCATCAGTCACAAAATATCTGTATGACCTGTTATATGA
This sequence comes from Trichobilharzia regenti, assembly GCA_944472135.2. Classification (NCBI taxonomy): domain Eukaryota; kingdom Metazoa; phylum Platyhelminthes; class Trematoda; order Strigeidida; family Schistosomatidae; genus Trichobilharzia; species Trichobilharzia regenti. Next base: position 113,301,499 of record OX235264.1, on the reverse strand, counting down.
ATAAAACTTGTGCACTGTCCGTCGATAATATAGCGGTTAGGACGCTCGCCAACCATGCACATGGTCCGGGGTTCGATCTCCGGCCGACGCACTCCCTTACCTCGATAAGCCAGAAATACTGCTGGTAAAGAGGAAAGGTTTTGCATTAGGCTAGCGACCCCATCCTGTAAAATAAACACTGCTACAGAAACTCAAAGCCACTAGCTTGAATCCCTGTGTCCCACTGGGGAACGTGAAGAGAAAAAATTCTGTATGACCTGGTCTACACGTATTCTACTTATGGCTAGGCTTAAATCACTAATTAATCAGCCCACCTTTTAGTCCTCACATCGTCATAGAAACGTTCACTTGCCGAATTTCCGTGATCTGTCAGTATGAATTCTGCTACCCCAGTTAAACGTCTAAGAGGACAAAACAAAAAGAGCAAAAGAAGAAACAAAATCGAGTATTCGTGTGTTATTTCACTATTTTCAATAAATTAGTGTTAATATTTGATATTACTCATCATTGAGTAGAGTCAAAATATGAAATCACTGAAGATGACCGTTAAAAATCTTTAAAATGGATAATAAACATTCTTATCGATTACTCACTCTTCATGGAAAATTCCAATTGCAACATATAGAAAATCAAAACAAGTGATTCAGTGAAGAGACTCTTTTCAACAACGAATTTACTGTCAAGCTGTACAACCGTATAGACACATATTGTTCTTAAGAAGTCATATCCAGTGAGGGAGTTGAAGCATAAGTGTGAATGCATAAAATAATAATAATAGTAGTATGAAATGCAATTAAAACTAAAATGTTTGTGATTAGAATCATAGTTAAATGTCAAGTGGCAAAACAAATTAATGTTATATATAGAATAATTCATAGGATGGATAGAACTTGGAAAAAGGTGTACGATTGTACGATTAGTAGACAAATCGAACTGGCAGAAATTAGAAGAACTGGCAGAAGTTAGAATTCAAGGACCGTTGGATTGGGTCCCAGTGGCTCAATGGTCTACGAGCTCGCCTTGTAACCAGAAGGTCCTGGGTTCGAATCCCGGTGGGTGCGTACTGCTGAGGAGTCCCAAACTAGGACGAAACGGCTGTCCAGTACTCCCAGGTTTTCCAGTGGTTCTCTAACTGATGTCAGCTCATGATTAAATCCTCCATGCAATCAAACAAAATCCCTACAAAAAACCAGTACTTGAAAATCGAATAAAATAAAACAAAAACGTTAGGTAATTTTGTGTGTGAAATCTGATAACATAGAATTCAACGTTGTTGTAAAACAGAATTGATTTAGAATGATAAGTGGTACAAGTGAAATAACACCGGGGACAGTTCAAAGTGAGAATAGTATTAATAATAAATTGACGTAATATAGGAAGAGACTACAAATTGAATAGACAAAATGAGAAAATGAAGAATTGATAGAGCCAAAATATGAATTAAAGATTACCATACTTTAGCTTGGAGGGATTAAGACCATGAAAATTGGAGAGGTTGAACGAACTTCTTCCGTATACAGAGATCTGGCTTTTCTGTTTCGATACCCAAAGCTTCAGCAATACACTTTTCATCAAGTTATACATTTTTTTCACATTAATACTTATATCAGTAGTATTCACAGATCATTACATTTTACATGAGCTGACATCAGTTAAAGAACCACTGGAAAACCTGAGAGTACTAAACAGCTGTTCCGTCTTAGTTTGGTACTCTTCATCAGTACGCACCCACCAGAGGGGTTCGAACCCAGGACCTTCTGGTTACAAGGCGAGCGATCTTCATCTTCATCTTCTCAGCCGGTTGAGGATGAGGCAGTCACTCATCGAAGAAGACATTGCGAAATGGCCGCGCTATGTCATGAATTAAAAGAAGTTAGAATTCAAGGACCGTTGGATTGGGTCCCAGTGGCTCAATGATCTACGAGCTCGCCTTGTAACCAGAAGGTCCTGGGTTTGAACTCTGTCAGTGGGTGTGTACTGCTGAAGAGTCCCAAACTAGGACAACAGAAACAGCTGTCCAGTACTCCCAGCTGGTTTTCCAATGATTCTCTAACCAATTTCAACTCATGATGAAATCCTGTAACCAATCAACCAAATCACTACAAAACCAATACTTGAAAATTCTGCATCTGTTAACAAAATACCTCTATGTTTACAAATACAATTCAGAGGGGATACACTAGGTGGATTAATAGCCAACAAGTTAAGAAAATCAACTGAAACAAGGTTCAATGCCGGTAACCTACAGCTTCTATTTTGCACTCAACTGGCTGTGATCCGTCAACTAGAAGATGAAGTACCTAGACTAGCTTGCCATCTCAAATTGTGTGAATCAGTTCAACGGTCCCCGTGGAGACAGTTCAACTGGCCGTTATTCTAGGAACCGAATGTTTCGTGTTCAGGATCACCTACCAATATTTAAGTAAACGAACATATTTTCAAGATAATACGAACTCGTTTTACCTCGTAGATTCCCATCAACTTCATACATCCTAAGTAGATCACTTATACCAAATTTCCGAACTTATTTTTACAATGATCGCAAGTTATACATAAAAAGTATAAGCAACATAATTTCAGAGATTACGTAAGTAGACGAATTATTTAGTGTTAAAAGAGTAACTATGTATATATTAATTAGACAATGGGGTGAAATAAAGATTTCTCCTTTAAACAAGGATGGACTAGGAACAAAGTACAAGATAGGACAGCAGAGTTATTTTACATAGATTATGGTGGAAAGTTCAGGAGGCTGAGGATGAATAGTGAGGCTGAATACACTACATAAATGGTTATATACACTTTTGAAATTACATTGGGAGATATAAGACTGATAAGTAAACAAACTACATTGAATTAGTCATGCAGAAAGATGACAGGTGAGAATATTTCCCAGGTCATGTTGAAATAGATAAGGGGAGAGAGAGAGTATGAGAGATTAAAATTAAGATAAATTCTATTACGCTTCAATTACATCACTTAGATAAGCAATTGGTCATTGTAGAATATAAAAAGAATTGCATACAGTCATATCAATAGTAATAATTATAATAACAATGATAATAATAATAATGATAATGTTGCAGTGAGTTAATATAATGCTACTGATAAAGGATAGTTTTAAATGAATCAAGAATAATAATAATAATAAGTAAAACGTATTACCATGGTAGAGTATTCAGCTGACGAATTCTATCGAAATTTGATGAATGCATTAAATCCTGCTTTATTAACCTTTATTGCTTATTTTAAATTCCTATTGGGAAATGAATGTTTTCAATTAAAGTATTGATTTGTAAGAATTTGATTCATTAGCTGGAGGGCTTCATCATGAGCTGACATCGGATAAAGAACCATTGGAAATCCTTGGTGTACCGGATGGTTGTTTCATCCTAGTTTGGAACTCTTCATCAGTACGCACCCATCGACAGGGTTCGAAACCCAAGACCTTTTCGTTACAAGGCAAGCTAGCTCGTAGACCATTCAGCCAGTGGGACCCAACAAATGGCTGAAGAGTATCAAGCTAGGACGAAGCAGATGTCTAGTACACCCAGGCTTTCCAGTGATTCTCTATCCAATGTCAGCTCATAATGAGATCCTGTAACCGATCACTGAACAGTCTCTATCATATATCGAGTATGAAATAAATTACTGAAGCCATCTAGATACCGAATACCCCAAACGTATAGACCACTGAGGTCCTCTTAAATCAGCCGGGGCTCTACGTGCAGAGGAAATACCTTCAGCCACTGCTGCTACACTGCCATGCTGCTGATCCTTTAAATTCCCTACTTCCCTTAATTTGTCTGATACTCAGATTAGTGTTCCATCAAAATATAATTTAAAACAGTATTAAATGTTGTTGATATCAATATATCTTCAATTACTGTTGTCATACAAATATAGAACCTGATGCAGAATATTCTTTGTCCACTAATCAGTCTTTTAAAATATTAAATGTCAAAACAATATTTATTTAAAGTCTTTAAAAAAACAAACAAAATGAAAGCAATTGAACCATTTATCTTTTAATTCACTTCATAATAACAATAATGATAATTTGATAATTAAAAAAGAAAAACATTCATTTATTGAGCATTGAACATTGAAGTTTGAAAGTTTTTTTCGCGCGTAGTTTAACAGAAACACTAATCATTTGGAAATAATAATAATAATAACAATGACAGTCATCAAAATCAACTAAAAAAACAAGTTATTTCTAATAGAATAACTAATAGTGTGTCAAATGTTTTCAGAATTTTCACTGGATAACTAATACACTTTGTTTTGTCTATGTTAGACATCTTTCCCATTGTTCTGAATTACCTATTAGAAATGAATTTATGACAGGCAGGATATTTATTGTACACTTTAAAGTTGACGTGTGCATAAGTTCACTTCCCTTTATCTAAACAGATTATCAATTAGTACGGAAATTTATACCGTATGAGATAGAAATTTTGAATGACAATTTGACTACACCAGAATATCTGCCCGGGTGAATACTTGATTTACTCACTTGCATTTATTGCATTCTTTGTGTTTCCAAACTTGCTTATAACATATAAGTATTTTTGATTGGGAACTAGTAACTAGTGTGATGAGTCTAGTCCTTTGTTTGCTGCAGACTGAATTCTATCAATCAGGTTTGTAATGTGGCTATCATTCTAGGTAGTTCACCATCATGGTAGAATCGAAGTACCAAATACATTCATACAGGAACGAGGTCAATCGTGAGCCTGAATAGCTGGCTCAGTGGTAACGTCTGTGATTGCACTACTGGCTGGTGGCGCGTGTTCAAATCTCAGGAGGCAGGTGAGTTCCTTCAAAGTGCTTGCATATATATATATATATATATATATATATATATATATATATATGTAAGGACTAATATCAAGCCTATTGTCAAATAAAGGTATCTCACTCGCGCCAACCGTGTAGAATGAAAAGGTGCCTACCGATTGCATGATAGGCTCCGTACCTTGTCAAACTAACAAAGAAGAGCGCTTTACGTTTCTGTCTGCAAAAAATGGCATAGAATTGTGCTGTTGTCCTCGCAAAGTAAAATACTGAGTCGCGTGATCGTGGAGACAGTAAAAGGTGCACTGAATGATGAACTCCGCCACCCTCCGGAACTAATTGAATTCTGGGAAGGCAAATCAGGTGCTGATCAAATTGCAACTCTACGCATCGTCTTCACAGAACATAGAGCATAGAATGACAGTCAGACCTGTACCTCAAAATTCATTGATTTCCAGAAGGCGTTCAATAGACAGCCTAGACTGATAAGTAATTTGAAAACTACTTCAACACTACGGCCTGTACTGCCCAAGCTTTTATCAACCTCTTTCTACAGCTGGTTGTATGACAATGGCACATGTCAGATGACCTACAGCCGAAAACACATTAGGACGTTCATAGTGAAGAGAGAAGTAAGACAAGCTGGTTGTCTGTTATCATAGATGATATTCTTAACCCCAACCACCACCAATCACCCTCATTGGGAGAAATGTGACAGGGGTTACCTCCTTCATTTATCCAGCCAGGAAGAACAGTTTCAACCACAGGTGACAACACGATTGAAGGTGTCAAAGCCAACCAGAATCAGAAAAGGAAAGTACGCAGTCCTTCATCAACTTGAAATCAGTTTGGAAATCTTCTGCTTTCACTCAGCCAGCATAAAGAACAAAATTCGGATTTTCAGCATGAATGTGAAGTCATTCATTTAGTGTTTCTTTACGGATGGGAAACTTGCACTACTTGTTAGTCACGGAATAGACTTCCTAGAAATCACAGACTTTTATCAACAACTGCTAACTTGCCTCGCTTACTAGTAAAGATCAAATGGTCAGCTGGGCAGAAAGAATTAGTAGAAATAAACAAACTCCTGTTGATAACAAATCAGTAGGCGAGAACAGATTATTCAACAAATATGTAGGCGTAAATGGAGATGGATTGGCCATACGTTGATTACGCCGTCGGGTGACATCGCGCTCAATAAAGGGCATGGCTATAGTGAAATCCCAATGGGAAGCGACAAGTGGGTGGTTCTGTTGTAGAGCGACATGGAGGAGATTATATGATGAAAAAGAGATGGAAGATTAGGGGCAATCGTCGAACTAGCTAGCTGAAGAGGACAGCATGAAGTAGAGGAAAGTGGAGAAGTATTGTTGAAGCCATATTTTCCACTTAGAACCCAAGGGAATAATAATAAGATTTGCAAGATAAGCATGTGATTGAAGATCCGATCACTGGCAGGTACATTGCTTTAACTTCGCCACTTTTGCTAGCCAATCATAAGTCTGGAGAAGATAGAATGCTGGGCTTTGAGCTAACAAAAATATCAAGGCTACGAGAAATTCAAGGCCTCGAACCTGAGGTCTTATATTCCAGTCGGAAGTCAGTGAATGAAAAAAAAGTACTGTATAACCTTAGTTCCTTGTTATTTATGTGAATGTGACACTGCTAGGCTTCATTTTTCACTACATTTATGGGATACTGGCTTTATTGAATTGTTCACTTTATCGTAGTTTGATTGAAAGCTTATCCACGCCTATAGTCATTATCATATCTTTTAATTTGAAATTTCCGGCAACAGTCCACCGTTGGTAGTATTAGCCTATGGTGTGAAGCCTGTAAAGGAGTTTCGAAGTATACTGATAACACGCGAAGACGAAAGAAAGTGTGATACAGAATCGATGAAATTATTTGAGGGCTGTCCTGCCCTATGATGTGATTCAAATATCTTCTCAGAGTATGTAAAATCCACCTCCATATCAATCTATATAGTAGTTGGATAATAGGATCTTAGTAATTTCACTTCAGTGCTAGAGCTCCCAATAGCATACTATTTCTACGTCTCCTGAGGAGGCTTCTGATTGGAGACTTTTGGTACTTTAAGCAGCTGTGAAATGACATCAGATGAAAGACATGGTAAAGGAATGTTTATCTGCGATTGGGTATCTTCATATAGCCAAATTATGTCCGCCTTATTTTCAACGCACTATTTGCACAGATCTTTGTGTTGTGGTACTTCTGGCCTTCCTTCATATTCTATTTCTTTGCTATCCTTTAACGTCTCCCATGTATTTCAGCAGCTCTGTATCATTTGCTTTCTCTGACACCAAATCTATCTCCCTGCTATTCGATGTCTTTTATGCCTATGAACATCTATTTATACAAACGTACACTACTAAAAAACTTTATCAGTAGCACACGCCACATTAGTACCTGAGGTAATGCAGTGACAGCAAGAATATCATCGGTGTCGTTTTCATAGATTTTAGTAAAGCTTTGGATAAATTGCCTCACACAAGACTGACTATGAAGTCGGAAATTTCAGCAGTCAAGAGCGGTTTTTTAAATTGTATAAGGGATCTCCTCATAGGTAGGAGACACAGAGTCAAGATAAACCCGAAACTTTCTTTTTTGGCGACAGTAGGCAGTGGAGTGCATCGTAATAGCCCCGTCTTATTTATCCTATACATCAACGAATCGACTAGGCTCACCGAATTTCCTATGGTTAACTTCACAGATGACTTAAGAAATGGATTGAACTTGAGGATGGTAACAGCATGCTCATGATCCAACGAGATCTTGACAAGTTGTCATACCGGCCAAAAGAATGGATCTTCCCAATCAACTTAACGAAGTGTTCAGTCAAGAGCATTGGGTACCTAAGTGAGAGACTATATATGACATGGAGGAAGTAACATCCTCAATACTTCACACGCACTTGGTTCTTGGTGTTATGGTAAGTTATGGCCTGAAAACTACCTGACACAGTTGTGCAGGGGTAACTCGAAGTTTTAGCAATACGCGAGCAGTCATACAGACAGCTGAAACGGTAAGCAGATAACAGAATGAAATGGATAAATGCTACTAAAGCCGCATATTCCACTCGGCACTTGAAGGAATAATAGCAACAAGCAATAATCAGGGCCTTCACTTGAATCCACAGTGAAACATTCACTTCTTTTTGTACACCCAACGGAAAAACTAGAAAACTTCATCCAGGCGGTCAGCCTTTGTCTTAACGGAGAACTCATATATTCTTAGAAGGCCACGCGTATTATTCTTGATACTACTAATTGATCAAACTGGAAAAGACTCGACAGTTTAAATCTATTCTCCTTATCAGACCGTGGACAGAGGGTGAAGACCTCAATACAGTGTTCAAGTCTCTTAAATCTGTCTATTATCGTGAACAATCGCCTCTTTTTCCTCTCACTAGGTCGGAACATCTTAGTAGATATAGCAAAAGAGTTTAAAAGCCAAGAAAGGAACTATATCACTGTGGAGTACTTGTTCTCACACTCAGTCATAAACTAAATCGTAAAAAAGGGATGCCTGTACCATTGATCGGCTCGTTCAAAAACGGATTAACTCAGGCTTGTAGTCTGCTAACCTGAACCATAAATCTAAACCCTGAGATTTGATATAAACGGTAGTTTGGAATCAATTACACTTTTCATTAATTATATAGATCTATAGTGATAAGCCCCTATAGCTTGTTTTTTAGAAAACTAAAATTTTCAGAACACAGTATGTGATCTGCTTGATGTCATAAGGGGCAATCAGGAAATAGTGTGGTGCTCTGTCAGCCAATCAGTATTATCGTGGAAAACACCCACAAGGACATTAGAAAAAAGAGAATACAAAGTTCAGCAAAGATTTCTTTTCCGTGATTTCATTTTCAAAAGCTGTACAATCCCATTTAAATATATAACTTCACATAGATACAATTCTTGTTTGATTCCACATAATTACAAAGTCGTTGTATACGTGTCCTTTCAAAACGTGTTTAGAGAACACTACCCAGCGTGACTGCAATGAGGAGGCACCGGTTCAAACAGAAGTGTCATTATTGAACATCTGATCAACACCTCACACAATATGTCAACAGATTCTTTCGAAGTAATTTACAAAGTCAACATAAACCTACAAAAACCAGTGTGTTTCCTACTTCTCTGTACTGCAGAAGCCCTCCCAGTATGCATCGGAGCTGTATGTTCAAAAGAAATTAGTCGAACCTCTACAACTACCATGCATCTAGTTCGGTATGTGCCCTTAGTCTCCATTTTTCTTTTCTTTCGTTTTTTTTCTATCTTTCTTTGTTCTCTGTGTGTGATTCTCACTCTCTCTGTCTTCATTCAATTCACTCCGTTTTTTTCAGTTATAAAAACAGTTATTTTAAGTTTGTTTCCATGCTCCTCCTGATCACATTTATATTTCGTTTAAACTAACTATTTTACAATTATATCCTAATCCTGAGTAATTTTTTTTGTTTCTAAGCCTCTTGTAAACCATATATAGTTGAAAATAATTGTCACCTTTCATTCATCTTTGTAATTATGTGCAAATGCGATTGTAGAGCTTTCGAAAATTGAATTCGCCCTAATCAGTAGTATATTAACCTAATAAAAAAAATCAGTTACATATTTTAAATAACTCCATCCAAATGCTAATATATGTGTAAAACTTGGGCACTGTGGTAGTAAGTAATTCCATATTAGTTTGTTTATTAAATGTATCACACAGTGAAACAGTATTGTATGCTGGATGACGTTTCGAACACAATTTATTGTTCATAATCATATCAATTTTTGTCACACGACTTCGAGATTTGATTTTTATAGTTTTCTCTGTCTTCTCCTATTTGTCGTATGGGCAATAGAATTTTCCATATATCTGGGACAGGTGTTGAATCATTCCTATTACATGCATTTGCAGTTGATTCGATAAACAAAGCTTCTGTTATCAATCTCTCCCTATACCCTGTGACATTAGATTTTAAAACTGTCATCCTATCCCATCCTATTGTATGGTTGTGTGTAACTGCATGTAGTAAATGGTATAGCTGAACTACTCTCTAGATTTCTTATCTTAATCGGGTCAACCAATCTAGATTTAGCTAGGTTTTTATGTTCGGCTAGTCTGACTGCCCCTGTTCTACTAGTTTGACCTATGTATTTGACCCCACAATCATTGCAGGGTATTAGATAAGCTAAATTGTTTTGTTTTAATGGCTCTACAGGATCCTTTAACCGACAAAGCTTGTTTCTAATTGAGTTTGTGGGTTTGAATGCCACTTTTATTCCTGCCTTGTTAAGAATTCTGCGTAAGGCTTCCGAGGTTCCTTCTTTGTATGGAATTATTGTTGATGATTTACATTCCTTATTCTTGGTGTCGTTATTAATATTATTATTGTCACTATTATTATTACCATTATTATTATTATTGTTATCATTATTTTTATTATTATCACTATCGATATTACCATTATTTATTTTATTTTTACATTTACTTACATATTTCTTGACTAATTTATCCGGGTAACTATTAAGTTTCAAGGCTTCTTTTTTGTGTATCACCCCTTGTCTTAGATTTTCCTTGGTACTACTTAGTTTTTTTGCCCTGTCATTTAAACATTTCACTAATCCTATTTTTACTGACATAGGATGGGATGATCGGAAATCCAAATATCTCTTTGAATGTGTGGGTTTTCTGTAAACACTAGTGTTTAGCTTCCCATCTTCTTTCCTTTTTACGTTGCAATCTAACATTGGAAGTTCCCCTTCCTGACTTTCCAATTCATAAGTGAATTGAATTGCCTCTACCTTCGAGTTGATGTGCTCGAAAAATCTATCTGTATCTTGTGTTCTAAGTATAGTGAATGTGTCATCTACATACCTCCACCATACTTTTGAGGTGGGGGTGAATCCATCCACATGCACAAATAATATTTTAATTGACTGTTATTGCTTATATAAATGTTTAAAAATTACTTGCTTGGAGTCAGTCATATTAGAATTTGTATTGCTTAAATTATCCTACCGAGGTGTGATAACTGACAAATGCGATATGACCTCCAACAAAGCTGTAATTGTTAGCTATTCTTGGCCAACAATGGCTATTTGAATGCTGGATGCAATATGCACTTTTATATCCATTTTGTAAATTAAGTGAATTAACTTAATAGCACTGCATTTCATTATTAAACAACAGGAGGTTGAGAATGTATGTGAATTCAACTTCAAAGACTATAAATGTGTGTCACTTAAGAAGAAACATTGTAGTTTATTGACAGTTGTGTATACATTCACCATTTGAAAGTATTCTTATCAAAAGTTTACTTATAAAACAGTGTAAAATCTTCCTTGACAAGGTTGAATGAAATTCTGACAATCTAACATCAGGACATTAAGTTTTGTGAATCGTTATTTTAGTGATGGTGGCCTGCTTAAATCGTTCGGCTGTCTAATAGCCTAAAGGGATCAGTACGTCAAATTTACTCAGTTATTTCAAGTTCGCTCACAGACTGTTATTAATTAGTGTACCACTGAAAACCTGGGATTACTGGATAGGCGTTACGTCCCGATTTGAAACTCATCGGAAGTACCCACCCGCTAGGGTTCAAAACCACAACCTTCCGGTAACATATCAAGCTCACAGGCCATTACTTACTGAGACTGGAGTCCTGCAAGGCGCCATCTTTTCTCCTTTTCTGTTTTCTCTCTTCTCTCATGACTTGCCTCATTCTGATGAAATGAACTTTGTTAAGTTTGCGGACGATCTAACTAATCCATCTAAAAAACAAACCAATATGGAATTGATTACTACGTCATAGTTATACTTCGCAGTTGATCTACTGGTTTAGAAATTTTATGGTCTGTTTACTGACATTCTTCGCTTTACACAAAACCCTTCCAAATTATAGTTTGTTTGAGTTTTATGATGCGTTGGTGACACAGCATTAGAATCCTCGCCAACAATGCCTCATGTAGTTTGAGTTTCGAGCCCTGGCCACAGATGCGGTCCCTTAGCTCATTAAACCAACAGTAAGACTGGTAAAGAGGGAAGGTTGAGCATGCAGCTAGCAAATAATAATAACACCACTACCACCGGAACTTCAAGACTGCAGCTTGAACCAGGTCTATGTTCCACTGGGAACGTAAAAGAATAAAAAGGGGAAAAATATAAATGAGTTTTTATATTTTACCAGCTGCACGAACATAAATTCTCATGAAATTTTTTATGGTTTCACTTCCCGACTAGATACAAGGCGAATGTTTAGAGTACTGAAGAAGATACTCCATTTTGGAAAAGACGACTTTAGTTAACTGCTTGTAGGGATTATAATGCTTATCCACAAGAACAATGTCAGCTACCTGAGATAGAAGAGATTTTCGATTTACTTCCTATCACAATGCAGTCGATATTTTCAGAATCACCTGTAAAAACAAAATCAACAGTATGACATTTAGATGGATTTAGTTTAAGACCATTTGAGTGTGACACTATTTGTTAACTTGAGGTAAGAATCTATTGATGTAAGTACGACCTAATTCAGAAACTACGTTGACAGAAATTGTAAAACCGTCTGTATATTCAATGAAATCACTTTCGGAAGAATATTGCAAGTCATGCAAAAAGAAAGAAAAATCAAATGGAGTAGGGGCAGTGCCAATGTCTCAGAAAAGAAACTGTGTGCACGCATTGTTTTGAAGAGTTTAGACACACTTAAGCACTCCATGGCTGATAAGAACAGAAGTGAAATATCAACTGACTGTCTTCAAGAAAAATAATGAATACCGATACAACATCTCTGAAATGGTGGCTAAAATATTAAAACCACTTTAAAAATAAACATAGCCCAAAAGTCAACTAGCATAATCACTTCATTCCTTATTGTACAGACCAAATTACCCAACAATAAAAGAAGACAAGGTCAATAACAAGTACAAGTATGCCGATGATCTAACTATTTCAGTGTCTTTTAACTCACAGCTAGACTGTACTATGATGAACAGCTTTATATTAGGAGTTAGCGAATGGTCTTCGTCTAATGGTCATAAGCTAAATCCTTCTTAACGTCAGACTGTTAATTTCAGTTTCCGATGTAAACGAAAATTAAATGAAGCCGTTGGTTCTTATGACCCTTGCAAAATTGATGATACTGATATAGAAATCAAGTCTAAAGTTAAGTAACTTGGATTAATTCTTTCTACTGACCTGTCCTGGCTTTTCCATGTCTTAGCGATTTCTAAAAGAATATTTCTTCAGACTTTTTACATTAAAATGTTAAGGCAATCAGGTGTTACTCAACCCCCCACCCTACAGTTTGTCAAGCCTTGTATCTTATCTATTCTTATACACCGTTCATTCTTATTCTTTCCTGCTTCGCTCAAAAATGGCTGTCATACTCTGTATAACTCTGAAGACTGTCAGTAGGGTGACTGATATCTCAATGGAGCATACCGTTGACATCGTCATTACTGATAGGCACTTGATTTCATGCAATAAATTTGCTAAATGGATTTTGTCAGACTGTGAGCATCCAGCGAACAACCCACAGCTTTCACCTTGCATCTCCTCAGCTAAGAAAGACAAGAAGTTATTTCAAAACACTTTATAGGGGCAAATCTAAGTATAAATATCCATGACACCATATTTAGCGCGTAATTAACACGACGAACAAAGTGTTAGGCACGAACTGACTAACCTTCTTTCTACCAGTAAATTAACGATTTTCTCCAGCCTTATGCCAACAAGTCTTGTTGTAGTTAATCCTCTCATTTTTACAGCCCTCCGTTTATTTTTCATAATTGTAAAACCATTTAAGCTCTGTAATTTATTGTTACTTTTTGTTTTTCCCTCAACCAAGCCATACAAAAAGAACATTAGATTCAATACTCTATAACGTGCTAAATACTTCCACACTGTATATTTTGAAACGAACACACTGTTATTATCAGTACAGTTATTATTTTTATCTTGTACTTTCCACACTGTTGACTTTACTCCTATTGTAAATATGAACGAATCCCTGTGGTTAATTGTATTTATATTTTGAGTAAATTAGATGTAATATTGTGACAAATGCGGAGAATTTCATGCTGTATTATAAGTACAGTTTTTGGAATAAAGCAGATTATTATTACTATTATTACTCAATATTTTATTATTTTTTATTGTAGCTTGACTACACGCAGTAATTTTGATACAAGTATGGAATTTTCGGCTTGTGATATCGGTAGCCCAAATTTAGCAGGCCGACCATTGGTATCAGGTGTGGACTACCATACATTTCTGGTCAATATAAATGAGATTATGCGGCATTTGAAGTTGATTTAATCCACAAATTGTCGTTTTGTGCTGTGATTCTCGATTTCATAGTAGAAATTCTGTCTTCGAAAAGCTTTTTTAAAGAAATGCGCAAGCATAATCACTCTAAGTAATTTGGCGAATGAGCTCTTATTAGCAGTGGATTCCAGGCTACGCATTTCTTCCAATGCGGGACTTGTCATCTGAATGCACCTGGTGTATTCGCCAGTGAATGAGTGATGGTGTTCCCACTTATATTCGAACCCAGTGCCTATCATTTCGAATGCCAAAGTGTCATCCACTAAACCATTTGGGTCATAAGAACCCCCTCTTGTGCAGCAGAGCATCAATTATGGTTTATTTTTAATTGAATTTTGATTTTTCCTTCGATCGACTGAACCGAAATTCTCGGCATCACTTGACACATCGCTACCTCCTATTATAGACAAAACAAAAAGAAATAACAATTGATGCCCATTGCACAAGTGGTGGTAGCTATCATAACCCAAGAGGTCTAGTCGATACCACTTTGAAATTTGGAACGATGGGTTCAAGTCTCGTTCGGGTACGTCCAGCTGACATGTTCCAAGCAGGAAGAAACACAGACTCTAGACTCCTCCGAATTACTTGGGATTAATCTCCAGGCATCGTTGAAGCCCTCATACAAGCCGAACATTGTTGACCAATCAGTCACCGGGAAAAATGAAAACTGAATTGAAAAAAAAAATTAACATTAAAAATAATCACTCTGATTAAAGAGTACTAAAACATTTATATTGTTCTATTTCACTTCACTATTTTAAGTAAGTGAGTATGTATGATTTAAAGTATTAGATAAATATATTTTAAAAAGAAGGAATATATGAATAAAAGAGGGAAAGAACAGTTAGTGATCTTTGTGTAGAGGGCATATCACATCTGTACCCGCGCTTTCTGTCAATACTGACAGATATGATCGCTTCATTTCATTTGGATGCATACCAACTGAAAAAAAAATAGCCGAGAATGAGTTGACTAGGTCAAGCAAAGATACTGGGATATGTACATAGCATAGGGATAAATTCCACTCGGTTGACAGGCATGAAAAGCCCCTCCTTATTATTACTATTATTATTATACTTCTCACAATATCATCCACTTTTAATCATGTCTATTCATGAGATCATTCAAAGAAAAGTTAATCAAGTAGAATGGATATGAGAATATATTAAAAAACAACAACAAGAGCATATTTTTCTCTAAATACTACACGTTTTACTGGAAGAAATCTCTTTTAACAGTAGTGAGTTGGTGTTTTCCTTAAGACAAAAAAAACAACTCACTGCTCATGCATCTATATGAGAATGTAGAAAGATTAAAAAAAAAATAAGACAAGCCGCTAAAGAAAGAGTTATCAGGCATTTCAATCTTGAAAGCCTAGATAGCCTAAAAGTGATATGTCTGTCCTTGGAAAGAAAAAATCAAAGTATAATATATATGTAGGGATAACTTTACCGTGATATATCAGATTTATTGGACATATATATATAATATATGAGTAAACATAAGAGGGGGTGTTGAGAAAAACTGAAGTATTTGTAGAATGGAAATCACTCACTGTAACTCTCTCTCTCTCTCTGAATAACGATGATGATGCTAAGGGTGATAATTTCAATAAGGATTATTTTTACAGGCAAGCAATATCAACTTGGTTATTATCCGGGAGAAAATAGATGGATCCCAAACTAGGCGAAAAATAGTTTGTCAATGACTCTCTAACTGGTATCGATATGTAGTTAAACTTGGAATCAATTGAATTCCTACAAACTAACACCTGCTCAGTAGTGGCTAACCGCAGGACGAATTTGCCTGAAGTTCTGGTGAGAAGTTGTGACCACTGAGGTTCACTTGGTCAGGAGTGACGGATATATATTGGCTGATGCAAATCGGGCTAAAAAAAAAAATACAAATTAGTGCGAGTTAGAATTCATGGGTTGACCAGTGAGTGAAGTCCCAGTGGCTGAGTGGTTTACGAGCTATCTCTCCTTGTAAAAGAGATGTCCTGAATTCAAACCCTGGCGGTGACGGCAGCTTAGTGTTGACAGTTCCCAAACCAGGGCGAAACAGCTGTCCGCTTTGATTTTTTATACCAAGGAAAAGGTCTGAAGTAAAATTTTGGGGGCAAATTTCTCGTATTCATGAATTTATATCTGACTATTTCTGCTTCACAACAAATAGTGCTGTACGCACTAAGACTTGAATACAAAAGGTGTAACTGACTGAAGGGACCACTTAGTCAAAACCTGATTATTTATGGTAACCATAATTGGGAGAACTGACGAATCTCATAGTAGGATGAAATAACTGATTTTAGTCCTCAGTAGCATGCTCTCAGAAGCTTTCAGTAACAAAGCAAGTTGACTGGACAGTCCATCAGCGGAAGGTCCTGAGTTCCAACACTGCTAGGTCCTTGTTGATGAAGAATCCCCAACAAGGATGAAACAGTTATCCAGTAATTCTTACTGGTTTTTCAGTAGTTTTCCAACGAAAATCAGATCGTAATTAAATCTGTAATCAATGAAATCTGAGTAAATCGACCCTCGATAACGAATTTTTCAGCTTGGAACCAAGATTGTGAAAGTATGATAGATATGAGTTACTCTTAAGTCTGTATCATTCAACATGATGAGCGTGATTTGGATGTTAAGTCAAGCAGATTCATATATAAGTTTTTAGAGTTGAAAATATGTAAATTGTTAAGCTGTAAGATGAAAAAATAGAGTCTTATTTCGACTTTTAACCTCACTTCGTGCTTCGGTTAGATTGCATCTTTTGCGATAACGAAGCGGACTGTGTTCAGAGATTCTACAGTAGATTTATCCCTGTATCAACTTGGGAGATTTCCAGAAAGTTACCTCTGTCATTTACCTAAAACTGGCTAGAATCATTTCGTCTACAGCCGGCATGGATAGAGGTGTGAAAGACACACTTGTGAAACTAAATTGGACTTTTATTACTCTGGAATCTCTGTGGAAATCTTCAACATCCCGCATTAGGAACAAAATCTGTACTCCCAATACTAAAAGCAAATCAATCAATGCTTGTATATAGTTGAGAGACCTGTAAGTTGCAGGAAAAGTATTTTCAACAAGACGATGCAGACTTCTTTCAACAGCTGTCTTCTTTGGCTCACTCCTAAAGATCTGCTAGCCAGAAAATATAAGTGATAAGGAACTCTGGAAAAAATCCAAACAAGCTCTGATTGACTGACAAAAATGTCAAAGGATACTGAGACGAGTACTCAGGTGGGACCTGGAAGATAAGTGACCAGTTGACCGTTAGCGTGCGATATGGTAGAGTTTGCATTAGGACGGGATGAACGTTTTTGGGCAGTAGTGAAACGGAGATGCGCTATTGGAGCCATATGTTCCATTTGGGACCCAAGGGAATAATGATTCTAATTCCAGAATCAAAAATGTTCAGTGCGACCAAGTCGCTGACAGGCAAGATACATCCATCAAAATTCATGCTAAGAGATGCCAGAGCACCAGACCGAATAGATATTAGTTTTCAAGTATTGGTTTTGCAGGGATTGTGTTTGACTGGTTGGAGGATTTCATCATGAGCTGACATCAGTTAGAAAACCATTGGAGAACCAGCCACAGGTAGTACTGGACAGCTGTTTCGTCAGTCTAGTTTGAGACTCTTCAGCAGTACACACGCACAGATAGCGTTCAAACCCAGGCTAGCTAGCTCGTGAACCATTAGGCCACTAGGACCCAACTGATCCAATGACCAGCCAGACCATGAATTCTAACTTCTGCCATTTCATGATATAGCACGATCACTTCACAATTTCTTCTTCGATGAGTAACTGCCTCAACTTCAGCCCACTGTATCCCACTGGTCGCGGCTTCCCACTAGAACCAGCCCAGGTTAACTGCATATATAGGGCTAGTCGTTAGCAAGCTTTGGCAG